>CM066039.1:156479171-157751177 GCA_033557465.1 Ichthyophis bannanicus | reverse complement strand
ATACCATCAACACAGCAAATAGAAGACATACTGAATGGCCTCAATACAACCACCTCACCATCTGTCCCATGCCCAGTGGCGTGGATCAAAGCCACCAGAAGTCAACTTACCCACTACATTCACAAGATCATTAGGAATCCC
Organism: Ichthyophis bannanicus; assembly: GCA_033557465.1. NCBI lineage: Eukaryota > Metazoa > Chordata > Amphibia > Gymnophiona > Ichthyophiidae > Ichthyophis > Ichthyophis bannanicus. The sequence goes on along the minus strand of CM066039.1, from coordinate 157,751,036 downwards.
TCCAGCAGGGATATATGCCACAATCCCTGAAGCAAGCCATGATACGACTGATCCTCAAAAGCAGCGCACTAAGCTCCTCCGAACCAAAATCCTACCGTCCCATCTCCAGCCTACCATTCCTCACAAAAATTATTGAAAAGACAGTGCAAAGACAACTTCAGGACCACATCTACATGAATGCCCCACTGGACATCCACCAGCATGGCTTTAAACCACAGCACAACGTGGAAACTCTGCTCACCTCCCTCTTTGACAATCTCCTAAGAGGCATAGATAACATAAAGAACGGATTCCTGCTAGTGTTCATGGACATCACGGCAGCCTTTGACACAGTGTCCCACACCAGATTGCTGCAATGCCTGCAGCAGATTGAAGTATGTAAGAATACCCTAAAATGGTTTACCTCCTACTTGGAAGACCAGATGCAGCAAGTCAAATGCGCCCAAAAGAAATCTCTGCAGTTCCCCGTCATGCAAGGAATACCACAGGGTTCAGCACTGTCATCTATACTCTTTAATATATACATTCAATCCATATGAAACATCATCAAATGCCACAAACTTCATTATCACCTTTATGCTGACGACATCATGGTATATGCTCCAATCAACCTACAATCACCTGATACCACAACAATAACCAGATGCCTTGAAAAGATGAGCGCCTGGCTCTCCACTAACAACCTGACGGTCAACTATGACAAAACGGAGGCAATGTTCGTCACCAGAGACTCCACTTTCATTTCGCCACAAACAATCAGCATTCTAAACAAACCGATAGTCAAAGATGAAGTGAAGTACCTGGGCATCATCATGGACATAGCTCTAAACCTAAAATCTCACATTGCTAAAACCGCATCTAGGGCCTACCTCCATTTGAGGACCATCAGAAAGCTCAAGCCAATCCTCCACCAGGACCACTTCAAAAGCAGTCATCACACCACTGCTTGACTATGGAAACTCGCTGTACCAGGTCCTCCCCGAGCAGACCATACACCCACTTCAAATGGTGCAAAACACTGCAGCATGCATCATTACGGGCACTGCAAGAGCTGAGCACATCACCCCCATCTTACAGCAGCTGCACTGGCTCCCAATGATTGCCAGGACAAAATTCAAAACAATCCTGAACATCTTCAAAATCTTTCACCATCACTCGGCAGATACACTCCAGGTTATCATAACAAGAGAAATCAGCAATAGACCAAGAAGGACCAATAATGACAACAGGATCTGTACACCTGCAGGATATCATAAGACTAAGCAAACAACCTCTAGAAGAGCTCCCTTGCTACTGGCGCCCACACTGTGGAACTCCCTCCCTATGGGTCTAAGGACCCTGAACGATACCAAAGACTTTCGTAAGGCCCTCAAAACCCTGCTCTTCACAGAAGCCTATGAACAATCAGACAAACAATAGCCACCACCCAAACGGAACACCATCTACCTTCACCAACTTGACACCATCTACCCATCCCCAATTAGTATAAGGTCAATGTATTTATGTTCGTTAGTACCCCTCATGTTAAATGTAACCCTCCAATTGTGTTGTGACCACTTTGATTGAAGGATAAGGTGGTATAACAAATCTGTCTAAATAAATAAATAAACATCTTCTGTGGATACACCTTCTCATTGCTATCTAGCAGGGCATCAGGGGGCATGCATTAACCTAAACATTCTGTGCCACATCCGAGAGGTTATTGTCCCTGCAACTCACAATATCATTTTTTATCATTGCCAACACACATTCATTACAACTATGTCGAAACATGAGCCATGACCCATATATGATATGGGGATTCCGGGGGTAATACAGGACACATCATCGCATGCCCTCCAATTCACTCATTGCACTGCCATCCCAACATCATCAATGACCAGTGTGGATATATAACAGACATATCTGTGAGCAGCAAGGTTGGCCAAATATGATATGCATGGTCAAACCTGCATGACACAGCACATCTGTACAAAGGTGCACACCGCTAATGTTCAGATATGGGAGCAATGCGTTTGATCACAGACTCACAGCCATAAGGGGTAGTACACCATTTGCCTTTCAGCTGGTCATTTCTCAGAGGTAACCATGAGGCTCATATTTCTGCACACATCATACATCAACAGAGCCTTAATTACTGTTATCTGACCTGTGATTCACACAGACATCCCTTGCTGGAAAGAAAAGGTTACCAGCTAACTAATACAGTGTCTGAGACATAGATGACAGGTTTTAAGTATGTTCATATTTATCTGGGCCTCCTATTTCTTGCACAGGATCTGTAGCCCCTGATACATGTGGACTGTCAGCAGCACCCCTGGTGCACACAGACACTACATATATACATACATTACCTTTACCCATACAATAGAGTGTTGAGTCATATGCTATTATCATGGAGGGGCAGGGATGCCATCATCTTCATGATTGCTTACCAACATCACTACACACATTTGTTTTTCAGGCTGCCTTCACATCATGTTTGAAACACACATAGACAGTGACTCGGTGCATGCTACCCATCCAGACCCTGTACAGACGCTCTTCATCAGAGCATAAAGCAATAGATGAGATCGTGCGGCAACAGGCGTACATTGTGATCACATGTACAGAATGAGGCCTTACAGCCTCAACATGCGTTCCATGGCACAGTTCTCATGAGGTCCACAGCAAATAGATGCACAGCTGATTCAGCAGGGCCCCGTTATGGCAAAACAGTTGCATGGGGTTGTGTCTCCATGTCCCTGCAGCTCCATTATGGAGTTTACATCCCAGCCCAGCAACCAACATTGTTATTGCATGATGCCAGAGCCACAATATGCCATCCCATAGCCAAAGTTCAGCTGCATGTCAGCTCCTGCATCCCTTCCTTTCTTTTTTTCCATCCTGCCCACAGAAATTGTGCCACATTCAGGATGATTTGTGGCACCTTGTAGGTCAAAGAACATCCTCATCTGACAGCCTACCCAGGACATTGATGGCCTATGACAAATTCAGCAATGGGCATCCAGGTTAATGAGTAACACACAGCCCCCACTTGCACCTCCTTGCACACCCACCATCCCACCCGCATCTGAGGCTCTCCATATACCTCCACTGTTGGTTCAGGGTATGTATGTGCTGAATTGGCATGGTTAAAAAACAGGCAGGAATGTGAAATACGGCATGGCATAGATCATCAATGTTGGAGACTCAAAATGACCCACATACTGTCTATACACAAGCTCATGACAATCAGGCCTGCAGATTGTAGAACTGCAATGAGGGGCATACAGCAAAATGCACATAATCCAGCTCCTACATCAGATCTGTCCTGGAGATGGGCTTCGGACATTTCAATGATTGTACATGAGACCTGTGGGCAACATGCTTTCAGTCCTTCTCATATCTGCACTATACACCAACACATCAACTGCTGACATGGGGAGGTGCCTACATGTTCACACATTGCAGGCAAGCACATGCTGTTGCATTGTTTGTTGAGTTTCCACAGTGAAACGTTCTACGGGCCTAGCATCAGGGTTCTTGTACTGTCCTTGTACAACACTGTCTTGTACTGTCCTTGTACAGCACTGCCCAGTGTAAATTACACTTGTTGCAGACTCACCTGCATGCACTGCAAAATACCATGCAGCATAAGTATGTACTTGCCAACATATGTCATTTCCCATGGTTTCTTTCATAATATGCAGAGGGCAGAGACATGCATCTGAGGCCATTTCTGTTTTGGGTGAGGTTTGGGAAATTGCACAGGGTTGTTGGTGTGAGGGCAACAGATGTCTGACATATGCATTTAACATAAGTCAAGTATAATACCCAAACCGTGACATCGGGTACTTTGAACAACAACAGATATGTACACAACACGCAGGTCAATTACAGTCCAATGAGAATGAGCTGACAACCTGCAGATACACTGCAGGCAGATACATACATTCCCCTTTATTAGTAATTCTGCCCATGGAAGATAGTATGCAGGTTTAGCATAATGGTTAAAGCACTGCCTTTGTACTCACCAGGGCCCTGGTTTCATTTTGATACCATCCCAAAGAATGCAGGTTCAGGAAAGCCCCAGGCACCCTTGTGCTTATTCATTGTGAGATTTTTCATGCGTGCTCTTTTCCATCCAGGCTATCAGACAGGCAGTGTGTTGCCTCAGCTGTGGCCCATTTGAGAGTGTTGGTAATGTGACCTCAGCAGATACATGATCCATACCGTGGACAGATTGTGAGACTGGACCCTAACTGTGGGAGCTGGTCTGGGCCTCCATCACATATATATTGAATGTGCAGCCACATCTTACAGGGGTGATGTGGATCTATCAACCTGTTTCTACATTGCAGGCAGATACATACATTTCCTTTATTAGTAATTGTTCACATGGCAGATTCTGGGCAGGTTTAGCATAATGGTTATAGCACTGTCTTTAGACACAACAGAGCCCTAGTTCAATGTCCACAGGTTCTTTTCTTTTCATTTTGTTCTGGGCTGGTCCAAATATCGTCCAAAAGGGTGCAGGTTCAGGAAAGCTCCAGGCACCCTTGCGCCTATTCATTGTGAGATATTTCATGCATGCTCTTTTCCATCCAGGCTATCAGAAGAGCAGAGTGTGCTGCGTCAGCTGTGGCGCATTACAGAGTGTTGGTAATGTGACCCCGGCAGATACATGACCCACTCAGTAGACAGACTTGGGAGATTGGACCCTAACTGTGGGAGCCAATCTGGGCCTCCATCGCATATGTACTGAACGTGCAGCCACATCCTACAGGGGTGAGGTGGCTCTATCAACCTATTCTACATTGCAGGCAGATACATACATTCCCTTTCTTAGTAATTCTTCCCATGGCAGGTGTTGTGCAGGTTTAGCATGATGATTAGAGCAATGTCCTTGAACACCCCAGACACTGGCTCAATGTTTGTGATGGATGTTTTTTTAAAACCCTCCTCATTATTCTGTCCAAACGTGTGCAGTGTCTGTGTTAAATCATGTACCCATATCCCTATTCATGCTCATATATATTTCTAGCATACTCATTACAATCATGACTATACAACAGCCAGACTGGTTCCTGAGAGACTGTTGCTACTGTGACCATAGCACATGTGTGAGCCACAGAGTGCAAAAGATTAGTGTAGATGACCATAACTATAACTGCACATCTTCCCCTCTATACCATATAGACACCACATCTGGACACATATTACTAGAGTGTTCCTGAGCAGACAACCTTTAGCTGCAGTGTATGCTGCAGCACACATTCCCTTTATTGTTACACCATCCTCTCTGAGGTTCTGTATTATGCTTGCAGCACTGTCTTTGTAGAGAATGGACCACATTTCAGATACCACATGTTCTTATCAGTGTTCTGTTACCCTCATCTGAAAATACTGTCAGCGGCAGGCCAGGGTGTGTCTTTACAGATGTCGCCATTTCACAGTGGTGCTTAACATATGTCAGGCATGCACATTGCACTCATGCATATCTGACAGCAATACTTTCTTGCCTCTGACGTACAACATTGTAGAGGGCTGATGATGTTGGGCCAGCAGATGTATGATACACATGCAGCGCATGATTGAAATATAGTATCCTAACTTTGACTGGCCATTGGAAACTCAGACATATTGTGGCGCCCCCACTTGCCTAGGCGGTTGCCTATAGGCAGGGGCGTACCTCCTAATGTCCCTTTTTAGTATGGGTTCCCAGAGCCGAGGCTTCTGGGGCTTGTAGTTGTGTGAAATGATGAGTAGGCCGAGGGTTGAAGGCAAAACACAGGAAAATTTTATTTTTCTCTTCCTTTGCACCAAAACACATAATAACAAAATTAGGATACTTCTCCCACAAAAGAAAAAGAATTTCCAAATCCAGAACTTCACAGTGACAAAAGTTGTAATTGCTTCTTCAGCTGTTACATAATGCAGCTTGATAGTTCCTTTACTTCGGGCTTAAACAACTGCTTTTCCAAACTGTGCAATATTCAAATTAAAGCTTCTTTTACTTCTGGCTGCTGCCCACTCACATAGTTCTTTCTTAAATATTCAAATCAAGCCTTTGAATATTTTCTAGCTGCTTTAACACACCAGCAACTTCATTTCAAACATTATCAGCACTCTAGGCACAAGACATACTGGTATAACAGCTTCTGGGTCTTTCCACGTTTAAACCCTTCACTTTGTCTTTATACAAAAAGAGCAATCCATTTGAGATTCTGTAGAGGCATTATCAGAATCATAATTATCTATCTGCATGCCCTCATAATCAGGATCTGTTGTCTCCTGACTGGAATCAGCTTATGGGAACGTAGGCTTAATTTCTTCTAACAATTTTAAAACCTTTTCCCAGCGAGACCTCTCTCTAGGTTCAGGGGTTTTTGATGGGCTATGGAGATCCTTATCTTTCAATAAACTGTTCAAGGCTTCTAATGGGCTCACCTTTCTAGCAACAGTTCTTTTCACAGGCCTTTCCAGAAGTGAAACTCTCCCAACAGGCTCTGCAGCTTCCTCAGGCCAAACGCTCCTGTATCCAGGGCCAGCTGTAATTCCTCTACAATACGGGCTTCCTTCAGGGCTGTAGTTTCCTGTGTTTTGGATGCAATGGGAATCCATTCTCAGGCTGTCTTTGGAGCACCTCTCTCTTTCAGCTTCCCTGAAAGATTCCTTTCCTTCTGGTTCCCTCGTGATCTCCTCATCCTCTGTTTCCCTGGTGGTCTCCCTTCTTCCTGTTCCCTGAGGCTTAAATGAGTGGGGCTGCCCTAAAGCCTCGAACGCCTCCCCCAGGTGCTTCTCATTACCTCTCTTGGTTGCCTTGGAGCTTGGGCGTGGTCTAAGCTCAGCAGCCCCGTGTGTGGTTTTTTTCACTTTGGCTGTACTTTGAAAGTCAGTGCTCTCTGGGCTATCCCTTTGCTTGAAGGTAAATGCTTGTCTTTTATCTATTTCCATGGGCTCTAATACAGTTTCGCCACCACAATATATGTTGTACATGCAACCATATCGCACTCCTTCAATGCCCATCTGCTGCAATCCTCACACATCATTACTTGCTCCATGAATGAGACACAGACTTGAACATTTATTTAATCCACAAGTACCAGGTAGATTATGTGGTTATGGGACCATCTAAGGCAGCTAACATACCCACTACAATAGTATTTCAGGGTCCCCCTGGCACACCTACTTCTTGGACAATCAGATCCAAACTGCAGCTGTTCCATCATATTTGCATCATCAGACCAGCACAGACATAACATACTCTCTGCTACCACCATCGGGTCCACAGATCCACACTCACCAGATGCCCTCATGTGCAGTCATATATTTGACATGCTGTTGCTACACCATGACACGTACAAGAACATGTGCAACTGTTTAACAGATACAACACACCTCTCCTGTGACTGCTCCACATCACCACTCATGCTCAGTCCTTCTTTTGCTGACTACATCAATACCATGCTGACTCCACCCAGACACACTTCAGGCCTCTCCTATGCAAAACACTGACAGTAGTGACAGTTACATGTGCACACTACAGTTGGGTGTCATCTGCACATCCCACTTACTAACTACAACATCAAATGGCAAAGGTTCATCTGGCCCATTAACTACTACCTGTCCACCCATCCATCCATCCATCTATCAGATTGTCTTCCATTGATGCTCCTTTATCCTGTGTTGGGGTTACAGCATTTTTTGTACTTTAAAATTCATGCTTGTCACGTTACTGCACCATGTTCCGTTAACGCACATTAAAGGACACATAGGATACTTTATGCCACCACACTTCCTACACGTCCAGAGGGCTTTATTCATGAAAACACCTTATCGCTGCCGTTAGCGCATGGTAAGGCATGCTCCCTTAGCACGCTTTAGTAAACATATCCCCAAGTGTACTTGCCTTTTAATCAAGAGCATCCAAAAAAGGGGGGGATTGGGGATCATGTTTGCCCAAGGGCTAATACAGGAGGAGGATATGGTGGTGTGGGATCCAGAAGGGAGATACATATTGTGGAAAGAGAAAATAGCCAGGAAGACACTAGTCCTGTGCTGTGTATACGCCCCGAACACTCGGCAAGGAACCTTCCATACCAAACTAGCAGCCTCCTTAGAAGAGCATCTAACCGAGCCTATAATTATAGGAGGGAGACTTTAATGTGACCATGGACCCCAGGGATGACACGACAGGGGGGGGAGGAGGGGGAGAGGGGCGGGAATCCAGCAGGAAGTAAAGGGGTGAGTAAGCACTTGGTAAAACACACGAATATACTGAGTGTAGTGGATACCTGGCAACAGAAAAAGAATACACGTATTATTCACATCCTCATGCAACATATAGTACAATATACATGCTATGGGTAGATAGCAGGATTGTGGCCGAAGTCGAGAGGGTAGAAATTGGGTCTATCACATGGACGGATAATGCTCCAATTGTGATGGCACTCAACCTTCAAACTAACCTTCATTTTTGGAGGTTGAATGAATCCCTCCTGGAAGAAGAGGAAGGGATTAACAATGTAAGAACAGTAATATGAGCATATTTAGCAAACAGGAATGGGGAGGTAAAAGAGGCAGTACTCTGGTATGACCTTAAAGCAGTGGTAAGAATCATTCTCATTGAATTGGCAGCGTGAAAAAAAACAGATGGCATTGAGGGAACAAGAACTCATCAGTAAATTGCAGCAAATGGAGGCCATACATAAAGTAAAAGGAGGGAAACAGAGATTCAAACAAACTAGGCAGGTTAAAGAAGAATTGTTAACATTGCACGCAGAAGAGGAAGCATATAGACTGAACAGAATAAAGCACAAGTTTTTTATACAGGGAAATAAACCAGGCAGATATTTAGCTCAAAAACATAGGGAAAGGAGAGTACAACATCAAATACTCCAAATTAAAAATCGAAGGGGGCAATGGGAATGTACCACGGAGCAAATTCAAACAGTTTTTCAAGAATATTATCAAAACCTCTATACATCCAACCGATCAGGAGGAAACCCAGATATTGAACAGTACTTGGCAGAGATAGACCTAGAGCAACTGGGCGAGGAAGTCAAACTGTGTATAGGGAATTAGAAGAAATGGAGGTACACGGGGCAATTAAAGATTTGAAAGAGGGTAAGATCCCTGGCTTGGATGGCCTTTCAGCAAAATTTTATTATTAATTTGTTGGGGAAATATACCTGGTGTTAAAGAATATATTTAATGAGGCACTAAAGGGGGAAGGTCTATCAGCAACAATGAGTGCAATGGGTATTACAGTAATACCCAAACCAGGAAAAGACAAGGGAGAATGTGGCTCCTACAGGCCAATATCACTTATAAATCTAGATGCCAAGATTTTAGCAAAAATTCTGGCAAATAGAATACAATGATTTATAACACAATTGATTAATGAAGATCAGTCAAGATTCATCCCCGGAAGGGAAGCTAGTGGGAACATACATAAAATAATGAACCTAACCTGGTTTGCACGTAAAGAACAAAGACCATCCTTTTTGATGGCGGTAGACACCGAAAAGACTGCGTAGAGTGGCGTTTTATGCTTACAGTCCTGCGAAGAATGGGTTTTGGGACAAATATTTTGGCCTGGTTAGGGGCCCTGTATGCAGCACCCAAAGCATGGATAAGGGTAAATGAAACATATTCAGAGGCCTTTCCTCTGGGACGGGGCACCAGACAAGGCTGCCCACTCTTACCGTTGCTGTTTGCACTGGTCATAGAGCCCTTAGCACAGGTTAGACAATCTACAGGAATAAGAGGGATAAGGGTAGGAACGGAAAAGTACAAGATATCACTCTTTGCAGATGATGTCATCTATACATTAGAACAGACCCTACAATCCCTACCCATACTTATAGAAGAGATACAATAATATAGTGAGGTCTCTGGATATAAAGTCAATATGGGGAAAACAGAGGTTCTCCGAATATACCTGGATCCCAGTGAAGAGGAAAAAATTAGGGGCGACTTCCCATTTCAATGGGCAAAAATAGGATCAAATACTTAGGAGTATAAACTAGTAGGAAGTAGAATGATTTATATCATTACAACTACACCCCTTTGGTGGAGAAGGTAATGAATGATTTGGTAAGATGGAATAAACCATATTTTTCCTGGTTCGGGAGAATTGCTATAGTCAAAATGAATACACTGCCTAGACTGCTATACTTATTCATGGCACTACCTGTTGAGGTACCTCAGACAGTGCTAGCTCTATTACAAAAAATGATCTTCTCCTATATCTGGAGAAGACGATCCCCAAGAGTGCAAAAAATGATAATGCATAGAGAGAAAAGGGAGGGGGAGGGGGTTAGTGGTTCCCGAAATTGAAAGATACTATCAGGCGACACAACTGAAAGCGTTACAGGGAAGGGGGGTCCGTAATGGAGTAGGATTGAACAAGATGAGAAAGGTCCAGAGCCCATTATAGATTTCTTATGGCAATCAGGAAGAAAAGGAAGAGGGCAACACGGGGGAAACCCCTACACTACATGCACGCTATGAGTGTGGAAGAAGGCATATAAACATCTGGTGGGAGCAGGAGGAAACATGAGAATGCAATGAGTGGGACTACCAGGGAATTCTACAGTGCGTGGGACTGCCAGAAGGTGGGATATCAAAAATGTTTCACCGGTGGACAAGGAAAGGGATACAGTATGTGGGTCAGATGCTAACTGAACAAGGTCAATTGAGACCTTTTGCAGAACTCAGGTAGGAATTCAAGTTATAAGCAGGGCACTGGTATGGATATTTCCAAATAGAACATTTTCTTGGCAGTCAAAACTTTAACAAAAAATTGGAAAATAAGGAGATAGCTTTTGAAAAGCTTACAGAACAGGTGCATATCTCGAGGATTTGTGACAAGACTGTGCAGTGCCCTAAGTAGCCCAGTAAGACCAAACCCACATATGACAGCATGGGAGGAGGATGTGGGGGGAGTATGGGACCATGACAGATGGAAGAGAATATATAGAGCAACAAAAATCCCATCGGTCTCAGCAGCAATATAGGAGCACTGTTATAAAATGCTTTATAGAATGTAACTAACCACGGTACGCATTAATAAAATGGGTGGAGAGGGTAGCACCCAATGTTGGAGGGGCTGTGGGGGCAGAGGGGAGTACACTCATATGTGGTGGATGTGCCCAGTTTTGCAGGGTACATGGAGGTGGTTGGGGGAGATAATCCACGAGATTTTAAGTTGGGAGGGGCAGTTGTCCTCTAATGCAGTCTTGCTTAATGAATGGGACAAGGAAATAGAGCGGGATACAAAATACATGATGAAAATGCATGCAATTGGGGTTTGATTGGAAATTGCGAAGGAATGGTAGTCTAAATGATGGCCTAACTATGATAACATTATAAACCATCTTACATACATATATAGAATGAGTGAAATAACAGCCTATAAGAATCAAATTAAGGAGAGTTGCAACCTTATCGGCAATGGGTGATAAAGAAATGAAAGGGTTAACAGGAGAATATCATGGCAACCCTAATAAAGTGCCCTGTGTACAATAGCTACACAGGATCTCAGGGAAAGAGAGGGGGGGTGGGATAGTTGGTATAACTTAGGGAGGAGGGTGAGAAGGATAGGGGGAAGGGGAGAGGAACTCTGTAAAGAAATGAAAACAATCAATATAATTACATGAGTTGATAAAAGTTGGTTTATTACAGAATATATGTATAGTTAATAAATCCATAAGACATTTTAGTTGGAAAGAATGTAAAGCATGTGCATGTTAATCTTTTGTGTTCATAAATGAAGGTTTCATACAGAATATAAGTACAGTTAACGAACTCATAATACATTTTATTTGTAAAGAAGGTAAAGCATAGTTACTCACCTGTAACAGGTGATCTCCGGGAACAGCAGGAATTTAGTCCTCACATATGGGTATCGTCGGTACCGACGGAGCCAGCGTGGGAACGCTCCCCAGCGTCCAATTAGGAAGCTTTAGGGAGCATCCCACAGCGCCTGCATGCTGCCTTCCCACCTTTCCCGAATGCCCCTCTCCAGTTGAGTTTTAAAGCTGAGAAAAAAGAGAGAGAGAGGGAAAGGGAAAGAGATAGCTAGAGTGATACAACTCCTAGGGAGGTGGGTGGGTTGTGAGGACTAAATTCCTGCTGTTCCCGGAGATCACCTGTTATAGGTGAGTAACTATGCTATCTCCAGGAACAAGCAGGAATGTAGTCATCACATATAGGGACTCCCTAGCTTTAGATGCCAGGGAGAGACCCCAGAAGTTGTGTGTCCCTGAGAAGGGCTCCACGTCCCCCCATGGATCTCTGGCATCCTACCAGGGATGGTGGGTAGGAGTTGATTAGGTATGGAACAGGTGTTGGAGAACAGCCTGACCAAACAAGGCATCCCGGCGGGAGTCCTTGTCCAAGCAATAATGGGCTATGAAGGTATGAACCGAGGCCCAGGTGGCTGCTCGACAGATGTCGTCGATAGACACAGAGTGCAGATGAGCCATTGAGGCTGCCATGGCTCTCACATTGTGAGCTGTGACAGGGCCCTCCAGAGGAAGATTCTTACTCTGATAAGCAAAGGATATACACTGAGCAATATAGTTGGACAGTGTTCTCTTGGAGACTGGAAGTCCCAAATGAGAAGGATCAAAAGCAACAAAGAGTTGCGAGGACTTTCTATGTTGCTGTGTTCTTTGTAAGTAAAAGGCTAAAGCTCTTTTACAGTCCAAGGTATGAAGATTCCTCTCTGCATTTGATGCATGAGGCCTTGGAAAAAGCACAGGTAGGCAGACCGCTTGGTTTAGATGAAAAGGCAAGACCACCTTTGGCATAAAGTGTGGATGAGTCCTAAGGACTACCTTGTCATGATGGAACCTTGTGTAAGGTGGATCAGCTACTAGCGCTTGCAACTCACTAATGCGACGTGCTGATGTGATTGCAATGAGAAAGATAACCTTCCAAGAAAGGAATTTCAAGGAGGTAGTAGCTTAGGGTTCAAAAGGTGGCTTCATGAGTTGCCCAAGAACCAGGTTTAAGTCCTAAGGACTACCTTGTCATGATGGAACCTTGTGTAAGGTGGATCAGCTACTAGCGCTTGCAACTCACTAATGTGACGTGCTGATGTGATTGCAATGAGAAAGATAACCTTCCAAGAAAGGAATTTCAAGGAGGTAGTAGCTTAGGGTTCAAAAGGTGGCTTCATGAGCTGCCCAGGAACCAGGTTTAAGTCCCATGCCACCGGTGGTGGCCTAATGGGAGGCTTAGTTAGAAGAAGGCCTCTCATAAATCTTGCTATAGGAGGATGAGAGGAAATAGGCTGTCCATTTAGAGGCTTAAAGGAAGCTGCAATAGCACTCAAATGGACTCTTACTGAGTTAGTCTTAAGACCTGCATTGGACAAATGAAGGAGATACTCCAGCAATGATTCCAGAGGTATCGCAAGGGGGTTAAGACCCTTCTGCGAATACCATATGGTAAACCTTTTCCACTTGAAAAGATAAGAGCGTCTCGTGGATGGTTTCTTGGAAGCAAAAAGAATATCTTTTACTTGCTGAGGGAGATTAAGATCATGGAGATCTAGGCCTTCAGCAACCAAGCCCTGAGACGTAGAGAATGGGGATTGGGATGCCATAACATTCCGTCCTCCTGTGATAGGAGATCTGGAGCAGACCCTAACTACAGGGAGGGAGCTTGAGAGAGATGTAGAAGCAGAGGGTACCACACTTGCCTTGGCCAATGTGGAGCTATGAGAATCATACTGCCTCTGTCTCTCTGAAGCTTGAACAGGGTTTTGGGAATTAGGGGAATGGGTGGAAAGGCATACAGGAAGTCTTGACCCCAGTAAAGGAGGAAAGCATCCCTGGCCTGAGCCTTCTGAGCTGGAATTCTGGAACAGAACTGGGGAAGTTTGGCATGCCACGGACTTGCAAAGAGGTCTATGTCCGGGGTTCCCCAAATTTGAAAAATCTTGGCCACCTGGTCTGCATGCAGAGACCACTCATGTGGAAGCAGAACTCGACTGAGTCTGTCTGCCCAAGAGTTTTGTATGCCTGGAAGATACACTGCCAGGAGATGAATCTGATGCTCTCTGGAGAGGGCCCATAGTCACAAAGCTTCTTTGCAAAGCGACAGAGAGCCTGTTCCACCCTGCTTGTTCACGTAGAACATGGCTACTTGATTGCCCGTATGAATGAGGACTGTCTTGTAGCTGAGCAGGGTGTGGAACACTCGAAGAGCAAGGAAGATTGCTCTGAGCTCCAAGGGATTGATATGTAGATGAGTCTCCTGTGGAGACCAGGTGCCTTGAGTGGAGAGGTCTTGCAGATGAGCTCCCCAACCCATCGGAGAAGCATCTGTTGTGAGAGTTGCTTGGGGTAAGGGTTGTTGAAAAGGGGACCCCAGCAACAGGTTTTGAGTGGACTTCCACCATTGGAGGGACAAAATAAGGCGACTTGTGTTGGCTATTTTGTCTGACAGGCATCCTGATACCTGGGTCCATTGAGTGGATAAAGTCCACTGGGCTGCCTTCATATGAAGGCGATCATAGGGAACCACATGTACAGTAGATGCCATGTGGCCTAGTAGTTGTAGAATTTCTCGGGCAGTGAGATGAGGCTTTAGCACTGCTTGAGAAGCTAACTGCACAATGCGAAGGCAGCGGGCCTGGGGGTGATAGGCCCTTGCCTTTCTGGTATCCAGCAAAGCTCCTATGAACTCTAAAGACTGAGTGGGAGTTAGACTGGATTTTGGGATGTTTATTACCAGACCCAAATATTGAGGGATACGCATTGTGCAGGATAGAGAAGTCCTGGCCTCTGACTCTGTTGGGGCTCGAATGAGCCAGTTGTCTAAGTAGGGGAAGACGAATATCCCTAGAGTGCGGAGAAATGCTGCTACTACAGCCATGCATTTCATGAACACCCTTGGAGCTGAGGCCAGGCCAAAAGGAAGCACCCTGTATTGGTAGTGCTTTCCTTGAAAAAGGAACCGAAGGAACCTTCTGTGAGTTGGATGGATGAGAACATGGGTGTATGCATCCTTGAGATCTAGAGAACAAAGCCAATCCTGATTCTGAAGGTATGGCAGCAGAGTTCCGAGAGAAATCATCTTGAATTTCTCTTTGACAAGGAATTTGTTCAATTCTCTGAGGTCCAAGATAGGTCTGTATCCCCCTGTTTTCTTTGGGATAAGGAAATAGGGGGAGTAAAACCCTGTACCTGCTGATGGATGGGTACTTCTTCTATTGCCCCTTGGGCAAGAAGCATAGTGACTTCCTGACCTAACAGGCTGATGAGAGAGGTCGGAGAATTGAACTGCCTTATTATTGTGGGAGGGCGCATGCTCGCAAAATGAAGCTTGTACCCCTCCTTTATGATCGAGAGTGCCCAATGCTCTGCTGTTATTTGTCCCCATCTGGGGGTAAAGTGACATAACCTTCCTAGAATGGTGGAAGGCTCTGGTCCCACGAGAGCCAGGAAGGCTAAGTTCTCTAGCTGAAAGTCAAAGGCCTTGTGGAGGCTGAGACTGCTGGGACGGCTGAGGCTTAGCAGTCTTTGCTTTCTTCTGTTTGGGTGGTTGCTGACTTGCCTGATAAGCTGACCTGCAGAACGTCCCTGCTGAGCATAAGCAGGATAATATCTTTTCTTCTTAGAAAAGAATGGTTTCTTAAAAGATTTCTTTCTCGCAGGATCAGCTGTGGACTTGGATAATCTATCCAAGGTGGAGTTGTCAGCATTGGCTTTTTCTTGCCAATCTCTACCAAACAGGTTCTCACCAGTACAAGGAATATTTCCCAATTTGTTTTTTACCTAGAGCTCCAGATCAGATGCCTGGAGCCAAGCAACTCTACGTGCACCTATGGCAATGGCAGAGGTTCTGTTTATGCACTCAAAACAGTCAAAAGCCGCTGTCTTCTATCTTCAGGAAGAATAGGACTCAAAGCTTCTAAATCACCTGTGACCTCCTTCAGGAACATTCCCATGTATAGACTATAGGAACTGATCCTGGCAGAAAGCATGGAAGTTTGGAAGACACGACGTCCAAAAGCATCCAGAGTTCTGCACTCACGTCCTGGAGGATTAGAGGCATGCCTCGTTGCACTCTTGATCCTTCTCATAGCTGATTCCACTACAATAGAGTGGTGAGGAAGCTGAGTTCTTTGGAAACCAGGACAAGGAGGGACTCGATACAGAGTATCCAGTCTACGAGAATGAAGAGAGGTGGTAAGAGGTGTCTCCCACATTCTTAACATGAGATCATGCAAAATCTCATGAATGGGCAAGGTAGCTGCCTCCTTAGGAGTTTTGGGATATTGTAAAATCTCCAACTCCTTTGCTCTGGGCTCTGTTTCAGGGGCAATAGTAATGGACAGACACCGAGCCACCTCCCTGATAAAATCCTGAAAGGAAATATCCTCTGGAGGAGACATCCTACGCTTAGGGGAGGAGGGCTCCTCTGGGAGAAGCATTCCTGCATCGACAGAACTGTCAGAATCCTCAGATTCTTCTGAGGACTCGAAGTACCGTCTTGTCCGGATGCTCTTGAAGAGCCTGATACCTGCACCGACCAAAGTCAGTACCGGGAGTAATCGGTATCGGAGTATCGGTACCGGAAGGCATCGGATGACTGGGTACCAGCAATGCAGACACCAATGTTGATGTCGATGCTATCGGTACCGGTACCGATACCGATACTGGTGCCAGTACAGGTTGGATTGTTTGTTGCGGTTCCGAGGGCGTCGATGCCGCAAGGAGAGCCACCAGACTGCGCTCAATAGCCAGGACTCTCTGGTCTATCGACGCTGCCGATGCCTGGATGTCAGTACCGGAGAAGATCGCCGGTACCCCAGAGCATGGCACCAGTAGTTCTGCCGAGGTCGAGGCCTCGAGAACATCCTGGAGCCCCGATAATGCTTTGGAAGCCGAAGCCTCCCGCCGGGGCAATTTTGCCGGTGCAGAATCCTCAAGGGCAATGCCAGAGGCATCTCGATGCTTAGAAGGAGATCTACCTTTTGAGGACGGGCTAGACTTATGTTTAGTTACCTAAGATCCACGGGAGGAAGATGAAGCCCTGGAAGACGTCGATGCCACCGAAGCTGCATCAGAGGGAAACAGGGTACTGAGCTTGGCAGCTCGGTTTTGTCGACCTCGCTTGGACATCATGGCACAGGCCATACATTCGAGATGGAATGGTCAGGGCCTAAACATTTCAGACACCACTCATGGGTGTCGGTGACGGAGATGGTACCGCCACACTTGGTGCACTTTTTAAAACCCGAGGAGGGTTTCTCCATTATGGAAAAAATCCTGGGCTTAATGCCCAAAATGGCGCGTGCACCTGAAAAGAAAAGGAAACAGTACTAAGAATTTTTTTTTTTTTTAAAGAAAAGAATGAAGAAAGAAAAAACTGGCGGTACCAGTAAAGCGTCGAGGAAGGCAGACGCGACCACAAAAAAGAAGAAAATTTTCTGCGGTGACAGGAACACGACCTGCTGGCTCCGCGGAAAATGAAGAACTGGAGAGAGGCAGTTGGGAAAGGCGGGAAGGCAGCACACAGGCGCTGTGGGATGCTCCCAAAAGCTTCCTAATTGGATGCTGGGGAGCGTTTCTGCGCAGGCTCCGTCGGTACCGACGATACCGATATGTGATGACTACATTCCTGCTTGTTCCTGGAGATATCATGTTCATGTTAAAGGTGAAGATGTATACGTTATGCACATATGGTATTTTGTACAACAAGAAGCATTGAATAAAAAATTTAAGTTAAAAAAAAAGAAACTAAACATGATCAAAACCGAACTTCTTATCTTTCCTCCTAAACCTTCCTCCTTTCTCTATCTCTGTTGATAACACTCGTCTACTTCCTGTTTCCTCAGCCTGTAACCTTGCTGTCATTTTTGATTACTCTCTTTAGTTCTCACATATCCAACAGATAGCTGTTAATTGTAATGACTAGACATATGCAATTTGTTAATTGTAATTGTAATTCCTGTTAATTGTAATGACCAGACATATGCAATTTGTCGGATGTTTCTGTTCCATGTAAACCGCGCTGATGTCGAATAGTGCTGCATATAAGAAATGTTAATAATAAAATTAATAAATAGCTAAAACCTGTAGTTTCTTTCTCTGTAATATTAACAAAATTCACCCCTTCCTCTCTGAAAATACTACTAAAATACTTTTCCACTCTCTAATTACTTCCCATCTCGACTACTGTAACCTCCTTCTCCTCACTATATTTCCTCTCTTCTCTCCCCCTATACCCCTTCTCGTGAACTCTGTTTTTATACTGCTTTACTCTTTTCTTTGACCTTTTCTTCCACTGCTAACTCCAGACTTCGGTCCTTTCACCTTCCTGCTCCTTATGCCTGGAATAAACTTCCTGAGTCTGTACGTCAGGCTTCATCTCTGTCCCTTTTCAAATCTATGCTAAAGGCTCTTCTCTTTGAGGCTGCCTTTGGATCCTGATCCCTTGTGTCTTCCTAACTTTTGTCTTGTCTGTCTTGATTAGATTGTAAGCTCTAATGAGTAGGGACTGTCTCAATCTGTGTTTGTGCAGAACTGTGTATGTCTTGTAGCACTTTATAAATGTTTAACAGTAGTAGTAGTGGGATGGGGAGAAGGGGGATGGGAAAATCAAGGATAAGAGCGGTGGGCAACTGTCAAAGATGGAGCGGAGAACCAAGACCTTGTTTTGAAAATGATGGGTGAGGGTAGAGAGATTAAGGGGCGGGGCCAGAGTGGGCGACTTTATGCTGCCATTGTGTTGCCTGTGGCAGGCCATGTGCTTCGGCACACATGTCCTGCTGCTTCTGATCCCCGTCCAACACAACTTACTGTCGGAGGGGGGAGTCAGAAGCAGCAGGCTATGTGTGCTGAAGCACATGGCCTGCACTGGCAACAAAGCGGTAACACAAAGATGCCACTTTTAAAAGACTGCTGCCGCTTGCCTCCCCCCCCAAGACTGAATTGGCAGCAGTGAGGGGCGTTGCCATGGCATGGCTCGGTTAAGCGGGGGGGGGGGGGGGGGAGGGCAGATCAGTGGGGGGGTGCGTGGCTGGAGTTTCTGCCTAGGGTGGCAGAAACCCTTGAGCCAGCCCTGCTAAGGGAAGGAATTGAGGAGGAAAGGAGGGTAGAAGTCCGGGTACATAAAAGAGAGAAACAACAGAGCAGAGTTGGTGGTTAGAGTTAGGTGCAGAGCAGATAAGGTTATCGTAATAGGACCGCTTGGCAGCTATGATGCAAAGGTGATAATGAGAGTGAAGATCTTTAAAGTGCTGGAAAGAATCTGGGGAAGAATGCTTGTGCCATTGGTACTAGCCCAGCAAAGCTGTGTCCAGAGGAGGCAAAGATGCAGGTAATACCAAGGTTGGGAAGGCCTAGATGATTTGTGGTGGAGGCGAAGGGGGGCAATCTGGTCTAAAGCACCAGTAATGGTGGAATTCCAGAGGTCCATTTGGGTGTCAACCGGAAGGGTAGAGAAATTGTTACAGAAGATGAGATCTGAGGAGGGGAATATTCTAGAAAGCGGGAAGAGAGGGCACAGGACAGTGGAAAGGAGGTAGCAGAAGAGAAAGACGTGGCAGAGGGTGAGGAAGAGTCAGACAAAAAGACTGGGAGGGAGAGGACGACACAGCGATGATCTGATGAGGGGAGATCCAGAAGTGTGAGAGAGGAAGGGGGACTATTGCTAAGGTCTGAGGTAGAAAGGAGGAGATCCAAGATATGGCCAGCAACATGTATGGGGAAAGAAATGTGCTGGGTGAGAAAGATCCTGAAAAAGAGAGAGCAGAGCCCTATCACGGGGTCTAGAGAAATCAAAATGAATGTTAAAGTCACCCAGAATTAAAAGGTGTGGAAAATGGAGGGAAACTTCAGAGAGTCAGGAGAAGTGAGTCTCACAGATGGGGATGGAAAGAGGGAGGAATATAGATGAGAAGGCGATGACTGCATGGATGGTGTCATCGAGAGCATTTTGGTTTCATGGACCATGCGATGATATTCCAAGGGCTGCAGAGCAGAGATGGCGTCCATCTGTCCAAGAGGGGTCAAAGTGTCTTCAGCAGCAGACTGGCTAACCTTCTGAAGGGGGCTTTAAACTAGATTCACTGGGAATGGGTGAAGAAAGCCCACAAGTAAGTGAAAACCCCAGGTAAGTGAAAGATTAAATATCTCTGTAGAAATGGGTAAAAGGAGCAACATCTAGAAAGTGGTGTGTATAAATGCCCGTAGCATGGGAAATAAGATCCCAGATGTTGAGGCTTTAATAGAAGAGGCTGACTTGGATTTAGTGGTGGTTACAGAGATATGATTCACGGACAACCATGACTGGGATGTAATTATACCAGGCTATACTTTATTCAGGATGGACAGGATAGGAAGAAGGGGAGGAGGAGTGGCACTATATGTAAAAAACAATAGTAAAACTATAGAATTTCAGAGCTTAAAAGGGGGTGAGGAGGCACTGTGGGTTAAACTAGAAAGAGGGAAAGGGAAACCATTTGCATTGGAGTGATATACAAATCCCCCTCACAGGGAGAAGTGGACAGAGATTTAATATAAATATATGCAGTGTTGCCATGAAAGGAGAAGTAAGGAGATCCTAGATTCTCTACAGGGAGAACTATGCTGGCAACTGGTAATAGAACCTAAACCTGAAGGGGCCATCCTGGACTTGGTGCTTACCAATGGTGAAAGTGTTTCTGATGTTATAGTGGGAGATCCTCACACATCCAGTGATCACCAGATGGTGTGGTTCAGTATTAGGACTAGGGCTGATAAAATCCATTCAAAAGCAAGGATCTTAAAGTTTAGGAAAACTAACTTTACCAAGATAGGACAATACCTCAAGGAGTCATTAGCAGGATGGGAACAGCTAGGGGATATAGAAAAGCAATGGGCAAAACTGAAAGGGAATATTGTAAGGGCAACAAACCTTTTTGTTAGAAATGTAAATAAATACAAAAGGAAAAGAAGGCCACTATGGTTCTCAAAAGAAGTAGCTGAAAAGGAGAAGAAAAAGAGGGAGGCTTTCATAAAATACAAGAGATCCCAGAGAGAGGAAGACAGGCATCTACATATATTTGGAAAAACTTAGAGAAGCTAGTAAGCAAGTCAGGAAAGCAAAGATACAAAAAGAAGAAGAAACAGCCAATGCAATAAAATGAGGATAGAACACATTATTCAGATGTGTTAGTGAGAGGAGGAAGGACAAAAGTGGTATTGTCAGACTCAAAGGTGAAGGGGAGGAATATGTAGAAGCCGATGAGGATAAAGCAGAATGGCTTAACAAATATTTGTGTTTACAAATGAAGGGCCAGGAGCAGGACCTCAGAAAACACCCACAAAAAGGAACAGAAGCGAAGGGGATCTTGAATGATTTTCAGAAGACTGTGTTCATGAGGAACTGGCTAAACTAAAAGAAGACAAAGCGATGGGACATGATGGAATGCAACCAAGAATACTGAAGGAATTTGGGGATGTTCTAGCAGCTCCACTAATTGATCTTTTCAATGCTTCTTTGGAGTTGGGATATGTCCCAGAGGACAGGAGAAAGGCAAGTGTGTTAAAAAATGAGGTTGAGAACTACAGGCCAGTTAGTCTAACCTCTGTGGTAAGTAAATGATTGGAAACACTACTAAAAAAGAGAATAATGAGGTTTCTGGAGTCTGGAGAATAATGAGGTTGCAGGATCCGAGACAGTGTGGGTTTAACAGAGGCAGGTCTTCTTAGACAAATCTGATTGATTTCTTTGACTGGGTGACCTGGGAGTTGAACAGAGGGAGAGTCCTAGATGTGGTGTACTTAGATTTCAGTAAAGCCTTTGACACTGTCCCATACAGGCAACTTATTAATAAACTGAGCACCCTATAGATGGACCCTAAAGTGACTAACTGGGTATAAGTAAATGGTGCTCACTCTGAGGAGAAGGAAGTTACCAGTGGTGTGCCACAGGGATCTGTCCTTGGTCCGATTCTTTTTAACATCTTTGTTAGTGATAATGCGGAAGGGCTTTCAGGTAAGGTTTGCCCGTTTGAGGATGATACCAAAATCTGAAATAGAGTAGACACCCAGGAAGGAGTAGATAACATGAAGAGGGATCTAGCTAAGCTTGAGGAATGGTAAAGAATGTGGCAGCTGGGATTTAATGCTAAAAAAATGCAGGGTCATGCACTTGGGCTGCAAAAATCCAAGGGAATGGTACAGTGTAGGGGCGAAGTACTTCTGTCCACAAAAGAACAGGACCTGGGCGTGATTGTTTCTGATGATCTTAAAGTGGCTAAACAGGTAGTAAAGGCGACGGTGAAATGCCAGAAGAATGCTTGGGTGCACAGGGAGAGGAATGGCCAGCAGAAAAAAAGGAGCTGATAGTGCCTCTGTATAAGTCTCTGGTGCGACCTCATTTGGAGTATTGTGTGCAATTCTGGAGACTGCACCTTCAAAAGGATATAAACAGGATGGAGGTTGTGCAGAGGGTAGCTACTAAAATGGTTACTAGTCTTCGTTATAAAGCATATGAGGACAGACTTAAGGATCTTAATAATACGTTAGAGGAAAGGTAGATACAGGAGATATGAGAGAGATGTCTAAATGCCTCCATGGCATAAATGCACAAGAGGACAGCTTCTTTAGATTTAAAGCAAAGATGAGAGTAAAAAGGGGATAGATTCAGGAGTAATATGAGAAAATGCTTCTTTGCGGAAAGAGTGGTAGATGCGTGGAATAGTCTCCCAGTGGAGGTAGTAGAGACTAGGACAGTATCTGAATTTAAAAAAGCATGGGACCAACACAGAAGATCTCTAAAGGAAAAAAAAGGGACTATTGTAGTTGATATGGAAGACCAGACCAGATTGGCCATGTGGTCTTTTTCTACAATCATGTTTCTATGTTTCTAAAAGCACCAGAAACATCCTACGCTTAGGTTTTCTGCATCAGCCCCCATAACATTTCACCTCAACTTGTTTTGTCTTTTCTGACCTCCCCATCTGGTTCCATCATACCTCAGTCCCAGACATAGGAGGACAAGGAGAGAAGGATACACTGCCTACCCAGTCCAGCTTTAGCCAATCTGTGAGCTGTCTCCTCTGATCCGCACAGTCAGTGACAATCGTGAAAGAACACCAGTAGGCAGGCAGGGCAGGGTGAGCGAGTCAGTGAGCTGGAGACAGAATAACGAGTGTGAGTTTTTTTCTTCCAGTCAAGCCAGATGCACCTTGCCAACACAGCTCTCTAGAAGCCGTGACATACCACTTTGGTGGAGGTGTGTATGTCTTTGAGGCACAGTGCAGGCCTAGCCAGTTGATTTGGGCATGCTTCTTCTGTCTGTTCTGGAGTTTTTCTTTTTATTTGTGAGTTAAAAGTTTTATAATGCCAAAAGAGCATGACCATGTAGGACTTTGCCTACAGCTTTCGGCTCTGATATGCCACCCAGTTGTGATGGTAGCTGCCAGGTAGCATCATCAGGGTGCTGAGGAAGGGACTGTTTTTTCGATTATAACCAGAAACCCCAGATTCCCCTTTGGGTCATTTTGGTTATAACCTAAAATTGGATTTTTAAGAGATTGCTAAAGACTCACTTATTTCATAGATTTCTGATAATTCTTAACTTACTGATGGATTATTTCTGTGACTCTTAGGTGATCTGTCTACTAAAATGTGTTAACTGCTACCATGGGGTTAATGAGGAAAGATTGCCGGGAGGTAGCAGCTAATGCAGTCAAAATGCAGATACATATTGCAAGCATTTTTCTGCAATATCTTCATTCTGTCTGGTAGATTTTGGGGGGGGGGAAGCAGGATGGGGGCAGCAGGATGGGGGCAGAGAGTAGGAGTGCCGATTTTTGGCATCCACCACGTTGAAATGCTCCATGCGATAGCTGCCAAAAACGGCCCAATCGCAACTACAGGTAATGCCACCTCAAGAGATCAGCTGCAGCCAATGCTTTGCGGCCCAAGCAGCATCGGCAATCTTCCCATGGCGTGATTGACCCCTGCACTGAACATAGTCAATGCTGCAGATGTACCGATCTGAGGCACCAACAGCATAAAATGAGTGCCCCCCCCCCCCAGCCAGCTCCCAGTCCCCATAGAGAACTGGACAGTTTATCGCATTTATTATTTGTAAAAAGTTAGAAAGTTTCTGTTCAATGTAAACGTATACCGAAGTATACATAATTGTTAACTTGTTCCATGTAAACTGCCCTTGATCTCTGGAAGGGGTGGTATAGAAGAAATAGATAAATAAATAAATTAAAATAAATAAATAAAAAACTGTCCAGGGGGGATTGGGGCATCCCTGAAACAATAATCAATGCCAACTAGCCAGTTGGGCCTCTCTCCCACTCCCCATGATCAGCAAAAAAATCCCAGCTAGCTAGTCGGGCCCCCCTTCCCTCCCTCCCTCCCATCTTTATCTGGAGCTTAATATACCGCTCATACAAAATGCACCAGAGCGGTTTACAATCTACATTAAAACATGCCGGCTAGCCAGTTGGGCTCCCTCTCCCCCTTCCAAACCTAAAAGCACAGCTAGTCAGTCAGGCATAGGGGTCCCTGACCACCCTTCATCTATTAACTTAATGTTCCTGGTAGTCTAGTGGCCATAGGAGACAGAGCAGTCTTTCCCACTCTTGCTACTCAAATTGGCGGTGATCTTGCTACTGCTCCAGGCCTCTGCAGTAGTACTAAAAATGATATTCTTGTGGTGATGCCACCTAGCATTTTGAGTAGTGATAATGATGGGGGCAGGTGCAAGGAAGACTGCTCTGTCCCCTGTGACCACTAGACCAACAAGGAATGTTAAGGTAATGGCTTGAGAGGGTCAGATGGCGTTCCCCTATTGCTGATTGGCTAGCCGGGCTTTTAGGTTTGGGAGGAGGAGGGGGGGAACGGGACCCGACTGGCTAGCTGAGATGTTTTATTTATTTTATTTTATTTTATTTATTTATTTATTACAGGCTCTTATATACCGCACTATTTGAGATCAGCGCGGTTTACAATATAACAATATACCAGAACAACAGGTTGTTTGGTTTTACATATAACAGGAACAAGAACTTGGATAAAACAAGGGGGAAAATGCTGAACTGAAACTATTTACATATGTAATTACATGTATATACAGCAGTATTATTCTTAGATTGGGATGGGTCATGTGGAACAGGTGTTCAAAAGGAGATGGGAGGTCAGGTCGGTGTTTGGCTGGTCTGGTAATACTGGGGGAATAGGTGGGATTTGAGTGCTTTTCTGAACTGCATTAGATCGGAGATAGCCCTAATCTCCGGTGGTAAGGTGTTCCAGCACTTAGGGGCATAGAAGCTGAAAGCCCTGTTAGACGTGACTAGTGAGCATTTTGTTGCTTCCTTAGGGATTATTAGTGCATTTGTAGAAATAGTTCTCCTAGCTCTGTTAGGTGGAACGGTCTGAATGAGGTCTATTAGTGAGGAGGAGGTGATGCCTTTGATAGCTTTGAAGGTGAGTAATAAGGTCTTGAACAACAGTCTCCCATGTATGGGGAGCCAGTGAAGCTGCTTCAGAATAGGTGTTACATGGTCTCTTCTTGATGCTCCATAGAGGACTCTGCAGCGGTGTTCATGGCAAGCTGTAAAGGGTTTTAAGGTTTTTAAGGTAGATCCTGGGGTGGGTGAATTGATGGACATGAGCTTTCTTCTGCCTCTTCAGCTCTGCAAGCAGTAATGGGGTCAATAGCAAGAAAGACAGCATCCTGGCTCAGGATTCTTCTGCAAGCACATTTCCAGCAGGATTCCCCAGTGACTGGCCTGCATCTTGCTTTGGGGACAGCCAAGGTGGCCGGACAATTGCCAGCCTCTGGCCTATCTTCTCCAGAATTCTTCTGCAAGCATGGTCCTTCTGGTGGGGCAATTCAGACCTCAATGCTCTCTTGTACCATCTCCTCTCTCTCAGTGGGCAGTCTTTCAAGGCAGGCTTCTCTAGGGGCTTTCCCGCAGAAGCGCACCCAGAAAAGAATGGATTCGGGGTGCTCTGCTTAGTTCTCTTGTGCCAGTGATCTGCCTTGCATTCCGGGGGATCAGCCAGTGACTTCGTGGGTGAACACAACAAACTGCTGGTGCTGGACGACCAGTATGATTCTCTCACTGTTCATTTGTTTTGGAAAGAGGAGCTAGCAGCGTTGATTGATTAAGTTTTCTCTGCCCTGCAGCTGTTGAAAGCTGCACCAGTGGAGCAGGAGACGCAAATGTATCCCCTCTAGCAAGGGGATCAGAAAGCCATTCAGGACATTTCCTTTCTCAGATGTCCTGAAGAACATGATACACATGGCAGGGACTTGCCTGCAACCCTGCTGAAAGGGGGGCAGGACTGTGAGTCGGCTCTGTGCCCTCCTCAGGAAGACTTTGCTGCCTGGATGTGGTGCTTACAGCTTGTGCTCTACTCCACTGGATCCAGTCACTCCAGCAAGGTGATGCTTCAGTGCTTCTGGAATCAGTAGTGGTTTTCCTGGCAAATGCCATGTACATTTTGGTCTGCTCAGCAGCCAAGAATATTGCCTTTTCTATGGTGGCATGTCACTAGCTTTGGCTTCACTTTAGGAAACCGTCGTGGTATCCAAGTCCCATTTATCTAGACTTCCTTTCAAGGGGAAGCTTGTGTTTCAGAAGGACTTGGAGAAGTTGGTCAAGGAGCTATGAGCATCTAAATGACATTGTCATCCAGAGGATAGGCCTAAAGGGCCTTTGAAGCTTGGCTTCTCCTCCTCTGCATCATGTTCTCCTTGCTCCTGTCACCAGGAGCCTCAGGGATTCAGGGACTCCTAGAAGGATTGCCTGGGAAGGCCATCCTTTCTTCCTCTGTTTCCCATTTCTGGGCCCAGGCCTTTTGTGAGGCTTGTGGGACCCGCAAGATTCCCTCCTCCTCCAAATCTGGATTCTTCAGTCACATGCAAGGACAAGATGGGCATATGTGATATCAGACCAGTGGGAGCCAGACATCATTCAGTTCAGCTAAGTGCTAGAATACAAGGACCCCATCCCAAATGCCCTCCTGATATCTCCAAGTTGGTCTATGGCCTCCAGGCTATAGTTCCAGTGTCACCTGCCAAAAGGGAAAAAGCCTGTTACGCCATTTGCTTTGTTGTGCCAAAGAAGATGAGGTTCAGGATCAGGCAGAAGGACCCTAAGTGTGTCGATGCTCACCTAAGGACTTTTCACTTCCGCATGGAGACAGAGTGGTCAGACAAGGAATGTTTCTTGTATTAATGGATTTGGCCGAGGTGCCCTTTCACATTCCCATCCACAAGGATCAGCAGTGCCTTCTACGCTTTGTTCTCGGCTCACAAGTCCAGTTTGTGACTCTATCTTTGGCCTCTACACTGCACAGAGGAATACCCTCTGCCTGGACAACTAACTTATTTAGGCAAGGTCATGTGTGGAGCCCTTTGCGTGGCGGCACAAGTGGTACAGTTTTGGAGAGCCTGGGCCGGGTGATAAATTACAACAAAAGCTTCCTGGAGCTTACTCAGTCATTAGGGTACCTTGAAACGCAGTTCGTCACTGGCTCAGGAAAGATTTCCTTCCTGAGAAGAGGGCAGAAAAGCTGCATTCACAGCTGTAGGTGTTTCAGAGGCAGCAGCTTCCCAAGACCTGGGACCACCTCTAACTCCTAAAGTTGATAGCGGTGATGATTGAGATAGTCCCCAGGGACATGAGTGCACCTGCATCCACTGCAAAGATCCCTGCTATCCCGATGGTCTCCTTCTTCTCCGGACTTACAAAAGAACAAAAGATATGCCATACTGGGTCAGATCAAGGTTCATCAAGTCCAGTATTCTGTTTCCAGCAATGGCCAATCCAGGTCACAAGTACCTAGCAGGCTCCCAAAAAGACACATAGGTTCCGCAATGCTTACACAGGGCAAGCAGTGGATTTTCCCAGTCATCTTTAATGATTTATGGACTTTTCCTATAGGAATTTGTCCAAACCTTTTTTAAACCTGGCTACACTAACAGCTTTTACTATATCCTCCGGTAACAAATTCCTCTCCATCAATTTCAGGGTGCACAGGTTTAGCAACCTCCATCTGCTGGAGACTGAGAAATACTGGTGACAGGAGGATGGTGTAGGACCCTTATACCGTGACATCATTAAAATAGAAATTACACTTACCTGGTAATTGTCGTTCCTTGAGTTACGACAGTTTAGTCCTCTACTTCTGGGTTGTGCACCTCTTCCTGCAGCTAGGAGACTGGGCATGTCAAAGTCGTGACATCACTGGATATAGCCTGCTGGTATCTCCCATCAGCCTCCAGTGTACTATTGACAAAGCAAACTCAAAGGAACAACAAATAAGTAACTATACCATAACTTTAAATAACTCCCCATTCTTCAACCGGAGGAGCCTTTTAAACCGTATCCGTCTTATATTTTCTTTTCTCTCTCTTTTTTTTTTTTTTTTTTACTTTACATTCATGTCCCCCCTATGCAAACACGTATCCTATACCATCACCTCGTTTAAATAAGAGAAAAGAAAGAAAGAACAGAGAGGGATACTCACTGCGATCTAGAAACTGAAAGGATCTGTCTACTCCTTGAGATTGATGCTTCACTCCGCCTGAAAATAAACTCTGAAGAAATCACACTCCTGGGCGGGAATGAGGACTAAACTGTCGTAACTCAAGGAACAACAATTACCAGGTAAGTGTAATTTCTATTTCCTTATCGTTCCTCCAGTTTAGTCCTCTACTTCTGGGATGTAACAGAGCAGTAATCATTGGGAGGGACCTATCAAGCCAACTCACCACACTGCCGACCCGGAACAGGCCACCTTTACTGCCAAAACAATTAGGCAGTAGTGGTTACTGAGGAAATGAAGAGACGACCTGGAAGCTGCTCTACAAATCCCTCCTGGTGGAATGACACGGTGATTCACCCATGAAGCCGCTTGTGCCCTGGTAGCAAGAGTCAGAAAGCCCCCCGGAATCATACAACCTCGCCAGCAGAAAGCTGAGGCAACCACCGCCTTAACTCAGTGCGAAATGGCCGCCTTCGCTGCTGCTTCCCCTTTGTGGGGACCTCCAACCAGCACACAAAAACAAAGAAACGAACATCGCACCCTGCATGTAATGTTTCCTATCGGCGTAAGCTACGAATAAAATCCTCCCCTTCCAGAAAAACCGAGAAATGGAAGAGAAACCAATAGGCTCAGGAGAAAAATCAGAAAACCACCTTTTGGAAGGACGACAGGACTGCTCACAAACACCACCCTCTATCCAGAAAGGGTGAAAACGGCTCATTAGATGACAACGCCTGAAACTCCGAAACTCGTCGCACCGAACAACGAGCTATCAAAGCCACTGTCTATAACAGCAAATCCTTTACCGACGCCTGGAGTAAAGAATCAAAGGACTCTTTAGCTAACGCCTCTAAGGCCCAATCGGGATCTCCCGGCGGCACACGAACTCTCCATGAGTAGCGCAGTCGGATCCCAACTTAAGGAAACGCTACACATCGATCCGAACACCTAGTGCTATTCCCTTCACAGACTCCTACAGCCGGAAACAGTCGCCCGCTGGATCCTCTAAGGGACTGGCCGCTAGTTCCTTCAGACACTGTCCTGCAGAGAACTCAGACCAAGGATACAGACACCTTTGTCGCCCGGACTTGCCGTCGTGAACAGCAGCCTTCCAAAAGGCGCTAAGCCTGGACCTACGTAGCAGAAGCAGCCTGCCTCCTTGCTCTCAACAAGGCGGCGAAGACTGCCGCAGAATAACCCTGCTACTTGAGCCCCGCCCATACAAAGGCCAAACCGTAGGCGGGCACCGATCCACCTGAGACATTTGTCACGGACCTAGCCGCAGCAGAACGTCCGCTACTGACAACTTCTAGGAAAAGCCTGTCGAGTAGATGAATGAGAAAAGCCTAGTACGGCCGTCTCGCCCAACCGGGCGCTACCAAGAGCACCTTTCTCCGAAAGCCCCGATACGCCAACTAGTTGCCCTATGAGAGCCCACGGGGAAAGGACAAGACAAAGACTTAATGGGAGCTTACTGACCCTCGACTGGGACGAACCATCAGCTGCCCCATTCCTCCACCAGAGAGACCTCTGGGTGAACCCCAAGGAAGCCAATAATATTAGCTAGCGCTTGAATTAAGCCATAATGCACATTTGCCCCATAAAGCAAATCAGGCTGTAGTCGATTCAACTCCCTGATCCTTTCCTGTTCCAGGCGAGTAGACTGCCGTAACACTGCGACCAGCGGAAGCATGCTCTCGCCTCCCCAGGCTCCAAAAATGGGAGCTTGTAAGGCCAGAGCATTGCCCCCAACGATCGCTTCAGTGAACCATCTACTTTCCCATCTTGCGATAAAGAAGATTGCTAGGGCTCTGTTCCATACAGTGAGTCCGCACACCCTGGAAGTGCAAGGTGTGCACCCACCCACGTAGTACCCAGGCATGCCCCTGCTTAGCCTCAAAATGTCAATCAAGAACAGGCGAATTCAGGACAGCTGAATACTTTCTTTATTTTCCTTCCTTCTTTATTTATTTATTTTTATTTTTATTTTTTTTTTTCTTTTACAAAGACACCTCTAAACCAAAAATGCCTCCAGCATATGTTAAGAGACGCTCTTTCCGTGCCAACAATATGAAGTAGAAAGAACTCCCAAACACAGGCATACTAATCCACGGCCGTCCTGCTAGAGTAACGCCCCATTCCGTCTGACTGCACAAAGATGGACTTTATATTTTAAGTTCAACTAGCACCTGGTGATATGAAATACAGCTCTCATTCCGCAGTGGCAATTGAGTCAGCAATAAAGAAGCCGAGAAACTGCAGACAAGTTCCCATTATACCACCTGGTAAAGACTCCACTTTTAGACCACTGAAGCAAAAAAAGCATGCGAGCGTGCCTTGTGTCCTGCCAGCAGCTGATCGAATTGAAGGGATTCAGTGTATGCAGGGCATTGTCCAGAGAACGCAAGGCCCCTCCTCCAGGCTGACTCCACATTCACAGTCTAAACCGGCAGTCACCTTGGCTGATGCCGATCAGCGCAAAAGCCATCCCGGAAGCCCAGCATATGAAGTATGCCTACTAGAGTCTGAGCCGCTGCCATTGCTGCTAGAGAACTACCCTAGCTGCCTCTGGCCCCCCATTAAGGCATTCACTGAACACTAGCAGAGACTCTCCGTACCGGAGAACCTCTGATAAATGGAATGGAAGCCTAGAGCTCCAAAGGCCAGAGTTCTATTTGCAACCCCTCTCCGCTGAGCTACCTTTTCCATATGTAAAATTAAACCACATATAGCCAAAATTAAGACATTACAAATCTACCGTAAAATCTTATAATTTGGCAAAGTCAAAGTAAACGGGAACATTTTCCATTAAGAAACCACACAACTATAAAATTCTTCCCATGACATAATGCTTATGGCAGAGCATTTCACATCTGTGGACTGGCCATGGCGCTCACCCACGCACCTGTTACAACTGTCCAAGAGAGTTATCACCATAATTCCTTTTGACCTGAATAGGTTTACAGCGGAACATAGCGCTATATCACAGCAACTAAGCCAAAATATTATCCTACCATATAAACCAACTTTAACGCTGTATAGGACCTTCTATGGATAGCGGAAGGAGATTCTGGTAAATCAACATAGCTATGCCCTTTTTTCTTTTTTTTTTTTCAAGATAGGACTCCAAAACCCAAGTTTCCGCCAACTCCAATGAAATCAAAGCAGATCCGCTAAAATTACCCAAACTGCTACTATAGCTTTGCAAGGAACTACCAGCCCCCGCTGCACCCAGTGGTCCTTCCCCCCCTTATCCTGGGAGATTCTGCATTGCAGGAGGCGTTGCCCACCCCCTGCCAGCCTACTGCATCTGCCAGGGAGCTGAAGAGCAAAATAGAAAGTAGAACCCCTGGAAGCAAACAGTGTCCCATCCTTGGGATCCAGGCGCAAAAGGTAAAAATCAAAAGTAAAATCAACAGTGTTAGCTAAAAATGAACAAGGCTCTCTCTCACTAAAGCGAGTTTCTTTTTCTTTTTGAAATCCCACCGAAGTCCGTGGGACCCAAGCTTTCGAACACAGCCCCTGACGCTGTGCATTAACCGCAACCAGAGAAATGAAATGAAACCCTGCTCTAGTAATAGATGAGAATTTCCTGGGAAGGGCCTGCTAAGCATTGCTATGAAACCCACAGGCCTTCCTGCAGTCAGAGAAAGAGCAGTGGAATACACCGAACATCTTGCAAATGGAGGTCTGAGAGGTTGTTGCCTGTGTGAACCTGATGAGTAATATGATTTTGTATTGTACCACTCACCCCCCAGGGATGGGGGCACTGAATACTTTATGTGATTCATGAGTAGTGCTGTCAGTCGGTGGCCTTTAGGGCAGCAGAGCCCGACCAATGATACAGAAATTAAGAGCTTTAAATCTTGGTCATATAAACTGGATTCTCAGACCTTACATCACATCACCGAGGCTCTGTGGTGAGTTCTTTCCTGACCTGCAGATAAGGGCTGCATGCACAGTCATAGAAAGGTACTATTGAGTGTACCAGCTGCCCTCTGGTGGCCATAGACCGAAGCACAGGCACTTCCCGGTTGGCAGTTTAACTGCCAGTCTATTTTTGTACATCCTAAGGTTTCCTAAATCTGTCCCTGTGAATTTTGGGCAACTTTCACTATAGAATACATAAAGGCACACTTCTAGGCTTTCCCTCCTGCAAACTACAAGTTAGGGCTCTGCCCTTGAAACTAAAAGCTGGCAATTTGCCTAATATCCTGGGCCTGAACAGATGCTCCTCAGAGACATGATTAGGAGGGAAAGAACATGTGGTATCAAGGATCAATGCCAAAACTGCTGTCCTGTTTTTAAGTTTATTCTTATTTATTCTATAAAGAGGATTGACAACAGTCCCCCTTAATGCTGAGGAAACCCCTGGCCTAAAAAAAAAACTACAAACAAAAGAAACAAACAAACACTAGGCCCAAAAATTTAGCTATTCTGCCTGTTGTTTTCCTCACGCAGGCAGCTCACTGCAACGCTTGCCATGCGGTCCAAATACCTAGAGAGGAAATGGCCGCCCCTTCGCCAATGAATTTTGGCGCCAAGAACAGCCGCCGCTGCAAAAAATGAGGCCTCAGCAGACCAACAGAGCCCGAAGGCCTTACCTGCAGGGCCGAAAGCCACACAGCCTGCTCCTACCTCCTTGAATTCCTCCGATCCTCAAGCTGCGCTGATGCGCCTGGCAGCCGCAGCGAGGATCGCTCTGCCGGTTCCACAGAGTAAAAATTAAAATTCCGCAGCAACGGAGAGGCTCCGTCTCACACAGCTTCAGTGTGGCTGTACGGGTCCCGGAGCTCTCTCCCGTACAGTCCAGGGAGAGAGATCCGCACCAGCAAATGCCTGCAGCAAGTGAAAATCACTGACAAGGAGGGAAGGCGAGAACTGCTACTAATTTAAAGAACCAGGCTCAAATCTAAAATTACTGTAAATAAGGAAATTTGCTCCTAACTAAAGGGAACTAATCCCGATAGTCAATTAACCAAAGGTAACTGAATTAAAAGTAAAATTAAAAGTAAATTAAAGGTAAAAATCAAAAGTAAAATCAGAATTTGTCACACGAATGTTCCTATCTGTTCCTCCCAAGTGAGCCCAGAAGCTAGGCTCACTATGTCCTCCTGCTGCAAGGAGACTGGACACACTGGAGGCTGATGGGAGATACCAGCAGGCTATATCCAGTGATGTCACGACTTTGACATGCCCAGTTTCCTAGCTGCAGGAAGAGGTGCACAACCCAGAAGTAGAGGACTAAACTGGAGGAACAATAAGGAACCAGTGGTTCTCAGTCTCCATCTGCAGGTAGGCAGGTATAAATCCATGCATTTGGATTAGACGAGGGACAATGAGGATATAATTATTTATTCTTAGCTGCACTCTCCTACCCTGGTCCTGCCCCTTTTAAAAAATCCCAATTTACAAGCCTTCTAATTTAAGGTGTCTAAATTAGGGTGCTCAGAATCAGAACATTTTTGAATTCAAACATTTAGGAAACTAATTGAAAATTAGGCATTTGGATCTTTTGAAAATCATACTTTCATTCTTCAATATCTGAGAAAGCAGGTAAAAGCATAGTCGCTCACCTGTAGCAGGTGTTCTCCGTGAACAGCTGGAAAAGCCCTCACATATGAACAATGTTGTCCGATGGAGCTGTGGGAGCTTTTCCAGCTCTTCCTGGAAGCTTTTGGAAGTTCAACTGTGCATTCACATACCTCCCTGCCTGCTGCGGGGGCACCTTCTTACCCTCAGTACTATCAAAAGCTGAGGAGAATTCAATTCCAAGGGGAGGGGCAAAGGTTGGGAGGGCTTTTCCTGCTGTCCATGGAGAATACCCGCTATAGGAACCAGTCAGAAACCGTGGCAGGAGGTTCAAAATTGACCTTTATTGATCCACGGATAAGGTGCGCCAAACCCAACACAGGCCGTGTTTCGTACACCACTTCCTCAGGGGTTATAGGCTCACACTGCACCAAGCTAAATTCAGAGAAACCTTTTGCTGAGCAGAGGCACGGATCCCACCGGCCTCTAGTGCACGATGCAAGTATGATTGTGTGTGAAAAAAACGCATGTAATAGGTTATCCGAACCTGAAGTCCACTCGTAACCGTCATGAAACCAGGCACCTCGCACTGATTATAGGTCAGTAACTAAGCTTTCTTCATGGACAACAGCAAGGCTTTTGACTGTGTAAACCATGAGAAACTCTGGGCCACACCTGATTGTTCTCTTGCACAACCTTTACATTGATCAAGAAGCAACAGTTTGAAGGAGAAACAGAATGATTTAAAATCAGCAAAGGTGTATGACAAGGCTGCATACTTTCCCCCTACCTGTTTATTTATTTATTTAGTATACATTTGTATACCGCTACTTCCAGCGATCAGCAGCGGTTTTTGATTACAGATTGGAAATTGTCAAATCATGACAGGAAATTGTTTAATTTATATGCAGAACAAATTGTTTAATTTATATGCAGAACAAATCATCAGAGAAGGACTGTATGAAGACAACAGAGGTGTGAAGATTGGTGGGAGACTCATCAACAACCTTCGCTATGCTGATGATGCCGCATTACTGGCTGAAAGGGAAGATGATCTGAAATATTTGCTTCTCAAGATCAAGGAACATAGTCTTAAAATGGGCCTGCACCTTAATGTAAAGAAGACAAAGATCCGACCACTGGCAAAATCAATAAGTTCATCGTTGATGGAGAAGAAATTGAAATAGTGCATATCTTTAACCTACTTGAATCAACTATCAATAAACAACAAGCAGTCAAGAAATCAGATGACGCATTGCTCTTGGCAGAATGGCTATGAAGGACCTAGACAAGATTCTCAAGAACAGAGATATCTTTCTCCATACAAAGATTCAACTCGTTCAAATCATGGTATTTTCAATAACGCCATATGGATGCGAAATTTAGACAGTGAAAAAGATAAGACAGCAAGAAAATTGATGCCTTTGAATTATGTTGCTGGCAACAAATATTGTATATAACATGGCCTGCCTAAAAAACAAACCAGTCAGTACTAGAGGAGATCAAACCTAAGCTTTCTTTAGAAGTTCAGATGACAAGACTTTGACTTTCATACTTTGGACCCATCATGCAAAGAGAGAAATCATTAGAGAAAGACATCATGCTTGTCAAGGTAGAAGGTTGATGCAAAAGAGGAAGGCCAGCAATGAGATGGATCAATACAATAACAGCAGCTATGGGTGCCACCTGACTGAAGACCAAACACAGTTTAGGACAACTATCCAGTGGGTCGCCATGAGTTGACACCAATTCAAAGGCACTTAACGACAACATTCCTTGAACATAAAGGAAAGAAAATACATCAGCCCAACTGAGGCCAATAAGAAATATATTTGTTAGCAACAGGCCTTTTCTGAAAAACATATATATTTTTTTTACTTTTGTTTTTTTAGGCAGCCTGAACTGAAAGTCATGGGTCTAGGGGATTGGAGTTGGGTTCTATTACCTGAAAAGATTCAGCAGTACTGATTGACCGAATCTGCCATCACATCGAGAATCCCCATCTAAGCAGTAGTGAGAAGTGAAACTGTGGATTGAAGTCCATGTTGCAGCATTGCAAATCTCCTCCATGGAGTTAGAGTGCAAGTGGGCCACTGATGCAGACATGGCTCTGATGGGGCACGTTCTCAAAATGGGTGAGTTTTGTGCATACCACGACAGCCATGAACCCCAATTCTAAGCCAGGGCATGTTGAGTATGATCTCAGTCTCTCAAATTTACTGCTAATGCTCGGCATAGTACTTACATAAGATGTTATATGTATAGGTAATTTATCAAAGTATGCTTGGAAATTCCTCCTAATTAGGCCTGTGGCACCCAACTCAGTATCTTTCTGCGACATTTTCTTGATCCTTGAATATTTTTTTCCCTCTCAATGCGATTCACAGAGCAGCTGCTTGGAGAAACTCTATAATCGATGTCATTCTGGTGTTTTTCTCCTTTACCAATATATGCAGCTTCCTCACATCCGGCTTTTTATCGGTCAGAATGGGAATATCCCAGGTAACCATAACCTCTTCATTCTCTGCAATTCTTTAGGATTATGATCCCAGTGCTTTTCAGGCACAGAGTTTCCAATAGATAAGGTGGTCTACTTTATTCTGCCTTTCTGTACAGAAATTTTCTTCCATCAGAATTTCACAGCCAGCTATAAGGTGAATCACCATTTCCAGTTCTTTCCCACAGAATCGGCATATGTCTGTTTTACCAGTTTTTTCAATGCTCACTGCAAACCATCTCGTCTGTTAGCCGCTGTCCTGGGCTGCAACTATCAACCTCTCATCCAATTCACCTCTCCTTAACCATTCATGTGTCCATTCTTGATCAACAAAGGGTTCCTGGAGTAACACTCTGATTTCCCACTTTCTTTGTACATTTGCCACTTGTTTTTCGGTTTGTTAATTTAATTCTTTGAAGAGTTTTTTCTCTTGTTATGCAAATTCTGTTACCTCC
Organism: Ichthyophis bannanicus; assembly: GCA_033557465.1. Classification (NCBI taxonomy): domain Eukaryota; kingdom Metazoa; phylum Chordata; class Amphibia; order Gymnophiona; family Ichthyophiidae; genus Ichthyophis; species Ichthyophis bannanicus. Next base: position 157,714,035 of record CM066039.1, on the reverse strand, counting down.
TTTCCTGTGTATGCTTATGGATTCTCACTCATTCCTTCTAGTTGTCAGTTTGATGATGGAGGCAGATTCTGGATGTTTATTTCCATATTTCAGCGCTTTTTGCATCTTTGGATCCAATGATGCAGTTAGGTAGGCCTGGAGGCCTATGATGGTAATATGTGTAGTCAATCTCTATGAGACCTAAGCCCTCCTTCAGCTCTAGGGATGTAGAGTCTCGGCATACACTGATTCTTGTAAATTACCTCATGGGCAAGGAGTTTTTTGCACATCCAGTTTTTCAAGGTCATTAAGAGGTCAGTCCTCAACCCTAAAGCTGTATCACAGGAATTGCCAGCTGATTGATGGCTTGTATCTTATTCTATGATGTTAAAGCACTTTTCAATAATGATTTTAATTTTCTATAGTACCCTTTATTGATCTTTTCTCTCAATAATTTCTGCTTCAGTGTTGTTCCTTCCTCTACTCCGAGATATTTATATACACCATCAGCATCAAGGGTGGAAGCGGGAGCTACAAGCCCCTTCTGCTCCCCCCACCAAAGCCAATCAGGACACCAGCAGAAGAACTTTAAAACCAGCACGCCTTTAGATGTGCCCGCGCCTGAGGGCCTTGCCAGAGGGCCTTTTGGCAGGGACCTGAAGCAGGGACAATACCCTCTGCAAAGCTCACAGCCCTTAAAAACTTGCAACAATTGAACAAAACTGCCATGACAAGCAAGCAAGAGGCTAAAGCATGAGAGAACAGCACTAAACAAAGCTGACTAAACATAGCTTGAACGCTACAGAATGGCGAGTAACCTCTGATACAGCGTAGTTACTCACCTGTAACAGGTGATCTCCGGGAACAGCAGGAATAAGTCTTCACATATGGGTATCATCTGTACCGACGGAGCCTGCACGGGAACGGTCCCCAGCGTCCAATAGGAAAGCTTTTGGGAGCATCCCACAGCGCCTGCGTGCTGCCTTCCCGCCTTTCCAACTCTCCCTCTTCAGTTGAGTTTATAGCTGAGACCAAAGGAGAGAGTAGTCAAAGAGAGAGAGAGATAAATAGAGGAAACTCCTAGGGGAGGTGGGTGGGTTGTGAAGACTTATTCCTGCTGCTCCCAGAGATCACCTGTTACAGGTGAGTAACTACGCTATCTCCAGGAACAAGCAGGAATGTTGTCTTCACATATGGGGACTCCCCAGCTGAGAGATACCAGGGGAATGACCCCAGCAAGCTGAGAACCCCAGGTGAGATGGGTCATGCTTCCTCCCATGGATCTCTGGCATCGAAACCCGGGACGGTGGGTAGGAGTTGTAATAAGTCTGAAAGAGATGCTGGAGCACAGCCTGGCCAAACGAGGCATCCCGACGGGAGTCCTTGTCTAAGCAATAGTGGGCTGTAAAGGTGTGCACCGAAGCCCAAGTGGCTGCTCTACAGATGTCATCAATCGACACAGAACGAAGATTAGCCATTGAGGCTGCCATTGCTCTCACATTGTGAGCTGTGACATGGCCTTCGAGAGAAAGTCCCTAAGGAGTGGAGGAGTGGCCTAGTGGTTGGGGCAAGGTACTTCAGGCCAGAAGGTCGGGGGTTCAAATCCCACTAGAGGACAGCAACCTTGGGCCGGAAGGACTGGGGTTTCTAGTCCCACAGGTGCTCCTTGTGGTCTTGGGCAAGCCACTTAACCCTCCATAGCCCATGTTCCCTGTAAAATAGTTATCTCCAAGTTATAATGCCCTGTTCAATGTAATTTCAGTTTGTTCAATGTAAACCACACTGATGCAGAATAGCACGGTATATAAGAGAATGTAAATAAATAAATAAAATACTCTCATATGCAATTTGCAGTCCACTTAGAGAGAGTTCTTTTGGAAACTGGAAGTCCCAAATGACTAGAATCAAAAGCAACAAAAAGCTGAGAAGATTTCCTATGTTGATTAGTTCTTTGAAGGTAAAAAGCTAAGGCTCTTTTACAATCTAAGGTTTGAAAATTCCTTTCTGCATTAGAGGCATGAGGCCCAGAGAAGAATACAGGAAGGAAAACCGCTTGGTTTAAATGAAAAGGCGAAACCACCTTTGGCATAAAGTGAGGATGAGTCCTAAGAACTACCTTATCATGGTGAAATCTTGTATAAGGAGGATCCGCCACTAAAGCCTGTAACTCACTGTCTTGCAGAAGTGAGTGCAACTAGGAAGATGACCTTCCAAGAAAGAAACTTTAGAGCTGTAGTGGCTAAAGGCTCAAAAGACGGTTTCATGAGCTGCCCGAGAACAAGATTCAGATCCCATGCCACCGGCGGTGGCTTAATGGGAGGTTTTGTTAAAAGTAAACCTCTCATAAATCTCGCTACGAGTGGATGAGAGGAAATAGGTTGTCCATCCAGAGGTTCGCGAGAAGCAGCAATGGCATAAGATGGATCCTTACTGAATTGGTCTTAAGACCAGAATCTGATAGATGGAGTAGGTACTCCAGAAGCGATTCGACAGGCACTGTATGGGGGTTATATTCCCTTTGAGAACCCATACAGAGAATCTCTTCCACTTAAAGGCGTAGGATTGCCTTGTGGAAGGCTTCCTGGAAGCCACAAGGATCTCCTTTACCTGTTGAGATAGGTTGATATCCGGGAATCCTAGGCTTTCATTAGCCAGGCCCTGAGGTGCAGGGACTGGGGATTCGGGTGCAATAGTGTCCCGTTCTCCTGGGAAAGAAGATCTGGAGCATATCCCAACTCCAGAGGTGTGGCTTGAGAGAGACGCAGAAGCAGAGGAAACCACATTTGCCGTGGCCAATGTGGAGCTATGAGTATCATATGACCTTTGTCTCTCTGAAGCTTGAACAAAGTTTTGGGAATGAGGGGAATGGGTGGGAAGGCATAGAGGAAGTCCCGACCCCAATGGAGGAGGAAAGTATCCCTTGCCTGACAGTTTTGAGCCGGAATTCTGGAACAGAATCAGGGAAGTTTGGCATTCTGTGGACTTGCAAAGAGGTCTATATCTGGCGTTCCCCAGATTCAAAACACTCGAGCAAGCTGGTCTGAGTGCAGAGACCATTCGTGTGGCAGCAGTATTCAACTGAGTTTGTCTGCCCAAAGATTTTGAATGCCCGGAAGATATACCACTAGAAGGTGGATTTGAAGCTCTCTGGCGAGGGCCCACAGTCGCAAAGCTTCATTGCATAATGACAGAGAGCCTGTTCCACCCCGCTTGTTCACATAGAACATGGCTACTTGATTGTCGGTCTGGACCAGAATTATCTCGTAGCTGAGATGGGCCTGAAAAATTCGGACAGCATGGAAGATGGCTCTGAGCTCTAGGAGGTTTATGTGAAGACAAGCCTCCTGTGGGGTCCAGAGACCCTGAGTTGAAAGATTGTGCAAGTGAGCCCACCAACCCAACTTGGACGCATCTATTGTTAGGGTGGTTTGGCATAGAGGCTGCTGGAAAGGAGAACCCACGAGAAGGTTTTCCAGTGACTGCCACCATTGCAGGGACAAAATGAGACGTGTGGAGTTTCTGATTTTGTCCGTTAGCCGACCCGAGGCCTGGGTCCACTGAGAGGATAGGGCTGTTGGCATATAAAGACAAGCATAGGGAACCACATGGACCGTGGATGCCATATGCCCCAGAAGCTGAAGCATCTCCCGAGCAGTCAGGAAGACCTTCATAGCTGCTTGGAAGGCCAGCTGTACTATACCAAGACACTGTGGCTGTGGCAGGAAAGCCCTTGACTGCCTTGTGTCCAGACGAGCCCCTTTGAATTCTAGAGACTGAGAAGGGGTGAGATGAGATTTTGGGAGGTTTATGACCAGTCCCAAGTATCGAAGGATTTGCATGGTGTGAGAAAGAGAGAAGCTGACTTCTGGAGCTGTTGATGCTCAAATGAGCCAGTCGTCTAAGTAAGGGAAGACAAATGAATATTCCTAGAGTTCTTAGGAATGCTGCTATTACTGCCATGCATTTCATGAAGACAATTGGGGCAGAAGCCAGACCGAAGGGAAAAACCCTGTATTGGAAGTGTCTTCCCTGGAAAAGGAATCGAAGGAATTTCCTGTGATCTGTATGGATAAGAATATGCATCCTTTAGATCTAGAGAACATAGCCAGTCCTGACTCTGAAGGTATGGCAGGAGTGTTCCGAGGGAGATCATTTTGAATTTTTCCCGGAACAGATACTTGTTTAATTCTCTGAGGTCTAGCATAGGCCTGTATCCCCCTGTTTTCTTTGGTATGAGAAAGTAGGGGGAGTAGAATCCCGTACCCTGTTGGGGTATGGGTACCTCTTCTATTGCTCCTTGAGCAAGAAGTGATGCGACCTGCTGACCCAAGAGGTTGGTGGCAGGGACCTGAGAATTGAACTGTCTTATCATTGTAGGAGGGGGCATACTGTGAAAATGAAGTCTGTACCCCTCTCATATAATGGACAGAGTCCAGTTTTCTGATGTTATTTGTTGCCATCTTATGGCAAAATGGCATAACCTGCCCGGAATAGTAAGGGTTCTGGACCTTTCAGGGGCAGAAAAACTAAGTTCTCTAGGAAGGAGTCAAAGCCCCTGAGGAGGCTGAGTCTGTTGAGCCGGTTGAGCTCGTGGAACTTGTGGCTTCTTCTGCTGTCTGTTCTGTTGTTACCCCCTCTGGGGAACATGAACTGGGCAGTGTCCCTGATGGGTGTAAGATGGGTAAAATTTATTTTTCTTGTTGAAAAAGGGTTTCTTGACTGACTTTTTCTTTGCTGGGTTGGCTGTAGACTTTGATAGTCTGTTCAAGGTAGTATTTTCAGATTCAATCTGATTAGCCTTGTCTTGCCAATCCTTGCCAAAGAGATTTTCTCCTGTGCAAGGAATGTTTCCCAGTTTCTCTTGCACCCATTGTTCTAAGTCTGATGCCTGAAGCCATGCAATACGACGTGCACTGATAGAAATAGCAGATGTTCTGCTAATGCATTCAAAGCAATCAAAGGTTGCACGGTTTACAAATTTTAAGACATCCTGAGCAATGTTTGACCAGAGTAAGGAATTCCCCCCTTTTTTCCTCAGGGAGAAGAGGGCTCATGAGCTCCAAGTCACCTGTAACTTCTTTGAGGAACATTCCCATATAGAGAATGTAGGAGCTAATCCTGGCTGCCAACATGGAGGATTGGAAACATCGACGCCCAAAGGCATCGAGAGTCCTTGATTCACGGCCCGGAGGATTGGAAGAATGTGTTTTAGCACTCTTAATCCTAAGCATCGCCTATTCCACTACCATTGAATGGTATAGTAACAGTCTTTTGAAAGCCAGGGCAGCTTGGAACTCGGTACATGGTATCGAGTCGTCGAGAGTGTGGAGACACCATTAAAGGAGTTTCCCACATTCTTAACATAAGATCATGCAAGATTCTTTGAAAAGGCAGAGTAGCTGCCTCTTTAGGAGCCTTAGGGTACTGAAGAATTTCTAATTCTTCTGCTCTAGGTTCCTTCTCTGGAGACATCGTGATTGCAAGACCTCGAGCTACATCACGTATAAAATCCTGTAAAGACATGTCTTCTGGAGGAGACATTCTTCGTTGAGGAGAAAGAGATGGATCCTCTGGAAGGATAGCTCTAGTACCAGCAGAGTCATCAGAATCATCGGAATCGGATGATTCAAAAGATCGCTGCGCCGGGTGTTCTTGCAACGCACGGTACCGGTATCGCTCGAAGTCGGTATCGGGGTGTCTCGGTACCGATCCGTTGATACCTGAGATAGACTCAAGGCTCAGCATGGGGGGAAGCATACCTGCCGAGGCACTCGGTACCAGTACAGTGTCGGTAGTGATACCTGTGAAACCGTCTGTAGTGGTCTTAGCGGTACCGAAGCAGCTAAGAGGGCCGCTAGATTGCATTCGATAGCGAGGATTCTGTGATCCATCGCTCCTGCCGATGCCTGGGTGTCGGTAACGGTGGAAGTGGCTATGACCCCAGAACATGGCACCAGTAGTTCTGCAGAGGTGGAAGCCTCTGGAACATTCTGGAGCCCTGTTAATGCTTTGGAGACCGAGGCCTCCCGCCGGGTCTGTTTTGCCGGTGAACTTTCCTTGAGGGCAATGCCAGTGGCATCTCGATGTTTAGAAGGAGATCTACCATTTGAGGACCGGCCAGTCTTTGAAGACTTAAGTTTAGTTACATGAGATCCATGGGAGGAAGATGAAGCCCTGGAAGACATCGATGAAACTGACATCGTATCTGCAGCAAAAAGGGTACCGTGTTTTGCAGCTCTATTCTGCAGGCCCCTCTTCGTCATCTTTCTGCAGGAGAGACACTCCGATGGAGAATGGTCAGGACCTAAACACTTAAGACACCATTCATGGGTGTCAGTGACGGAAATGGTACCGCCACATTTAGAACGTTTCTTGAAACCACTAGTTGGTTTCTCCATGTTTGAAGAAAAATGGGCCTAGTGCCCAAAATGGTGCCTAACCCTGGGAGGGGAAAGGCCCCTGAAAGAAAATCTTTTAGAAAACTAGTTTTTTGTTGTTGTTTTTTTTAAAAGAAGAAAAGAGAACCGGCGGTACCGGTAGGCGTCGAAGGAAGGCAGACGCGACCACAAAAAAAAAAAAGAATAAGGATAAATTTTTCTGCAGTGACAGATATGCGTCCTGTTGGCTCCGTGGAAAACGAAAAACTGAAGAGGGAGAGTTGGAAAGGCGGGAAGGCAGCATGCAGGCGCTGTGGGATGCTCCCAAAAGCTTTCCTATTGGAAGCTGGGGAGCGTTCCCGTGCAGGCTCTGTCGGTACCGACGATACCCATATGTGAAGACAACATTCCTGCTTGTTCCTGGAGATATATTGCTTAACCCACAAAGAAGCAACCAGTTAAATTCCTCTGCCAGATGAATAGAGGCATACGCACAAGCACATACCACCATCAATCACCATCAAGCTCCCATCTTGCAAGTAACTTTCACCTCAGTGGCCCCATTCCTTATTAACCATAAAGCAAGAAGAAACATACACAATGAGCATGAAACGAATCACCTTAATCCTCCTCACACTTCTACTCCTCAAACCCACATTCCTAAATGCTGGGGAAATGACTACCCTCACATCATCTCAGCTGATCCCAATCATTCAAACAAGCAGATACGCTACTCATAAGTTACATGCAAACCAAAACCTACACAATACAGCACAATGGATAATCCAAATAACCCCCACTACTTATGCAAAGGCAGCCACATCCAAGACTCGACAGCATACCCCACTCAAATGCGCACTAATCAATGCTCGATCAATCTGAAACAAATTCCATACAATACTAGATTACATATAAACCCAGAATATAGATATAATATGCAGCACTGAAACATGGCTCTCCGACTCAGACAATGTTGTTATAAATCAAATTGTCTCTCAACCATATATAATACATAACTCTACATGGCATTCACGAAGAGGTGAAGAAGTTCTAATCATAGCAAAGGCACACCTAAACTTCGCCACAGCTTCCTCCTTTCACTCAAAAGGAAGCAATATAATAACAATCTCAAATAGGAACCTAACATTATGCCTCATTATACAGAGCTCCAAGTTCTGATGAAGAAGAACTCTCAACCATCCTAAAGCTAGTTTGCTCCCACACTGCAAAGAACAAACCTTTCCTCATCCTAGGGAGACCCTAACCTCCCATCACTATCACTGCATGATGCAGCTACTTTCTCTGATGCAATGAAGGATCTACACTATACCCCCACAAGCAGGGCCAGCCCGTCCATTGAGCAAGAATGCTTTTTGCACAGGGCCCCGCGTTTCAGGGGGCCCCGCGCAAAAAACATTCATTAGCCCAAGTACATTTAAAAAAAAATACCGGCTGCTGTTGCTGCCGCCGTGGCAGCGGCAGAATGAAACGTCAGCACCGCGGGACCCCGACTGCCCGGCAGAACCTCCCTCGAGCATCAGCTCCCGAGTCCCTCCCAAAGCACGGGCATTCAGAGCCGCGAGAGCTTCTCTGACCTCTCGCGGCTCTGTTAATCCCGCCGGGGCTGATGGGAAATCCCATCAGCCCCGGCGAGATTAACAGAGCCGCAATAAGAAGGGAAACTCTCGCGGGTCTGAAAGCCCGCGCTTTCGGAGGGACTCGGGAGATGATGCTCGAGGGAGGTTCTGCCGAGCAGTCAGGGCCCCGCGGCATTGACGTTTGATTCTGCCTCTGCCACGGCGGCAGCAGCAGCAGCCGGTATTTTTTTTAATCTATCTGGGGGGGGGGGGGGGTTAGGACTACTAATGAGCTACGGGTGGGACTAAGACTGGAAGTGGGCTTATGGGGGGAGGGGGTTAGGACTGTAATGGGCTATGGGGGGGTTAGGACTACTAATGAGCTACGGGGGGGACTAAGACTGGAAGTGGGCTTATGGGGGGAGGGTGTTAGGACTGGTAATGGGCTATGGGGGGTTAGGACTACAAATGAGCTATGGGGGGACTAATACTTGAATTGGGATGATGGGGGAGGGGTTAGGACTGGTAATGGGCTATGGGGGGTTAGGACTACTAATGGGCTACGGGGGGGACTAAGACTGGAAGTGGGCTTATGGGGGGGGGGGGTAAGGAATGGTAATGGGCAATGGGGGGGTTAGGAATACAAAACAGCTACGCGCCAGACTAAGACTGGAAGGGGGCTTATGGGGGAGGGTGTTAGGACTGGTAATGGGCTATGGGGGGGTTAAGACTGCTAATGAGCTATGGGGGGACTAAGACTGGAAGTGGGCTGATGGGGGGAGGGGGTTAGGACTGGTAATGGGCTATGGGGGGGTTAGGACTACTAATGAGCTATGGGGGGACTAAGATTGGAAGTGGGCTGATGGGGGGAGGGGGTTAGGACTGGAAATGGGCTATGGGGGGTTAGGACTACTAATGTGCTACGGTGGGGAATAATACTGGAAGTGGGCTGATGGGGAGGGGGTTAGGACTGGTAATGGGCTATGGGGGGTTAGGACTACTAATGGGCTATGGGGGGACTAAGACTGGAAGTGGGCTTATGGGGCGAGGGGGTTAGGACTGGTAATGGGCTATGGGGGGGTTAGGACTACTAATGAGCTATGGGGGGGACTAAGACTGGAAGTGGGCTGACGGGGGAGGGGGTTAGGACTTGTAAAGGGCTATCTGGCGGTTATGACAACTAATGAGCTATGGGGGGGACTAAGACTGGAAGTGGGCTGATGGGGGGAGGGGGTAAGGACTGATAGTGGGTTATGGGGGGTTAGGACTACTAATGGGCTACGGGGGGAATAATACTGGAAGTGGGCTGATGGGGAGGGGGTTAGGACTGGTAATGGGCTATGGGGGGTTAGGACTACTAATGGGCTACGGGGAGGAATAATACTGGAAGTGGGCTGATGGGGGGAGGGAGGTTAGGACTGGTAATGCGCTATAGGGGGGGGCTAGGACTGGAAATGTGCTGATGGGGGAGTTACGACTGGTAATGGGCTATGGGCTTGCTAAGACTGGAAATGGGCTGATAGGGGAGTTAGGACTGGTAATGGACTATGGGGGGGCTAGGACTGGAAAAGGGCTAATGGGTGGGTAAGGACTGCAATGGGCTGTGGGGAGGCTACGACTGGAAATGGGTTGATGGGGGTTAGGACTGGTAATGGGCTATGGGGGGGCTAAGACAAAATGGGGTGATGGGGGGGCTTAGGACTGGTAATGGGTTAGGGGGGCTTAGGACTGGTAATGGGTTAGGGGGGCTTAGGACGTAATGGGATATGGGGGGCTAGGACTGGTAATGGGCTGAGTGAGGGGGGCTAGGACAGGAAATGGGCTGATGGAGGGCTAGGATAGGACTGGAAATGGGCTGTTGGGGGGGGCTTGGATTGAAATGGACTCATGGAGGGGTTAGAACTGGAAGTAGGCTCATGGGGGGCTTGGATTGGAAATGGGCTGAATGGAGGGAGCTAGGATTTGACATGGGCTGATGGTGGGGCTAGGAAAGGAGTAGAAATGGGCTGATGGGGGGCTGGGATTGGAAATGAGCTGATGGAGGGACTCGGATGGGGGAGCTAGGACTGGAAATGGGCTGATGGTGGGGCTAGGATAGGACTGGAAATGGGCTGTTGGGGGGGGCTTGGATTGAAATGGACTCATGGAGGGACTAGAAATGGGCTTATGGGGGGCTTGGACTGGAAATGGGCTGATGGGTGGACTAGAAGGGAGCGGATGCTGGGTGGGGCTGGAACTAGAAGGGAGCTGATGTTGGGGGAGGATTAGAATGGGATAGAGCTGGAAGAGTGAAAAAATATTTTGTGTGGGAGGGAAGACAAATCTACAATTGGCCGGATATTGGGAGAGTAAGTGGGGATTGAGGGTGGAGGGGTAAAATTTGAGTGGATGAAATAGGAATGAGGAAAGAGCAAAAGGAGAAAGATTAGTATTTTAAAGCAGATGTAGAGAGAGAATGGAAAAAAACTAGAAGTGTGAAGAAAAGACAAATGGACAACAGACGATGGAGAGTTAGCAGAAGACACGAAGAAACCAGAAGAAAGTGGCTGGAGCAATTGCAACTGAAAAAAAATGCACAAAAGGTAGAAAAATATCTCTTTATTGAATTTATTAACTGAAATATGCTCTGGGAAATGTGCATCATTAACGTCTGCGCTTTGTTTCGTACAAGAGGAAATTAATTTATAGTTTTATTTCTACAGTGTTGTTGGGCTTTTGGGGTTCCCAGTTTAATTATTGTCTTCCTGCTTCTAAATTGTGATTCCTTGTTTGGTGATGGTCTATGTTTTGCATGTGTAACTGAGCTGAGGTATTCTGTTTATGTAATTCCTATTTGACATTGCCACTTGTTCTCTTTCCCCAGTAGGTCATGTATTGTTGTTCTCTGAAATATATTGGTTTAATATTTTCAGTGTAGCCTTTTGATAGGTAGGGTCTTGTGCTTTGTGAGTCCTGATAGTGCTGTTATGATACGGCGGGTTTGCTATGGGTTCTAAATGGGCAGTGTTTGTAGTAGTTCCTAATGTGCCTGGCAGTTGGCACTGGTTTATAGTAATGTAGAAATCTTTTAGTCTTTCTTTATCCATACACTCATTAAGAGGCATGTTTACTAAAAGTTAGTGTAAGGTAACATTATGCAAATCTTTATGCAAATGAGTTCCCTTATGCAAATGAGGCCCCGCACCAAGTCTCCGCACCCCCCTTGGGCCGCCCCTGCCCACAAGAAAAGGGAGACACTGAACCTCATTTTTGTACCCAACCAATATATTAGAACTCCTAAGCACACTTATGTACATAGTTTAAAAATTGTATTAGCTTCTTTATATATAGTTCTTATAGCATTCTCTGTAATAGAATTTGTACTTGTTCCTGTACAATCTACAATGTTGTTGTTTGTAAACCGCGTTTAATCACATGGAAAACACGGTATAAAATATGTCAAATAAATAAATAAATAAAATTACCCAAAACCTATTAACACACTTAACAGTCACATCAATCCCATGGTCGGACCATCATATTCATCACCTTCTCCATTAAGGCACCCATAACGGAAAGAATACCAGAAATAACCCTGAAGGAAAGAAGATGTTTCCAGACCTACAACAAGGAAAAATTAGTGGAGGAGGGATAGTAAGGAAATCCACAGTACTACCTTTTAACTTTCCAAAGGGAGACTATGATAAAATGAGGAAAATAGTTAAAAAAAGCTAAAAGGTTGCAAAGGTTAAAAACTTACATCAAGCTTGGGTGTTTTGAAAAATAGTATCTTGGAAGCCCAGGCCAGCTGTATTCCACACTTTAAGAAAAGTGGAAGGAAGTCCAAAAAACTGCCAGCATGGTTTAAAGGGGAGGTCAGAGAGGCTGTTGTTGCCAAAAAAGCATCTTTCAGGAAATGGAAAAAAGAGCCAAACAACGAAACCTGGAAACAGCACAAGCACTGGCAAGTCAAATGCAAGGCATTGATAAGGCAGGCAAAGGGAGAATTTGAGAAGAAGCTTGCTGCGGAAGCAAAAACGCAAAATAAAGACTTTTTCAAGTACATTTGTATCAAAAAACCTGTGAGAGAGTCAGTTGGTCCATTAAATGATAGAGGGGTTAAAGGGGCACTAAGAGGCGACAAGGCAATAACAGAAACACTGAATGAATTCTTTGCTTCAGTCTTTACTGAGGAAGATGTAGGGATGTTACTCATGACTGAAGTGGTACTTAAAGGTGCGGAAGAATTGAAGGAAATATAGATACATCGGGAAGATGTATTACAACTATTAGATAAACTGAAGAGTAGCAAATCACCTGGGCCGGAAGGTATACATCCAAGGGTGTTGAAGGAACTGAAATATGAGATTGCAGACCTGCTATTAGTAATCTGTGAACTATCATTAAAATCAGCTCTAATACCTGAAGACTGGAGGATCGCCAATGTAACACCAGTTTTTAAAAAGGGTTCCAGGGGTGATCCTGGAAACTACAGACCGGTGAGCCTGACGTCAGTACCGTGAAAAATGGTAGAAACCATCATAAAGAATAAAATTACTCAGCATGTAGAATGTCATGGCCTAATGGGACTTCCCAAATCTAGATATGGTCACTTTTTCAGAGCAATATATTTTGTCAATCAATTTCGTAACACTCTGACACTATCATAAAGATGAAATGTAATTCAAACAAAGGCATAGCTCATATGGTGAACAAGCAAGAGGTCTCAGACTTTCCACAGGCGTTAAAATATTCAGACTTCAATCAGTTCTCTGAATAAACGCCCTCTTCGCATAAATGACCTTCCTACAGTTGACTCAGTTTCATCAGGGGGTTCTATTTTGAAAGCACTGTTAACCAAAATAAGAACGAACATGCTCATTAATCACATTCTCCTTAAATCTATACAGATTTCATTAACTGAATTCCTCTTTTATCCAGAGAAACATATGCCTTCGAGATTTGTTACCTTTTATTCAACCAAGAATGACTTCAGTGTTCTTATGTCGAGCCTACCGGCTTCCTAACAGACGCCGCGCATGCGGACTAGCTATTTGTACTCTCTCATCATCTTAAGGATACCCGGTTCTAAACTATTAAATAAAAAATATATATATTTCCTCTAATTTGCTGCAGTCATTTTATAACCTGACTTGCTTCTACCTGTCTAACAATCTCTTCTTCATATACAAACTTCCCATTCAATTTGTGCATTTAATCCTTCTGGTGTAACTGATCGGAGGTTGTATATCCATCGTTGTTCTCGAATCAGAAGGGTTCGTTCTCGCGATCTTCCAAAATCGAGGATATCCAAAACGAGTGATAGATAAAGCATTTAAAAGAGCACTGTTTAACAATCGAGAATTATTACTTTACCCAAAGAAAACATTGATAGGGCAACTGTCTCTAGTCAAAACATTAATTTAGTTACTAAATATTCTCCGTATAGTTTCCAACTGAAACAAATTATAAAGCAGCATGCCAATGTTTTGAACAGTATTCAAGGATTGGAAGACAAAGTGGTCCGATGTGTTTGGCAGGATCATGACAATTTAAAAGAAAAATTAAGTCCCACAGTACTGCGACCTTTGTCAACACAGTTAGCAACTATTAAAAATGGACACAAGAAATGTGGAGAATGTACAATATGTGATATGACTTGTGAATTGACAGAATTTCAATATCATGGAACAACTGATAATCGCAAAATGGAACAACTGATAATCGCAAAGAGCAGCCTAAGATTCAAACCAAGAAGTACCATGGACACCCAACACTGTAACACCATCTCGATTGAGAACACACATGGCCCTATGTCTCACATACAGAGCGCCCCGCGCTCCACCTGAAGAACTAGCATGAACCTTCAAAGCAACCTGCGCAATTGACTCCAGCCACAAACCCACTCTAGTGCTTGGAGACTTCAACCTCAATCAACTCACACCAAGGATGCAGAAGCATTTCTTCAAGCAATGAGTGCGCTACAATTCACACAAATAATCAACTCTCCGACACACAGACACGGATCATCACCAGACCTCATCTTCGCACCCAACTACCTAACTTCAAGAGGCCTAATATCAACACCCACCACGACACCAGTACCATGGTCCAACCACCACATAATTAGTGTAAATATTGTACCATGGGAAGGGAAACTAGACAAATATCTGGACAACACATCCACACAAAGAAGATTCAAAAGCTTCGACAAAGATCAGTTCCTACAAAACACGTTACAACACCTAAACCCCAAGTCAGATGACCTAGAAGTACAAATCACCAACTGGAACAACACCATATACAACGCTGCCAAAGCAACAGACTATAGACACACGACACTCCGCTGCAACAAACTACAACACAAGCCATGGTATTCAAAAGCCATAAGAAAAGAAAAGAGGAACCTAAGAAAAACCGAACGGAGATGGAGAAAGAACAAGTCACCCGAGACTCAGGAACTATATCTAACAAAGCAAAAACAATACAATGAATACATCAACCAAACTAAAAGAGAATACCACACTAACATCATACGTAACTCCAACAACAAACCTAGAGAACTATTCGAAATCGTAAAAGCCCTTACCAAGGATCAAACTACAGAAGACAAAGTGCAAATAGACCCACAAAAATTTGCGGACCACCTCCAAGAAAATTTCCACTCGGAAGAACAATACCCAGCCGAGCCCCAGAGACTAACAAACTCCCTAATACCTGGGGAACATTCAACACCCCGTCCACAGATCAACTCTCACACATCATCACAGCAATCGAGACCAGCACAGCTCCCACGGATACCTGCCCAGTTTCCTGGATCAAGGCTACAAAGTCAAACTTCATCCAAACCATACACAAAATGGTACACGCCTCACTAACACAAGGGTGCATGCCAAATCAACTGAAGCTCGCCACAATAAGACCCATCCCAAAGAAATCAGCACGCGACAAGAACAATCCAGCAGCATACAGACCCATCTCCAGCATACCCTTCTTAGCAAAAATAATAGAGAAAACAGTACAGCACCAACTACAAGAACACATAGACATCCATGCTCCTCTGGATAACAACCAACACGGGTTCCGCCCCAACCATGGGGTAGAAACACTGCTGATATACCTCTTCAACAGCGTCCTCCGCACCATAGACAACACTAAGAAAGGAATCCTAATGATCTTCATAGATATCTCATCGGCATTTGACACAGTTGACCACAAGACTCTACTGGAAAGACTTCAGAACATCGGTCTACATGGATCCACCCTCAAATGGTTTCATTCTTACCTGACCAACAGACAAATACAGGTCAAGGTAGGCTACAATACCTCCCGACCAATAAGAGTATCTCAAGGAGTGCCACAAGGTTCTGCCCTTTCAGCACTATTATTCAACATCTACATCCAGCCAATATGCAACATCATGAAAGATCACAACATACAATATACAATCTACGCAGATGACATCATGATTTATACACCCATCTCAGTCGACAACCCAGACTACTCCAAAGTAACAAACTGCCTCACACATATGTCAAACTGGCTTCAAAAAAACAACCTCTCAATAAACTACAGTAAGACGGAGGCACCGATAATCACGCGAAACCCGGACTTCATCCTAACACCCAACATCAAGATAAAAGATGCCCTCATACCTATAAAATCAGAAGTAAAGTATCTCGGAGTCACCCTGGACAAAGAACTGAACCTCCAAGCACATATAAGCAGAACAACCAAAAGTTCATACTACAGAATGCGGCTCATCAGACGACTTAAACCCCTCCTCGCCCCAGAGCACTTTCGCACTGTATGCCAAGCTCTAATAACCCCACTACTAGACTTCTGCAATCCTATCTACAACGGGCTACCAAAACAGACCCTCAGACCGCTACAATTGGCACAAAACACAGCCGCCCGCATTATATCTGGTACCTCAAACCATGATCACATCACACCCATACTGAAAGATCTACACTGGCTCCAAATCACCCCACGCATCAAATACAAAACTATCATAAACATATTCAAGATCAAACAACACACATCTGCCATAAGCCTACACACACTCATACAACCCGACACAAGCACGCGACCAAGGAGGAGAGGCACCTCCAATCGTGTAAGCATCCCAAAAGACTTCGCCAAGACCCGAAAGGACACCACGCAACGAGCACTCTCCCTGGCTGCTCCAGCCATCTGGAACACCCTCCCAGATGAACTGAGACTAAACACAGACCTCAAGGACTTCCGAAAACAGCTGAAAACAACCCTGTTCATCGAACACTATGGTCATACCCCTTGAGACAGACCTCAGTCCCTCCCCCACCCTAAATCAGTACAATTGAATGTATTATAGCTCACTATGTATATTGCGCACTAGGTAGAAATCACACCTAAATCTTCCACCCCCACCACTAACATACAAACACTCACCACTGCATGATAACACTTGCCCTTCCCTTAATTGTTTGCTGTGAAAACCACTTTGATTGTAGGATAAGGCGGCATATAAATGACGTTAAATAAATAAAATAAATAAATAAATAAACTTATCATTTAAAAAGTCAAACATCATGTGTATCCACGTATGTACAGTCAAACCTCGGTTTTCATTTACCCCGGTTTTCATAAGCTTTGGTTTTCAACGTCTTTTTTGACTGAGATTTTGTCCCGGTTCTCATACATCGCTTCGGTTTTCAACGTCTTTTTTGACTGAGATTTTGTCCCGGTTCTCGTACATCGCCTCGGTTTTCGTAAAGTACAGTACTGTAAATACATACACCCTCGCGCTGCACACCGGTCTGTATACACTGCCGGAACGCCTGCCCGGTCCCGGCAGCACTGCCCCCCGGACTCACCGATCGCCAGCGTGATGAGAAGCGAAAGCCAGCTGAGCACGTAAATGAAACACATCCTCGAGCCTGGTCAGAGTCAGAGAGGCAAGGATTGCGCAGAGAGGAAGGCCCCGATCTCGTCCACTGCCTGCCCGTTCTCTGGAGCGCCCCCTCAGGCTCGGAGGTAGCAGGGAAGAAAAGCTGTCAACGTAAGCAGGAGATGTTGCATGAATGTGGGAGGCAGTTCTTTTTCTTGCAGGGTACGTCTGAAGCTATATCATTAAGATTTTCTGCCATTCTGAAGCATTGAGCAGATAATGTAAAGGTATTTTAATGGGCTGAATCCAATGTGATTCTGAAGAGAGCTGGGCACAGCAGCTTGTCAGGGGTGGCTAAGGCCAGATGTTAACATACTGTACTGTACAGTACTGTACTTAGCTTGCTTTCAGTGATGTTAAATGTTCATTTATCCATTTCATTAGTCATTTATATTTATTTCTCATTGTTTTCTGTATGTAAAAATATAGTTATTCTCTATAAAATGTATTTTTTGTGAATATTTTTGGGTGTCTGGAACGGATTAATTGGATTTACATTACTTCTTATGGGAAATATTGCTTCAGTTTTCATACGTTTCGGTTTTAGTCAGACTTTTTCGAACGGATTAATCATGAAAACCGAGGTTTGACTGTAATTTATTGTATTCAATGCCCAGATTAATTTATGTAGGCAAAACAATTAGGGCGTTTAAAACAAGGATGAATGAACACAAAAGTAGAATAAAATGTAAGAAACGAGAAGCACCTATCGTTGAGCATTGTTTACAATTTAAACATAGTTTCCAGGAACTTTGTTGTTTCTGCATTGATCAGGTTATGGCAGGTTCTAATGGAAGATCACGAGAACGAACCCTTCTGATTCGAGAACAACAATGGATATACAACCTCCGATCAGTTAGACCAGAAGGATTAAATGCACAAATTGAATGGGAGGTTTGTATATGAAGAAGAGATTGTTAGACAGGTAGAAGCAAGTCAGGTTATAAAATGACTGCAGCAAATTAGAGGAAATATATATTGTTTTTATTTAATAGTTTAGAACCGGGTATCCTTAAGATAATGAGAGAGTACAAATAGCTAATCCGCATGTGCGGCGTCTGTTAGGAAGCCGGTAGGCTCGACATAAGAACATTGAAGTCATTCTTGGGTGAATAAAAGGTAACGAATCTCGAAGGCATATGTTTCTCTGGATAAAAGATGAATTCAGTTAATGAAATCTGTATAGATTTAAGGAGAATGTGATTAATGAGCATGTTCGTTCTTATTTTGGTTAACAGTGCTTTCAAAATAGAACCCCCTGATGAAACTGAGTCACAGTGAAATGCAGAGGAAGCGCGGAAGTTTGGAGTTGGGGAATACATTGAAAGCTAAGCATTATTTTGAATTACATTACAAGCTAATTGTTATCAAGCAACTGTAGAAAGGTCATTGATGCGAAAAGGGAGTTTATTCAGAGAATTGATTGAAGTCTGAATATTTTAACGCCTGTGGAAAGTCTGAGACCTGTTGCTTGTTCACCATATGAACTACGCCTTTGTTTGAATTACATTTCATCTTTATGATAGTGTCAGAGTGTCACAAAATTGATTGAGAAAATGGCCTAATGGGAGACAGCCAACATGGCTTTAGACAAGGAAGATCTTGTTTACTAATTTGTTGTTTTTTTGAAGGTGTGAATAAACAGGTGGACAAAGGTGAGTCAGTTGATATAGTGTATCTGGACTTTCAGAAAGCCTTTGACAAGGTCCCTCATCAGAGACTTTTGGCAAAACTAAAGAGTCATGGGATAGGAGGCAGTGTACTATTGTGGATCAGGAACTGGTTAAAAGATAGAAAGCAGAGGGTAGGGCTAAATGGCCAATCTTCCCAATGGAGAAAGGTGAATAGTGTTGTACCCCAGGGATCTGTGCTGGGCCCGCTGCTTTTTGACATATTCATAAACGACCTGGAAAGTCGAATAACGAGTGAGGTTATCAAATTTGCAGATGACACAAAACTATTTAAAGTTGTTAAAACCCAAGAGGATTGTGGAAAATTGCAAGAGGATCTTGATAAATTGGAAGACTGGGCATCAAAATGGCAGATGAAATTTAATGTGGACAAGTGCAAAGTTCTGCACCTAGGGAAGAACAACCCAAACTATGGTTACACGATGCAAGGTTCCACATTAGGAACCACCACCCAGGAAAAATATTTAGGCGTCATTGTGGATACCATGTTAAAACCCTCGGCCCAGTGTGCAGCGGTGGCCAAGAGAGCAAATAGAATGCTAGGTATCATAAGGAAAGGAATAGAAAATAAAACCAAAGATATTATAATGCCTCTATATTATTCCATGGTGAGACCGCACCTTGAATATTGTGTGCAATTCTGGTCGCCGTATCTTAAAAAGGATATAGCGATATTAGAAAAGGTTCAGAGAAGAGCCACCAAAATGGTAAAGGGGATGGAAGGATACTCCTATGAAGAAAGGCTAAAAAAGTTAGGGCTCTTTAACCTGGAAAAGAGACGGCTGAGGGGAGATATGATAGAAGTCTATAAATTAATGAACGGAGTGGAACGGGTAAACGTAGATCGATTGTTTACGTTATCAGAATATAGAAAGACTAGGGGACATGCAATGAAGCTACAGGGTAAACTATTTAAGACTAATAAAAGAAAATATTTTTTCACTCAACGTGTAATCAAACTCTGGCATTTGTTACCGGAGGATGTAGTAAAGGCTGTTAGTGTACCTGTGTTTAAAAAAGGTTTGGACAAGTTCCTGGAGGAAAGGTCCATAAACCATTATTAAGAAGGGACCCAGGATAACAATGCTTGACCTAGTACAAGCATTGTGGAACCTGTGTCTTTTGGGGAAACTGCTAGGTACATATAACCTAGATTGGCCACTGTTGGAAACAGGATACTGGGCTTGATGGACCTTGGTCTGACCCAGTATGGCATATCTTATGTTCTTATGAAGTTTCCAGACCTACAACAAGGAAAAATTCTTAGAATAAGTACTACCAGAGCTTGAGCAAGATATACAACAGAGCTTGACTCCATCATCACTAATTGGAACAACACGCTCCACAACACAGAAACAGCACCAAACAAAGCAATCCAAGGCAGTAGAAGAAAACACAATGCTCCATGGTTCTCAAGTGAAATCAACAAACAGAAGAAACAACTAAGGAAACTGGAGAGGCAGTGTGTCAAACCAAAGACCAAGACCATCTAACAATATACAATGAAATACAAACCATATACCACAACACGATAAACAACTGTAAGAAGGAATATCATAAAATCTGATATGAAATCTCTTAACAAACCAAGAGAACTATTTGACATAGTAAACAGGCTAACTAAGGAATTAAAGAGAACCAGATGACTTGAACTCCATAACCACCACAAGACCTGGCAGACTAACTACAGATAAAATTCACAAAGAAGTCATCATCTAAACTGATCCAACTGGGCATACCCCATGCTGATCATAACTATGAAAAAACATGGAACTCGTTCCACATCCCCTCGGAAAAGCAACTGGATTCTATAATAATCAATATCAATACAACTACATCATCCATCAACACATGTCCAATCAGTTGGATTAAACATACAAGAGAATATTTAACGCCATATCTACTAAAGATCATCCACTCATCACTCACGCAAAGATACCTTCCCTCACAACTCAAACAAACATCCATAAGACACATTCTGAAAGGCAAGCACCAGATACCAAGGACCCCCAGCTCCTATCGACCAATTTCAAGCCTACCTTTCATAACCAAGGTAACTGAAAAAATAGTCCAGCAACAACTACAGGAACACAGACAACCTACACCAATACGGCTTTAAACAGAATCACAGTGTGGAAACACTTATTATGTCACTTGTTCTTGTTGTTGTTGTTAAGTGCCGTCGAGTCGTAGTCGACTCATGGCGACCCTCTGGATAGCTATCCTAAATTGTGTTCGGTCTTCAGTCAGGCGGCTCATTGTTGACAGACTTATGGACACCTATAAGGGGCATAAGATAACATACAAAACGGCTTTGTTCTATTCTTCATTGATCTCACTGCAGCCTTTGACTCCATCATCCATAATAATCTACTACAAAGGCTTCAAGAAATAGGGATCCATGGTTGGATGAAATGGTTTCCCAACGAAAGCAACAAGTGAGATCTGGAAGCCAACAATTAAGACCTTTCATTCAACAACGTGTGCTTCAGAGCTCAGCTGTCTCAGCACTGCTTTTCAATATATACTTACAACCACTCTGCATCATCATAAAACACCACAATATAAAAAACAGGATATATGCAGAAAATATAATGGTATTTACCCCCATAAACATCGAACACACGGATTATTCACAGATCATCACATGCCTCGAAACAATGACAGGACGGCTCGAAGAATGAAACCTCTATGTAAATTTTAAAAATCAGAAGTGCTACACATCACCAGGAACATTATATTCTCCCCACCAAATTCAATACATATCCTAGACTACACCCTAACGACCAAGCAAGAATTTAGATACCTCCGAGTTACGTTCGACCAACAATTCGGCTTCCAACCACACAAAGAGAGCAACCAGGATAGCCTACAACAAATTAAGGACAATACACAAACTCAAGTCTCTACTCAGTGACAGTGACTTCTGAACGGTATGTCAAACCATAGTAACGCTCATATTAGACTACTGCAAAATAATCTACCATGGCCATCCCAAGAAAACAATATTCCCTCTCCAATAGGTGCAAAACACTGCAACTCGAATAATTACTGGAAAAGCAAGATACAGCCACATAACCCCCAAACTACAACAGCTACACTGGCTCCCAATCACCATATGATCCAAATACAAGACCTTAATAACCACCTTCAGAATAATCCACAACTTGTAACCTCCCGTCCTTCAACCAATGATTAGGAAAACACCACAGAACAAAGCAAGAAGAACATCCAATAACAACACCTTGGATATCCCTGTAAGCAAGATAAAAGCCAAACAATCAACCTGCAAAAAAGCTTTCTCCATATATGCTCCCCCACTATGGAATGAGTTTCCCACCTCAATATGAGCCATCAAGGACCTATCAGACTACAAGAAAGCTATAAAGCCCTCTCTCTTTATGGAATACTATGGATCCACCCTATGAGCCAAATGCCCAACCATATCTATTACAGTCTACAGCTAAAATCTCAGTGAAACTCTCCAATGGACTGTACTCTCAACCCATAAATAACTACACCATGTATAAAACATTGCTGCCTTAATGTAAATAGTTTTTATTTAACACACCCCTTGAATCCCATATAATCATCCAAGTTCAACACCCTGTTCTATGTAAAAGTTTGGTTTGATGACATATTTTCTGTAAACCGCCCTGAATTAATGATAGGACAGTATAAAAACCTGTTAAATGAATAAATAAATAAATCATATTCAAGGTTCTTGATGTCACAGCCTTCAGCCAGGAAGATGTTCTCCGTTTTGCACAATCTTCCTCTAAAAAATGGTGCCTTATCACATTTGTCAAGGCCAAGGGTCATCCTGATGTCATCAGAAAAGCTTTTCACTACACGGAGTTGCTCTGCTAATTGTTGGTAGCTGGAACTGTAGAGCTACAGATCATCTACAAATAATAAATGAGATAAGAACATAAGAAATGCAATACTAGGTCAGACAAAGGTCTATCAAGCCCAGTATCCTGTTTCCAATAGTGGCCAATCCAGATCATAAGTACTTGGCAGGTTCCCAAAAGACACACAGGGTTCCACAAAACTTGTCCTGAGTTAAGCAGTGGATTTCCTGGGTCCTCTTTAATAATGGTTTATGGACCTTTCTTCCAGGAACTTGTCCAAAACGTTTTTAAATCCAGCTACACTAACAGCTTTTACTACATTCTCCGGTAAAGAATTCCAGAGTTTGATTACGCGTTGAGTGAAAAATTATTTTCTCTTGTTAGTCTTATATGGGTTACGTTGTAGCTTCATTGCATGTCCTCTAGTCTTTCTACTTCTTGATGGCGTAAACAACCGATCTACGTTCTACACTATTCATTTTTTTTAGAGACCTCTATCATATCTCCCCTCAGCCTTCTCTTTTCCAAGTTGAAGAGCTCTAACCTTTTAAGTCTTTCCTCATAGGGATAGCCTTCCATCCCATTTACCATTTTGGTGGCTCTTCTACGTACATTTTCTAACTCCGCTATATCTCCAGGCTGCAGGAGGAGGTACACAACCCAGAGGTGGAGGACTAAATTGTCGTCACTCAAGGAACGACAATTACCAGGTAAGTGTAATTTCTATTTATACAGCAAGCATGGAAGAAAGGGAGATTTGAACTATCATTAAAATCATCTGTAGTACCTGAAGATTGGAGAATGACTAATGTAACGCTAATTTTTAAAAAGGGTTCCAGGAGGGATCCAGGAAGCTACAGACTCCTGAGCCTGACATCAGTACTGGGCAAAATGTTAGAAACCACTATAAAGAATAAAATTACTGATCATAGATAGTCATGGTTTAATGGAAGACAGGCAACATGGATTTAGCCAAGGAAAGTCTTGTCTTACTAATCTGTTATATTTTTTTGAAGGTATAAATAAATATGTAGACCAAGGTGAGCTGGTTGATATAGTGTACCTGGATTTTCAGAAAGCTTTTGACAAGATCCCTTATGAGAGACTCTTGGCCAAATTAAAAAGTCATGGGATTGGAGACACAGTGTACTATTGTGGAGCAGGAACTGGTTAAAAGATAGAAAGCAGAGAATAGGGCTAAATGGCCAATTTTCTCAATGGAAAAGATGAATAGTAAAGTATCCCAGGGATCTGTGCTGGGTCTGCTGCTTTTTAACATCTTCATAAATGACCTTGAAATGGGAATACCGAGTGAGGTGATCAAATCTACTGATGACACAAAATTATTCAAAGTTGTTAAAACACAAGAAGATTGTGAAAAATTGCAGGAGGACCTTGAAAGATTGGAAGACTGGACTTCCAAATGGCAGATGAAATTTAATGTCAAGAAGTGCAAAGTTATGCATCTAGGAAAGAACAACCCAAACTACATTTACACGATGCAAGGTTCTATATTAGGAACCACCACCCAGGAAAAAATATTTAGGTGTCATTGTGGATAATATGTTGAAACTGCTCGCCCAGTGTGCAGTGGCGGCCAAGAGAGCAAATCAAATGCGAGGATCATAAGAAAAGGAATGGAGAATAAAAGCAAGGATATTAGAATGCCTCTGTATCATTCCATGGTGCGACCACACCTTGAATATTCTGTGCAATTCTGGTCACCATATCTTAAAAAGGAATTAGGAAAGGTACAGAGAAGAACCACCAAACTGGTAAAGGGGATGGAAGGATACCCCTATGAGGAAAGGCTTAAAAGGCTGGGGCTTTTCAACTTGGAAAAGAGATGGCTGAGGGGAGATATGATGGAGATCTATAAATTAATGAATGGAATGGAACGGGTAAATGTAGAGCAGTTGTTTACGCCAGCAAAAAAAGTATAAAAACTAGGGGACAGGCAATGCAGCTACAACCTAACCCATTTAAGACTAATAAGAGAAAATATTTTTTCACTGAATGTGTAATCAAACTCTGGAATTCGTTACCGGAGGATGTAATAAAAGCTGTTAGGGTAGCTGGGTTTAAAAAAGGTTTGGACAAGTACTTGGAGGAAAGGTACATAAATCATTATTAAAGAGGACCCCGGAAATCCACTGCTTGCCCTGGACAAGCACTGTGGAACCTGTGTGCCTCTTGGGAACCTGCCAGATACTTGTGTCCTGGATTAGTCACTATTGGAAACAGGATATTGGGCTTGATGGACCTTGGTCTGACCCAGTATGGCATTTCTTATTTTTAAGGTCATCAACTGGACATTTTCCGGGACTGGTCAGCAACCACACTCAGAAGCAGCTGGGTCGGAGGGAAGCTGCCCAGTTTTTGCATAGTGAAAATGTGCAGTATCTGGCTGTTACATTTGCGCTACATTTTAGGGCGAAGATGGCGTAGAAGGCTTGGCTTATCTTGACGGAGGCGTAGAAGGCTTGGCTTATCTTGACGGAAGCTGTGGCTTGCAACTGAGCAGAGGCAGCTAAAAGATATGCATCGAAGATTGAAGAGTCATCTGAGGGGTCCTAGTAGCAGAGGACTTCTGGCAGGGCAAATGCCTCAAAGCAATCTTCGTGTGAGAAACTGAGAAACAAGGACCCTGAAAGGGATTGGAAAAAGTTTCTCATCCTATCCGAGGCTGGGCTGCTAAGGACTGTTTTAATTACTCTTGTTTGAGTTGGGCCTTGCATGACCTGAGAGAGGGTGGTATGGGAAATATGCTTTGTGGGGGTGAATGGAGTAGATAAATTGGGGAAAGGAGAGATGATAATACGTTCATAGGGGATGGGGAGGTAAATGAAGTGAAGTCATCATATGGCCTGCCTGGTGGGCACTACCTCTTAGGTCATTTGTGGTGAAGCAAAGAGGAAAGTGGATTGAGATGTGGAGGAGGAGGACTGGGGGTTGGGATAGAGGGGTTCTGGTTTCAGGGGAGAGGGTTATCATAAGGAGCAATTAAGGGGCTGAGTTGAGGATAGTGACTCCTAGGGGCTTGTTTACAAAGCCGCGGTAGCGGCTTCCGCCCGATATCGGAGCCGCGGCCATGCCAATGGGGCCGCAGCTCCGATATTGAGTGGAAGCCGCTACCGCAGCTTTGTAAACAAGCCCCCTAATGTTAAGGGACTTAAATTGTCCTATAAGAGGAAGATGTTAATCAGAGAGGTTGATTCTTATATCTTTCCCATGGCTATCTTCAAGCAAACACACTTTAGGAAGAAGATGAGAGTATTATATACCAAACATTATCGTGGACAGTATTTAGCTTCAAATATGCTAAGGTGGAAAGTGTCAGGGGTAGGAATATTATTATCATAGCATTTGAGAGTTCAGTTGGGGAGGATTATAAGAGACCAGGAGGGTAGATAAATATTGATGAAAGCCCGGACCGGCCAGGAGGAATTTATTGTGGTTAATGTCAGTGTGCCCAATGAGTCTTAAGGGCTTTCTTTGAGGAAGTAGCAGATAAGTTGGGTAATTTGGATAGCATTATTAAAGGGGACCAAAGATATCCACTGATTGCCCCACTACAAGCATTGTGGAACCTGTCTTTTTGGGAAACTGCTAGGCACTTGTGACCTAGATTGGCCACTGTTGGAAACAGGATACTGGGCTTGATGGACCTTGGTCTGACCCAGTATGGTATATCTTATGTTCTTATCCTTTATAAGATACAGTGACCAGAACTGCACATAATATTCAAGGTGCGGTCGCGCCATGGAACAATACAGAAGCATTATAATATCCTTGGTTTTACTCCCCATTTCCTTTCTTATGACTCCTTTCATTTTATTTGCTTTCTTGGCCGCCACGGCACACTGGGCGGAGGGTTTCAACATATTATCCACTATGACACCTAAATATTTTTCCTGGGTGGTGGTTTGTGGTTTCTAAGGTGGTTCCTTGTATTGCGTAACCAAAGTTTGGGTTGTTCTTTCCTAGGTGCATAACTTTGCACGTCTCCGCATTAAATTTCATCTGCCATTTGGATGCCCAGTCTTCCAATTTATCAAGGTCCTCTTGCAATTTTTCACAATCCTCTTGGGTCTTAACAACTTTGAATAATTTTATGTCATCTGCAAATTTGATCACCTCAATCGTTATTCCCATTTCCAGGTCATTTATGAATATGTTAAAAAGCAGTGGGCCCAGCACAGATCCCTGCGGTACTCCACTATTTACTTCTGTCCACTGAGAAAATTGGTCATTTAGCCCTACTCTCTACTTTCTATCTTTTAACTAGTTCTTCATCCACAATACTACACTGACTCCAATCCCATGACTTTTTAATTTCATCATGAGACTTTCATGAGGGACCTTGTCAAAGGCGTTCTGAAAATCCAGATACACTATATCAACTGGCTCACCTTTGTCTACCTGTTTATTCACACCTTCAAAAAAATATAACAGATTAAGACATAACTTTCCTTGGCTAAATCCATGTTGGCTTTCTCCCATTAAACCATGACTATATACATGCTCAGCGATTTTATTTTTTATAATGGTTTCTACCATTTTGCCTGGTACTGACGTCAGACTCACCAGTCTGTAGTTTCCCGGATCAAACCTGGAACCCTTTTTAAATATTGGCATTACACTGGCAATTCTCCACTCTTCAGGTACTACAGCTGATTTTAATGATAGTTCACAGATTATCAATGGGAGGTCTGCAATCTCATATTTCAAATCTTTCAATACCCTCAGATGTATACCACTTGGTCCAGGTGATTTGCTACTCTTCAATTTATCAACTAGTTGTAATGCATCTTCCTGGTTTATTGAATATTTATTTATTTATTTGGTTAAATTTATATACCGCTTCTTCCAGCGATCAGTAGTGGTTTACATTAAACTTTTATCACAGCAAACGTTTGTTACATATAACAGGAATAGGGTTATATACATACTCCAGGTTAAATACATATTTGTAAGGTTATATACATATTTACATGCGTTTCATGGCTATTTACATAGTCTAGTGTGTAGTTGCATTAGGACTAGTTGAAGTAGTCCTGCAATAGGTAGGTTTTTAGGTTTTTCTGGAAAGCTCTTATGTCGTTGTTGCCTTTAGTGCGTAAGGTAGGTTGTTCCATTGGGAGGGAGCTGTGTATGTGAAAGCTCTGTTACTTGTGAGGGTTTTGATGATACATCACCTTTATATACCATTTCAGGTATGGATAAATCCCCTACCTCTTCTTCAGTAAAGACTGAAACAAAGAATTCATTCAATCTCTCTGCTATGGTCTTATCCTCACTTAGTGCCCCTTTTACTCCTCTATCATCCAATGGTCCAACTGACTCTCTCACAGGTTTTTTAGTACGAATGTATTTGAAAAAGGTTTTATTATGCATTTTAGCTTCCATGGCTAACTTCTTTTCAAATTCTCTCTTTGCCTGCCTTATCAGTGCCTTGCATCTAACTTGGCAACGCTTATAGAAACATAGAAATATGATGACAGAAAAAGACCACATGGCCTATCTAGTCCGTCCTTCCATATCAGCAACTACAACCACACCATCCGAGAAAAACATCCAAGATCTCATCACCTCCATCAACACCTCTACAGCCCCAAGCGACCCCTGCCCAGCATACTGGGTCAGAACTTTGCGTGCCGAACTGAGTCCAATCCTAATCAACATCATTGGGCTATCCTTTGCAACAGGCTCGTTCCCCAAACAAACCTCTATAAGACCACTCCTGAAGAATACTAGACTCGACCCGTTAAAGTCTGACTCCTACCGCCCAATCTCGAGCATACCTCTATTAGCCAAAATAATAGAGAAGGTTGTTCAGAGACAGATACAACATCACATCGATGTAGCTTCACCGCTCGATCCCTGTCAACATGGCTTCAGGGAATCACACGGTGTAGAAACCCTCCTTACCACCCTAACCAACGCTTTGAACAGAGGTCTGGATAAGGCTGAAAACGGCTTCGCCCTAATATTCCTAGATATTTCCACTGCCTTCGACTCCGTTAATCACAATCAACTCCTCACTCGCCTCCTGGAGAAGGGAATCCGCGGCCTCGCCTGGGAATGGTGTAGGTCTTACCTATCAGAGCGCTGGCAGCACATCAGAGTTGGTTCCACCACATCCGCACCTTTCCACCAACATCAAGGTGTCCCGCAAGGCTCTTCTTTATCTGCGCTGCTGTTCAATGTATACATGCAGCCTATATGTGACATCATATGCACCTTCAATATCTCCACGCTAATCTATGCTGATGACGTCCTGCTGTTTACACTATTTAAAGTCAAACAACCAGACTTCACCAACCTTATCCACTGCTTCAACGCCATCACGGACTGGTTATTATCTCAAAACTTCCGCATAAACTTCAAGAAGACTGAAGTTCTGTTCATATCAAGAAACAAAGAATTCTCCCCCCCCCCATCCTCCCTAAGAGTAAGAGATGCGGAACTCCCTAGTAAACCCTCTATTCGCTACCTAGGGATTACACTGGATCAGCATTTTGACTTTAAGGAACACATACGGAACACCACCAGATCCGTCTACAATAAAATCAGAACGCTAAGGCACCTCAGGCCCATGTTACCTCATAATAACTTCCGGACCATTTTCCAGGCCCTCACACTACCTCACTTTGATTATGCAAACGTCGTCTTATATGGGCTCCCCAAGAACATCCTGAATCCGCTGCAACTCGCTATGAATGCGGCTGCACGGGTGCTCTGTGGTCTAGCAAGATCAGACCATATCACCCCAATTCTCATGGAACTCCACTGGCTACCAATTCATTGCAGGTTAACCTACAAAATCCTTCTCATCACTTTCAAGATCATTAACAGCCTTACCCCCACTTCTCTCAGTGAGCTCATCTCCCTCACTCCGAAAAACAGAATGAGAAGATCAACAACTGACAACACCCTGATCATCCCCAAAGAGTCCATCAAGTGTACCCAGACAACCAAGAAAAGGACCTTCGCCTTCTATGCACCAAAATGCTGGAATGACCTCCCACCTGAAATAAGAGCAATTAAAGACCTCACTCAATTCCGCAAGGCAATCAAGCACCACATTTTCCTTCTCCACTTTGCACAAGCATCCAATCCGCTTCCGATCATCCGCACTCCAAAACTCACAAACTCTCAATCTCCACTCTCAATTTCCACATAAGCAATTTTGTCACAAGTTCTCCGTTGTTTTGCCTTAGCCCTTCTTAAGAATACTAAAGAATCTAAAATGTTTTGTACAGATGTATATAGTTTACCCTGTTGTTCCAAGTTCAAATCTCCTGTTATAATGTAAGCACACAATTGTCCTCTGAATGTGCAACCTTTGTTATATGTAAACCGCACTGAAAACAAATAGCGCGGTATATAAAAGATGTTAAATAAATAAATAAATAACAGTCCCCTTTTTTCCTTTAGAGATCCTCTGTGTTTGTCCCATGCTTTTTTGAATTCAGATACTGTCCTCATCTCTACCACCTCCACTGGGAGGCTATTCCACGGATCCACCAATCTTTCCATAAAGAAATATTTCCGCATATCACTCCTGAATCTATCCCCCTTCATCCTCATCCCATGTCCCCTCGTAGCAGAACTTGCTTTCAATTGAAAGAGGCTCTCCTCCTGTACATTTATGCCACGGAGGTATTTAAATATCTCAATCATATCACCTCTATCCCGCCTTTCCTCTAAGGTGTACATATTAAGGTCCTTAAGTCTGTCCTCATATGCTTTATAATGAAGATCACTAAACATTTTAGTCGCCACCCTCTGTACCGACTCCATCCTGTTTATATCCTTTTGAAGGTGCGGTCTCCAAAACTGCACACTATACTACAAATGAGGTCGCACCAAAGACTTATACAGAGGCACTATTGCCTCCTTTTTTCTGCTAGCCATTCCTCTCCGTATGCACCCAAGTATCCTTCTAGCTTTTACCGTCGCCTTTTCTACCTGTTTAGCCAATTTAAGATCATCAGACACAACCACGACTAGGTCCCGCTCTTCTTTAGTGGACAAAAGTACTTCACCCCCTATACCAGGGGTCTCAAACACGCGGCCCGCGGGCCGCATGCGGCCCGCAAGAGACCCTTGTGCGGCCCGCGATGCATAGGGGGGAAAAAAAAAAACCGGCTTCTGCTGCTGCTGCCGCCGCTGCCGTGGCCGGCAATAGCAGCAATATCGCAAGTCCCGCGGGCTCCCCCCCACCTGGCAGATCCCTTCCTGCTTGCCTGCCAATGCTGCCAGTTCTCCGCTTCGGCTTTCAGAGCCGCGAAGGGAGAACTTCTCCCTCGCGACTCTGTTAAGCTCGCCGGGGCAGATGGGAAATTTCCCATCTGCC
Source organism: Ichthyophis bannanicus (assembly GCA_033557465.1). Taxonomy (NCBI): domain Eukaryota; kingdom Metazoa; phylum Chordata; class Amphibia; order Gymnophiona; family Ichthyophiidae; genus Ichthyophis; species Ichthyophis bannanicus. Next base: position 157,683,284 of record CM066039.1, on the reverse strand, counting down.
CCAGCGGGCTTAACAGAGTCACGAGGGAGAAGCTCTCCCTTCGCGGCTCTGAAAGCCGAAGCGGAGAACTGGCAGGCAAGCAGGAAGGGATCTGCCGGGTGGGGGGGGGAGCCCGCGGGACTTGCGATATTGCTGCTATTGCCGGCCACGGCAGCGGCGGCAGCAGCAGCAGAAGCCGTTTTTTTTTTTAAAGTTTAATTTTCCCGGGGGGGGGGAGGGAGCAGGACTTGATGTGTGGCTGGGGGGGAGCAGGACTTGATGTGGGGGGGGAGCAGGACTTGTGGGGGGGGGAAGCAGGACTTGATGTAGGGGGGGAGCAGGACTTGATGGGGGGGAGCAGGACTTGATGTAGGGGGGGAGCAGGACTTGATGGGGGCTGGGGGGGGGGTAGTACTGAAAATGGGGTGATGGGGGTTAGGACTGGTAATGGACAGATGGGGGTTAGGACTGGAGGTGGTCTGACTGGGGGCCTAAGACTGAAAATGGGGTTATGGGGGGGCTAAGAATGAAGATGGGGCGATGGAAGGGTTAGGCCTGGAAGTGGGCTGTTGGGGGGCTTAGGACCGATAATGGGCTAGGGGGGGGGGCTAGAACTGGTAATGGACTGGGGGGGTGCTATGACTGGAAATGGGCCGAGTAGAAGGGGGAGCTTGAACTGCAAATAGCTGATGGGGACAGGGTCTTGGAATGGTAATGGGCTGAGTGGAAGGGGGCTTGGAATGGAAATGGGCTGATGGGGAGGGGGGCATGGAAAGGAAATGGGCTGTGAGGGGAGGGAGCTAGGACTGGAAATGGGCTGATGATGCGGGGACTAGAAGGGAGCGGATGCTGGGTGGGCAGGAGCTAGAAGGGAGTTGATGTTGGGGGACGATTAGAATGGGATGGGGCTGGGAGAGTGAAATGGAGAGGGGAAATATATTTTGTGTGGGAGGGAAGAAAAATCTACAATTGGCCGGGTATTGGGAGAGTAAGTGGGGATTGAGGATGGAGGGGTAAAATTTGAGTGGGTGAAATAGGAATGAGGAAAGAGCAAAAGGAGAATGATTAGTATGTTAAAGCAGATGTAGAGAGAATGGAAAAAAACTAGGAAAGAAGAAAGGAGAAATGGACAGCAGACGATGGAGAGTTAGCAGAAGACACAAAGAAACCAGAAGAAAGTGACTGGAACAATTGCAACTGAAAAAAAAATGCACAAAAGGTAGAAAAATATCTCTTTATTTTGAATTTATTAACTGAAATATGTCAGCTCTTGGAAATGTGCATCTTTAACGTCTGCACTTTATTTAATACAAGAGGAAATCAATGTATAGTTTTATTTCTACAGTGTTGTACATTCTAAGTTTGGCTTTTGGGGTTCCCAGTTTAATTGTCTTCCTGTTTCTAAATTGTGATTCCTTGTTTGGTGATGGTGTATGTTCTGCATGTGTAACTGAGCTGAGGTATTCTGTTTATGTAATTCCTATTTGACATTGCCACTTGTTCTCTTTCCCGAGTAGGTCATGTATTGTTATTCTCTGAAATGTGTTGATTTAATATTTGCAGTGTTGCCTTTTGATAGTTAGGGTATGGTGCTTTGTGAGTCCTGGTAGTGCTGTTAGGACACGGCAGGTTTGCTATGGGTTCTAAATGGGCAGTGTTTCTAGTAGTTCCTAATGTGCCTGGCGGTTGGCACTGGTTTATAGTAATGTAGAAATCTTTTAGTCTTTCTTTATCCATACACTCATTAAGAGGCATGTTTACTAAAAGTTAGTGTATGGTAACATTATGCAAATATTTATGCAAATGATGCCCTTATGCAAATGATGCCCTTATGCAAATGAGGCCTGCGTCTTGTGCGGCCCCCGGGTTACTCTACAAGTCCTCATTTGGCCCTCAAAGCAATTTGAGTTTGAGACCCCTGCCCTATACTATATTGCTCCCTTGGATTGCTGCAGCCCAAATGCATGACCTTGCATTTTTTAACATTAAATCCCAGCTGCCAAATTCTAGACCATTCTTCAAGCTTAGCTAGATCCCTCCTCATGTTATCTACACCTTCCTGGGTGTCTACTTTATTGCAGATTTTGCTATCATCTGCAAAGAGGCAAACCTTACCCGACACCCCCTCCGCTATATCACTAACAAAGATCTTAAAAAGAATCGGACCAAGGACAGATACCTGGGGCACACCACTGGTAACATCCTTCTCCTCAAAGTGAGCTCCATTTACCTGTACTCTTTGTCGCCTTCCACCCAACCAATTTCTAACCCAAGCAGTAACTTTAGAGTCCATCCCTAGGGTTATCAGTTTGTTTATAAGTCGCCTGTGAGGAACAGTGTCAAAGGCTTTACTGAAATCTAAATACACCACATATAGGGCTCTAACTCGGTCTAACTCCCTGGTCACCCAGTCAAAGAAATCAATCAGATTTGTCTGACAAGACCTGCCTCTGGTGAATTAATGCTGCTTCGGATCCAGTAATCCGCTGGACTCCAGAAACCACCCTATTTTCTCTTTCAGCAGCGTTTCCAATAATTTACTCACCATCGAAGTTAAATTAACCGGCCTCTAGTTTTCAACCACATCCTTACTTCCGCTTTAGTGTAAAGGCACCACATGAGCCTCTCTCCAGTCCTTTGGTACCACTCCCGACTCTAATGAGGTATTGAAAAGATCAGTCAGTGAAGCTGCTAGAATGTCCCCAAGTTCCCTCAGTATTCTAGGGTGTATCCCATCAGGTCCCATTACTTTGTCTACTTTAAGTTGAACTAGTTTCTCACGAACACAGTCTTCTGAAAATTGTTCAAGATGTCCCTCGCTTCTGTTCCTGTTTATGGGTGTTTTCTGAGGTCCTGTTCCTGGTTCTTCATCTGTGAACACAGAACAGAAATATTTGTTAAGCAATTCCGCTTTATCCTCATCAGCTTCTACATATTCCTCCCCTTTACCCTTGAGTCTGGCAATACCACTTTTGCCTTTCCTCTTCTCACTAACATATCTGAAAAATATCTTATCCCCCATTTTATTGCATTGGCTATTTCCTCCTCTTTTTGAATCTTTGCTTTCCTGTCTACTTTGCTAGCTTCTCTAAGTTTTTCCAAATATAGATGCCCGTCTTTCTCTCTCTGTGATCTCTTGTATTTCATGAAGGCCTCCCTCTTTTTCTTCACCTTTTCAGCTACTTCTTTCAAAAGCCATAGCAGTCTCCTTTTCCTTTTACCTTTATTTACCATTTTAACAAAAAGGTTGGTTGCCCTTAAAATATCCCCTTTCAGTTTTGCCCACTGTTTTTCTACATCTCCCAGCTCTTCCCATCCCGCTAACGCAGCAGTTCTCAACCTGTGGGTCGCGACCCACAGGGGGGTCGCCACAGGATTTAGCGGGGGTCGCCTCACTCCGCCAAGTTAAAAAAAATAGAAAAAAGCGAACAAGTTGCTGCCGCTGCCGAGTCTGCTTCTCGGCAGCGGCAAACTCACCGCCTCCCTTCTAATGCAGCCGTTGCGGAGCCTTACTGCCTCTCGACCGGCTCCGTGCAGCATTGCCCCGCCTCCAAAGGAAGTTGTTTACCACTTCCTTTGGAGGCAGGACAATGCTGCACGGAGCCCGTCGAGAGACAGAAAGGCTCCGCACCGGCTTCACAGGCACAGCTGCGGTTCCCTAAGAGGCAGGGAACTGCTGCTGCAGAAGGAGGAGAAAGAGATGGAGAGAGGGGAGGAGGGGGCAGGGAACCTGCAATGGGGCTGACATGGGGTGGAGAGAGAGAGGGGGCTGACATGGAGGGAGGAGAGCTGACATCGAGGGAGGGCTGACATGGACAGAGGGAGGGCTGACATGGACAGATGGGGGGCTGACATGGAGGGAGGGAGGGGGCTGATATGGATGGATGGATGGATAGATGGATGGAGGGGGGCTGACATGCAGGGAGGGAGGGGGCTGACATGGACAGAGGGGGGCTGACATAGAGGGAGGGAGGGGGCTGACATGGACAAAGGAGAGAGACAGGGGGACATACTGGACATACAGGGGATAAAAGCTGGACAGAGGGGAGAGACAGCGTGGGTTAGGATTATAATGGGCTGATGGGGGAGTTAGCACTGGTAATGGGCAGATGGGGGGGCTAGGACTAGTAATGGGTTGATTAGGGAAAGCTAGGACTGGAAATGGACTGATCAAGGGGGGATTGGGACTGGTAATGGGCTGATAGGGGAGTAGGACTGGTAATCAACTGATGGGGGGCTAGCATTGGAAATGAGCTGATTGGTGAGGTTAGGACTGGAAATGGGCTGATTAGAGGAGGCTAGGTCTGGTAATGGGCTGATGGGGGGGGGGGGTAGGACTGGTAATGGGCTGATTATGGGAGCCTAGCACTGGTAATGGGGTTGAGGGGGGACTAGCACTGGAAATGAGCTGATTAGGGGAGACTAGGACTGGTAATGGGCTGATGGGGTGGGGTAGGACTGGTAATGGACTGATGGGAGGCTAGCATTGGAAATGAGCTGATCAGGGGGGCTATGACTGGAAATGGGCTGATTAGTGGAGGCTAGGACTGGTAATGAGCTGATGGGGGGGCAGGACTGGTATTGGGCTGATTAGGGGGGGCTAGCACTGGTAATGGGGTTGAGGGGGGACTAGCACTGGAAGTGAGCTGATTGGGTGGCTTCGACTGGGAATGGGCTGATTGTGGAGAGGGGAGGATAGAGCTGCTGGCCCTGGAAGAAAACTGGGGGCTAAGGCTACAAATGGGCTGATACGAGGAGATGGGAGAATGGAACTGGAAGGGAGTGGATCTGAGAGGGGCTGCCATGGTATTGGTACTAGAAGGGGCTGGTCAGTGGGGAAGGAGGGGGACTGGAAGGGAATGGACACCAGTGGCAGTCATGGGAATGCAAGTTGACATTGGAAGATACTGGAAGTGAGGACTGGAAAGGGGCTGATACTGGGGAGGGTTACTGGGACTGGAAATAGGCTGATGGAAAGACCACAGAAAGAGAGCTAAGAGAAGACAGGAAAGCAGAAGCCTCAGATCGGGACAAGCATGATCAGAGAATAAATTGGTCAGACAGCAAAGGTAGAAAAAATATTGTTACTTGTTATTGGGATTAATTATTGTGGTTTAAATAAGTAAATTTTATAAATAAAAACATAATGCAAATGCCTATAATATATTAATAATTCAACAAATGATTACAGCGACAATGTGTTAACGGTAAAGGAAGAGACACGCATTTGATTTTATCATTGGAGGTCATCACAAGTTGACCAATGGTAAAAGGGGTCACGGTACAAAAAAGGTTGAGAACCACTGCGCTAACAACTCCCTGAGGTATTGGCCTATCTTGGCAAAGTTAGTCTTCCTAAAGCCTAAGACCCTCACCTTTGAATGGATTCTAACAGCCCTAGTCCTAATACTGAACCACACCATCTGGTGATCACTGGATGCAAAATGATCTCCCACTATAACATCAGAAACACTTTCACCATTGGTAAGCACCAAGTCCAGTATGGCCCCTTCACGTGTGGGGTCTGTTACCAACTGCCTGAATAGTTCTCCCTGTAGAGAATCCAGGATCTCTTTACTTCTAGATGATACTGCAGCAGGAATGTGCCAATCAACATGTGGCATATTGAAATCCCCTATCAGTAGCACATCCCCTTTCCTAGCAATGCTGCATATGTCTTCAATTAACTCTCTGTCCACCTCTTCCTCTTGTGAGGGAGGTCTGTATATCACGCCAATGCAAATAGATTTCTCTTTCCCTATTTCTAGTTTAACCCACAATGCCTCCTTTCTCCCTTTTAAGCTCTGTAATTCCAAAGCTTTAATAGTATTTTTTATATATAGTGCCACTCCTCCTCCCCTTCTTCCTACCCTGTCCTTTCTGAATAAAGTATAGCCAGGTATAGTTACATCCCAGTCATGGTTTTCTGTGAACCATGTTTCTGTAACTGCCACTAAATACAAGTCGGCCACTCCCACCAAAACTTCAACATCAGGGATCTTATTTCCCATGCTACGGGCTTATGTTGTTTCCCATTTTTGTCATTTGGCTCCTTTTCCATTTCCTGAAAGATGTTCTTTTGACAGCAACAACTTCTTTGACCTCTCCTTTAAACCATGTTAGCAGTTTTTGGGTTGTTACCTTCTTTAGGACTGAGGCTAAATCCATATCCCAAAGAGCTGATGAGAGTATTCATTGGATTAAGCGCCAAACAAAACGGAAGGGGCAACAGGGAATCTTCCTGAAATATTCCTTGCTGGATCTTAATGTTAGAAATGATATACTGACCATCTTCATATTTCAAAAAGTGTGGTTTGCCACATTGTCATGGCAAACGTAATGTACTCTTATCAAACCAGGATTTATTTTATACATTTCAAGGCTATTTATTATCCAAAAGTTTGGGATGCTGTCAAAAGCTCTTATAATCAATCCATGCTATTCTAAGATTTCTACTTTTCTTAGCGCTGACCATGAGGGCCTTATTCAACATTAACTGGTCTTTGGTTCCATATGCTCCTCTTTTGTTGCTCTTTTGCTCTATTGTCATGATGTTATTGGCCTTGATATTATCATATATTCTGTCTGCATCTATTGCAGTGAACAGTTTATAGATTGTAGATAGACAATTATTGGTCTATAATTTTGGGAATGTTATTTGGGTTCCCCCTTTGGAAGGAGAAATGTTCTTCCTATAGTAAGCCATTATGGTGTTAAGTTTGGCTGCTTGAACAATTGATTTTTGCAGTTCACCAGGTCTTGGTGGAGTGATGTTAACTGCTTGAGCCAAAAGTTGATTACTCTATCTGGGCCAGGGCCCTTCCAGTTTGGAGCTAGTTTTAACCTTCTTTCCAGCTCTTTCATTGTTACTGCAGGCCATTCCATAGGTTTGATGTTTGCTTTTTCTAACTATTCCTGTATGCAGGGTAACCATTCTGCTTCTTGATTGTGCTCTATAGGGTCCTCATGTAGTTTTCTCCAGGTTTCTGTTTCAACTTTGGTCAGTGGTGCTTTTACTATATTAATGCTCTTTCCCAATTCCCTGTAGAATTGTTTTGTGTTCTCTAGTTTATTTTGATATCTTTCTTTTTGGTTTTCTTCATATCTTTGCCGTTTTTGCACTTCTGCTGCTACTTTCAATTTATTGTTGGAACATATAAATTATTTCTTCTGTTAGTACAGCATGCTTCAGCTTGATGTCTTGCATCTTCCTTAATATCTTTGATGATCTTAATTCCTTTTAGATACCTGTCTATCAAGGATACCTCCACACACAGTGATTGCATTTTTCCCTTGATGTGGTTTTTCCAAGGAGGAACTGCTATTTTCTTTTTCTTCTGGCCCTGCACTTTAGGTGGTAGCATTCCTGCAGTATTTTTAGCTGCACAATATTGTATTTAATTTCAATTTCATCAATAAATGGTCTCTTTATACTGAATATGGCCTTGTTCATCTTCATAATCATAAATTTAACACATAAGGTTAAAAGTAATATGGGTAATCTTTCCCTTGCCTGAAACTCAGCATATTCATCTTTTTCCATGTGAACTAGGAGTTTGAGAAAGTAGCCCCAAATCGTAGGAATGGAGTTCCCAAAAAAGTCCCTACGTTGGCCGTGGAACTTGGCCCTGCACTCCCCTTAAGGACGACTTCGCCTATGCAGGTGTTGAAATGAGCCTCAAGAAAGTTCAGGTTCTGAAATGGCATCAGGCAGCTCTCACTGCTGTTGATGATCCAACTGAGCCACTCGAGGAGTTGGATCACACAATGCAGTGCCCGGATGGCTTTTGGCCGAGACTTGGCCCAGATAAGCCAATAATCCAAGTAGGAATGTATGCAGACACCCTCATGCCTCAGTCTTGACACAACTTCCACCCATAACCTTGGAGAATGTCCAAAAGGAGGTGACCAGGTTGAAAAGCATCGCATAAAAATTATATTGAGAGACCAAAATTGCAAACTGGAGAAAGCGCTGCTGGTCTTCCCGGATAGGAATGTGAACACAGGCCTCTGCCAAATCCAACAAAGCGAGGACTCATCCTTCTGGAACGCCTGGATAACAGACCACAGCATTTCCATGTGGAACCATGGAACTCTCAAACTACAGATGACCCACCAGTGATCATTCATCAGATGGGCCCCATTCACAATAAAATTGTTGCAGACATCTTCCCACTTGTGGGAGGTAGGAATGGGCTCCAGAACAGTCAGTGAGAGAGGCAAGAGGAAGAGGGCTTTCCCACCATGGAAGTCTGTGAATAGGCCCAGGGTCCTCCTTGAAAGGACGGGGACTTGAATCCTGTTACAGAAGAGGAGGAGGTCTGTTTATTCTGTTGATACTGACTAGAATCGCGGAACTTCGGCAATGAAGATGACTCCCCTGATGACAAAGAAGAAAAGTGCTTGGAGGAATCCTTGGGTTTATCCTCCGGCAGCTGCTGGGGCTTGACCTCTATGAGGTCCTTGACGAACTTTACCAAGAGCTCGCCAAACAGGAGCCTGTCCCTAAAGGGCAATTTTGCTAAGCATCCCTTAGATACGACATCTGCCAAGAATTTCTGAGCCATAGCCCTTGGCGAGCCACTGTCGCTGCTGCAACTCCCAATGCAGAAAAGCGTAAGAGATCTTTATCTTTTATCTTTATCATAAAAGGCATCCACATCAAGAAGGCTGCTAGATATTCAAGACGGGCTGAATATTCATCCTCAGGAAAGAGCTGCCCAGTGGAGGAGGACATGAGCACAGATGCCACACCACGTTGTCGCTTGAAGGGCTAAGGAGGAGGAAGAAAAGGCCATCTGACGGAGTCCTTCCACCTTCTGGTCCTGCAGGTCCTGAAGGGCAGCTCCACTTCTATGGGAATGGTAGTATGCTGGTGTCCGCTGTGATCAAGATGTCGACCCTGGGAAAATGCAACCAGTTTCCAAGACTGTCGGTGACCAGGCATAAATGCAACCCAATCGCAGGGCTTTCTTGTAGGGTACATCAGGAGAAGCTCAGGAAAGGAAAGGCTCTGGAAGGCCCCATGATGCCAGGATCAGAAGTGGAAGAGATCAGGGTCGGTCCAGAGAGCTCTGGAATTTGCATTTCAGTGGCAATCTAGACAATTAAGGGGGGAAGGGGAAATCTCCACTCAACAACAAAGACACACCTGCGATAGTCACTATGATCCTTCCCCTGAAAGAGTTCCCCCCTCCTCCATGTTGGAGGCAGCTCAACCAGAGTCATCATGGGAAATACCATCGCCAAAAAATTCTGCCTCGCTCCAATAAGGGACTTTGGAGGGGGTCACGGACCCTTCCGAACAGAGTCCTGCCCTCTCGATCATTTGTGGGAACCACCCACAAAGCATAGTTACTCACCTGTAACAGGTGATCTCCGGGAAGAGCAGGAATTTAGTCCTCACATATGGGTATCGTCGGTACCGACGGAGCCTGTGCAGGAACGCTCCCCAGCATCCAATTAGAAAGCTTTTGGGAGCATCCCACAGCGCCTGCGTGCTGCCTTCCCACCTTTCCCAACTGCCTCTCTCCAGTTGAGTTTAAAGCTGAGACAAAGAGAGAGAGAGAAAGGAAAGAGATAGATAGATAGAGAGATACAACTCCTAGGGGAGGTGGGTGGGTTGTGAGGACTAAATTCCTGCTGTTCCCGGAGATCACCTGTTACAGGTGAGTAACTATGCTATCTCCAGGAACAAGCAGGAATGTACTCATCACATATGGGGACTCCCTAGCTTAGGTGCCAGGGAGAGACCCCAGAAGTTGTGTGTTCCTGAACAGGGCTCCACTTCCCTCCATGGATCTCTGGCATCCTTCCAGGGATGGCGGGTAGGAGTTGATTAGGTATGGAACAGGTGTTGGAGAACAGCCTGACCAAACAAGGCATCCCGGCGGGAGTCCTTGTCCAAGCAGTAATGGGCTGTGAAGGTATGAACCGAGGCCCAAGTGACTGCTCGACAGATGTCGTCGATAGACACAGAGTGCAGATGAGCCATTGAGGCTGCCATGGCTCTCACATTGTGAGCTGTGACATGGCCCTCCAGAGAAAGGTTCTTACTCTGATAGGCAAAGGAAATACACTGAGCAATCCAGTTAGATAATGTTCTCTTGGAGACTGGAAGTCCCAAATGAGAAGGATCAAAAGCAACAAAGAGTTGAGAGGATGTTCTATGTTGCTGTGTTCTTTGTAAGTACAAGGCTAAAGCTCTTTTACAGTCCAAGGTAAGAGTAGTTACTCACCTGTAACAGGTGTTCTCCAGGAGCAGCAGGAATCAGTCCTCACATATGGGTGACATCGATGTCGATGGAGCCCTTGCGGAGCATTTCCCCAGCTTTCCATGAAAGCTTTTGGGAATGCAGGCATGCATGCGCGGTTCCCATCCCACCTAAAAGTGCCATCTTGCTCAGTCAAATGACACAGCTAAAACAGCACACAAAAATGTAAAAATAAACTATGTACAACTGCAACTCCCAGGGGAGGAGGGAGGGTTGTGAGGACTGATTCCTGCTGCTCCTGGAGAACACCTGTTACAGGTGAGTAACTATTCTTTCTCCAGGACCAAGCAGGAAGTCAGTCCTCACATATGGGTGACTCCCTAGCTCTGGGCTACCAGGGAACCCAAGCTGAACAAGAGAACTCCCTCTAGTCCCAGCATCAAAGAAAGGCTTTTCACTGACAGGACCTCCACCAGTAGCCCAACGGAGGGCTGGAGGGCAGGAGTTGCCTAAACCTCAAAGAGATTCCGGAGTACTGCCTGGCCAAAAGCACTGTCCCTACGGGACTCCCACTCCAGACAGTAATGGGCTGCAAAAGTCTGGCTTGAGGACCAAGTTGCAGCCCTGCAGATGTCCACCAACGGTACAGAGCGGAGGTGAGCCACTGAGGCAGCCATTGCCCTCACACGATGGGCTGTGACCCGACCCTGCAAAGGAAGGTCAGCCGCCCTGTAAGCCCAGGTGATACAGTCAGCTACCCAGGTGGACAAGGTATGCTTGGACACAGCTAACCCCAAATTATTAGGGTCAAAAGATATGAAGACCTGAGTAGCTCTTCTATGTCCTTGCGTACGGTCAAGGTAGAAGGATAAGGCCCTCCTACAGTCCAGGGTATGCAGAACTGCTTCAGCCTGGCTTGCATGAGGCCTAGGGAAGAATGTTGGAAGAACCACCTCTTGGTTAAGGTGGAAGGAGGAGACAACTTTTGGGAGGAACTTTGGATGAGTCCTAAGGACTACCCTGTTCCTATAGAAGCAGGTGTAAGGCCTGTCACAGACCAGGGCCTGAAGTTCACTCACTCGCCTGGCCGAGGTTAGGGCTACTAAGAAGAGTGTCTTCCAGGACAGGAAGCGGAGAGGACAAGTAGCCATCGGCTCAAAAGGTGGGCGAGTCAGTTGCTGCAAGACCACATTCAACTCCCACTCAGGAGCAGGAGGGCGGATTGGAGGCTTGAGCAAGAGCAAGCCTCTGAGAAACCGGGACACCAAGTGGTGAACCGACAGAGAATGTCCTTCCACCAGTGAGTGGTGAGCTGCTAGTGCTGAGAGGTGGACCCGAACAGAATTGGACTTAAGTCCCTGATTTGATAAGTGCAGTAAGTACTGAAGCACTACTGGTACCGCACAGGAGAAAGGATCTTCTGTACGTAGCTGACACCACACAAAAAACCGTTTCCATTTCAGGGCATAGGTTTTCCTAGTGGACAGCTTCCTAGAGGCTAGGACAACCTCCTCAACTTCCTGAGGTAGGCCCCAGGGAGCCAAAACTACCCTTGCAGCCTCCAGGCCATCAAATTGAGAGCTTTGAGATTGGGGTGCAGAAGGGAACCCTGATTCTGAGAGAGAAGGTCGGATTGCAACCCTAGAGGCAGTGGGGGATCCACTGCCAGCTGAAGCAGAAGTGGAAACCAAGGCTGTCTCGGCCATCTGGGAGCCACCAGCAGGACTGAGGCCTTGTCCTGAAGAATTTTGAACAGGGTTCGGGCCACCAAGGGCGTGGGAGGAAACGCATACAGGAGGCCCTGGGACCAGGGAATCAGAAAAGCATCTGCTGCCAGCCGCAGAGGATGCGGTTGCCTGGAGCAGAACCTTGTCAGCTGTTTGTTCGATGGACTGGCAAACAGATCTATGGTTGGAAGGCCCCATTTCAGGAAAATCTTCTGAACCACTAAGGGATGGAGCTGCCATTCGTGGGGCTGCAGAATCCTGCTCAACCTGTCTGCCAGGTAGTTGTCCTGGCCAGGTAGATACACTGCCTTGAGGAGCATGTTGTGCCGGAGAGCAAACAGCAAAGGTCCTGTGCCTCATGACAAAGGAGCCTGGACCCAGTTCCACCCTTCTTGTTTACATAAAACATGGCTACTTGGTTGCCCGTTTGAACCAGGACAGACTGATGAGTCAGTGTTTGAGAGAAGGTTTTGAGGGCTAACTGAATAGCCCTGAGTTCCAGTAGATTGATCTGCTGTGCGGCCTTCCAGGGAGACCACAGGCCCTGGGTGCACTGGCTTAGACAATGAGCCCCCCAGCCCTGCAGGGAGGCATCCGTGGTCAACACCACTGTGAACCCAGGAATCTGAAAAGGCACCCTTTGCAGTAGACTGGGTGGGTGCAGCCACCAGCGGAGGGAGTTCAGAAATTGTCTGGACACCCTTATTCTGTCTCTGAGGCTGCCTGTGGCCTGTGACCACTGAGTTCAAAGGCACCATTGAGCAGGCCTCATATGGAGCCTGGCATTGGGGGTCACATGTACTGTCGAAGCCATGTGGCCAAGAAGCCTCAGGCAGAGTCTGGCGGAGACCAGTGACCTGCTGAGAAACTGGTTTGCCAAGTTTATCAGTCTTTGGGCTCTGTCTTTTGGCAAGAACGCCTTTGCCAGCAGAGAGTCTAACCTTGCCCCTATGAACTCCAAGTTCTGGGAGGGGAGCAAAGTGTACTTTGCGAAGTTTATGACAAACCCCAGGTCTTGAAGAAGAGCAATAGTTCGAAGGGTGGCTTGTCTGGCCTCCTGGCACGTCTGACCCCTGATGAGCCAGTCGTCCAGATAGGGGAAGACAAAGATTCTCTGATTTCTCAGGTAGGCCGCAACCACTGCCAGGCATTTGGTAAAGACCCTGGGAGCGGAGGTGAGGCCAAAAGGCAGTACCCTGTACTGATAATGGTTTCCTCCCACAATGAACCTGAGGTACTTTCTGTGGTCTGGATGAATGAGGATGTGAGTGTACGCATCCTTTAGATCTAAGGAGCATAGCCAATCTCCCTGCTGGAGGTAGGGCAGAAGTGTTCCAAGAGTAAGCATCTTGAACTTTTCCTTCTCTAGGAACTTGTTGAGATTCCTGAGGTCTAGAATAGGCCGGAGGCCACCGGTTCTTTTGGGTTCAAGAAAGTACCTGGAGTAGAACCCTTGACCTTGGAGGTGGGGAGGCACAGGCTCCACTGTCCTGTCCCGCAACAGACCTTGGAGCTCTTGAAGAAGAAGATCTGTGTGTAGGGGAGGCCTTGGAGGCTCCCCTGGAAAGTATGGAGGAGGCAGCTGTTGGAAGTGTAGCATATAGCCCTTGTGGACGATGTTTAGCACCCAACTGTCTCCAGTGATGAGTGGCCACTTGTGGGCAAACAGGGCAAATCGACCTCCTGTGCAAGGTTGGGAGAGCAGGGACGGAGAGGCTATGCCTAAGGAGTCAAAAACCCCCACCCTGCTGAGTGGGAGCAGGGGCCAGAGGCTTGGGAGTCCTCTGCCTACGGGGCCCATTACCCTGCCCCTTGGCCTGCTGACCCTGAGGGGGAGTTTGGGAGGCCTGGTACTGTGGGTACTGTTTGTAGGCAGTGCCCTTCCTCGGGTAAAAGGGCTTTTTACCCGAGCCCTTCTTTTTGTGAGAAGGGGCAGAAGTCTTTCTAGACAGCCTTGTCCTTGTGAGGTGCTCGGTTTCGAGCTGTGCGGCCTTCTCGGTCATGGGCTTGCCAAAAAGGTTCTCACCTCGGCAAGGGACATCGACCAGCTTGTCCTGAACCCATGGCTCGAGGTCCGATGACTGCAGCCATGCCTGGCGTCGAGCCGCGATGCCGGCTGCCGCAACACGGGCCGAAGCCTCGAAGCCATCGTAGGCAGCGCGGGACATAAACTTGGAGCATTCCCATATCCCCGAGGACAAGGAATTGAACCTCTGCAAGGGTTCCCCGGAGAGACCAGCAGAGAACCCGGCCAACTCCTTGGCCAGGTCCCGCAAGTACATGCCCATGTACAGCTGGTAAGACTGGACACGGCAAGCAAGCATCGAGCCCTGGAAGCACTTTCTACCAAAACCATCCAGGTTCCGGGCCTCCCTGCCAGGGGGCACCGCGGAGTGCATCTTCTGACTTTTCAGGCGATGCATGGTCGATACCACCACCATGGAATGGTGTGGTAGCTGCGCCTTCTGAAAGCCAGGGCTCTTTCGGAGTCAATAGATAGAATCGACCTGCTTGCTTAGAACCGGTGCCGAGGCCAGTGCCTCCCACATCCGGAAGAGGAGCCGTTCCAGCATCGGAGGAACCGGAACAGTAAAGGCCTCCTTTGGAGGAAAGTCATACTGTAGGGCCTCAAGCTCCTCGGCTCGAGGCTCCTCCTCAGGGTCCGCAGGGATAGCCAACACAGTGGCCATATCCCGGACGAACTCCGAGAACCGGGTATCCTCCGGAGGGGATCTACTCCGGGGCTCAGACTGCGGTGAGTCCGACGGGACGCACCGAGTCCTGAAGGTGTCGGGAGACTCCTCGTCCTCTGTCTCCCAGGCGGACTCGTCCGTTGAGGAATTGGGGTCTGACTGCGCGGGGCCTGTGAGCACCCGCCCTGACGCCAAAGGCACCGGCGTCGACGCCCTCGGTCCCGAACGGGAGGTCGAGGGAGACCGCGACCGAGGTCGACCTCGAGCCTTCATGGTCTCGAGTATCGGCTCGGTCTCCGGGGTCGACTTCGATGTCGATGTCCCGGTGGTCGGGGCAGATGCACCAGACAGGCTGGCCAACAGTGCCCACTGCTGTTCCATGAAGGCAGACAATCTGCTCTCCAAGGCTGTCAGCCTGAGACCCAGCTCAGGAGACTCAGCAGCCACTGGCTTGGGCCCCGGCGGCGCCAGGCCCGACGTCGGCTCTCTGGGAGGAGAGTCCACGAGGGCTACAGGACTTACGTGTCAAGCAGACTCCGGCTCCACACGAGGTACTTTTGGAGGCTTCTCCTGTTCCATGGGCCCGGGGCGACGGTCGGGGGTCTGAGACCTAGCTCTCGAGCAGCCAGAGACGTCCTCCGACGGCGCTCTCGCGAGCCGCTTCTTCCTCTTTCGTTCCCAGTCGGGGGACCCCCTGTCCGAGGAGCCCCGACGGTGCTCGGGATCCGATTCCCGAGATGTCGAGGCCTCAGATGAGGTCCGGGCCCGGCCGGAGGCCGAGTCGGAGATAAGCCTTTCCTTTTGGTGCTGATGACTTCGAAGAGCCTTGGAAGACATCTTCCCACATGGCCCACAGATCTTAGGATCGTGGTCGAACCGGAGAAAAAATAGCAAAGGAATCGCGAATAAATCCAACTATTTTCCGGGAGGACTAGGACACACGTCCGACGGGCTTCACGGAAAAAGAGAGACTGAGCAAGATGGCACCTTTAGGCGGGAAGGGAACCGCGCATGCGTGCCTGCATTCCCAAAGGCTTTCATGGAAAGCTGGGGAAATGCTCCACAAGGGCTCCATCGACGTCGATGTCACCCATATGTGAGGACTGACTTCCTGCTTGGTCCTGGAGAATGAAGATTCCTCTCTGCATTTGATGCATGAGGCCTTGGAAAAAACACAGGTAGGTAGACCGCTTGGTTCAGATGAAAAGGCGAGACCACCTTTGGCATAAAGTGTGGATGAGTCCGAAGGACTACCTTGTCATGATGGAACCTTGTATAAGGTGGATCAGCTACTAGCGCTTGCAACTCACAAATGCGGCGTGCTGATGTGATTGCAATGAGAAAGATAACCTTCCAAGAAAGGAATTTCAAGGATATAGTAGCTAAAGGTTCGAAAGGTGGCTTCATAAGCTTCCCAAGAACCAGGTTTAAGTCCCATGCCACCGGTGGTGGCCTAATGGGAGGCTTAGTTAGAAGAAGGCCTCTCATAAATCTTGCTATAAGAGGATGAGAAGAAATAGGCTGTCCATTTAGAGGCTTAAAGGAAGCTGCAATAGCACTCAAATGGACTCTTACTGAATTAGTCTTAAGACCTGCAATGGATAAATGAAGGAGATACTCCAGCAATGATTCCAGAGGTATCGCAAGGGGGTTAAGACCGTTTTGCGAACACCATATGGTAAACCTTTTCCACTTGAAAGCATAAGAGCATCTTGTGGAAGGTTTCCTGGAAGCAAAAAGAATATCTTTTACTTACTGAATGAGATTAAGATCATGGAGATCTAGGCCTTCAGCAACCAAGCCCTGAGACGCAGAGATTGGGGATTGGGATGCGTAACATTCCGTCCTCCTGAGATAGGAGATCTGGAGCAGACCCTAACTCCAGGGAGGGAGCTTGAGAGAGATGTAGAAGCAGAGGGTACCACACTTACCGTGGCCAATGTGTAGCTATGAGAATCATATGGCCTCTGTCTCTCTGAAGCTTGAACAGAGTTTTGGGAATTAGGGGAATGGGTGGAAAGGCATACATGAAGTCTTGACCCCAGTAAAGGAGGAAAGCATCCATGGCCTGAGCCCCCTGAGCCGGAATTCTGGAACAGAACAGGGGAAGTTTGGCATTCCAAGGACTTGCAAAGAGGTCTATGTACGGGGTTCCCCAAAGTTGAAATATCCTGATCACCTGGTCTGCATGCAGAGACCACTCATGTGGAAGCAGAACTCGACTAAGTCTGTCTGCCCAAGAGTTTTGAATGCCTGGAAGATACACTGCCAGAAGATGAATATGATGCTCTCTGGCGAGGGCCCATAGTCGCAAAGCTTCGTTGCAAAGTGACAGAGAGCCTGTTCCCCCCTGCTTGTTCACATAGAACATGGCTACCTGATTGTCCATATGAATGAGGACTGTCTTGTAGCTGAGCAGGGTGTGGAACACTCGCAGAGCAAGTAAGATTGCTCTGAGCTCCAAGAGATTGATATGTAGATGACTCTCCTGTGGAGACCAGGTGCCCTGGGTGGAGAGGTCTTGCAGATGAGCTCCCCAACCCATTGGAGAAGCATCTGTTGTGAGAGTTGCTTGTGGTAAGGGTTGTTGAAAAGGGGACCCCAGCAACAGGCTTTGAGTGGACGTCCACCACTAGAGGGACAAAATAAGGTGACTTGTGTTTGCTATTTTGTCTGACAGGCATCCTGATACCTGGGGTCCATTGAGTGGATAAAGTCCACTGGGCTGCCCTCATATTGAGGAAAGCATAGGGAACCACATGTACAGTAGATGCCATGTGGCCTAGTAGTTGTAACATTTCTCGAGCAGAGATGAGGCTTTAGCACTGCTTGAGAAGCTAACTGCACCATGCGAAGGCAGCGGGCTTGAGGGAGATAGGCCCTTGCCTTTCTGGTGTCCAGCAAAGCTCCTATGAACTCTAAAGACTGAGTGGGAGTTAGACTGGATTTTGGGATGTTTATTACAAGACCCAAATACTGAAGGATACGCATTGTGCCAGATAGAGAAGTCCTGGACTCTCACTCTGTTGGGGCTCGAATGAGCCAGTCGTCTAAGTAGGGGAAGACGAATATCCCTAGAGTGCAGAGAAATGCTGCTACGACAGCCATGCATTTTGTGAACACCTTTGGTGCTGAGGCCAGGCCAAAAGGAAGCACCCTGTATTGGTAGTGCTTTCCTTGAAAAAGGAACCGAAAGAACCTTCTGTGGGTTGGATGGATGAGGACATGGGTGTACGTATCCTTGTGATCCAGAGAACAAAGCCAATCCTGACTGAAGGTATGGCAGCAGAGACCCAAGAGAAATCATTTTGAATTTCTCTTTGACAAGGAATTTGTTCAATTCTCTGAAGTCTAAGATAGGTCTGTATCCCCCTGTTTTCTTTGGAATAAGTAAATAAGGGGAGTAGAACCCTGTACCCTGCTGATGAATGGGTACTTCTTCTATTGCTCCTTGGGCAAGAAGAATAGCGACCTCCTGCCCTAACAGGTTGATGAGAGAGGTCGGAGAATTGAACTGCCTTACTATTGTGTGAGGGGGCATGCTTGAAAAATGAAGCTTGTACCCCTCCTTTATGATGGAGAGTGCCCCAATGCTCTGCTGTTATCTGCCCCCATCTGGGGGCAAAGTGACATAACTTTCCTGGAATGGTGGAAGGCTCTGGTCCCCCCAGAGCCAGGAAGGCTAAGTTCCCTAGCTGAAAGTCAAAGGCCTTGTGGAGGCTGAGACTGCTGGGACGGCTGAGGCTTAACAGCCTTTGCTTTCTTCTGTTTGGGTGGTTGCTGACCCCTCTTGACAAACTGAGCTGCCGTACGTGCCTGCTGAGCATAGGCAGGATAATATATTTTCTTCTTAGAAAAGAATGGTTTCTTGAAAGATTTCTTTCTAACAGGATCAACTGTGGACTTGGATAATCTATCAAAGGTGGAATTTTCAGCATCCATCTCATTGGCTTTTTCCTGCCAATCTCTACCAAACAGGTTCTCACCAGTACAAGAGATGTTTCCCAATTTGTCTTGTACCCAGAGTTCTAGATCAGATGCCTGGAGCCAAGCAATTCTACGTTCACCTATGGCAATAGCAGAGGTCCTGCTTATGCACTCAAAGCAGTCAAAGGCTGCACGGTTGGCAAATTTAGAAATATCTTGGGCATGTTTGACCAAAGTGAGAAAATCCTGTCTTCTATCTTCAGGAAGATTAGGACTTAAAACTTCTAAATCATCTGTGACCTCCTTCAGGAACATTCCCATGTAGAGACTATAGGAACTGATCCTGGAGGAAAGCATGGAAGCTTGGAAGACACGACGTCCAAAAGCATCCAGGGTTCTGCACTCACGTCCTGGAGGATTAGAGGCATGCCTTTTTGCACTCTTGATCCTTCTCATAGCTGATTCCACTACAATAGAGTGGTGAGGAAGCTGAGTCTTTTGGAAAGCAGGACAAGGAGGGACTCGATACATAGTATCCAGTCTGCAAGAATGAGGGGAGGTGGTAAGAGGTGTCTCCCACATCCTTAACATGAGATCATATAAAATCTCATGAATGGGCAAGGTAGCTGCCTCCTTAGGGGTTTTGGGATATTGTAGCATTTCCAACTCCTTGGCCCTTGGCTCTGTTTCAGGAGCCACAGTAATGGACAGACCCCGAGCCACCTCCCTGATAAAATCCTGGAAGGAAATATCCTCCGGAGGAGACATCCTGTGCTTAGGGGAGGAGGGCTCCTCTGGGAGAAGCATTCCTGCATCGACAGAACTATCAGAATCCTCAGATTCTTCTGAGGACTCGAAGTACCGCCTGTCCGGATGCTCTTGAAGAGCCCGATACCCGTACTTACCGAAGTCGGTACCGAGAGTAATTGGTACCGGGGTATCGGTACCGGAGGGCATTGGATGACTGGGTACCGGAAAAGCAGACACCGATGACGATGTTGATGCTATCGGTACCAGTACCGGTACCGATACTGATGCCGGGGCCGGTGCCGGTACCGGCTGAATTGTCTGTCGCAGTTCCGAGGGCGTCGATTACGCAAGGAGAGCCGCCAGACTGTGCTCAATAGCCAGGAATCTCTGGTCTATCGACACTGCCGATGCCTGGATGTCGGTACCGGAGAAGACCGCCGGTATCCCAGAGCATGGCACCAGTAGTTCTGCCGAGGTTGAGGCCTCGAGAACATCCTGGAACCCCGATAATGCTTTGGAAGCCGAAGCCTCCCGCCGGGGCAATTTGGCCGGTGCAGAATCCTCAAGGGCAACGCCAGAGGCATCTCGATGCTTAGAAGGAGATCTACCCTTTGAGGACCGGTTAGACTTATGTTTAGTTACCTGAGATCCACGGGAGGAAGAGGAAGCCCTGGAAGACGTCGATGGCACCGAAGCTGCATCAGAGGGAAACAGGGTACTGCGCTTAGCAGCTCGATTCTGCCGACCTCTTTTAGACATCATGGCGCAGGACATACAATCCGTGATGGAGTGGTCAGGACCTAAACATTTTAGACACCATTCATGGGTGTCGGTGACGGAAATGGTACCGCCACACTTGGTGCACTTTTTGAAAGCTGAGGCAGGTTTCTCCATTATAAGAAAAGGTTTTTGGGCCTAAGGCCCAAAAAGGCACGTGCACCTGAAGAAAATAGGAAAAATGTAGAATATATATATATATATATATATATATTTTTTTTTTTTTTAAAGACAGAAAATTAGAAGAAAAAACCGGCAGTACCGGTAAAGCGTCGAGAAAGGCAGACGCGACCACAAAAAAGAAAGAAATAAAGAAGAATTCTTCTGCGGTGATAGGAACAACGACCTGCTGGCTCCGCGGAAAAAGAAAAACTGGAGAGAGGCAGTTGCGAAAGGCGGGAAGGCAGCACGCAGACGCTGTGGGATGCTCCCAAAAGCTTTCTAATTGGACGCTGGGGAGCGTTCCCGCGCAGGCTCCGTCGGTACCAACGATACCCATATGTGATGACTACATTCCTGCTTGTTCCTGGAGATAGACTAATCAGAGGAGCGGCAGAAGATGGGCCCGGCCGAGAGGGAACAAGGCCTTGACCCCCCTTCCACAGCCCACAAATATGTTGGAAGATGGGTGAAAAATCTGCCGCTGCAGGGTCCGACAGCCACTGTGAGGTCCAACAGCTGCTGTGGCTGAAACACTTGTGACTGCTGTGGCTGGGAGCACTGTGATTGTGGAAACAGAGGGAGAGAAGACTCCCTGTCAGCCACAGGAGCCAGTCCTATGGTGAAATTCAGCATTATGGGAACAGCAGGTCTGCCTGGAGAAGAGCACTGATAATCCCTGATGTGGAAGGTGGCAACGAAGCCTCAACTGCATCAGGAGCCAGAACAGCCAGCAAGGATGCTGAATTGGCAGAAGACTGCCCCGGATTGGTTGTGCAAGTGGCACAGAGATGATCAACAAGGAAACCGTCGCCACTTACTGTAGCCAAGGCATCGGGGCAATGAGGTAGGCACAGAGTTACACTGGCTCATATAGCCAGGAACTCATCCCCCCCGGAAGGAGAGAACCTCCAAAGGGATATCTCATATCTTCCTGAGATCTTAGCTGGTCAAGCTGCACTGAAACTAGTCTCAAACTGACCAGGAGCTGTAGGCCTTAAGGAAGGAAAAATGGTGCACAGGGTGTTGGACCGAGGCAGAGCCCTAGATGTGGTGTATTTAGATCTCAGTAAAGCCTTTGACACCGTTCCTCACAGGCGACTTATAAACAAACTGAGCACCCTAGGGATGGACCCTAAAGTTACTGCTTGGGTTGGAAATTGGTTGAGTGGGAGGCGACAAAGGGTACAAGTAAATGGAGCTCACTCTGAGGAGAAGGAGGTTACCAGTGGTGTGCCCCAGGGATCTGTCCTTGGTCCGATTCTTTTTTTGTATCTAAAATTTTTATTGGGAACGAACACACATCACATCATAACATCATCTGTAAGGCACTTTGTTTTAACAATCATAATACATGTGTCTCTATCTTCCCTTATGTTTTGCTAACAGCACCCTCCAAAACACCACCTGTACCTCCGCCCGCAACTCTTACCTAAACCACTATTATGTTAATAACTTCCCCACTACCCCCCCTTCCACCCCCTCCCCCTCAGCCCCCTTATACTTTAAACCCCTGAACTAGCTTAACACTTATATATACACTCTTACTTCCCCCTTCTACTTCCCTCCACCCTTACTCCCCGCAGTCTCTATCTTCCATTCCCCCTACACAACCATCTCCACACCCCCACCCACTGCCTCTCCACCTTCTCCACGTTACCGTTCTTCAGCCCTGTTAACCTATGCATTTGATACAATTCTGACAAACGCTGAGCATAGTTTTCTATGGGTGGCATTATCCCATGCTTCCAATGTAATGCAATTTCACATCTTGCCGCCATTATACATTGCCACACTATGCTCCAGTTTCCTTCTCCCACATCACTCTTCTTTAATAAGAGACAGAGTTCTGGCGTCAGATTGACTCTTGCGCCTGTAATGTCCCCTATAATGTCTCCGATTTTCTCCCAATACTGTTGTACCACCGGGCATGCCCACCACATATGCAGCCAGGTACCTTTCTCTCCACACATCCTCCAACATTCATCCGATCCACTTCCCCCCGCTTTATACAATTGCTCCGGCAACAGCACCTTCCACCCATTCTCTCGCAGGGACGTGGCAATAGATGCCTTCGCTATACCGTGAGCTATCTGCTCCCACTCCTCTAGCTCCCATGATACCCCTAGCTCCTTCTCCCAAGCCTTCATATAACTTAATTTCTCCTCCCCTCTCCCTGTTAATCCTTTATAAATTCAGAAAACGACCCCCTTCCTCCCCAATGACCTCAGACAGCTACCTTCAAACCAACCCGGTTCCTTTACAATATCCTGCCAGTGCCCTCTCTGCCTGACATATGATCCTATCTGGAGATAATGGAATCCATCATTTTCTCGCAATTGGTATAAGTCTCGAATACCCTCAAATTATCTTACCCCATCCCCCAAAATTATCTTGGACACTTGTCCTAACCCCTGTTGCGCCCACCTTTGCACTACCACCACATCTGGGCCTTTTCCCTCTTCACAGCAAGCCAATAGAGACATCGCACGTGCCCACCTCTTCTCCCCTATCAACCTCTTCCTATGCAGCTGCCACAGCCACAGAGTATGAGCCACCAACGGATTTTCTCCCCTACTACCCTTCCCCCCCCCAGACCATTCTCTCCAACTCGCCTGGTCTTAGTCCCGACTCTTCCATCACCACCCAATGCTTATATTGTTCCCTCAGCCATGAGTACACTGCCCTCAGCTGCGCCGCAATATAATACTGTTCAATGTAAATGCATATCAGATTTTATTGAGATGCTCAAATGTTACCTGTGAACCGCACTGATTTTAAAGAGAGCGGTATATAAAAAACAATAAATAAATAAATAAATAAATATTTTCTAAAATTGGGAACTCCCATGCCCCCCTCCAACCTTGCCACCTGCAGAGTTCTAGCAGCCACCCTAGGTCGCTTGTCCCCCCATATAAACCCCTCAACTTGCTTTTGCAGTCTAGTTAGTGCCTTTATTGGTATCTCCACTGGTAACACTTGAAAATAAAAAAGGAACTGGGGGAGCATCATCATTTTCGTCACTGCCGTTCTCCCCATCCAAGATATGTACCCTCTATTCCATGCTCCCACTTGTGCCTCTACTTGCCCAAAAGCCTTCTTATAATTCAGCTCAAATAGGTCCTCAAGATCCCGCCCCAAATGAACTCCCAAATATCTAATAGATCTTTTTGCCCACCTAAATTGAAAAGTATGTTGTAGGTTCCTTTGCAGCTCTTCCCCTACTGTCAAGTTCAGGATTTCCGACTTACTCCAATTGATCCTGAACCTCGCCATATCCCCATATACCTGTAACTCCCTCATAATCGCAGGCAGTGTCTCATTTGGTCTAGTGACCATAAGTAGGATATCATCTGCAAACATGGCCATTTTATATTCCCTCTGCCCCACTGTGACCCCCGTAATATCTAGTCCCCTCCTTATCTTTGCCGCTAACGGTTCTAAGGATAAGACGAACAGCAGCGGCGAAAGGGGGCACCCCTGCCTTGTTCCCCCCTCCCTAGTGGAAAATTTTTTATTTATTTATTTAGCTGTATTTATATTCCGCTTTTCACCGGGTCAAAGCGGTCAATTGGGGGATACATTTAACACGAGGGGATATGACAGACATACACTAATACTTACAGGGAACATGGGCAATGGAGGGTTAAGTGGCTTGCCTAAGACCACAAGGAGTGCCTATAGGATTAGAAATCCCAGTCCCTCCGGCCTGAGATTGCTGTCCCCATGTGGGACTTGAACCCCCGGCCCTCCGGCCTGAAGTACCTTGTCCTAACCACTAGACCACTCCTCCCAAAAAATCCTGAATATCCCCCATTGACTCTCATACAAGCTTTAGGCCCCGCATATAATGCTTTTATCCAGCTTACGAATCCTTCTCCAAACTCCATGTGATCCAATACTGAGGACAAAAATCTCCATAACACTTGGTCGAACGCTTTCTCTGCGTCAAGCAAGAGAGAAGAAGTGCCGGTTCTGGCGCATTTGTCGCTGACCAAATTACATTTAAATTTTTCCTGATATTATCCGCCACCTGTCTCCCTGGTATAAACCCCGCTTGATCCTCATGCACCAGCTTCCCCAATATTCTGTTTAGTCTCCCCGCTAATACTTTGGCCATCAACTTTGCATCTATATTTATTAATGAGATGGGCCGGTACGACGCACACTCTTGCGGATCCTTACCCTCCTTGTGAATTAGCGTAATCTCTGCCCACCCCATTGTCTCCGCTAAGCTCTTCCCTTCCCTTGGCAAATTAAATAAATTTGTCAGGGGCTTCACCAGCTCCCTCTTGAATTTTTTGTAAAAGCTAGCCGTCAGCCAATCCAGCCCTGGGGAACTTCCCTGGTTTCAGGCCCTTGATCGCCGACTCCACTTCCTCGGCCTGTATTTCTCTTTCCAATGCCTCCCTTTCCCCTTCCTCCAAATGTGGGAGTCCTACTGCCTCCAAGTAATCCCTCATCTCACCCTCTGGCCTATCTACTTTAGCTTCATACAGCCTCTGATAATAAGCCACAAATTCTTCTCTAATCTTCTGCTCGTCTCTTTCTACCCCTCCCCTCCCCTTGATCTGGGTTATTAGTGCCATATTCCGCTTCTGCTTTAATCTCTGCGCCATGTACTTTCCCGCTCTGTTCCCTCCCTCAAAGAACTCTTGACACAATAACAGTAGTCGGTATTGAATCCCTTCTGCTTCCAACGCATTCAGCTTAGCCCTGGTCTCCAGAACCACCCCCCTATGTTTCCCACTTGTATCTAGGGCATCTACCTCTTCTAACCTCACCAGCTGCTGTTGCAATTGGAGTTCCTTCTCCTCCCTTTCCCTCTTTATTCTCGCCCCCCATTTGATCAAAGTGCCCCTCGCCACCGCCTTAAAAGCATCCCAGACCACTCCCTTCTGCACTTCTCCGTTATCATTATGCACAAAATACTCTGGTATCGATTCTTTTAGGTCGTGCATTACCCTAATGTCTCCCAGTAATGCCTTGTTCAATTTCCAATAGTGCAGCCCCCTATCCTCTCCCCGACACCTCAGACTCACAATCACTGGTGCATGATCCGACCATGTGATCGGCTCTATCACTCCTTCTTTTATCCTACCCGCTATCTCTTTCCCTACCCAGATGGTATCTATCCTTGAATATGTACCATGCACCACTGAAAAAAAGGAATACTGACACCTGCTCGGGTTAAGCAACTGCCACGCATCAATCAAGTCATTATCCTTCACAAAATTCTGATATCGTCTCCTATCTGCTCCCCTCCCCTCCCCCCTCCCTGTAGAATCTCTTCCCACCTCCCAAGTCATATTAAAGTCCCCCCCACAGATTCTCGCTCCCTCCCCCAATATGTTCACTTTCCTATTTACTTCCTCCCAAAAATCCTTTTGTGTCCCGGTGGGAGCGTATACATTAATCACACAAAACCATTCATCCCCTATCTTCATTCGTACCATTAGGTATCTTCCCCCTCTATCTCTAATTATTGTGTGCATCTCCACTTTAAGTGCCCCGTTTACCAACATCGCCACCCCCTCTTTCTTCCGCTCCTTCATATTAGAGGCAAACACCAAATCAGTATAACCCTTAGGCTTCACTACTGACTCGTGCCTCGGTAGCAGATGTGTCTCTTGCAGTAAAACAAGTGAGGCTTTCTGCCTGTTTATTTCCCTATACAAGTTCTGCCTCTTAAAGGGTGAATTTAAACCTTTCACATTTATGGTAATAATTTTCAGGTCACCTGTGCTGTTCCCCCCCCCCTTCTGCTCCCCCTCCACCCAGAGCCACCCCCTCCCCCCCTCACCTCTTCCCCTCCCTCAACCGCCCCCTCCACCCCTCCCCCCATCCACCCCCCCCCCCGTACTCCCCCTTCCACCCTCCCTTGAAGGGAGAACCGACTTCCATAATCGTGACTACCTATCAAGCCGCAGCCTACTCCTTGCCCTTCCCCTCACCTCCCCCCAATCTCTCTACACCTGTCTCCCCCCTCCCGCCCTACGCCCCCTCTTCTTTCCACTCCCCCCCCCTTCTCCTTGCATGCCTCCGACACCCCCCGCTGTCCCCCGCAGCTCCCCCAATCGGGGTAGAGCACCTGAGCAGGAAGTCCTCCTACTCGGAAGCTCCTGCCCAATCGGGGCAGTGGGAGCAACAAAGGGCCGGCATTAAAAGGGCCGCCCCAGCAGGGTGCGCCCACGACTGGCGGGCCCGCGCCTGAGGACCTCGTCAGAGGGCCCTTGGGCGTGGCCCTTAGGCACGGCCACTGAAGCGGCAGCAAGAAAAGCCACCACATAACATCAAACAAAGGAACAGCAGGTCCGACCAGACAGAACAGAAGACCTGACCAGAAAGAACGACCAGAGCCTCAACAGCCTCAACACCCCAGTAAGTCACCACAATCCATCATGGCCACAGCCTGCCAATATTCCTCTTCATAACACAACTCTTCCCACAGCACACAGAAACACACTACCCACACTCAGAAACCATATGGACAACAACAACCATGCCTACCTACCCCCTCCGCATCACACCACCCGGAGCTCTCTCACGAAAGGCAAACGCAACAGACACACAATCCACGAGAACAACCCGCACACAAACATGAAAACAAACCACAAGGAGCCTAACACGCCAAACACCACCTCCATAGAGCTCATAAACACCAGATCAGTAAGAAACAAAATAAACACAATCAGAGACCACATAGAGGACCAACACCTGACATCCTCTGCATCACAGAAACTTGGCTTACCCCCACTGACAATGTCCTCCTCAATCAGCTAGTCCCCCCTACATACTCAGCCTTTAATAGCCCACGCACACACAGGAGAGGAGGCGGGGTTCTGATCATTGCAAAGAACACCCTAAAACTGAAGACACTCACCTCACAAGACTCAGACCAATGCAACACAATTGCTGTAGGAAACAAGCAAATAGCCCTGTGCTTCATCTACAGAGCCCCCCATGCTCCAACAGAGGAACTAGCATCCACGCTAGAGACAGTATGTGCAATCAACACAAACCACAAACCACTAATTCTACTGGGCGACTTCAACCTCAGCTCTACAACCAGCAAGAACAAGGAAACCTTCATGCAAGCAATGGACTCCCTACACTACACGCAAATAATCAACACCCCGACGCACAGAGATGGATCTTCACCGGACCTCATATTCGCCCCCAACCACATAATCGACAAAGGTGGCATCTCATCACCCACAGTCACCCCAGTGCCCTGGTCGGACCACTACAAAATCAAAATAGAAATCACAAACCAAAGGGAGAGACACGACAAGACACAAAACACACCACACGGACAAAGAAGATTCAAAGCCTTCGACAAGGACCAATTCCTACAAGACACACTACCCCACCTCGACCCTGAAACGCACGATCTGAACAAACAAGTAAACGAATGGAACAGTATCATCAATGCAGTAGCCAAAGCCAACAAACCCAAAACAGGGACAACAACTAACTCCAAAAGACAACACACCCCATGGTACTCCAAAGACATACGCAATGCAAAAAGAAACCTGAGGAAGATAGAACGCCGCTGGAGACGCTCTAAATCTCCCTCCACCCAGGCCTTATACCTAACCAAACAAAGGAACTACAATGAACTCATCAACCAAACAAAAAGAGAACACCACACAAACACCATTCAGAAGGCTTACAACAAACCCAGAGAGCTATTCAAAATAGTAAAGAATCTAACCAACGAACCAAATCATGAAAAAGACATACAGATTGACCCACAAACGTTTGCTGATCACCTCCAAGATAAGCTGGGCGTCTTACCACAACAAACAACGGAAGGAACCACCATCCCAACCATTCCCACCATAATATGGGACAATTTCAGCACTCCATCCCCGAGGCAGCTCTCAGATATCATCACCGCGCAAAACACAAGTACTGCACCAACAGACCCATGCCCGGTCACTTGGATCAAGGCAACAAAGGAGAGCTTCCTAAGCCTCATATACAACATGGTAAGCAACTCTCTGGTGCAAGGAACCATGCCAGACCAGCTGAAACTAGCCACAATAAGGCCGATCCCAAAGAAAACCACACTAGACAAAAGCAATCCAGCAGCCTACAGACCAATCTCCAGCATACCACTTCTGGCCAAAATCATAGAAAAGGCCGTGCAACAACAGCTACAGGACCATATCGACGCACATGCCCCACTGGACATACATCAGCATGGCTTCCGCCCAAACCACGGAGTCGAAACACTACTGTTATACCTATTCAACAACATAATCCAAACCATTGACAGCCACAAGCAAGGAACACTAATGATCTTCCTAGACATCTCAGCTGCTTTTGACACGGTGGACCACAGAATCCTCCTAAGCAGACTTCAGAACATTGGAATAACCGGCACCATCTTAAAATGGTTCAACTCATACCTAACAGACAGACAGTTCCAGGTCAAGATCGGATCCAACATCTCACGACCCGCAAACATCAAACAAGGGGTGCCACAAGGATCCGCGCTATCCTCACTGCTATTCAACCTATAGATCCAACCAATCTGCAACATCATGAAAGCACAAGAAATAAACTACACAATCTACGCAGACGACATCATCATATACACCCCAATCAGCCTCGACAGCCCCGACTACACCAAAATAACAGACTGTCTCAACAGCATGTCCAAATGGCTCCTGCACAACAACCTAGCCATAAACTACAACAAGACAGAAGCACTCATCATCACACGAAACACCAACTTCAGCCCCCCACCATTCATTAACATCAATAACACAGCAATACCACTGAAAAATGAAGTGAAATACCTCGGAATAACACTTGACAGAGAACTGAACATCAATCACACATCAGGAAAACCACCAAGAACGCATACTACACGATGAGAATAATCAGACGCCTCAAGCCACTACTCACACAAGACCACTTCTGCACAGTCTGCCAAGCACTAATAACTCCCATCCTTGACTTCTGCAACCCGATCTATAACGGCATGCCAAAACAATCACTCAGACCACTACAGATGGCTCAAAACACAGCAGCCAGAATAATCACCGGTTCATCAAAGCAGGACCACATCACCCCCATCCTGAAGGACCTCCACTGGCTCCCAATCAACTACCGCATCAAATACAAAATGATACTAAAACATATTCAGATTCAAACACAAGAGCTCCGCCCTCAGCCTCCAACCCCTCATACTTCCTGACGCCAGCACTAGACCTAGAAGAAAGGCCACAGCAGACACACTCAACACTCCAAGCAACTACACAAAAGCATGCAAATCCACCACACAAAGAGCCCTATCAATGGCGGCTCCAGCAATATGGAACACACTCCCAGATGAGCTACGGTCAACTGAAGGCCCAAAGGACTTCCAAAAAACACCTAAAAACATTGCTCTTCACTGAGCACTACAGCCCAAGCAGATAGCCAGTCTCTAAAGATTCGGACCAAGCCCATAACGGAAAATCAGACTCGGTCTCAAGATCAGCCACAGTACGCTGCAGAGACAGCAAAACCCATGTATAAATAGCTGTAAAATCTCATGTTGTAAATAGCTCACGTATATATGGATATGTATAAAACTGTAAAAACCCATCTATATACTTATATTCATATATATATATATATATATATAACTGTAAAAACCACATGTCGTAAATAGCTCACGCTAATCAGCCCACCTACACCCATACACCTCAATGTACATAAACATACCAACACAAACACCAATGACACTGATTGTTTGCTGTGTACACCGCCTTGATTAAAGGATAAGGCGGGATACAAATACCCTTTAAATAAAAAAATAAAAATAAATAAAATATTTATTCCATTATCAGCAACATTTAAAGTCCTCAGTTTCAGCTCGTTCCATTCTTCTCCACCTACACTCCTGCGCATTCTCGATTCAGCCACGCCACTCTTCTTCCTCCGACTGGTACCCTGTGCCAGCGTAGTGCGTTCCTTTTTACGGTGGATATCTCTGTGACCTTTGCTGTTCCGTTAGACGTCTGCGCCTCCGCTGGCAGGTTGGTTGCGCCCAGCTCTTTTAGGGCTTTCCAGGCTTCCTCACATGACTGCACCCGTCTCGACCTTTCCTTCGCTGTAATGAGCAATCCAAAGAGGAACAGCCATTTATATCTTATGTCCTCCCGCCGCAGATACTCTGTTACTTCCTTAAGGCTTCTTCTACGTTGCAGTGTTCCAGGGGAGAGATCTTGAAAACATTCCAGCTTGTGCTCTTCCCAGATAAATTGTTTCGTTTTTCTTGCCGCCCACAGCAGCTTCACTTTAATCTTGAACGAGCTGAGCCATACTACAATATCTCAAGGTTTATTGTCCCTCACCGGGCCCAGGCCTCTATGCGCTCTCTCAAAGTCCCTCCTGTCCCCCCTTCCTCCAGGTCTGTTGTTACTAGTAGTGATCTGAATATTTTAGCAACCACCTCTTCAGAATTTTTATATTTCAGCTCTTCCGGGAGGCCTCGTACCCTTATATTGCATCTCCTAGATCTGTCTTCCAGGTCTTCCAGTTTCACCTGCAGCTCACCTTGCACACAATTGCATTCTTCCCATCCTTTTTGTAGCTCCTCTAGGGCTGCCCCTTGTTGTTCCAACTGCATCTCTGTTTCTTCCACGCGGTTGCCCATGTCCACCAAATCTTGTCTCAAGGCCTGGATTGTCTCTTTTAATTCCTTCTTTACTCCACTAAATTCCATCTTGATCTCATCTTTCAACTCTGTTAGACACTCCTTTAACATGGCTGCTACTTCTGGGCTGCACCCCCGCTCCGACTCCTGCTCGGGTTCATTCGGGCCTGCGGATTGCACTCTGCTTTCCTTTTCCCCCTCCTTTCCACCTTTGGATGTCACATATGGGGACCGGAATTCAGGCAGTTTCCTCCTAACTGACTGTCCGCCTTTATTTTTCTCCATGATCACTCTTGTGTCTCCCAGGTAGTGTACTGGGTTGTCCCAGTAATTCCTGGGCTTATCCTCCCACTGGTGCCTTGTCACCTCTCTTTAGGGGGCTCTTTCTTGTAATGCGTTCTTCTTGAACTTATATTGTTGTATCAGCACAAAGCTGTTCTTTCTTAAAGTCCTACTGTTTACCTCACACTGCCTCCTGTTTCTGGCAGTTCTCTTATTATTAGTGCTTTAAAGCACTATACTGCAGAGGGTGATTGGGCCCACGGCTTCACCAGGAGTGGCTAGCACTTTTATTGTGACTCTCAGACCCTTCTCTCACCTCCTGGGCACCTCGAACCTCCACACCTCACTCTGGCTCTGCTGCCTCTATTCCACCGCTCTTCAGTTCTTCCCACCTTCTTTCTGGTGGAGCCTCCATCGTGTGCTCCCGTTGTCCTTCTTCTCTCCCTCTTGGCTCAGTCTCTCCTCTGCTGCTCTCCACTGCTCTCACCGGTTAGGCAGTCGCTTGAATTTCGCAGCTTCTCCTCTGGCTTACCCTGGGACCGGACAGTCAGCTCCACAGCGCCCGATTATTGCCCGGGGCCCTCACTTCCTTTTTTCCTCTCACTCTCCGCTGCACTCGCCAGCTCCGCAGCTCTCTCTGCCTCCTTGTAGGCAGCTGCACCAACCGCTAGATCGCTCACTCTGCTTGCCTCCTTCCAGGCACTGCTGTTCCTCCGCTCTCGCAGCAGGTCCCTTAAGCTCTAGTATCCAGGCCGTCACCTTCCCGGCCACGTGCTCCTGTGCTCCACAACACTGCTTCTAAGTTGGCCCGCACTGATCACCGCGCTCCTTCTTCCACTGCCGCTTGTGCTTTGCTTCCTCCTCTACTGCTGCCCCAACATTTCCAACTTACTTTTCTGCCCTTTATAGGGTTTTTTTTCCCCTTTGCTGCAGGCTTGGCAGCGGAGCTCCCTTTTCACGCCGCCATGCAGCCCGATGATTTCACCGGAAGTCCAGGGTCCGAATCTTTTTTGTATTTATTTAATTTTTATTAAGTTTCACAAATGATACATTCAAAAAGAATGAAAGGAAAAACTGGTACAATACAATATTTTTTTTACATTCTAATACAGGAAAAATAATACAAGGAAAATTACTAAATCATTGTCGTACCAATACTCAGCCCACTAATAAAGGGGAGGTTTCAGGAAATACTACAGAAGAAAAATTGGGTATTACAAGCAGTGCAAGTCTTACACGTCAGCCGTATGAGGTGGTGGAACAACAACAACTTCCTCTCTAGCATTCAGAAAATCCAGCAGCTGACTAGGTTCAAAAAACATATATACCTGTCCTTTATAAGATATACAGCACCTAGCAGGAAATCTCAACAAAAAGGTCCCACCGAGGGAAAGAACCCTATGCTTATAGCCTAGAAATTCCCTCCTCCTCATCTGGGTAGCTCTAGCTAAATCAGGAAAAATGTGCACACATGAACCGAGAAATTGCTCACTGAAATTCCGAAAATATAATCTAAGGATTAATGCTTTATCAGTTTCAAGTGCCAATGTAATAAGAAGAGTGGAACGAGCAGTGGCCACCTCTAGAGAGCTCTCCAAAAAACCTGTAAGCTCCCCCGGAGCCCCCAGAGAGACACTATTAACTTCCTGAACCCCCCTACCCATAGACAAATACTGGGCTCTGGTTAATGGGGGAAGGTCATCCTTAGATATTTTCAACACCTCCTGGAAATACCTACGAACCATTTCTAAAGGGGAGAGAACAGGAGACCTAGGAAAATTGACCAGTCTTAAATTGTTCTTCCGGACCTGGTTTTCTAGGTACTCCACTCTCCTGGTAGTCACAGTCCAGTTTTTCATATGGGCAAGATTTGATTCCTGAAGTTGCCCCAGATCTCCACGGAGCAAGGCCAACCGACCCTCCTGTTCCTTTTGGACTTGTAAACCTCCTGTAAATCAGTCCTAAGGGATTTCACTTCAGTATTCAAAGAAGAAGCAATCATTTTCAGAGAGGAATTCATTGCCGACACCACATCCCAAAGCACCTCAAGTGTTACTACTGCAGGCCTCACCAATCCGCCAACACCAGGATAGCCAATCGGGGTCACACTCTGCTGGGCAGAACTGGAAGCACTCCTCCTCTCACTCACCAAGCTTTCATCCATTCCAGGGGACCCAAACGGAGAGTTCCTAGTGGCAGAAGAGCCCTCCACAACAACCTGCTGAGGCGTACTAGTTATCACGCCGGCAGGCGTCTCTCCACTGCCCGAGAAACCAACTCCGGGACAAGGCGGGGGGGGGGCCCGTTGCTCGGGGGATAGAAAAACCCCGGATGTGCACAGGTCCGGAGACCCCTCCGGGCCTGCCGAAGACGTCGCTTGCTCCCCCGGCGCCGAAAAGCCACACATCTGCAGCGTCCTTTGAGTCGCGCCGCTAGAGCAGGCTTCACCCGAGGGTAGGTAAGCCTGTTTGCGTTTCCTCCTTCCCATTCTGGCTCCAGGTATCGCCACACACGACTCGTGGACACAAACAGCATTCAGGCCTCCGCCCGGGGTAATCACACTGCCGCCATCTTGCCTCCCATCTTTTTAACATCTTTGTTAGTGATATAGCAGAAGGGCTGTCAGTTAAGGTTTTCCTCTTTACGGATGATAACAAAATCTGCAATAGAGTAGACACCCAGGAAGGTATAGATAGCATGAGGAGGGACCTAGCTAAGCTTCAAGAATGGTCTAGAATTTGGCAGCTGAGATTTAATGTTACAAAATGCAAGATCATGCATTTGGGCTGCAGCAATCCAAAGGAGCAATATAGTATAGGGGATGAAGTACTTTTGTCCACTAAAGAAGAGCAGGACCTAGGCATGATTGTGTCTGATGATCTTAAAATAGCTAAACAGGTAGAAAAGGCGACGACAAAAGCTAGAAGGATGCTTGGGTGTATAGGGAGAGGATGGCCAGCAGAAGAAAGGAGGTGATAGTGCCTCTGTATAAGTCTTTGTTACGACCTCATTTGGAGTATTGTGTGCAATTCTGGAGACTGCACCTTCAAAAGGATATAAACAGGCTGGAATCCATACAGAGGGTGGCTACTAAAATGGTTAGTGGTCGTCATTATAAAACATATGAGGACAGACTTAAGGATCTTAATATGTACACCTTAGAGAAAATGTGGGCTACAGGTGATATGACTGAGACGTTTAAATACCTTCGTGGCATAAATGCACAGGAGGAGAGCCTCTTTCGATTGAAAGCAAGCTGTGCTGTGAGGGGACATGGGATGAGGGTGAAAGGAGTGGAGGAGTGGCCTAGTGAAAGGAGTGGAGGAGTGGCCTAGTGGTTGGGGCAAGGTACTTCAGGCCGGAAGGTTGGGGGTTCAAATCCCACTAGAGGACAGCAACCTTGGGCTGGAAGGACTGGGGTTTCTAGTCCCACAGGTGCTCCTTGTGGTCTTGG
Organism: Ichthyophis bannanicus; assembly: GCA_033557465.1. NCBI lineage: Eukaryota > Metazoa > Chordata > Amphibia > Gymnophiona > Ichthyophiidae > Ichthyophis > Ichthyophis bannanicus. Next base: position 157,648,665 of record CM066039.1, on the reverse strand, counting down.
GCAAGCCACTTAACCCTCCATAGCCCATGTTCCCTGTAAAATAGTTATCTCCAAGTTATAATGCCCTGTTCAATGTAATTTCAGTTTGTTCAATGTAAACCGCACTGATGCAGAATAGCACGGTATATAAGAGAATATAAATAAAGGGGATAGATTCAGGAGTGATATGCGGAAATATTTCTTTACGGAAAGAGTGGTGGATCCATGGAATAGTCTTCCAGTGGAGGTGGTAGAGACGAGGACAGTATCTGACTTCAAAGAAGCATGGGACAAACACAGAGGATCTCTAAAGGAAAAAAGGGGAATGTTGTAGTGGTTGATATGGAAGGATAGACTAGATAGGCCATGTGGTCTTTTTCTGTTGTCATGTTTCTATGTTTCTATCTGAAAAATGTCTTGTCAACCCATTTTATTGCATTGGCTATTTCTTCTTTTTATATCTTTGTTTTACTGAATACTTTCTAGCTTCTCTAAGTTTTTCCAAATATTGATGCTTGTCTTCCTCTCTGTTATGTCTTGTATTTTATGAAGGCCACCCTCTTTTTCTTCATATTTTCTTCTTTTGAGAACCATAGTGGCCTCCTTTTCCTTTTACATTTATTTACCTTTCTAACCAAAATGTCTTTTGCCCTTAAAATATTCCCTTTCAGTTTTGCACATTGCTTTTCTACATCCCCCAGCTGTTCCATCCCAGTAATGACTTCTTGAGGTATTGTCCCATCTTGGCAAAGTTAGTTTTCCTAAAGTCTAAGACCCTCGCTTTTGAATGGATTTTATCAGTCCTAGTCCTTATAGTGAACCACACCGTCTGGTTATCACTGGATGTGAGCGATGATCTCCCACTATAACATCAGAAACACTTTCCCCATTGGTAAGCACCAAGTCCAGTATGGCTCTTCACGTTTGGGTTCTATTACCAGTTGTCAGCATAGTTCTCCCTGTAGAGAATCCAGGATTCTCCTTACTTCTAGATGACACCGCAGCAGGAATTTGACAATCAACATCTGGCATATTGCAAGAACTTTATTACTGCTTGTCCATGGAGAACATGATTTGCTTAAAGTCACAACATGTAGCAGTAGCTGACCATTTCAACCTAGTTATCTTGATTGTTATTCAATTGTACTTTCTAATCTACTGCACTTCTTTATCTTTTTGCCACAGAACTTTGGATCCTCTTCTGTTTTGTCGTCTATCCTTCTCCTTACCATTCCCTGGATGTACCCTTGTCCTTAGCTGTTGTGTTATCTGTCTTGACTGGATTATAGGCTCTTTGGGTAGGGACTGTCTTTTACATATGCCTTTGCAGTGCTGCATACGTGTTGTGATGAATAGTAGTAGTAGTAGTAGTAGTAATCGTTAATAGAACCTCATCCTCTTACACAGCCACTTCTTATAAGATGGATTTATCCCACCATTACTCCTTGGTGCTCCCCAGCTTCAATTATTTCTTCCGCTTCCATCTCCATCTCTTCTTATGACTCCACATTACTTTTCTTCCTATTATTGCTACTCCCTAATCTTCTTCCCTCATACCTACAGCATCAACCCCCCCTCCTCCTTATCACCCTCTTTCTACCATCCTCATTTCCTCCCCACCTTATCTTCCACTTTTTCTTCAGATCTTGAGCTTCACCTTTTTCTTCCTCTCATTTATCCCTCTCCTCCCTCTCTCTGAAAAAAACTCATCCTCATTTCCGCCATGTTGTCTTCTCTCTGCCCCGCACTCTTCTGCTCCTTCTCCTTCTATCATCAGAAACACTAATTCCAACCCTGGCCCCCCCTTGACTATTCTCTCACTCCCATGACAGTTCTTCATATGAGACCACTCAAATCTCATTCATATTCATCTCCTTTCCCCTTCTTCTTTCCCTTTCTCATGCACATTATGGAAAGCGTAGTTACTCACCTGTAACAGGTGATCTCTGGGAACAGAAGGAATTTAGTCTTCACATATGGATAACATCGGTACCGACAGAACCCGCGCGGGAACGCTCCCCAGCATCCAATAGGAAAGCTTTTGGGAGCATCCCACTGCACCTGCATAGTTGCCTTCCTGCCTTTCCAGCTCTCCCTCCTCAGTTGAGTTTGTAGCCGAGATAAAAGGAGAAGACCTACAACTCCTAGGAGAGGAGGGCGGGTTGTGAAGACTAAATTCCTGTTGTTCCCGAAGATCATCTGTTACAGGTGAGTAACTACATTATCTCCAGGAACAGGCAGGAATGTAGTCTTAACATATGGGACTCCCTAACTCGAAGATGCCAGAGAGATGAACTGCAGTGAGATGTGGATTACAGGCACACATAAATAGGTCATGTATTCTACAAGGATGTCTGGTATCGAAACCCGGTATGGAGGGTAGGAATTGATCGAAGTCTGAAAGAGATGCTGGAGAACAGCTTGGCCAGACAAGGTATCCCGGTGGGAGTCCTTGTCCAAGCAATAGTGGGCAGCAAAAGTGTGGACAGAAGACCAAGTTGCTGCTTTGCATATCTCATCAATCACAACAGAGCATAGATTTGCCATGAAGGCAGCCATGGCTCAAACATTATGTGCAGTGACGTGACCGTAAAGATAGAGACCTGCAGTTTCATAAGCAAAGGAGATGCAATCCGCAATCCATCTGGCGAGAGTTTGCTTAGATACTGGCAAACCCAGGTGACTCGAGTCAAAAGCTATGAAAAGTTGGGAAGCTTTTCTGTGCTCTCGAGTTTTCTGGAGATAGAAAGCTAAGATATGTTTGCAATCTAGAGTGTGAAGGGTTGCTTCTGCCTTAGAGGAATGAGGTCTAGGGAAAAAGACCAGGAGGTAGACTGACTGGTTTAAATGGAAGGGCGAGACCACTTTTGGCATAAAGTGAGGATGAGTCCTAAGGACTACCTTATCATGGTGGAATTGTGTATAAGGAGGGTCAGCCACTAAGGTCTGGAGCTCGCTAATGCGTCTCGCTGAAGTGAGAGCAATAAGGAAGGTGACCTTCCACGTGAGAAACTTCAGAGAGGTGGTGGCTAAAGGTTCGAAGGGCGGCTTGAGAAGCTGTCCTAGAACAACATTGAGATCCCATACCACTGGAGGGGGTCTAATGGGAGGTTTGGTCAATAGAAGACCCTCATGAAGCGTGCTACAAGTGGCTGAGAAAAGATGGGTTGGCCATCGAAGGCATTGTGAGAGGCCGCAATTGCAATTAGGTGTACTCTTACTGAGATGGTTTTAAGTCCAGAGGAAGACAGGTGGAAAATATACTCAAGTAATGTATCCACCAGAGTTCAGAAGGGGTTAAGCACCCTTTATGAACACCATAGAAAAAATCTACGCCATTTGAAGGCATAGGAACGCCTGGGGAAGGCTTTCTGGATGCTAAAAGGATATCGTTAACCTGCTGAGAGAGATTAATGTCCTGGAAGGCTATGCCTTCAGCAGCCATGCTGTAAGATGGAGGGACTGTGGATTGGGATGGAGCAGTGTCCCCTCCTCCTGAGAGAGAAGATCTGGAGCAGATCCCAGATCTATAGTTTGAGCCCGAGGCAGACGTAGAAGGAGAGGATACCACGGTTGTCGCGGCCAGCGTGGGGCTATGAGTATCATGGATCCCCTGTCTCTCTGGAGTTTGAAAAGCGTCTTGGGAATGAAGAGAATGGGAGGGAAGGCATACAGGAAGCTTTGACCCCAGTGGAGGAGAAAAGCATCGAGCTGCTGACTGTCCAGTGCAGGAGTCCTGGAGCAGAAGCGAGGAAGCTTGGCATTCTGAAGACTTGCGAACAGGTCTATCTCTGGGGTGCCCCAAATCTGAAAGATGTGAGCGATCCTGTCAGCATGGAGAGACCACTCATGGGGGAGAAGGACTCAATTGAGTTTGTACGTCAAGACATTGTGTTTGCCCAGAAGATACACCACGAGTAGGTGAATGTGATGCTATATTGCAAAAGCCCACAGATGCAGGGCCTCGCTGCAGAGGGTTCAAGAGCCTGTTCCGCTCTGTTTGTTCAAGTAGAACATGGCTACTCGATTGTCTGGACTAGAACAGAGCAGAATCTAAGATGATCCTGGAAGATCTTGAGGGCATTGTGAATGGTTCTGAGCTCCAGCAGGTTTATGTGGAGCTGTGTCTCCTGATGAGAACAGTCCCTGAGTGGAGAGATAGTCCAGATGAGCTCCCCAGCCCAATTTGGAGACCTCTGTTCTCAGGGTACATTGATGTGCTGGCATCTGAAAAGATGACCCTACCAGGAGGTTTTCTGAGGATTGCCACCACTGGAGAGATGAGATTAGGTGGGTAGAGACCATTACCTTGTCTCCCAGGTGACCTGATGCCTGAGACCACTGGTAAGGCAGTGTCCATTGAGCTGCTTGCATATGTAAATGAGCATATGGGACAACATGCACTGTTGATGCCATATGACCCAGCAGTTGTAGCAGATCTTGAGCAATGAGGAATATCTTGAGACTTGCTTGAGATTGAGTCGTGCACAGCGGAGCTGAGGCAGAAATGCCTTTGGTTGCTGAGTGTCTAGAAGAGCCCCTATGAACTCTAATGTTTGAGAGGCGACGAGTTGGGACTTTGGAAGATTTATTACAAATCCCAAGTGTTGCAGCATCTGCATGGTGCGCGAGAGGGAAAGACTGGCCTCTAGAGAGGTGTTTGCTCAAATGAGCCAGTCATCTAAGTAAGGGCAGACAAATATCCCGAGAGTTCTTAAGAATACGGCTACGTCCGCCATGCACTTTGTGAAAACTCTTGGGGCAGAGATGAGGCCAAAAGGCAGGACTTTGTATTGATAACATCTCCCTTGAAACATGAAGCGCAGGAACTTTCTGTGCTGTGAATGAATCAGAATATGAGTCTCCACCTCCTTGAGGTCCAGAGAACAGAGCCAGTCCTGACTCTGGAGATAGGGAAGAAGGGCACCTAGGGAGATCATTTTGAATTTCTCCCGTACCAGGCACTTGTTCAGTTCTTGGAGATCCAGAATGGACTGTATCCCCCTGTTTTCTTTTGAATGAGGAAGTAGGGAGAATAAAAGCCCATTCCCTGTTGGGATAGTGGAACCTCCTCTATTGCTACTTGAAGGAGGAGGGAGGTGATCTCTTGTAACAACAGAGTAGAAAGAGGATCCTGAGAGCGGAAATCTCTTGGAGGAGTCTGGGGGCAGTGTCCACTGCTCTGATATGATAAGATGCCACCTGTGGGCAAAGTGACAAAGCCTGCCAGGGATGAGGGTAGGATTTGGAATCTCTAGAGGCTATGTTCTCTAGAAAGTAGTCAAAGACCCTGAAGAGGCTGGGCCTGTTGAGGTGGCTGTGATCTAGGAGCCTTCCTTTGCTGTTTTGGTGGTTGCTGCCCCTTCTGAGGAGCATGATGTTGAAAAAAGCTTTCTTTGCCGATTTCTTCTTAGCTGGGTTGGCTGTAGATCTTGATAGTCTATTAAGTGTAGTGTTCTCAGATTCTAAGTGAGAGGCCTTGTCCTACCAATCCTTCCAAAAAGGTTTTCACCAGTGCAAGGAATATTATCCAGTTTGTTCTGAATCCATTGTTCAAGATCTGATGCTTGAAGCCAAGCAATTCTGAGTGCCCCAATGCAGATAGATGAAGTTCTGCTGATGCACTCAAAAGTCAAAAGTTGCCGTTAACAAACTTTGAAACGTTTTACAAGGGTGAGATAATCTGCTCTCCTGTCATCGTGGAGAAGAGGAGCCCTTAACTCCAAATCTCTAACCACCTCTCTGAGGAACATACCCATATATAGTATGTAGGAACTGATTCTAGCCGATAACATGGCGGCCTGAAAACAACGCTGACCAAAGGCATCGAGGGTTCAAGGAATGTGTCTTAGCACTCTTTATTCAATACATTGCCGATTCCACTACCATGGAATGGTGTGGTAATTTTGTCTTTTGGAAACTGGGACACTCCGGTACCCGATACATGGTATCGAGTTGTCAGGTATGTGGAGAAACGGTAAGGGGCATTTCCCACATACGAAGCAGAAGATTGTGAAGAATGTGATGAATAGGGAGAGTTGCAGCTTCCTTTGGGGCTGCAGGGTACTGAAGAATTTCAAGTTCTTCAGTTCTAGGCTCTTTCTACGATGTCACCGTTATGGAGAGAACCCAAGCAACATCGCAAATAAAGTCTTGGAAAGACATATCCTCTGGAGGGGACATGTGACGTTGTGGGGACGGAGATGGGTCTTCCGGGAGAGTTCTCATGTCCCTGGTACCGGCCGATTCATTGTCCGAGGATTCGGAGTCCAAAGACTCAAAGTACCGACAGGCAGGATGTTTGCGCTGTACCTGTACCAGATACTGATCAAAATCGGTAGTTGATGGTGGCGGTACAAGAACCTCGGTACCGGAAACGGATTTGAGAGCTGGCATGGGTGGTAGTGTGGTAAGTGGCAAAAAAATTGATACAGGTTGTGTCGGTACCAGAACTGGTGCCTGAGGGATCAACTATAAAGGCTTTATCGGTACAGAGGCTGCCAGTAAGGCCGCTAAGCTACGCTCAAATAGCCAGGATACATTGATCCATGGAACTTGCCGATGCTTGGATATCGGTACTGGAATTGTGGGCCACGATCCCCGAGCATGGCACCAGGAGCTCTCTAGAGGTGGAGGCCTTGGGATCATCTTGGGACCCCACTAAGGCTTTGGAGGCAAAGTCCTCCCGCCGGGGGTGTTTGGCCAGATTATCCCCCGCCAGGGCAATGCCCGAGGCATCTCGATGCTTAGAAGGAGATCTACCCTTGGAGGGCCGACCAATTTTCGAAGAAGACCTAGGTTTCGATATCTCAGATACTTGGGAGGAAGATAGGTCCAGAAGATCTGCAGCAGTCAACATACTGGTAATCCCGAATGAAATAACCCAATGCACCCATGCAACAGCAAAAAGGGCTTTCAGATTCTATGCACCCAGATGCTGGAACACCCTACCACCCTGCATCCGGGGCAATCCCTGACCTAACCCAGTTTAGGAAGGCATTGAAGCATGCCACGCCCTTGCTCCTTGCATTCAGCATGGAGGGTCGTGGTTATAATAGAAACTTCCCTTTTCAGCCTTCTCTGACTGGTTCCCCCGCAATGCTTCTTGGGAAATGTAGTTTAACTGCTACACATATGGTTTCCGGTAGAAAAAAAACTTGCAGTTTGGCTCTTGTGGTAAGGCAATGACAGAAATTTATTAAACTCAAATGCAAAGTTCATAAATTACCTCTTTCAGGATTATTTCTCCAGGTTTCTTTCAAAAACACAACAGGACATAAGCAAAAGGTCAAAACAAAGTATCAGTTTACAGTATTCTTCAGCTCAAAAGCAAAAACCCCTTTAACAGCAAGGCTTCCAGCTTTCTCTAGCCTTGCTGGTTAAAGCATAAACACAAACAGCTTTCTTCAATGGCAGTTTTCTTTCTTTTCAGTTCCAAACATTTCCAGGCTGTTCTCCTCTTTATAAGCAAAGTAAAACTTCCAACAGGAACAAACTTCCAATAAGCAAACAAAGCTCTACTCAGGTTTTCTTAGGAACATTCAAAGCAAAACAAAAGCTTTTTTCCTCTCACCGTTAGCTTGGCTTCTTGCCGTCTCACTGCATAGGATAGCAGGTGTTTAACAAGCACAATTATACAGCTTCAGCTTGTTCTCACTTCTCAGCATAAGTTTCCCCTCTTTAACACAGGGAATTCACAAAACATCTTCCTTGCTTTTCAAGGTTACCATGCTCTGGAGAGTTTTCTCTTAAGGTTGGCTTTCCTTCAACCCCTCTGTAGCTAAGGCTTGGCACAAAGAGCAATCCATGAATATTTCTTCCTCATTCAAAACTGCATCAGGCTCTCCTAGTTGCATTGGTTCTCTCGTTCTAGCTCACTGGGCTTAGCTGACAGCCTCTCATTAGAGCTGAGAGTGTCTCCTGCAACTCTGCACTGCTCAGTATGAGACAGGCTTCTAAGGCTTGTACATGTGCCTTGGCTTGTAGCAGCTTCTCCTCTCTCGTGCTCGGTACCTCTCTCGGGGTCTTTCCAGCACTCTCCTCTCCTGCTGTTCCTGCTCCTGTTCCAGTTGCTCCTCCAGCTCTCCTTGCTATCCTTGCTAACTTTTGTATATTCTAACCTAGGGTTAAACCTCCAAGGTTCCAACCCCACCTCTTCTCTTCCCAGGTGACGGAGATCAGCTTGCCCTCTGGCACCTGGGTAATCAGGGGACTTACTGACGTAAGGGTCTTTTACCTTGGGTCTGTATTCATTCTCCCTTACTCCACTAGGGGAACTCTGAAACCTGTTCCAGCTGGGGATTTTCTGGTTTCTAGGTGTGGTGGTGGTTTTATTTCTCTGACCTTGCAAAATAGGTCCTTTTATTAGGGTGAATTCTTTGGGTTTTTCACTTTCTCCTAACTCAGGATGAGCTTTCTTACCACAAGCACCACCTCTTCCTCAAATACTACCCGGAAGACAGCGCTCCAATAGCCCCCTCCCCCATCTAGTACAGCCACAGCAACTTAACCAATAGCCCCCTCCCCATCTAGTACAACCACAGCAACATACCCCGCAAGCCATCCATGACTACGATTACTTTTGACACGACATAACGTGTCGCCTAGATGTAAATAGTTACCCCAGTTTTATCCAAGTTGTAGTACCTGTTCTTTGTAAACACAGATCAGCTTGCTACACTGTGCTAGTCATTCTGTTTCATGTAAACCGCACTGATGTTGAATAGCGCGGTATAAAAGAAACTGTAAATAAATAAATAAATAAAATAAGATGACGTTCTCGATGGCGTCGATGCTAAAGATGCTGCATCGGAGACAAAGAGGGTGCCTAGCTTTGCAGCTCGGTTCTGTAGGCCTCTCTTTGTCATCTTCCTGCAAAGAAGACACTCTGACGGTAGATAATCTGGACTTAAACATTTTAGGCACTAGTCATGGGTGTCTGTGGCCGAAATGGTACTGCCAAATTTTGAACACTTTTTAAAACCACAGGATGGTTTTTCCATTTTGTCTATGACAAAAGGGGAGGCCAAGGCCTAAGATGGCGTTGATGCGCCTGAAGGAAGAAAAGAATTCCTTCCCTCACAGATTTTTTTTTTTTTTAGAAAGATAGAAGAACAGAAGAAAGTACCGAAAGGGGTCGGTACCAGCATCGACGGGAAGGCAGACACGACCACAAAAAATAAGGTAAAAACAAATTTTCTGCGGTGACAGGAACTGCTTCTTGTCGGCTCCACAGAAAACGAAGAACTGACGAGGGAGAGCTGGAAAGGTGGGAAGGCAACTATGCAGGCACAGTGGGATGCTCCCAAAAGCTTTTTTATTGGATGCTGGGGAGCATTCCTGCGCGAGCTCAGTCGATACCTACGTTACCCATATGTGAGGACTACATTCCGGCTTGTTCCTGGAGATCACAAATTCCATATCTAATAAACTTGCTTTTACTCATAATCTCTTCATCTCTAATGCTCTCCATCTTCCAGCTCTAACTGAAACCTGGCTCTTCCCTGATGACTCAGCCTCAGTTGCTGCCCTCTTTCACTGCAGCCACCAATTCTCCAAAATGTCTTGTCTCACTGGCCTTGTTGGTGGTGTTGGGTTTCTAATCTCTCATTCCTGCCCATTTCAACCTCTCCTTCTACCTCAGTCTCACTCCTTTCCCTCCTTTGATGCCCACTCCATCCGCCTTTTTAATCCATTATCTCTTTGGCTAGTTGTTATTTATCGACCCCCTGACAAGTCCACCCCTACATCTTTCTCACTGACTTTGACTCGTGGCTTTCCTTCTTTCTAGATTCATAGTCTCCCTCCCTTATTCTCGGTGTCTTTAATATTCATGTTGATAACCCTTCAAACCCTTATGCTTTAAAGCTCCTCTCCTTTACCTTCCCCGACCACTTCCCCCCCCCCCCCCCTGCACTTCACACTTGCTTAGTTTGTGATAGAATTCCACAAAAACTTGTTGTATTTTTGCAGTGGTAAACTCCATAACCCCCTGTTCATTTCTAATCTTTAATATAGTCTGTTGTGTCCGCCTTGCCCTTAGTTTATTCGTCAACCACTTCCCCATTTTATTTCTATATTGATAGTTCTGTTGCTGTATCTTGCATAACCAAAAGGTCCATTCCTCTATCTGGATCTTTTGCATCTCTGCCCGTATTCTCTCCATTTCCTGCAGTGGTCTCTTTCCCCCCTCCCTCTTATGTTTATTAGCCCAATGTGCCAATTCCCCCCTCAGCTTTTCTTCTATCTGCCCTTTTTCCTGCTTTTTGCCCACCTCCACCCATATGAATTCCCCTCGTACAAAGGCTTTAAAGCTATCCCATACCACCTCCCTTCCCATCCCCAGGGTATGATTAGTCTGAAAAAGCACTCTGCTTAATGTTTTAATCTTTCTACTGTATTTTTATCTTCCAGAAGTGCTTCATTTAACCTCCAAAACTGTAGTCCCTCCTCTTTTACCCCCCATTTACTTCCACCTCCACTATTGCATGATCCGACCATTCAATCTGGTCTATGCCCACCTCTACCACTTGAGGGAGGAATGGCCCAATCATTAAGATCATATCTATTCGGCTGTACGTATTATGAACTGGGGAACAGTATGTGTAATCTTTCTTATTCCCCATTTTGTGCCTCCACACATCTACAATACCACTCCTATAGATACCATCAGTCTTCTTAATTTGCTTTCCCTTTTCTCCCCCTCTGCCTCCTGAATTATCCACTCGTGGATTGAGCATCATGTTAAAATCTCCCCCCAACACTATGGGGGCCTCAACTTCTTCTGCTATCTTTTAGTGAATCTTATCATAGAACTGACCTTGTCTTTCATTAGGGGTATATACACATATTATCCCTACTACTTTGTTATTTATCTTACCCTCCCATATCAGCCATCGCTCCTCTCCATCCCTCTTAACTTTCCCTTCCTCAATGTGTAGGCTTCTGGAAAGCAGGATCCCCACCCCTCCCTTCCTGGCCTTGGCTTTGTTTCCAGCTAGATATACCTGTGGGCATTCTTGTTCTTAGCATACCCTCCTGTTTTGATGTCATATGTGTTTCTTGAATCAGTAGGATGTCAGCCCGTTTACACCTCCCCCTCCCGGATCAGGCTTTGTCGTTTCTGCCACAATGTTAATCCTTTAACATTCAGTGTGTATTCTCACCCCCTCCCCTCCTTTCCAAACCTACCCCCCACTTACCCCTCCCTTCCTTCCCCCCTCCACCCTTCCCTTCCTTCTTCTCTCCCCTTCTCCCGTCCTGCTGTCCCAGCTGCCTCCATCTGCAAGGGTTGACTTCACTGAACCCCCTGCCTGCCCATTCCCTTTCCTGCTTCCCCTCTCTTGTCCTGGCCCCCCTCACCCCCCCCCCTTATCCCATTTGTCATCTCTTCCCCTCTCCACTCCTCCCCTTTCCTCCCCAATTTTCCACCCCTCCCTCTCCCCATCTTCTATATACTCAGTCTTGCAATTCACATCATTCATTTCTAGAATACTTTACAGTCTCATTCTATACCCTTCTCCCTCTGCAGGGATTGTTACTCATACAGAGGACCAAAACAGCCAGATAGCATATAAGCAGAGGGAAGGCCCCTCCGGCTGTGGATATAGTTCTTGTAATAGTCCCCATTCTAGGATCCTTCTGCTTCCTGCTGGTTCTTCCATCTACATTGCCATTCCATCATCTCCTATTTCCGTTGTAAGTCCTTCCAGTTCCTGGGAGATCTTTGCCCTCCTGTGTTCTTGGGCAGGTCCTTGAGTCCCATCTCCAACAATGTTGCTCTCAAATCCTCCTCTGTATTTGCTCTCTTAGTGATCCAATCTTTAGTGAAGGCCAGTCCTTGCGGGTAAAGCCATCTATATCATACTTTTTTTTGCCTAAGTATGGCAGTGTATCCACTCCACGCCCACCTCTGCACATCTGTTGCCATGGCCAGGACCGCAAACACTGCTATGAGATGCCCTCTCCACATAAATTTGCCTGCTTTCCTTATTTGTGTGGCTATGCGTTCCTTTGTCCTGTAATCATGTAAACATACCACAATGTCTCATTTGGTTACTTATTGCTGCACCCAGGGTCCTATGTGCTTGATCTATTTTGATGTCTTCAACTCCTTCACATGTTGCTTCCTGTTTAAAGATTTCCTTTACAATCTGGGCGCAGTCTGCATAACTTTCCCCTTCAGGAACGCCTTTGATTCTGAGATTTTGTCTCAGCGATCTATTCTCTAGATCTTCTAATTTTAGGGCCATCTCTTTATTTTCCTTCTCCAATTTTTGCTATTCCTTTTGCAGCTCTTCTACCACTAAACTAGTGTCCTCCAACCTATTTTCCAGCTCCTTCACCTGCTGCCTGACTTTTATTTATTTATTTACTTAATTCTTCTATACCGCCCCTTCAAGTGATCAGGGGTGGTTTACAGATAATGAAACATGTTACATATAACAGTAGTAAAACTATTTACATTGTAAAACTGGAATATTTAACAAATGAATGCATTACAAAATTTCATAAAATAGATAGAGAGAATTGCTATATGAGATCTGTAGTCTTAACATTAATCAACTATGAACTATATGCAGGGCTTACTGGCTAATATTAGTTCTTTGAGTTTGGATGTGTATGGGGTATTGTTAGATGTATGGTCTAAGTGACAGCTATTGCATGGCAGATATGGTGGCGACCTCTGCCACTTCCGTTCTGAGGCCTGCCACCATATCTGCCACCTCCTCCTTAATCCCAGCAATGTCTCTCCAGACTTCTGCGAACCACTTTTTCATCTCTGCCTTAGTGATCTGTTCCAGAGAGTCTCCCCCAAATGCCCCCTCCACATCAGAGTCCATTTCGGCATGTTCACTGGCCTGCACACGGTCGTCAGTCATCTTACCTTCTCCTTTGTTGGACTGCTGAACACAAATTCTTTTAGATCCGCAGTTCTGCCGCGTCTGCCCCATTGCCGGTTTTCTCTAGTTCTCCACTATCACCTCCTTTCTTCAAAGTAATGATCGTAGGGGGCAAACACCTTTTTTTGCTCTTCTGAGTGGGATCAGTTCTCAGAGCTTTACCTTAGAGAGGCCATTCAGCCTGGTGATGTTACTTCCTCCAATTCGTCCCTTCCTTTCTGAACATACTACTAAGACACTTATCCACTCTTTAGTCACCTCCTGTTTAAACTATTGCACCTTCTCCTTGTTGGTCTTCCTCCGAATCATCTCTCTCCCCTTCAATCTCTTCAGAACTCAGCTGTGCGGTTAATCTTCCGCCAGACGCAATATGCTCATATAAATGGAAATTACACTAACCTGGTAATTGTAGTTCCTGGAGGGTCCAGTTTAGTCCTCCACAATCGGGTAGTGCCCCTCCTCCTGCAGCCGGGAGACTGGACCAATCAAATCTTCTGTAGTATATATGCAGACGGAGCTCCCAGAAGCCCCCAGTGTACTAGTAACAAAGCATACTTAACGAAGCAACACATTAGATTAATATACAAAATGACATAATTAAAGAACAATTTGTTCCCCCCAAGAAATATCCAACCCCCTCCCCAAACGAGGAAGTCAGAACACTGCATTGCGCCGGTACCGACGCCCCAGAAATCAAAACACCGCTCCCCACCAGAATCTCAGGAGCTGCCTGAACCCCCGAGACAGAGAAGAGCCCTAGCAAAAAACGCGGCTGCAACAGAGGGACCGAACGGCAAGAGGAACCGTCTTATGAGCAACCGTTCGGAAAGCGCGCCGCACTGCAGAACCTGTGTCTTTTGGAGAAACTGCTAGGTACGTATGACCTAGATTGGCCACTGCTGGAAACAGGATACTGGGCTTGATGGACCTCGGTCTGACCCAGTATGGCATTTCTTATGTTCTTATGTTCTTATAATCATATCAGACCGTCGGGAGGGAAGGAGGACTAAACTGGACCCTCCAGGAACTACAATTACCAGGTTAGTGTAATTTCCATTTCCTGTTCGGTAATCCAGTTTAGTCCTCCACAATCGGGATGTAACAGAGCAGTTAAGACCGGGCGGGACCTTGCCATCCGGCGCGCAGAACCGCCGAACCAAAACAGGAATCCCGAGCCGCTGACACATCTAAGCGATAGTGTCTACTGAAAGCATGCAGAGACGACCAAGTGGCCGCCCTACAGATATCTGCCGGCGGAACCAGGCTATACTCCGCCCAAGAGGTCGCCTGAGCCCTAGTGGAATGAGCCCTCAGACCCTCCGGAATAGACCGCTGTTGCAACAGATACGCGGACGCGATCGCCTCTTTGAGCCATCTAGCAATGGAGGCTTTAGCCGCCGCTTCCCCTTTACGCGCACCCCCGAAGAGCACGAAAAGCCGGTCAGATTTCCGAAAAGACTCGGTAACCTTTAAATAACGATGGAGCGTACGACCCACATCGAGCCGGAGAAGACCTTTGTCCGTTGACCCGACAGATTGCGAAGAAAGCACTGGAAGAAACACTGCCTGATTCATGTGAAAGGGAGACACCACCTTTGGCAGAAAGGAAGGAACCGGACGGAGAACGATCCGATCCGCGGAAAAAGACAAGAAAGGCTCTCGACAGGACAATGCATGCAGATCCGAAATGCGCCGTGCCGAACAGATGGCTACAAGAAAAACCGCCTTCAGCGTGAGATCTTTCAGAGACGCCCTGCGCAGGGGCTCAAAAGGTTCACGAACCAGGGCCTCAGAACTAAATTCAAGTCCCAAGGAGGAACGAAAACTCTGCGGGAGGGCCGCAAATGAAAAACAGCCATAAGAAATCGGCGTACATCCGAGCAGACGACCCAAAACCTTGCCGCAATAACACGAGATAGCCGCCAACTGGACTTTTAGGGAACTAGCCGCAAGGCCCTTATCGAAACCATCCTGAAGAAAACTTAAAACGACGGGCACGGAAACCGTCGCCGCCCGGACTCCCCGCCGGGAGCACCAGTCTTCAAAAATCCTCCAAATCCGAACGTAAGTAAGAGAAGTGGACGTTTTCCTCACCCGCAGAAGGGTAGAAATCACCGCGGGGGAGTAGCCCTTCCTTTTCAGCCGAGCCCTCTCAATGGCCAAACCGTAAGTGAGAATCGATCCACTTGGGGCATCCGCAAGGGACCCTGAAGAAGAAGATCCGGTAGCGCGGGCAGGAGCCAAGGAACGCCATCGCGCAGCCGGACCAGATCGGCATACCAGGGCCTCCGGGGCCAATCCGGGGCCACCAGTAACACACGACCCCGATGGCTCTCGATACGTTGCACGACCCGGCCGATCAGAGCCCACGGAGGAAAGACATAAAGAAGACCGGACGTTGGCCACGGCTGAATGAGAGCGTCGAGCCCCTCGGACATGCGCTCCCTTCGCCTGCTGAAGAAGCGCCCTGTCTTGGCTGATTGAAAGGTCGCCATGAGATCCATGATGGGTGGACCCCACCGCCGGGCGATTTGCGCGTAAACCTGTGGGTTTAGCTCCCATTCTCCGGGGTCCACCTGCACTCTGCTGAGAAAATCGGCCTGGACATTGTCTATGCCTGCAATGTGTGCCGCCGAGATTGCCGGAAGGCGAGTTTGCACCCAATTGAACAAGGCCGCCGCTTCTGCCTCCAGGGCCACGCTGCCGGTACCCCCTTGGCGATTGATGTAAGCTACGGTGGACGCATTGTCCGACAGGACTCGCACCGGCCGGCCGAGAACCAGGGTCTCCAGGGCCACCAGGGCTAGCCGGACTGCCCGCAATTCGAGACGGTTGATCGACCAAGAGGCCTCCAGGGGAGACCATTCCCCCTGAGCAAAGCGGGACTCGCAGTGAGCCCCCCAGCCGGTTAAGCTCGCATCCGTCGTGAACGGAACCCACAGTGGAGGCTCCAAGGGAATCCCCCGCGTCAGGTTCTCGGCGGAGAGCCACCACCGGAGGGATCGGCGAACCGTCTTTGGGCAAGGCAATCTCTTGTTCAACGAGTCGAACTGGTTGGACCAACGTCGCAGAAGAGCACTCTGCAGCGGACGCATGTGGAAGCGCGCCCAAGGCACCACCTCCAAAGTCGCCGCCATCGTTCCGAGGAGCCGCAGGTACCACCACGCCGATGGAGCTGGCATCCCCCGGAAGAGATGGACCAGAGCCTGCAACTCCAGCACGCGTCGCTCCGGAAGGCACACCAAGCCCCGTGCTGTGTCGAAGCGAACTCCCAGATACTCGAGATCCTGTGTCGGAGACAGACAACTCTTGCATTCGTTCACCACCCATCCGAGGGACCGAAGGAGATCCACCACCCTGCTCGTGACTTGCACACACTCCCGACTGGACTTTGCTCGAATCAACCAGTCGTCGAGATACGGATGGACCAGGATGCCCTCCTTGCGCAACGCCGCCGCGACTACAACCATCACCTTTGTGAAGGTGCGGGGAGCCGTGGCGAGTCCGAACGGCATGGCCCGGAATTGGAAATGGCCCCACGGAAACGCAAAGGGGAGAAACCGTTGATGGGAGGGCCGGATGGAAATGTGTAAATAGGCCTCGGAAAGATCGAGGGACGTTAAAAATTCCCCTTGACGCACCGCTACGATGACTGACCGCAGGGTCTCCATGCGGAAGTGCGGCACCCTGAGAGCGCGATTCACGCCTTTGAGATCCAAGATCGGACGAAGAGAACCGCCCTTTTTGGGAACCACAAAATAGATGGAGTAGCGACCTGCGCCTCTTTCCAAAGGCGGGACCGGAACCACGGCCCCCAGAGAGAGCAGCCGATCCAGGGTCACGCGGATGTCCCGCGCCTTTTGAGCTCCCTTGCTGGGAGACAGAACAAACGAATCCGGAAGTGGGTGCGCAAACTCCAGGGCATAACCTTCTTCTATAATCTGCAGCACCCACCGATCTGACGTAATTTGGGCCCAAGAAGGAAGAAAGTCGCGCAAACGACCCCCGATAACCGGGTCTCCCTCTAGAGCCCGCCTCGTTTCATTGCGGCTTGCGATTAAAGGAAGAGGCCGAGGAAGAGGCGGCTCCGGAGAAGCCCCTTCCTGCTCCTCTGAAACCACGAAACCCTTGATGACGGGTTCCAAAACGACCGCGCTGCGATGTCCACAGCCGGGAAGAACGAAATCTGCGAACATCCCGAAACTGGCCGCGCGCTGAGGTGGACGACCTATTAAGCTTAGGCTTATCCTCCGGAAGCCGACCACCCTTAGACTCACCGAGATCCTTCACCAACTTATCCAGAGCCTCACCAAATAACAACCTGCCTTTAAAGGGCAGTTTACTGAGGCGAGACTTGGAAGAACCGTCGGCCGCCCAGTTGCGCAACCAGATGGACCGTCGTGCCGCTACCATGGAGGCCATACTATTAGCTAGGGAGCGGATTAAATCATAAAACAGATCCGCCAAGTAGGCTGATCCCGACTCCACGCGGGTAACGTCCAACAGCCCCTGTTGGTCCATACCGGACCCCGAGCGCAGGTGCTGCGACCACCGCAAACAAGCCCGAGCTACCCACGCCCCACATATAGAAGCTTGCAACGATAAGGCGTTGGTCTCGAAAGCTTGCTTCAACAAATTATCAACCTTTTTGTCCTGAACATCCTTCAGGGCCGCGGCCCCTTCAACCGGGATGGTGGTTTTCTTGGTCACTGCCGAAACGGCAGCATCCACCCGTGGAGACTTAAACAAGTCCCTGTCCTTGTCGGCAAGGGGGTAAAGACGATTCATGGTCCGAATCCCTTTCAAACCGGATTCCGGTTGCTCCCATTCCGCATGGATCATCTGCTCAACCACGCGGTGCACAGGAAAAACTACCTGGGCATCCCTGACCGCCTGAATGAGAGGATCCTCGAGACCCTCCTCCTCCAGCGGCCGCACCGCAGTGAGGTTAAGCGCTTGGAGAGACTCCGTGACCAAAGGGACCAGCTCGTCCCTTCGAAACACCCGAATGATTCGAGCCTGATCTTCCGGCTCCGGGAGCTCCCCGTCTTCTAACTCCTCCGCCTCAGTCTCAGGATCCCCCTCAGCCTCGGAATCCGGAAGACAAAGGGTGTCCTGATCCTGGTCCCCCAACCTGGGCCGCTTGACAGCGGGTTGGGAAGACCGCTGAACCCCCCCTGTGGATCCTGGGGGGAGAGAGGCGGGCCAAGCCTCCGGCAAGTGACCGGACCGGCTTAAGCGGAAGGCCTGATGCATGAGAAGAACAAAATCTGGGGAAAAGTCTATAGGCGACGCTACTACAGCCGCCTGCTGGAGCTCAGGGACCGACGTATTAGACGCCGGGCCCAAACCAGAAGGGAGGATGCTCGGTGGAGGGACACTGTCCCCCGAAAGAGAAGGTTCCCCGGGCACATGCTGTTCCTTAACTTCAATAGGAAGCTCCAGGTCTGAAGAAACTGCATCACAGCTCTTGCAGATTCCAGAGTCAGTCATTGTACCTCTGCGGGACCCACAAATTACACACTGAGGTTTGGCAGCCATGCTAAGGCAACCTGCTCTCAGGGAGAAAGAAGGCAACAGGAACAGGGAAGCCCACACCAAGGGGACTAACCTTATTCAAATCAGTACAGCTTTAAATTTAAAACTTTTTTTTTTTACAGAAAACAAAACACTCCCCAGTATCCTAGGGGTGCCCTGAGCAAAATCGCCAGGAAAATAAACCCCAAAAACACCAGGGGAACCCGTGCACAAGTGTTAAAAAGTGCCCTTAAAAAGCACACTTTAGAAATCCAAAATGGCCGCCGCACTTTTTCACCCGCGGTAAAAAACGGCGCGAAAATACAAAGGTAACCAAATAATATGGAAAAGAAAGAAAACGACCCTCTAATACAGGGCAAGCAAAAAAAATCAGGAAAAAGTGCAATTTGGAAGCCAGGGGAGCCGACAGAGCCTCTGACAATGCAAAGAACAGAGAGCTGAAAAGTTAAAGCAAGGAAAATTCCTACCAGCTCAGGGAACAGCAAGGAACTCAGCTCACTTCTCCAAGTGACAGGCAATGTTGCAGCCGGTATGGCTCTTCCCCGTACAGCCTTGGGGAGAGCTCAACCCAGGCTTCAGAGATTCCCAGGCAGGAAGGCAGGAGCCCAAGGCAGGTCTGGCTTCCCCCAGGATGTCCCCTGTGGCTTTTTTTTTTTTTTTTTTTAAAGATACAGCTACCTAGCAAAGAAATAGAAAATAAAGGACCAGAAAGAAACCCCAAAAGAACTAACTAACTAGTGTTGCTCCTTCAAGTGTCACTTAGCGTGCCCAGAAAGGGCACAGAAGTCCTCCAGCTGCAAGGAGACTGGACACACTGGGGGCTTCTGGGAGCTCCGTCTGCATATATACTACAGAAGATTTGATTGGTCCAGTCTCCCGGCTGCAGGAGGAGGGGCACTACCCAATTGTGGAGGACTAAACTGGATTACCGAACAGGAACCTCTCTTCTCACATCAGTTCATTGGATCCCCTTCTCTTCCATATCCATTTCAAACTTCTTCTGACCTATAAATGCATTCACTCTGCTACTCCTCACTACCTTTCCTCTCTCATCTCTCCCTACACCTCTCCTGAACTCTGCTCCTCTGGTGGATTGCTTCTCTCTGTCCCCTTTTCTTCCACTGCCAATTCAAGACTTCGATCCTTTCACCTCGCTGCTCCTTATGCTTGGATCAAACTACTTGTGTCCGTATGTCAGGCCTCATTTCTTCCCCTTTTCAAATCCATGCTAAAAGGTCACTTCCTATATGTCTCCTTACCTTTCCCTAGTTGTATCCTTGTCCTCAACTTGACTGTCTTGACTAGATTGTAAGCTCTTATGAGCAGGGACCATTTTTATATATATCTGTACAGCGCTGGAAAGTCTTGTAGTGCTATATAAATGTTCAATAGTAGTAGTAGTAGTAGTTCACAGATCATCATGTTACCTACTGGGCAAACTGCTTCTAATTAAATTCCTCTGGATTTCACAAAGGTGTGCGGTGCAAGCAAATGTTACCTGCATATCACTGAAGCACTTTCCACGAAAGCTGCTGTCAGTACTGATTGTGACGATGGAGCATATGCAGTCTATGACGAGGTACAGGGCCTTCCTCAGCTTCCCTCGGCTGTGGAAATAGTCCAACAGTATTTCAGTTCTCAAAGGCAGGTTTAAGGACTGAACCACAAAGAAAGAAAAAAAGAAAGAAATGAGACTCACAAGCAATCTTTCCAGCACAGTATTTTGAACTGCAGTGGAACATTTGTCCATTTCTAAAGCCTATCACATCAGTGTGAAAATTGAACCGAAAGATCAGGCAAGCAGAATACAACTTAGAGGTTTCTGACACTTAGGGGCTTGTTTACAAAGCCGCGATAGCGGTTCGCGATCGTTATCGGAGCCGCGGCCCCATTGATTTCAATGGGGCCGCGGCTCCGATAACGATCGCGAATCGCTACCGCGGCTTTGTAAACAAGCCCCTTAGTGCCTTTTAAGTCAGATGTATCACCCACTGCTCAACCTATGGGAAGAGGGTTTTGTCCTCTATGTTCTGTGCCATTTTTTCTTGAATACGTATTGACCGAGTAAAACGTATTAGATAAGACAGTCAGTGTCCAAATAGGTATATGTGGTATCAAAATCACCCTAGAATGGTTATGTCTCCATAAATCTTATTTGTTTGAAACAATGCATACCAGAAGTTCTCTAATTCTAGTCTGTGAAGTGCCAATGCCAGTTTGAATTTTTTTCCACCCAAAATGGACATACATGAGAAATATTCCATCCAAGAACAGAAGACTTGATATGCCAAATTTTGGGGCACAGAAAAAAATCAGCTCTAAAAGTTGTTTGGTGACTTTAGCAGGTAAAACATTACACCCTATACAAATAACATTCCCCCCCCCCCCCACCCACACACACACACATCTTAAAACTGCTGCATGTCATAGCAAACGCAAATAAATTCACTTCTGGTGAATTTCTAGGCCAGGCACTCGCTCAAAGTTTTTTAAATTGCTGTCTGCTTCATTATGATATGGTGGAAGAAAATCATAGTGCCTCCTCCCACTATGATAGTTCAAACAGAGTCAAAGAGCCACAATCATTTGCGCATGCTCAACTACCACACTTAAGTCCTACTGGAATTCTGCCACAATAATTGAACATTTTTCACTTTTTGGGGATTTTTTTCCTATGTTGTTGTTAAGTGCCGTCGAGTCGGAGTCGACTCATGGCGACCCTCTGGATAGCTATCCTAAATTGTGTTCGGTCTTCAGTCAGGCGGCTTATTGTTGACAGACTGGTACCCGCAGCTGCTGTTATTGTATCGATCCATCTCATTGCTGGCCTTCCTCTTTTGCGTTGACCTTCTATTTTGCCAAGCATGATGTCTTTCTCTAATGATCTCTCTCTCCGCATGATGTGTCCAAAGTATGAAAGTATGTATATTGTATTTAAAATTCAGTATCACTCAAAAAAATTTGCTTTGTTATTTTGTCAAACAAAACATGCAGAATTTTGCATAACTCAAATCTTTTGACACTGAATTTTGGGCCCAATTTTCATTCAGGCAGGCTATGTGCCACGTCGGGGCATAGCCTTCCCGCCAACCCCCTTTACCCCGATTTTCATTTCCTTCGCGACGGAAATGAAAATCCGGGTCATGCCGCACAGGCTGGCAGCCACCGAGGCTAAGTGGATAGCAGCCATTTTTGATGCTGCCCATTTAGCCCCAGTGCCTTAAAGATGCTAAGCAGATAGCATCTGGGCACATTAGAGACTTAACTGGGATTTTCCAAAGGAACTACCCGTGTAGGTGCCTTTGGAAAATCCCGTGTAATTGCCTTTGAAAATCAGATCCTTTGAATTTTGTCTGCAGTATTCTAGAGAAGAAAGCACTACAAACATGCAATAGGGAAAATATAGTATTCTCAAGCTGTTGCCATTTAATTAAAAGCACTTTCTGGCATGATCAATGGTTTAGTGTTCCCCACACCACAGTGGAGAAGGTACGATCACATGATAGGCCAAGACCTCCATTTCCTTGTATGATTCTTTGCTTTGTAAGGCTTTCTGTCCTTAGTCTATCACTTGCCAGCTGCAGGTACATCTTTCTATTTATTTATTTTCAGTTATTACCTGCTAATGCTTAGACCCTTATTGGAAAAATGTAGGCGACATGGTTAATTCTTCAATCTACGGAAACTCAATTAAAGGAAAATGACAAACAAGGCCATGTTTAAGCTGCACGTAGCATGGCATCTAAAGCTTTATTTGAGCAACAAGAATTTTTGTTACTTGATTCATGTTTTAGTGATTTTCTGTTTAGACTACTGCAACAGGATTTTTATCTTGTCTACCTAAGGAGTCCATTTGCATTCTGCAGGCAGTACAGAATATTTTATACTCACTGCTGGTACATGAAATTTAAGATTATTACATTAATACAGAGAGCATTAAATAATCATACACTAGCTTGTATCGCTTCTTTGTAAATCTAGATCACCCCTGAAGGGCTGTAAGATCTACACATGTGAGATATCTTTCCAGAAGGTTTGGCTTGATCCCATCAAATTATGAGTTTTTTCAGTAGCCTGACTAATTTTACTGAACTCTTTACCTGCTAATCTAAGAGGTATTGACGATTTTATGATGTTCATAAAGCAACTGAAGACCCATTTATTCAGACAGGCTTTCCCAGATTTCGGTGCAAAAAATAGAGATTACACTCTATTTTTTGCACCGAAATCTGGGAATTGTAGTTCCTGGTAATTGTAGTTCCTTGTAATTGTAGTTCCTTGAAGAACTCCAGTTTAGTCCTCCAACTCTGGGTAGTGCACCTCCTCCTGCAGCTTGGAGACTGGACATGTCAAACTTGTGACATCACTGGATGTAACCTGCTGGAATCTCCCATCAGCCCCAGTGAACTATTGACAAAGCAGACTCAAAAGAGCAACAAACAAGTAGCTAACATATTAATGCTAAACTTAAACTTAAACTCAAACTAAAGTATAACTGATAACTTATCGCACACTAACCTCCCCTTTAAAAAAAACATAAGGATGAGGTTTACCCTTTTGCTCCTCTTCCCCCTGCTGAACCAGAGACGCTGAAGAGTAAGCATAGACAGGTCGAAAAAGGAAGAATAAGTATGACTGTAAATCACATTAAAGCAACACTCACCTGTAGACTTCGCATTTCGCTCCAGTGAACTTACCCTGTTAACGAACTCACTCCCTGGGCGGGAATGAGGACTAAACTGGAGTTCCTCAAGGAACTACAATTACCAGGTAATATCTATTTCCTTATTGTTCCTCCAGTTTAGTCCTCCACCTCTGGGATGTAACAGAGCAGTACTAACGGGAGGGATCTTTCCAGCCGGAATGAAACACCGTCGATCCGAAACAGGCATCATTCGCCGCTAGCACGTCCAGGCAGTAGTGTTTACTGAAGGTATGAAGAGAGGACCAGGTGGCCACTCTACAAATCTCCACTGGCGGAATCAAGCTGTGTTCTGCCCAGGAAGCCACTTGCGCTCTAGTGGAGTGAGCTCTCAGGCCCACAGGCGTTGGGCGACCCTGTAAGATATATGCTGACACAATTGCCTCCTTAATCCATCTGGAAATGGAGGCTTTTGCTGCCGCCTCCCCTTTCCTTGGACCCCCAAACACCACGAAAAGATGATCTGACTTGCGGAAAGATTCAGAGACCGTCAAATATCGCCACAGCACCCTCTTTAAGTCCAAGCGGCGTAGACCTCGTTCGGAAACGTTTCCTACCACCGACTCTAAGACTGGAAGAGAAACCGTTTTATTTAAATGAAACGGAGAGGACACCTTTGGCAAAAATGATGGGACTGGCCGAAGAACCAGCTTTTCACTGGAAAAGCACAAAAAGGGTTCTCTACATGACAAGGCCTGCAACTCCGAAATTCGACGCACCGAACAGATGGCTATCAAAAACACGGTTTTTAAAGTTAAATCCTTAACTGACGCTTGGCTTAAGGGCTCAAATGGCTCCTTTACCAGCACCCCCAAAACCAAGTTGAGGTCCCACGGAGGAACCGTAATCCCACGCAAAGGTCGTATTCTGGTAACCGCTTTAAGAAAATGCACCACATCGACGTGAGCCCCTAATGACACTCCTTGGACTTTACTTCGATAACAGGGTAGGGCTGCTAACTGAACCTTCAAGGAACCGGCTGCCAGCCCTTTCTCAAACCCGTCCTGCAGGAAACGTAATACCAAAGGTACGGACGCTGTAGCAGCACGGACTTGTTGCCTCGAGCACCAGTCTTCAAACACACGCCAGATGCGCACATAAGCCAACGATGTGGACCGTTTCCTTACCTGAAGCAATGTTGCAATGACTGATCTGGAGTAACCTTTCTTCCTTAACCTTACCCTTTCAATGGCCAGGCCATAAGTGAGAACCGATCAACCTGAGGCATTTGAAGCGGACCCTGTAACAACAGCCCTTCCAATGTCGGTAATCTCCAAGGGTCCCCATCTAACAACTGCATAAGATCGGTGTACCACGGGCGCCTTGGCCAGTCCGGAGCCACTAACAGCACTCGACCCTGATGCGCTTCGATACGCTGAACCACGCGCCCGATGAGTGCCCACAGCAGGAAGACAGAGAGGAGACCTGTCGACGGCCAATGCATGCTCTCCCGTCGTCTGATGAAGAAACGACTCGATTTTGCTGACTGGAAGGTCGCCATCAGGTCCATGACCCAGCGTTCCTCACTGGTGAACTATTTGCGCAAATACGTCCGGATGCAACTCCCATTCCCCGGCATCCACTCGGACCCTGCTGCGAAAATCCGCCATAACACTGTCCTTCCCTGCAATGTGGGCCGCCAATATTGCTTGTAAATGAGTCTCTATCCAAGAGAACAGCCCCTCTGCTTCTTCTTCCATGGCCACACTTCCTGTACCGCCCTGCCGATTTATGTAGGCCACCGTCGCGGCATTGTTGGACAGCACTCATATCGCTTGCCCCGTCACCGCAGCTTCGAACCTTTGCAGGGCCAGAAACACTGCTCTCAGTTCTAGCTGGTTGATGGACTATCTGCTCTCTTCCGCCGACCAAGTGCCTTGCGCAAAGGCCTCTCTGCAATGCGCTCCCCACGCTGCAAGACTTGCATCTGTCAGTAGTGGTATCCACTCCGGCTGCTCCAGGGGCATTCCCGCTCTCAGAGACGCAGGTAGCAACCACCACCGAAGGGACTGCCTGACCCGAAAAGGGCAAGGGAAACGTTTGTTCAACGAGTCAGACTGGTGTGACCATCGGCGAAGCAACGACCGCTGTAAAGGTCTCATATGAAATCTGGCCCACAGAACAACCTCCAAAGTTGCCGCCATTGTTCCCAGCATCCAAAGGTAACTCCACGCAGTGGGCGCTGGAATGGACCTGAAGTTTCACACCAGCTTTCGAAGTGCTTGGGCTCTCCGATCCAGCAGAAACACCACCCCTCTCTGAGTGTCGAACTTCACTCCCAGATACTCGAGAACTTGAGACGGCACCAGATGGTTCTTGGCTGGATTGACCACCCAGCCAAGTCTCTGTAGAAAGTTCACAACCTTGTCCGTGGCCCGCTCGCTCTCGGCTTTGGACTTCACCCGAATCAACCAATCATTGAAGTATGGATGAACAAAGACTCCTTCCTTTCGTAGGGCCACCGCCACTACTACCATGATCTTGGTGAAAATCCGTGGGGCTGTCACGAGCCCAAAGGGTAGCGCTTGTAACTGATAATGTACCCAAAGGAACGCCTAACGCAAGAACCTTTGATGAGAAGCTCTGATTGGGATATGTAGATAGGCCTCCATGAGATCGAGAGACATCAGATACTCCCCCTGACGTACTGCTACAATGACAGACCTCAGCGTTTCCATTCTGAAATGCGGCACTCGGAGAGAGCGATTTACCCCTTTGAGATCCAGAATTGGTCGTAGGGATCCGTCCTTCTTTGGCACCATGAAATAAATGGAGTATCGCCCCATGCCGTAATCCGTTACCGGCACCGGCACAACGGCTCCCAACTGCAAGAGCCGCTCCAGGGTTTGCCGGACTGCTAGGGTCTTTGGTTGACCTCTGCAGGGCGACATCATGAACGAGTCTAGTACTGGCCTTGCCAAATACAGCGCATAACTTTTGTGAATGATCTCCAGTACCCACTGATCGGACGTTATTTGGGTCCAGGCAGAAAGGAAACCCCGAAGCCGCCCTCCTTTCGGTTGACTTTCTGCCGGGACCCGCCTCCTTTCATTGTGGCTTTCGAGCGGCACCTGCGGACGCTGCTGGAAACCCTCTACTTGCTCCGCAAAACCCACGAAACCCCTGGGCCCGAGAAGCAAATCTTCCCCTTTGGAAACCACCCAAACGAGAAGTACGAAATCTCCTGAAATCTCTGAACTGACCCCGAAAGGCCGGAGAGAATTTTCCTTGCTTAGGCTTGTCCTCCAGAAGCTTTCCAACCTTGGACTCCCCTAAGTCCTTAACCAGCTTGTCAAGATCCTCTCCAAACAACAAATTCCCTTTAAACGGAAGCTTACTGAAATGTGATTTGGATGAATTGTCGGCCGCCCAATTCCTGAGCCACAGGGATCTCCAGGCGGCCACTAGGGAAGCCATACTATTTGCTAAAACTCTGATCAGGTCGTAGTGCACATCCGCCAAATAAGCCGACCCTGATTCTAAACGCTCCAGCTCCCTTACACTCTCCTGCTCCAAATGGGCCGACTGTCACAAGTGTTGAGACCACCTGAGGCATGCTCTCGCCACCAAAGCTCCACAGATGGAAGCCTGCAAGGACACTGCATCCGCTTTGAAGGATTGTTTCAACAATCCATCCACTTTCCTATCCTGCGCATCCTTTAAAGCGGGGCTACCTTCTACCAGTATAGTGGTCTTTTTAGTAACTGCTGATACCGCCGCATCAATCCGCGGACATCAGAATTTCTCTTTGTCCTTATCCGCCAAGGGATAGAGCCTGTTCATCATCCTTATCCCTCGGAGCCCCGTTTCCGGCTGATCCCACTCATCTTGGATCATCCGATCCACCACCTTGTGGACGGGAAACACTACCTGCGCCTGACGCACCGCCTGAATGATAGCTTTCGCGTCTGCAGGGACTCCGTAATAAGTGCCATCAGCTCGTCCTTCCGGAACACCCGAATGATTTTTGCCTGACCCTCAGGTTCCGGGATTTCCCTCTCTTCCAACTCTTCCATATCTGCATCCATCTCTAACTCTGCCTCATCCACCTCCTGCCACCCCAACTCTGAAGGGGACTGATCAGGTGAGCGAGACCTCTGACGGTCTCGGGGGAAAACATCCGCCGTCCGTACTCCTGGACTGTGGCATAGCCGAGGGAAGAGGTAAGGGATCAGGCAACTTACCCTGATGTCTCAGACAGAATGCCTGATGTATAATCAAGATGAAGTCAGGACAAAAATCCCCCAGCTGCGGACCGGAGCCTAGTCCAGGCAACGCACTAGGGTCAACTGCTGAAGCTTCCGGGCCGGACGTGGAGGGGGCAGCCACCCACGGTTCTTCTCCCCCCCATCCCCCGCAGACCCCTGGGAAGCGGGGACTACTGAATTCTCCATCTGCTGCTCCACAGTGGCAGACACAGCCGCACAGCCCTGACAGATGCCGGTGTCCGCGACCGTGCCTCTATGGGTGCCGCAAACGACGCACTGCAGGCGTGCTGACATGTGCTGACCCCTGACCAGACCTGGGCAGGAAACAGATACAGACAATGACGTTGCAGCCCCTCTGATATTATAACCTTTCCTCCTTTTTATTTAACCTTTCCTCCTCTTTTTGTTTTAACTAAGAAAATGAATAAAGGCCTCTAAATATTGTCTTCTCGGCAAAGCATCCAAAAGCTTAAGAATTCCCCCCCCCCCCCCAAATCTAAACCCAATGAGGGAAATGACAAATAAATTAAACAAACAAACAAATAAAGCAAATGAATCAAAGAAATCGTGGCTAGTCCCAAACCCCGTGGCATTTTTCAAGCCCGCCGCCGCACCAAGCTGACACGTGGCGAACACCACATGTTTAAAATGGCCACGGCTCCTGACAAAAAATGTTTTGGCGCGCAAAAATGAAGAAATCTCTCCCTGCTGAAAGATGGGGCTAAATGCGTTACTGCGCCGTCAAGAAAAGCAATAAAGAGATAAAGGTAACTGTACTGTTAGAATCGAAGACCCTGCAAACCGTGATATCGCTCAGCGCTAACATGAGCGACGTCTGCAGCAAGGGTTTCATCTGCCACCGAGCACGCTGTTCGGCCCGAGACCCAGAGCGGCGATCTGTCGCTCCGTGGGAGCCTGTATGAAGGTGTGCCGTTTCAGGAGCTCTCCCCCATGCCTTCTAGGGACAGAGATCTAAAGAAAGAAAGACATCTTGGTGCGGCAGGAAAAATCTACAGACGCTTTTTTTTTTAAAGCGATATCACCCCCAGAAAAAAAATAACCAAAATTGAAGGGAAGTGAACTCAGAAATTTAAGAAAAGGAAAATTTGGTGACCCAAAGCCCTGACTAACTTGCTCCTTATCCGTTTCTCTAGTGAGCCCAGCACCTAGGCTCACTATGTCCTCCTGCTGCATGGAGACTGGACACTCTGGAGCTGATGGGAGATTCCAGCAGGCTATATCCAGTGATGTCACGAGTTTGACATGTCCAGTCTCCAAGCTGCAGGAGGAGGTGCACTACCCAGAGGTGGAGGACTAAACTGGAGGAACGATAAGGAGCAGCAGTTTTATATTTTGATTATTTTGACCAATTATGTCAAGACATCTCAGAAACATTCCCTCAAGGGCAGGGAATTCCACAGGGCTCAGCCCTCCTTTTTAACCTATACCTACAGCCCATCACAAATATATTTAGAAAATTCAAAATTAACCATTACATTTATGCCGACGACATCATGCTCTCTTATCCCCATAAAAGCTAGCAACCCCTCATAACACGATCAATCTGAATGCATCAGAGAGACCGAATCCTGGCTGGAGACCAACTACCTCAATATTAACTTCAAAAAAACTGAAGCTATGTTCATATTGAGAAACCATCATGCAATTCATCCAAAAACCATCATAATCAACAACACAGCCATCCCTATTAAACAAGAGGTAAAATACCTAGGGATATTAGACCACACACTCAGTATGCTCCCCCACATAAAGCAAACAGTAAAAACTGCATTCTTTAAACTAAAAACCTAAGACCCCTCCTCGACACCCATGATCTCAAGTCTGTAGTCCACTCATTAATTACCCCCCATTTCGACTATTGTAATAGTCTACTGAATGGTCTACCACTTAAAAACACAAATATACTACAAAGAGCCCAAAACATCACTGCCAGAGTGACCGCAAAAGCGCGCCTAGCTGACCACATAACCCCCATTCTACATAAACTACACTGGCTCCCAATAAACAGCCGGATAAAATATAAAATACTCACTACAACATTCAAACTGCTCAATGACATATCCCCCTCCTACCTAACCACCTTCCTACTCTCCCCACCAGAATCCAGATCACGCAGACAGAATGCAAGTCACTCACTTGTCGCACCCAAAACCATCTGCAGGACAAAGAAAACCACAAGCTCCAGAGCCTTTTCATTTGCTGCCCACACCCTCTGGAATGAACTTCCACGAACTCTCTGCATGATAAAAGACCTCCGACTATTCAGAAAAGGACTCAAAACACTCCTTTTCACTGAACACTTTGAAAACACAATTAAAACCCCTCACCTCCCATGAACAATCTCCCAACAAACACAGAACCAACCTACTAACCTCCCCCTACCCTCGTCCCTACCTAAGCAACCCCAGAGCCTAACCCCATCCATCCAAAGAAAATAGCTAAGTTAAGAATAGGCTGACTCCTGTATATAAGTAAATAAAAAGTTAACACTCAAGTTTGCTTGTACAATATGTTCCTTGTCAATAGTTAATACCACTGTTCAATGTAAAAGTTGTTCAATTGTTAACTGTAAACCGCCCTTGATCTCTGGAAGGGGCGGTATAGAAGAAATGTATAAATAAATAAAAATAAATAAATCAAAGATACTATTTTTATAAGAAAAGCTGTAGCATCTGCACATCAACTGATTAGTGATGTTTGCATGTTTTTGTGCTTTTTACTATGATGTTTTATGTAATTTTATGTATGCAAATTTGTACCCTGCTTAGACTTTGGATAATGCAGTTATAAATTTGGATAAATCATCAATCAATCAATCATGAGCATTAACAATAATTGAGAGACTGAGATTACATACACTGTCTTAGGAGAGAGGCTCATTACTATCAAGGTTTGCGCAAACCTAACCTATTTGGCCCATAAGGGAACAACAAAATATACCTTATAATAATGGGAAAGTTAACAAACAAAATACAAATCCTTAAAAACATAATACCACACAGAAGGTGAAATTAGACTTTATCTGCTAATTTTCTT
This sequence comes from Ichthyophis bannanicus, assembly GCA_033557465.1. Taxonomy (NCBI): domain Eukaryota; kingdom Metazoa; phylum Chordata; class Amphibia; order Gymnophiona; family Ichthyophiidae; genus Ichthyophis; species Ichthyophis bannanicus. The sequence continues at coordinate 157,618,279 of CM066039.1, read as the reverse complement.
TCCTGGAGTTCCTCCAGTCCAGTTCAGACACGTAGGTTATGCCCTATCACCAGCAGACGGAGACTGAGAACCACTGGTTTTATGTCATCCTACAAGGGATCTGTACAGACCTGCTGCTACCAGTATTTTGAACAACAAAGCAAACTCCACTCCAGCATTAATCTAAATATGAACCAAACCAACCAACAACTATGTACAGGAAAGTGTAGTTACTCACCTGTAAAGCGTAGTTACTCACCTGTAACAGGTGATTTCTGGGAACAGCAGGAATTTAGTCTTCACATATGGGTGACATGGGATACTAACGGAGACCGCGTGGGAAGCTCCCCAATACCAATAGGAAAGCCTTTGGGAGCACTCCACTGCGTCTGCACTACTGCCTTCCCACTCTCCCAACTCCCTCTCCTCAGTTGAGTAGGTAGCTGAACAGGAGTGAAAAACAAAAAGCAAAAACACAACCCTACAACTCCAAGAGGAGGAGGGTGGGTTGTGAAGACTAAATTCCTGCTGTTCCCGGACATCATCTGTTACAGGTGAATAACTATGCTATCTCCAGGAACAAGCAGGAATGTAGTCTTCACATATGGGACTCCCTAGCTCCCAGAGTTAGACTGGGTCAGAAAGTCGGACAAGGTCATCCGAACCTAGACTTCCCCGCCAAGGAAATCTGGCAAGAATAGTGGAGCTGGGGGTAGAAGTTGTTCCTGTGTTCCAAAGAGATGTCGAAGGATCGCCTGGCCGAAGGCCACATCCCGGAAGGAGTCCTTGTCCAAACAGTAATGGGCAGCAAAAGTATGGTTGGAGGACCATGTTGCAGCCCAGCGTATCTTGTTGATGGCTTCTGTATGTAGGGTGGCCACCACTGTTCCCTCTAAGCTGTGCGCATGTGCGCACGCACACACCTTGCCGAGTGAGCGCACATACTTTACAACAGAGCGCACAAAAATTACGGTTCTGATTCTGATAGAAAACAACACAGACATTCTTAAAATTGAAAAGTTGTTGTGTATTTACGGTTTTCACAAGTTCTACAATATTTTCTAGTGCAATCAATGTGGTGTACATACTGTATTCTGACGTGTAGTCAAATTTTAAAGTATATAACTCCGAGTGTCGTTATGTGGCGCACAAAAATTTAACCTTCCTTCAAAAACTGCACAGCTGATATTTTATGCGCACACAGCCTACAGAAAATTAGAGGGAACATTGGTGGCCACCGATGTTGCCATGGCTTGGACACTGTGAGCAGTAACGTGTCCAGCAAGGGTAAGTCCTGCTTTGTCGTTAATCATTGATATACAATCTGCTACCCTTCTGGAGAGCGTGCGTTTCGTTTCTGGAAGACCCAGGCGATTAGGATCAAAGGACACAAACAACAAAGGATTTTCTGATATCCTGCGTACTTTGAAGATAAAGCACAGTTACTTACCTGTAACAGGTGATCTCTGGGAACAGAAGGAATAAGTCTTCACATATGGGTACGTCGGTACCGACGGAGCCTGCGCGGGAACGCTCCCCAGCTTCCCAAAAAGGAAAGCTTTTGGGAGCATCCCACAGCGCCTGCGCGCTGCCTTCCCGCCTTTCCTAACCAACTCTCCTCAGTTCGAGTTTAAAGCTGAGACAATAGAGAGAGAGAGGAAAGGAAAGATAGAGAAAGAGGTACAACTCCTAGAGGAGGTGGGAGGGTTGTGAAGACTTATTCCTGCTGTTCCCAGAGATCACCTGTTACAGGTAAGTAACTGTGCTATCTCCAGGAACAAGCAGGAATGAGTCTTCACATATGGGGACTTCCTAGCTAAGATGCCTGGGAGATCCCCAAGGATATGAGACCCTGGGAAGGGTTCTACGTCCTCCTATGGATCTCAGGCATCCATCCAGGGAAGGAGGGTAGGAGTTGTTTAAGAATGGAACAGGTGTTTGAGGACAGCCTGACCAAACAAGGCATCCCGGCAGGAGTCCTTGTCCAAGCAGTAATGGGCTGTGAAGGTATGAACCGAGGCCCAGGTGGCTGCTCGACAGATCTGGTCGATGGACACAGAATTTAGATGGGCCATAGAGGTGGCCATGGCCCTCACGTTATGAGCTGTGAGGGCCATGGCGTAGGCGTAACAAATACACTGAGCAATCCAATTGGACAGTGTCCTCTTAGAGACTGGAAGTCCCAAATGAGAAGGATCAAAAGCAACAAAAAGCTGGGAAGACTTTCTATGTTGCTGTGTCCTTTGTAAGTAAAAAGCAAGAGCTCTTTTACAATCCAGAGTATGAAGATTCTTCTCTGCACTGGATGCCATGAGGAGCTGGAAAAAAGACAGGTAAATACACCTCTTGATTAAGATGAAAAGGTGAGACCACTTTAGGCATAAAGTGTGGATTTGTCCTAAGGACTACCTTATCATGATGGAACCTTGTATAAGGTGGATTAGCCACTAAGGCCTGCAGTTCACTGATGCGGCGAGCTGAAGTGACTGCAATGAGGAAAATAACCTTCCAGGAAAGAAATTTCAAGGAGGTAGTGGCTAAGGGTTCAAAAGGTGGCTTCATAAGCTGACCAAGAACCAAATTCAAATCCCACGCCACCGGAGGAGGCCTAATGGGAGGTTTAGTTAAAGTTAGGCCTCTCATGAATCTTGCAATGAGAGGATGAGAGGAAATAGGTTGTCCATTGATGGGCTTAAGGGATGCTGCAATAGCACTCAAATGGACTCTGACTGAATTCGTCTTAAGTCCTGCATTGGAAAGATGCAGGAGATAGTCTAATAGAGAATTTAAAGGTAGTGCTAGAGGGTCAAGACCCTTGTCAGCACACCAAATGGAAAATCTTTTCTACTTAAAAGCATAGGAACGCCTGGTGGAAGGTTTTCTGGAAGCATGGAGGATATCCTTCACCTGCTGAGAAAGATTCAAGTCTTGAAGGTCTAGGCCTTCAGTAACCAAGCTCTGAGGTGAAGGGACTTGGGGTTTGGGTGCCACAAAGTCCCTTCCTCCTGAGACAGAAGGTCCGGAGCAGCTCCCAAGTCCAGGGAGGGGGCTTGGGAGAGATGTAGAAGTAGAGGGTACCACACTTGGCGTGGCCAGCGTGGAGCTATGAGGATCATAGATCCTTGATCCCTCTGGAGTTTGAACAGAGTCTTGGGAATCAAGAGAATGGGTGGAAAGGCATACAGGAAGCCCTGACCCCAATGAAGGAGGAAGGCATCCTTGGCCTGAACTCCCTGACACAGAATTCTGGAACAGAACCGGGGAAGTTTGGCATTCCACGGACTTGCAAAGAGGTCTATGTCCGGGGTTCCCCATTCTTGGAAGATTCTGAGTACCTGATCCATGTGCAGGGACCATTCATGTGGAAGTCTGTCTGCCCAAGAGTTTTGGATTCCTGGGAGGTATACTGCCAGGAGATGGATTTGATGCTCTCTGGCGAAGGCCCATAATCTTAAAGCTTCGTTGCAAAGCGACAGAGAGCCTGTTCCTCCTTGCTTGTTTATGTAAAACATGGCTACTTGATTGTCCGTATGAATGAGGACTGTCTTGTAGCTGAGGAGGGTATGAAAGACCTTGCGAGCTAGAAAAACTGCTCGAAGCTCCAAGTGGTTGATATGAAGAGAGGTCTCCTGTGGGGACCAAGTGCCTTGAGTGGAGAGGTCTTGTAGATGAGCTCCCCAACCTGTTTGGGAGGCATCTGTTGTGAGGGTTGCTTGGGGCAACAACTGTTGGAAGGGGACCCCAGCAACAGATTTTGAGTGGACATCCGCCATTGGAGAGACCAAAAGAGACGTTTGGAGGTTGCTATTTGGTCTGAGAGAGCTCCTGAAGCTTGAGTCCACTGGGTGGACAAAGTCCATTGAGCTGCTCTCATGTGTAGGCGAGCATAGGGTACCACATGCACTGTGGAAGCCATGTGGCCTAGTAGTTGCAGCATCTCCCGGGCAGTTAAGTGGCTCTTTGACTGAATCTGGGAGGCTAACTGCACTAGACGTTGGCAACGGGCCTGAGGAAGGTAGGACCTTGCAGTGGTGGTATCCAACCAGGCCCCTATGAATTCCAGGGACTGAGTAGGGGTGAGCTGGGACTTTGGGAGGTTTACCACAAGTCCCAGATACTGTAGAATGCGCCTTGTACGGTCCAGGGAAATCTGGGCCTCTGACTGAGATGGAGCTCGGATGAGCCAGTCGTCCAGGTACGGGAAGACAAATATTCCCAGAGTGCGTAGAAATGCAGCAACTATTGCCATGCATTTGGTGAACACTCTCGGAGCAGAGGCCAGACCAAAAGGAAGCACTCTGTATTGGTAATGTTTTTCTTGGAAAAGAAAACGTAGGAATCTTCTGTGAGATGGATGGATAAGGACATGTGTGTATGCATCCTTGAGATCTAGAGAACAAAGCCAATCCTGACTTTGAAGGTATGGAAGGAGAGTGCCCAGAGAAAGCATCTTGAACTTCTCCTTGCATAGAAATTTGTTCAATTCTCTGAGATCTAAGATGGGTCTGTATCCCCCTGTCTTCTTTGGAATGAGAAAATAGGGGGAGTAGAACCCTGACCCTTGTTGAAGAAGGGGAACTTCTTCTATTGCCCCTTGGGCAAGAAGGGTAGTCACCTCCTGACCTAGAAGGTCTAGAAGAGATGTAGGAGAATTGAAGTGTCTCACCATGGTGTGGGGAGGAAGGTCTGAGAAATGAAATTTGTAGCCCTCTCTTATGATGGAGAGGGTCCACTGCTCTGATGTGATTTGCTCCCATCTGAGCTAACCTTCCTGGAATGGTGAGAGGTTCTGGCTGTTGTAGAGCCAGAAAGGCTAAGTTGTCTAGCATCAAGTCAAAAACCCTGAGGAGGTTGGGACTGCTGAGTTGCAGCAGCCCCTGTAGACTTAGGCCTGCTTAGGTTGCTGACGCTTAGTGGCAAAGCGACCTGTAGAAGATTGCTGGCCAGAAGTAGAAGGAAATCTGCCCTTTTTGAAAAAAGACTTTTTAAAAGTCTTTTTCTTGGCAGGAATGGAGGTTGACTTAGAAAGTCTATCCAGAGCAGAGTTCTCTGCATCCATTTGAGTGGCTTTTATTTGCCACTCTTTGCCAAATAGATTTTCACCTGTACAGGGCAGATTTCCTAAGCCATCCTGGACCCAGGGTTCTAAATCAGAAGCCTGGAGCCAAGCAATTCTGCAAGCAGCTATGGCAATGCCTGAGGCTCTGCTGGCACCTTCAAAGGAGTCAAAGGCTGCCCTGTTGGAAAACTTTGAAATGTCTTGAGTATGCTTAAGCCAAATGAGGAATTCGTCCCTTTTATCTTCTGGAAGTTGTGCAGTTTTTCTGCAACTTCTTTTAGAAACATACCCATGTAAAGGCTATATGAGTTGATTCTGGCAATAAGCATACTGGCTTGGAAGATTTTCCTACCAAAAGCATCCAAGGTCCTACATTCTCTTCCTGGAGGAGCAGAAGTGTGTCTCTTTGTACTCTTTATCCTCTTCATAGCTGACTGCACCACAATGGAATGGTGAGGAAGCTGAGTTTTCTGAAATCCAGGACAAGGAGGGACACGATACATAGTGTCCAATCTGCGAGAATGAGGAGAGAGAGTGAGAGGAGTCTCTCATAAATCAATCATGTGTTCATAAAGAATCTCATGAATTGGTAAGGTGACTGCCTCTCTAGGAGCCTTAGAGTATCCTAAAATATCAAATTTCTTTGCTCTAGGCTCTGATTCAGAGGTTATTGAAATAGAGAGTCCTTTAGCTACTTCTCTTATGAAGTCTTGAAAGGTCAAGTCCACTGAAGGAGACATTCTTCTTTTTGGAGAAGAAGGCTCTTCAGGAAGGGCTATGGATACTTCAGGAGACTCATCTGATGAATCAGAATCACCAGAGGAATCGAAGTATCGCCTGTCAGGGTGCTCTTCTAACGCTCGATACGCGTATCGAGCGGTATCGACATTGGGCGTTCTCGGTACCGGATCGGTACCGAGAAGTAGCCCTGGACAAGGAACCGCTGCAGCCGGTATCCTGGTCGATGTCGATGCAGTCGGTACTGGTATCGGCGCTGGTGCCGGTACCGGAGCCGATACCGACAACGGAGTTTGTTGTGGTACCAGCGGCGTTGCAGCTTGAATGAAGGCCGTGATAGCCCGCTGCATGGACAGAACATTCTGATCCATCGACGCCATGAATGCCTGGAATTCGGTACCGGGAGATTGTGCCGGTACCCCAGAGCATTCTAACAGGTGATCGGTCGAGGCCATGCCATCGATGTCAACCTGTAACCCCATAGGAGGAGCTTTGGAAGCCGGAGCTTCCCGCCGGGGTTGTTTTGCTGGTGCAGGATCCTCGAGGGCAAGCCCGGAGGCATCTCGATGCTTAGAGGGAGATCTACCCTTCGAGGACCTGCTAGGTTTATGTTTATGCTACCGACGCTGCATCAGCGGGAAACAGCACATGGAGCTTAGCTGCTCGGTTCTGTAAACCCCGTTTAGACATTAGAGAGCAGGACAGACAATCCGGAATGGAGTGTTCAGGACCCAAACATTTAAGACACCATTCATGGGTATCTGTAACAGAAATAGTATCGCTACACTTAGTGCATTTTTTGAACCCGGAGGCTGGTTTTTCCATGAGGGAAAATTTTCTTGTGGGCCCTGAGGCCCAAGGAGAAAAATACACTAAGTGAGGAAAAGTATAGATATATATATATTTTTTTTTTATAAGAAAGAAAGAAAAAGACCGGCGGTACCGGTCCGGAGTCGGGGAAGGCAGACACGCGACCAAAGAAATAAAATAAAATAAGAACTTCTTCAGCGGTGACAGGGCTCGACCTGCTGACTCCGCGGCAAAGAAGAACTGAGGAGAGCTGGTTAGGAAAGGCGGGAAGGCAGCGTGCAGGCGCTGTGGGATGCTCCCAAAAGCTTTCCTTTTTGGGAAGCTGGGGAGCGTTCCCGCGCAGGCTCCGTCGGTACCGACGTACCCATATGTGAAGACTCATTCCTGCTTGTTCCTGGAGATAAGGCTAGAGCCCTTTTGCAGTCAAGTGTGTGCAGGGTTGCCTTTTTATGAGATGCGTGAGGTCTTGGGAAGAAGACTGGGAGGATCTCTGGCTGATTAATATGGAAAGGTGACACTACTTTAGGTAAAAAGTGGGGAGGTGTGCAAAGGATGACTTTGTCATGATGAAATCTAGTATACAGTGGATGCACCACTAAGACCTATAGTTCACTGATGTGCCTGGCTGAGGTCAGGGCGATGAGGAATAAGATTTTCCAAGATAAGTATTGCAGGTGTGTGGTTGCTAAGGGCTCAAATGGAGGCTTGAGGAGTTGAGTCAATACCACGTTAAGATCCTATGCTACCGGGGGTGGTCGAAGGAGTGACTTGGTGAGGAGGCGGCTCCTCATGAAACGTGCCATTAGAGGAACTGTGGAGATGGGTCGACCATCCACAGGTTTATGAAAAGCTGAAATAGCACTGAGGTGCACTTGAACCAAATTCGTTTTGAGTCCTAAAAAGGATAAATGCAAAAGATATTGAAGAAGCATGGGTAGTGATGCCTCAAAGGGATTGTGGTTGTTTTGAGAGCACCATGACGTGTATCTACACCATTTGAAAGAGTACGTCCTCCTGGTGGAGGGCTTTCTGGAGGAAAGGAGGTCATCTTTCATGACTGCTGATAGTGGTAGATGTTGAAAGATCATGCTGTCAGTATCCACGCTGTCAGTCGGAGAGACTACAGATTGGGGTTCAGGACTGTTCCGTTGTCCTGAGAGAGAAGACCCGGCTTGTATCCCAATGGAATCGGAGAGTCTGTGTCAGCCAAAGCAGGAGGGGAAACCAAGGCTGACGGGGCCAGTGAGGGGCTATGAGGATCATAAATCCCTTGTCTGCTTGTTGTTTGAGGAGGGTCTGCGGGATCAGGGGTATGGGGGAGACGCATAAAACAGTCCACAACCCTAGTGGATCATGAAGGCATCTGAGGCCAGACTGAATTTGGATGGCATTCTGGAGCAGAACTGTGGAAGTTGTGAGTTCTGTGGAGTGGCAAAGAGGTCTATCACTGGGGTTCCCCAGGCTTTGAAGACTTTTGCTATTGTCTTCAGGTCTAGGGTCCATTCATGTGGCTGTAAGATCAGACTTAGTTTGTCCGCCAGGTGATTGATCTCTCCTGGAATATAAACTGCACAAAGGTGCATGTGATGGAGAATGGCAAAGTTCCATAGGCAGCAGGCTTTCTGGCAGAGAGCCTGTCCCTCCTTGCTTGTTTATGTAAAACATTCCCACCTGACTGTCCATCCTGCCTAGAATCTGGTTGTTGGAGTGGCAGTGCTTGAAAACTCGGAGGGCATTCATGACTGCTCGAAGCTCGAGGAGGTTGATTTGTTGGGTTGATTCCTGGGTCGTCCACAGTCCTTGTGGGCTCCCCAACCAAGCTTGGACACATCTGTAGTCAGAATATGTTGAGGTTGGGGCATCTGAAAAGGTGATCCTATGAGGAGGTTTGTCGGGGTGCACCACCAGAAGAGTGATTCGGCCAGAGGACATATTACTTGTACAATATCCCACATGTTCTGTGTGGCTTGGGTCTACTGGGTTGAGAGGGTCCATTGTGTTAGTCGCATGTGCAGTCTCACATAATGTACTACATGCACTGTAGAGGCCATGTGGCCCAAGAGGCACAGGAAGTCTCGAGACATGGCAGTCTGTTGTTGGCATATGTGGGTGGCTAGGTCCACCAGTTTGCTCATGTGGTCCATAGGAAGGCAGACTCTGGATTGTTGAGTGTCCAGGACAGCTCCTATGAACTCTAATCTTTGGGTTGGAGTGAGCTTGGACTTTGGGATATTTATTACAAATCCATGATGTTGCAATAGTGCAAGGGTTTGCTGACAAGAGTTCTCCAGGAGAGTCTGCCTTTATTAGCCAGTCGTCTAAGTAGGGGAAGATAAAGACTTTGCTGTTTCGAAGATATGCTGCCACTACGGCCATGCACTTTGTGAAGACCCTTGATGCAGATGCAAGGCCGAAGGGAAGAACCCTGTTTTGATCATGAATGCCCTGACAGGTGAAGCGAAGATATTTTCTGTAATCTGGATGAATCAGAATGTGGGTATAGGCCTCTTTGAGGTCTAGAGAACAGAGCCAGTCATGTTCCTGTAGATAGGGAAATAGGGTTCCCAGAGAGATCATTTTGAATTTCTCTTTTACAAGGAACTTGTTTAGCTCTCTAAGGTCGAGAAAGGGCCTGAAGCCCCCTGACTTCTTTGGAATGAGGAAGTAGGGGGGAGCAGAAGCCCTTTAGCAGTTGGTTTTGAGGGACTGCTTCTATGGCTCCTTGGGAAAGGAGATTGTTAACTTCCTGCTTGAGCAGGGCGTCCAGGGGAGGTTGGGTGGGGAAATCTCCTCTGAAATGGTGAGGTCGTGGCTAATGGTTCAAAGGGTGGCTTGAGAAGCTGTATTAGAACAACATTGAAGTCCCAAGCTATTGGAGGAGGCTTAATGGGCGGTTTGAACAGCAGGAGACCTCTCATGGAATGTGCTATTAGCGGTTGCATGGAGATGGGCTGTCCATTCAGAAGGTTATGAGAGGCCACAATGGTGCTGAGGTGGACTCTCATCAAGTTTGTCTTTAGATATGCAGAGGACAGGTAGAGGAGATACTGGAGGAGTGACTCCACTGGAGCAGAAAAGGGATTGAGATCTTTCTTGGAATACCAGACAGAGAGAATCTACGCCACTTAAAAGCATATGAATGTCCATTGTCAGGATGCATTGAATTGGAGACATCTGAAAATGTGACCCTATAAGCAGATTTTCTGGAGAACAACACCACTGAAGGGATGTGGCTAGATGGGCAGTGACTTGGATCCTGTCCCGGAGACAGCCCGAGGCCTGCTTCCACTGGGAGGTAAGAGTCCACATATGTAGTTGGGCATATGGAATGACATGCACTGTAGAGGCCATGTGCCCAAGGAGCTGCAGCATCTCTCGGGCAGTCAGATGGTCTTGTAGGAGCATCTAGGATGCTAGTTTGACTCGACTGGCACAACGAAGCTGGGGGAGAAACGCCCTGGATTGTTGGGTGTTTAGTAGGGCTCCAATAAAGCTTAGTTACTCACCTGTAACAGGTGTTCTCTGGGAACAATAGGAATCAGTCCTTACATATGGGTGGCGTCGGCGCTGACAGAACTCGCACAAAGCATTTCCCCAACTTTCAAAAGAAAGCCTTTGGGATATGCTACCACACATTTGTGGTACCCTTCCCACCCAAGGGTGCATCTTGCTCAATCAGATGACATAGCTAAGACGGCAGTAAAAATAAGGTAATGTATAGAGGCAACTCCCAGGAGAGGAGGGAGGGTTGTGAGGACTGATTCCTGCTGTTCCCAGAGAATACCTGTTACAGTTGAGTAACTACGCTTTCTCCAGGAACAAGCAGGAAATCAGTCCTCACATATGGGACTCCATAGCTCTAGGCTGCCGAGGAGTGAACCAAGACAGCACCAATGGCGATCAATCGGCTAGCCATGAGTTGCAGAAGGTGAGTCCCCACTGAGAGACTCTGCAAGACCCTAGCATCCAGCGACACTATCACTCCGGTATCCTGAATACAGAAAAGTCGGTGGGCAGGAGTTGCCTATACCCCGAGAATATTATGAAGTATTGCCTGGCCAAAGGTGCTGTCCCTGCGGGACTCGCTCTCCAGGCAGTAGTGAGCTGCAAACGTATGAATTGAAGACCATGTGGCGGCCTTGCAGATTTCTGTCACCGGCACTGAGAGGAGGTTGGCCACTGACACGGCCATCACCCTCACGCGATGCACTGTGATCCAGTGCTCGAGGGAGAGATCAGCTCACTCATAGGCGAGGGCAATACAGTCCGCCACCCAAGTGGACAGAGTTTTCTTAATCACGGGAAGCCCCAGTCTACTGATGTCATAGGACACGAAAAGCTGAGGAGCTTTCCGATGGGCCCAAGTCCGTTGCAAGAAGAAGGGCAAGGCCTGCTTGCAATCTAGTGTATGATTAGTTCCTCCGTGCTGGCATGAGGCCGCAGGAAGAAGATGGGGAGGACCATGTCTTAGTTGAGGTGGAAAGGAGATACCACCTTCGGAGGAATTTGTGGTGTGTACAGAGCACCACCCTGTTCTTATAGAACCTCGTATATGGTGGGTATGCCACCAGGGCCTGGAGTTCACTCACCCTTTGAGCAGACATGAGGGCTGCCAGGAAGGCCACTTTCCAAGACAGGTATCTCAGGTGGCAAGTGGCTAGAGGCTCAAATGGCGGTTTAGTGAGCTGGGAGAGCACCACATTGAGGTCCCATTCCGCCACCTGACGGCAGAGGAGGGCTCGGATAATAGGAGGCCCCAGAAGAACCTAGAAACCAGGGGTTGGCTAGAGAGGGGTTTTCCCTTGAAAGGGTGATGGGGCGCACCTATGGCACAGGATGCACCTTCATTGAGTTGGATTTCAGCCCGATGTGCAACAGGTGTAGTAGGTTCTGAAGAACCAGTTGCACATGATAGGAGAAGGGATTCTCCTTCTCTGCACACCAGATGGAAAACCTTCTCCACTTAAGTCCTCCTGGTGGAGGGCTTTTGAGAGGCCAGTAGGATCTCCTGACTTCCCCTGGAAAGTTGAAGGGGGCCAGCACTACCCTTTCAGCAGCCACACCGTTTAGCGTTTAGCGACCCCAAGTTGGGGTGCAGAAGGGAGCCCTCCTCCTGGGACAGGAGGTCTAGGTCCCAGCTCAGTGGGATTGGGAGTGCCACCGACAGGGATAACAGCAGAAGGAACCGGGGTTGCCTGGGCCACCTGGGTGTGATCAGTATAACTGAGGTCCCCTCAATCTGGACCTTGGTCTTGGTTATCAGGGGAGCAGGGGCAGTGGGAATGCATATAGTAGGCCCTCCAATCACGAGATCAGGAAGGCATCTGCCGCCACTCTCCCTGGGTGCAGCTGGCGTGAGTTGAAGCACGGTAGCTGCACGTTGTCCAGGGAGACAAAAAGGTCTATCACGGACCTGCTCCGGCGGTGGAAGAATTTCTTCGCTACCCTGGGGTTCAAGCGCCACTCTTGTGGGTGAAGGACTCTGCTTAGCATGTCTGCTAAGCAGTTATCTTGGACTGGCAGGTATACCGCTCGCAGGTGCGCTGCAAAGGAGAGGAGGGCCACCGCCTCCTGGCAGAGGGAGTTCAAGCCCATGCCCCCTGCTTGTTGATATAAAATATGGCCACCTGGTTGTCCATCTGGATCAGCACAGGTTGGTGCTACAGGTTGGTGGCGGAATACTCACAGGGTCAGGAAGATTGCCCTGATTTCGAGGAGACTGAGCTGCAAGAGTGTCTCCTCCTGGGTCCGGCTGCTTTGTGTGCGGCAATCCCCACAATGCACCTCCCAACCCAGGAGGGAAGCATCTGTTGTCAGGGTCCTCTGCAGTGCGGGTGCCTGGAATGACATTCTCGCCTGGAGTTGGTGCAGGTTTTGCCACCAGGTGAGGGACTCCTCCAGTTGGCGGGTGACTCTGACTCTGTCCCATAGTCTGCCCATGGCTTGAGTCCACTGTGAGCGGAGGCACCATTGGGCTGTCCACATGTGCAGGCAGGCTAATGGTGTGACGTGAGAAGGAGGCGAGCCAGTACTGACCGGCAGCTTACCTCTCCTGCCAGTTGTATGAGGCGGTCTGCCCTTTCACTTGGGAGGACGGCCTTGACCTATAGTGTGTCCAACTGCACCCCTATGAACTCCTGACTTTGGGTTGGAGCGAGATGGGATTTGGGGTAGTGGATGACAAACCCCAGGTGCTGCAGCAGGAGGACTGTACGCTCTGCGGCCTGCCTGACCTCTGAGGCCATACCACCTCTGATTAGTCAGTCGTCCAAGTTGGGGAAGACGAAAGCCCCTTGCAGGTGCAAGTGAGCCGCTACCAACGCCAAAGCACTTGATAAAGACCTTTGGCGAGGAGGCCAGGCTGAAGGGCAGCACTCTGTACTGGTAGTGCCTTCCTCCCACCACAAACCGTAGGTACTGCCTCTGGGAGAGGTGGATCAGGATGTGAGTGTATGCATCCTTTAGATCTAAGGAGCACAGCCAATCTCCCTAGTGGAGGTAAGGCAGCAGTGTTCCAAGGAAGAGCATCTTGAACTTCTCCCTCACCAGAAACGTTCAAGTTTCGCAGGTCTAGTATTTTATTTATTTAGCTGTGCTCGCTTTTCACCGGGTCAAAGCGGTTTACAACAAACAAGTGAGGAATACATTATAACAGGTTATTGCAGCATTTTAAGGGGGAGGGGATATACCACCACCGGGGTAGTTGTCACCAGGAGAGATTAAACATATTTACATATGGATAACATGTTAAAACCCTCTGCCCAGTGTGCAGCGGCGGCCAAGAGAGCAAATAGAATGCTAGGTATCATAAGGAAAGGAATGGAAAATAAAACAAAGGATATTATAATGGTCTCTGTATCGTTCCATGGTGCGACCGCACCTTGAATATTATGTGCAATTCTGGTCACCATATCTTAAAAAGGATATAGCATTATTAGAAAAGGTACAGAGAAGAGCCACCAAAATGGTAAAGGGGATGGAAGGATAATCCTATGAAGAGAGGCTAAAAAGGTTAGGGCTCTTCAACCTGGAAAAGAGACGGCTGAGGGGAGATATGATAGAGATCTATAAATTAATGAATGTAATGGAATGGGTAAACGTAGATCGATTGTTTACGTCATCAGAATATAGAAAGACTAGGGGACATGCAATGAAGCTACAGGGAAACCTATTTAAGACTAATAAGAGAAAATATTTTTTTACTCAAAGTGTAATTAAACTCTGGAATTTGTTACCGGAGGATGTAGTAAAAGCTGTTAGTGTAGCTGGGTTTAAAAAAGGTTTGGACAAGTTCCTGGAGGAAAGGTTCATAAACCATTATTAAAAGGGACCCAGGATATCACTGCTTGACCCAATACAAGCATTGAGGAACCTGTGTCTTTTGGGGAAAGTGCTAGGTACTTATGACCTAGATTGGCCACTGCTGGAAACAGGATACTGGGCTTGATGGACCTTGGTCTGACCCAGTATGACATATCTTATGTTCTTACATTTCTGAAATGGCATGTATCAGGGTTTCTTGACTTATCAGTATTTTGGTTTTCACTCAATCTCACTTCATCCAGAGTGTACCATGGTGAAGCACTTACTGGTTGCTGTTCTGCTTAGATCCTAGGTGTCCACTGAATAGATGGGTTTTCAGCTGTTTTCAAAATGAAGAGAGGACTTTATTGCTCCAGATTCTGGTTGAGAGGGCGTTTCATAGTGAAGGAGCATACAAGTCGAATGCACGGTTGCAGGTTTGGTGATTGAACTTTGATCTTTTGTGTGGCACTGTGAGAGCATTGCTTGTGGTCTGCCATGTAGGTCTTCCAGAGTCTAGGTGGGTTAGAAGGGTTTGGAGGTGTGAGGCATACTGTTGGCGAAGGGCTTTATGGACTAATACCAGAGTTTTGTACTTGATCCGTGCTTCTAGTGGGAGGATGTGGAGGTCTCTCAGGATCGGAGTGATGTGCTCGTGCTTTGTCATTCTTTGGATGATTTTGGCTGTTCGTATGTGCCTGAGGCCCCCTGTTCTTTCAGGGACAAGGAAGTACCTCGAGTAAAAGCCCTTGCCCCACAGATGCTTCGGTATGGGCTCCACAGCATTGTCCCTGAGCAGACATGTGTGCGCTGAGAGCAGAAGGGTCTGGTGAAGAAGAGGTCTCACTGGCTCGCCTGGAAAGAACCTGAGTGGTACTTATTGTAAGTGGAGGAGGTATCCCTCCTTTACCACCTGCAGCACCCACTGGTCTGAAGTGACCTTGGCCCACTTGTGGGCTGGTAATGGTCTCCCGGGGGAGGAAAGGCCCTGCCCTGGGAGTCAAAAGCTCCCCCCTGACTGGGCTGGAGCCAGGACTTGGGGCTTCTGAGCTCCTTGGCCCTGCCTCTTAGGATGACAATCCTGTTGCTGACCCAAAAATGAATGGTATCGGTGACTCTTTTGGAAGTGCCCCTTTTTCACGGAGAATAGGGGTCTTTTCCCTGAGGGTTTCTTGTGAGGAAAGGATCTTCTTTGAGAGCCTATGGCGGGTTACCACGTCGGCTTCTTTCTTGGCTGCCTTGTTGGCCATGGGTTTGCCCAACAAATTCACACAGGTGCAGGGCACGTCAAGCAGATTGTTCCGGACCCATTGGTCGATGTCTGAGGATTGTAGCCAGGCTTGGTGTCAAACCCCAATGCTGGCCACGGCTACTCAAGCCGCTGACTCAAATCTGTCGTAGGCTGCCCAGGAGAGGAACTTTGAGCAGTCCTTGATCACGGAGATCAGAGCTTGGAACCAATTGAGAGGTTCCCCGGCCAGCCCCGCTGAGAACCCGGACAACTCCTGGGTCAGGGCATTCAAATAGATGCCTATGTATAGCTAATAGGCCTGGATTCGACACCCCAGCATCAAGTCCTGGAAGCACTTGCACCCAAGGGCGTCGAGGGCTCTAGCATTCCTGCCAGGGGGGACAGAAGAGTACGTCTTCTGTCTTTTGAGTTTTCGCATGGATGACTCGACAACCATGGAGCTATGTGGGAGTTGGTGCTTGTGGAACCCCGGCCCCTTCCTGATGCAGTATATGGCGTCGAGGTGTCAGCTGACCACCGGCACAGAAGCCAGGATCTTTCACATTCGCAGCAGTAGCCACTTGAGAATCGGCTGCACTGGCACCATGAGAGTTTCCTTGGGTGGAAACCCAAACTGGAGGATCTCCAGCTCCTCAGTGTGTGGGTTCTCCTCTGTCTCGGTTTGCACAGAGAGGGCTCTGGCCATATCTCCGACAAAGTTGTGGAAGGTCACATCCTCCGGAGGAGAATGGCGCTGAGGGAGACAAGTTCGAGGGGATGTCTCAATGCCATCTGTATTCCGGGGAGGCCTCGTCATTGGTCTCCCACTCGGACTCGAGGGGGGATGATGAGTCCGAGGCCCTGGGACTCCTTGGCTCGAAGCCCGCACTGAAGGGCCAGGGCCCTCCCAAGGACCACAGGCCCGAGTCTCAGAAACTGGCCGGGGAGGACCGGATGCAGGAGGAACGGGACTGGGATCTCTACCTGGGCTGAGGTCTTACCTGATGCCGGTGCACTCGGAGCTCAGCTCGACGATCGGGAACTCCCCTGCAGTCAGGGGCACGGTCGTCAGGGCACATGATGTGGACAAACCTGCCATCATTACCTACTGCGTGGCCAGGATAGCAGGGATGTTCTGCTTCATGGCTGCCATTCTGGATTCCAAGCCAGAAGGCTCTGCAGCTTTTGGCGCGGGCACAGATGATCTCGGGCCCAGCATCGGCACTCTTGCGAGTGCATCCTTGAAGAGGACTATGGCCTTGAGGATCCTCGCATGGTCTCCGCCAGCCGAGGCATCTTTCCTGAGGACCTTGGTGGGACATTTCTCTGAGTCGCCTGAGTCCCTCTGGGCGGTCTTACCGGGTTTCTCAAGTAGAACCTCGACAGACTTTGAGGATTTTTTCTTTTTCCCCTTGGGCTCTGAGGTCTTTCGAAGGAGCCACCGCTGCAGGACTCCGAAGATGCTCGGCCCTCTCGAGAAGTGCTGGGCTTGGAGCTTGACTTTGGGGAGGCTGGTGCTGAGTTGGACCTGAGGAAAAGTTTCTCCTGTAACTCCGACCTCTTTTTATTGGTTTTAGGCGTCATGGCCTGGCACAGGTCGCAGGAGGTGCTATCATGGTCCAGTCCCAGGCAGCGTAGGCAGCAGTTATGGGTGTCAGTGACAGACATGGTTTGATTGCAGCGGTCACATTTTTTGAACTCACCTGGAGACATGGTGGGGGAACATCCGGCGGGGGTCGACAACACCCGGGCAAAAAGAGTGCAAACGCCAGTCGAGGCAAGCCTCAATCAAAAAAAGGGGAAAAGAGCAGAGAACAGCACCAGCTAAAGGCGGGAATAAAAACCAGTATGCAAACTGGGAACAGTTAATTTTTGAAGAGTCTGATATTGTCTGTTTTGAAGGACTAGAAAGGGGGGACTGTTACTTCTGGAGAGAAATCTGCAACTGTGAGTATATACTTCTGGTAATTTTCTAAAAAGAATTCTTTGTATTAAAGCTACTTAATCTGTGAACCCACTGTTTTTTGTTGGATCAGTTGGGGCCTAGTAGCAGCAATTAAAGTTTGAATTTAAAACACAGAGGAGAGCTTTCTGGTTACATTTCATACCCAGCAGAGAGCTTGTAGTTTAAATTTAATAGTCACTCAGGGCCAAGTAACAGCAAAGTACTTTTAGTTTAAATTTAACACAAAGAAGAGAGCTTTCTGGTTAAATTTAGTACCCAGCAGAGAGCTTGTAGTTTAAATTTCATAAGAAGTTAGAGCCTAGCAGCAGCTAAGAGCTATAATTTAAATCAAATCAGAATTTAGCTTACCTCAGCAGCACAAGACAGGGTACTGTGTAGCAGCCCTCTTTTAATAAGTGTTATTTCCCTCCCTCCCCCCACCACACCCACCCTCCCCTGGGATAATCATAGCTTTATAGGTACTTACACATCTTAAAAGACAGGAGGTGCTTTCAGGTGAAGCTCATTACCCAAATCAGTCATACACTAAGGACCTGAGATTAATTAAGCTTCAGGTGAACAAGGTATATTAAACGTATTAGGTACAGTTTTATTGGTATAAATACCCATAGCAACCCCTAGTAAGTAAGAACTTAAAGATCTAGACACAAACTTAACACTAAGATGCAAACAGCAGTCCAGCAGCGGGATGGGGGCTTTCCAGTCTTTTGCATTGAGTGTCACATGTATGATTTTCTCCCAGTTGGTGAGAGGTCTTACGTGTGCACTAAATGCAAGGAGCCCTTTTCTCTCAGGGAACAAGTCCGTTCTCTAGAGGCTAAAGTAGCAGACTTGGAAAACATAAGACAGACAGAGAGGTACATAGACGAGACCTACAGGGATATAGTCCTGAAGTCCCACCTCCAGTCTGGCAGCACCCCTGTTGTCATGGAGGAGAGAGGTCACGTGACAGGAGAGCATCACCCCGGTGTGGCAGGAAGTGATCCTGTAACTAGGACCTGTCCTCCAGGTGATGTAAAACCCTCTCGCACCGAGGAAGTTTCTCCAGGGCCATGTGCCCATGAGGGAAGGCTTAGGACAGCTGTTATAGTTGGTGATTCGATCATTAGGCATGTAGATAGCTGGGTGGCTGGTGGACGTGAGGATCGCCTGGTAACATGCCTGCCTGGTGCGAAGGTAGCGGACCTCACGTGCCACCTAGAAAAGGTCTTAGATAGTGCTGGGGAGGAATCTGCTGTCTTGGTACATGTCGGTACCAATGACATAGGAAAATGTGGTAGGGAGGTTCTGGAGGCAAAATTTAGGCTTTTAGGTAGGAAGTTGAAATCCAGAACTTCCAGGGTAGCGTTCTCCGAAATGCTTCCTGTTCCACGCGCAGGACCCAAAAGGCAGGCAGAGCTCCGGAGTCTCAATGCGTGGATGAGACAATGGTGCAGAGATGAGGGTTTTGGATTTGTTAGGAACTGGGGAACATTCTGGGGAAAGGAGGGGCTCTTCCGAAGGGATGGGCTTCACCTTAACCGGGATGGAACCAGACTTCTGGCATTAACCTTTAAAAAGGAGATAGAGCAGCTTTTAAACTAGATATTAGGGGAAAGCCGACAGTCGCCCAAGAGCGGATGGTTCGGAAGAATGTATCCTTGAAGGATACTACCAAAAGCAGAGAGGTTCCACAAAAGAGTAAAGTAGCCCAAATGCCCTCAAGTATGGAGCAGACAGAGCTTAAAGATCCCAATTTACCCATGTCTAACAATAGCCAAATTAACATGAATAAAATAATGATAGAGCTGATCAAATTGGTGGAGGGGTTGCGCTCTATGTTAGAGAGGGCATTGACTCAGAAAGGATTAAAGTTTTGCAGGAAACAAAATCTGCTGTAGAATCTATATGGATTGAAATTCCATATAAAAGGGGGAAGGCGATGGCAGTGGGGGTGTACTATCGAGCACCTGGCCAGAATGACCAAATGGATGATGAAATGCTCAAAGAAATCAAGGAAGCTAACAAAAGTTACAGCGCAGTAATAATAATGGGTGATTTCAATTACCCTGGTATCGACTGGGTCAGTGTCACGTCAGGACATGCTAGGGAGATAAAGTTCCTAGATGAAATAAATGACTGCTTCTTGGAGCAGCTGGTTCATGAACCGACCAGAGGGGAAGCCATATTAGACCTAGTCCTTAGTGGAACACCAGATCTAGTGCAAGAGATAAGGGTGTTGGGGCCACTTGGCAATAGTGATCATAGCATGATCGCCTTTGATTTAATTAGTGGAGGAGGGATAGTAAGGAAATCCACAGTACTACCTTTTAACTTTCCAAAGGGAGACTATGATAAAATAAGGAAAACAGTTAAGAAAAAACTAAAAGGAGCAGTTGCGAAGGTTAAAGACGTACATCAAGCTTGGGTGTTGCTGAAAAATACTATCTTTGAAGCCCAGACCAGCTGTATTCCACGCTTTAAGAAAAGTGGAAGGAAGTCCAAAAAACTGCCAGCATGGTTTAAAGGTGAGGTCAGAGAGGCTGTTGTTGCCAAAGAAGCATCTTTCAGGAAATGGAAAAAAGAGCCAAACGACGAAACCTGGAAACAGCACAAGCACTGGCAAATCAAATGCAAGGCATTGATAAGGCAGGCAAAGAGAGAATTTGAGAAGAAGCTTGCTGCGGAAGCAAAAACGCGAAATAAAGACCTTTTCAAGTACATTCGTAGCAAAAAACCTGTGAGAGAGTCAGTTGGTCCATTAGATGATAAAGGGGTTAAAGGAGCACTAAGAGGCGACAAGGCGATAGCGGAGAGACTGAATGAATTCTTTGCTTCGGTCTTTACTGAGGAAGATGTAGGGATGTTACCCATGACTGAAGTGGTACTTAAAGGTGCGGAAGAATTGAAGGAAATATAGATACATCGGGAAGATGTCTTACAACTTTTAGATAAACTGAAGAGTAGCAAATCACCTGCGCCGGATGGTATACATCCAAGAGTGTTGAAAGAACTGAAATATGAGATTGCAGAACTGCTATCAGTAATCTGTGAACTATCATTAAAATCATCTGTAATACCTGAAGATTGGAGGATCGCCAATGTAACACCAATTTTTAAAAAGGTTTCCAGGGGTGATCCGGGAAACTACAGACCGGTGAGCCTGACGTCAGTACCGGGAAAAATGGTAGAAACCATCATAAAGAATAAAATTACTCAGCATGTAGATAGTCACAACCTAATGAGAGACAGCCAACATGGCTTTAGACAAGGAAGATCTTGTCTTACTAATCTGTTATGTTTTTTTTGAAGGAGTGAATAAACAGGTGGACAAAGGTGAGTCGGTTGATATTGTGTATCTGGACTTTCAGAAAGCCTTTGACAAGGTCCCTCATCAGAGACTTTTGGCAAAACTAAAGAGTCATGGGATAGGAGGCAGTGTACTATTGTGGATCAGGAACTGGTTAAAAGATAGAAAGCAGAGGGTAGGGCTAAATGGCCAATTTTCCCAATGGAGAAAGGTGAATAGTGGTGTACCCCAGGGATCTGTGCTGGGTCCGCTGCTTTTTGACATATTCATAAATGACCTGGAAACTGGAATAACGAGTGAGGTTATCAAATTTGCAGATGACACAAAACTATTTAAAGTTGTTAAAACCCAAGAGGATTGTGAAAAATTGCAAGAGGATCTTGATAAATTGGAAGACTGGGCATCAAAATGGCAGATGGAATTTAATGTGGACAAGTGCAAGGTTATGCACCTAGGGAAGAACAACCCAAACTATGGTTACACGATGCAAGGTTCCACATTAGGAACCACCACCCAGAAAAAAGATTTAGGCGTCATTGTGGATACCATGTTAAAACCCTCGGCCCAGTGTGCATCGGTGGCCAAGAGAGCAAATAGAATGCTAGGTATGATAAGGAAAGGAATGGAAAATAAAACACAAGATATTATAATGCCTCTATATCGTTCCATGAGACCGCACCTTGAATATTGTGTGCAATTCTGGTCGCCGTATCTTAAAAAGGATATAGCAATTTTAGAAAAGGTACAGAGAAGAGCCACCAAAATGGTAAAGGGGATGGAAGGATACTCCTATGAAGAAAGGCTAAAAAGGTTAGGGCTCTTTAACCTGGAAAAGAGACGGCTGAGGGGAGATATGATAGAAGTCTATAAATTAATGAACGGAGTGGAACGGGTAAACGTAGATCGATTGTTTACCTTATCAGAATATAGAAAGACTAGGGGACATGCAATGAAGTTACAGGGTAAACTATTTAAGACTAATAAAAGAAAATATTTTTTCACTCAACGTGTAATCAAACTCTGGAATTTGTTACCGGAGGATGTAGTAAAGGCTGTTAGTGTAGCTGGGTTTAAAAAAGGTTTGGACAAGTTCCTGGAGGAAAGGTCCATAAACCATTATTAAGAAGTGACCGAAGATATCAATGCTTGACCCAGTACAAGCATTGTTGAACTTGTGTCTCTTGGGGAAACTGCTAGGTACATGTGACCTAGATTGGCCACTGTTGGAAACAGAATACTGGGCTTGATGGACCTTGGTCTGACCCAGTATGGCATATCTTATGTTCTTATATTCAAAGGCCTTTACATGGGTAACTTCCTTAGTTACCCATGTAAAGGTCTTATCTGAGATTTTTGAAGGGCACCTACATGGTAATGCCCTTTGAAAATCCTGGCTAAGTCCCTAACACGCCCAGATGCTATCCGCATAGAATCGGGACACGTTAAGGGCATTCTGGGGCGCACCGGGGTGGAGGAAGGGGCTATATGGGTAGCAGGGATTTTTGATGCTACACGCATAGCCCTCTACACCTTAAAGATAGCCAAGGTTTTCCTCACCTATCTTTAAAACGAAGAGGCTATGCAGGTAGCATCGAAAATTGCTGCTACTGCCGTGGCCATCCAGGCTAACCCGGATTTTCACTTCGGCCAGAGCGGAAGTGAAAATCCGGATTAAGGGGGTCGGCAGGCAGGATATGCGCCGCTGCGGCGCATAGCCTGACTATCTCAATATCAGGCCCTGAGGATATAGCAAGGATTTTTTCTGGGAAAACTGGACTGATGTCCATTGGGCTCTGTGGAAAAAAAGGAGACTGAGCAAAATGGCACCCTTGAAAGCTGGGGAAATGCTCTGAGCGGGTTCTGTCGGCGCAGACATTACCTATATGTGAGGACTGATTTCCTGCTTGTTCCAGAAGGAGTTTTTGAGTTGGAGTGAACTGGGATTTTGAAGTTTATCGCAAACCCCAAGGGGTATGTTTACTAAACCGGGCTAACGGTTAACCCGGGCTATCTGCAGCTAGGTCCCATTGAATAATATGGGACCTAGTGGCAGATAACACGGGTTAACCGTTAGCCCGGTTTAGTAAACATACCCCTAAGTGTTGTAGTACTGTGATGGTACGATAGAAACATAGAAACATGACAGCAGAAAAAGACCACATGGCCTATCTAGTCTGTCTTTCCATATCACTCACTACCCCTTTTTTCCTTTAGAGAGCCTCTGTGTATGTCCCATGCTTTTTTGAGTTTAGATACTCTTCTGATCTCTATCACCAGACTAATGGAAAAGAACAAAACCACGTAATTAAATATAAACCCAGTCCAGATGTGGTAGAGAAGGACAAGCACTTTATTAAAATATTTGAACAGGGGTGTTATATAAGAGCCAAGCCGACCCGACACAGGCTGTGTTTCAGTTATACACAAAAAGAGCAACAGCTCTTGTAAAGTCAATCAGGAAACACAAGAAGCAAGAGTAATGATGACACAGGTGCTTTATTGGAATACCCCAACGCGTTTCGGCGAATGCCTTCCTCCGGGGGGTGAAATAACTTACAAAAAAAGTAAAGTAAAAATACATTAAAAACAGATAAAAAGATAAGAAACATACTTAAACTAAACAGGCATCACAGTAAAAAAAGTGTAACATATCTACATCATGTGACACTCAAAGCAATAAATAAATAAATAAATAGTAATATCATGTATATTGATAAAAAGTACCATACATAAAAAAAGACTTATTATCTCTTTTATAGTATCATTAGTTCCTCACCTATTGTGCTTTTAGATATATTTTTTAAGTATCCCCATCACTTGAACATATTACAGTGTCTATATCTACTTAAATGCAAAGTGTGATAGCACTCCGGTTTGACATTTTTCTCCCCGGTTGCACAATATATGAATTAACCTCCGTCTGAACGTACGGTTTTCATTTAGGTTTTATAAGTACTATTCATATAAAAGGTGTTGAACTACAATGTATTTTTGGTCTCTGTAATTTTTCCGTTTTAGGTGTCACACAGATCACTGACATTACGTGTTTTTATTATGTTGGGAACATCTAGCTACAGCCCCTGCATACAGCTCTCTATATTCTCCTGTAGATCGACACCAGCTTAGCCACTCCTCCCTTTTTTGGCACGCTCTGTGGCGTCTACAAAAACTTGATCTTCTCATCAGCTGGCTTTTGCATACTGCACTAGATTTTGCGTTTCTTGGGAGACACTGTGTCAGGTAACGCCAACAATTTTTCATCTTTCATTCAGTCTTCACTTTTCCTCGGAGCATTTTTGTGCCTTTCAATATCTGGTTCAGCTAGGTTATGTTCGAGCACATTATCACTCGTACGGGACTCTACTTAGAGATACATTTAATTTGCTAAAGGATGACACACTAGTTCTGTAATTACATGATGTCTTTTTGTGGGATATGTCAAAATATAAGCAATAGAACTGCCATTTTAGTTAACTTTTCTTTGATAATTTAAATTTAGTGTCTGCATCGTTATTATCAAAACGAAATCGTCTCCCCTGTCAGAGAACACAGTATATAATCTGGGAGCTACTCTGTTAGGTAAGTCTATGCAATTCAAGTTTCACCTTTCTTGGCAGGATTCCCTTGCCTTTCAGGACATTGCTTTTTATGCCCCGTGGCTAGGATATTACCACCAGTACTAGGTTCAGTTAATAGCCATTTCTGATTCACAAAAGATTGATTACATTATTCGGCTCTTTAGCCATAATATGCTTCTACACACATGTTTCAGGCACTGCTTTGATGTTTTAGTGTCAGTGCTTTCAGTAATTTTTATTAACTTTATGATTATTTTAATTGTTAGAATGAACATTATGCCATGTAGTTTTTAACTTAGATTTCCGCTGGATAACATGTTGAGTATTGAGTTTGTTTGTCCTCTCATTACTATATATTACTATATATGTTTTAATTACGGATTCATTATATTGCAGTTCTTTTAATAAAGGACACACACAGTTCCGTACTAGCAAGACCTCTTTCCTGTCAATTTAACAGTGTCAACAACATAGATTTTACCATACGGGAATTTTACCCATGGTGCATTATTATGAGTATTAAATGATTAGCATTCCTTAGGGGTATGTTTACTAAACCGCGCACACGTGCGCGGCGCACAATAGCGTACGCTAATGATGCACTTAAGTGCTCTTAAGTGCCGCGCACGCGTACGTGTCACATTAATGGGCCGGCGCACGTGTGCGGGGCGCTGATGTGCGATAGAGGCGGGGAAAGGCTTACGGAGGGCGGAGGAAGGCCCCCGAGGGGCGGAGGGACGGGGTCAATGGGTGGAGAGTGGGAGGGGAGAGGCTCCCCGCACAGGAGCGGGGCTGAATTTCGGCCAAAAAAATACCGCGAGTGAAACCCTCGCGTTAGAGCCGATTTAAAGGGCAGAGAAACCATTTCCGTCAGCAATGTACAGCAAAACCGGGGAAACCTGCACAACGTGAGCAGTGTGATAAATGTGTACAGAACAAAATAGCAAATATAAATTGAAAATGACCACAACAAATTCCAAATAAATTATAATCCAGCTGGGCAACAGTGATATTAATGGGCAACCATAAAAAACACTCCCAGGAAAGCACCAAAAAAAAGAAATGAGTTTTGGAAGGGTCTACGCTCCGTAGACACGTTCAAAAAGCACTGCATTTTAATGGAGCTTTCCTGGGAGTGTTTGTCATGTTGCCCATTGATATCACTGTTGCCCAGTTTGGTTTTGGTTTTTTTCCCCTTTTTCGAAGGTCATCCTTGAGGTTTAATTGTACCTTTGTCCCCATACAAGGTAAACGAGCCCACAGTAAAATTGTGCAGAGCAGGGTGTCTGACTCGTGCGGCCAGGTTACCTATCTCCAGAGACTGCACTGTCTCTGTGGCCACAGTGTGGTGCAGCAGACACAGCCAGTGCCTGTAGGACCAGAGGATCACAGGTTCAAATCCCAGCTGGGGCTCCTGCCAACCCAGTCCCCATAGTTTTACCCACCACTAAACAGTGATAGTACAGACACTCCTTTATGGCAGAGAACATAAGCATGGTTCCAACACCTATATTTTACCCTACACCACACACAAACCAGCTGAGTCCCCCAAATTCAGTCCTGGAGTGCCACAACTCAATCAGGTCATATGCTTTTTCCCAGATAGGGACATGTCTGCATGTTGGCGGAAGGGTACAGGTGGTGGAGGGGGCAGTGGCTGCAAACCACAGCAGACAGTGGCCTAGGCCTGTGCAGGCTGGCACCGTCCACCGCAACAGACAGGCTCTGTCGGATGTACAGTCATGGACTCCCCAGGGAACACAGCATATCTGCGGCAACACGGTGGTGCAGTGCACACAGACAGTGTGTGCAGGAACAGAAGGTCACAGGTTCAAAGCCCAGCTGGGGCTACTGCCAATCCCAGTCCACATATTTTTCCTACAACTAAACCGTGATAGTACAGACAAACCTTTATTGCTGAGAACATACGTATGGTTCATACGCCTATATTTTACCACACCAAACACAGACACCATGAACAGCTGCATTACCTAGAGCAGAGTCTCCCAAATGCAGTCCTGGAGGGCCCCACAACATTCAGGATCCATGCTGCCTCTAATAAGGATGCCTGTGCTGCATATCTATGCACCACCCCCATGGTATGCTGATGTAGCTCATGCATATCTATGAGGGACAGCATGAAAACCCGAACAGTGGTTGGAACACCAGGACTGGAGTTGGGACACTCTGCCGTAAAGCAGCAGCCAACAGGGCCAGACACCCCCCCCCCCCGGCCCCATTGGCCAATGCCTCCTGGAGAGGCAGGACATTGGGCCCTGCCTGTATCCCCCAATACTAGCAGTTGCATACCTTAGCACTGCCACCCTACACCTGGGTATATGGTACACAGCTATCAAACGTTGCCCATGATAACTGGCAGATATCAATTCCTACGTTAAGCACATTTTGCTCATTGATCTCCACCATAAAAATCATTGTGATGTCTGCGGTGTGCGCTGCAGGTCTGGTCTCTGACAGTGTTTACCACCCTGGGGCGTGACCCCCAACAGTAGTGCATACCATATCCATGCCTGTACTGTGCCCAGGACTGGTGTGGTGAGTATGGCTGCTGGACTCCTCTATAGTAGCACAATGCTGGCATAGGTGTGGGGGTGGCTGTCTGCCTATCCAGTGTGTGGTGGCTGCAAACACCTTCCACAGCCCACACTGCCAGCAATGTTGCCAGTATTGGGCTGCCAATGTGCATAATGAGGAGCAAGGTACCATGGGTATAGGCCAGACAGGGTGGCCTGGCCAGGGTGCATCTGCACAGGGCATAGGGCACTGACTGGGACATTTCAGTGCTCGGCCACCACCTACACAGACAGGGTGACCTCAGTATGTCCTGCTGAGAGATCACTCTCACCCTGACTGTGCAGTGACCACAGCATGGCTAGGCACCCCCATAGTGCCATATAGTATTTCTCTCATGTGATAGATATGGGTTTCCTTATGGGGCCCAGTCACTGATTTATCTGCTTGCTGTGTATGCTGACATCCCAGTTCTGGGTGCACGCATCTCCACTGGGAACATGCACTGTGGACTAACTAGCACACTGTTTGCAGCTGGTATGTGTTGTGATGGAGCAGCTTGCAGGGTGCAGCGGCTGATGACTTGCTGCAGGAGAATATCAGATAGTGGTGGGGTGCAGCTCACCATATCCGGGTTGATGGTCCCCTCTACTGCCACCTATGCAGGGAGGTAGAATGTGGATCTATTGATAGGAGACCCTGTTTGCCACCCTCAGCCCTGGAGGAGGGGGGGTGGTGGTACATAGCCCACCTAGGGGTCCATGGGGGCTACACCTGACTGAAACAGACAGAGATATCCAAGGTGTTTGTGCAGCAACTACCTATCTCACACATTAACACTGCTTTGGACCTCCGGCATGGCCTCATTCAGCCATGGAAGGTGTTGTGGACCTGGTCCTGGGCGCCTCACCGCACCCTCAGGGTGAGCACAGTACCCGCACAATGTGACGGTGTGTAGCTACTCTGTGCCAGTAAAACACACGGTCAGTACCCCCTACCAGGCCGAGGTGGTGTGTGGGTGCACATGGTCACTTCCCTCTACCAGGCCGAGGTGCTGTGGGGGTGCATTGCCCATCTTGTGTTCATCTGTGGACAGCTGATTTGCATGTGCAGTGCATCATGGGTATGGGTGGGCTAACCCTATCCTGGTGACCACAGCAGACTGTCTGTGTGGTGACGTGCATGCTCTCTGCAGCCAGCCAGGGGCTTGCTAGCAGCTATAGAGCTGTAGCCCAATGGTTACTTCACTGCCTCTGAAGCCAGAGGTCATGGGTTCAAACCCACAGTGGGGTTATTTGATAGGGTTGTCCAACGCATTATCTTTTTTTAATGTACATATTTTGATGCCAGCAAAAACACCCTCAGCGTACTGTACCCATAAGGTGCCTCTGAGGGTGCTTTATAGGGCACCTTTTGGTTCCCGTCCATATAAGGTGCACTATACATTCTCCTGTGACGCAACCTATAGGGTGCCCTATAGGGGACATTTTAGGGTGCTGTGGCGGACAGTGCAATTTATAATGTGCCCTATGGAGTGCCTTATAGGGTGCCTTATACGGCACCTTCAATTACGGCACGTGAGGGTATGTTTGCTGGCAGCAATTAATAGCATAAAAATAAAGTGCTGCAGGACAAAATATGTACAATGCAAAGCTGATGCCACAGCCAGCCTTACGTATTAGGCACACTGGGGAGCAAACTCATGACCCCTGTATCAGCAGTCAGTGCCTTAACCATTGTGCTCCACTGCTGCTCCTCCTTGCCTGTCAGTGCACCTATTTATGCTTTTCATTCCTTAAACTGCACAGTGCTGCCATAAAAAACAGTACACTGACCTTGCGGTACCTCATACGGCACCCTCTAAAGCGCCCTATAAGCAAGATTCTAGGGTGCCTTGGCTGACAGTGCACTTTAAAATGTGCCTTATAGGGCGCCTTATGTTAACACGCTTTGAGAGTGCGTTTGCTAGTAGTGATAATTAAAATATGAATAAAATGCCTCCTAAAGCAATCTTCCCCATAATATGTTATGCCTCAACCAGCCTTGTTCATTGGGCACTTTGGGGGATTGAACCCCTGATCCCTGCACCATTGGTCAGTGCCTTAACCATTGTGCTGTGGTTTTGTTCCTGTGCTTGTACATCAGCGCACCGCCATATGCCTGCCAACATTAAAATGCCTCCAAAATCATCAGCGCACCGCCTTATGCCGCCCAATATTACACTGGCTCCTAAAGTAATGCCTCAGCTAGCCATCTTCATTGGGCACTGTGGGGGATTGAACCCCTGATCCCTGCACCATTGGTTAGTGTCTTAACCATTGTGCTGTGGCTCTGCTCTTCTTCCTGCACATCAGCGCGCCACTTATACCGCCCAGTATTATAATGCCTCCATAAACATCAGCGCGCCGCCTTATGCCGCCCAGTATTAATATGCCGCCAAAAACATTAGTGCGCCGCCTTCTGCCGCCCAGTATTTCTGCGCCTCATAAATTAACGCCTCAGCCAGCCGTCTTCATTGGGCACTGTGGGGGATTGAACCCCTGATCCCTGCACCCATTGGTCAGTGTCTTAACCATTGCGCTATGGCTCTGCTCTTTTTCTTACACTTCAGCGCGCCACTTATGCCTCCCGCGCAGCTATCTCATGCGCTAAGGTGCGGGGCGCACATGGGCGCCGTGCACCTTAGCGCATATGTAAATTCCACCTTTCCTTTTTCAGGACGGAACGCCCACTCCTTATATGGCACCCGCACACTACCGGGGCCCGCACTTTAACGGGGTTTTAGTAAACATACCCCTTAGAGTGTCTTCACCATTAATTTGTGATTGCCCTACTGTCCTGCGTCTATTTCTTCCTTTGTTGAGTTTATGTGTAAGTCAATTTTAAGTCACACTATACAATATATATATATTTTTTATGTATGGTACTTTTTATCTATATACATGATATTACTATTTATTTATTGCTTTGAGTGTCACATGATGTAGATATGTTACATATTTTTACTGTGATGCCCGTTTAGTTTAAGTATGTTTCTTATCTTTTTATCTTTTTATCTGTTTTTAATGTATTTTTACTTTACTTTTTTTGTAAGTTATTTCATCCCCCTGAGGAAGGCGTTCGCCGAAACGCGTTGGGGTATTCCAATAAAGCACCTGTGTCATCATTACTCTTGCTCCTTGTGTTTCATGTTTCGGTTATGCATTTCATCGGGGGTACTTTTGGCATTTTATTTATTTATCTATTTCTTCTATACCGCCCCTTCCAGAGATCAGGGGCGGTTTACATGGAACAATTTAACAGTTTTGTATACGTTCGTATAACATTACATTGAACAAAAAATTATTAACTTTTTACATATAACAGAGCATTAAACTGTTAAAACTATTTACAAGGTGTACACTTTTTGTATACTTCTGTATCGTTATATTGATCAGAAGTTTCTAACTTTTTACAGGGAATAGGCAACGAACTGCCATTGCTATTTACAGATGATATTTACAAAAAGGTTAGGATACAATGAGTTATAGTGTAGAGTATTCGTCATTCAAGTGGGGGTGTGTATGTGTGTGTGTGGCGGAATTTATTTCCATTTTTCGTGGATTTTTTGGTGTGTCTTTGGGAGAACTGTCTGAGAGAGGGCTGTGTATGTTCAATTAATTGTGTTTTTGCGGGCTTTTTGTTTGTGTCTGTGGACGCTGTGTGGCTGGACTTGGAGGGTAGGGGATTTCAAAGTGTTCGGAGAATAGGTATGTCTTGAGTTCTTTCCTAAATTGGGAGAGGTCTTTTATGATACGGATGTCTATTGGGAGATCATTCCAAAGTGTGGGAGCAGTGAATGTGAAGGCTCTGGCACTGGTGGATTTTTTAGTCTTCGTGAATGTTTTTGGTAACTCCAGTGAGTGGGTTGCGTTTAGTCTGCGGGCTCTTGAATCAGTTGGGGCGTGAAGTAGTGTGGATAGATGTGAAGGGGCGATATCGTTTAGGAGCTTGAAGGTTGTTAGTAGAATTTTGTATTTGATTCGGCTATTTATAGGGAGCCAGTGTAGTTCTAGCAGTATAGGGGTTACATGGTCTGCTAGGCGGGCTTTAGTGACTACTTTTGCACAAATGTTCTGGGCTCTTTGTAATAGGTAGATATTTTTTTGTGGGAGGCCGATTAGGAGACTGTTACAATAGTCAAAGTGAGGGGTGATGAGTGAGCTAACAACTGATCTAAAGTCATGCGTGTCAAGAAGGAGCCTTAAGTGTTGAATAGTTTTGAGTTTGTAGAATATGGTTTTTACTGTCTGCTTTATGTGTGGTAGCATGGTGAGTGTATGATCGATTATTACACCTAGGTATTTTACCTCTTTTTTAACAGGTATAGTTGTGTTATTGATTGAGATTGCTGTTGGGTAAGTGTCTTCGGCTACGGGTGATCTTGTTACGAACATTGCTTCAGTTTTTTTGAGACTGATGCTGAGGTAGTTGGTTTCCATCCAGGATGTGGTTTCCGCCATGCATTCGGATAGAGTGTTATAAGTGGGGGTTTTCGTGGTTATGGGGAGAGCGAGCATGATGTCGTCAGCATAGATAAAATGATTGATCTTGTGTTTTCTAAATATTTGTGATGGGTTGTAGGTACAGGTTGAAGAGGAGAGCAGAAAGGGCTGATCCTTGGGGTATTCCTTGTCCTTGGGGGAAGGTTTCTGATGCTTCTTGGTTTAATTGAACACGCATTAGTCTGTGTGTGATGTAGGACTTGAACCATTTGAGGACAGTCCCGCCTATTCCTAAGTTTTCTAATCTATTGATCAGTGTAAGATGGTTGATGTTGTCAAAGGCGGCGGAAATGTCTATGAAAAGGAGTAGGAGGCCTTGACTGTTATCATCTGTATGTTTTATGAGGAAGTCCGTCAGTGTAATTAAAAGGGTTTCTACACCATGGAAGGGGCAGAAACCAAATTGGTGTGAGTCAAGGGAATTGTGCTCATGAATATGTTCTTGCAATTGTAGTTGAACTGTTTTTTCTATTATTTTAGCCATAAATGGAATGCTGGCTATCGGTCTGTATGAGTTTGGGTCTTTTGGGTCGAGTTTATTGTTTTTTATTATTGGGCGGATCGTTGTGAGTTTTAGGGCATCGGGCATAATGCCTTGGGAGAGGGATTGGTTTACTATGTATTGAATGTTTCCAGCTAATTCTTCCTTAGTACTTTTGATCCATGACACAGGGCAAGGATCGAGTGGAGAAGTTGTGGTGTTGATAATTGTTATGATCCTGAGGAGGTGTTTTTGATCTATCGTGTGGAAGGTTGTCCAGTTGTTATTAATTTCGGTGTTTAAGGGTAGTATTGTTGGTGTAGTTTTAAGTTTGCACTTTAGTTTTTCTGCAAAGTGGGTTGCTAGGGTTTGAATACTTATTGCTGATTGTTTTGGCTCTGGGTTTTTGACTTTTGTCAGTGTTTTTACAATTGCAAATAGTTCTCTAGGGTGGTTGATAGCTAGATTTATTACCTTGGAGTGGTAATCCCTTTTTGATTTGTTAATCGCATTTTTGTATTCGTTGAGTGAGTTCAAGTATTGGGATTTATTTTCATCAGATTTAGTTTTCCTCCATCTCTTTTCTTGTTTTCTCAGTTGTTTTTTTAGGTTCGCTAGTTCTTTCGTGAACCATTTTTCTGTCTTTTTTAATTGTCTATGCTTGGAGTGTGTGGGGGCAGCTGCTTTTTGGACTGTAAGGTTCCAGTGATTTACAGTGGAGTTGATGTCTGGGAGGTTTGTGTTGAGTATGGGTAGTACTTTGTCAAGGAAGGTATCTTTGTTGAAGTGTGCAAAGCGTGATATATGGGGTGTGTGGTGTGTCGTATTCAGTGTTGCTTGTGCTGGGAGGTGGAGTGTAATGAGGTGATGGTCGGACCATGGTACTTCTGTTATTGTTGGAGGGGTGTGTTGTTGGTGGTTAATAAAGGAGAAAGGGAGGAAGATGAGATCTAAAGTGTTGCCTTTTGTGTGGGTAGGGGCATGTACTATCTGTGTATATCCCATTTGGGTCATAGCATCCATGAAGTTGTTTGATTGGGAATCATTCAGGGAAGGGAGGTTTAAATCACCTAGAATTATGAGTGGTTTGTTTGGTGATGTTGTGCAAGCAAGTTCGAGGATGGGGGAGAGGTTTTTTTGATCAGTTGTAGGGGGTCTATATATGAGGGTGAGTGCAAGGGTTCTATTTTCTATGTTGATAATGTCCATTCCGTCTATATTATTTAAACTTGTTAAGGTGTATTGTAGGTCTTTTTTGGCGAGTATGAGGGCGCCACCTCCTCTCTTTGCATCCCGATGACAGCTGAATATGTCATACTGATGTGTGATTAGTTGGTTTAGTAGTACGGTGTCTGTGGGAGAGAGCCATGTTTCGGTAATGCATATGATTTCAGGGTTTTTTTCTTTTATTATGTCATTGATTATTGGTATTTTGTTTCGTATGAATCGAATGTTTATTAGGATGAGCTTTGTTTTGGTGTTTATATTAGTAATATTGTCAGTTATACCTCTATATGGTTGATGCTTTATTTGTATGAGCCTTCGATGGTGTTTGTCTGAGTCGTGGCGTGAATAATGATCGTGAGAGTGTGTTGAGCTATGTGATGGGTTTTGGAAAGGAACCTGTATGATGGGGTTAATGTTATGTGGGCTTCGGTAGTGATTATGGATGATGGGGATGTTATTGTAGGGGCTTTGATTGGTTTTGTACGTATAAATATGTTGTATTAGGAGTGTTATTAGAAGGAGAGTGAAGGGGATGTTTATTTGTTTTGTAGGAGGCATTGTGTGTATTTCTGAGGGGATTTTGGGTGTGATGGTGCTCTGTGTATGGGGGATTAGTGTATGAGTAAAGGGGGTTGAAGGTTACGAACAACAGTATGGTGTTGTATGAAGGATGGGTAGGAGGTTTGATTGTTACTGACAACAGGATATATATCTGTTGACAGCAGTTCCCGATGATCTGGATGGCTATTGACAACAGTATAATAAGTATTGTGTTACAAACATCAGTATAACAGTGTAAGAAAATGGATTTGGGAATTAATTATTACTGTCAACAGTATAATGATTAATTATTACTGACAGCAGTTCCCGATGGACTGGTTGACTACTGACAACAGTATTATGATTGTTGTGTTATAAACAGCAGTTATATATAACAGTGTAATTAATTATGGACTGGTTGGCTACTGACAACAGTATTATGATTATTGTGTTACAAACAGCAGTTATATATAACAGTGTAATTAATTATGGACTGGTTGGCTACTGACAACAGTATTATGATTATTGTGTTACAAACAGCAGTTATGTATAACAGTATAATTAATTATTACTGAGAGCAGTTCCCGATGGTCTGGATGGCTACAGACAACAGTATTATGATTATTTTGTTACAAACAGCAGTATAGTAGTGTATAAACTGGATATGGGAACTGATTATTACTGTCAACAGTATAATGATTAATTATTGCTGGCGACAGTATGGTGATCAGTCATTAATAGCAACAGTACAATGTCTAGTTATTACTGGCATCAGTATAATGATTAATTGCTATCGGCAACATTGTAACAGCTAATTGTTACTGGCAGTAATATAGTAACTGGTTATTATTGGCAACAGTGCAGTGATTAATTAGTACTGGCAGTAGTATAATGATTACTGAGGTATAATCAATAGTAAAGCAGTGTGTAATAGGTGTGTATGAGAACTAATTTTTACTGACAATTGTTTGCAAATGGCATGTTTGGCTATTTGCAAACAATATAGTGGTTATTGTAAGATACTGGCAGAAGTGAATACAGTTTCAGACAACAGTGTATAATTCTTTTGACAATAGGATATGTGTGGAGATTACTGACAACAGTAAGATTAGGTGTGCTGATAGTCACAGTTAATGTTATTTCATTAGCTCATTTAGAGGTGGTATACTTGCTGTTCTAGATGGATGGTCTGGTTGATGATGTTTAGCGAGCTCGACCTTAGGGGAGCTCCAGCTGGTTAGTTATGTGGTTCTTGTTTGAGATATCAGTTGATCTCTTCTGATGAAGTTGGTGTGTTTGCTTGAAGAAACTGGTTCCGTGTTTACCCGATCAATCTCTGTCGATGGTGGGGGGACCGTGAGAACAGAAGGTCTGGTTGTTGTCTGGTGAAGCTTTGGAGAGGTGCCCTTCTGAGTACTTAGCTTTAGAGGACCCCGCCTAAGGGCCACGCCCAAGGGTCCTCTGGCGAGGCCCTCAGGCGCGGGCACGCAAGGTGCGGGCACGCCTAGGGGTACGCTCTTCTTTAAGCCTGCAGAGGGCTGCCCGGATTGGGCGGATGAGGCGGCTGGAGGCGGACCCGAGGATCGGCGGTGCTCAATCCCTCCTGGGAGAGTTCAGCTGCTGGAGAGGGAGCCTGCTGCCGATTCGCGCTCTTTTAAGCCCGCAGAGGGCTGCCCCGATTGGGCGGATGAGGCGGCTGGAGGCGGACCCGAGGATCGGCGGTGCTCAATCCCTCCTGGGAGAGTTCAGCTACTGGAGAGGGAGCCTGCTACCGATTCGCGCTCTTTTAAGCCCGCAGAGGGCTGCCCCGATTGGGCGGATGAGGTGGCTGGAGGCGGACCCGAGGATCGGCGGTGCTCAATCCCTCCTGGGAGAGTTCAGCTGCTGGAGAGGGAGCCTGCTGCCGATTCGCGCTCTTTTAAGCCCGCAGAGGGCTGCCCCGATTGGGCGGATGAGGCGGCTGGAGGCGGACCCGAGGATCGGCGGTGCTCAATCCCTCCTGGGAGAGTTCAGCTGCTGGAGAGGGAGCCTGCTGCCGATTCGCGCTCTTTTAAGCCCGCAGAGGGCTGCCCCGATTGGGCGGATGAGGCGGCTGGAGGCGGACCCGAGGATCGGCGGTGCTCAATCCCTCCTGGGAGAGTTCAGCTGCTGGAGAGGGAGCCTGCTGCCGATTCGCGCTCTTTTAAGCCCGCAGAGGGCTGCCCCGATTGGGCGGCATACTCTTCATCACTGCTGTCCCATGGGAGGCAAATATGAATGATGTTCAAACCAATCTTTTCTGCAAAACTTCTGGCTGTTTCCAGCATCTGGTCATCATCACTTGCCTGTACAATGGCAAGCAATGGCTTAAAGGTAGGGTGCTCTTTCTGCAATGAGCTCAGCAGACCTTTACAAAGCTGGATAATTTTTTTGCAGTCACAGAGGTTTCTGCATGCTACTTAGTATTCACAGACAGCACAGTATGCGCACATTTCTGATCTCTACCACTGGGAGACTATTCCACGCATTTACCATTCTTTCCATAAAGAAATATTTCCACATATTATTCTTGAGTCTATCCCCTTTCACCCTCATCCTATGTGCCCTCGTAGCAGAGCTTGCTTTCAATTGAAAGAGGCTCTCCTCATGTGCATTTATGCTACAGAGATATTCACATTCTCAATCATATCACCTCTGTCCTGCCTTTCTTCTAAAGTATACATATTAAGGTCCTTAATTCTGTCTCACATGCTTTATAATGAAGACCATTAACCATTTTAGTAGCCACCCTCTGTACAGACACCAACTTGTTTATATCCTTTTGAAGGTGTGGTCTCCAGAATTGCACACAATACTCCAAATGAGGTCGCACCAAAGACTTACACAGACACTATCACCTCCTGTCTTCTGCTGGCCATTCCTCTCTCTATGAAACCAAGCATCCTTCTAGCTTTCACCATTGCCTTTTCTACCTGTTTAGCTACTCCGAGATCATCAGACACAATCACGCCTAGGTCCCGTTCTTCTTTCGTGGACAGAAGCGCTTCATCCCCTTTACTGTATCACTCCCTTGGATTGTTGCAGCCCAAATGCATGACCCTACATTTTTTAGCATTAAATTTAAGCTGTCAAATTCTAGACCGTTCTTCAAGCTTAGCTAGATCCCACCTCATGTTATCTACACCTTCCTGGGTGTCTATTCTGTTGCGGATTTTGGTATCATCCATAAAGAGGCAAACCTTACCCGACAGCTCTTCCGCAATATCACTAACAAAGATGTTAAAAAGAATCGGACGAAATCCAGAGTTCTAAGATGGCGGTGGCAGAACTTGTGTGAGCGGAGCGCTTTGTCAGATGGGAAAGAAGTGGAAGGTAAAGGGGGCCAATGCGCCCTCCGTAGCCCCTCAACCACGTAGCCATTATCTTTCTTAGTGTGTCCACTGGATTCCTTTGTGGTGCGCCTGGCTCAGCAAATGGCAACTTCTGGGGAGTTAAGCTCAGCTGCGTTGGCGTCAGAGTCAGTTGACTTGACACACACTTCGAGTAGTCTCTCTGTCTCCCTGGATTTATGATCCTTGGTGAAGGTGGCATGTGTCCAGGATTCCCTAGAGGAGCAGCGGCTGGTTGAACACCTAGTGAGGTGATTCGCGATGACCGACGAGGGAAAGCACTGGGGTCTTCTCAGGAGAGAGTGTTTTCCTCCTTGGTCCAGCAGAATTCCGCCAGTCACACTGGTCAGTCAACAGGAAGTTTGGCAGCAGGTTTGGCTGCCCAACAGACCCAGGTTCGAGAGTCGGGCGTTATAGAGAGCCCTACAGCGGCAGTGGGGGAGTCTCTCTGAAACCTTCATATTACAGCGACCGGAGATTTTCACGTTAGAATCTATCTGGACAGCTATAATGTAGCTGGGGGTTGCTCTGATTCCTCAGGTTACTGCTTTGAGTCAGAAAGCTGAACTTAGCTATGTGGCTATTGATGAGACTGCATCTAAGGTAGTATCTCTTCAAACTTCTTTGTCTGCTGTGCAAATGCAAGTTAATGACTTGGAGAAGTGTTTTGAATCCTTGATGAAAGACTCCTCTATAACTAAGGTGAAGTTGGAGCACCTGGAAAATTCTGCTAGGGCTGCAAACTTGAGGATTATAAATTTTCCTAAGGATTCTTTAATATCCCCAAGAGATATGTGGCAGAACTACCTATCTGATGTGTTGGGTATGCCATCTGAATCCCACCCACCGATGGTAAAGGTTTACTATCTGCCAACTTTTAGACGGTCACCAAGGGATTCAGCTGGGATTGTCCCTGAATTGGGGCAAGTAGATGCTTTGGATGTCTCCGCTATTCTTCAAGATTCAAGGGAAGAAGTTGTTACTCCTGCCACCCTATTAGTTACTTTAGCTTTGATTTCAGATAAAGAGTTGTTGATGAAGCTGTTCTTCAAGAAGAGAAACTTGCGTTTTAAGGGCTTATTAGTCTGCATGTTTCCGGATCTTGCTCGAGACAGCGCAGTCGAAGGGAGTTTCTCCTCATGAACCCAGGGGTTCAGCAGTTGGGGAGGGGGCGCTTTTTTTCTTAAAATATCCATGTAAATGCTTGGTTAAATACCAGGCTCTTTCTTGTGTTTTACTTCAGCCCTCCCAACTGCTGGCCTGCCTTAATGCTAGACGTCTGGAGAACCAGGAGCTTCTTCTTGCTGAAAGAGTAGTTACTCACCTGTAACAGGTGTTCTCCAGGAGCAGCAGGAATCAGTCCTCACATATGGGTGACATCGGCGCCGACGGAGCCCTCATGCGGAGCATTTCCACAGCTTTCAAAGAAAACCTTTGGGAATGCAGCGCGCATGCGCGGTCCCCTTCCCGCCCAAGGCTGCCATCTTGCTCAGTCTGATGACATAGCTAAAAGACAGCAAAAAAACCCCAAAATGAATCATATGACTGCAACTCCAAGGGGGGGAGGGAGGGTCGTGAGGACTGATTCCTGCTGCTCCTGGAGAACACCTGTTACAGGTGAGTAACTACTCTTTCTCCAGGACCAAGCAGGAAGTCAGTCCTCACATATGGGACTCCCCAGCTTCGGGCTACCGGGAACCCAAGCTGAAAAATAAGCTCCCTCTAGAGTGTCAGCATCCGTGAAAGAATCCTTTCTGAGAATGCCTCCGTACGGTAGACCAACACAAGGGCCGGAGAGTAGGAGTTGCCTAAACCTCAAAGAGATTACGGAGTACCGCCTGTCTGAAAGCACTGTCCCTACGGGACTCCCTCTCGAGGCAGTAGTGGGCCGCAAAAGTCTGGCTTGAAGACCAAGTAGCGGCCCGGCAGATGTCTGCCAGCGAAACAGAGCGGAGATGAGCTACTGACGTGACCTTCACCCTGACATGGTGGGCTGTGACTCGACCCTGCAAGGAGAGGCCGGCTGCCCTGTACGCCCAGGCGATACAATCCGCTACCCAAAGGGACAACGTACGCTTGGAGACAGGTAACCCAAATTTATTAGGGTCAAAAGATACGAAGAGCTGAGGAGCCCTTCGATGCCCCTGCGTACGTTCTATGCAGGGTCGGCCCGTCCATTGAGCAAGAATGTTTTTTGCCCAGGGCCCCGCATTTCAGGGGGCCCCGCGCAAAAAACATTCTATATAAGCCCAAATAGATTTTAAAAAAGCAAACTGGCTGCTGCTGCCGCTGCCACCGTGGCAGCGGCAGAATCAAGCATCCCGCCGCGGAGCCCCCCCTGCCCGGCAAAGCCTTCTTGCAGCATCAGCTCTGGAGTCCCAAAGCGCAGGCTTTCAGAGCCGCGAAGGGAGAGCTTCTCTGACCTCTCGCGGCTCTGTTAAGCCTGCCGCGGCTGATCGAAATCCCATCAGCCCCGGCGGGATTAAACAGAGCCGCGCGAGAAAGAGAAACTCTCGCGGCTCTGAAAGCCTGCGCTTTGGGACTCCGTCCGGAGTTGATGCTGCAAGGAGGCTTTGCCAGGCAGGGGGAGCCCTGCGGCGGGACGTTTGATTCTGCCGCTGCCACGGCGGCAGCGGCAGCTGTAGCAGCAGCCGGTTTGCTTTTTTATCTATTTGGGCTGATGGGGGGAGGGGGTAGGTCTGGTAATGGGCTATGGGGGGGCAAAGACTGGAAGTGGGCTGATGGGGGGGTTAGAACTAGTAATGGGCTATGGGGGGGCTAAGACTGGAAGTGGGCTGATGGGGGGGTTAGGACTAGTAATGGGTTATGGGGGGCTAGGACTTAAAATGGCCTGATGGGGGGGTTAGGACGTAATGGGCCATGGGAGGGGAGCTAAGACTGGAAATGGGCTGATGGGGGGGGGTTAGGACTAGTAATGGGCTGATGGGGGTAGGACTGGTAATGGGCTGATGGGGGGCTAAGACTGGAAATGGGCTGATGGGGGGGTTAGGACTAGTAATGGGTTATGTGGGGGCTAGGACTTGAAATGGGCTGATAGGGGGTAGGACTGGTAATGGGCTGATGGGGGCTAGGACTGGAAATGGGCTGCTGGGGGCTAGGACTGGAAATGGGCTGATAGGGGGCTAAAACTGGAAATGGGCTGATGGTGGGGGATAGGACTAGTAATGGGCTATGGGGGGGCTAGGACTGGAAATGGGCTGATGGGGGGTTAGGACTGGTAATGGGCTATGGGGAGGCTAAGACTAAAAATGGGCTGATGGGGGGTTAGGACTGGAAGTGGGCTGATAGGGGGTTAGGACTGGTAATGGGCTATGGGGGGGGCTTAGGACAGTAAATGTGCTATGGGAGGGCTTAGGACTGAGAATGGGCTGATGGGGAGCTTAGGACTGGTAATGGGCTGATGGGGGGCTAGGACTGGTAATAGGCTGGGGGGTTGCTAGGACTGGAAATGGGCTGAGTGGAAGGAGGGCTTGAACTGCAAATAGCTGATGGGGAGGGGGGCTTGGAATGGAAATGGGCTGTGAGGGGAGGGAGCTAGGACTGGAAAAGGGCTGGGGGGGGGGGTAGGACAGGAAATGGGCTTATGTAGGGGCTAGGATAGGACTTGAAATGGGCTTTTGGGGGTGCTAAGATTGGAAATAGGCTGTGGTGGGGGCTTGGATTGAAATGGACTCATGGAGGGGCTAGAACTGGAAGTAAGCTCATGGGGGGCTTGGAATGGAAATGGGCTGAGTGGAGGGGAGCTAGGATTTTTTTTTTTAATTTTTTATTTATGAAATTTTATAATATAATCAAGAAAGAAACATAATTCTTTCCTGCGGAAACAGGTTGACAAAAGGAAAAAAAACAGAACAAGTATCAAAATAGGAATTATACACGGCTCTACTACAAGTCCGTGCCCAATAAAGAAATAATACATAGAATGCCAACCCCACTAGCCCACCATACAAGGGGAACTCTTATTAACATTAAACTATACCAAATGCGTAAGAAACAAGGCAGCAGTCAAATTCAGAACAATTTATATTGTGAGTTTAAGGAGGATCACTTATAGAGTCTGGCCGCTTAGCACTAATGAAGGCTACCAGCTGAGAGGGTTCATAAAAAATGTAAGAAACCGCCTGGTATCTCACCAGGCATTTACAAGGGTGCTTAAGAAAGAAAAGCCCTCCCAGCTGTAAGACTCCAGAACGAAGCAGGAGAAACTCCCTGCGTCTCTTTTGAGTGTCGCGAGCCAAATCAGGGTACATACGGACAGCCATGCCCCTAAAGGGAAGCTTCCTTTTCCTAAAAAATAACCTCAGCATCCACTCTTTATCTGACAATAGAGCAAATGTAATAAGTAAAGTGGACGACTCCTGAGAGTTAATCCCAGAATTCTCTATCAGATCCGTAATATTCAAACCTTCCCCTTGACCTAAGCCAACCCCTAGGGCCCCACCAGTTATTCTCTTTCCCTTAGGAAGATAATAGATCTTAACCAAAGGGGGCATTAAATCAGGAGATACCCCTAGTATGTCACGTAGATATTCCTGAAACATATCTCTTGGAGAAACAGTAGGAACCCTGGGGAAATTAACAATACGCAAATTGTGTGCCCGAGAAAGATTATCCAAATGTTCCATTCTATATTGTACTGACAGAAAATTCCTCTTAAAAACATCAACTTGATCCTCCACATTAACAACTCTATTTTGTAAGCCCCCCACAGTCACAGTAACTTCTGAAAGTCTCCTTTCTAAGTCCGTAACAGAGGTCGTCACAGATTTAACCTGAGAAACCAAAGAAGAAAACTGAGGGAGTAAAGCTTCACCCAAAGAGGCTATAGCGTTCCATATTGTTTCTAAGGTAAAGTCAGTAGGACGTTGTAGTGTAAAAGTCAGCCCTGAGTCGGCATGCAAACCTTCAGCCTCCATAGGCACCAGCAGGTCGACTCGTCCCGCAGAAACAGCTGTTCCCTCTGCCAAGATACCTCCAATTCTCGCCGAGGTTGGTAAGGAGGCACTCACGCCTCCAGATTGCTGATCGCGCTCCACCAGCCCTCCCTCTCCTGGCCCTCGTGAAGAATCACCGTCTCCTGTCGTCGCAGAAGAGAGTACTTCCAGGAAGCCTTCCGGCAATAGGGAGCTGCGTGGGACCTTCGGCGCAGGACTCAACACGGGGGAGAAGGATATCGCCGAAGCAGATGCCGAACCACCCGATTCTGGCGAAACCGCAACTCGGCACTCTCCACCCGCTTTTACTGAATTCGGAGCAGAACGCTGTAGGTAAGTGTCCATAGGACCTATTACTGGAGTAACAGGCGTCGAGGCACCCAGGGGCAGTGAGGGCAATGGCCCCGCTTTGCCTTTACGTTTCCTGCCCATAGAAGAAAAACGTCCTCACACCGCTAAGGCTGCTGCCGCCATATTGAAAGGTTCCCCCCGGGAGCTAGGATTTGATATGGGCTGATGGTGGGGCTAGGAAAGGACTAGAAATGGGCTGATGGGGGCTGGGATTGGAAATGAGCTGAGGGAGGGACTCGGATAGGACTGGAAATGGATGGGGGAGCTAGGACTGGAAATGGGCTGATGGTGGGGCTAAGATAGGATTGGAAATGGGCTTATGGGGGGCTAAGACTGGAAATGGGCTGATGGGGGGGTTAGGACTAGTAATGGGCTATGGGGGGGCTAGGACTGGAAATGGGCTGATGGGGGGTTAGGACTGGTAATGGGCTATGGGGAGGCTAAGACTAGAAATGGGCTGATGGGGGGTTAGGACTGGAGGGCTGATGGGGGGTTAGGACTGGTAATGGGCTATGGGGGGCTTAGAACTGGAAATAGGCTTATGGGGGCTTAGGACTGAGAATGGGCTGATGGGGGGTTTAAGACATAATGGGCTGATGGGGGGCTTAGGACTGGTAATGGGCTATGGGGGGCTAGGACTGGTAATAGGCTGGGGGGTTGCTAGGACTGGAAATGGGCTGAGTGGAAGAATGGCCTGAACTGCAAATAGCTGATGGGGAGGGGGGCTTGGAATGGAAATGGGCTGTGAGGGAAGGGAACTAGGACTGGAAAAGGGCTGAGTGGGGGGGGGGGGGTTGGACAGGAAATGGGCTGATGTAGGGGCTAGGATAGGACTGGAAATGGGCTTTTGGGGGTGCTAAGATTGGAAATAGGCTGTGGTGCGGGCTTGGATTGAAATGGACTCATGGAGGGGCTAGAACTGGAAGTAGGCTCATGGGGGGTTTGGATTGGAAATAGGCTGAGTGGAGGGGAGCTAGGATTTGACATGGGCTGATGGTGGGGCTAGGAAAGGACTAGAAATGGGCTGATGGGGATGGGATTGGAAATGAGCTGATGGAGGGACTCGGATAGGACTGGAGATGGATGGGGGGAGCTAGAACTGGAAATGGGCTGATGGTGGGGCTAGGATAGGATTGGAAATGGGCTTATGGGGGGCTAGGACTGGAAATAGGCTTATGGGGGGCTAGGACTGGAAATGGGCTGATGCGGGGTCTAGAAGGGAGCGGATGCTGGGTGGGGCTGGAACTAGAAGGGAACTGATGTTGGGGGAGGATTAGAATGGGATGGAGCTGGGAGAGTGAAATGGAGAGGGGATTTTGTGTGGGAGGGAAGACAAATCTACAATTGGCCGGATATTGGGAGCGTAAGTGGGGATTGAGGATGGTGGTGTAAAATTTGAGTGGATGAAATAGGAATGAGGAAAGAGCAAAAGGAGAAAGATTAGTATGTTAAAGCAGATGTAGAGAGAGAATGGAAAAAAACTAGAAGAAAGAAGAAAGGACAAATGGACAGCAGACGATGGAGAGTTAGCAGAAGACACGAAGAAACCAGAAGAAAGTGGCTGGAGCAATTGCAACTGAAAAAAAATGCACTAAAGGTAGAAAAATACTTTTTTATTTTGAATTTATTAACTGGAATATGTCAGCTCTGGGAAATGTGCATCATTGGAGTGGAGGAGTAGCCTAGTGGTTGGGGCAAGGTACTTCAGGCCGGAAGGTCGGGGGTTCAAATCCCACTAGAGGACAGCAACCTTGGGCCGGAAGGACTGGGGTTTCTAGTCCCACAGGTGCTCCTTGTGGTCTTGGGCAAGCCACTTAACCCTCCATAGCCCATGTTCCCTGTAAAATAGTTATCTCCAAGTTATAATACCCTGTTCAATGTAA
Organism: Ichthyophis bannanicus; assembly: GCA_033557465.1. Taxonomy (NCBI): domain Eukaryota; kingdom Metazoa; phylum Chordata; class Amphibia; order Gymnophiona; family Ichthyophiidae; genus Ichthyophis; species Ichthyophis bannanicus. The sequence goes on along the minus strand of CM066039.1, from coordinate 157,574,446 downwards.
TTTCAGTTTGTTCAATGTAAACCGCACTGATGCAGAATAGCGCGGTATATAAGAGAATAAAAATAAATTAACATCTGCGTTTTGTTTAGTACAAGAGGAAATTAATCTATAGTTTTTTTTGTACAGTGTTGTTGTACATTCCAAGTTTGGCTTTTGGGGTTCCCAGTTTAATTATTGTCTTCCTATTTCTAAATTGTGATTCCTTGTTTGGTGATGGTCTATGTTCTGCATGTGTAACTGAACTGAGGTATTCTGTTTATGTAATTCCTATTTGACATTGCCACTTGTTCTCTTTCCCCAGTCGGAACACAAGAAGCAAGAGTCATAGATAGGTGGAACAGGTTTATTAAAACCCCTATGCATTTTGGCCGTAGCCTTCTTCAGGGGGCACACAGCTAAACAAAGTAATGTTTAATACAAATTAAAAAATTATATGAAATAATACATAAATACACAACCAAAACTTATTAAAAACATAAAATACATAAATTATTAAAAACATGTAATATAGACAGATAAAAGAAAATGCGCATAAAAATATAAATAACATGTACAATTGTAAGCAGGATAAAAATGTGTATAAAACCAAACGCAGAGTGGAAAAGCACAAATAAAAGTGCTAGATCAAACATGCAAATTTTTGTGTCAGACAGGCTACATAATATTCAAAAATACAAAACAAATCAATATTCCTAATGAAAAAACGTATTTAAAAAAAACGTATTTTAAAAAATTATATAACCTTGTGCACAATCCTCATGTGTTAGTGACCCAGGGGAGGAGGGGGTGGGGGGGAGGGGTGAAGAGGGGGAGAGGAAGCGGGGGGAGGGGGGTGGGGGGGAAGGAAGAGGGGGGGGGGGAAGGAGGGAGGGAAGGGAAAGGAAGGGGAGGGAGGTGGGTTGCGTGATGAATACAGAATTGCATAGATAGATAAGTAATGATAATAAACCAAATGAAAATTGCATAAATAATTAAAAGAATACATAAATAGATAAATAAATAGCCACAAATGTTAAAACCAAATGGAGACAATGTTCTAAATATGAATAACATGTGTAAACTAAAAAATGATATACCATAATACAGAAATACAAATACACCATGCATAATAGATAACAGGTGATTATAAAAATATTGTTAAGTCTGTTTCTTGATTAAGACCGTGCAGTTCCAAGCTATTAAATTCATAAATGTAACGCTGTTCTAACTTTAATAACATCTTATTAATATCTCCACCCCTCCAATGAGGGACAACTGTCTTTAGGACCATGAATTTTAAGTCTGTAATCAACAATTGTGATACAGTGGAGCCAATGGAGGTTAGTGAAAATACAGAACTCACCTCAAAATGGGCTAGGCAGAGAGATCCAGCATGGCTAAAAAGGGCTGAGCACCCGGTGCCATCAGCACAGGTAGGAAAGAAAGGGTTAGAACGGAACTTTCCTGTCTGCAACAGTGACGCAGTTAGAATCCAGGATTCTAATTACCAGCACCTGCCCCCAGGAGCAGACGTTACGTGCAGAGAGGGGAGGTACAAAGGGACCTGGTTAGAACCAGGAAGTCAGAACAGCCCTGAGAACAGACCTGAGAACAGCTCAGAGACCAACTCTGAGAACAGCGCTGAGAACAACTTCAGGAGTAAGGCTGAGAGCAACTACGAGAGAAAGTCTGGGAGACAGAACAAATACCTGAGAGCAAGTAAGCAGGACTCTGCAGGGGAAGGTGACACTCCGATGCAGCTAGAGTTTCAGCAGCAATCAGGCAAGTCACGGAAGCAGAGAGGGTTCCAAAGCTCCAGGAGAAGTTTTAATCCCAGGGAAAGCATTGAAGGGCTGGGAGGTCCAAAAGCTCTCAGAGAAAGCTCCAGGCAATTACCAAGGAGCGTTAGAGAAGCGTACCACTGGCAAGACAGCCCCCAGGAGGATTTCCTGGAAGGCAGGAAGTGGAACACTAGCCCGAGAGTTTTTACAAACCTCGGAGGAACTTGCTACACGAGGCTAGAACTTTGCCACGAGAGAAAAACCCCACAGCTGATGCCTGCAACCTAGATAAGGTAAAGAAGATAAAACCTTACATTGGGGAAGGAAGTGAAACTGGGTGTTTTTATAGTCCTTATTGGCAGCAAGGTTTTAACCTGGAAAAGGGTTCCAAGTGAGAGAGCCAAGAGAGACTGGCTATAAGAGAACTGATTACAGAAGAGGTTTTTACAATCCCGAGTTAGAGCAGTGCCTGGGAGAGGGGAAAGTTTACCCTCCCCCGACCAGTGAAGCTACCACTTGTTATATGAGTAAGCCTGGCTGCGTCAGCTGCCAGCCAAGTATAAACCAAGATACAAGCAGTAATAATTACATTGACCAGGAGCCAATGGATTGTACAATTTGTCTGAATGATGAAATAACCTCTTTGCGTTAGACCTCTCTGTGCAAGGAACAAGAGAGAAGAAATATGCTCAAGCTGTGTTTTGTTTAAGTTCTGCATTATTGTATTCCAAGCATTGATATTCGCCGGGGAACGGGAATAAACCCCACTTTACTTTATCACCTTGACTGTCTGACTCTCTGTCTTAAAAAGAAGTAGCAACAAGGTGACTCAAAACACCCTAGGCGACTGCCTAGGGCACTCACTGAGTCTCTCCCTACGAGGCTTGGTGACACAATAAAAGGGCATTACAGTTGTGGCAATTGCTCTGTTTGCATACATACCATTGTGACTAAAGGTGTATTTATACATTCTTTAACAGGCACCAAAGTCTATTTACAACAATACACCAACTGCAAGACTATCAATGCAATTTATTTGATTCAGTGCCCCTGCAACATGGTATACATTGGTAAAACTCTGAGAAAGATACGGACGCGTATTATAGAGCATAGAAGTAATATAGCAAGGAAAATATCAGACAAACCATTAGTCTCACATTGGCTTGAAAAATTGCATAAGATTACAGACTTAAAATTCATGGTCCTAAAGACAGTAAATCCATCTTATTTTGGTATATATGAGCTTTAGTGCCATACTATTATGAGTTTTTCTTGCCATTTATCTTATCTTCTGCACATGGTTTTTATTTGTCGCAATTAAGGTACAGACTTTATTATGTTTTTATAATCATGTCATTATATGCATGGTTTACCTTTTTTAATTCTGTAAGATAGCATTTCTTAATATTTTTATTCTTATCTATATAGATTTTCATTTGGTTTATTATCATTACTTATCTATCTATGCAATTCTGTATTCATCACGCAACCCACCTCCCTCCCTTTCCTTTCCCTTCCCTCCCTCCTTCCCCCCCCTCTTCCTTCCCCCCCACCCCCCTCCCCCTTCCCCCCCTCTTCCTTCCCCCCCACCCCCCTTCCCCTTCCCCCTCCCCCCCTTCCTCTCCCCCTCCTCCTCCCCTCCCCCTCTCCCCTTCCTCTCCCCCTCCTCCTCCCCTCCCCCTCACCCCCTTCCTTCTCCCTCTCCTCCTCCCCTCCCCCTCTCACCCCCTTCCTTCTCCCCCCCTCCCCTCCCCCTCTCACCCCCTTCCTTCTCCCCCCTCCCCCCTCCCCCCTCTCCCCCTTTTTCCCTCCCCCCTCCCATCCTCCTCCCCTCCTCCTTCCCCCCTTTCTCCCCTCCCCTTCCCCCTCCCCTCCTTTTTAATCAATTGGTCAGTGCGGGTCTTACCGATAATTATTTCATATTGACTGGCTTCACACAGCAAATGCACCTTTAGTCCTTATCACGGCGCCCAGTCTTTGTTTTTTAGCAGTACGTGCTGTTTCTCTTTTTTGATCAAAAAAGTGCATTTACAAGGTTTTAACATTTTTCAAATTGCGTTAGAATCGCTTGTATTCATCCTCTTACCACAGTGGTTCATACACAAGTTTAAAACACATGGTATTATCCTTTTAAAAAAGGATCTTTTATACATCAAAGAATAATTGAGGTTTATTTTTTCTTAATTATGATGTTTGCAGGGGAAGTTTCCAATATTTTACTACTTTACATATTGCAGTCCACACATGTCTCCTTTGCCCCTCCCACGGTGCCACATCACTCAATTTTGGCGCGTTTTCCAGCGTCTTTAAGTTCACAGTCTAATGGTCAACAATTCTTTCGATTTTGGCAGAAGCAGCAGTGCCTTCGAGACTTCTTAGGTTTGTAGAATTTCTTCATTTAAAAAATATTTTGAATTGTTACCCCCATGGCCTGCTTGATGAAATTGGTTTTCCGCGTTGCAGCGTCGCGTCTATGTCCTTCCCCTTGCATTTGCCAGGTTCATTTTTTACGGTACGTGAAGCACCTTCCTTTGATTACATATGGGGTTTTTTAATAGTTTTTAGATATCCTTACAATCGCGACAGTGGCGCTTGTATATTTATGTTTATTTTTACCTCAATGATCTACATACAAGTTAATAAATACATATGGTTTTCTTGTTTAAACAAAGGATCTAATGTTTTTTTGTACTTTAGTTTATACATGATTAAGCTTTTAATTATGTAACACTGCACACTTTTGTTTGAACGCGGGCCTCGTCATACTTATGGTGTCAAGTTGAAACACGTTTCCATTGTGTTGCCACGTCACACTCTCTTGGCGCGAACTCTAGTTTTTTAACTTTGGAGCCATCCAGTTCAAACCTTTTTATCTCGGCCTAAGAAGCTTTGCCCTGAAGTCCTTGTGGTTTCTTACTTCACATAAATTATATAATTGTACCCCCTTTTAACCTGATGATGCAATTGGTTTCCTTTTTAGTGACTCTTCACATTGTGGCAATCGCGTTTACTTCTCAGTGATCTTCATATGTGAGTAAGAAGATGCACTAATCCATTCCCTCCCACATTTTAAATAATTGCACTCTTTCCATTTGTGTAAAGTATGCACCACTGTGCTGCATTGCCTTAGCGTTTTGTTCCTAGCAGTGCTCAGACTGTAACGAAGTATATTCTGATTGCACAGGAAAGTTTTTTAACATCAGTGTTGTTTCTTATTTGGCATGGTAATTTTTTCATAGGTTTCCAAAAGTGATTTGTTTAGGTTTTAGTGAGTTTATTCTGTGTGGCTAATTCTATTTTTAGTGATTTTTCTTACACGTGTAATTGCCTCTGCAGATTTTCTCCAGTGTCACACATGTGAGTTATACATTTTTATGCAAGGTCATCATTTCCACATAAATATAACTTTGTATCATCACAATACTTTTCACCCTTTTGCTTTTCTATACCAGTACCAGTATCAATATCACTCGACATTTCCTCTCCCTCCATCCTTCCCATCCCCTCCCCCTCTCCACCCTCCCCTTCCCCCTCCCCCTTCCTCCCCTCCCCTCTCTCTCCCCCTCCCCCCTCCTCCCCCTTCTCCCTTCCACCCCACCCCCCTCCTCCCCTGGGTCACTAACACATGAGGATTGTGCACAAGGTTATATAATTTTTTAATATACGTTTTTTTTAAATACGTTTTTTCATTAGGAATATTGATTTGTTTTGTATTTTTGAATATTATGTAGCCTGTCTGACACAAAAATTTGCATGTTTGATCTAGCACATTTATTTGTGCTTTTCCACTCTGCGTTTGGTTTTATACACATTTTTATCCTGTTTACAATTGTACATGTTATTTATATTTTTATGCGCATTTTCTTTTATCTGTCTATATTACATGTTTTTAATAATTTATGTATTTTATGTTTTTAATAAGTTTTGGTTGTGTATTTATATATTATTTCATATAATTGTATAATTTGTATTAAACATTACTTTGTTTAGCTGTGTGCCCCCTGAAGAAGGCTACGGCCGAAACGCGTAGGGGTTTTAATAAACTTGTTCCACCTATCTACGACTCTTGCTTCTTGTGTTCTTCTGGGATTTACTGCAAGAGCAGGTGCTCCTCCTTGTATTTCCTCTTTCCCCAGTCGGTCATGTATTGTTATTCTCTGAAATATATTGGTTTAATATTTGCAGTGTTTCCTTTTGATAGGTAGGGTATGGTGCTTTTGTGAGTCCTGGTAGTGCTGTTAGGATACGGTGGGTTTGCTATGGGTTCTAAATGGGCAGCGTTTGTAGTAGTTCCTAATGTGCCTGGCGGTTGGCACTGGATTATAGCAATGTAGAAATCTTTTAGTCTTTCTTTATCCGTACGCTCATTAAGAGGCATGTTTACTAAAAGTTAGTGTATGGTAACATTATGCAAATATTTATGCAAATGAGGCCCCGCACCGAGTCTCCGCACATGGCCCCGCACCCCCCTTGGGCCGCCCCTGGGTCTATGTAAAAGGACAATGCCCTTTTACAGTCCAGGGTATGCAGGACTGTTTCAGCCCGGTTGGCATGCAGCCCAGGGAAGAATGTTGGAAGAACCACCTCCTGATTGAAGTGGAAGGAGGAGACAACCTTCGGAAGGAACTTAGGGTGAGTCCGTAAGACCACCCTGTTCTTATAGAACCGTGTGTACGGTCTATCAGAAACCAGAGCTTGTAGTTCACTCACACGCCTGGCCGAGGTAAAAGCCACTAAGAACAACGCCTTCCAGGAAAGGAAGCGTAAGTGACAGGTAGCCATCGGCTCAAATGTTGGCCAAGTAAGTTGGTGCAAGACCACATTCAAATCCCACTCAGTGGCTGGTGGACGGATCGGAGGCTTGAGCAAAAGCAGGCCTCTGAGGAAGCAGGACACCATGGGGTGGCCCGACAGAGATTGGCCCTCTACCTGTGAGTGGTGTGCCGATAGAGCACTGAGGTGGACCCGAACAGAGTTGGATTTAAGGCCGAGGTCCGACAGGTGAAGCAGATACTGCAGCACCACTGGCACCAGGCACGAAAAAGGATCCTCCTGGTGCTGAGCACACCAGGTGGCGAACCTACGCCACTTGAGGGCATAAGATTTCTGGGTGGATTGCCTCCTAGAGGCCAAAACCACCTCTTCCACTTCCTTAGGTAGAAGTAAGGGGGCTAGAACTACCCTTTCAGCAGCCAGGCCATCAGATTGAGGGACTTGAGGTTGGGATGCAGGAGAGATCCCTGATCCTGAGATAGGAGATCGGGTTGCACCCCCAGAGGGAGTGGAGTGTCCACCGCCAATTGCAGAAGGAGTGGAAACCATGGTTGCCTCGGCCATCTGGGGGCTACCAGAATCACCGAGGTCTTGTCCTAAAGAACCTTGAACAAGGTGCGGGCCACTAGAGGCGTGGGAGGAAATGCATATAGTAGGCCCATAGACCAAGAGATTAGAAACGCATCTGCTGCTATTCGCAGAGGATGCGGTTGCCTGGAACAGAACCTGGGTAGGTGATGGTTCAGTGCACTCGCAAAGAGATCGATGGTTGGAAGACCCCATCTTAGAAAGATCCCTTGGACCACCAGAGGATTCAAATGCCATTCGTGAGGCTGTAGAATCCTGCTCAATCTGTCTGCCAGGGAATTTTCCTGGCCAGGCAGATAAACTGCCTTGAGAAACATGTTGTGTTTGATTGCCAAGGAGCACAGGGCTTGTGCCTCCTGACACAGATATTTGGAGCCTTGCTTGTTCACGTAGAACATTGCCACTTGATTGTCTGTCTGAACTAAGACAGACTGGAGAGAGAGGACATGAGAGAAAGTCTGTAGAGCTAAGCGGATAGCTCGCAACTCCAACAGATTGATCTGCTGTGTGGACTCCCAAGGAGACCAGAGGCCCTGAGTGCAAGCCCCCTGGCAATGTGTACCCCAGCCCTGAAGGGAAGCATTGGTTGTCAGCACCTGTGTGTGTGGAGGCGTCTGGAAAGGCACCCCCTGGACCAGGTTCGGGAGATGCAGCCACCACGGTAGGGAGGCTGCCAGCAGTTTGGACACCCTTATCTTGTCTTTCAAGTCCCCTGTGGCTTGCACCCACTGAGCTCTGAGGCACCACTGAGCAGGTCGCATGTGCAGACGGGCATTCGGAGTTACATGGACCGTGGATGCCATGTGGCCCAAGAGCCTTAGGAAGTTTCTGGCGAAGACCAGAGAACCGCTGTGGAACTGTTTGGCCAAAGCCATCAGTCTGTGGGCCTTGTTCTCGGCAAATAAGCCTTCGCCTGGAGGGTATCCAGTCTTGCCCCTCTGAACTCCATGTCCTGTGAGGGGAGCAGAGTGGACTTTGCGAAGTTTATTATGAAGCCTAGATGCTGGAGAAGAGAAACAGTGCGAAGGGTGGCCTGTCTGGCCGCTTGTGGAGACTGACCCCTGATGAGCCAGTCATCCAGGTATGGAAAGACAAAGATGCCCTGGTTTCTGAGATAGGCCGCCACCACCGCCAGGCATTTGGTGAAAATCCTGGGGGTGGAGGTGAGGCCAAATGGAAGAACCCTGTATTGAAAATGACTTCCTCCCACTACATATCTGAGATATTGTCTGTGGTCTGAATGAATGAGGATGTGAGTATAAGCATCCTTCAGGTCTAAGGAGCATAGCCAATCTCCCTGCTGGAGGTAGGGCAGCAGTATTCCAAGGGTAAGCATCTTGAACTTTTCCCTCTCCAGGAACTTGTTGAGATTTCGCAAGTCTAGGATGGGCCTGAGGCCTCCCGTCCTTTTTGGTACCAGAAAGTACCTGGAATAGAAGCCTCACCCTATCAGGTGGTGAGGCACCGGTTCCACCACCTGCTCCTGTAGAAGACTTGCCAACTCCTGAAGGAGGAGGTTCCTGTGCAGAGGGAGTCTTGGAGGCTCCCCTGGAAAACAGGAGGGGGGGTAACTGGTTGAAGTGGAACAAATAGCCCTTTTGGACTATGCTCAATACCCAGGTATCCCCTGTTATGGCTGACCACCTGTGGGCGTACAGTGTCAGCCAGCCTCCTGTGCTGAGAGAAGCCAGCTGAGGAGGAGAGGCTATGCAGTGGGAGTCAAAACCCTGCTCCCTGCTGTGCAGGAGCCGGGGCTGATGGCTTGGGGGTTTTCTGCCTATGGGGCTCATGTCCCTGCCCCTTGGCCTGCTGACCCTGATGGGGAGCTGTAGAGGCCTGAAACTGAGGGTAGGATTTGTAGGCAGTAGCCTTCCTCGGATAAAAGGGCTTTTTCCCTGAGCCCTTCTTCTTCTGAGAAGGGGCAGAAGTTTTCCTGGACAGCCTTGTCCTGGTGAGAGTCTCAGACTCGAGTTCTGCAGCCTTTTCAGCCATGGGTTTGCCAAAAAGGTTCTCACCTTGGCAAGGGACATCGAACAACTTGTCCCGTACCCATGGCTCGAGGTCCGATGACTGTAGTCATGCCTGACGGCGTGCACTGATGCCAGCCGAGGCTACTCGGGCCGAAGCCTCGAAGCCATCATAGGCTGCTCGAGAGATAAACTTTGAGCACTCTCGAATCCCGGATGAAAAAGCCTTAAACCTCTGCAAAGGTTCCTCGGAGAGGCCAGCTGAGAACCCGGCAATCTCCTTTGCCAGGTCTCAGAGGTACATGCCCATGTACAGCTGGTAAGTCTGGACACGACAAGCCAGCATAGAGCCCTGGAAGCACTTTCTACCGAGGGCATCCAGGTTCCGGGCCTCCCGGCCGGGGGGCACTGAGGAGTGCATCTTCTGACTCTTCAGACGATGCATGGCCGATTCCACAACCATGGAGTGGTGCGGTAGCTGTGCCTTCTAGAACCCAGGGCTCTTACGGACTTGATAAATGGAATCGACCCATTTGCTGAGAACCGGCGCTGAGGCCGGTGCCTCCCACATGCAGAAGAGCAGCCGTTTCAGCATCGGAGGAACTGGTACAGTAAAGGCCTCCTTAGGTGGAGAGTCATACTGGAGGGCCTCGAGCTCCTCGGCTCGAGGCTCCTCCTCAGGATCCGCGGGGAAGGCCAAGGTTTTGACCATGTCCCTCATGAAGTCCGAGAACCATGTATCCTCCGGTGGGGACCGTCTACGAGGCTCGGACTCCGGTGAGTCTGATAGGATTCACCGGGTCCGGAAAGTATCCGGGGACTCCTCGTCCTCTGTCTCCCACTCTGACCCCTCCGAGGAGGAATCGAGCGGCTCCGGCCGGGCGGGCATCGATGCCATCCGCCCCAATGCTGAGGGCACCGGCGTCGATAACCTTGGCCCCAATCAGGAGGCCGAGAGGGACCTTGGTCGAGGATCAACTCGAGACCGCATCAACTCGAGGATCGGCTCGGCCTCCGGACGTCAAGGTCCTGGTGGTCGGGGCAAATGCACCGGTGAAACCGGCAATCAGTACCCGCTGCTGCTCCATGAAGGCAGCCAAGCTGCTCTCCAAGGCCGTCAACCTGAGACTCAGCTCAGGAGACTCAGCAGCCCCCGACTCGGGCCCCGACGGCGTCGGACCCGACGTCAGCTCCCCCGGAGGGGAGTATGCGAGGACAACAGCACTCACGTGACTCGGGGACTTCGGCTCCATTCGAGGCAACTTGGCAGGCCTCTCCGACTCTGAGGACCCAGGACGGTGGTCGGGGCTATGCGACCTGGCCCTCGAGGGGCCAAGAGCATCCACCGACGCCGCCTTTGCGGGTTTCTTCTTCCTTCTGTGTTCCCGAGAAGGAGACCCCCTTTCAGAGGAGCCTCGACAGTGCTCGGGGTCGGACTCCCGAGATGTCGAAGCCTCTGATGAGGTCCGGGCCTGGCCGGACACGGAGTCAGAAAAAAGCCTTTCACGCTGATGCTCCTCAGCGCCTTAGAGGACATTTTGCCGCATGAGACACAGACCACCGGGTCATGGTCGGGCCCGAGGCACTGGAGGCAGCAGTCATGTGTGTCAGTGAGAGACATCAGCTTCTTAAACCAATCACACTTCTTGAACCCGCTGGCAGCCATCGGGGGAAAAAGGACCCCTGCAAGGTCAAAAGACTGGGCTGCCTGTGAAAAAGAGAAAAAAAGCGGGAACGCTAGTCACGAAGGACAAAAAACGAAAAACTAGCTCCGGGCTTGATACCGGTTTACCGGGCCCAGGCGGGAAGGGGAACCGGCGAACAGGCAAAAAACACGATTCCAACGCAGGAAAAATCAACTTTTTACCGGGTGACAACGACACACGTCCGTCGGGCTCCGCAGAAAAAAGAAGACTGAACAAGATGGCACCCTTGGGCAGGAAGGGAACCGCGCATTCGCGCTGCATTCCAAAAGGCTTTCTTTGAAAGCTGGGGAAATGCTCCGCACGAGGGCTCAGTCGATGCCGACGTCACCCATATGTGAGGACTGACTTCCTGCTTGGTCCTGGAGAATCACCATGACTATTGTAATGTACCAGTTGTTCAAGTTTATTGTATTTCATTCCCTTTTGTAAATATTGATTTTTCTTTTTTTGGATCTCCTCTTATTGAGGACTGAAGTGAGATTCATGGTTTATTGTTGTTACCTAAAGCGTAGTTACTCACCTATAACAGGTGTTCTCCAGGGACAGCAGGAATCAGTCCTCACTTATGGGGGGGACGTCGGCACAGATAGAGCCCATGCGGAGAAATTCCCCAGTTTTAAAAGAACGCCTTTGGGATTGCTACCACACATGTGTGGTCCTCTTCCCACCCAAGGGTGCCATCTTGCTCAGTCAGGTCCCTTAGCTTGAGCCCTACCAAGCAGATGGCAAGGGAAGGATAAAAATTCAGCAACTCATCAGGGGAGGCGGGAGGGTAGTGAGGACTGATTCCGGCTGTCCCTGGAGAACACCTGGAGAACACAGGTGAGTAACTACGCTTTCTCCAGGAACAAGCAGGAAGTCAGTCCTCACTTATGGGACTCCCTAGTTATAGGCTACCGAACCTGTAACCAAAAAACGCTTCCGCGAGGCCCTAAGCAGAAGCAGAAGCAGAAGCCAAAGCCCGAAGGAACCCAAGTCCTCGGGTCTTCGGGGCGAAACCCTCAATAGCCATGAAGAAGAGTCGGAGGGCGCCAATTTTGAAAAAGGGTTCCAGGGGTGATCCGGGAAACTACAGACCGGTGAGCCTCACATCAGTACCGGGTAAAATGGTAGAAACCATCATAAAGAATAAAATTACTCAGCATGTAGATAGTCATGGCCTAATGGGAGACAGCCAACATGGTTTTAGACAAGGAAGATCTTGTCTTACTAATCTATTATGTTTTTTTGAAAGTGTGAATAAACAGGTGGACAAAGGTGACTCGGTTGATATAGTGTATCTGGACTTTCAGAAAGCCTTTGACAAGGTCCCTCATCAGAGACTTTTGGCAAAACTAAAGAGTCATGGGATAGGAGGCAGTGTACTACTGTGGATCAAGAACTGGTTAAAAGTTAGAAAGCAGAGGGTTGGGCTAAATGGCCAATTTTCCAAATGGAGAAAAGTGAATAGTGGTGTACCCCAGGGATCTGTGCTGGGTCCGCTGCTTTTTGACATATTCATAAATGACCTGGAAAGTGGAATAACGAGTGAGGTTATCAAATTTGCAGATGACACAAAACTATGTTAAGTTGTTAAAACCCAAGAGGATTGTAAAAAACTGCAAGAGGATCTTGATAAATTGGAAGACTGGGCATCAAAATGGCAGATGAAATTTAATGTGGACAAGTGCAAAATTATGCACCTAGGGAAGAACAACCCAAACTATGGTTACACGATGCAAGGTTCCACATTAGGAACCACCACCCAGGAAAAAGATTTAGGCGTCATTGTGGATAGCATGTTAAAACCCTCGGCCCAGTGTGCAGCGGCAGCCAAGAGAGCAAATAGAATGCTAGGTATCATAAGGAAAGGAATGGAAAATAAAACAAAAGATATTATAATGCCTCTATATCGTTCCATGGTGAGACCGCACCTTGAATATTGTGTGCAATTCTGGTCGACGTATCTTAAAAAGGATATAGCGTTATTAGAAAAGGTTCAGAAAAGAGCCACCAAAATGGTAAAGGGGATGGAAGGATACTCCTATGAAGAAAGGCTAAAAAGGTTAGGGCTGTTTAACCTGGAAAAGAGACGGCTGAGGGGAGATATGATAGAAGTCTATAAATTAAAGAACGGAGTGGAACGGGTAAACGTAGATCGATTGTTTACGTTATCAGAATATAGAAAGACTAGGGGACATGCAATGAAGCTACAGGGTAAACTATTTAAAACTAATAAAAGAAAATATTTCTTCACTCAACGTGTAATCAAACTCTGGAATTTGTTACCGGAGGATGTAGTAAAGGCTGTTAGTGTAGCTGGGTTTAAAAAAGGTTTGGACAAGTTCCTGGGGGCAAGGTCCATAAACCATTATTAAGAAGGGACCCAGGATATCAATGCTTGACCCAGTACAAGCATTGCAGAACCTGTGTCTTTTGGGGAAACTGCTAGGTACGTATGACCTAGATTGGCCACTGTTGGAAACAGGATACTGGGCTTGATGGATCTTGGTCTGACCCAGTATGGCAGATCTTATGTTCTTATGAGTTGCTTATACCCCGAACAGGTTACGGAGTACAGCCTGGCCGAAGGCGCTGTCCCGGTGGGACTCCCTCTCCGGGCAGTAGTGGGCAGCGAAGGTATTCGTGGAAGACCAGGTCACCGCTCGGCAGATGTCCATCAGGGGCACGGAGCGCAGCAAAGACATTGAGGCCACTTTGGCCCAGACCCCATGTGCGGTGACTCGACGATCCAGCGGGATGCCTGCCTTTGCATGGGTAAAAGCGATGCAGTCCGCCACCCAAACCAAGAGGGTGCGCTTGGTGACTGCCTGCCCCGGTCTATTGGGATCATACGTCATGAAAAGCCAGTCAGACTTGCGATGAGTCTGGGTATGCTGCAAATAAAAAGCAAGGGCCTGTTTGCAGTCGAGGGTGTGGAGAACCATCAACGCCTGGTCGGTGTGGGGCCTCGGGAAGAAAGTCGTCACTATCTCTTGGTTGAGATGGAAGTCCGAAATGACTTTAGGCAGGATATTTAGGGTGGGTACGGAGGACCACCCTGTTCCAATAAAACCCGGTGTAAGGGGCACCAGCCATGAGAGCCGGAGCTCACTGACTCGGCGGGCTGAGGTCAGCGCCACCAGGAAAGCCACCTTCCAGGACAAATGCCGGAGCGAACACGTCGCCATCGGCTCAAAAGGTGGACGGGTGTGCTGTGTGAGTACCACATTTAGGTCCCATTCCGCCAGGGGAGGACGGATGGGCGGCTTGGATAGCAGGAGACCCCGCATGAAGCAGGAGACTAACAGCTGCCCTGAGAGGGGTTTTCCCTCGACAGAAAGATGATTAGCCGAGATGGCGCTTAAATGAACTCTGACAGAGTTTGACTTCAGCCCTTCCCTTGAGAGGTGGAGGAGGTACTGGAGCACCCACTGAACAGGACACGAGAAGGGGTCAATCTGGTGTTCCGAGCACCAGACGGAGAAGCGTTTCCACTTAAAGGCATAAGCTCGCCTAGTGAAGTCCTTCCTCGAGGCGAGGAGGACTTCCTCGACCTCCTCCGGAAGGGCCAGAGAGGCTAGGGAGACCCGTTCAGCCGCCAGACAATGAAGGATAGGGAGGTTAGTTTCAGGTGCAGAACCAACCCTCCTCCTGTGTCAGCAGACCCCTGGGGGATCCAGGGGCTCCGTCGACAGCCAGAGCAGGAACCAAGGCTGCTGAGGTCATGAGGGGGCCACGAGAATTAACGATGCCCCATCCTGCTGAATCTTGAACAATGAGGGGGAAAGGAAGGAATGCATAGAGAAGACTGGAGGAACAGTCGAGGAGAAATGCATCGGGGCCCTCCCTGCTCTGGTGCAGCACCAGCCAGCAAAACCCGGGGAGCTGCGTGTTCTGGGGACTGGCGAAGAGGTCTATCGCCAGAGTCCCCCAGCGGAGAAACAGCCAGTCTGCTACTCTGGGATCCAGCTGCCATTCGTGGGGGCAAAGGATTCTGCTGAGTCTGTTCACCAGGCCATTCTCCTGACCTGGGAGATATGTCACCCTGAGGGACATCCTCCGTCTGGTGGCAAAAGCCTGGCAGAGGGAGCGCAATCCCGTGCCCCCCCCCTCCTTGTTGATGTAGAACATCGCTACACGGTTGTCGGTCTGCACTAGAGACGACTTCCTGCTGAAGTGTTCCTCGAAGGCCCTCAAGGCCCACCGAATGGCCCGGAGTTCAAGCAGGTTTATCTGCTGCTGAGACTCCTCAGGTGACCATTGCCCCTGTGTGCAGAGTGGTCTGCAATGAGCTCCCCACCCTAACAGGGAAGCGTCTGTCGTCAGCACCGCATCGTGCTGCGGGGCGTGAAAGGGCAATCCCTGCAGGAAGTTGTGGAGGTTTTGCCATCACCTCAGGGACAAGCGGAGGTCAGGAAGAACCCTGATGGGGTCCCTGAGGTATCCGAGGGACTGGCTCCATTGGGCACTGAGACACCACTGAGCCGTCCACATGTGCAAGCGGGCGTGATGAACCACATGTACGGTCAAGGCCATGTGGCCCAGGAGATGTAGCATGGACCGAGTGGTGACCTGGTGAGTGCTTTGGATGCGAGCCACCAGAGCTCAGAGGCGGTTGGAATGATCCACCGGCAAGAAGGTGATCGCCTGCTGAGTATCGAGGCGTGCCCTGATGAACTCGAGAGCCTGCACCAGCTCGAGGTGTGACTTCAGATAGTTGACCAAGAACCCCAAGCTCTCCAAGAGAAGGACAGTGCACGACATCGCTCACCGAGCCTTCTCGGCCGAGGGGCCCGTGACGAGCCAGTCGTTGAGGTAAGTGAAGACCGGCACACCCTGGCGCTGAAGGTAAGCGGTGACCACGACGAGGCACTTTGTGAAGACCCGTGGGGCAGACACGAGGCCAAAGGGAAGCACCCTGTACTGGAAATGCTTTCCCTGCACCCTGAAATGCAGATACTGCCTTTGTTGGGGGTGGATTAAGATGTGGGCGTAAGCATCCTTTAGATCCAAGGAGCATAGCAAGTTGCCCTACCAGAGGAAGGGCAGCAGCACACCAAGAGATAACATCTTGAATTTCTCCCGCACCAGGAACTTGTTTAGCTTGCGGAGGTCAAGGATGGGCTGCAGACCCCCCATCTTTTTCAGGACAAGGAAGTACCGGGAATAGAAGCCCTGACCTCGAAGGTGGGGAGGGACCTTCTCGACTGCCCGTTGGGCAAGGAGAGAGCGTAATTCCCGCTGCAGCAGAAGCTGGTGTGCGGAGAATCGAGGAGGCTCCGACAGGGAGAAAGGAGGTGGAAGCCTGTCGAAATGAAGGCGACAGCCGTCTCGGACGACTTGGAGGACCCAAGTGTCCGAAATGATGGAAGCCCACAATGGGGCGAAGCGGAACAGGCGTCCCCCCCACTGGCTGCTGAGTCACCGGAGGGCGAGGGGCTATGCCGATGGCATCAAAACCCCTGAGTGGGTTGTGGGGGAGCCGGCATTTGGGCCTTTGGGCCCTTTGGTTTATGGTGCCCCAGCCAGATTTACCCTGCACCGGAGTGGTCGGCATGGGGGTAGTTGGATATGGTGGATAGCCCCGATACTGGAGGCCCTTTCTAGGGAAGAAGGGCTTCTTGGTTGGCTGCTTCTTCCAAGGCAGGGTAGAGGTTTTGCGGGAGAGACGGGTCCTGGTGACGAATTCCATCTCAATTTCTGCAGCCGTCTCCTCCATCGGCTTGCCAAAGAGCTGCTCGCCGAGGCATGGCACATCCAGGAGCTTCTCCTGCACCCATTGCTCCAAATCTGAGGTTTGGAGCCATATCTGGCGGCGGGCCCCAATGCCCGTGGATGCCACCCAAGCCGATGTCTCGAAGCCATCATAGGAGGCTCGAGAGAGGTACTTGGAGCAGTCGGCGAAGGACTTTAGCAGGGAACGGAATCTGTCGAGGGGTTCTACGTCGAGGCCCGCAGAGAAACCCCCGAGCTCCTTAGCCAAATCGCGCAGGAACATACCAATGTACAGTTGAAATGCCTGGATGCAAAAAGAGAGCATGGAACTTTGGGTAGGCCTTGCAGCCCAGGGCATCAAGGGCTCTCGACTCTCAGCCAGGTAGTACTGACGAGTGGGATTTTGGGCTCTTTTGCTTCCTCATGGCCGATTCAACCACCATCGAGGTGTGAGGGAGCTGGGTCTTCCGGAAGCCTGACCCACGCTGCACCTTGTACACTGTGTCAAGGCGCTTGCTCATGAAGGGGACCGAGGCTGGGGCCTCCCACATGTGGAGCAGCAGCCGAGATAGAATAAGTGGTACAGACACAGTAAGGGATTCCCTGGGCGGGGACTCGTACTGAAGAATGTCGAATTCTTCAGCACGAGGGTCCTTCTCAGCCTGGGTGACCAGGTTAAAGGCCCGTGCCATGTCCTGAATGAACACCAGGAAGGAGGTTCTTCGGGTGGCGAACACCGCTGGAGTGCGGATGGCGAGGGGTCCGACGGAAGATCCTGGTGCGTACGGGTTTCCGGGGAGGTGTCCCCATCGGACTCCCAGTCCGAGACGTTAGTTGAGGAGTCCGAGCCGGGCAGGTTGCCCTGTCCAATGGCGGTGGCCTGGTGCCAGAGGCCCTGCACGATCTCGCCTCCGAAGAATGGGAGGGTGAGTGAGACCAACATTGAGAACCCTCACGAAGCCCGCAGCTCTCAGGGGCTTCCTGGACGGATTTGGGTGTCCCATGCGAGGGACCCGTGGTCTCTGGGCACGAGTCAGCAAAACTGGCTGTGAGCACCTGCTGGGAAGCAATGAACGCAGAAATGCTGCATTCTAGCGCCAGCATATGGGACTCCCATGCGGGCGTGGGGCCCTGCGATGCCAATACCGGGGTCACCGGATCGGGTGTCGAGGAGAAGAGGGGGTCCTTACCAGGACAACCCTCAGGAGACCGGGCTGCTTCGCCGGAGGCCTCTGCTTCTGTCCGGGGTACCTTGCGGGGCTGCTCCTTGTCCGACTCTCGGGAACGCCAAAGGGGGCTAAGCAACCAGGCGTGGGAGCGTTAGCGCATGTCGGGAGCCCTGGACAGTGACTTCAAGGCCGCCTTCTTTTTGCGCTGCTCCACCTCGGGGCACGGGACCGCAGGGGGAGAACCCACCGGAGGAGAGACGATGAGGGCACCACCGGGGACTCCGAGGCGGCCTTTCGGAAAATGTCTTCGGACTTCTGCTTACAACTGAGCAGAGCCTTAGAGGACATTTTCTTGCAGAGAGAACAGAGCTTTGGGTCATGGTCGGCTGCCAGGCACTGCAGACAACAGTCATGGGTGTCCGTAAGTGACATGTTCGTAGAACATCTATCACATTTTTTTAATCCAGTGGCCATGGGGACAAAAATGGCCCCTTCGAGGTCGAAGACCCATGCGGCCAGTGGTTAGAGAGAAAAAAGGGCATGAAGGCTGTAATGAAAAAATGAGAAAAAGAGTATCCTTGATAGCTCTAAAAAAGTAGAGCAGGGGAAGGACAGGTAGAGGACTGGTGCAACCGGAAAAAAGAGGAGCCTGTTAAGGCGAAAAAACGAAACTTTTTCTGAGGGACGAAGACGTGCATCCGAAGGGCTCTACGGAAAAAGGGAGGCTGAGCAAGATGGCACCACTTGGGCAGGAAGAGGACCATGCTTGCGTGGTAGCAATCCCAAAGGCTTGCTTTGAAAGCTGGGGGAATTGCTCCGTGCGGGCTCTGTTGGTGCCGACGTCACCCATAAGTGAGGACTGACTTCCTGCTTGTTCCTGGAGAATTTTGTATTACCTGGTTGCTAAATTTATGACCATATCTCAATTCTGCATAAAATTTATTTTGGATTTGTTATTCTAAATTTGCATAAATATAAAATAAAAAATAAAAAACAAAAGAATTGGACCAAGGACAGAATGCTGCGGCACTCCACTGGTAGTCTCCTTCTCCTCAGAGTGAACTCCATTAACCTGTACCCTTTGTCACCTCCCACTCAACCAATTTCTAATTCAATTGGTAACTTTAGGGTCCATCCCAAGGGTGCTTAATTTGTTTATAAGTCGCCCTTGCGGAACAGTGTCAAATGCTTTAGTGAAATCTAAATACACCACATCTAGGGCTCTCCCTCGGTCCAACTCCTTGGTCACCCAAAGAAATCAATCAGATTTCTCTGACAAGTCCTGCTCCTGGTGAATCCATGCTGCCTCGGATCCTGCCATCCATTGGACTCCAGAAACCTCACTATTTTCTGTTTCAGCAGCGCTTCCAATAATTTACTCACCACCGGGGTTTAACTAACCATCCTGTAGTTTTGAACCACATCCTTACTTCCATTTTTGTGTAAAGGGACCACATGTGTCTCTCTCCAGTCCTCTGGCACCACCCCGACTCCAAAGGGGCATTGAAAAGGTCAGTCAGTGGAGCTGCTAGAACGTCCCCAAGTTACTTCAATATTCTTGGATGTATCTAATCAGGTCCCATCGCTTTGTCCACTTTTAGTTTAGCACAGTTACTTACCTGTAACAGGTGATCTCCGGAACAGCAGGAATTAGTCTTCACATATGGGAGACGTCACCGACGGAGCCCGCAAGCTGGGGAGCATTCCCGTGCCTGCGCGGTGGCTTCCCGCCCTTCCTACTGCCTCTCCCCAGTTGAGTTTCATAGCTGAGCCAGAAGGAGAGGAGAGGAGAGGAAGGAATAGAGAGAAAGAGATACAACTCCTAGGGGAGGTGGGCGGGTTGTGAAGACTAATTCCTGCTGTTCCGGAGATCACCTGTTACAGGTAAGTAACTGTGCTATCTCCAGAAACAAGCAGGAATGAGTCTTCACATATGGGGACTCCCTAGCTCAGGATGCCCGGGGGAGATCCCGTAAGCCCGGCCCAGGACGGGAGGGCATTTGCCCAACCTGAATCCCCGGCATCCCCCGAGGGATGGAGGGTAGGAGTTGAGAGGAGAAGAACAGCAAAACCCAAAGACTACAGGGAGAGTAGTCATTAGAGTGCATGGAGCATCATTAAGTTTTTAATGAATTAATGACTTAGTACCATGTAAGCTTACCTACTGAGTTGTAGGAAGTAGGACTGTGATGGAGGTACTGTAGATGCAGTAGCGAGGTCTTCAAAGGAACTTCACCGCAGCGAGGAGGAAGTTCCAAATCCGGAAGGCCAGGTGATCCAGGAATCAGCTGGGTCAGGAGAAGGACGGCAGGTCTTCAAGGAAGCTTTATGCAAAGCTGAGCACTCCCTTAGGAGCAGAGTCCATAACTCAGAGGACTAACAGTAGAAGACTGGCCGATCTGGATAGCCTATTCCGGAGAAGAGTAGGGGTGTACCCCGGAGCAGAAGGAGTACACAGCCTGCCCTAGCTAAGAGATAGGGAGACAAGGATCTGAACCTCCGGGAGGAGGGCATAACTGAAAATAGAAGCTGTTGACTTCACAGCAGTAGAGTACAACCAGTCCGAGGGCCGATCTAAGGAATAAGCAGGCGGACTGGCCGGACCCCGGAGGTGGGGGGCGTGAGTACTGGCCATTGGAAAAAATAGGCGGCAGAACACAGGCACTGTGTGCATCCCCCAAAACGCGCCTATCGCGCAGGCGATATCTGTGGAGAACGCCCCCCCCCCCCGCAGTAATGCAGGTACGCTGAGGAACCTACCTACATGAGCATAACACTGGTAAGGCGGACCTGCCAGTGATCCACAGAACGTCCACCTGGGGAGGTGGCGTCAAGATCCATCCGGGAGAGGGATCTATTCCGGTGGAACACGGGCAGATCGGCGAACGGTAGCGTGAAGGACAGAGGATAGCATCAGTCCGGAAGAACACACCAGGGGGCTCGAGGCCCTATAGGTGTCCCCAGGACCTGCACGCAGAAACTCGCCCCCCGCACTAATCGGGGGACATGAGGGCATAGCCCCTGGTAAGCATAGGGGAACTATAGCGGCTGGAAGGAAAATTCCGGTACGGAAGCAATCAGCAGGGGATACTGCCGAGAAGGATTTGGGGATGTACCTAAGGGTAAGCCAGCTGACCGTGGGCCAGATCTATCATGGAGTAGAGGTGGTCTCCCTCTACCAACGGAAGGAGAGTACCTGAACCCCTGGATAAGCCCCCGAACCATTTGCCCTACTGAACGAACCCCAGAGTAGAGCTCAATTGTAAACTTCTGGTAAGAAGGTAATTGCAGGCAGCCGCCCACCGGAGCCTAAAACTGCTTGGTATGAGTACTGGTGCGGCCCCGGGGACTTCAACCCAGGGTGAGGGGTCCCTTGCTTGGGCGCACCTGGCGGTTGGGCGGAGGGGTGACATTTCCTCTTCCTAGGGAAGGAGGGCCTGGTGAGGCGCGCACCACCGCCGGGGGGAAGCCGGGCCCTAGGATGGCTTCTAACGCTGGGAAGGTTAGCGAAGCACTGCGCGACCTGACGTAAGACTTCGCTATTGAAGAGGTGATCTCCGTCACAGGGAGAATTACCCAGGTTATGCTGTGCCCGTCTACACAACTCGGACGCCTGCAACCATGCTGTACGGCGTGCTCTAATAGCAACAGCAGAGCATCTGCTGACCGACAGGAAGGAGTCTAGAGAAGCACGAGAAAGGAACCCAGAGATATTCCTGCAGTGATAAAGAAGCAAGGAATATTCAAAGGCCTTGGTTGCAGACAAGAAGGGAGACAACCGAGATAATCTCTCGGTGACCTCCCGGAGCGACAGACTCATATAAAAAAATATATGAAATAATTCTGGACGCCAGCATAGACGTTTGGAAGGTTTGACGTCCTAGGGTATCTAGCGTCTTCGAGGCGCGGCCTGGCGGGCGAGAAGAATGCTTTTCCTTGCTGCCGGCCTTCCTCAGCGCCGATTCCACCACAATGGAACGATGTGGAAGTTGGTGCTGCCGAAACCCCGGGGAGGGAGGCACCCGATACAGAGCATGCATCGCAGTCGACGGTGCCGGAATCCTCAAAGGCGACCGCCAAGCCCCCAGCAGGAGATCCTGCAGGGAGGGATGCAGAGGAAGCATCACGGCGGCCCGTTCCACAGGGCCTGGAGTTAGGTCCGGAATAGGGATGGCCAGCAAGTCCGCCATGTCAAGGAGGAAATTTTGAAGAGACGGCTCTCCCGGAGGGGCTATGCCATGGGAGGCGGTGGCGGAAGAGGCCGCCAGGGCGCCGAGAAGCCTCTCGGGCTGCTGCCCGCTGGGCAGAGGAGGGGACCGACAGCCCCGGACTGGGGTGGTCAACAAGGCGTCGTCGGCTCCTGGAATTGATTTCAAGCTAGGCATCGAAGGGGTCGATGGCGCCGACGGAGCCGCCGGAATCGGCCTCGGCCCCGAACCTGGGGGTGGCGCCGCCCCCGGCAACTGAAGCGGTTCCGTGGCAGCCGGAGGGCAGTGGCCAATGATCTCCGCTCTGCGTCGCGGGAGGGGACAGGGGCCGATCCCAAGACGTGTCGTGGCCAAGTCTTCGAGGCTGGATACCGATTCCAGGCTGGGCATTGAACCGAGCGATGAAATCGACTCCCTTCTAGAGGGCCCCGGCGGGGGCGGCCGCATCGGCGGTGCTGATCCCAGGGAGCGGATCGGAACTGCGTCGATCGGCGTCGCGAGCATCAAGGGCCCCCGAGGACGAAGCTCGGTGGAGAGGGGCCCATCCGACGCCGGCGCCGATGTCGGGCGGCGGGCACTGCCAGATGCCGGGCCCCCTCTCGAGCCCGCCTGACCCGGGGGGGAAATCCTTCCGGGACATACGACCCGTCCCTGAGGGTACCCAGGTCACCCGTCGACGAGCCCCTGCGGGAAGGGAAGTGCCAGACTCCTGCGCCGACGCCGGGGTACCGTTGCGGGACGGCACGAATCCAGGCTGGATCGAAGACCCCGGGGCCCCCTTTCTCGGGAAGGGCGGGGCCCTTGACGGCCGCGACAATGCCGGGGGGTCGCCCGTCTGGGGCTGATCGACATACCCCGAGGCTCCCGGGGAAGGCCGACGGCAGTTCCTGGCACTCGACGCCCCTGCCGTCTCCGGCAGAGCGGTGCCGCGCAAACCCGGTACCACCCTCACGCAGGGCTGGGATACTGGCAACCCAGCGCGGGTCGAGGCGACCGGCCCCGAGGCCAGATGACCATCCCCGGCGAAGAGTGGAACCACCAACGCTGACGCGCCCGAAGCGGGTACCACCTCCGCGCATGGCCTGAACGTAGGGCCGCCAGACTGTGTCGAGTCGGTCGGCCCTAGAGCTGCCGAGGGCAGCGGCAGGTGATCCCCGGTGGGGAGCGGGTCACTCGACCCCGATGCCGACGGGTCGGCACCGCCAGGCGCAGATATCACCCCCGTAGGAACGCTATACCGGCAGGCGTCGGTTGGCCCTGGAGGCGCCGAGGGCCGCAGCTGACTGCCCCCGGTGAGGAGCGGAACGCTCGACGCCGGCGTCGGTGGGTCGGCACCGCCCGTGGCGGATACCACCCCCGCGCATGGCAGGGATGACGGAACGCCAAGCTGGACCGATTCGATCGGCCCCGGGCGATCCTCAGTGAGTAGCGGGACGCTCGACACTGACACCGATGCCGGGGGGTCTGCACCGCTAGAAGCGGGTACCTCCCTCGAGCACGGCTTGGACATAGGGAGGTCAGACTCGGTCGAGTCGATGGGCCCCGGAGGCGCCGAGGACACCAGCTGACGATCCCTGGCGAGGAGTGGAACACTCGACGCCGGCACGGATGCCGGGGAATCGGCACCGCTCGAAGCGGGACCTCCCTCGAGCACTGCTCGGGAATGTTCTGTGCGGAGCGAACCCCAGGAACATCCCGAAACCCTGTAAATGCTTTGGAGCCCGAGGACTCCCGCCGGGGTATAGTAGCCAAGGGGGACTTGAGGGGTTGGCCGGAGCCGTCGCCATGCCGCGCATGAGACTCGCCCCTCAAGACTTGGCTAGTCTTAACAGACTGTTGCGTGGTTACCTGATCCTGGAGAGAAGAAAAACCCGATGACCGCGCCTTGGGCGTGAAAACGTCATCGAGGGATACCCGAAAAAGGGAAGGTCTTCTCCCGACACTGTAGCCCGGAGGACCCGGGGGGAAAGGGTCAGGCCCCAAACAAGAGAGGCAGCAGGCATTGGAGTCCATGTGGAAAACTAAGTCCCCGCAGTGAGGGCACTTCTGGGGCTCCATGCTGTAAGCCCGGTAGGCCTCGGCGCCCAGAGGGAAAAAGGTCCCGCTAGGCGACGAAAATAAGTGAGAAAAGAAAAACAAAAGGGCACAGAGGTGCCGCTGTCGGCGGGAAAAGCCGCGACTACAGAACAAGAAAAGAAAAGAAAAAAAGGTAAAAAGTTCTGCGGTGGCAGGAGGGATGTCCTGCCTGCTCCGCGGAAAACGAAAAACTGGGGAGAGGCAGTAGGAAGGGCGGGAAGCCACCGCGCAGGCGCGGGGGATGCTCCCAAAGGCTTTCTGATTGGATGCTGGGGAGCATTCCCGTGCGGGCTCCGTCGGCGACGTCTCCCATATGTGAAGACTCATTCCTGCTTGTTCCTGGAGATAGCTAGTTCCTCACAACACAGTCCTCTGAAAATCGTTTGAGATGCCCCTCACTTTTGTTCCTGTTTGGGGTGTTGTCTGAGGTCCTACTCCCAGCCCTTCATTTGTGAACACAGAACAGACATATTTGTTAAGCAATTCCGCTTTATCCTCATCAGCTTCTACATATTCCTCCCCTTCACCCTTGAGTCTGACAAAGCATATTTGCTCACCTGTAACAGCAGGAATCAGTCCTCACATATGGGGTGATGCTGATGCTGACGGAGCCCTCGCGGAGCATTTCCCCAGCTTTCAAAGAAAGCCTATGGGAATGCTACCATGAATGCATGGTCCCCTTCCCGCGCAAGGGTGCCATCTTGCTCAGTCAGATGACATAGCTAAGACGGCAGTAAAAATATGGTAATGTATAGAGGCAACTTCCAGGGGAGGGAGGGTTATGAGGACTGATTCCTGCTGTTTCCGGAGAACACCTGTTACAGATGAGTAACTACGCTTTCTCCAGGAACAAGCAGGAAATCAGTCCTCACATATGGGACACCCTAGCTCCAGGCTGCCAAGGACCGAACCAGGACAGCACAAACAGCAGGTAGCCATGAGCTGCAGAAGATGAGTCCTCAGCTGAGAGACTCTGCAAGACCCTAGCGTCCAGCGACACTATCACTCCGGTAGCCTGAACACAGAAGGGTCGGAGGGCAGAAGTTGCCTTCACCCCGAGAACATTACAGAGTACTGCCTGGCCGAAGGCACTGTCCCCTGCAGGACTCGCTCTCCAGGCAGTAGTGAACTGCGAACGTATGAATCGAAGACACTGTAGTGGCCTGGCATTATTTTCCTCAACCGCACTGCTTCCTCTTCCCCGGATCTCTCACCACTTAATTCTTGCCCGGCCCTTATCCATTCTTGGATGGTTTCCAATTTCTTTGCACTTGAACCCCTCTAAATCCACTGCCATGTGGTTTACCTTTGGAGCCCCCTTGCCCTCCCCCTCCCTGGCCACCATCATTTTCTCGACGCCTATCCCCCTGGTTTCCTCTTTCAGTTTCCTTGGGGTCACCTTTGATTCCTCCCTCTCCTTTGCAGGACACATTTTGTCTATTGTTCGCCGGTCATTCTTTCATTTTCGTCATATCTGCACAGTCTGTCCTTTCCTCTCCCCAGCCTCTCTGACTACACTTCTTCTTAACCTCGTGATTTCCAGAATGGACTACTATAATGTCATCCTAGCTGGCCTCCCGCTGTACCTCCTTCATAGATTCCAGCTCTTCCAGAATACTGCTGTTCATATACTCACTCACTCCTCTCAGTTTGACCACATCTCCCCACTGCTAGTTCGTCTCCACTGGTTACTTGTCCTTTTCCGAATTCAGTATAAAATCCTTATATTTGTGCACAGGACCATTCACACTTCCACTCCTCAGTATCTGGCCGATCTACTCCATTTTCATACTCCACACCATCTGCTACATTCCATACACACCCATCGCATGGCTCTCCCATCCATATCCCAAGTACATTTGGAACAAACCCGAGGCTCTGCATTTTTCTTTTTAGGGCCTGCCCTGTGGAATTCTCTCCCCCTTACCCTCCTCTCTGAACTATCATTCACTAGGTTTAAGGAAGCCCTGAAAACCCATCTTTTCCAGTTAGCATTTCCCTCCTGGGTTCCCCCTCCTTGACACCCCTATTGCGGTTTTGTCCTTGCATGTAACAGGTGATCTCCGAGAACAGCAGGAATTAAGTCTTCACATAATGGTGACGTTGGCACCGACGGAGACCGTGTGGGAATGCTCCCCAGCGTCCTATAGGAAAGCTTTTGGGAGCACCCCACTGCATCTGCGCTGCTGCCTTCCCGCCTTTCCAACTCTCCCTCCTCAGTTGGGTTTGTAGCGGAGATAAAAGGAGAGAAGGAGAGAGAGAAAGAAAGAGAGAAGAGAGATACAACTCCTAGGGGAGGAGGATGGGTTATGAAGACTCAATTCCTGCTGTTCCTGGAGATCACCTGTTACAGGTGAGTAACTACGCTATCTCCAGGAACAAGTAGGAATGTAGTCTTCACATATGGGACTCCCTAGCTTGGAGATGCCAGGGAAATGACCCCAGAGAGAGCAGTGAAACACAGGCTGAATTGGGTCATGTTTCCTCCCAAGGATCTCTGGTATCGAAACCCAGGCTGGGGGGGGGGGAGGGTAGGAGTTGTTCTAAGTCTGAAAGAAATGCTGGAGAACAGCCTGGCCAACAAGGCATCCCGACGGGAGTTCTTGTCCAAGCAATAATGGGCTGCAAAGGTGTGGACAGAGGACCAGGTTGCTGCTTTGCAGATTTCATCAATCGCCACCAAGCGTAGATTTGCTAAGGAGGCAGCCATTGCTCGCACATTGTGTGCTGTGATATGACCTTCAAGAGAAAGTCCTTTACTCTCATAGGTAAAAGAGATACAGTCTGCAATCCACTTGGAGAGTGTTCTCTTGGAAACTGGTAGACCCAGGAGACTGGAATCAAAAGCAACAAAAAGCTGTGAAGCCTTTCTGTGCTGCCTAATTCTCTAAAGATAAAAGGCCAAAGCACACTTGCAATCCAGAGTATGTAGATTCCTTTCTGCACTAGAGGCATGAGGCCTAGGGAAGAAAACAGGCAGGTAAACCGATTGGTTCAAATAAAAAGGCGAAATCACCTTGGCATAAAGTGGGGATGAGTCTTAAGGACTACCTTATCAAGGTGAAACCATGTATAAGGTGGGTCAGCCACTAAAGCTTGGAGCTCCCTGATGCGTCTGGCAGAAGTGAGGGCAATTAGGAAGATGACTTTCCAAGACAGAAACTTCAGTGATGTAGTGGCTAGGGGTTTTGAAGGGTGGCTTCATGAACTGTCCAAGGATAAGATTAAGTTAAGAGTAGACCTCTCATAAAATGCACTACAAGCGGTTGAGAGGAGATAGACTGTCCATCGAAGGGCATGTGAAAAGCCACGATGGCACTGAGGTGAACTCTAACTGAATTAGTTTTAAGTCCAGAGGATGAAAGGTGGAGGAGATACTCAAGTAAAGCCTCTACTGGAACGGAAAAAGGATTAAGATACTTTTATGAACACCAAATTGAAAACCTTCTCCGTTTAAAAGCATAAGCCAGCTTTGTGGAAGGTTTTCTGGAGGCCAGAAGGATATCTTTAACCTGTTGAGAGAGGTTGATATCCTGGAGTTCTAAGCTCTCAGCAGCCATGCCATCAGGTGCAAAGACTGAGGATTCGGGTGCAGAAGTGTCCCGTTCTCCTGGGATAGAAGATCTGGAGCACATCCCAACTCCAGAGGTTTGGCTTGAGAGAGACGTAGAAGCAGTGGGTACCACGTCTGTCGTGGCCAGTGTGGGGCTATGAGGATCATATGGCCCCTGTCTCTCTGAAGCTTGAACAGAGTCTTGGGAATGAGGGGAATGGGTGGGTAGTGTCGCGTACCGCCCCTGGTGGCCAGTGGTCATAGGGGTAGGTTGGATACAAAGATATTTTTTATGAGAGGAGGTTCCTTTAAGAGCCAGGTGCAGCCTGGTCTTAGTAGTTCAGCTCCTATTAAGAAGTAAATTGTGAATGCAGAGTAGAGGGATAACATAGGCTTTTATTTCCCTTTACGCAAACAGTTCAGGTGGGTCACAACATAGAGGAAAAATGTCCTTTACTTCAGGAATGAAACAAACTCATGGTAAAGAAAAACTGTTATGCTTCACAGTTGTAACAAGGATTAATTAAGGCTTCCTAGAGTAACTCAACCGTTTCAATACTCTTCTTCCTTTTAGCATAGAAGTAACACTCTGGAGTTAGCATATATTATTTACAAGTCTAGCAGTGATTCTATACTGCTTGTGACGCATAAAGAACAGTCCATCTCCTCTTGAGACAAAAGACTAGGCTCCACAAATTCCACTTGCATCGGCTCTGAGTCAGAGTTATCCCTTTCTGTATCTGGGGTTTCTCTGGCTATTGGAACTGCCCAGTCGCTATTCTTATTCTCTGGATGTTTGTAGAGTTCTTCTAAGGTTCACCAGTGAGCGTGGCCTACCTTTGTGCTTTTACCATCTGGGTTATAGAAGGTAGGTTTACTTTCCTTTCTTGTAAAACGAGCATTGCTTTTAAAAGGGCACTTATAAGGTGAGCTTTTTCTCTTAAAAACAGAGTCAGCATACCTTGGCTTCCAACAGCATGTAGAACAGGAACTTTCTCCTTCCAGTAGTTCTCCAGGGATACAATCCTCGTGCCAGTCTTTTCCCTGAAAGCTCATTACCTTTCAGTCTGGTCACTGGTTCCTCCGGTAAGCGCAGGCCTCTTTCCAAGCCTAACCTCTGGCTTCTTCCTTCGGCACTGCTCTGCTTCCCAAAGTGACTGTTCCTTTGCTCAGCATTGCTTTCCCCTTCACTCCTAGGGCTTAGCTCAATGCTCCTGGTGCTTCCTTCTTCTTGGCCTTTGCTCGTGGTGCATTTCTCTCGCACAGCTTTGCTCCTGGTGCTTCTCTCCGGTCCACCTCTACCTCCACACCCCTTCCAGTCTCCAGCCTCTTGCTTATAAAGCTCTCCTGTGTTTGAGTTTTCTGGGCTGCATGTCAGGTGGTGTCGATTAACTAGGTGTGTCCAGTCAGCCTCTGTGAGTGCATGCCTGCTCCCTCTAACTGCTCTGTGCGGGAATTGCATCCCGTGCACATCTTTTATATTAGGAAAAACAGCTTCTTTTCTTGCATCTTTGCTTCCATCAGCTCCTGCTGCATGACAAATCCCCCTTCTTAAAATATTACAGGCTGAGGCCTCTTCCTCACTACAGCACGTAATTCGGGACATCGCATCCGCATTATAATGGAGCTTTCCTGCTCTGTGCTCTACTCTGTAGTCATAGGGTTGCAATGCCACATACCACCTGGTTAGGCGACTATTGTTGTTTCGCATATGGCTCAACCATTTTAGTGGGGCATTTCCTTCCCGTTAAATAGAATTTTAGGGACTCAACTGCCCACTTGATTGCCAAGCATTCCCTTTCAATCGTGGAATACTTTCTTTCGGCTGATGACAGCTTCCTACTCAGGAACATGATGCTCAGCGCCTTCTTGCACCTGGGAAAGAACGGCGCCTAGGCCGGTTTCCGAAGCATCCATCTGAAGTAAAAATGGTTGGCTAAAATCCACGCCTCGTAGTATCGGGGCTCGACATAACCTTTCTTTCAGGTTCTTGAAGGCCTCATCCATCTCCTCGGACCACTGTAGCGTATTCGGGGCATTTTTCCTTAACATCTCCGTGAACAGTGCGCTTTCATCTGCAAAATGGGGGATGAAGCGCCTGTAAATAGCCGATGAGCCCGAGAAAACTCCTCAACTGCTTTTTATTTTGAGGGACAGGAAAATTTCTAACGCTCTCCACCTTGTTTATTAAGGGACGTACCGTACCCCGACCTACAAGATGGCCCAAATACTTGACCTCTTTGGCTGCGAACATGCACTTTTCAGGGTTCAGCGTTAGTCCGGCTCGTCTCATCGCTTTCAATACGGCTCCTACCTGGAGTAGGTGTTGATCCCATGTAGCACTATGGATGACCACATCGTCCATATAGGCTGTGGCGTAGCTTTGGTGGGGACGCAGAACTATGTCCATTAGCCGCCCCGTGTAACCCGAAGGGCATCCTCCTGAACTGGAACAGCCCGAGGGGAGTGCTAAAAGCTGTTTTGGGTTGAGCATCTCTTGTCAGGGGCACCTGCCAGTACCCTTTGGTCATATCCAAAGGTCGTGAGAAACTTTGCTTGACCTAGCCTGTCCAACAGTTCCTCTATCCGAGGCATTGGGTATGCATCAAAGGTGGACACTTTGTTAACTTGGCGAAAGTCAATGCAAAAGCGCATGGTACCGTCCGGTTTAGGTACCAACACAATTGGACTACACCAAGGACTGTGTGATTCTTCAATAATGCGCATTTGTAGCATCTCCTGTACCTGGTTTATAACCTCTTGCCTTTTTGCCTCTGGTAAATGATAAGGCCTTTGCCTTATGATTTTTCCTGGAGGTGTGATGATTTCATGATCTACTAAAGCTGTCTCCCCCGGGACAGGCGTCAGCACATCTTTGAACTCTTCTAGCAAATGGGCCAATTCTTGCCTCTGTGTTACGGAGAGTTCATCACTAACCCGTGGCGTAGGAGAGGTTTTGCATTCATCCAACCTTGGGCCCAGATCTTCGTCCGGCTGTTCATTCCCGATTGCCACAAAGCCTTCCATATCGCTTCTTCCTGTTGAGCCGAAACCTCCGGTTCCTCGGCTCGTGGGGGTTACCATAGGCACTTCTTCCAGGCTTGGGAATCCAACGCGTTCGCATATCAATTGAGCAATGTGATCTCCTATTTTGACACTAAAGTCTTCATTTGCAAAATTGAACAAAAGGACTTTAAGGACACCTCTGTAGTCTGGATCCACCACTCCAGCCCCTACGTCAATAAAGTGCTTGGAGGCTAGGCCAGACCAGGGAGCAATGCGACCATAGCACCCTTGCGGTAGCTCTATCTGGATATCTGTGTTGATTAGAGCTTGTCCGTGCTTAGGAACGACCTTGTTTTCGGCACTATATAGATCGTAACCTGCGGCCTGAGGCGATGCTCGTTGGGGACCGCGAGCTTACTGGGAAGTTTTACAAAACTTTAGTACAAACTTCTTCTTGAACTCTTCTTGAATTTTAGCCTCAGTCTTTTTTGGCTTTCCCAATAGTGGGCTGGGAACTGCACTAACCTTAGAGGGGGTGCAAGTGGATACCAAAACTTCCTGTGGAGACAAGCCTTCTTCCAGACCTCTTCTAAACTGAGGCCAGTCTCTACCTAGCACTAGCTCGTGAGGTAGTTTTGGTATTACAGCAATCAACATTTCCTTTTCAATACCTAAACCTTTTACAAATAGCTTGTATACCGGATAATGTGTGGCAGCCCCATGTATGCACTTTATTTTTACTTTTCCTGCTGGCTGATTGGGTACAGACTCACCATGCTCCTTGATCAAAGACCATAATTTGTGGGAGATCATGGTCTGATCTGCGCCAGAGTCTAAAAGTGCTTTAACATCAATGCCTTGTATCTTTACACTTAACAGAAACCCCTCACGTACTGCTTTCATATTTTCCCCAATAAGAGTAGTACGCAAGTAACATTCATTCTTTAAGTGACCCCTTTTCCCACACGAGAAACATCTTTTAGAAGGTTCCTTTAACATAGGAGTAGCATTTTTCAAACCCTTATGTGAACAGCGTGAGAGACTTTCTGATGTCTGCCTTTCCATACCAACTGCCAACTTTGGAGTCTCCACCTTTGACTGGGTGGCCAATTCTGCTTCCAAATAACGCTCTGTTAGCGCAATGGCTTCAGCAGTGGTGTGACAATTTTGCAAAATAAGGAAGTTCTGCACGCTTTTGGGAACTGCAGACATGTATTGTTCCAATACTATCAGATCCATTAAAGTACTCACTGTTTTTTCGTCGGGTTTTAACCACTTTGCAGCCAAACTGCTTATTCTATGTCCTAGAGCCTTAGGCGTCTCGCCTACCTTAAGACGAGTGGCTTGCAATAACCGATTGTATACAAAGGGTGTGAGGCCTAGGCGATCCCTGATGGCCTTGACCACCTCTTCATAATTATTGGCCAGAGCAGGGGGCATCGCCCTGTATGCTGACAGCGGCTCCCCTGTAAAAGATGCTGCCAGGCGAATTGCCCATTGCTCTTTCGGCCAGTTCGCCGACCGTGCAATTCTATCAAAAGAATCAATGAAATCGTCCACGTCGTCGGTGGCAGTTAACTTTCCCACGGACAAGGTGTCACATGTCCATTGTCCTACCGGACGATTACCCAGTTCAGAGTTCGGTCCATGCTGTGTGTTGGCTCTCTCCAGCGACTCTTTCTGCTGGGCCAGCCATGCCTCCATCATTTGTAGGATAGGCTTCTGCTGCTCATGCATGGCTTGAATTGCCTGCCTCTGGATCTGGCACGCCAATTCTCCTTGCCTATCGAACTGGAGAGTCATCCAGGTGCACAGCTCTTTCTGCTCCATGATGATTCCTGAAAAAAAACAATTTGAGAGAAAAACCAAGTGTGGCCCAAACCAACAATGAGCTCCCTCTTTTCTCTTTCTTCCCTTTTTTTTTTTTTCTTACTGACCCATCCAACACAGGTCAGGTCTATATACGTTTTACCTGATACTGGTGTTGCGTCAGCTTTGGAAAAGATGTTGCTGCTCCGCCTTGCAGCGCTCTGACTCCGGTGCCAGCAACACGATACTTCCCACTCTGATCCAAGTGTCTTCTTCTACTCCAGGTGCTTTTTTTTTTTTTTTTGCTGCTCCACTCCGGGTTTTTTTCAACAATTATTTTCCTTCTTACAGTTGTAAGACCCAAAATCCAAACAACTACGCCATTTACGTCGCGTATCGCCCCTGGTGGCCAGTGGTCATAGGGGTAGGTTGGATACAAAGATATTTTTTATGAGAGGAGGTTCCTTTAAGAGCAAGGTGCAGCCTGGTCTTAGTAGTTTAGCTCCTATTAAGAAGTAAATTGTGAATGCAGAGTAGAGGGATAACATAGGCTTTTATTTCCCTTTACGCAAACAGTTCAGGTGGGTCACAACATAGAGGAAAAATGTCCTTTACTTCAGGAATGAAACAAACTCATGGTAAAGAAAAACTGTTATGTTTTTAAAAGGTGAAAAGGTGACCCTACACTTAGGTTTTCTGGTGATTGCCACCATTGGAGGGACGAAATGAGATGTGTAGAGTTCTTGATTCTGCTCCCCAGACGACCTGATGCCTGAGTCCACTGCGAAGCTAGAGTCCACTGAGCTGCATGCATGTGTAGTCGAGCATAGGGAACCACATGTACAGTGGAAGCCATATGACCTAGCAACTGAAGCATTTCTCGAGCAGTTAGGGAGGTTTTCATAACTGCTTGAGAAGCTAGTTGAACTATTTGAGCGCAGCGTACCTGTGGCAGGAAAGCCCCTGACTGCTGCGTGCCTAGAAGAGCCCCTATGAACTCTAGGGTTTGAGAAGGAGTGAGATGGGATTTTGGAAGATTTATTACAAACCCCAGATGTTGAAGAACCTGCATTGTGAGGGAGAGGGCAGAGCTGGCCTCTGGAACCGACGCTGCTCGGATGAGCCAGTCATCTAAGTAAGGGAAGACAAATATCCCTAGAGTTCTTAGAAATCCTGCTACTACTGCCATCCATTTTGTGAAGACTCTTGGGGCAGAAACCAGACCAAAGGGAAGAACCCTGTACTGGTAATGTCTTCCCTAAAAGAGGAACCGAAGGAACCTCTGGTGATCCTTGTGGATAAGGATGTGTGTATATGCATCCTTTAGGTCTAGAGAACATAGCCAATCCTGACTCTGGATGTACGGGAGAAGTGTTCTGAGAGAGATCATTTAGAATTTCTCTCGGAACAGATACTTGTTTAATTCTCGGAGGTCCAGAATAGGCCTGTATCCGGGGGAGTAGAAGCCCAGGCCTTGTTGAGAAGGTGACACCTCCTCTATTGCACCCTGGGCGAGAAGGGTGGTGATCTCCTGGAAAAGAGTGTGGTAAGAGGGGGCTGGGAACTGAACTCTCTTGGAGTGGAGGGAGGGGGCATTTGGAAGTGAAGTTTCTACCCCTCTGTCACTATGGAGAGAGTCCAATGTTCTGATGTTATCTGGTGTCATCTTTTGGCAAAGTAACAGTGTCTGCCTGGGATGCAGACTGGCTCTGGGATTTCCAGGGATAGGATAGCTAAGCACTCCAGCAGGAAGTCAAAGACCTTGTGGAGGCTAGGTCTGCTGAGCTGGTTGAGCTCTGGGGGCCTGAGCCTTCCTTTGTTGCTTCTGTTGTTGCTGTCCCTTCAGGGCAGCATGGACCGGACAATGGACTGCATGGGTGTAAGAAGGATAAAACTTTTTCTTCTTCTTGAAAAAGGGATTTTTAACTGTCTTTTTCTTAGCTGGGTTGGCAGTGGTCCTAGAGAGCCTGTTTAGGGTGGTATTCTTGGACTCAGTGTCATGGCAGGACATGCTAGGGAGATAAAGTTCCTAGATGACATAAATGACTGCTTCTTGGAGCAGCTGGTTCATGAACCGACCAGAGGGGAAGCCATATTAGACCTAGTCCTAAGTGAAACACCAGATCTAGTGCAAGAGATAAGGGTGTTGGGGCCACTTGGCAATAGTGATCATAGCATGATCACCTTTGATTTAATTAGTGGAGGAGGGATAGTAAGGAAATTCACAGTACTACCTTTTAACTTTCGAAAGGGAGACTATGACAAAATGAGGAAAATAGTTAAGAAAAAACTAAAAGGAGCAGTTGCAAAGGTTAAAGACTTACATCAAGGTTGGGTGTTGTTGAAAAATACTATCTTGGAAGCCCAGACCAGCTGTATTCCACGCTTTAAGAAAAGTGGAAGGAAGTCCAAAAAACTGCCAGCATGGTTTAAAGGTGAGGTCAGAGAGGCTGTTGTTGCCAAAAAAGCATCTTTCAGGAAATGGAAAAAAGAGCCAAACTACGAAACCTGGAAACAGCACAAGCACTGGCAAGTCAAAGGCAAGGCATTGATAAAGCAGGCAAAGGGAGAATTTGAGAAGAAGCTTGCCGCGGAAGCAAAAACGCGAAATAAAGATTTTTTCAACTACATTCATAGCAAAAACCCTGTGAGAAAGTCAGTTGGTCCATTAGATGATAGAGGAGTTAAAGGGGCACTAAGAGGCGACAAGGCAATAGCGGAGAGACTGAATGAATTCTTTGCTTCGGTCTTTACTGAGGAAGATGTAGGGATGTTACCCATTACTGAAGTGGTATTTAAAGGTGCGGAAGAATTGAAGGAAATATCGATACATCGGGAAGATGTATTACAACTATTAGATAAACTGAAGAGTAGCAAATCACCTGGGCCGGATGGTGTACATCCAAGGGTGTTGAAAGAACTGAAATATGAGATTGCAGACCTGCTATTAGTAATCTGTGAATTTTCATTAAAATCATCTGTAATACCTGAAGATTGGAGGATCGCCAATGTAACGCCAATTTTTAAAAAGGGTTCCAGGGGTGATCCGGGAAACTACAAACCGGTGAGCCTCATGTCAGTACCAGGAAAAATGGTAGAAACCATCATAAAGAATAAAATTACTCAGCATGTAAATAGTCATGGCCTAATGGGAGACAGCCAACATGGTTTTAGACAAGGAAGATCTTGTCTTACTAATCTATTATGTTTTTTTGAAAGTGTGAATAAACAGGTGGACAAAGGTGACTCGGTTGATATAGTGTATCTGGACTTTCAGAAAGCCTTTGACAAGGTCCCTCATCAGAGACTTTTGGCAAAACTAAAGAGTCATGGGATAGGAGGCAGTGTACTACTGTGGATCAAGAACTGGTTAAAAGATAGAAAGCAGAGGGTTGGGCTAAATGGCCAATTTTCCCAATGGAGAAAAGTGAATAGTGGTGTACCCCAGGGATCTGTGCTGGGTCCGCTGCTTTTTAACATATTCATAAATGACCTGGAAAGTGGAATAACGAGTGAGGTTATCAAATTTGCAGATGACACAAAACTATCTACAGTTGTTAAAACCCAAGAGGATTGTGGAAAATTGCAAGAGGATCTTGATAAATTGGAAGACTGGGCATCAAAATGGCAGATGAAATTTAATGTGGACAAGTGCAAAGTTATGCACCTAGGGAAGAACAACCCAAACTATGGTTACACGATGCAAGGTTCCACATTAGGAACCACCACCCAGGAAAAAGATTTAGGCGTCATTGTGGATAGCATGTTAAAACCCGCGGCCCAGTGTGCAGCGGCAGTCAAGAGAGCAAATAGAATGCTAGGTATCATAAGGAAAGGAATGGAAAATAAAACAAAAGATATTATAATGCCTCTATATCGTTCCATGGTGAGACCGCACCTTGAATATTGTGTGCAATTCTGGTCACCGTATCTTAAAAAGGATATAGCGTTATTAGAAAAGGTTCAGAGAAGAGCCACCAAAATGGTAAAGGGGATGGAAGGATACTCCTATGAAGAAAGGCTAAAAAGGTTAGGGCTGTTTAACCTGGAAAAGAGACGGCTGAGGGGAGATATGATAGAAGTCTATAAATTAATGAACGGAGTGGAACGGGTAAACGTAGATCAATTGTTTACTTTATCAGAATATAGAAAGACTAGGGGACATGCAATGAAGCTACAGGGTAAACTATTTAAAACTAATAAAAGAAAATATTTCTTCACTCAACGTGTAATAAAACTCTGGAATTTGTTACCGGAGGATGTAGTAAAGGCTGTTAGTGTAGCTGGGTTTAAAAAAGGTTTGGACAAGTTCCTGGAGGAAAGGTCCATAAACCATTATTAAGAAGGGACCCAAGATATCAATGCTTGACCCAGTACAAGCATTGCGGAACCTGTGTCTTTTGGGGAAACTGGTAGGTACTGTGATGGCGAAGATGGTCAGATTCCCATGGAAATAGAGGGAATACAGGAAATTTCCCCTAGGCAGAGGGAAAAAGAAAAAAAGGCTCACTTTAAAACCAAAGTCAGCATTGAAAAAAACAGTCAGTCAGAACTTGCTGTGCGGAAGCCACGCCCCAGGTCCATAATAGCTAAGGGTGCTGATACAACTCAGCTGGGGGCGGGGTGGAAGGAGAGCAGCAAGTCACATGCTTATAAACCCATGAGGGCAGAGAAAGTTAGCTCAGTGTCGAGTTCAGATGATAGTTCACGGAAGGGTTCACTGAGGAGTGCACTGAGGAGCTCAGGACGGAGCTCAGCGTTGAACTCAGAGGATAGCTCAAGGAGTGCAGCTGGAAGGAAAGGAGCTGACAGCATTACACACTTCCCAGGAGAGGAAGGGAGACTGACCCCATTCTCAGAGGAACAGGCTGTAGAGAAACCTTGTTCAGGTCAGGAGCTGTATTCCTGGAGGGGAGATAATCAGGCTGCAGATATCCTGAAACCATATGGCTTCAGCAAGAGCAGAGAGCTATTCTTGAAAGGACGTCTCAGAGGTAAAACTGATTATCTTAACAAAGCCAATAGCCAGCAAGCTTTATGCATTGAGCCAGAAGCCAGCATATGGAAAAGTCTTTAACCATGAGAGAGCTAATGTGTTAGAGCTACTACAAAGTTTATTACAGAACCAGGAAGTAATTGAGAAGCAGAGGTATTCTGTTCCCCGAGCAGAGGCACAGGTGTCTGCTGATGAGGACTCAGACCTCTCCGGTTCTATGTGTGAATCAATGGAGATTGAAGAAGAGGTTCCATTAACTGATCCAGAGATTTGTATGGAATGTGATTTGTCACAGGTAGTCAAGTAAAGAATTGTCTTTTGCATCTGCTACAGAAAAGTAGTTTGTTTGGATTACCTAACCTTTTTAGAGCCAGAAGAGTTTTAATTAGAGTGTTTGCTGTGCTGAGTGAGACGTAAGAATGCCTAACGTTTTAAAGTCTCATGTGCTCTAATTAAGAACCAGGAACAAGCTCTGAAGTTTGTACAAAGAAAAAGTTTATTCTGTGAGAAGAGTTTTTGCATTTACCTTGAATAAGAAAAAGGAACATTTGTGTTTGAGCATTTTTGAGAAAAAGCCTCATTTGCCAGAAGAAGGATTTTTTCTAATGCTGGAGAAAGCTGCTTTGATTTTCTTATCTTGTATTTTGTTACTTCAAGTTTTCATGTAATGCCAAGCTTCATATTGAAGTTCTCTATGCCAAGGGAGGCTTAAAAAAATTAAAAAATATTCCTGTTTGCTTTCAACTCGGCTCCAGCTTATTTAGCTCACAACTACAGGTGCTTTGAACTACGACTCCCAGGAGCCTTTGCACTGGGCAGTCTCTTGAAAGTGATTATCACACCTTATCCGACGTCAGGCAACTGCCTAGGCGGACGACGGGGCGTGACAGTACGTATGACTTAGATTGGCCACTGTTGGAAACAGGATACTGGGCTTGATGGACCTTGGTCTGACCCAGTATGGCATATCTTATGTTCTTATGATTCAAGCTGAGAAGCTTTGTCTTGCCAATCCTTGCCAAAAAGGTTTTCTCCCGTGCAAGGAATATTCCCCAGCTTATCTTGCACCCACTGTTCTAAATCAGATGCTTCTAACCAAGCAATCCAACGTGCACCGATGGAAATAACAGAGGTCCTGCTAATACACTCAAAACAATCAAAAGTTGCTCTGTTCATAAACTTGGAAACATTCTGGGAATGTTTAACAAGTGCCAGGAAATCAGTCCTCTTGTCGTCTGGGAGAAGAGGAGCCATTAGTTGTGATGTAGAAGCCCATGCAGAGCCTATGGAAATAGAAGGAAAGAAGGATTTTACCTTTAAAGATACTGACAGTCAGCCAGCACACATGTCTCAGTATCTGCAAGAGAGAGGCAAGCAGAGGGAGACAGGAGCTGAGCTGACACACCCAAGCTCTGAAGTAGCAGCAAGCTTGGATCTTGATTACTCACACCTGTGCAGGAAGGCAGAGCCAAGCCTCAGGAAACAGAAATTTAAACCCCAGCTAGAAGCTTGGGAAGAGAGCAGGGGAAGAGGCAGAGCTTCCGAAGGGAGGAAGAGAGAAAAAGCTTCTGAGAAAAGGCCAAGCGCTCTAGATTGGAGGAGACGTGGTTGGAGAGGCTCAGAAACTTCCCAAAGTTGGAGACCTTGTAAGGAACCTATCTGCAGGTCTGAAATTGAAGCCAGCAGAACAGAAGGAGAGAAGGTACAGCCTGTTGTCAGGAACCTGCTGAGGGAGAAAGAGCAGAGAACCCTTCAGTCCTCAGGGTTGGATGAAAGGCTTCAGAGTCTGCCTAGGTGGGAACCCAGCTCTAAAGCAAGGAGTTTGAAAAACTCATCCAGGAGCAGAGGGCCAGGGCAGTGCTCTCGACAGGCAGTGCAAACAGAAGAGCAGAAAGTAATTCCTTACAGCTGGAGAGAGCTAGCTGAGAGCCAGAGAGGAGTCTCCACAGCCCAAGGTATTTCTAAACCTTACTGCACAGAATTGTGTCCAGGGGAAATACCAGAGTTAGCAGAGGGAGGTTACCAGAAACCCTGCTATAACAATTTACAGCCAAACTCAGTAAGCCCTGAGTTTGAAGAAATGCAATGGGACAGTAATGATATTGACCTAGGGAAGTTCCTATGGATTGCACGTTTTGTGTGGCAGATGATATTGAGTCCCTGCGCTAAAAACCCGTATAAAAGAGCTGAGTGAAAGCAAAGGAAAAGAGGTATTTTTCTTTGGAAGCAGAAGCTGTTTTTGTTAGGCTGTTTTGATTACATGGGATATGCACTGTACATGTTTGGAGCAGAGACTGTGAGAAATGTAGTTGCTTTAATTTTCTGTAAATAACTCTGAGCAAACACCTGAAGATTGTCCTATTTTGTTCTGCACTGAATTCTTTTGTGTTGGGAATAAATTCCTTGTCATTTTTGCCTTACTACTCGACTCACAACTACTCTTTATCAGATGACATAATGGCAGCTCCAACCCTCTTAGCCCTAGGCGGAGGGCTGGCGTCGTGACATAGTTCCAAATCTTTGGTCACCTCCCGAAGAAACATACCCATGTAGAGTATGTATGAACTTATTCTGGCCAACAACATGGAGGCCTGAAAGCATCAACGGCCAAAGGCATGAAGAGCTCTTGCGTCACGGCCCAGGGGATTAGATGAATGTGTCTTAGCACTTTTAAATTTGACACATTGCTGATTCCACAACCATGGAATGGTGAGGTAACTGCGTCTTCTGGAAATTGGGACACTGTGGTACCCGGTACATGGTATCGAGTCTTCAAGAATGTGAAGACACCATTAAAGGTGTTTCCCACATCCTAAGCATGAGGTCGTGCAATATCCGATGAATGGGTAAGGTCGCAGCCTCCTTAGGGACTGCTAGATATTGAAGAATTTCAAGTTCTTCAGCTCTTGGTTCCTTCTCGGAGGTCACCGTAATCAAGAGGCCCTGAGCCACATCCCGTATAAAATCTTGAAAAGACATGTCTTCCGGTGGAGACATTCGGCGTTGTGGGGAAGGAGTCGGATCTTCCGGAAGAGCCTCTCCGGTACCGATGGATTCATCGGAAGAATCGGATGACTCAAAGTATCAAAAGGCCGGGTGCTCCCGCCCAGCCCGATGACGGTACCAATCAAAATCAGCATCGGAATGCCTCGGTACCAGACCCTTGGTAGTGGACACTGATTGCAGCGTCGGCATTGGTGGTAGCGTGGACAGCAGTGCAATGGTCGATGCCGATATCTTCGGTACTGGTACCGATGGCTGCAGAACAGACTGTAGAGGCTTTAGCGGTACCAAGGCCGCCAGCAATGCTGCAAGACTCCGCTCAATGGCTAGGATACGTTGATCCATGGAGCCAGCCGATGCTTGGGTATCGGTACCTGAAGAGTGGGCCATGACCCCAGAACACGGCACCAAGAGCTCTCCAGAGGTGGACACCTCGGGAACATCTTGGGACCCCAATAATGCTTTGGAGGCAAGAATCTCCCGCTGGGGTTGTTTGGCTGGTGTATTCTCCTCTAGGGCAACGCTTAAAGCATCTCGATGCTTAGAAGTAGATCTACCCTTTGAGGACCGACTAGTCTTCGAAGAAGACCTGGGTTTCATTACCTGAGATCCATGGGAGGAAGATGAAGCCCTGGATGACGTTGATGCCACGACCACTGCATCCGAGGCAAAGAGGGTGCCGAGCTTCGCAGCTCTATTCTGCAGGCCCCTCTTTGTCATCTTTCTGCAGAGGAGACATTCTGATGGTGAATGGTCTGCTCTCAAGCATTTAAGACACCAGGTATGGGTGTCGGTAGCAGAAATGGTACTGCTACACTTGGAACACTTTTTGAAACCACTAGTTGGTTTCTCCATTTTGAGGAAGAAAGGGGCCTAAGGCACAAAATAGTGCCTAAGCACCTAGACGGAAAGACCCTCCAAGAAAAAACATTTTTAGGTAAGAAAATAGAAGAAAAGAACACCAATGATACCAGTGCTGGCGTCGACGGGAAGGCAGACGCACCACAAAAAGAAAAGATTTTCTGTGGTGACAAGAATTGCTCCCTGTCGGCTCCGTGGAAAACAAAAAACTGAGGAGGGAGAGTTGGAAAGGTGGGAAGGCAGCAGTGCGGGCACAGTGGGATGCTCCCAAAAGCTTTCCTATAGGACTCTGGGGAGCGTTCCAGCGCGGGCTCCGTCGGTGCCGAAATCACCCATATATGAAGACTACATTCCTGCTTGTTCCTGGAGGAGATAAAGAACTGAATAGAAGGAGTTGGGAAGGTGGGAAGGTAGTCCCACAGGTGCAGTGGAGTGCTCCCAAAAGCTTTCCAATTGGACACTGGGAAGCATTCCCGCGCAGACTCCGTCGGTAACGACGTCATTCATATGTGAAGACCACATTCCTGCTTGTTCCTGGAGATTAACGCATAGAAAAGGAGAGATATTGCTCCATACAGGACCAAGAACAGAATTCTACCTCTAACTCTTAAGGACTGGCTCCCCTCAATAAGACCCCAGGGAGCATCAAAGACCAAAGCCCCCGACAGACACAACTGTGCATTTCAAGCCCTTTTATGTTCAGGCTCGCCAAAAAATGACAGTGTAGGTTCTGGACTGGACTGGAGGGACTCAAAGAAAATCAGCAGATAAGGTCTAATTTCACCTTCCTCATAGTCCTTTCAATCCAGTCCAGACGCGTGGGATGTGCCAGAGCAGTACTTACCCACGGGAGGGACACGCGCGCCCGGCATGCAACATTCACGCCTTGAGCTGCACATCACCTTGCATCTGAACATCCATGTGGTAATGGCACACAAAAGAATTTAGTGGCAACCAAGTCTTTGCCTTACAGATATCTACCGGAGGCACCAGCCTGACCTCCGCCCATGAGGCTGGCTAAGCGCTGGTGGAGTGGGCTCCCAAACTCTCCAGAACAGAGTGATGCTTAAGTAAACAGGCAGAAGCAATAGCCTCTTTTCAGTCAACAAGCAATTGACGCCTTCAACGACGCCTCCCATTTGCGGGGTCCCTCAAAAAAGACAAAGAGGTGATCCAATTTCCTGAAATCCAGGATCCGCTTAAGATACTGTCGAAGAACTCGCCAAATACTCAACAGCTGAAGCAGACAAGAATCCAAATCAGGAGGGAGAAGTGGCCTAGTGGTTGGGGCAAGGTACCACAGGCCGGAAGGTCGGTGGTTCAAATCCCACTAGAGGACAGCAATCTTGGGCCGGAAGGACTGGGGTTTCTAGTCCCATAGGTGCTCCTTGTGGTCTTGGGCAAGCCACTTAACCCTCCACTGCCCATGTTCCCTGTAAGTATTAGTGTATGTGTCTCATATCCCCTCGTGTTAAATGTATCCGCCAATTGTGTTGTGACCACTTTGATTGAAGGATAAGGTGGTATACAAAACTGTCTAAATAAATAAAATAAATAAATACTCCTGAATCAGAGAATATGGGCAATGTGACAGCTTGATTAAGATGAAACACTGACACCACTTTAGAGACAAAGGAAGGAACCGGCCTAATGACTACCTTTTCTTTAGAGATCCAAAGGCTCTCTACATGAGAAGGCTTGCAGCTCAGAGATCCGCCATGCCGAGCAAATGGCCAACTAAAAGACAGTCTTCAGAGTAAGATCTTTCAGGGAAGCCTGTCGCAGAGATTCAAACAGAGCTTCCACAAGTGCCGACAAACCAGGTTCAAGTTCCACGTCAGCACGGGCCACCACACAGGCGAACAAACATGTTTCACACCTCTCAAAAAGTAAACGGCATCTGGATGCAAAGCCAAAGAGATTCCTTGAATTTGGCCGCTATTTATTTTTATTTATGTATTTAATTATTTAACCATTTTTCTATACCACTTTGTCCTTCACTCAGAGCTATTTACATGGTAACAACATTATACATAGAACAATTGAACAGTATTCATGAATACTTGAAAAGAGGAGGGGGAGAAAAAAGGAGGTACAGAGTCATGAGTGTATGACATAACTATATACAGTTTAGTGCATAGTGTTAATTGGGTTGCTTGTCCATGGTTATGGATCCACAATTGGTGGCTTGGATCATGTCTTCGCTTAAGTGGTTAGGTGATATGTCCAGGTGGTTGTGGCTAAGGTCGCCA
This sequence comes from Ichthyophis bannanicus, assembly GCA_033557465.1. Taxonomy (NCBI): domain Eukaryota; kingdom Metazoa; phylum Chordata; class Amphibia; order Gymnophiona; family Ichthyophiidae; genus Ichthyophis; species Ichthyophis bannanicus. The sequence continues at coordinate 157,531,022 of CM066039.1, read as the reverse complement.
CTTGAACATGCAAGGAACTTCAGGCAAGACCTTTGTCCAAACCCGCCTGAAGAAAGGGCAGAAGATAAGAAGAAAAAGAACAAAACCCCTCTCTCTCTGCCCCAACTCTCAAACACTCTCCAGACATGAAAATACGCCAAAGACATGGAATGCTTCCAAGCCTGAAGCATCAAAATGACCTGAGGAGAGTAACTTCTTTTCCTCAGCCGTGTCCTCTGAAAAGTCAAGTCGTAAGCGAGAATCGACTCGCATCTGGCATGAGAATGGGACCTTGTGAAAGCAGATTGTCCATCACCAGAAGCTGCTACGGCCTTTCTACTTTCAATCGAACCAGATCAGAATAATATGGCTTCCAAGGCCAATCTGGCACAACCAAGATCACCAGCCCTCGATGGGACTCTATCCTCTGGAGCACCTGGCCTATCAACGGCCAGGGAGGGAATGCATACAGGACACTGCCACTTGCCATTTATGAGCTAGACCATACAGGCTCTCCAATGTCCTTTCTCGCCTGTGGCTGAAGAAATGATCCACCTTGGCATTGTTCGTGGACACCATCAGATCCACAAAAGGTCTCCGCCAAAATCACACTATCTGTTGAAATACCGAATCCTCCAGAGACCATTCTCCTGGATCAAACTGGCACAGACTGAGAAAATTGGCCTGCACATTTTCCTTTCCAGCAATGTGAGCTGCCAATAGTACCTGGAGATGAGTTTCTCCCCACTGAAGCTAAGGATCCACCACCAACACATTTCCAGTGCCGCCTTGTCAACTGATGTAAGTACTGTGGTTGCATTGTCCAAAAAGACCCTCACACATTGTGCTGAACAACAGGACTTAAGGCCTGTAGTGCCAAGGACACTGCTCACATTTCCAAGCGATTTATGGACAAGCTCTGTTCCTCTGGAGACCACTGACCCTGAGACACCCCTCAGCTGAACAGGCTGGCATCGGTTGTCATCACCACCCAATTGAGAGGTTCTAGTGGCAACCCTGCCACCAACTTGACAGAGTCCAGCCACCATGGCAGACTCATTCTCACCTCCTGTAGGCACCACAACCTCTGCCATAGGGAATGCCTCTAAGAGGATCACAGAGACAACAATGCTCTTTGGGGAGGCCACATGCGTGTTCTGGCCCATGCAACTAGAACCAATGTCTCCGTCATGGATCCCAAAAACTGCAAGTAGTCCCATGCCTGAGGAGACTGCAACTCGCAGAACTTCCGCACCTGATACTGTACCTTCTGGATCCATTCTGGGGATAGAGAAACTAACCCGAACCTGGTTTGAAATGAGCCCCTAGGTAGACAAGATCCTGAGTCAGCTGCATATGACTCTTGGAGAAATTGACGACCCAACCTAACCGCTGGAGACACGACACCACTCTCTCCATTGCCTCTTGATACTCCTGCACTGATTTTGCTCTGATCATCCAGTCATCCAGGTAGGGATGTACTAACACTCCTCACTCCAAAGAGCGGCTGCTACTACCATCATTACTTCTGTGAAGGTCTGAGGCACCTTGGAAGGCCAAACAGCAGGGCTCAAAATTGAAAATGTGTCCTCAGAAGAGCAAAGCGGAGGTAATGTTGATGATTGCACTGGATGGGAATGTGAAGATACACCTCGGTAAAAATCCAGAGAAGTTAGAAAACCGCCTTTCCGTACAGCCATGATAATGGATTGCAACATCTCCATGCAAAAATATGGCACCCTCAAGGTTTGGTTGACATGTTTTAGATCCAGTAAGTCCCTTCCTTTTTGGGAACCATGAAATAAATCGAATACCGACAGAGTCAATGGTCTTCTAAGGGTCACTCTAGCATCTCTTCCACCACTTTTGCCTTGGCTGAAGCCTTGCAGGGGGACAACATAAAGGGCCGCGCCAACTCGTGCGTGTAGCCCTAATAAACAACTTCTAGAAACCACTGGTTGGATGTAATCTGAACCCAGGTGAAGTAAAATGCCTTGAGATGACCTCTCCCCGGAACCAACTCCATCTGCGCTCGCAACTCCTCATTGGGACTTCTTGGAGCTTCCTGGAGCCCCAGCTGAACAGTCCCTTCCTCCTCCATGACCCCCTCAAAAGGGCCGGCCCCTCATAGGATACCGGGATCACTGAAAGGTTCCAAAATACAAGCTTCTGGATCAGTGAACATCTTTAAAACACCCCCTAGGAGAGGCCATGGACTGTCCTCCCCAAGGCTTGTCTCCTCTGGCAACCTCAGGACTATAGATTCTCAGAAATCCTTTACCAGCTTTTCCAGCGCCTCTCCAAAAAGCAGTTTCCCCTTGAAGGGAAGCTCACTGAGCCAGGTCTTGGAAGCCATGAGAGATGCCTTGCCATCACCATAGAGGCAGCCGACACAGACTCTAGCTTAGCTACCTCTGAAAGGTCCTCTGTAGGCCCCTTAGCAGCCTCAGAAAACTCTGATCCCATTGCAAACACTCCCTAGTCACATAGGAACAACAAATTAAAGCTTGTAACGCCAAGGCCAAAACCTCAAAGAACTGCTTTAAAGAATCTCATTTCCAACTTCCTGTCCTGGGGATCATTTAAGACTGCACCGCCTTCCACCAGAATAGTTGTTTTCTTTGTCATTGCTGAAACCATAGCATCCACCCTTGGAAGCCTCAAGAGGTCCTTCTCCTGATGGAATGGGATACAGATGCCCCATGGAATGACTGACACATAATCTAGCCTCCAGGACTTCCCATTCCGCTGAAATCAAGTCTCTGATGGCACTATGCAGTAGAAAAAAATTGAGGGACTGTGAACTCCCTGCAACAAGGGATCCTCCAAATTTTCCTCCTTTGCTGGGGAATTTGAAACAGTGATCAGAGCAGATAACGATTGGGAGATAAGAGCTGCTAATTCCTCATGCCAAAAAAGCAAAGTTACTCACCTGTAACAGGTGTTCTCTGGGGACAGCAGGAATCAGTATTCACATATGGGTGATACTGGCACCGACGGAGCCCATGCGGCAATCACTCCCCAGCTTTCAAAGAAAGTCTTTGGGAGTTACACCACGCATGCATGTTCACCTTCCCACCCAAGGGTGCCATCTTACCTCAATATGAAAGAGGAAGTGTTGTGAGGACTGATTCCTGCTGTCCCCAGAGAACACTATTATAGATGAGTAACTACGCTTTCCTCCGGAAGCCCTCACATATGGGACTCCCCAGCTAGAGGCTACTAAAAAACCTGTAAAAAGCCATGGACGACTGAAAAATTGAACCATGAATGACAGCAAAGAGCACTGAGTGGCCACAAGAGACGACCAGAGCTTCAATCAGGGAATCAATTCTCTGGTAGCCTGGACACGCAGAAGGGCCAGAGGGTTGGAGATGCATTATTCCCCAAACAGATGACAGAGTATTGCCTGACCGAAGGCGCTGTCATGCCAGGATTCCTCCTCTAGGGAGTAGTGAGCTGCAAAGATGTGAACTGAGGACCAGGTGGCAGCCTTGCAAATCTCCAGCATGGAGACGGATCACAGGTTCGCCACAGAGGCTGCCACAGCCCACACATTATGGGCTGTAATGTGGCACTCAAGAGAGAGACCAGTCTGTTCATAGGTAAAAGGAGATGCTGTCTGCCACCCAGGTAGACAGGATGAACTTAGAGACCACAACACCAAGCCGGTTCGGATCATAAGAGATGAAGATCTGCGAGGAGCGGCGATGGGCCTTAGTCTGCTCTTGGTAGAAGGCCAATGCCCTCTTGCAATCCAAGATATGGAGCGCGGTCTCTGCTCTGCTCACGTGAGGCCGAGGGAAGAATGTGGGGAGAACCACCACCTGGCAAAGATGAAAGCCGGTGACCGTCTTAGGGAGAAACCTGGGGCGAGTATGGAGATTTCCTATGAAATCTCATATAGGGGGCATGAGCCACCAGCACTTGGAGCTGATGCAGTGTGCTGATGTGTGGGCCACAAGGAAGATCACTTTCAAGGACAAGTACTTGAGGTGGCAAGAAGCAAGCGGTTCGAAGGGCGGAGCCATGAGCTTCCCAAAAACCACATTCAGATCCCATGATGATGCTAGCAAATACATGGAAGGTTGAGCAAGCAAGACACCTCTCACGAAGCAGGCCATGAGAGAATGGGCAGACAGGAACTGCCCATCAATGAGGTGATCATGCGCTGCCAGCGCACTTAGGTGTACCCTGAGAGAGTCAGACTTTAGGCCAGCATTTGAGAGGTATAGCAAATATTGCAACACTTCCAGCACAGAGCAGAAGAAAGGGTTGAAGCCCTTCTCAGTACACCAGACAGAGAACCAGCACCACTTAAAGGCATAGGCTTGCCTGGTGGAATCCTTGCAGGATGCTAGCAAGACATCCTCCACATACCTGGGCAAGTGGAACTGTGCCAGGGCTACCCTCTCAGCAGCCACACCATCAGGGCGAGGGCTCTGAGGTTGGAGAGTAGGAGAGCTCTGTGTTTCTGCAAGATCGTCCGGAGCACAGCCCAGGGGAACCGGGCATGCTTGGGAGAGGTGGAGAAGCAGAGGAAACCACAGCTGCCGCAGCCACCAGGGAGCAATGAGTATTACGGTGGTCTGGTCGAGCTGAATCTTGAAAAGGGTCTTGGAGATCAGAGGGGGTCAGACGGTATGCATAGAAAAGGCCCTCCGTCCATGAGATGAGGAACGCATCGGCCGCCATTCAGGAGGGGGCCAGTGTCCTCGAGCAGCAGCAAGGCAACTGGGAGTTGCTGAGGCTGGTGAAGAGATCCACCAAAGGAGAGCTCCACATCCAAAAGATGCGGCTGGCTGCCTGCAGGTCTAGTCGCCATTTGTGTGGTTGAAGGACCCAGCAGAGGTGGTGTGCTAGTAGACTGTCTTGACTGGATACACTGCTCGGAAGAGCATTCTGCTCTCGCTCGCAAAAGTGCAGAGGTTAACAGTTTCTCAGCAGAGGAGGTACGACCCCGTACCTCTTTGTTTGTTGCTATAAAACATCGCCATTGGTTGTTTGGATCAGAACATCCTGGATCTCCAAGTAGTGTCAGAATACCCACAAGGCATTCGCAACTGCCTGAAGCACGAGGAAGTTGATTTGGTAGAGACTCCTACACTATACCGCTCCCTTGGACTTTTGCAGCCCAAATGCATGACCCTGCATTTTTTTGCATTAAATCTCAGCTGCCAAATTCTTCACTATTCTTCAAGCTTAGCTTGATCCCTCCTCATGTTATCTACTCTTTCCTGGGTGTCTACTCAATTGCAGATATTGGTATCATCTTCAAAGAGGCAAATCTTATCCGACCGCCCTTCCACAATATCACTAACAAAGATGTTAAAAAGAATCAGACCAAGGACAGATCCCTGCGGCACACCGCTGCTATCATCCTTCTCCTCAGAGTGAGCTCCATTTACCTGTATACTTTGTCGCCTCCCACTTAACCATGTTTTAACCCAGTCAGTCACTTTAGAGTCCATCCCTAGGGTGCTCAATTTATTTATAAGTCGCCTTTGCAGAATACTGTCAAAGGCTTTACTGAAATTCAAGTACACCACATCTGAGGCTCTCCCTCAGTCCAACTCTCTGGTCACCCATTCAAAGAAATCAAGTAGATTTGTCTGACAAGACCTACCTCTTGTAAACCCATGCTGTCTCAGATTCTGCAATCCATTGGACTCCAGAAAACTCACTATCTTCTGTTTTAGCAGTGTTTCCATTAATTTTCTCACCACAGAGGTCAGATTAACTGACTTGTAGTTCTCAAGCTCATCCTTACTTCCGCTTTTGTGTAGACTATATGTGCCTTTCTCCAATCCTCTGGGACGACTCCCACCCCTAAAGAAACACTGAAAAGATCAGTTAGTAGAGCCGCTAGAACGTCCCCAAGTTCTTCAATATTCTCGGATGTATTCCATCCGGCCCAATCGCTTTCTTCACTTTTAGGTCAGCTAGCTCCTCAGGAACACAACCTTCTGAAAATTGTTTAAGATCCCCTTCACTTCTGTTCCTATTTGTGGGTGTTTTCTAAGGTCCTGCTCCTGGTCCTTAATCTGCAAACAGAGAATAAAAATATTTGTTAAGCAATTCCGCTTTATCCTCATCAGCTTCTACATATTCCTCCCCTTCCCCTTGAGTCTGACAATACCACTGTTGAACTTCCTCCTCTCACTAACATATCTGAAAAATGTCTTGTCCCTCCAGTTTTATTGGCATTGACTCTCTTCTTCTTTTTGTATCTTTGCTTTCCTGACTACCGGACTGGGAAGATACACTGGAAGATACTGGGAAGAGTGGAGGAGTGGCCTAGTGGTTGAGGCAAGGTACTTCAGGCCGGAAGGTCGGGGGTTCAAATCCCACTAGAGGACAGCAACCTTGGGCCGGAAGGACTGGGGTTTCTAGTCCCACAGGTGCTCCTTGTGGTCTTGGGCAAGCCACTTAACCCTCCATAGCCCATGTTCCCTGTAAAATAGTTATCTCCAAGTTATAATGCCCTGTTCAATGTAATTTCAGTTTGTTCAATGTAAACCGCACTGATGCAGAATAGCGTGGTATATAAGAGAATGTAAATAAAATAAATAAATAAATACCTTCCTAGCTTCTCTAAGTTTTTCCAAATATTAATGCTTGTCTTCCTCTCGGTATCTTGGAGTGCACTTCGATTCAGACCTTTCCTTCCAAGCCCATGTTTCTCACCTTACTAAGACTTCCTTCTATTTCCTCCGCCAAATCCGAGCAATACGCCCCTTCCTCTCCCCATCGGCCCTCACTACCTTACTGCTGTCACTGGTCATGTCATGGGTGGACTTCTCCAATTCAGTTCTCATAGGCCTCTCCAAATCCCAGCTAGCCCGTCTCCAGAGGATCCAAAACACCGCTGCCCGCCTTCTTACTCACTCCTCCCCCCGGGATCACATAACACCTCTGCTCCTCCACCTTCGTTGGTTACCTGTCTCCTTCCACACCCAGTATAAACTGCTTTCTCTAGTGCACAACATCCTCCATACAAATACTCCACAATATCTAGCCAATCTCATTTCTTTCCACACCCCCAGGCACACACCCCGTTCTTTTCACCTCAATCGCCTCACCCTTCCTTCACCCTCCTCGCCCATCTGCAATTTACACGATCTTCTGCTTTCTTTTTCATAGGACCTGCCCTGTGGAATTCCCTTCCCTCATCCCTTCGCCTTGAGTCCAATCACAGCACTTTCAAAAAAGACCTGAAAACTCACCTCTTCTCCACAGCCTTCGGACTTCACTCCCCCTTGTGTGACCCGCCTTAAGTTCTATCTCCTTCCGGTGTGTATCCTCTCTTTGTTCTGTCCTGTCTCCCTTCTCTCTCTTTTCTCACGAAACCATTGTAAACTTCCTTTCCGTTTCTCTGGCCCTGAGCCTTTTCCTTTAGTTTGTATATTGTACACCGCTTTGCTTGTTTCAGAAAGGCGGTTTATCAAATAAAATTACCATAACCATAACCATAACCTCTCTGTGATATCTTGTATTTTATGAAGGCCACCCTCTTTTTCTTCACCTTTTCAGATACTTTTTTTGAGAACCATAGAGGCCTCCTTTTCCTTTTATTTACCTTTTTAACAAAAAGGTTTGTTGCCCTTAAAATATCCCCTTTCAGTTTTGCCCATTCCTTTTCTACATCCCCCAACTGTTCCCATCCCACTAACGACTCCTTGAGATATTGTCCCATCTTGGCAAAGTTAGTTTTTCTAAAGTCTAAGACCCTTGCTTTTGAATGGACTTTATTAGCCATAAGCCCTAATATTGAACCACACCATCTGGTGATCACTGGATGCAAGATGATCTCTCACTATGATATCAGAAACACTTTCCCTATTGGTAAGCACCAAGTCCAGTATGGCCCCTTCATATGTGGGTTCTGTTACCAGTTGCATGAATAGTTCTCCCTGTAGAGAATCTATGATCTCCCTACTTCTAAATGACACCGCAGCAGGGATGTACCAATCAATATCCGGCATATTGAAATCACTTATTAGTAGCACTTCTCCTTTCATGGCAACACTGTGTATGTCTTCTATTAAATCCCTATCCACTTCTTCTCCCTGTGAGGGAGATCTGTATATCAAAACCAGTGCTAATGGATTTTCTTTTCCCACTGTCTAGTTTAACCCACAGTGCTTCCTCACTCTCTTTTAAGCCTTGTGATTCTATAGCTTTAATATTATTTTTTACATATCGTGCCACTCCTCCTCCCCTTCTTCCAACCCTGCCCTTCATGAATAAAGTATAGTCCAGTATAATTACATCAGTCATGGTTGTCTGTGAACCATGTCTCTGTAACCGCCACTAAATCCAAGTCAGCCACTTCCATTAAAGCCTCAACATTTGGGATCTTATTTCCCATGCTACCAGCATTTATGAACACTGCTATCCAGATGTTGTCCCTTTTACCCATTTCAGAGATATTTAATATTTTACTTACCTGAGGGTTTCACTTATCTGGGGGCTTTCTCTCCCTAGAGAATCTAGTTTTTCAGTAAGTTAGCCAGTCTGCTGCAGAAGACACTTTGACCCTCCTTGACTAGGTGGACACCATCTCTGCTCTGCAGCCCTTGGAAAATCATCCTGTGGTCCAGGAAACCAAAACACTCTCAATAACACCATCCACTCCAGGATGCAAGCTTCAACTCCAGGATGCAAGCTTCTCTGCTTCAGCTTTTACCCTCAACAGGAAGGATTGAAGAGCACCTGCACACCTGTCTGCTTCAGCCTCTGTCTCAGTGCCATGAAGTCACTTTTGAAACATTGTAGCTTCATTGCATGTTCCCTGGTCTTTCTCTTTACCAAGATGAAAAGTCCTAACCTTTTAAGCTTTTCCTCATAGGGATTTATTTATTTATTTAATGTCTCTTCTATACCGCGCTGCTTAATATCAGTGTGGTTTACATACAACAGTAGCTTATACAGTGCAGACTGAGCTGCTCTGTATTTACAGAGAAACAGGTGCTATAACTTGGACAACACTGGAGTAACTATTCACAGAGTGTATATATATATATATATATTTACAGAGTGTGAGGGTATATACATGCTGCTATTTACAAGGTGCGCATAATCAAGGCTGACGCCGCTTTTCAGCATAGTTTGTACATGTTGCCATTTACAAAGTAAGCGTAGTCGATGATGGCGCCAATGAGTGTGGCTGCCTCATTGCGTGCTGTGTGTGTTAGTGGTGGGCCTGGGGGCGGGGGTGGCTGATTGTGCGCTGTCATCCGAGTAGTGTTTGAGGAAGAGGTGGTGCGTCAATGCCTTTCTAAATTGGGCCAGGTCGGAGATTGCCCGTATGCTGGGTGGTAGGGCGTTCCGGCATCTGGGTGCATAGAACCTAAATGCCTGTTTGTCGTTGCCTGGGTGCATTGTGTTATTTCCTTAGGGATTACCAACGTGTTGACTGCTGCGGTTCTTCTGGATCTGTTAGAGGGCGTACGATGGATAAGCTCCATGAGGGTGGTGGAGGAGAGCCTGTTGATGGCCTTGAAAGTCAGTAGTAGGGATTTAAATGAGATTCTGCCGTGGATGGGAGCCAGTGGAGATGTCTCAGGATGGGTGTCACATGATCCTTCCTGGAAGCACCGTGTAGCACTCTGGCCGCAGCGTTCATTGCGAGCTGGAGTGGATTCAGGGTGGATTGTGGGAGCCCTTGTAGAATTGCATTTGGTAATTGAAATGCGGGATCACCAGCGCTTGATAGATTGTCTGGAAGTCATCGGGCTCAAGCAGGGAGCCTAGGTGCCTGAGTGTCCGAATCTTGTGGTAAACTGCTCTTACTGTGCTACTTATGTGGGCCTTCATGTCAAGGTGTTGATCTAAAGTGACTCCTAGGTAACGGATTGTGGATTTAGTTATTAGATCCGCTTCCTTGACCTTTAAGGAGGCTGGAGGGGTGAAGCTTTGGTTCCTCGTGATGAAGAGGACTTCTGTCTTCTTGTGCTGTATTCGAAGGCTTTGGGTCTGGAGCTAGTTGGATACGGCGTCAAAACAGCTTGTCAGTGGGGAGAGGTCCGGCTGGTCGGTTGAGAATAGCATGTAGAGCAGTACGTCATCAGCACTCCAATCCTCCCAAACAACTGAATATATATAAAATATGATTCTAGCACCACTGTAAATAGCCCACCCTGTATATAGCTCAAACAAATCAAGCACCCAACACATCCCTCACACAACTAAGTTTTATCCTCACTGCATGTACAACACACACACTTTACCTGATTGCTTGCTGTGATACCACCTTGATTATTAAGATAAGGCGGTTTAGAAATACTGTTAAATAAATAAATAAAATAAATAAATAATCAGCATATATCAGGCAGTCAACGCTTGAATGATCGGATAAAAGTGCAAAATGGGCTGCATGTATATGTTGAACATCAGGGCGGAGAGGGAGGATCTCTGCGGTACACCCTGCCACTGGTGGAAGGGTTTTGATGTTGTGGCACCGGATCGTACGTGCTGCCATCTGTCGGTCAGGTATGATTTGCACCAGCTTAGGGCTGCGTCACGAATACCCTTCTCCTTCAGTCGCACCAGGAGGAGCTCGTGGCTTACTGAGTCGAATGCAGCAGCTATATCCATAACGATGAGGGCAAACCCTTGTCGGGTGTTGTTGATTCCGGCAATTATGTTATTGAAGAGGGTTGTGAGGAGTGTTTCGACACCGTGAGAATCCCTGAAACCATGTTGGCAGGGGTCCAGCGAAGCGGCGGTCTCGATGTGGTATTTTATTTGGCGTTGAACTTCTTTTTCAATTATCTTGGCAAGGCCTGTACGAGTCAATATTCTGGGGGTCCAGTTTGTTGTTTTTCAGCAGAGGTCTGATAGAGGTGTGTTTGAGGCTTCGCGGGAACGAGCCTGTTGAGAATGATAGGTCCATGATTCTGGCTATGAACGGGCTAAATTTGCTGCGTAGCGCCTTTATCCAGAAGGCAGGGCAGGGGTCAGTTTGTGCCGTGGTGGTGTTGATAGCAGCGATGGTGTCCTCAATGCCTTCCATCCCCTTTACCATTTTGATCACTCTTCTCTGTACCTTTTCCAGTTCTGCTATACCCTTTTTAAGATATGGTGAACAGAACTGCACACAATGTTCAAGGTGCAGTCTCACCATGGAGCAATACAGAGGCATTATAATGTCTTTGGTTTTATTCTCCATCCCTTTTCTTATGAGTCCTATCATTCTATTTGTTTTCTTGGCTGCAGCTGCACACAGGGCAGTGGGTTTCAATTTATTATCCACAATGATGCCTAGATCCTTTTCCTGTGTGGTGATGCCTAGTGTGGAACCTTGCATCATGTAACCGTAGTTTGGGTTTTTCTTCTCATGGTAGCTGATTCCATTGTATTCATGTCCAGGCCACAGGCACATCCAAATCGGAGACGGGGACGTTTTAAACCAGATTTCAGTATGGACACACCTGCATTTCCGGAATTGGAGAAGTAGACTTATTAAACAGCTTGAATGCTCCTGCCCTTGTGATATTCTGAAAAGATGCACGTCTACAATGCTGCCCACCTCCTCTTCTCCTGTTAAAATGTGCAACCCTAAGCTGCTCCTCTCACTGACAGTGTTGTGTTTATGCAAATAACACATGAATACTGATCATACCTAAATGCAGATGCCAACAGGACTAAATATACTAGTCTGTTGGATGCCCAGAACACTGAAAAGTAAGCTCAGTGCAGTCATTGATATAATAACAGCAATTCTAATATTTATTTATTTATTTATTTATTTATGTATATATTTCTATACCGCCCCTTCCAGCGATCAAGGGCGGTTTACAAGGAACATTTTAACAACTGTACACAGATGTATACATTTACATTGAACAATTAGATTTAACTATTTACAATGAACGGTTGAGTATAACTATAATATTATTGTATAACTATAATATATATTATAATATAACATATAATATAATATGTTTGTCCTGACATAGCTGCCATCAGAGCCTACAGTGTAGTTCTCCAGGGACAGCAGGAATCAGTCCTCACTTATGGATGACATCGGCACCGACGGAGCCTGCGCGGAGCAATTCCCCAGCTTTCAAAAAAAAGCCTTTGGGATTGCTGTCACACATGCGTGGTACTCTTCCTGCCAAAAGTGCCATCTTGCTCAGTCAGGTTCCAAAGCTTTTACAGAACTATTACCTGTTCCCAATGTTAGTTTCTTAATCATACATTTATATGAAAGCAACAGGTCTCAGACCTTAGAGAGCTATTGGTCGTTACTCAGTATTGACCACGCTCTAATTTACATCAATGACCTATAAGTTGCTTCAATGGTTCAATTGATAATCACTTGCAATTCAATAGTAGTCTTGAAAAAAGAAGAAAAATGAATGCTTATCTTTAAATCTGCCCGACGCCGATTTTAGCGCTGAAGAATTAAAATGTCATTGTATAGACCATTGTATATCAGGATTTGCAGGAAAATCAAGGGATCAAGCACTAATAGTGAAAGAACAACGCTGGATATTCATGTTACAAACGGTAAAACCAAGGGGTCTCAACACACAAATTGATTGGAATTTGTGTGTATAAGGGTTAACGAGATTGATAGGAGGAGGATAAATAGCAGACAAAATTCCAAGACCGCATGCGCGGCGTTGTTCAGAGACACATGGTTTTGAAAGAGAGAGAAGCACTGACAACATAGTCACGGTAAAAAGGTTTAAGTTTTTAACATCGCATATCTATCTTTATGTAGTCAAATTTAATTTGAATTTAATGAAGGAACTAACATATGATTCCCCATACAGAATGAGATTCCTACAAAACAGTCGAGAACTGAGCTTGCTATTCAGAACATCTATTCATGGAAATTGAATGGTTCTAGCCCCTGAAGAAACAGCTTGATTGTGCAAAGCGACAGCGCTAAAATCGGCGGCGGGCAGATTTAAAGATAAGCATTCATTTTTCTTCTTTTTTCAAGACTACTATTGAATTGCAAGTGATTATCAATTGAACCATTGAAGCAACTTATAGGTCATCGATGCAAATTAGAGCGTGGTCAATACTGAGTAACGACCAATAGCTCTCTAAGGTCTGAGACCTGTTGCTTTCATATAAATGTATGATTAAGGAACTAACATTGGGAACAGGTAATAGTTCTGTAAAAGCTTTGGAGTAAGATAATATCTACATAACTCAACAGTATTTTTACTCCGTAAGACAAGACCATAAAATAACGTTGCAGTCAGGTTCCAAAGCTAGAGCCCTACTAAGCAGATGGCAAGGAAAAGATAAAAAAATTGCAACTCTTCAGGAGAGGTGGGAGGGTAGTAGGGACTGATTCCTGCTGTCCCTGGAGAATACCTGTTACAGGTGAGTAACTACGCTTTCTCCAGGAACAAGCAGGAAGTCAGTCCTCATGGGACTCCTCAGCTACAGGCTACCGAACCTGTAAGTCAAAAACGCCTCCGGCAAGGCCGTGAGAAGAAGCCAATTTCCGAAGGAAGCCCAAGTCCTCAGGCCTTCGGGGTAAGCTCTCGGTAGCCGCAGAAAAAGGGTTGGAGGGCAAGAGTTGCTTATACCCTAGTCATGCCGGTTCAGCGCCTTCGGCCAGGCTGTAGTGCTAGACTACGCACTACAGCCTGGCCGAAGGCGCTGAACCGGCATGACTCCCTCTCGCGCTGTGACCAGATGATCCAGCGAGGCACCTGCCTTTGCCTGGGCGAAGACGATGCAGTCCGCCACCCAGATGGAGAGGGTGAGCTTGGTGACTGCCAGCCCCAGGTGGTTGGGATCGTAGACAATGAAGAGCTGGTCAGACTTGCGATGACCCTGGATGCGCTGCAGGTAGAAGGCGAGAGCCCTCTTGCAGTCGAGTGTATGCAGGACCTCCGATGCCCAGCAGGCCTGAGGTCTCGGGGAAGAAAGTTGGCAAGACCACTTCCTGATTGAGGTGGAAATCTGAGACAACATTCGGTACGAACTTGGGGTGGGTGCGAAGGACCACCCTTTTCCTGTAAAACCTGGTGTAGGGGGCCTCGGCCAAGAGGGCTTAAAGTTTGCTGACTCGCCATGCCAAGGTCAGTGACACCAGGAAAACCACCTTCCAGGAGAGGTGCCGGAGCAAGCATGTCACCATCGGTTTGAAGGGTGGCCGCGTCAGCTGCATGAGCACGATGTTGAGGTCCCATTCCACCGGTGGAGGCCGGATGGGGGGTTTGGAAAGCAAGAGGTCTCACATGAAGCAGGAGACCAGAGAGGCCTCAGGGTGGCTTGAGAGGGGTTTACCCTTGATGGGGAAGTGGTTGGCCGAGATGGCGCTCAGGTGAACCCTGAATGACTTGGACTTCAGCACCACCTGTGAGAGGCGGAGAAGGTACTGGAGAACCCAACGGGTGGAGCAGGCGAACAAGTCAATCTGGAGCTCGGAGCCCCAGAAAGAAAAATGCTGCCACTTCAGGGCGTAGGCTCGCCTCAAGGAGGACCTCTTCGATCTCCACTGGGAGGTGCAGCTCAGCCGCCAGGCTGTCAGGGATAGCGAGACCAAGTTTGAGTGAAGCACCCGTCCCTCCTCCTGTGTCAGCAGACCTGGGGCACTGCCCAGGGGGACCGGAGGCTCTGATGAGAGCCGGAGTAGAAGCGGGAACCAAGGTTGTCGAGGCCACAAAGGAGCCATGAGCATCACCGAGGCTCGGTCGCGCTGGATCTTGTGGAGGGTCCTCGCAAGGAGAGAAGTGGGAGGGAATGCATACAGAAGCCCGGAGGTCCAGTTTAGGAGGAATGCATCTGGGGCCACCCTGCTCGGATGTGGTATCGGCCCACAGACATGGGGAAGCTGTGAGTTCACCAGGCTAGTGAACAGGTCTATGGACGGAGTCCTCCAGAGGTGGAACAGGTGGAGAACCACCTCTGGACTCAGGTGCCACTCGTGTGGGCGAAGGAGCCTGCTGAGTCTGTCCACGAGGAGGTTGTCCTGGTCCGGGAGGTAGACAGCTCTCAGTGTCATGCCCCTGCATATGGAGAAGGAGCAGAGGAGGACTGCCTCCCAACAGAGGTGGCGGGAGCCCATATCCCCCCTCTTTGTTTATGTAGAACATCGCGACTCTGTTGTCGGTCTGCACGAGCACAGACTTGCCCTTCAGGTGGTACTCAAAGACTTTCAGGGCCAACCAGACTGCTTGAAGCTCGAGCTGGTTGATCTGCTGCCAGGACATCTCAGGTGACCACTGCCCCTGGGTGCAGAGGTGGCCGCAGAGGGCTCCCCAGCCCAATAGTGACGCGTCCGTCGTCAAGATGAGCTCATGCTGTTGAGTCTGGAAGGGCATGCCCCGAAGGAGGCTCTGGGGGTTCTGCCACCAAACTAGGGACCCGAATAGGCTGCGAGAGACCCAGACAAGATCCCAGAGGTGGCCCAAGGCTTGGGCCCATTGTGCTCTGAGGCACCATTGGGCTACTCGCATGTGCAAGTGAGTGTGGGGAACGACATGGGCGGTCGAGGCCATGTACCCCAGGAGGCGCAGCATGGCCCACACCAAGACCCTGGGCCGGCCTTGGACCTTGGAAGCCAGAGCGCGCGCTCAAGGAAGAAAGACGGTCACACATTCTGTGTCGAGAAGAGCGCCAATGAACTCCAGGGTCTGCACCGGTTTGAGGTGGGATTTGGAGTAGTTGATCAGAAAACAGAGGTGCTCAAAGAGGAGAACCGTGCATGACGCTGAAAGGCAAGCCTCCTCCGCTGATGTGCCCGAGATGAGCCAGTCATCTAGGTAAGGGTAGACGGATATGCCCTGCAGCCGGAGGTGGGCCGTGGCCGCTGACAGGCACTTGGTGAAGACTCGCAGGGCAGACGTGAGTCCGAAGGGGAGCACTCTGTACTGGAAGTGCTCTCCTTCTACCCTGAAATGCAGGTACTTCCTGTGCTTGGGGTGGACAGGAATGTGAGCATAAGGGTCTCTGAAATCCACGGAGCACAGCAAATCACCCTGCCAGAGGTAGGGCAGCAGGACGCCAAACGATAGCATTTTGAACTTCTCCCACACCAGAAACTTGTTCAAAATCATGAGATAGAGGATGGGGCGCAGGCTCCCCATCCACTTCAGAACACGGAAATATCGGGAGTAAAACCCCCGACCCCAGAGGTGCAGCGGAACCCTTTTGACTACCTTCTGACCAAGGAGGTTGTTCAGTTGTTGCTGTAAGCAAGCCTGGTGCGAGGGAAGCAGAGTAGGCTCCACTGGGGAGAAAGAAGGATGGAGTCTGTCTAGATGAAGACGATACCCATCCCGGATCACCTGTAGGACCCAAGTGTCCAATGTAATGGCCGCCCATTTGGGGGCAAAAAGAGACAGGCGTCTTCCCATGGGTGGAAGCGTCCCCAGGGAGCGAGAGACTATGCTTTCAGTGTCAAAACCCCAGGGCTGGCTGAGGTGGCGCCGGTGGTTGGGTCTTGAGCCCCTTGGGTTTCCGGTGACCCTGAGCTCCCCCCCTTGCCCTGAGCACTGGTCGTCGGCGCAGGGGTAGGCAGGTATGGTGGGTATCCCCGGTAGGGGAGCCCTTTCCTCTGAAAGAAAGTTTTTTTGATGTGCTGCTTCTTCCGTGGAAGAGAGGAGGTGGTTTTGCAAGAGAGACGGGCGTGAGTCACAAACTCCGTCTCGATCTTGACTACCTTGTCCTCCATGTGCTTGCCGAACAGTTGCTCGCCAAGGCAGGGGACATCCAGGAGTTTCTCCTGGACCCACTGTTCCAGGTTTGAAGACTGGAGCCACGACTGGCGTCCGGCTCCGATGCCAGCTGCTGCCACACGGGCGGAAGACTCAAACCCGTCATATGCAGCGTAGGAAAGGTATTTCGAGCAGTCTGCGACCAACCTCAGGAGGGTTTGGAACCTGAGAAGGTGCTCCCCACCAAGACCCACGGAAAAAACGCCGAGCTCTTTGGCGAGGTCGCGAAGAAACATACCCATATACAGTTGGTATGACTGGATACAGCATGCCAGCATGGATCCCTAGTAAGCCTTGCACCCACGGGCGTCAAGGGTACAGGATTCCCTACCAGGCAGGACAAAGAGTGCAACTTCTTATTCTTCTGTTTCCACATTGTGGATTCGACTACCATGGAGGTATGAGGAAGCTGAGTCTTCTGAAACCCCGGGCCACGCTGGACCCTATGGCATCGAGTCTTTTACTGACAATAGGGGCCGAGGCAGGTGCTTCTCACATGTGGAGGAGCAGCTGGGATAGGATGGACGGTACCAGAACCGTAAGAGATTCCCTGGGTGGAGACTCGTACTGCAAGATGTCACGTTTCTCTGCCCTCGACTCCTCCTTGGTCTGCGTAGGCAGATTGAGGGCCCAAGCCATATCCCGCCCAAACACCAGGAAAGAGGTGTCCTCGGGAGGTGACCGCCTTTGCGAGACAGGCGAGGATCGGTCAGAGGGGAGATCCTTATGGGCGTGGGTTTCCATGGAAGTGTCCCTGTCTGATTCCCAGCCTGAGAAGTCTGAGAAGGACTCAGAGTCGGGCTGATCCCCGCGCCCAGTGGCCAAGGCCCGCTTGGAGCCAGAGGCACTGACTCTGGAAGACCTCCCCCCCCCCGAGGAACAGGACAGCAAGCGAGACTGGTGCTGAGGACTCTCACGAGGCTTGCGGCTCTCAGGGGATTCCAAGGCAGTTTTCGGGACCTCAGTCAGGGGACCCTCAGTCTTGGGGCACGAGCCAGCCGTGCTGGGCAAAAGCACCTGCTGGGCAGCTAGAAAGGCAGAAACGCTGCACTCCAGTGCCAGCATATGGGACTCCCACTCGGGAGTTGGTGCATGTGACTCCGACGCCGGTGTTACTGGGTCTGGCATGCAAGAAGTAGAGGGGGTCTTCACCAGGACGACCCTCAGGAGACCAGGCGCCATCGCCAGAGGCCTCCATGTCCACTCCTGTTGAAGATCATCGAAATGGTGGTTCAACAACTCCTCCAAGATTACATCGACAACCATGCCCCTCTAGACCCCAATCAACATGGCTTCCGCCCAAACCATGGCATTGAAACCCTACTGATTTACCTCTTCGACAACCTGATCCAGGTTATCAACAATATCAAGAAGGGCGTCATCATGATCTTTATAGACATCTCCTCAGCATTCGGCACCGTCAACCACAGTACTCTGCAGTCAAGACTTCAGGGAATTGGTCTACACAGCACCACTTTGAATTGGTTTACATCTTACCTCACAGACAGACACCTCCAGGTCAAATGTGGATCAACCACCTCCCAACCTCTAAGAATCACCCAGGGTGTTCCACAAGGCTCCGCCCTCTCAGCCTTGTTATTCAACCTCTACATACAACCGATCTGCTCTATCATCAAAAACAACGGAATCCAATACACCATCTACGCAGATGACATCATGATATACACCCCTATCAGCCTTGACAGCCCAGACTACTCCAGCATAGACAACTGTCTGCAATAGATGACAAGCTGGCTCCTGGAAAACAACTTAACCTTAAACTACACCAAGACAGAAGCGCTAATCATCACCAGGAACTCTGACTTCACCCCTCCTCCTGTCATCAAGCTAAACGACATCACAATACCAATAAAACCAGAAATTAAATACCATGGTGTGACTCTCGACAAAGAATTGAACCTGCAATCTCACATCACCAAAACTACCAGGAACGCATACCTCAAAATGAGAACCATAGGACGTCTCAAGCCAATCCTCTCACAGGATCACTTCCGCACCGTCTGTCAAGCTCTCATCACTCCTATCTTAGACTACTGCAACCCTATTTACCTCAGACTCTCAAAACAAGCAACATGGCCACTACAGATGGCGCAAACCACTGCCACCGAATAATAACTGGTGCTTCAAGGCATGATCACATCACCCCCATTCTCAACCAACTCCACTGGCTCCCAATCACCTCCCACATCCGTTATAAGGTGCTACTAAACATTTTCAAAATCAAACAGAACCTCTCAGCAGACAGTCTGAAACATGCACCACACCCAGGAGGAGAGACATCTCAGACATCATCAACACACCCAAAGCATTTACTAAAACAAGAATGGATACCTCAAGAAGAGCACTATCCCTCGCCACGCCGGCACTCTGGAACTCACTCCCGAACAACCTGAGATCAACTACAGACCTCAAGGACTTCAGAAAGATGCTCAAAATGACTCTCTTCACAGAATACTATGAGGACATCACCTGACCTTACCAATGACCCTCTCTTCACCCTACCTCGTCCCCTATCCACGCTGCCTCCCACCTCCCACTCTTTGCAATATGTATATAGTTCCTATACATACATTTTATTGTGTATAGTTCCTGTACATAGATCATATAGTGTAGTTACTCACATTGGGAACCACCACCCAGGAAAAAGATTTAGGAGTCATCGTGGATAACATGTTAAAACCCTCTGCCCAGTGTGCAGCGGCAGCCAAGAAAGCAAATAGAATGCTAGGTATCATAAAGAAAGGGATGGAAAATTAAACAAAGGATATTATAATGCCTCTGTATCGTTCCATGGTACGACCGCACCTAGAATATTGTGTGCAGTTCTGGTCACCGTATCTTAAAAAGGACATAGCATTATTAGAAAAAGTACAGAGAAGAGCCACCAAAATGGTGAAGGGGATGGAAGGCTCTTTAACCTGGAAAAGAGAGACGGCTGAAGGGAGATATGATAGAAGTCTATAAATTAATGAACAGAGTGGAACGGGTAAACGTAGATCGATTGTTTACCTTATCAGAATATAGAAAGACTAAGACATGCATTGAAGCTACAGGGTAAACTATTTAAGACTATTTAAGGCCCTTATCATCACCAAAAAAGAGCTCAAATACTCACTAAAAAATGTGAAGAACATAGACGGTATGGACATCATAAATATAGAAAACAAAACCCTTGCACTGTCCCTCATCTACAGGCCCCCCTCAGCGGACCACAAAAATCTCACCCCCATCCTAGAACTTGCATGTACAGCTACACAGAGAAAACCACTTGTTATATTAGGTGATCTGAACCTTCCATCACTCAACCCACAACACACAATCAACTTTATGGATTCCATGAAAGAAATGAGTTACAACCAAATCATACAAACATCTACACATACAAAAGGTAACGCTCTAGACCTTGTATTCATCCCCACCCCATTTAATAAACACCAACTACAATCCCCACCTCTTATTACGGAAGTACCATGGTCAGATCACCACCTAATAACCTTCAATTTACTCTCACTATCACACACCAACACTGAAACTACTCCAACACCTTATAAATCCCGCTTTACGCACTTCAACAAAGACACCTTCCTAGACACCGTATTACCTAACCTTATAAATAACACAACGGAAGTCAACACTATAATAGACCAATGGAACTCAACAATAAAAGAAGCAGCAACTCCCACTCAAGGTCCCCAAAAACAATTCACAAAAAGAAAGTCGGAAAAATGGTTCAATAGAGACCTCTCTAATATAAAAAAGCAACTAAGAAAACAAGAAAAACGGTGGAGGAAATCTAAAACAAACGATAATAAAGCACAATACCTGAGTCTTCTCAACAAATACAAAGACACTATTAACAGATCGAAAAGGGAATACCACACAAAAGTCATAAATATGGCACTCAATCGACCGAGAGAATTATTTGCAATTATAAAAACACTAACAAAAACCCAAACTCCAGAGCCTGAACAATCAACGATAAGCGCACAAACCCTTGCAACTCATTTTGCTAACAAATTAAAAAACAAATCATCTAACACAATCATAACTATACCCACGGACTTAAAACCAACCAATAAATGGATAACCTTTCAAGACATTGAACAAAAACACCTCCTCAATATCATATCAATGATCAACACCACTACCTCCCCCCTAGATCCATGTCCAGTATCATGGATAAAAAACACCAAAAATGAATTAGCTATCCATATACAAAATATAGTAAACCAATCACTATCCCAGGGCATCATGCCAGATGCCCTAAAACTCACATCCTTATGCCCTATAATAAAAAATAATAAACTCAATCCTACAGACCCAAACTCCTACAGGCCCATAGCCAGCATACCGTTTATTGCCAAAGTAATAGAAAAAATCATACAGCTCCAACTACAAGATTTTATCGACACACATGCACCACTTGACTCACATCAATTCGGCTTCCGCCCATCACACGGGGTCGAAACTTTGCTAATAACACTCATGGATGACCTCATAAAAGGCACTGACACATGCAACCAAGGTTACATCCTCATATTCATTGATATAGCTGGTGCCTTTGACAATGTCCACCACAACACACTCATTAACAGACTCCTAAGCCTAGGAATAGGAGGAACAATTCTACAATGGTTTATATCATACATCACAAACCGATCGATACACGTTAAATTAGGCCAAGACACCTCTGAGCCATTCGTACAAGGACAAGGTATTCCACAGGGCTCGGCACTTTCAGCCCTCCTTTTCAACTTGTATCTTCAACCCATCACAAATATATTTAAAAAACATAAAGTCAACCACTACATATACGCAGATGATATCATGCTCACTCAACCAATAAACACGAACAATCCCACCTACCAGAACTTACTAGACTGCATCAGCGAAGCAAATACTTGGCTAGAAAATAATAACCTCAGCATCAACCTAAAAAAGACTGAAGCAATGTTCGTAACAAGAAAACCAGATTCTACTCTCCCTGAAACAATAACAATTAACGACACAATAATCCCAATCAAAAAGGAAGTAAAATACCTAGGCATCATAATAGACCACACACTTAGTATGCTCCCTCACATAAAACAAACCGTGAAAACTATATTCTATAAACTTAAGACCATTCAACACCTACGACCAATACTAGACACACATGACTTCAGATCTGTTATCAGCTCACTCATCACTCCACACTTTTGACTATTGTAATAGTCTACTTATCGGCCTCCCTCTCACAAATACCAACTTACTCCAACGAGCTCAAAACATCTGTGCTCGAGTAACAGCAAAAGCCCGCCTCACTGACCACATAACTCCCATCCTCGCCGAACTACACTGGCTTCCCATAAATAGTAGAATATCATACAAAATACTCTTAACCACATTTAAACTTATCAACGGCATATCACCCTCACATCTAACCACTCTACTACATGCTCCAAAAGAACATAGAACCCGCAGACAAAACGCAACCCACTCACTAGACATAAAAAAATCAATTCGAAAAACAAAAAAAACCACAAGCTCAAGAGCATTCTCATATGCAGCCCCCACCCTATGGAATAAACTCCCACTAAGCCTCCGCAAAATAAAGGATCTCAAGACATTCCGGAAAGAACTAAAAACATATCTGTTTAAAGAACACTTTATAAATCCTAATGAACCCCCCTCATCCCCCTCACCACACCTCCATAAAAATCCTCCCTAACCACAGATCAAAAAAGCCTCAAACCTCAACAAACTTAGGAAATAAACTACCCTTAAAACCACAATTAATAATTGACTAATGTAAATATTTGACTGATGTAAATAGTTAAAGCAGTTGTATAATTACATGTTCCATGTTATTGTTCATGAAAAGTTAATTGTACATAGTTTGAAGAAAATACGATGTTCCATGTAAAACCATGTTCATTATGTTAATTGTAAACCGTTCATTATGTTAATTGTAAACCGCCTTTGATCTTGGGAAAAAGCGGTATAGAAGAAAAGCATAAATAAATAAAATAAATAAATAAATAAAAGAAAATATTTTTTCACTCAACGTGTAATCAAACTCTGGAATTTGTTACCGGAGGATGTAGTAAAGGCTGTTAGTGTAGCTTGGTTTAAAAAAGGTTTGGACAAGTTCCTGGCGGAAAGGTCCATAAACCATTATTAAGAAGGGACCCAGGATATCAATGCTTGAACCAGTACAAGCATTGTGGAACCTGTGTCTTTTGGGGATATTGCTAGGTACGTATGACCTAGATTGGCCACTGTTGGAAACAGGATACTGGGCTTGAGGGACCTCGGTCTGACCCAGTATGGCATATCTTATGTTCTTATCTCTGGGAACAGCAAGAATTTAGTCTTCACATATGGGTATCGACGGAGCCCGCGTGGGAACGCTCCCAAGCGTCCAACAGGAACGCTTTTGGGAGCATTCCACAGCGCCTGCGTGCTGCCTTCCCGCCTTTCCCACTGTTCCTCTTCAGTTGAGTTTATAGCTGAGACAAAGGAGAGAGAGAAAGAGAGAGATAAAGAGACAACACCCAGGGGAGGTGGGTGGGTTGTGAAGACTAAATTCCTGCTGTTCCCGGAGATCACCTGTTACAGGTGAATAACTACGCTATCTCCAGGAACAAGCAGGAATGTAATCTTCACATATGGGGACTACCTAGCTGAAGATGCCAGGGAGATGGCCCCAGGAAGCTGCACCCCATTGTGAGATGGGCCATGCTTCCTCCCATGGATCTCTGGCATCCCAACAGGGATGGTGGGTAGGAGTTGAATTAAGTCTGAAAGAGATGTTGAAGAACAGCCTGGCCAAACAAAGCATACCGGCGGGAGTCCTTGTCTAAGCAGTAGTGGGCTGTAAAGGTATGTACCGAAGCCCAAGTGGCTGCTCGACAGATGTCATCCATAGATACAGAGTGAAGGATAGTCATAGAGGCTGCCATGGCTCTCACATTGTGAGCTGTGACATGGCCTTCAAGAGGAAGACCCTTACTCTCATAGGCAAAGGATATGCATTGTGCAATCCAGTTAGACAGAATTCTTTTGGAAACTGGAAGTCCCAAATGACTAGAATCGAAAGCAACGAAGAGTTGAGAAGACTTTCAATGTTGCTGTGTTCTTTGTAGGTAAAAATCTAAAGCTCTTTTAAAGTCCAAGGTATGAAGGTTCCTTTCTGCACTGGAGGCATGAGGCCTCAGAAAGAATATAGGAAGGTAAACCGCTTGGTTTAAATGGAAAGAGGAAACCACCTTTGGCATAAAGTTTGGATGAGTCCTAAGAACGACCTTATCATGTATAAGGAGGATCAGCCACTAGAGCTTGCAACTCACTAATGTGGCGTGCGGAGGTGATTGCAATTAGGAAGATGACTTTCCAGGAAAGGAATTTCAGAGATGTAGTGGCTAAAGGCTCAAAGGGTGGTTTCATGAGCTGCCCGAGAACAAGACTCAAATCCCATGCCACTGGTGGTGGTCTAATGCGAGGTTTTGTTAATAGAAGACCTCTCATAAATCTTGTTATAAGTGGATGAGAGGAAATAGGTTGTTCATTTAGAGGCTTGTAGGAAGCTGCAATAGCACTAAGATGGACTCTTACTGAATTGGTCTTAAGACCAGCATTTTACCTGTTGAGAAAGGTTGAGATCCCTAGGCTTTGAGCAACCAGGCCCTGAGATGCAGGGACTGGGGATTCGAGTGCCATAGTGTCCCGTTCTCTTGGGAGAGAAGATCTGGAGCACACCCCAACTCCCGAGGTGCAGCTTGAGAAAGATGTAGAAGCAGAGGATACAATGTTTGCCGAGGCCAACGTGGAGCTATGAGAATCATACGACCTCTGTCTCTCTAAAGCTTGAATAGCGTTTTGGGGATGAGGGGAATGGGTGGAAAGGCATAGAGGAAGTCTTGACCCCAGTGAAGGAGGAAGGCGTCCCTTGCCTGACAATCTCGAGCCGGAATTCTGGAACAGAACTGGGGATGTTTGGCATTCAGTGGACTTGCAAAGAGGTCTATGTCTGGGGTTCCCCAAATTTGAAATATCTGAGCAACCTGGTCTGAGTGGAGAGACCATTCGTGTGGCAGCAGTACTCGGCTGAGTTTGTCTGCCCAAAGGTTTTGAATGCCTGGAAGAAATCCCACGAGGATGTGAATTTGATGCTCTCTGGCGAGGGCCTATAGTCGTAAAGCGTCATTGCATAACAACAGAGAGCCGGTTCCGCCCTGCTTGTTCACATAGAACATGGCTACTTGATTGTCCGTCTGGACTAGAACTGTCTTGTAGGTGAGCTGGGTCTGGAATACTCGAAGAGCAAGGAAGATTGCTCTGAGTTCCAGGTGGTTTATGTGAAGACAAGCTTCCCGTGGAGTCCAGGTACCCAGGGTAGAGAGATTGTGCAGGTGGGCCCCCCATCCCATCTGTGATGCATCTGTTGTTAGAGTGGTCTGGAATAGGGGTTGCTGGAAAGGAGACCCCACCAGAAGGTTCTCCAGTGACTGCCACCATTGGAGGGATGAAACAAGACGTTGTGAGTGTGTTATTTTGTCCGACAGGTGACCTGTAGCCTGTGTCCACTGAGTGGATATGGTCCACTGGGCTGCTCGCATGTGGAGGCGAGCATAGGGAACCACATGTACAGTGGTTACCATATGTCCCAATAGTTGGAGCATTTCTCGAGCAGTCAGGTAAGTCTTTACTGCTGCTTGGGAAGCTAGCTGCACTATACGCAGACAGCGGGGCTATGGAAGAAAAGCCCTTGACAGTCTGGTATCTATGCGAGCTCCTATGAATTCTAGGGACTGAGTAGGAGTTAGATGGGATTTTGGGAGGTTTATGACCAATCCCAAATATTGAAGGATTCGCATTGTGCGAGACAGAGCAGAGCTGGCTTCTGGAGCCGTGGGGGCTCGAATGAGCCAGTCGTCTAAGAAAGGAAAGACGAATATACCTAGAGTTCACAGGAATGCAGCTACTACCGCAATGCATTTCGTGAATACTCTTGGTGCCGAAGCCAGACCAAAGGGAAGAACTTTGTATTGGAAGTGTTTTCCCTGACAATGGAACCGCAGGAATTTCCTGTGATCTGGATGGATGAGTATATGCATCCCTTAGATCTAGAGAACAAAGCCACTCCTGACTTTGAAGGTATGGCAGAAGAGTTCCTAGAGAAATCATTTTGAATTTCTCTCGGAACAGATATTTGTTCAATTCTCTGAGGTCTAAAATGTGTCTGTATCCTCCTGTTTTCTTTGGGATAAGAAAATAGGAGGAGTAGAACCCTGTACCCTGTTGTAGAATGGGTACTTCTTCTATTGCTCCTTGAGCAAGGAGTGTTGTGACTTCCTGACCTAAGAGATCGTTGACAGTGGTTTGAGAATTGAACTGTCTTACGATTGTAGGAGGCAGCATGCTGTGAAAATGAAGCTTGTACCCCTCTCGTACAATGGACAGAGTCCAATTTTCTGTTGTTATTTGGTGCCATCTGTTGGCAAAATGACACAACCTGCCAGGGATGGCTAAGGGTTCTGGATTGTTCAGGGGCAGGAAGGCTTTCTCTAGGTAGGAATCAAAGCCCCTGAGGGGGCTGAGCCTGTGGGGCTTGCTGGGCTCTCGGCCCTTTAGGCTTCTTTTGTTGTCTAATTTGTTGCTGTTGTCCCTTTTGAGCAGCCTGAACTGGACCGTGCCCCTGTTGAGCATTAGAAGGATAAAACTTCCTTTTTTTGTTGAAAAAGGGTTTTTTATAGGATCTCTTTTTGGCCTGGTTAGCTGTAGATTTTGACAATGTATCCAGGGTGATATTGTCAGTCTCCATTTCATTAGCCTTTTCCTGCCAAATAGATTATCTCCTGTGCAAGGGATATTTCCCAATTTCTCTTGTATCCAAAGTTTCAAGTTGGATGCTTGAAGCCAGGCAATCCGACGTGCACCAATGGCAATAGCAGAGGTTCTGCTGATGCATTCAAAACAGTCAAAGGCTGCACGGTTTACAAACTTGGAAGCATCCTGAGCATGTCTGACAAGATTAAGAAAGTCGTGTCGTTTATCATCAGGAAGAAGGGGGCTCATAAACTCCAAGTCTCCTGTGACCTCTTTGAGGAACATTCCCATATATAGGATATAGGAGCTGATCCTGGCAGAGAGCATGGAAGCTTGAAAGCAGACACTCAAAAGCATCGAGAGTCCTGCACTCACGGCCTGGAGGATTGGAAGCATGCCTCTTTGCACTCTTCATCCTACACATAGCCGATTCCACTACCATTGAATGGTGTGGTAACTGAGTTTTTTGGAAGCCAGGACAAGGTGGAACTCGATACATTGTATCGAGCCTCCGAGAGTGAGGAGATGTGGTTAAAGGTGTTTCCCACATCCTCAGCATAAGATCATGTAGGATCTGATGAATAGGCAGAGTAGCTGCTTCCTTGAGAGCCTTAGGGTATTGAAGGATTTCTAATTCTTGTGCCCTAGGTTCCTTTTCAGGAATTACCGTGATTGCAAGGCCTCGAGCCACATCACGAATAAAAATCCTGAAAAGACATGTCCTCTGGAGAAGACATCCTGCGTTGAGGAGAAGAAGATGGTCTCTCCGGAAGAAGAACTCTGGTATCGGCAGAGTCATTAGAATCATCGGAATCAGAAGATTTGAAATATCTCTGATCTCGATGTTCGTGCAGAGCACGGTACCAGTATCGATCGAAGTCGGTATCGAGGTGTCCCGGTACCGATATGTCGATGCCAGAAATAGACTCAAGACTTGGTATGGGGGGTATACCCATCGAGGCCGGTGCCGTTGGTACCGGTGCCTGTTGAATCGTCTGTAGCGGTCTCAATGGTACCGAAGCTGTGAGAAGAGCTGCCAGAGTGCGTTCGATAGCGAGAAACCTCTGATCTATCGACGCTTGCGATGCTTGGGTGTCGGTACTGGTAGAAGCGGACGGAACCCCAGAGCATGGGACCAGTAGTTCTGCCAAGGTGGAGGCCTCGAAAACATCCTGGAGCCCCGTTAATGCTTTGGCAGTCGAAGCCTCCCGCTGGGGCTGTTTTGCCAGTGAAGTTTCCTCAAGGGCAATGCCAATGGCCTCTCGATGCCTAGAAGGAGATCTACCCTTTGAGGACCAGCTAGACTTTTGTTTAGTTACCTGAGATCCATGGGAGGAAGATGAGGCTCTGGAAGACGTTGATGCAATGGACATCGCATCTGAGGCAAAAAGGGTACCGAGTTTTGCAGCTCTATTCTGCAGGCCCCTTTTAGTCATCTTTCTACATGAGAAGCACTCCGATGGAGAATAGTCAGAGCCTAAACATTTAAGACACCAGTCATGGGTGTTGGTGACGGATATGGTACCTCCACACTTAGAACATTTTTTAAAACCAGTAGCTGGTTTTTCCATTTTTAAGGAAAATCGGCCTAGTGCCCAAAATGGTGCCTAGCACTGAGGAAAAAAAATTTCTGAAGAAAAATACCTCTGAAACTATATATATATATATATATATTTTTATTTTTTTATTTTATTTTTTTTAATAGAAAAGAAGAAAAAAGAACCGGCGGTATCGGTAGGCGTCGAACGAAGGCAGACGCAACCACAAAAAATAAAGAATAAAGAAGGAATTTTCTGCGGTGACAGGGTATGCGACCTATCGGCTTCGCGGAAAACGAAGAACTGAAGAGGGATAGTGGGAAAGGCGGGAAGGCAGCATGCAGGCGCTCTGGGATGTTCCCAAAAGCGTTCCTATTGGACGATGGGGAGCGTTCCCGCGTGGGCTCCGTCGGTACCGACGATACCCATATGTGAAGACTACATTCCTGCTTGTTCCTGGAGATTGTATATAGCTCACCTGTACATAGATCTCATTGTATATAGCTCACCCCGTAATCATCTTTTACACTGTCAAGTTTAACTGCATGCCCACACCCATGCACTTTTTGGTTTGTTTGATATGTAAACCGTTTTGATTTCAGGATAAAGCGGCATATAAATCCTTTTAAACAAATATAATAAATACGAGGCACCTTTTGAGGCCGCTTCTTGTCCGACTCTCGGGAACGCCGGGGAGGGCTAAGGGAATGAGCATGAGACCGCCCGCCCTTGTCCGGAGCCCCGGACAGCGACTTCGAGGTCTTCTTCCTCTTTCGCCGCTCCACCTCGGGTGAACCCTGATCAGAGAGATGCCTGGGGCGCAGGGTCACTGCGGGGGACCACGCAAGCAGTGGATCGGCAGGGCAAGGTGCCACCGGAGACCCCGAGGCTGCCTTGCGGAAAATATCATCGTACTTCTGCTTGTTGCTTAGCAAGGCCTTAGCGAACATTTTCTTACAGAGAGCAGAGCTCCAGGTTGTGGTCAGCCCCCAGACACCATAGACAACAGTCATGGGTGTCCGTGAGCGACATATTTTTGGAGCATCTGTCACATTTCTTGAAGCCGTTGGCTATGGGGGCAAAAAGGGCCCCATGCAAGGTCGAAAATCCTTGAGGCCAGCGGTTGGAGAAAAAAGGGCATGAAAAGGACCCGAAAGGGAAGACACTAAAAAGAGTGAAAAAAGGGAATCCCTTAGCCCACAGCCAGAGCAGGGGCGAAGGGGAGGATGGAAGAGGACCGGTGTCACCGGAAAAGAGGCCAAAAGGCCGAAGACAAAAAAACTTTTTTCAAGGGATGAGGACATGCATCCGAAGGGCTCTGTGGAAAAAGGGAGACTGAGCAAGATGGCACTTTTGGGTGGGAAGAGGACCACGCACACATGGCAGCAATCCGAAAGTCTTTCTTTGAAAGCTGGAGAATTGCTCCGTGCGGGTTCTGTCGGTGCCGACGTCACCCATAAGTGAGGACTGACTTCCTGCTTGTTCCTGGAGAAATGGCAGTAGACAAACTCCTCATTAATCATGCACTGGGCATCTCTGAATACAGCCTGTACAATGCTAATTATTGGCCAGTAAAAATATGCAAAGGTTCTCTATAGCAAAGTGTGAAAACATATACCTGTCAAAAATAAGGGACCAGTAAAACAAAATTCCAAAAATGGGACAAAACATCAACTTGCCCTAGGATAAAGTGCTCCCTTCTTTTAAGCATAAGCTACATATCTCATAGCTGATGCCTTAAAGATGGGAGCACTTTACTCTAGAGCAAGTTCATGTTTTGACCCCATTTTTGGCGTTTTGTTTTACTGGTCCCTTATTCCTGACATGGATATGTTTTCACATTTTGCTATAGAGAACCTTTGCTGTTTTCTGACCACATCACACTGGCACCTAGTGACGTAACAGTCATCCCTACGGTCCAGGTACAGGCCAGGCATTCATGTCCCCTAGAATTACAGCAGAGCACACGGATCTCCTCATGCAATCCTCACATCACACACACACTCTCATTTACGGTTATGGTTTAGGCACTTGATATACCGCCCTTTACTGTGTGTATCAGAGCAGTATACAGATATATTCTAGCAGGCACTTGCACTCATATTAAACATACCTCTGCCAATATGATTCCCTGCACCTATATACAGCAGCTGGTATAACATAGTAGTATGGTGTCCCAGAACTGCAAATCTGATCTATTTTTCTCACTCGAACAAGAATCTTTTCCATACTCAGTTATATACTAGCCTTACATCAACAGTCCCATTTTCCAGAACATAGGACATATTAGAGAAACCTAGAATAGCTGCACTAGCACAAACAACGAATGTCAGTATAGCCAGAATAAACACACTTGCTCCTCTCAATGTTTCTGTAGGGGTGTTTAATACTGTTTCTACATTGAATGGAATAAAGAGGGGTGAACCCCACTTTAGGCCGCATTCCCCAATGGCCTAACAAATGCTATGCCTAAGAGTAGTCGTAAAAGTAGACTTGTAGCCAGGGGCAACCCAAGGTGGGGGGTGCGGGCCATGTGCGGAGACTCATTACGGGGCTTCATTTGCATAAGGGGCCTCATCTGCATAAATATTAGCATAATGTTACCATGCATCTTAATGAGTGTCTGGATAAAGAAAGACTACCAGATTGCTACATTTCTATACTCCAGTGCCAACCGCCAGGCACATTACTATAAATACTGCCCATTTAGAACCCATAGCAAACCCATCGTATCATAACAGCACTACCAGGACTCACAAAGCAACAAACCCTACCTATCAAAAGGCAACATTGCAAATATTAAACCAATACATCTCAGAGAATACTAATACATCTCCTACTGGGGAAAGAGATCAAGTGGCACTGTCAAATAGAAACTACATAAACAGAATACCTCGGCTCAGTTACACATGCAGAACATAGATGGTCAGCAAACAAAGAACAAGGGATCACAATTTAGAAATATGAAGACAATAATTAAATTGGGAAGCCCTAAAACCAAACTTGGAATGTACAACAACACTGGAGAAATAAAACTAGAAATTAATTTCCTTTTGTACTAAACAAAAACGCAAAGACATTAGTGATACACATTTCCCACAGCTGACATATTCCAGTTAATAAATTCAAAATAAAAAAGTATTTTTCTACCTTTTGTTGTTTGGGCATTTTATTTTTCAATTGCAATTGCTCCAGTCACTTTCTTCTGGTTTCTTCTGTCTTCTGCTAACTCTCCAATGTCTGCTGTCAATTTGTCCTTTCTTCTTTCTTCTAGATTTTTTCCCATTCTCTCTTCTACATCTGCTTTAACTTACTGATCTCTTCCCTTTTGCTCTTTCCTCCATTTCTTTCTTTTTTCCTTTATCATCCACTCAAATTTCACCCTTCCATCCTCAATCCCCACTTACTCTGCCAATACCCGGCCACTCATAGATTTTTCTTCCCTCCCACACAAAATATCTTCCCCCCCCCCCATCCTCATTTCCCCTTCTGGTCCTTCACCAACATCAGCTCCCTTCTAGTTCCAGCCCCACCCAGCATCGGCTCCCTTCTAGTTCCATTCTCCCATCCCCACGCATGAGCCCATTTCCAGTCCATGCTCCCCCCATCAGCCCATATGCAATCCTAGCCCCCCCCCCCATCAGCCATTTCCCATACTAGCCAGCCCCCAGCCATTTCCAATCCTATTCCAGTCCCACATCAGCCCATTTCCAGTACAAGCTCCCCCACACTCAGCTCATTTCCAGTCCTAGCCCCCCCATCAGCTCATTTCTAGTCCTAGCCCCCCCAATCAGCCATTTCCAATCCTATTCCAGCACCACATAGAGTAATTAGACCTTAACTGCTAATTAGCGTTCCTGAAGAGACTCCAGTCCGGTCCCTTTACTTCTGGGTTGTGCTCCTCTACCAGCAGCTTTGGAGACTGAGCTCTTCAACTTTCTACTGATGATCCTCCAGCATAAATACCACTGGCTCCTCCCATCAGATTCAGTATACTATTGACAAAGCAGACGTAATGGAGAGACATTAAAATCAACTAATCCAAAAACTACAACTCAAACAAACTGAACAATACTCTAGAAGCCCGTTAAGCATACCACTTAACCGCTCCCTAAGGACACAACTCCTCCCGACCCCTTGGAGAGAAAGATCCATGCCCCAAGAGAGAGAGAGAAGAAGTACTTGACCTGAACTTACCCGTAGATCCACTAGTTCCGCGTCTACGGAACACTCCCAGTGACACCAGGAGACATGTGACCACCTCCAACCCTTCCCATTTCTTGACTTACCTGAAGCTTTGGAACGATCTGGTTAAAACTGGGTGGGATCAGGGACCGGACTGGAGTCTCCTCAGGAACGCTAATTAGCAGGTAAGGTCTAATTACTCTTTCCTAGGCGTTCCTCCAGTCCGGTCCCTTTACTTCTGGGATGTAACAGAGCAGTTCACCTATGGGCGGGCTCTGACAGAGCGGTCCGAAGCACTGCTGACCCAAACCCAGCATCTTCTGCGGCCAGAACATCCAACCGATAGAATTTAGCGAAGGTATGCAATGACGACCAAGTCGCTACCGTACAAATTTCCCTGGGCGGAACCAAGCTAAACTCCACCCATGAGGTAGCCAAACTCCTAGTCGAATGAGCCCGGAAGCCCACCAGGACCGGTCTACCCTTCTGAATGTAAGCCACGGCAATGGCCTCCCTGATCCATCTGGAAATAGAACTCTTTGCCGCCGCTTCCCCTTTACGTGGCCCCCCCGAACAACACAAATAGACGTTCTGACTTACGGAATGGCGCTGTGCGCTTCACGTAGCACCTTAAGAGTCTCTTCACATCAAGCCTGTGGGGCAGAAACTCCTCCTCCGTCCCCTGCCCCACCCCCATAAACGAGGGAAGGGAAATTGACTGATTTACATGAAACAGAGAGACCACCTTGGGCAGAAACGAAGGCACCGTCCTAAAGACCACCTTCTCTTTGAAGAACGACAGAAAAGGCGGCCGGCACAACAACGCCTGCAGTTCCAACACCCGCCTCGCCGAGCAAATGGCTACAAGAAACACTGTTTTTAGAGTCAAGTCCTTTAAGGAGGAGCGCTCGATTGGCTCATACGGCTCCCCTGCTAGGACATTTAACACTAGATTAAGATCCCAGGGTGGAACCGACACCACTCTCTGAGGACGCACCCGCCGTACCGCCCTCAGGAATCTAGCTACATCCGGGTGCTGACCTAGCGCCTTTCCCTTGATCTTGCCCCTATAACAAGAAATGGCCGCTACCTGTACCCGGAGAGAGCTGGCTGCGAGACCTTTCTCCAAGCCGGCCTGCAAAAATTCCAACACCTCTGGCACCGAGGCCACCACAGGCCGAACCTTCTGATCCGCGCACCAACCTTCAAAGATGCGCCAGACCCTAACATAAGAAAGGCAAGTAGAACGCTTACGAGCTCTCAGCAGGGTGGCAATCACTGCTCCTGAATATCCCTTCTTAATCAGCCGCGCCCTTTCAATAGTCAGGCCGTAAGCAAGAACCGATCCACCTGCGGCATCCGCAAAGGACCCTGGAACAATAGATCTTCCCTCGCTGGCAGGCGCCAAGGCTGGTCTGCTAACAGTCTCACTAGATCGGCATACCAGGGACGACGAGGCCAATCCGGCGCTATGAGGATCACCCACCCTTGGTGGGATTCCACCCTTTGTTCCCAAGGAGGAAACACATATAGCAGTCCTTCCGTGGGCCACCGCTGGACCAGAGCATTGAGGCCTTCCGATATCCGTTCCAGCCTTCTGCTGAAGAAACGGCTGGCCTTGGCCGACTTGAACCGTGCTATAAGATCCATGATGGGCCGCCACCAATGACGAACCACCAGCTCGTACACTTGATGGTAGAACTCCCACTCTCCGGGATCCACCCTGCGCCTGCTCAGGAAATCCGCCTCCACATTCTCCACTCCGGCCACATGCTGCACCGACAGCGCCACCAAATGCTCCTCGGCCCAATCCAGCAGCTCCTCTGCCTCTTCCTCCAAAGGAGCGCTGCTTGTGCCACCCGCCGGTTGATATAGGCCACCGTGGTCACATTGTCCGAAAACACTCGAACCGCCTTCTGGTGGACCAACTGCTCGAAGGCCCTGAGCGCCAGCACTACCGTCCGCAATTACAGCCTATTGATGGACCACTGGGCTTCCACCGACGTCCATGTCCCTTGTGCAAAGTGCCCATCGCAGTGCGCTCTCCAGCCTGACAAACTGGCATCCGTCGTCAACTACAACCACATTGGGACTTCCAAGGGCATGCCCCTTTCCAAATTGCCCAACCGGAGCCACCACAGCAGAGCTTCCCTTGTCTTCTGAGGACAGGGAAGCCGCACTGAAAGGGCCTGCCTCTGATGCGACCACCAACGGGGAAGCGCCTGCTGAAGGGGTCTCATGTGGGCCCTGGCCCAAGGCACTAGCTCAATCGTTGCCGCCATCGTCCCTAGGACCTGCAGGTAATGCCACGCCAAGGGCGCCTTCCTGGCCAGAAACCGCCGAATTCTGCCCGCTGAACTGGAAGGAACACCCTTCCTTCACCTGTGTCGAATCTTGCACCGAGGTGCTCTATCACCTGGGACGGAAACAGTCTGCTCTTTGCCCGATTGATCACCCATCCCAGACTCTGAAGAAAGTCTACAACTCTGTCCGTAGCCTTCTGACTCTTCTCCTCGGACTTGGCCCGAATCAACCAATCGTCGAGGTAAGGATGGACTAGTATCCCCTCCTTGCGCAGCGCCGCTGCCACCACCACCACCATTACCTTGGTGAAAGTGCGTGGGGCCGTCGCCAGACCAAAGGGCAGTGCTTGAAACTGAAAGTGCCCTCTTGGTACCATAAATCTAAGGAATTGCTGATGAGACTCCCGGATCGGAATATGTAAATAGGCCTCTGTCAGATCGAGAGTGGACAAAAATTCCCCTTGCCTTACCGCCACTATTACGGATCGCAGGGTTTCCATATGAAAATGTGGGACTGAGACACCGATTGACGCGCTTCGAGAATTGGTCAAAAAGTGCCCTCTTTCTTCGGCACCACGAAATAGATGGAGTACCTACCGCACCCGCACTGGTTGATGGGCACCGGCACCACCGCTTACAACTCCAGCAGCCTGTCCAGAGTCTTCTCTACCGCAGCCCTCTTTGCTGGAGATCTGCAGGGAGACTGTACAAACGCTGGGAACACCGTGCTGGAGAATTCGAGAGCATAGCCATCCCGAATCACCTCCAGGACCCACTGATCGGACGTGACCCGGGTCCAGGCAGAAAGGAACCGCCTTAATCGTCCTCCTATCGGCGCCCCCCCCCCCCCGCCTGGACCCCCTCACTTCATTGCGACTTTCTTGGTCCCGTGGCCGAGGAGGCAGCACTGAATCCTCTTCCTGCCCCCCGAAACCCACGGAAACCCTGTCCTCTAGAGTTAAAATGTCCCCTCTGAAACGGGGCATAGCACGCCGTCTGAAACTTGTGGGAGTCTCGCAACTGTGACCTCGCGGGGGCGGAAGAGCGATTCTGCTTCTGACGGTCCTCTGGGAGTCTGCCTCCCTTGGACTCTCCCAACTCCTTCACCAACTTATCCAAATCCTCACCAAACAAATGCTTACCCTTGAATGGTAGCTTGCTCAGGCGCATATTAGAGGAACCATCCGCCGCCCAGTTACGCAGCCAGAAATACCGCCTGGCCGCAACCACCGAAGCCATGTTCTTAGCCAAGCTTATGACCAGGTCATACTGGCTATCCGCCAAGTAGGCTGCTCCTGACTCAATCTTGTCCGCCTCACCCTTCGAACCACTGGAAGAGTCGCCAGACGGCTGGAGCTGTTGCGACCACCGCAGAGAAGCGCGTGCCACCCACGCGCTACACACAGAGGCCTGCAGAGCCAGGGCACTGATGTCAAACGCCTGCTTCAACAACATATCCAACTTCCGGTCCTGCGGATCCCGCAGAGCCGCACTCTCTTCCACTGGAATA
The DNA here is from genome assembly GCA_033557465.1 of Ichthyophis bannanicus. Lineage (NCBI taxonomy): Eukaryota > Metazoa > Chordata > Amphibia > Gymnophiona > Ichthyophiidae > Ichthyophis > Ichthyophis bannanicus. The sequence continues at coordinate 157,494,979 of CM066039.1, read as the reverse complement.
GTTGTCTTCTTGGTGACTGCTGAAACCGCAGCGTCCACCCTAGGCAACCGCAAAAGCTCCTTATCCGGCTCTGGTAAAGGGTACAAATGGGCCATGGACCTCACCCCCCTCAGGCCCGAATCTGGCTGATCCCATTCTTCCTGGATCATCTGCCTCACTACCCAGTGTACTGGGAAAACCTTCTGAGACGTTCGTACCGCCTGAATAAGCGGGTCCTCCAAGGCTTCCTCCTCTGCCGGCACACTCGGGGCCATATTGAGAGCCTTTAAGGATTCAGAGATCAAAGCCAGTAACTCCTCCCGGCGAAAAACCCGCACAATTCGGGCTCTCTGTTCCTCCTGAATCTCACCCTCTTCGAGTTCTCCTTCGTCTTCCCCCAGCTCTGGCTCAGACAACTCCGCCTCCCGCTCCTCCACCAAGGGCAGGGAGGCGACTCGTCCCTGGCTAGCTTCTGCCGCTTATGTGGTAAAGACATCTCTCCTTCATGAAGGTCAACACTTCTCTTGGGAGGGCTGTCCTGACCTGCTCCCTGCTTCTGCTCTTGCTTCCGAAGACAAAACGCTTTATATAGAAGCAGCACAAACTCTGGGGAAAAATCCCCCAAGCCCACTCCCTCCTGCCCCACCGGCAAGGAAGAAGGGCCTGGAATATGCTGGGAAGGGGCTGGCTGCTCCAAACCCGAGGCTGAATTGCCCTCCAACCCCAACATAGGGGCTACCACCTCCTCTGCACTCAGAGGTGTGCCATTTATTGGTTTCAGAGCCAAACTGGCCTGGATCTCCTGTTCCACCGAGGCGGCTTCCATCGCACATCACCTGCAAATGCCTGCCACCGACACCGCTCCACGCTTAGCCCCACACACTAAGCACTGCGGCCTGGCTGGCATAACGGTCTTGGGACCCAAGCACCAAACCCAGCTGTATCTGTGGATCTGACTCAACTTTCCTAACCTTCAACAAACAAAAAACAAAAATAAACTGTCTACTTCTCCTTTCTTTGTAAATGTCCCTATTCTTCTTTTCTTCTTTTTTTTTTTTAACCTAAATAAATAATTTAATAACTAAATCCGGGAGAGCAGCCTGCTGCCAGGACCTGGCGCTCCAAAAACCGCGCGTGGAAGAAAAAACCTGCTCTCCCTTCACCCCTCCAGACCGGCACCTACCTCCCTTCAGCAATAGGGTCTGCCCGGCAAAAAGGCTGACAGCACCGCGGTCACTGCGCCACGTGGACTCCCGCTTCAGCCAGCCGCTTTCTTTTTCAGCGCTCTCTTTTTTTCAGTGCGCCCGCCGATCACTGCGGCCTGCCAACTCCCGACCTCGTGCTCAGCCTCCATGAGGGCTTTGGCACGAGCCAGAATCGGCGCGCCAGGCGGCCCCTGCTCAACCAAAACAGCTGCTTCTCGCCGTCGCTCCTTACTCCGATGGCCCGAGAGGCGCCGTTGAGCAGTGCCTTCCTGTACTCGTGCCCCCCCCCACGGGCTCTCCTCCAGGCCCGGCCGCAGGAAAAACGCGAGAAGGAAGGGAGAAGAAGAGGGGGAAGGGATCTCTCTTGCCAAGCACGCTGCCCTACCCTACCAAATTCTAAACTTCTTCTTCCCCAAATAAACCAAGCACAAAGGTGCCGAAATAGAAATGAAAATACTCCAAATAGCCCTAGCTATCCTAATAGCTCTCCAATAAGCTCTTTCCCTGGCTTAGTGCTCCTTCCAGCTGCTTTGGAGACTGAGCTAAACTGAATCTGATGGGAGGAGCCAGTGGTATTTATGCTGGAGGATCATCAGTAGAAAGTTGAAGAGCTCAGTCTCCAAAGCTGCTGGTAGAGGAACACAACCCAGAAGTTAAGGGACCGGACTGGAGGAACGCCTAGGAACAGCCCATTTCCAGTCCAAGCTCCTCCACACTCAGTGCATTTCCAATCCTAGCTCCCCAAAAGCCCATTTGCAGTCCCAGCCCCTTCCCCCATCAGCTCATTTCCCGTCCAAGCCCCCCTCTCACTCATCCCATTTCCAGTCTTAGGCCCCCCCCCCCACTCAGCCCATTTCCAATCTTAGCCCCCCGGCCCATTTCAAACCCTAGCCCCCCCCCCCCATCCATGAAGAGCCCCACAGCAGGCTTTAGAGGCCTCAGCTTACCTCCCTACAGCAGCTCCTGGCAGGCTCAGAAACAACTCTGTACAGCCGCCAAAGTAAAGAGCATTGTTTTTCTTCACTTCGGCAGCTGTGTTGTAATATAGGCCACTGGCATGCTGGAGGTCAAAGGGCATTTCCTGTTTCCTGGCACTAAGTGCGCCAGCAATCTACATTACAACACAGCTGCTGAAGTGAAGAAAAACAACACTCTTCATTTCGGCGGCTGTAGGGAGCTGTTTCTGAGCCTTCCAGGAGCCATGAGCCACTGTAGAGAGGTGAGCCAGGAGCCAAACAACTGCAGGATGTTGTTGGCGCGAGGACCTGTGAGAACAACATTCTCGCACAATGGATGCCTGTAGCAGAACCCCCTTATAAGGAATGGAAAAGAAAGATATAAGAAATGTGAAGAAAACATATAGCAGATGTTTTCCCCTCACCCATGCATCAGCAACAAGTAGAAAGGGCAATCAGATACCATCAGCAGTGAGTGGGTGGGCGTGACATAATTACCAGTATTAAAGGTCACTTACTAGAGCAGTGTCAGACCCTTAAGCGAGAATTAGTGACCACATTTCCAAAAAGTAAAAACTCACAGTATATTCAGAGGCATGTGGAGGACAGAGCACAAGGGAACATGTAAAAAGGTCAAAAGATGTGAAACAAGAAAGCGAGAAATGTCAGAGGACAAAATAAAGCACACAAACAACAAAAACTGTGTGAAGGATAAGGAAAAGCAGTGGACTAGTTCAGTGGGCAGACTCTAGCAGATCTCTTATGCGAATGACGGTAGATTCTGCCCCCCAGGACCCGAATATAGAGGTCAGGTGCTTTGCTATCTTATTTATTTATTTATTTAACATCTTTTATATACCACGCTATTTGTTGTCAGTGCGGTTTACATATAACAAAGGTTGCACATTCGGAGGACAATTGTGTGCTTACATTAAAACAGGAAACTTAAACTTGGAACAACAGGGTAAAACTGTAACTATGTACAAAACATATTAGATTCTTTAGTATTCACAAGGAAGGCTAAGGCAAGACCGCAGAGAACTTGAGGCGGAGTTGCCTATGAGGGAATTGGGAGTGGAGATTGAGAGTTTTTGGGTTTAGGAGTGCTGAAGTGGAGAAGGAAAATGTGGTGCTTGATTGCCTTGCGGAATTGAGTGAGGTCTTTAATTGCTCTTATTTCAGGTGGGAGGTCATTCCAGCATTTAGGTGCATAGAAGGCGAAGGTCCTTTTCTTGGTTGTCTGGGTGCATTTGATGGATTCTTTGGGGATGATCAGGGTGTTGTCTGTTATTGACCTTCTCGTTCTGTTTTTTGGGGTGAGGAAGATGAGATCATCGAGGGATGTGGGGGCAAGGTTGTTGATGATCTTGAAAGTGATGAGGAGGATTTTATAGGTTAACCTGCAATGAATTGGTAGCCAGTGGAGTTCCATGAGAATCGGGGTGATATGGTCTGATCTTGCTAGACCACAGAGCACCCTAGCAGCCGCATTCATAGCGAGTTGCAGCGGATTAATGATGTTCTTGGGGAGTCCGTATAAGACGACGTTTGCATAATCAAAGTGAGGTCGTGTGAGGGCCTGGAAAATTGTCCGGAAGTTGTTATGAGGTAGCATGTGTCTGAGGTGCCTTAGCGTTCTGATTTTATTGTAGACAGATCTAGTGGTGTTCCGTATGTGTTCCTTAAAGTCAAAATGCTGATCCAATGTAATGCCTAGGTAGCGAATAGATGGTTTACTAGGGAGTTCCGCATCTCTTACTCTTAGGGAGGATGGGGGGGGAGAATTCTTTGTTTCTTGATATGAACAGAACTTCGGTCTTCTTGAAGTTTATACGTAGGTTTTGAGATGATAACCAGTCTTGAAATTAACAAATTGTATTTACATGTATATTATTGATATAGTTGCTAAAGTTAATCCACAATAGTACGCTGCCTCCTATTCCATAACTTTTTAATTTCATTGTCTCTCTCATGAGGAACTTTATCAAAGGCTGTCTGAAAATCCAGATACACTATATCAACCAGTGCACCTTTATCTACATGTTTATTCATACCTTGAAAAAAATATAAGAGATTAATGAGACAAGACCTTCCTTGGCTAAATCTATGTTAGCTTTCTGCCATCAAACCACGACCATCTACATGTTCAGCAACTTTGTTCTTTATAATGGTTTCTACCATTTTGTCTGGTACTGGACATCAGGCTCAGGAGTCTGTAGTTTCCCAGATCACCGCTGGAACCCTTTTTAAATACTGGTATTACATTGGACACATGAAGCAAGGAGAACACCCTTCCTGCAGCGTCAAGAGACACAACAAAGGAAGCAGGACAACAGATTCACCATGGAAGGACAATTTTATTTGGTTTCCAAACAAGAGGTCAGCCCGATATGTGTTTCAGCTGGGGGCCTTCTTCAGGGGACAAAAGATCTCTAAAAATAATAATAATAAACAAAACAAACAATTGGTAATAAGAATGATACAACCAATCATAAAACAACATACATAAATAAAGTTAACATAAGACCTGAGATAAAAAACATTAGTTAATCAAACGGTGAAAAACTATGTTTAAAAAACAATGATGAATAGTTCTATTTAGAAAACAGTGGTAATAGATGAGGTGGTAAAAGATAGGTGGCAGAGATGAGGACAGTATCTGAATTCAAAGAAGCATGGGACAAACACAGAGGATCTCTAAAGGAAAAAAGGGGACTGTTGTAGTAGTTGATATGGAAGGGCAGACTAGATAGGCCATGCGGTCTTTTTCTGTCATCATGTTTCTATGTTTCTAGTTATCTTTGAAAAACAACAGAATTACGATTTACTCAATTAGAAGTGTATATTCAATTCTAAAAAACGGGATGAATTCAACATATAAACAATAAGACCACACGTTACAACTGCTAACCTGAAAATAAAATGTGTTTTCCTGCATCATGGATAGACAAGAAAGGAGACCGAGCAGGGAGATTAGCAGCTTTTCTTTCACACAGAGTATCTGCTCTGGTTTGTCACACTCTTCTCCTGCTTTCCAGGAAAGCAGGAGGGGAGGGGTGGATTAAGACGCACAGAAGTTCTTATTTGCTGCATTTACTCCAAGCTTACCTTGTTCTCTCCTGTTCTCTGTGCTCTGCTTGAGTGGAAATGTCTACTCTCAGAGTACTGTCCAACTGAGGTGAAGCCAGTGCCCCCTGAGCCCATGCCCAGCCACATCACTGGCAATCACCATCAGGACACACCAAGGACTTTCCCAGAGCAAACCTGGTGTGCCCCAGCACATTGATTGAGAAGCACTAATCTAAAGGTCCAACTGACTCTCACTGGCGTTTTGCTAGGAATGTACTTGAAAAAGGTTTATCATGTACTTTTGCTTCACAGCAAGCTTTTTTTCAAATTCTCTTTTTGTCTGCCTTATCAATGCCTTGCATTAAATTTGCCAGTACTTATGTTTCCTATTTTTATCATTTGGCTCTTTTTTCCACCTTTTTGAAAGATTCTCTCTTAGCTATAACAGCTTCTCTGACCTCACCTTTAAGCCATGCTGGCTGTCATTTGGCCTTCCTTCCACCATTCTTAATGTGTGCAATAAATCTGGGCTTGCAAAACAGTACTTTTAAATAACGTCCAGGCCTGATGTAAACTCTCAACCTTTGCATTTCCTCATTTTATCAGTCTCCTTTTTTAAAGTTAAATGATAGCACAGTTAATTTCCTTGCTATCTTTCCTCCATTTATTAAATCAAATATGATCAAATTATGATCGCTATTGCCCAGCGGCCCCAACACCATTACCTCTCGCACTAGATCCTGTGTCTATGTCTAAAATATATTCCCCTCGTGTTGGTTCATGAACCAGCTGCTCCATTTATTTTATTTAGGAACTTTATCTCCCTAGCATGTCCTGTTGTGAAACTGACCCAGACAATATCAGGGTAATTTAAATTTCCCATTATCACTATGCTGTAAACTTTGCTAGCTTCCCCAATTTCTGTTAGCATTTTATCATCTGCCTTCATGCTGGCCAAGTGAATGGTAGTACACCCCCATGGACATTCCCATTTTACAAAGAGTCTCTATCCATAGAAATTCTACAGTGTATTTGACTCAATGCACTCTTTAACATACAGTGTAACCCTCCACCAGCTTTAACCAGAAGGGGATGTGAGAGAGACCGTGGAGCTGATTTTTCCTGCTGTCCATGGAGAACCCCGTTACAGGTAAGTGAACTCACTTTCTCCTTGGACAAGCAGAATATAATCAGCCACATGGGTGACTCCCAAGCTAAGAGTGCAAGGACAAATGGTATTTTTATAATTAGTGGATGGTCCTTGCAATCCAGATACCACTGCTTGGATAGGTTGAAAGGTGATTGGGTTCTTGGAGACAATGTGGTCCAAGGAGCTTTTAGGATTGTAGGGGTGATCCAATTAAGACTGGATTGTGAAGGCAGGATCAGATGACAATGTGTTAGGTTATCTAAGAATAATTCAGCCCAACTAATGCATTTCAATCAGAAACGCAGAGTTGAGTACACTAATGCATGCTCACTCAGTTGGAAAACAGGAAGGTGAGTACATTGATAGCAAAATGCAACAATCTGAGTTGCAATGAGAAAAAGAATTTTGAACGGATACCCAATCAGATCTAAATGGTCTCTTAATACAAGGATAGCCATGATGCTCTCCGTGAGGTTGTATGGTTTTCTAGTAGTGTGATACTGCAACTGAATGGTGCAGGGAATTGGCTGGCACTTGTTAGGATGCATACTGTATTAAAAGACATTCATTAAAGACATGTCCACAGATTGGGAAAAATGATTTATTAACTGGGCAAGTAACACTGGGAAGGTCCTATGAAGTAGGGAGAATATTTGCATGTCTTTTTTTAAGAGCCTAACAATTATGGATGATATTGAGACCAGTGGATCGTACTGAGACAGGTGGGAATCTGTGTGCTATCCTGGATGGGGGACACAGTAAGACCAGGCTGTGGGAAGTCTGATTTTGGAAGAATGGAACTATTTATTTATTTAAACTTGGATATGCTAGATTTTCCCATACAGCGAGACAGTAAGTATACAATAGGTTTCTCGCCAATGGAAAACCACTGTTGAGGCACTGCCAAAATTATACAGTTTCGGATGACTTGAGCCCTGTACTATTAGGAATAGCCTCCTCAGAGGAATGACTCAGTTGGACGCATGGTGATGTTGGAGGTAAAGGTAGGTGGTTGTTATATGAAGTACTTCTGTCTCTTACCTTCCTGAATCGAGACGTTCAGAAGATGGATGAGTGGATTTTTTATGCAATTTTAAATATACACAAAGTAAAACACTTGTTACAAAAAAGAAGACAAGGCAAACTGCCTCATATCCCATACAAGAACAAACCAATACAAAGAAATATTCATTAGCCCACAATTATAAGGAAGGCAACAATTATAAAGAAGGTATTGAGGAAATAAGACATACAAACCGGTGCAATAATTTTCTGAAAACTTGTCAGTTGCTCCTCACCTAAGAAGCAGACCTTGGTAGATCCGGAGGTTGTGATAGAAGACCAACACTTTTAGAAACAACAAATTGGGTCAGATGGCTTGAGTCAAAGAAAGTGTAGCTAATCTCCTGCAGTTTAAAAACACTTGTATGGATATCTTATGAAAAACAAATCCCCCAACTGTAGGACCTTAGGTTGCAATAGAAGAAACTTTTCTGCATTTTTGAGTTGCCTTTGAGACGTCGGGAAACATCTGAACACGAGCACCCATAAATGAATCATCCTTAACCTTAAAGTACACTTTTAGCAACCAGTCCTGATCCGGTTCTAGAGTAAGCAGAAGAGTGGCTTGCAGATAAGATTCAGAAGCAGAGCTCTCCAGAAACCCACTCAGGTCTAAAGAATCAAAGGAAAGTTGCTGAGTTGGGGATGACATCCCAAGTTCCTTGCATTTAGCTACCGGTAGATAGAAATTTCTGACAAAGGAGGACACAGACTCTGCTGGAATTTTCAAAATAGAAATAGCATATAAACTGAACAGTTCTTTCGGAGAAATTGTAGGTGCCCAGGGAAAATTCAATAAACACAAGTTCTGCTTCCTAACAGAATTCGCCAAAGATTCTGTTTTTGCATGGATACTGGTTAGGTCTTTACCACAATGCCTGCAAGCCCAGATAAGTCCTCACTCTTAGTTTCCAATTGGGACACACAAGAAATTAGCTGGGTCACCTCCTGTTTTCTGCTGATCCAAAGCCTATAACAACACTGGTAAAGGTAGCTTGAAAAGAGGAGAATTGAGATGAAAAGAAAGTTTCCAAAGCCAGCAGATGGTCCCAAAGAGTCTCAAAATTAAATTTTAAGGGTCTCACAGGGATAGCTTGATATGTGAGATACCAGCAAGTGTCTGCTGCTGTAGGGAGGTAGATTTAACCTCTGGATCCCGCAAAGGAGGAGACGCTTCCACTCCAACCTCATTGGCCACTGGAGCTCCAGCAATCCCTGCCTCCATCCATGCTTGAGAAGACATAGGCTCGGGATAGTCTCTCTCCACCAGTGTCTCAGTAAGAATCGCACGAACCTCCAGAGCATCTGCCTCCAATGTACTAATGCCAGGGACTGAGGCCTGTGCTGGAGCTGACTGTTCCTCCGGGCTCAGCATGATGTCAGGCTCTGAGAGACACAGAGAGCCTCCTTCTTGTTCCTGCGGTCTCCGGCGAGCCTTTACGGGAGGAGTCACCTGTCCTGCACTGGTGGGCTGCACGAAAACATCGAGTGGCCCCGGCTGTGTGCCCTTCGGTAGCTCCAGCAACTTCACGTTCCTTTTACGAGGCATGGAAGAGAGGATTTAACCAGACTGAAAGAGCAGGGTGAATACAAACCCTGTGGATATGTTATGTTTGCATATGATCAAAGGAGGGAACAAATCTCTGAAGGGCGTTTTCCTTCACCCTCTCCTCTTTTGTTTCTTTTTACCCCACAGTGCAGGCTTAGGGAAGAAGTTGAGATGGACAGAGGGTCCGCAAAGCAGTCTGCAGACTCTTAAAAAGGTTTATGCAAGACAGATCTTGTGTGCTATAGAAATAGAGGATTGTAACCATTTGTTTAATCAGATTTAATTCACGCCTTTTCAATAGTTGTGTAAGGCAAGGTATGATAAGGAAGAACAGACATTTTCCTACCCCTCAGAGGTTCCTAAATTTGTATCGGGGCAGTTAAGGCCAAAATGACATGCCCCAGGAGCCTGGGAGCCCCAGAGGATTAGAATTCTGGGTTTCTTGAGTTCACCATTCATTTACTATCAAGCTATCTGATTTCTTTCATGTAAAAGCATCCTATAAAAAGTGCACACTTGTTCTGGAAGATGTGAGATGCCCCTGAGAAAGCGTCCAAGAACTTGTAAGAAAACTTCCTATCCTGCTGTACAGGAGGGAAATGTGTAGTGTATCTGTTGTTGAAAACACATGAGTAATGCTCACATCACTCTCATTCCCAGATTGTTGTTGTTAAGTGCCATCGAGTCAGTGTCGACTCTTAGTGAGCCTCCAGATTAGGGAGGTATTTTTTTTGACTAGTGAGACTGAATTATCAAGTACTGCCACCAGTGTGGATAGTATACTTGAAGATAAAAGATTTCTCAGTATTTCTCAGATAAGGTCTTGAAAAACCTATTTCAGAGTGGTCGTTGTTAGGTGCAGTCCAGTTAATTTTGACTCATGGCACCCTCTGGATAGTTGTCCTAAACTGTGCTCGGTCTTCAGCTGGGTGCCTAATTGTTGATAGAATAGCATCCATAGCTGCTGCTATTGTCACTTCCCCCTCCGGCGTCTAACCTCCCCACCGGTTGTGCAGGGAAGTTAGACGGGGGCGGGGAAGAGGCGGCTCGGGGGCAGGCAACATGTGAAGGGAAATTATTCCACCTCCATGTGAAATTACTGAAAATACTACTACTACTACTACTGAGCATTTGTATAGTGCTACAAGTCATACGCAGTGCTGCACAGACATGTAAGAGAAAGTCCCTGCTCATCAGAGCTTACAATCTAGTCAAGACTGACAACTCAGAAGGTGTGGACAGGGATAAAACAAGGGGGAAAGGTAAAGAAACAAGGAGATCAGGTGAGTCAAGATCCAAAAGCAACAGCGAAGAGGTAAGTTTTCAGCCTGGATTTGAAAAGGATCAGAGAAGGTGACTGGAGTACAGACATAGGTAGTTTGTTCCAGGCGTAAGGTGCAGTAAGGTGAAAGGAGCAAAGTCTGAAGTTAGCAATAGAAGAGAAGGGCACAGGAATTTGCCAAAAGAGTAGAGTTCCGGGGGGGGGGGGGAGGGGTTAAGGAGAGATAAGAGAAGAAAGGTAGTGAGGAACTGCAGAGTGAATGCACTTATATGTCAGCAGAAGTTTGAACTGGATGTGGAAATGGACTTTTTTCAGTCAGTTAGCCATAATGCTGTTTTTTCAAACTTTCTGGCAGAGCTTTATAAGTATTATAACAGCTGCATCTGATTACTGTAATACTTCAATGGGAATGCTATCAGTGTCTGGTGCTTTGTTTGCTTTGTTCTTCATAATGCCTTCAATGCTGTTTTGACTTCTTTCCTCACCAAAGGTTCCTGATTGTAAGGTATAGGTTGAAATGGTTGCTGATCCTCTTGATCTTTATGGTATAATGACTCTGTATATTCTTTCCACTTTTCTTGATCTTCTCTGTATCATTCAACATGGATCCTTGAGCATCTTTTAGCATTCCATTCAGAGGCTTGAATTTTCTTTTTAACTCTTATAGCTTTAGGAAAGCTGATCTTGTTCTTCCTCTGATAGTTTCTGATTATATTTCCTTTCATGCATCATTGTAGTGCTTCTCTTTTTCTCACTTTACTGCACATTGGAAATCACTGTTAAGTTCTGTGATTATCTCTCTTTCTCCTCTATCTTTAGCTTCTCTGTGTTTCTAAGCAATTTCCAGAATTTCTTCGGTCATCCATTTTGGCTATTTTTGCTTCTTTACCTTTTGCAGAGGCTTCTCGCTTTCTTCGAGCACAACTTTCTTGATGGCATCCCATAGCTCTTCTAGTGTTCTATCACTTGTATCCAAAGCAGTGAAATGATTTTGCAGGCAGTCTTTAAATTCCAGTGGCATTTGGAGTGGAGTAGCCTAGTGGTTAGAGCAGCGATGGCGAACCTGTGGCACGCGAAGGCCTTGCAGCTGGCACGCGGGCCATAGGTCCGCAAAAAAAAGAAAAAAGCTGTCTCTGACTGCTGCCGCGGACGCGGCAAGGGCAGAATGCAGCGTCCCGCGGGGCCCCCTCCGCCCGCTAAGCCCCTCTGCAAGAGCTTTCAGATTCGCGAGGGAGAGCGTCTCCCTCGCGTCTCTGTTAAGCCCGCAGGGGCTAATGGGAAATTTCCCATCAGCCCCTTTAGACGCGAGGGACTGATGGGAAATTTCCCATTAGCCCCTGCGGGCTTAACAGAGACGCGAGGGAGACGCTCTCCCTCGCGAATCTGAAAGCCCTTGCAGAGGGGCTTAGCGGGCGGAGGGGGCCCCGCGGGACATTGTAATCTGCCGCGGCAGCAGCCAGAGCCTGCTTTTTTTTAAAACAAATTTGCCGGTGGGGGGGGGGGGTTAGGACTGCGAATGGGCAGGAGGAGGGGGGAGGGTAGGACTGCTAATGGGCAGGAGGGGGGGGGGTTAGGACTGCTAATGGGCAGGAGGGGGGGTTAGGACTGCTAATGGGCAGGAGGGGGGGGGTTAGGACTGCTAATGGGCAGGAGGGGGGGGTGTTAGGAATGCAAATGGGCAGTAGGGGGGGTTAGGACTCCTAATGGGCAGGAGGGGGGGTGTTAGGACTGCTAATGGGCAGGGGGGTTAGGACTGCTAATGGGCAGGAGGGGGGGTTAGGACTGCTAATGGGCAGGGGGGGAGGGTTAGGACTGCTAATGGGCAGGAGGGGGGGGTTAGGACTGCTAATGGGCAGGAGGGGGGGGTTAGGACTGCTAATGGGCAGGAGGAGGGGGGGTGTTAGTACTGCTAATGGGCAGGAGGGGGGGTGTTAGGACTGATAATGGGCGGGGCGGGGGGGTTTAGGACTGCTAATGGTCTGTGGGGTTAGGACTGCTAATGGGCGGGCGGGTTAGGACTGCTAATGGGCAGGAGGGGGGGGGTAGGACTGCTAATGGGCAGGGGGGGGGGTGGGACTGAGAATGGGCAGGAGGGGGGTGTTAGGACTGCTAATGGGCTGGGGGGGTTAGGACTGCTAATGGGCGGGCGGGCGGGCGGGCGGGGGGTAGGACTGCTAATGGGCTGGGGGCTGATGGGGGCTGTCTGGAAATGGGGTGATGGGGGTTTAGGGCTGGAAGTGAGTTGATGGGGGGGGCTAGGACTGGTATTGGGTTGGGGGGTTGCTAGGACTGGAAATGGGCTGATGCAGGGACTAGAAGGGAATGGATGCTGGGTGAGGCTGGAACTAGAAGGGAGCTGATGTTGGGGGAGGATTAGAATGGGATGGGGCTGGGAGAGTAAAATGGAGAGGGGAAAAATATTTTGTGTGGGAGGGATAAAAAATCTACAATTGGCCGGGTATTGGGAGAGTAAGTGGGGATTGAGGATGGAGGGGTAAAATTTGAGTGGATGAAATAGGAATGAGGAAAGAGCAAAAGGAGAAAGATTAGTATGTTTAAAGCGGATGTAGAGAGAGAGAATGGAAAAAAAAACTAGAAGAGAGAAGAAAGGACAAATGGACAGCAGATGATGGAGAGTTAGCAGAAAACATGAAGAAACCAGAAGAAAGTGGCTGGAGCAATTGCAACTGAGCTGAGGTATTCTGTTTATGTAATTCCTTTTTGACATTGCCACTTGTTCTCTTTCCCCAGTAGGTCATGTATTGTTATTGTCTGAAATGTATTGGTTTAATATTTGCAGTGTTGCCTTTTGATAGGTATGGTGTGGTGCTTTGTGAGTCCTGGTAGTGCTGTTAGGATACGGCGGGTTTGCTATTGGTTCTAAATGGGCAGTGTTTGTAGTAGTTCCTAATGTGCCTGGCGGTTGGCACTGGATTATAGTAATGTAGAAATCTTTTAGTCTGTCTTTATCCATACACTCATTAAGAGACATGTTTACTAAAAGTTAGTGTATGTTAGCATTATGCAAATATTTATGCAAATTGACGTGCTGGCACTTTGAGGAAATTCTTTGGTTTTGTGCGGCAGTTTGGGCACTCGGGCTCAAAAAGGTTAGCCATCACTGGGTTAGAGCAACTGCCTAGTACCCAGAAGAGCAAGGGTTTGATTCCTACTGGCATTCCTTGTGATCTTGAGCAAGTCACTTTATCCTCCATTGCCTTGGAAGAAAAAGCCTGGCAATCTACTTCCAGTGATACATTGTCAAGAAAACCCAGAGGCAGCTGAGTCACCAGAAGTCAGCACTGACTTGATAACACTAAAAACAACAAACTATATATATATATATATATACACACACACACAGGGAGGACCCAAAAAAGTGATAATATCTCGTAGCATATAAGTTATTTAAAAATTCAAAAGACAGATGTAAATGATTGACAAATTTAAAAAAAAAAAAGATGGCGACCGGAAATTGTCGAAATAAAGACGTTATATAGCTAAAAAAGGTAAATAAGTAAACTATTTAAGCTTTTAATTTACGAGATGTTCTCACTTTTTTTGGGCCACCCTCTATATATTATTTTATTTATTTATCTTTTTAAGATCATATTTTGCTACTTTCATGAGTAGTTTGTTCTTTTTCAGCTTTAACTTGAGTTTGCATACTAGTAATTGGTGATCCAGGTTGTCTTTTTTGACTTCTACAAATGTAGTCAATGTGATTTTTGTACAATGCATTGGGCAAAATCCATGTGTACAGTCACCGTTTGTGTTGCTGGAAAAAGGTGTTTGATATGAATAAACTTGTTGGTCTTGCAGAATTTTATCAGTCTTTTTACAGTTTTGCTTCTGTTGCCAAGCCCATATTTTCCAACCAATTTACCTCCTTCTTTATTCCCAACTTTTGCATTCTAGTTGCCATGGCTATTGGTATGTTCCGTCCATTTCAGCTTGTACTTATTTATAGAACTGATCAACTTCTTCTCTTTCCTTTAAAGATCACATCTCCTCTGAGGTTCAACACTCTTTTTTTCACCCTAAAGCAACTTCGCGCTGTCCGTCCCTTTCTTACCCCTTCTTCCATGACCACTCTGCTCCTTTCCCTTGTCATATCACGACTGGATTACTGTAACATCTCCCTAGCCGGCCATCCCCAGCTACAACTTCACCGCCTGCAACGCATTCAAAACACTGCCGCCCGCCTTCTTACTCACGCCTTCCGTTTCGACCACATCACCCCCATTCCTATCCGCTTGCACTGGCTTCCCCATACCCTACAGGATTCAATTCAAGTTTCTCATTTTTGTTCATAGGTCGAGCCACAATGGAATCCCCCTTTACCTTGCCAATCTGGTCCATCTTCACTCCTCTCACCGTCCTCTCTGCTCCTTTCACGTAAATCGAATGTCTATCCCATCCCCATTCCAGGCCCATCTGGAATCTACCCGTTCCTCTGCCTTCTGTTTCCTCGGCCCTCGTCTCTGGAACTCGCTCCCCAAGCTCTCCGCCTGGAACTGTCCCTCAAAACCTTCAAGACCAAACTAAAAACCTACCTTTTCTGCTCCGCCTTTGACCTTCCCCCTCCTACCACCCCTCTTCCCCACCCCCTCCCACCCCCGCTGAAGCGCACTTACCACCCTACTCCTTTCACTTGTTCTCTCACCCTTTATCCCCCAATCTATTCTTTACCTCTATTCTTTCCTTTCCTGTCCATTTGAATGGGTGTTCTTTTCTCTTTCCAGCAGCCTTTTGACATGTTTGTAAACCACTCAGACGCTTTTGTGATGGGGGTATATTAAGTTCTCAATAAACAAGAACAGCAAGAAATCAAAATAATGCGGGGACTTTAGCTTTTCAGGTTTAGTTTAGGACTATAGAACAGTGAAGTTGCTTGGCTGCCTCCCCAATGGGGAAGAAAAAGTGCAGAAGATGACAGAGTAAAATTAAAAGTCTGGGAGATATAGAATTGCATGTACATAAGAACATAAGATATGCCATACTGGGTCAGACCAAGGTCCATCAAGCTCAGTATCCCGTTTCCAACAGTGGCCAATCTAGGTCATACGTACCTAGCAGTTTCCCCAAAAGACACAGGTTCTGCAATGCTTGAATTGGGTCAAGCATTGATATCCTGGGTCCCTTCTTAATAATGGTTTATGGACCTTTCCTCCAGGAACTTGTCCAAACCTTTCTTAAACCCAGCTACACTAACAGCCTTTACTACATCCTCCGGTAACAAATTCCAGAGTTTGATTACACATTGAGTGAAAAAATGTTTTCTTTTATTAGTCTTAAATAGTTTACCCTGTAGCTTCATTGCATGTCCCCTAGTCTTTCTATATTCTGATAACGTAAACAATCGATCTATGTTTACCCGTTCCACGCCGTTCATTAATTAGACTTCTATCATATGTCCCCTCAGCTGTCTCTTTTCCAGGTTAAAGAGCCCTAACCTTTTTAGCCTTTCTTCATAGGGGTATCCTTCCATCCCCGTTACCATTTTGGTGTCTCTTCTCTGAACCTTTTCTAATAATGCTATATCCTTTTTAAGATACAGCGACCAGAATTGCAAACAATATTCAAGGTGCAGTCTCACCATGGAACGATATAGAGGCATTATAATATCCTTTGTTTTATTTTCCATTCATGATACCTAGCATTCTATTTGCTCTCTTGGCCGCCGCTGCACACTGGGCCGAGGGTTTTAACATGTTATCCACAATGACGCCTAAATCTTTTTCCTGGGTGGTGGTTCCTAATGTGGAACCTTGCATTGTGTAACCATAGTTTGGGTTGTTCTTCCATAGGTGCATAACTTTGCACTTGTCCACATTAAATTTCATCTGCCATTTTGATGCCCAGTCTTCCAATTTATCAAGATCCTCTTGCAATTTTCCACAATCCTCTTGGGTTTAACAATGTTAAATAGTTTTGTGTCATCTGCAAATTTGATAACCTCACTCGTTATTCTCTTTTCCAGGTCATTTATGAATATGTCAAAAAGCAGCGGACCCAGCACAGATCCCTGGGGTACAAACACTATTCACCTTTCTCCATTGGGAAAATTGTCCATTGAGCCCTACTCTCTGCTTTCTATCTTTTAACCAGTTCCTGATCCATAATAGTACACTGCCTCCTATCCCATGACTCTTTAGTTTTGCCAAAGGTCTCTGATGAGGGACCTTGTCAAAGGCTTTCTGAAAGTCCAAATACACTATATCAACCGACACACCTTTGTCTACCTGTTTATTCACACCTTCAAAAAAACATAACAGATTAGTAAGACAAGATCTTTCTTGTCTAAAGCCATGTTGGCAGTCTCCCATTAAGCCATGACTATCTACATGTTCAGCAATTTTGTTCTTTATGATGGTTTCTACCATTTTCCCAGTACTGACGTCAGGCTCCCCGGTCTGTAGTTTCCCGGATCACCCCTGGAACCCTTTTTAAAAATTGATGTTACATTCGCCATCCTCCAATCTTCAGGTATTACAGATGATTTTAATGATAGTTCACAGATTACTAATAGCAGGTCTGCAATCTCATATTTCAGTTCTTTCAACACCCTTGGATGTATATCATCCAGCCAAGGTGATTTGCTACTCTTCAGTTTATCTAATAGTTGTAATACATCTTCCCGATGTATCGATATTTCCTTCAGTTCTTCCGCACCTTTAAATACCACTTCAGTCATCGGTATCAAAAGGGGATGGAAGGATACTCCTATGAAGAAAGGCTAAAAAGGTTAGGGCTATTTAACCTGGAAAAGAGACGGCTGAGGGGAGATATGATAGAAGTCTATAAATTAATGAACAGAGTGGAACGGGTAAACGTAGATCGATTGTTTACGTTATCAGAATTTAGAAAGACTAGTGTGGTAGGCGAAGGCCTATGATCCATGCTGATTGAACTAAACAGGCAGGCCCAAGTAGCTTGACCTGTAAATGAAGCTCATGCTTAGGCCCAGAAGAATGAACCCCCCCCCCCCCCAATATTGCCTCCATAGAATTGAAACCTAACTAAGCTTAACTTAGCATAGCTAAGCAGAAACAAAACTTAGAAAGGACAGAAAAACAGCTTTAATTGTTACTGATAAGACTGTGTGAAGCTTCTATGAAATTAATTAACTTGCTGTAAGAAAGGTTACAGTGCCCTGCTTTCCCACATATTCCAGCTGGTTAGCGACCTTGGAGGAGAAAAGTATCAAAGTCGAAGAACTGACCATTGTAATTGGGACTGTAAGGGGGGAAACAGGTGCTAAGCCCAGTCAAGGGCCCTCATTGGATAGCTACGTAACGGTACCGGGACCAATAGATGGTGTAAGAAGGGTTACCGGGACCAATGAAAAGTTTGCCTATGTCTAGAATGGGAAAGAAAGGTATAAAAGTTGTTGTTTTACTTGAAACCGGGGCTCAGCCATTTTGAATGTGATTCTGCTTGAGTCTTGTGCACAAATAAATGATTTGGACCTTCTGAACAGACTCCTGGTATTACTGGATTGTTTGCGCTCTGCTGCTACATATTCTTGGTGCGTTGGCCGGGAATGCGTGGTTAGTAGAGGGTATATGGGACAATATACCGCGACTTTCCGCCTCTACAGGTTTGGTCCTGCCGGGATCGTGCCCTCCCGACGTGGGCTCGGCTCCCAGGCGCCACCGGTCCAGTTGCATCGGAGGGAGTTGGGCCAGGCCTCGGCAGGTGCTGGACCCGGACGGAACCAACACCTCGAACCCGTGAGAGGAGTCCGAGGTCCAACTCATGCGCTTGCTTGGGAACGGGAACCGGATCCGTTGAGTATAGTTTTTGATATGTCTAGACAGATGAGTCAGAGCAGAACTTCTGTTTGAAACTTGGAACTTGTAACTTGGTAAGAGAGCTTGATCACCTCTCAAGACGGTCCGATTAACCTTGCATAGTGTATTCGCGGGGTGAAACTATCGTCTTCTTGATTTTGACTTTGATTTTGAACTTGTTATAGCCTAGTCAGAAGAGACAGGATTGGGCTATTTTGGGATACGTTGCTAGCATGATTGTGTGAATGAAGTGTGAGTGAGAGGTCTGGCAGCACGGACCAAGCGAAGGCGGACTCCTGAGTAACGCATTTCCTGACCGGGGTACCGCGTTCAGGTCGTAAAAAGGAGGAAGCGACCGTCGTCTTGTCTTGTTATTTGTTTCCCTTGAATGTTTCTAGGGCCGTGAGGACCCCTCACCCACGGTCCGCCCTCCTTTTCCCTTCTGTTTGTTGTTGCGCGCACACATCGATATGGGAGGGGCGGGGTCTACCAGGCACACTCCGTTAGAATGTATGATCAAGTATTTTAATAAAGGATATTCAGGAGATTATGGAATAAAAATGACTGCGACACGATTGCAAGTTTTGTGTACTAGGGAGTGGCCTGCATTAGATCCTATGTGGCCCCGAGAGGGAACCTTCACTATAGGAATTATTCAGTCAGTTCACCAGAAGGTGCGAGTAGCGCACCCCGACCAGTATCCTTATATAGATTCCTGGTTAAGTATTTGTGAGAACCCACCCCCTTGGGCACGGCGCTGTTATGAAGAACAGTGCAGAATAATGTTAGCATTAACAGACCAGACACAGAAGACAGGGACAGTTAAGGAACCTATTCAGAAACCTGTTCTTGTTGACCCTGAGTCCCCGGGAGTTGTAATTAGACAGCCCCGAGCCCAGTGCCCAGTGAAGGTACCACCGCGTCCTGCGGCAGTGCCCCGGGAACAGCGAGACCCATCCCCCGACCCACCACCAGAAGATCAGATAGAGGATCCACCTCTTGACGAGGATAACGATCCGCCTGAGAGAGAGGACAAAGTTGAGTCAGAGCTAGAAGAAGAGGAAGTGTCTTCTCAGGGCGAGACTGACAGTGTAAAATCAACTATCAGTGCAAGCTCATCTGTTACAAGTGAGGCGTCCCAGACTAAGCGCACTGTGAGACAGAAAGCCCCTGCCAAGAAAGTCCCTATTAAGACACAGAAAGCTCCTGTCAAGAAAATGATGCCACTGCGGCAGGTCCCGGGAATGCCCGTGAGAAATGAGGATGACCAGATAGTAGCGGGACCCATAAGTTTAGTATATGTGCCATTCTCCACTACTGATTTGCTGAATTGGAAATTGCATTATGCTTCCTACACTGACAAGCCCCAAGAGTTAACAGAATTAATGAATACCATTATGCAGACCCATCAACCCACTTGGTCAGATTGCCGTCAGCTCCTGTCTACTTTATTTACTACTGAGGAGCGGACACGAATTAAGCGAGCAACTATCGATTGGCTAGCAGATAATACCCTGGCTGAGGGAGGAGAAGGAGCAGGAATAGACAATCGCGAGGCAGCCAAGAGAGAATTCCCTAATGAGGACACCGAGTGGGACCCGAATACCGATAGAGGATCCAGAGCTCTATCACGGTTTCGCCAAGGCCTTATGCAAGGTCTGCGAAAGGGGGGTCAGAAAGCCATGAATCTTTCTAAGATAACCGAAGTTATTCAGAGCATAGATGAAAGCCCAGCAGTATTCTATGAAAGATTATCTGAAGCATACAGGATGTATACTCCCTATGACCCAGATGCACCAGGAAGCCTATGCATGGTGAATGCCGCTTTTGTAAGCCAGTCACAACCAGACATTAGACGTAAACTACAGAAATTAGAAGGGTTTGCGGGCATGAATGCAACTCAGTTACTGGAAGTCGCTCATAAAGTGTTTGTGAATCGTGATAATGAAAGACAGAAAGAAAGTGATCGAAAGATGAAGAAGAAAGCTGATTTTTTGGCTGCGGCCATAGTTGAACAGAGAAAGGGAGGTACCCCTAGTCGAAGGAGCCGAGGAAGAGGGCGGGGCCGAGGAGACGGCCGGCCCACACTAGGCGCGAATCAATGCGCTTATTGCAAGGAAGAAGGACATTGGAGAAATGCATGCCCGCAACTCGAAGACGCCTCCCAGGATGAAGGGGAAAACGCCCCTTGGAGAAAGAGAGAAAGAGGCCGACCCCAGAACCGCAGAGGAACCAATCAAGTACATTTTCAACGTGAAAGAGCGGAGGCCATAGAGGGAGTTGCAGCCGCAACGGCCTATGACCAAGATGAAGCAGATTAGGACAGACCGGGCTCCGAATTCGCTTTAGGTCTCCAGGAGCCTATGGTCAGTATACAGATAGGAGACCAATTCATGGACTTTATGGTTGATACTGGAGCAGAACTTTCTGTAGTAGATAAGCAAATAGCTCCCTTGTCTACAAGAGCAGTCACCATTGTGGGAGCAACTGGTGCCACAGCCACTAAGTCTTTCCTTCAAAACCGCATATGTAATTTAGGAGGACAGCAAATAACGCACCAATTCCTTTACATGCCTGAGTGCCCAGTGCCACTACTGGGACGAGATATGCTAGCCAAACTACAGGCCCAAATATCCTTTACTGAGAAAGGAGAAATGCAAATGACAGTGAATTCAAAACCTGCAGGACTGATGGTGCTTACTGTTCCCCGAGAAGAAGAATGGAGATATTATAGCACCGAGCCAACTCATGACACTGAACTCAATGTGATAGAAAACATTGTAGCCCCTCCTGGAGTATGGGCAGAGGGCAATCCACCAGGCCTAGCCAAACATATAGCTCCAGTAATTGTGAACCTCAAGCCTAGTGCAGAACCAGTACATGTCACACAATACCCACTCCCAAGAGCAGCGATTGAAGGCATTCACCGCCACTTGTTAAGACTACTGGAGTATGGCCTACTTAAAGTATGTCAGTCACCATGGAACACTCCTCTCTTGCCAGTGAAGAAGCCTGGGACAGGTGACTACCACCCAGTGCAAGACCTAAGGAGAGTGAATGAAGCAGTTGAAACTATACATCCAGTTGTGCCAAATCCCTATACACTCCTAGGACTGATTCCTGCTGAAGCTACCCACTTTACTGTTTTGGATTTGTAGGATGCATTCTTTTGCATAAGATTAGCCTGAATTAGCCAGTTGCTGTTTGCTTTTGAATGGCAGGACCCTGTCTCAGGAAGACGGGGCCAACTCACTTGGACACGATTACCTCAAGGATTCAAGAACTCACCCACCATTTTTAGTGCTGCACTAAACCAAGATCTTTCAAGCTACCCTGTAGCTCCTGGGAAAAGAGTACTTCTCCAGTATGTGGATGACCTACTGGTAGCTGCCACATCAGAAAGTGAATGTGTGCAAGCCACTAACGACCTCTTACAACTACTGGATGAAGCTGGATACAAAGTTTCCAGAGCCAAAGCACAGCTATGCCAAGAAGAAGTGAAATATTTGGGCTTTCGCTTGACCAAAGGAAGCCGACAATTAGGACGAGAGAGAAAAGAGGCCGTGTGTAGTATCCAAACCCCAACTACCAGAAAGCAAGTCAGAGCCTTTCTGGGAGCAGCAGGATACTGCCGAATATGGATACCCAACTTTGCACAGATTGCTAAACCACTATATGAAGCCACCAAAGGAGAAGAAAAGTCGCCCCTAGAGTGGGGACCTGAGCAAGATGCCGCTTTCAAAACCTTGAAGGAAGCATTGATGTCATCACCAGCACTTGGATTACCAGATGTCCAAAAGCCTTTCCATCTCTTTGTACATGAAATGCAAGGGAACGCTCTAGGCATGTTGACTCAGAAATTAGGACATTGGGAGCGACCTGTAGCATACCTATCGAAACAATTGGACACTGTAGCCAAAGGATGGCCACCATGTTTGAGAACTGTTGCAGCCACAGCGTTATTAGTGAGTGAAGCAGACAAACTCACCTTAGGACAGAATCTACGCGTCACAGTACCACATGCAGTACTTGCCCTCATGGAACAAAAAGCAAATCATTGGCTCACCAATTCTCGGATGCTGAAATACCAAAGTATGCTATGTGAAAATCCGCAAATACAACTGGAAGTGAGCCATGCCTTGAACCCAGCCACATTGATACCAGTCAGCAGAGACCCTCCAGAGCATGACTGTATAGAAGTCATGGATACTGTATTTTCAAGTCGACCTGATCTGACTGATGTGCCCCTAGAGAATCCTGACCAGACCTATTTCGTGGATGGAAGCAGCCTCATCATTAATGGACGACGCTGTGCCGGGTACGCAGTGGTCACCCGGGTGAAAGTCATTGAATCATCAGCTCTTGCATCAGGCACATCAGCCCAGAAAGCAGAATTGATAGCACTCACCAGGGCACTAGTATTGGGTGCTGGACTTCAGTTGAATGTATATACGGACTCAAAATATGCCTTCACCACTTTGCATGCACATGGAGCTCTCTACAAAGAATGAGGGCTCATCACCTCGGGAGGCAAATCAATTAAATACGGCCCAGAAATATTGATGTTACTGGATGCAGTATGGGCCCCTACACGTGTTGCTGTCATGCACTGTCGAGGACACCAAGCAGGAAAAGGAGAAGTTGCCCAAGGAAACAGATTTGCTGATGCTTCAGCACGAAAAGCAGCCATGACAGGTCAAATTTCATCGCAAGCCGTACCAGTACAAGCAATATTGTTTCCTGTACCCCTTAATTTATGGACACCACGATATACCACCAAAGAATTGGACTATTACTGTGATAAGGAAAAGGGAGTACTAAAAGATGGGTGGATTGAGCTGCCACCACCAGAGGGCAGTCAACCCCCAGGATGGATAGTGGTCCCTGAATCCTTGGGACCAGCCTTCGTCAAGGCCTTTCATCAAGCCACACATTACGGGAAAAGTGCTATGGAGAAAGCACTTAAACCATATTTTTGCATTGCCCTGTTGGGAGCCTTGTCAGCCTCAGTAGCCCGCCAGTGTCTGATTTGTGCCAAGAACAATGCTAAACAGGGTCCCACGCCACCACCCCGAGTTCAGTCAGGAGGTGTAACCCCCATGCACCACCTACAAGTAGACTTTACTGAAATGCCAAAAGCCAATGGATATCGTTACTTGTTAGTTTTAGTTTGTACCTTCTCTGGGTGGGTGGAGGCCTTCCCCACCAGGACTGAAAAAGCCCGAGAAGTTACCAAGGTTTTGTTAAGAGAAATTATCCCCAGATTCGGAATTCCAGCAGTAATTGGGTCAGACAATGGGCCCTCATTTGTATCTCAGATTACCCAGCAGTTAGCAGGTGCCCTACAGATACAATGAAAGTTACACACTGCATACAGACCCCAAAGTTCAGGGAAAGTTGAGCGAATGAATAGAACTTTCAAATCTCAGATGTCCAAGCTATGTCAGGAGACCCACCTAAAGTGGCCCCAGGTTCTCCCAATAGCTTTACTCAGAATACGCTCAGCGCCTGTGAAGTCATCAGGATTTTCTCCTTTTGAAGTTTTGTATGGCAAACCCCCACCGATAGTGCAGGGCGTGAAAGGTAGTTTGCCACAGATTGGTTCAGAAATAACCAGACAACAACTTCTAGCTCTTAGTTCTGTTCTGCAGACTCTTCATGCATGGGTACAGGACCAGTTGCCTATCAACTTGACGGAATGCCTGCATCCCTACAAGCCTGGTACCTCGGTGTGGATCAAAGATTGGAAGAAGACACCGCTGGAACCTCATTGGAAGGGACCATACACCGTCATCCTATCTACACCAACTGCAGTAAAGGTAGCAGAAATTGATTCTTGGATTCATCATAGCAGAGTCAAGCCGGCAGCAATCCCAGATCCAGACCAGTGGACAGCAGTGCAGCATCCTGACATTCCTTTGCGTCTCACCCTGCGGCGGCAACCAGCAACCTAGAACTCCTTTGGGACACTCATGAACTACGGTGTTCCACTAGTTACAGTCTTTTGAAGAGGATTACTATGTCCAATACAGTGAAACTTGCTCTCTTGTGATTTCAGGCATAGTTTTGCATTTACAGACTCTATGCAGGCCAGCTACGATTGGTAGGTTGGCTACAACGGACAACTTGAGGATCTTCAATCAACATTGACACCCGTTGAATTGCTTCACTAGCAAACGGGTCAGCTTTTGTGTCGAGAACCAGTGGACGTCGAGGTCAAGATTTTCCAGCGGAGATTCAGAAGGACTACAATCAACATGCATCTTTATTTTTATTTTTTTGTTCTGGTTGCCTACATGGGGAACTTTGAACTTATCTTTGCTTTACCCCCATGCACTGCTTGCATTACCTCTACCCGGACTGGGATGAAAGTGACTCAGACTCTGCTTTATCATTCTTACTATACCTGTACTGGTACAGTAAGCCGGTGTATTTATAACACCACTGAACTGAACGTTTGTACTAAGGGAAATACTAAAGTTTGTTTTAACCCACATCAGAATCCATCTTACTATACCTTAGAAATAAGATGGAATGATGCAGATGGAGCTTTACTTAATGCTACACCCCCACTCACTGATCCTGCCAAGCCTGCTGTTTTATATTTTGATGCTTGTGATGCCATAAATAGAGATAGTCGTTCTAAGTGTGCCAATTGGGAGAAAGCATATTCTCATGATGACAAGTATATGTGTCCAGAAGGAACCACCGGGTGGGGGGCATGTACAGGTAAACGAGTTTTTAGCCAACGAATATAGTACAGCCCCAATTGAAGATTACTATTGCCCAAAGTGGGAATGTGTTTTCTATGCCACATGGAAAACTGGTATGGTAGAAAATACCAGAGACAATCGAATGGCTGCCTTAATGAAACCATATGTGAAGAATTTAGAAAATTGTAAGAAAGGTGCCTGTAATCCGTTAGAATTATACATAATCAATCCCAGCGCATGGAAACAAGGGTATAAATTTGACTTAAGTTTAGTTACCTGAGATCCATGAAAGGAAGATGAAGCCCTGGAAGACGTCGATGCAAGTGACATCGTATCTGCAGCAAAAAGGGTACTGAGTTTTGCAGCTCTATTCTGCAGGCCCCTTTTGGTCATCCTCGTGCAGGAGAGACAATGTTCAGGACCTAAACATTTTAGACACCAATCATGGGTGTCGGTGACGGAAATGGTACCGCCACACTTTGAGCATTTTTTGAAACCACTAGTTTGTTTCTCCATGCTTGAAGAAAAGTGGGCCTAATGCCCAAAATGGTGCCTAGCACCACAAACAGGGGAAAGACCCCTGAAGAAATACAAGTTGGTTTTTTGGGGGTTTTTTTTAAGAAAGAAAGAATAAGAAGAACTGGCGATACCGGTAGGCGTCGAATGAAGGCAGATGCGACCACAAAAAAACAAAGAATAAAAGGAGATTTTCTGCGGTGACAGGGTACACGTCCTGTTGGCTCCGTGGAAAACGAAGAACTGAAGTGAGAGAGGTACAGAGGCGGGAAAGCAGCACGCATGCGCTGTGGGATGCTCCCAAAAGCATTCCTATTGGACGCTGGGGAGCGTTCCCGTGCAGGCTCCGTCGGTACCGACGATACCCATATGTGAAGACTACATTCCTGCTTGTTCCTGGAAATTACAAAGACTAGGGGACATGCAAAGAAGCTTCAGGGTAACCTATTTAAGACTAATAAGAGAAAATATTTTTTCACTCATCATGTAATCAAACTCTGGAATTTGCTACCGGAGGATGTAGTAAAAGCTGTTAGTGTAGCTGGCTTTAAAAAAGGTTTGGACAAGTTCCTGGAGGAAAGGTCCATAAATCATTATTAAAAGGGACCCGGGATATCACTGCTTGACCCAATACAAGTATTGTGGGGAACCTGTGTCTTTTGGGGAAACTGATAGGTATGTATGACCTAGATTGGCCACTGTTGGAAACAGGATACTGGGCTTGATTGACCTTGGTCTGACCTAGTATGGCATATCTTATGTTCTTATGTAAACTAGATCAAACAGATATTGTACTCGGGCAAGGCTACTAGAAACCAGAGTGCATAATTACCTAAGTTAGTATATGCCCCACACTACCATAAGAAGAAAAAAGTGACTAAGGTGAAATTAGACCTTACCTACTAATTTTCTTTCCTAGAGTGCCTCCGGTCCAGTCCAGTTGCATGGGTTATGCACTCCTACCAGGAGATGGAGACTGAAATCTAACAAACGTGACCTGAGCAGACCTCTGACTAATATTCTTGTAACAAAATAGATTTCAGAGGAAATGATTGTTAGGAAGATTTTCATTATAACTCCACCAAAGGTACTCACTGAAAAACCCACTCCAGCTCCAAAGGAGACAAGAACAAGGTACAGAAAAAAATCTTTGGTTTGAATTCCTTTGTTTTGTTTGTTTGTTTATTTTTTTTTAACCTGAATATGGTCCCAAGACTGGCCGGAATCCTGTGACCTGCCGGGTGCACCAAACAAGCACCGTAACCTCACAACTATGGCCTGGCTATTCCACAAGAGCACACAGCCCTTCCTTCAAGGTGATGACACATTTGACACGGAGCACCAGTTATAACCACTCTAGCCACCTTTATCTGCCATCATATACTATGTTACTATAAATGTAAAAAAATATATATCTATATCTATATATATATATATATATGCCCCAAGTGCGCTGACATCCAAAGCCAAGCACGAACTCGACATATGAAAGGACGGGTCTTGGACTGGACTGGAGGGACTCCAGGAAAGAAGATTAGCAGGTAAGGTCTAATTTCACCTTCCTCATCAACCTTCCAGTCCAGTCCAGATGCATGGGATGTAGCAAAGCAGTACCCAACTCTAGAAGGGGATCCGAAGAGCCCGGCTTTCCAGAACCTGAGACCCAAAGGCATGGTTCCCACTAATCGGAGATTGCTAAGGCTCCACAGGCGCACAAGAGGAGAGGCATAGCCCAGCCGTGCCTCGGAGACACCAAATAACTCCAAGCCAGACACTGAGCAAGAAAAGAGGAAATTCAGTGGAACTCAGCATCAATATATCTGGAACTGCATGACTTGCCTTTGCCAGTTGGCTACACTGCTGCATGTTGAACGACTCTGGGAGGCTCACCATGAAAGATACAAACACAAAACCTTCATCGTGCAAGCAAGTCCCAAGCGACCAAAAGGCCGAAGCACCTGGGTCACTTTGAGGCCCCCAAAGCCATCTGCCTCAGAGAAAAAACTGAAGAGAACACGAGCCCACAAAATTTAGCTGTCCCAGAGAGCTCCAACGGAGCCATGAACTAAGAGCATCCTGTCTGCTCCTGCTATCTTGGATAGGAAAGCCAAATACCTCAAGCAATGAGGCACAGCAGAAAACACTTTAAAAACCTCATGCATGGAAGGGGAAGCCCTTGCCAACCCCTTTCCCGCATCACCCCTCCCCGCCACTACCAAGGGAAAGCTATCATCTGTCCCAGATCTCTCAGCAGGACCGTGCCACTGCCCATGATCAGAGCACCACATCCACTCCAGAACCAGACAAACCGGACTCCAGAGAGCCCAAGTTCATCCCTCCACCATGCAGAGGAGGACTTGCTATGAGCCCCATTCATGACACATCTCCCCATGTTCTTGACAAACACCAAAGCCACTACTAGGCAAAGTGGAGCTCCCAACCAACCCCTGCCCTCACTGGGACCATCAAGGAGAGGGTAAGGAGTTACCCCCCAAGACTGGGAAAGCAAACTCCTAAGGCCCACCGCCAGCACAAGCCCAGTCATGGAGAACAGCTTCTATTGCTATATGTAACGGGAGTTACCTAGATGGCTACTTCAAAGTCACTAACGGGCAGCCGTGGATGGCCAGCCCAAGATCAGCCCAGGAACCAACCAGAGGCCTACAGGAGCCCTGCCAAGATACCAGATAGAGAGTAGGCTGTCCCCCCAGACTAATCTCTCCCCCTGCCAGGGAACTAAAATGATCGACCATGTCGACCCCTCTGAGCCCTGACTAGTTCAAGGAGCAAACTGCACCTCTGAATGCAGAACCGCGACCCAAGGGGAAAGGAAACCCACAGATACCATGCAAGGGATCCCAAGTAACCACAGCGGAGGGTGGCTCACCTTTTGCCACCCCTTGGCACAACCAACAACAGATACAGTACGCAACTCAAAGAGGGTTCCCTGAGCCCCATTCATCATCCTTTCCCTGTAACAGTTCTTCTATTATTCTTCCTTTTCTTTTTTTTTTTTTCATTTTAAGCCACGATCTGGACTAGGTATGAGACCGCATGCAGGAAAATAGAGGGAGTCAAAATGACCCCCTCTCTCCGAAGATCTTTATTCCATCCCATGCGGAATGGCACTACAACGCAGAACAAGCCTCTACTGTGGAAACTGTAGGCAAACTAACTGCCATTATGAAGGGAAAGGAAAGCATCCTAGAGGAATATACAACATTCCTTAACAGGCAGAAAAGGCTCATAAGCCATTTTTAGAAAGGACCAGAGAATTCACTGCTTACCCCAGAAACATGAGATCTGTGCACCTTATTGCTAAACTGAAAGGTACAAGTGCCCTGGAGTGGCCGCTGACAGAAACAGGCTACAGGGCTTGATGGACTCTGGCCTAACTTTGTAGGGCAACACCGGATGCGCTTGCTTTCCATGAAGAAAGAAAAGCAAGACAAAGGCACTTTCCGATGTTAAAACCAGAAGCAGCAGTCTAGGAGCACAGGCTTTGGCCTCCAGATCATTCCAATCACCCAGGGAGATGCCCGACCAGATGCACTACAAGGGAGATCTTAAGCCCCCCTACTAAGGTAGACTTCCAAGATTGAGTCGGCTGGGGACCACCCCATGCCAAGCTCCACAAAACTATCACCAAGTTAAGGAGGGTCAGTAAGACACACTGCTAGGACAGTTGTAACCCCACCTGGGTGTTTCCCTCATGGCCAGGCAGGGCATAAAGCAGCAAATTGGCTGTGCAGTTTGCCAGCCTGACATCAGACTGGCCACTACAGCCCATGCTCCCACAGACAGAGCAGCCCACCGTCTAGTGGAAGTCTCAGGCAGATTGGCTGCCCAGTCGCTCGCCTGCTGGTCACTCCATAGTGAACCATACCGCTAACCACAGCCCAGCACAATCCTGGTTAAGGCAAAACCAGAACCCAGTAAAGAGCCTTGACCCTAAACCTGAGAAGACTACGAGCCAAGCAGCCCCTGGATTTTCTCGACAAAGTATAACTAGAAGTAGACTACCCGGCCCTTTTTGCCGTGGCACTGGAGGACAAAGTGACCTGCCCAAGATCAAAAAGAGCACCAGGGAGAATCAACCTCAATCTCACAGGTCTTAATTTCAATGTAAAGTCCCTGTTCAATGTAATGACCAGACATTTGTATAGTGTCGGATGTTGTTGTTATATGTAAACCGCGCTGATCATAAATAGTGCGGTATATAAGAATTGTAAATATAAGAATTGTAAATAAATTTGTGGATCTAACCACTAGGCTGCCCCTCTATACTCTGTCGCTTGCTCCCCTTTCTCTTTTCCTTTATTTTTTTTTAATGGAATTGCAGTTGTCATACAGCCAGCTGCTAGGACGACTGTGGCCAGGTCCTCGTACTGTACATGAATAAGACAGTCCTAAGATGCTTAGCCTGAGGGTGGCAACTAGAATACTATAGAGCAGGACACTACTCAGCAAAAAATGTCATCTCTCTATAGTTAGACCACAATTGGCAGGAGGAAAGACAAGGCACCTTGACATATCCTCAAATAAAAGCCACCACAAGTTTGATTCCTTTTTGGAGGTGGGGGGGGGGGGGGAGAGGTGGAGATTATACACACTAGACCAACCTAGATAGCGTTAGCCTCAATTCACTGCCAGGAAAGACATCCAGAGGCACAGGGGCAAAACATGAGCTCATCATGCCAAAACAGCCATCTCCTGCTCCCTTTACCCAATGGTATCAAGGGATTGCAGGACCCCTACCTAGACAGCTAAGTAGAGACTGTCCCCATAGTTGCTTGGGGCGCAACACCGGAGGGTGACTTGAAATGCCAAAGGCTATGAGGAGCGGGGAGCTGCCAGCTTATCCTGAAATACTATTATTATTAATATTATTATATCGGACATTAATAAGGAAGCTCAATATCCCCACTGAGAAGCTCCAAACCAGGGCCCCTGCAGAAGACTAGCCCAAATAAGGGGTGGGGGAAGGCAACTCCCCTCTCCAGGCCATAACATGTCTCCTGGGAAAATACAGCCCAAGCCTGAGGCAGGGAGGGCAGGACACCGCCGGCAGCAGTGCACTACCAATGCAGAATGCAGGGGGTTTCAAGAGGAACAAAAAAGGCGGCCACTTCCACAAAAAAAAAAAGAAACTATGCTTTTTCCCCCTTTTTTTATATTTATACTCTAGGGGAAGAGCCTCTACCAAGCTTTTCGTTAATCGCACTCACCCCAACTTCCCACTCTTGCTAGAATAGAAGGGCAGACAAGGAAGAAAAATGGCACCATTCTTGCTCCAAAATCATGGCCGAAACGCGGATTTCATGGGAGAGCCCTGCCATCACCACTACTGGCCACTGCTGCAGTGCTGCTTCCGCCGGACCCAATCTGTTGATCCTGGAGGTTCATTGTGCCTGATGGGGATCAGAACGCCACATGTTCCACGTCTTGTCGCTTGCTCTGTTCTGAGGAGCTCCCCTCATGCAGAGCTGGCCCATGGTTGTCGGCTATCTTTTTTATTTTTTTCCCCCAAGCTCAGCTCCCCAGCGTCCAATTAGAAAGCTTTTGGGAGCATCCCACAGCGCCTGCGTGCTGCCTTCCTGCCTTTCCCAACTGCCTCTTTCCAGTTGAGTTTTAAAGCTGAGACAAAGAGAGAGAGAGGGAAAGGAAAGAGAAAGATAGAGAGATACAACTCCTAGGGGAGGTGGGTGGGTTGTGAGGACTAAATTCCTGCTGTTCCCGGAGATCACCTGTTACAGGTGAGTAACTATGCTATCTCCAGGAACAAGCAGGAATGTAGTCATCACATATGGGGACTCCCTAGCTTTAGGTGCCAGGGAGAGACCCCAGAAGTTGTGTGTCCCTGAACAGGGCTCCACTTCCCCCCATGGATCTCTGGTATCCTACCAGGGATGGCGGGTAAGAGTTGATTAGGTATGGAACAGGTGTTGGAGAACAGCCTGACCAAACAAGGCATCCCGGCGGAAGTCCTTGTCCAAGCAGTAATGGGCTGTGAAGGTATGAACCGAGGCCCAAGTGGCTGCTCGACAGATGTCGTCGATAGATACAGAGTGCAGATGAGCCATTGAGGCTGCCATGGCTCTCACATTGTGAGCTATGACATGGCCCTCCAGAGAAAGGTTCTTACACTGATAGGCAAAGGAAATACACTGAGCAATCCAGTTAGATAGACAGTGTTCTCTTGGAGACTGGAAGTCCCAAATGAGAAGGATCAAAAGCAACAAAGAGTTGAGAGGACTTTATATGTTGCTGTGTTCTTTGTAAGTAAAAGGATAAAGCTCTTTTACAGTCCAAGGTATGAAGATTCCTCTCTGCATTTGATGCATGAGGCCTTGGAAAAAACACAGGTAGGTAGACCGCTTGGTTCAGATGAAAAGGCGAGACCACCTTTGGCATAAAGTGTGGATGAGTCCTAAGGACTACCTTGTCATGATGGAACCTTGTATAAGGTGGATCAGCTACTAGCGCTTGCAACTCACTAATGCGGCGTGCTGATGTGACTGCAATGAGAAAGATAACCTTCCAAGAAAGGAATTTCAAGGAGGTAGTAGCTAAAGGTTCGAAAGGTGGCTTCATAAGCTGCCCAAGAACCAGGTTTAAGTGCCATGCCACCGGTGGTGGCCTAATGGGAGGCTTAGTTAGAAGAAGGCCTCTCATATATCTTGCTATAAGAGGATGAGAGGAAATAGGCTGTCCATTTAGAGGCTTAAAGGAAGCTGCAATAGCACTCAAATGGACTCTTGCTGAATTAGTCTTAAGACCTACATTGGATAAAAAAGCTAAAAAAGTGAAGAAAAAGAGGGAGGCCTTCATGAAATACAAGAGATCACAGAGAGAGGAAGACAGGCATCTGTATTTGGAAAAACTTAGAGAAGCTAGCAAAGTAGTCAAGAAGGCAAAGATTCAAAAGGAGGAGGAAATAGCCAATGCAATAAAATGGGGGGATAAGACATTTTTCAGATATATTAGTGAGAAGAGGAAGGGCAAAAGTGGTATTGTCAGACTCAAGGGTGCAGGGAGGAATATGTAGAAGCTGATAAGGATAAAGCGGAATTGCTTAACAAATATTTTTGTTCTGTGTTCACAGATGAAGAACCAGGAGCAGGACCTCAGAAAACACCCACAAATAGGAACAGAAGCAAAGGACATCTTGAACAATTTTCAAAAGACTGTGTTCGTGAGAAACTATCTCAACTTAAAGTAGACAAAGCGATGGGACCGGATGGGATACACCCAAGAATACTGAGGGAACTTGGGGACGTTCTAGCAGCTCCACTGACTGACCTTTTCAATGCCTCGTTGGAGTCGAGAGTGGTGCCAAAGGACTGGAGAGAGGCTCATGTGGTGCCTTTACACAAAAGTGGAAGTAAGGATGTGGTTGAAAACTACAGGCCAGTTAGTTTAACTTCGGTGGTGAGTAAATTATTGGAAACGCTGCTGAAAGAGAAAATAGTGAGGTTTCTGGAGTCCAGCAGATTACAGGATCCGAGGCAGCATGGATTCACCAGAGGCAGGTCTTGTCAGACAAATCTGATTGATTTCTTTGACTGGGTGACCAGGGAGTTGGACCAAGGGAGAGCAATAGATGTGGTGTATTTAGATTTCTGTAAAGCCTTTGACACTGCTCCTCACAGGCGACTTATAAACAAACTGAGCACCCTAGGGATGGACCCTAAAGTTACTGCTTGGGTTAGAAATTGGTTGGGTGGGAGGCGACAAAGAGTACAAGTAAATGGAGCTCACTCTGAGGAGAAGGATGTTATCAGTGGTGTGCCCCAGGGATCTGTCCTTGGTCCGATTCTTTTTAACATCTTTGTTAGTGATATAGCGGAAGGCTTTCAGGTAAGGTTTGCCTCTTTACGGATGATACCAAAATCTGCAATAGAGTAGACACCCAGGAAGGGGTAGATAACATGAGGAGGGATCTAGCTAAGCTTGAAGAATGGCCTAGAATTTGGCAGCTGGGATTCAATGTTAAAAAATGTAAGGTCATGCATTTGGGCTGCAGCAATCCAAGGGAGCAATATAGTATAGGGGGTGAAGTACTTTTGTCCACTAAAGAAGAGCGGGACCTAGGCGTGGTTGTGTCTGATGATCTTAAAGTAGCTAAACAGGTAGAAAAGGCGACGGCAAAAGCTAGAAGGATGCTTGGGTGCATACGGAGAGAGGAATGGCTAGCAGAAAAAAGGAGGTGATAATGCCTCTGTATAAGTCTTTGGTGCGACCTCATTTGGAGTATAGTGTGCAATTCTGGAGACCGCACCTTCAAAAGGATGTGAACAGGATTGAGTCGGTGCAGAGGGTGGCTACTAAAATGATTAGTGGTCTTCATTATAAAGCATATGAGGACAGACTGAAGGATCTTAATATGTACACCTTAGAGGAAAGGCGGGATAGAGGTGATATGATTGAGATGTTTAAATACCTCCGTGGCATAAATGTTCAGGGAGAGAGCCTCTTTCAATTGAAAGCAAGTTCTGCTACGAGAGGACATGGGATGAGGGTGAAGGGAGAAAGATTCAGGAGTGATATGCGGAAATATTTCTTTACAGAAAGAGTAGTGGATCCATGGAATAGTCTCCCAGTGGAGGTGGTAGAGATGAGGACAGTAACTGAATTCAAAAAAGCATGGGACCAACACAGAGGATCTCTAAAGGTAAAAAGTGGACTGTTGTAGTTGTTGATATGGAAGGACAGACTAGATAGGCCATGTGGTCTTTTTCTGTCATCATGTTTCTATGTTTCTATAAATGAAGGAGATACTCCAGCAATGATTCCAGAGGTATCGCAAGGGGGTTAAGACCCTTCTGCGAACACCATATGTAAACCTTTTCCACTTGAAAGCATAAGAGCGTCTTGTGGAAGGTTTCCTGGAAGCAAAAAGAATATCTTTTACTTGCTGAGTGAGATTAAGATCATGGAGATCTAGGCCTTCAGCAACCAAGCCCTGAGACGCAGAGACTGGGGGATTGGGATGCCATAACATTCCGTCCTCCTGAGATAGGAGATCTGGAGCAGCCCCTACCTCCAGGGAGGGAGCTTGAGAGAGATGTAGAAGCAGAGGGTACCACACTTGCCGTGGCCAATGTGGAGCTATGAGAATCACATGGCCTCTGTCTCTCTGAAGCTTGAACAGTGTTTTGGGAATTAGGGGAATGGGTGGAAAGGCATACAGGAAGTCTTGACCCCAGTAAAGGAAGAAAGCATCCCTGGACTGAGTCCCTTGAGCCGGAATTCTGGAACAGAACCGGGGAAGTTTGACATTCCACGGACTTGCAAAGAGGTCTATGTCCGGGGTTCCCCAAAGTTGAAATATCCTGGTCACCTGGTCTGCATGCAGAGACCACTCATGTGGAAGCAGAACTCGACTGAGTCTGTCTGCCCAAGAGTTTTCAATGCCTGGAAGATACACTGCCAGGAGATGAATCTGATGCTCTCTGGCGAGGGCCCATAGTCGCAAAGCTTTGTTGCAAAGTGACAGAGAGCCTGTTCCCCCCTGCTTGTTCACATAGAACATGGCTACCTGATTGTCCGTATGAATGAGGAGTGTTGTAGCTGAGCAGGGTGTAGAACACTCGCAGAGCAAGGAAGATTGCTCTGAGCTCCAAGAGATTGATATGTAGATGACTCTCCTGTGGAGACCAGGTGCCCTGGGTGGAGATGTCTTGCAGATGAGCTCCCCAACCCATTGGAGAGGCATCTGTTGTGAGAGTTGCTTGGGGTAAGGGTTGTTGAAAAGGGGACCCCAGCAACAGGTTTTGAGTGGACTTCCACCATTGGAAGGACAAAATAAGGCGACTTGTGTTTGCTATTTTGTCTGACAGGCATCCTGATGCTTGGGTCCATTGAGTGGATAAAGTCCACTGGGCTGTCCTCATATGGAGGCGAGCATAGGGAACCACAAGTACAGTAGATGCCATGTGGCCTAGTAGTTGTAACATTCCTCGAGCAGTGAAATGAGGCTTTAGCACTGCTTGAGAAGCTAACTGCACCATGCGAAGGCAGCGGGCCTGAGGTAGATAGGCCCTTGCCTTTCTGGTGTCCAGCAAAGCTCCTATGAACTCTAAAGACTGAGTGGGAGTTAGACTGGATTTTGGGATGTTTATTACAAGACCCAAATAATGAAGGACTCTGTTGGGGCTCGAATGAGCCAGTCGTCTAAGTAGGGGAAGACGAATATCCCTAGAGTGCGGAGAAATGCTGCTACGAAAGCCATGCATTTCGTGAACACCCTTGGTGCTGAGGCCAGGCCAAAAGGAAGCACCCTGTATTGGCAGAGCTTTCCTTGAAAAAGGAACCGAAGGAACCTTCTGTGGGTTGGATGGATGAGGACATGGGTGTACGCATCCTTGAGATCTAGAGAACAAAGCCAATCCTGACTGAAGGTATGGCAGCAGAGACCTGAGAGAAATCATTTTGAATTTCTCTTTGACAAGGAATTTGTTCAATTCTCTGAGGTCTAAGATAGGTCTGTATCCCCCTGTTTTCTTTGGAATAAGTAAATAAGGGGAGTAGAATCCTGTACCCTGCTGATGAATGGGTACTTCTTCTATTGCCCCTTGGGCAAGAAGAATATCGACCTCCTGCCCTAACAGGTTGATGGGAGAGGTCGGAGAATTGAACTGCCTTACTATTGTGTGAGGGGGCATGCTTGAAAAATGAAGCTTGTACCCCTCCTTAGAGTGTCCAATGCTCTGCTGTTATCTGCCCCCATCTGGGGGCAAAGTGACATAACCTTCCTGGAATGGTGGAAGGCTCTGGTCCCCCGAGAGCCAGGAAGGCTAAGTTCTCTAGCTGAAAGTCAAAGGCCTTGTGGAGGCTGAGACTGCTGTGATGGCTGCGGCTTAGCAGTCTTTGCTTTCTTCTGTTTGGGTGGTTGCTGACCCCTCTTGACAAACTGAGCTGCCGTACGTGCCTGCTGAGCATAGGCAGGATAATATCTTTTCTTCTTAGAAAAGAATGGTTTCTTGAAAGATTTCTTTCTAGCAGGATCAGCTGTGGACTTGGATAATCTATCCAAGGTGGAATTTTCAGCATCCATCTCATTGGCTTTTTCCTGCCAATCTCTACCAAACAGGTTCTCACCAGTACAAGGGATGTTTCCCAATTTGTCTTGTACCCAGAGCTCTAGATCAGATGCCTGGAGCCAAGCAATTCTACGTGCACCTACGGCAATAGCAGAGGTCCTGCTTATGCACTCAAAGCAGTCAAAGGCTGCACGGTTGGCAAATTTAGAAACATCTTGAGCAAGTTTGACCAAAGTGAGAAAATCCTGTCTTCTATCTTCAGGAAAAATAGGACTTAAGGCTTCTAAATCATCTGTGACCTCCTTCAGGAACATTCCCATGTAGAGACTATAGGAACTGATCCTGGCAGAAAGCATGTAAGCTTGGAAGACACGACGTCCAAAAGCATCCAGGGTTCTGCACTCACGTCCTGGAGGATTAGAGGAATGCCTTTTTGCACTCTTGATCCTTCTCATAGCTGATTCCACTACAATAGAGTGGTGAGGAAGCTTAGTCTTTTGGAAACCAGGACAAGGAGTGACTCGATACATAGTATCCAGTCTGCGAGAATGAGGGGAGGTGGTAAGAGGTGACTCCCACATCCTTAACATGAGATCATATAAAATCTCATGAATGGGCAAGGTAGCTGCCTCCTTAGGGG
This sequence comes from Ichthyophis bannanicus, assembly GCA_033557465.1. Classification (NCBI taxonomy): domain Eukaryota; kingdom Metazoa; phylum Chordata; class Amphibia; order Gymnophiona; family Ichthyophiidae; genus Ichthyophis; species Ichthyophis bannanicus. The sequence continues at coordinate 157,458,017 of CM066039.1, read as the reverse complement.
TTTTAGGATATTGTAGAATTTCCAACTCCTTGGCCCTTGGCTCTGTTTCAGAGGCCACAGTAATGGACAGACCCCGAGCCACCTCCCTGATAAAATCCTGGAAGGAAATATCCTCCGGAGGAGACATCCTGTGCTTAGGGGAGGAGGGCTCCTCTGGGAGAAGCATTCCTGCATCGATAGAACTATCAGAATCCTCAGATTCTTCTGAGGACTCAAAGTACCGTCTGTCCGGATGCTCTTGAAGAGCCCCGATACCCGTACCGACTGAAGTCAGTACCGGGAGTAATTGGTACCGGGGTATCGGTACCGGAGGGCATCGGATGACTGGGTACTGGCAAAGCAGACACCGATGCCGATGCTATCGGTACCGATACCGATACCGGTACTAGCTGAATTGTCTGTCGCGGTTCCGAGGGCGTCGATGCCACAAGGAGAGCCGCCAGACTGAGCTCAATAGCCAGGAATCTCTGGTTTATCGATGTTGTCGATGCCTGGATGTCGGTACCGGAGAAGACCGCCGGTACCCCAGAGCATGGCACCAGTAGTTCTGCCGAGGTCGAGGTCTCGAGAACATCCTGGAACCTCGATAATGCTTTGGAAGCCGAAGCCTCCCGCCAGGGCAATTTGGCTGGTGCAGAATCATCAAGGGCAACGCCAGAGGCATCTCGATGCTTAGAAGGAGATCTACCCTTTGAGGACCGGCTAGACTTATGTTTAGTTACCTGAGATCCACGGGAGGAAGAGGAAGCCCTGGAAGACGTTGATGCCACCGAAGCTGCATCAGAGGGAAACAGGGTACTGAGCTTAGTAGCTCGGTTCTGCTGACCTCTTTTAGACATCATGGCGCAGGACATACAATCCGTGATGGAGTGGTCAGGACCTAAACATTTTAGACACCATTCATGGGTGTCGGTGACAGAAATGGTACCGCCACACTTGGTGCACATTTTGAAACCTGAGGCAGGTTTCTCCATTATCAGAAAATGGTTTTGGGCCTAAGGCCCAAAAAGGCGCGTGCACCTGAAGAAAATAGGAAAAAAAGTAGAATATATATATATATATATATATTTTTTTTAAGACAGAAAAGAAGAAGAAAAAAACGGCGGTACAGGTAAAGCGTCGAGGAAGGCAGACGCGACCACAAAAAAGAAAGAAATAAAGAAGAATTCTTCTGCGGTGACAGGAACAACGACCTGCTGGCTCCGCGGAAAAAGAAGAACTGGAGAGAGGCAGTTGGGAAAGGCGGGAAGGCAGCACGCAGGCGCTGTGGGATGCTCCCAAAAGCTTTCTAATTGGACGCTTGGGGAGCGTTCCCGCGCAGGCTCCGTCGGTACCGACGATACCCATATGTGATGACTACATTCCTGCTTGTTCCTGGAGATAATCTTTATACACCATTTACAATTAGCATATACATTAAGTATTTTGGATAACTGGTGTGATCAGATGAGGAAGGAGTGAAGGGGATTACTTGAGAGAGGGGGAGGAGGGGAATGGGGGAAGAGAGAGGGTGTGGGCATAGCTAAGTTGCTGCTGGGTGATAGTTTGTAACAGAAGAAGACATAATTTAAGTAGGTGTACTGCCAAAGTGTTAAATAAATAGGCATGTCCTTTCCTTGAGTCTTGCCAGACCAGTCCAGGGGCCGCCCCTGAAACTATATTGCTCTGTTCTTCTGCTGCGGTACTCTTGGGTCCGCCATGAGTTTTATACTTCACTCTACAGAATCATTTTCTATGGACAGCCTTATGTTTCTACCTTCCTGTACATAGTTCTCTACTGCTGATAATTCATCAATGCTGCCACATTTTAGGTTGTGTAAGGCTTCCTCTGTATCTCCTATATGCTTTGGGATGAATACCGAAGGGACCTCTGGTGGCTGAGGCAGATAGAGGCACAGGAGTGAAACCTGGGCTTTTCATTGGTTCTTTATCTCCACCAATCTACTGGTAGGGGAACACAATCCACTTGTCTGGACTGGTCTAGCAGGACTCAAGGTAAAGATATAACTGGTAAGTAAAATGTCACCTTCCCCTTCCCCAAGAAAACACACAGAAGAACACCATACCGCACACTCGCAAACACAGGCACCCCAGTTCCACACTACATACACACACAGGAATCTCGCCTTTGCACCACACACACAGAAGCTGCCCAGCTCTGCAGTTCACATACGCACATGCACTGCAGCTCTACACACCATCCGCACAAAGGCATCCACAATCACATCCCACACACAGACTGGCACATCACCATTGCACCACACACCCATACAGACATTTGCTATCAGAAACTATAGCTATTGTTATCTAAAGATGAGGCACGGTGTAGGAATTCTGGCACTGGTCTCACAAGACTTAAGAACATGAGACCAGCACGAGAGAACCAAGGGGGGGGGGGGTATGAAGAGGTCATGAGCACTGGCTCCTTAGATTTTGGCCTGGCTCCTAAATCTGCACAAAATTTGTCAAGGCCTGATTAATTAATGACAAATCAAAAACTAAGAGATCAGTTGGTGCAAAGAGGATATCCTTCCAATGTGATTAAAATAAAGCTTATACATAAGCAACATTTTCACAAGGGGAATGAGGGAATATAGAGAAATTAGACTTACCTGCTAATTGTTGTTCCTTGAGGAACTCCAGTTCAGTCCTTCACCTCTGGGTAGTGTACCTCCTCCTGCAGCATGGAGACTGGGCATGTCAAAACTGTGACATCACTGGATGTACCCCGCTGGTCTCTCCCATCAGCCCCAGTGAACTATTGACAAAGCAGACTGAAAGGAGCAACAAATAAGTAGCTATAGCATTAAATTAAACTTTTAAATTAAACTTTTAACCCCTAAATTAAATTCCCCTCCATTAAGTAGGAAACTTCTCCTTCCACTTTCTCTTTCCTCCGTGAACCGAATAAGAAAGAAAGAAAAGCACAGTTACTTACCTGTAACAGGTGATCTCTGGGAACAGCAGGAATTAGTCCTCACATATGGGTACGTCGGAACCGACGGAGCCTGCGCGGGAAAGCTCCCCAGCTTCCCAGAAAGGAAGCTTTTGGGGCCTCTCACAGCGCATGCGCGCTGCCTTCCCGCCTTCCTGACCAACTCTCTTCAGTTCAAGTTTAAAGCTGAGACAATAGAGAGAGGAAAGGAAAGAGAAAGAGAGAGAGAGATACAACTCCTAGGGGAGGTGGGTGGGTTGTGAGGACTAATTCCTGCTGTTCCCAGAGATCACCTGTTACAGGTAAGTAACTGTGCTATCTCCAGGAACAAGCAGGAATGAGTCCTCACATATGGGGACTCCCTAGCTAAGATGCCGGGGAGATCCCCCTCCAAGGGTTTCTCATCTTCCTATGGATCTCAGGCATCCATTCAGGGAAGGTGGGCAGGAGTTGTTTAAGAATGGAACAGGTTTCTGAGGACAGCCTGACCAAACAAGGCATCCCGGCGGGAGTCCTTGTCCAAGCAGTAATGGGCTGTGAAGGTATGAACCGAGGCCCAGGTGGCTGCTCGACAGATCTGATCAATGGATACAGAATGAAGATGAGCCATAGATGTGGCCATGGCTCTCACATTGTGAGCTGTGACATGGCCTTCCAGAGAAAGGTTCTTACTCTGATAAGCAAAAGAAATACACTGAGCAATCCAATTGGGCAGTGTTCTTTTTGAGACTGGAAGTCCTAAATGAAAAGGATCAAAAGCAACAAAAAGTTGAGAAGACTTTCGATGTTGCTGCGTCCTGTGGAGGTAAAAGGCAAGAGCTCTTTTACAGTCTAGAGTATGAAGGTTCCTCTCTGCATTTGATGCATGAGGAGCTGGAAAAAAGACAGGTAAATATACCTCTTGATTAAGATGAAAAGGTGAGACCACTTTAGGCATAAAGTGGGGATTTGTCCTAAGGACTACCTTATCATGATGGAACCTTGTATAAGGTGGATTAGCCACTAAAGCCTGCAGTTCACTGATGCGGCGAGCAGAAGTGATTGCAATAAGGAAAATGACTTTCCAGGAAAGGAATTTTAAGGAGGTAGTGGCTAAGGGTTCAAAGAGTGGCTTCATAAGCTGACCAAGAACTACGTTTAAGTCCCATGCCACCGGAGGAGGCCGGATGGGAGGTTTAGTTAAAGATAGACCTCTCATGAATCTTGCAATAAGAGGATGAGAGGAAACAGATTGTCCATTGATAGGCTGAAGAGATGCTGCAATAGCACTCAAATGGACCCTTACAGAATTGGTTTTAAGTCCTGCATTGGAAAGATGCAGGAGATATTCGAGTAAAGAATTCAAAGGTAGTGCTAGAGGGTTAAGACCTTTGTCTGCACACCAAATTGAAAATCTTTTCCATTTAAAAGCATAAGCACGCCTGGTGGAAGGTTTCCTCGATGCATGGAGGACATCCTTCACCTGTTGAGAAAGATTCAAGTCTTGAAGGTCTAGGCCTTCAGTAACCAAGCTCTGAGGTGAAGGGACTTGGGGTTTGGGTGCCACAAAGTCCCCTCCTCTTGAGACAGAAGGTCTGGAGCAGCTCCCAGATCCAGGGAGGGTGTCTGGGAGAGATGCAGAAGTAGAGGGTACCACACTTGGCGTGGCCAGCGTGGAGCTATGAGGATCATGGATCCTTGATCCCTCTGAAGTTTGAATAGAGTCTTGGGAATCAAGGGAATGGGTGGAAATGCATATAGGAAGGCCTGACCCCAATGAAGGAGGAAGGCATCCTTGGCCTGAGCTCCCTGACACGGAATCCTGGAACAGAACCGGGGAAGTTTGGCATTGTACGGACTTGCAAAGAGGTCTATGTCCGGGGTCCCCCATTCCTGAAAGATTCTGAGTACCTGATCCATGTGCAGGGACCATTCGTGTGGAAGCAGACCTCGACTGAGTCTGTCTGCCCAAGAGTTTTGGATTCCTGGGAGGTACACTGCCAGGAGATGGATCCGATGCTCTCTGGCGAAGGCCCACAGTTTTAGAGCTTCGTTGCAAAGCGACAGAGAGCCAGTCCCTCCTTGTTTGTTTATGTAGAACATGGCTACTTGATTGTCGGTATGAACAAGGACTGTCATGTTGATGAGGAGGGTATGAAAGACCTTGAGAGCAAGGAAAATTGCTCGCAGCTCCAAAAGGTTGATATGAAGGGTGGTCTCCTGTGGAGACCAAATGCCCTGAGTGGAGAGGTCTTGGAGATGAGCTCCCCAACCTGTTTGGGAGGCATCTGTAGTGAGAGTTGCTTGGGGTAACAAAGGTTGGAAGGGGGCCCCCAACAACAGATTTTGAGTGGATATCCACCACTGGAGAGACCAAAAAAGACGTTTTGAGGTTGCTATTTGGTCTGAGAGAGCTCCTGATGCTTGGGTCCACTGGGTGGACAAGGTCCATTGAGCTGCTCTCATATGTAGGCGAGCATAAGGCACCACATGAACTGTGGATGCCATGTGGCCTAGCAGTTATAGCATCTCTCTGGCAGTCAAGTGGCTTCTGGACTGAATTTGAGAGGCCAAGTGCACTAGACGGTGGCAACGGGCCTGAGGAAGATAGGCCCTTGCAGTGGTAGTATCTAGCCAGGCCCCTATGAATTCTAGGGACTGAGTAGGGGTGAGTTGAGACTTTGGCAGATTGATGACAAGTCCCAGATACTGCAGTATGCATCTGGTGTGGTCCAGGGAAGTCTGAGCCTCGGACTGAGATGGAGCTCGGATGAGCCAGTCGTCCAGGTATGGGAAGACAAAGATCCCCAGAGTGCGTAGAAATGCAGCTACTATTGCCATGCATTTGGTAAATACCCTTGGAGCAGAGGCTAGACCGAAGGGGAGTACTCTGTATTGGAAATGTTTTCCCTGGAACAGAAACCGTAGGAATTTTCTGTGGGATGGATGGATGAGTATATGTGTGTACGCATCCTTGAGATCTAGAGAACAAAGCCAGTCCTGACTCTGTAGGTTGGAAGGAGAGTACCTAGAGAAAGCATTTTGAATTTCTCTTTGTATAGGAATTTGTTCAATTCTCTGAGATCCAGAATGGGTCTGTACCCCCCTGTTTTCTTGGGAATGAGAAAATAAGGGGAGTAGAAACCTGACCCTTGTTGAGGAAGAGGAACCTCTTCTATTGCGTTTTGGGCGAGAAGAGTGGTCACCTCCTGGCCCAACAGGTACAGGAGAGATGGGGGAGAATTGAATTGTCTCACCATGGTATGGGGAGGAAGGCTGGAGAAATGTAGTTTGTAGCCCTCTTTGATGATAGAGAGGGTCCACGGTTCTGATGTGATTTGTTCCCATCTGGGAGCAAAATGAGCTAATCTTCCTGGAATGGTGAGAGGTTCTGGCTGTTGCAGAGCCAGAAAGGTTAAGTTCTCTAGAATCAAGTCAAAAACCCTGAGGAGGTTGGGACTGCTGGATTGTAGCAGCCCCTGTAGACTTTGTTCTGGCCTGTTTAGTTTGCTGACGCTTAGGAGCAAAGCGAACTTGGGAAGATTGCTGGCCAGTATTTGTGGAAAATCTGGTCTTTTTATAGAAAGTTTTCTTAAAAGGTTTTTTCTTGGCAGGGGTAGAGGTAGACTTAGAAAGTCTATCTAAAGCAGCATTCTCTGCATCCACTTGAGTGGCTTTGATTTGCTACTCTTTGCCAAAGAGATTTTCACCTGTACAGGGCAGATTACCCAAGCCTTCTTGTACCCAGGGTTCCAAATCAGAGGCCTGGAGCCAAGCCAGTCTGCGAGCAGCTATGGCAATGCCAGAGGCTCTGCTTGCCCCCTCAAAAGAGTCAAAGGCTGCTCTGTTGGAGAACTTTGAAACATCTTGAGTGTGCTTTAGCAAAAGAAGGAATTCCTCTTGTTTATCCTCTGGGATAAAGGGGAGAAACTGACGTATCTTTAATGCAATCTCTTTCAAAAACATGCCCATATAGAGGCTGTAAGAATTGATTCTGGCAATAAGCATGCTAGCTTGGAAGATTTTTCTCCCAAAAGCATCCAGAGTCCTACATTCTCTTCCTGGAGGGGTAGAAGAGTGTCTTTTGGTACTCTTTATCTTTTTCATAGCAGACTTCACCACAATAGAGTGGTGAGGAAGCTGAGTTTTTTGAAAACCAGGAGAAGGAGGAACCCGATACATGGTGTCCAAACATCGAGAATGTGGAGATAGGGTGAGAGGAGCCTCCCACAAATCCATCATGTGTTCTTGAAGAATTTCATGTATGGGTAAGGTGGCTGCCTCTTTGGGAACCTTAGAGTATCCTAAAATATCTAATTTTTTTGCTCTAGGTTCCTTTTCAGAGGATACAGATATGGAGAGTCCTTTAGCTACTTCAATAATGAAGTCTTGAAAGGACAAATCCTCTGGAGGAGACATTCTCCTTTTTGGAGAAGAGGGCTCCTCAGGAAGAGTAAAAGAGACGTCAGCAGAATCATCTGATGTATCAGAATCTTCAGAGGATTCAAAGTATCGTCTATTTGCTTCCAGAGATCGATACGCGTACCGATCGGTACCGACATCGGGCGTACCGGGAATTGGAGCGGTATCGAAGAAAGCTCCGGAACCGGCATGCTACTGGAAGTAGATGCTCTGGGTACCGGTATCAGTTGCGGTACCGGAATCGGAGTCGGAACTGATTGTCACGGTACCGATGGCGGTGCAGCATTAATGAAAGTCAGTAAGGCCTGCTGCATGGATTGTACCGTAGTACCCATAGCCGCCACAACTGCCTGGAAGTCGGTACCGGTGTTAGCCGGTATCCCAGAGCAGTCTAACAGGAGATCGGTCGAGGCCATGCCATCGATGTCTACCTGTAACCCCATAGGAGGAGCTTTGGAAGCCGGAGCTTCCCGCCGGGGTTGTTTGGCTGGGGCAGGGTCCTCAGGATCAATGCAAGGGCCTCTCACTGCTTAGAGGGAGATTTGCCTTTTGAGGACTTGCCCGAAGAATGTTTGGTTACCTGAGATCCATCAGGAGAAGAAGACCTGGAGGATGTTGATGCTGGAGTATCGGTAGAAAACAGCATATGAAATTTAGCTGCTCTGTTCTGTAAGCCCCTTTTGGACATCAGAGAGCAGGATGGACAATCCGGAATGGAATGGTCAGGCCCCAAACATTTAAGACACCACTCATGGGTGTCTGTAACTGAAATAGTACCGGTACACTTAGTGCATTTTTTAAAACCAGAGCTGGTTTTTCCATGAGGGAGACCTGAGAAGGCCTAGAGGCCTCACAGAAAAAATACACCAAGTGTAGAAAAAGTAATTATATATATTTTTTTATTTTTTTAAATAAATGAAAAAAGGACCGGCGGTACCGGTCTGGAATCGGGGAAGGCAGACACGCGGTCAAAGAAACAAATTAAAATAACAATTTCTTCAGCGGTGACAGGAACACGACCTGCTGGCTCCGCGGAAAAAGAAGAACTGAAGAGAGTTGGTCAGGAAGGCGGGAAGGCAGCGCGCGCATGCGCTGTGGGAGGCCCCAAAAGCTTCCTTTCTGGGAAGCTGGGGAGCTTTCCCACGCAGGCTCCGTCGGTTCCGACGTACCCATATGTGAGGACTCATTCCTGCTTGTTCCTGGAGATAGAAAAGAAAAGAAAAGAAAGGTCAGAGTAAAAGAATCACAGCGATCCCTAGACTATTAAAGGTTTTTACACACTTTGTGACTGGTACTCCCCCCAAACTGAAACCAACCTCTGAACTAATCATCCCCGGGCAGGAATCAGGACTGAACTGGAGTTCCTCAAGGAACAACAATTAGCAGGTAAGTCTAATTTCTCTTTCCTTATCGTTCCTCCAGTTCAGTCCACCTCTGGGATGTAACAATCATTGGGAGGGGGACCTGTCCACCCGGATCGCAACACCGCCGACCCGAAACAGGCATCATTTGCTACCTGAACATCCAGGCAATAGTGTTTACTGAAGGTATGGAGAGACGACCAAGTGGCCGCTCTGCAAATCTACACTGGCGGGACCAAACTGTGCTCAGTCCATGACGTCACTTGCGCTCTAGTAGAGTGAGCCCATAACCCCACCGGCACCTGATGACCTTGCAAAATATATGCGGACACTATTTCTTCTCGGACCCATCTGGAAATTGAAGCTTTGGCTGCCGCTTCCCCTTTACGGGAACCTTCGAACAGAACGAATAGGCGTTCAGACTTATGAAAAGTCTCTGAAATCTTTAAATATTGACGCAGAATTCTCTTTATGTCCAAGTGACGTAGACTACGGTCTGAGACATTCTCCTCCGAAGATCCTAACACTGGCAACGAAAAAGATTGATTCATGTGAAAAGGAGAAACTATCTTTGGCAAAAAAGACGGTACTGGTTGCAACACCACCTTTTCCCTAGAAAAGGACAAAAATGGCTCCCGACAGGACAATGCCTGCAGTTCCGAAACTCGCCGTGCCGAACAAATGGCCACTAAGAACACGGTCTTTAAGGTTAAATCCTTGACTGAAGCTTGGTGCAAGGGCTCAAAAGGTTCCCTAGTTAACGCCCCCAGAACCAAATTGAGATCCCACAGAGGCACCACCATTCTGCGAGAAGGCCGTAGCCTAGATACCGCTTTTAGAAAACGCACCACATCGACATGAGAGCCCAAGGCCACTCCCTGGACTTTACCTCTATAGCAAGACAAAGCTGCCAGCTGTACCCTTAAGGAGCTGGCTGCCAGACCCTTATCAAAACCGTCCTGCAAGACACTTAATACCATCGGCACAGAAGCCGTGGAAGAACGGACCTGTCGCTGAGAGCACCAGTCCTCAAATATACCCCATACTTGCACATATGCTAGGGATGTGGACCTCTTTCTGGCCCGAAGTAAGGTCGCAATTACTGCTCCAGAATAACCTTTTTTCCTTAACCTCGCCCTTGCAGTGGCCAAGACGTAAGCGAGAACCGATCCACCTGAGGCATTTGAAGTGGACCCTGAATCAAAAGATCTGCCGTTGTCGGCAATCGCCAAGGATCCCCGTCAAGAAGTCAAACTAGATTGGCATACCACGGACATCTCGGCCAATCTGGTGCCACTAAGAGTACTCTCCCCCGATGAGCCTTGATGCGCTGAACCACTCGTCCTATGAGCGCCCACGGAGCGAAAACATAGAGCAGACCAGGCGATGGCCAATGTTGCATCAGGGCATCGATCCCCTCCGACATTCTTTCCCATCTTCTGCTGTAAAAATGGCTCGCCTTGGCCGAACGAAAAGTCACAATGAGATCCATGATCGGGGGCCCCACCTGTGGAATATCTGAGCAAATACTTCCGGATCAAGCTCCCATTCTCCGGCATCCACCCAGACTCTGCTGAGAAAATCTGCCATTACATTGTCCATTCCCGCAACGTGTGCCGCCGAGATCGCCTGTAGACGAGGCTCCATCCAGACGAACAGAGCTTCTGCTTCCTCCTCCATGGCAGTGCTTCCCGTGCCACCCTGCTGATTAAGGTAAGCCATCATCGTGGAATTGTCCAACAGCACTCGCACCGCTCGACCTTTCACCACGGTTTTGAATGCTTGGAGTGCTAGAGCCACCGCTCGCAGTTCCAGACGGTTGATCGACCACTGGACCTCCTGGTCGTTCCAAGTTCCTTGTGCAAAGTGATCCCCACAGTGCGCTCCCCAACCTGCGAGACTTGCATCTGTCAACACCGGAAGCCACTGCGGTTGTTCTACTGGCATGCCTGCCACCAGATTTCCTGGGCAAAGCCACCACTGAAGGGACTGCCTGACCCGCAATGGACAGGAAAGACGTTTGTTCAGAGAATCGTTCTGGTGTGACCAGCATCGGAGCAGTGATCTCTGCAACGGACGCATGTGAGCTCTGGCCTATGGTACTACCTCCAGGGTCGCCACCATCGTCCCCAGCATGCGAAGGTAGCTCCAAGCTGACGGAGCTGGAGATGATACAAACTTGCGCACTAGCTGCCGCAGAGCCTGAGCTCGTCAATCCAGCAGAAACACTGCTCCCAATTGAGTGTCAAAAAAAGTAGTGAAGTTCCTTCAGAGTCTCGGCTGGGTAGTGTCACACCTCATCCGCCCCAGCCGTGACTGCTGGTATTGCTGGGCTATTATGAGGGTGGTAGTTGTGCCTTGCTTCTATATATATATAAATCACACAGAAGAACTTTCTTTTCTTTTAGGGTTTTATTCCCCGTCCCTTGAGGTTTCTTCTTTTCAAACAACAGAAATTAACAGCTCACTTGGCTTCAAACAAAAGATAACTATGTAACAAAAGTAGCTTCCTTCAGCTGATAACTTTAAACCAAAAGTAAATAATAAACAGCCTAACTAACTGCTTGGCTTGGAGAGAGGAAGAGAGTTGCAGCTCTGCCACTTGTATACTGGAATTTAAGGTTACACAAATCACATTTACCTTAATGATATCTCTGGCTCTATCACAGAGAAAGAACAGTCCATCAATTCTGTATTTGTTAATACTTCAGAATTCTCATATTCCATTATTTCTTGCTCATTGGTATCTCCACTATCCACTTCCAATGTGGAATAAAAATATGGAAGGCTTGCCTCGTCAGTCAAGAAGTTTCTCTTCCTGTGAGCAGCACTGCCTTTCTGGGGAGTATCACCAAACTCTGAGTGATGTCTTTCAGAGCCCTGCCCCCGCTGGTGCCTCAATGCATAGCTCAGGTCTTGGTTTGACCTGCTAGCTGGGTAATTTTGATAGGGTCCCTGCCGGGTCTGCCCTAGCTTTCCAGGCCCAACTGTGCCTGATTGCAGCCGGTGTAACGGTGTTTCCCTAGAAGCTGGGAACTCACCGTGAGAAGGGATTTCTTCAGCTTTTCTAAGTAAGTGAAGCCCTCTTCTTTTAACACTTCTATAATCAGGAGAAAAGCTATTATTAGCCTCTGAATATATGGGCTTTATATGGCTATTTCTAAGCCTCCAGGGCCCTTCCCTTTCAAATGGCAAATAGCCCTTGTATCTACTCTTTTCCCCTGTACCTGCTGTTGCAGTCTTCCTGTATTCTTCTTGCTTTCCAAACACATTCACGCTGTCAGGGTGTTGCCTTCTCCCAGAACCACACAGGTCTCTGGACTCTTTCCAACATTCACACCGGCTCCCCTGCTGCCTTTCAGCTTGTGACCTCTGCTGCTTTAATTCCTCTCTCAGGGATTCTCTCCTCGGCTCATCTCTCCAGGATTCTCTCCTTGACTCCTCTCTCCAGGATTCCCTCCTTGGCTCCTCTCTCCAGGATTCCCTCCTTGGCTCCTCTCTTCAGGATTCCCTATCTCCAAATGTTTGGTAGTCTGTTTTATCTGCGTATTTCCTGACTCCACCTTCCCTCAGGTGCATTCTATTTGGTAAAGCAGACTCCCTTGCTTTGCTCTCTGGGTGTGTCTTTCTGGGCTCTGTGCACGTGTGCTTAGGTTGTCCCTGGCAACCAATAAACATTCTCCTGTTTATTCTGTCACTTTCACCGTGATCATTCACACTGCTCTGCACCTTCTCAGGCTGCCCAATGTCCACCCTGTGACAGTAGTCAATGCGGCCAAAAGCAGGTTGGTTCCGTCTCAGGTTCTGGAGTACTTAAGGAGACGGAACCAAACTGCTTTTGGCCGCATTGACTACCCAGCCGAGACTCTGAAGGAACTTCACTACTTTTTTTGTAACTTGAACGCTCTCAGGCTTGGATTTCGCCCGAATCAACCAATCGTTGAGGTACGGGTGAACTAAAATTCCTTCTTTTCACAGCGTCACCGCCATCACCACCATAACCTTGGTGAAGGTGCGCGGAGCCATCGCTAAACCGAAGGGCAAGGCTTGAAACTGAAAATGCCCCCACGGAAGTGCAAACTTTAGAAACTTCTGATGAACCGATCTGATAGGGATGTGCAAATACGCCTCGGTAAGATCGAGGGATGTCAAGAATTCCCCCTGCCGAACCACCACTATTACCGATCGTAAGGTTTCCATTCAAAAATGAGGCACTCGTAGACAGCGATTCACTCCCTTGAGGTCCAGAATAGGACAGAGAGACCAGTCCCTTTTTGGTACTACGAAATAAATAGAGTAACGACCGACGCCGTAGAGCTCCTGCGGAACCGGCACAACCACTCCTAACTGTAAGAGACAATCCAATGTCTGCCAAACCGCTACCGTTCTCTGCTGTTCCCTGGAAGGAGAAAGGACAAATGAATCTAGAACCGGTCAGGCAAATTCGAGAGCATAACCTTCGCGTATTACCTCCAACACCCATTGATCGGAGATTATCTGGACCCAGGCAGGAAGAAACTCCCGAAGCCGTCCTCCTATCAGTTGAATTACTACCCGGGCCCGCCTCACTTCATTGTGTTTTTCTGATTGCCGCGGAAGAGGTAGCTGCGAACCCTCTACCTGTGCTTCGAAAACCACAAAAGCCTTGTGCTCTGGAAGCAAATCTTCCTCTTTGAAAACCTCCCAATCGAGAGGTATGAAATTGTCTGAAGTCTCTAAACTGACCACGCGAAGATGGCAGTGGTCTTCCTTGCTTAGGCTTGTCCTCCGGTAGCCTTCCGCCTTTGGACTCTCCCAAATCCTTAACCAACTTGTCAGGATCTTCACCAAACAACAACTTCCCCTTAAAAGGAAGCTTGCTAAGACATGACTTAGAAGAACCATCTGCCGCCCAATTTCTTAACCACAGATAACGGCGTGCGGCTACCAAGGAAGCCATACTATTTGCCAAAGCCCTGATCAAATCATAGTGGACATCTGCTAAATATAGGGAGGAGTGGCCTAGTGGTTGGGGCAAGTTACCTCAGGCCGGAAGGTCAGGGGTTCAAATCCCACTAGAGGACAGCAACCTTGGCCCGGAAGGACTGGGGTTTCTAGTCCCATAGGTGCTCCTTGTGGTCTTGGTCTTGGGCAAGCCACTTAACTCTCCATTGCCCATGTTCCCTGTAAAATGGTTATCTCCAAGTTATAATGCCCTGTTCAATGTAATTTCAGTTTGTTCAATGTAAACCGCCTTGATATTATGAAAGGCGGTATATAAGAAATGTTAAATAAATAAATATGCCAAACCAGATTCCAGCCGTGTCACATCCATTAAGCGTTCCTGTGTCAGCTGAGATGGCTGCTGCAAGCGTTGTGACCACCTGAGGCAAGTTCTCGCCACCCAAGCCCTGCAGATGGAAGCTTGCAAAGAGAAGGCATTAACTTCAAAGGCTTGCTTCAACAAGCTGTCCACTTTTCTGTCTTGCGCATCTTTCAAGGCCGCACTGCCTTCCACCAGAATAGTCGTCTTTTTCATGACCGCCGATAGCGCAGCATCTATACACGGCGAACGGAACCTCTCCTTCTCCTTGTCTGCTAAGGGGTAGAGCCTATTCATAGCTCTAACACCTCGCAGCCCAGCTTCTGGCAAATCCCATTCATCTTGGATCATCCGGTCAACCACTCGGTGAACAGGGAACACCACCTGAGTTTGCCGCACTGCCTGAATGAGAGGGTCCTCAAGACCCTCTTCCTCCAATGGCTGGATCGAAGCAAGACTGAGCGCCTGAAGAGATTCTGTAATGAGCGCCGTAAGCTCTTCCTTTTGGAATACTCTTATGATTCTCGGCTGATCCTCAGGCTCCGAAATCTCCCCTTCTTCAAGTTCTTCAATTCCTGATTCAGGTTCGCCCTCTACATCGTCCTCCTCGGGCCAATCCAAATCCAAGGGTTGATCCTTGAGGGGTTGGGCCCTCTTGAGAGGCCTCCCTAGACTGCTACCAGGCTTTTCTGAGGCTGATTGCTGTACCCCAGCCCCAGGCGGTAACGGATCTGTCACCACCCCCTGCTGTCGCATGCAATACGCTAGATGCATTATTAGTACAAAGTCTGGGGAAAAAGCACCAAGAGCCGCCCCGGCTCCTGTCGAAGCCGCAGAAGTAGCTGACCCCACTTGGCTTTCCAGAAGGGGCACGGACGGAAGTTCCAGCAAAGACTCACCTTCGCTCATTGGCGGCGGGCTCTGAGGCCCCTCACCAGCTTTACCTTGAATCTCCTGCTCCATAGTGGTTGAGACCGCTGCGCAGCCCCTGCAAATCCCGGCATCAGAGACTGCGCTTCTGCAAGTGCCACATACCAAGCACTGTGGATGAGAAGGCATTAGCAATAAAAAAACAATAAATTAGCTGTCAGTAAGGAAGGTCTGACTGAAAATAAATTAGCTCTCCTCTTCTTCAATTGTTCCTTCTTCCTTTTTTCTTTTTTAATGTCTCCTCCAAGGCCCGAGAGAGACACACCCAAATGATCCAGAAATTAAACTAATTTAAAATCAGTTGCACTACCTTAAATTGAATTAAATTAAATTAGGTCCATCCTATGAAGAAACTGCCTTCCTTAAGGGGCCTGAGCAATTAGAAGAGCTGCAGCTGGCTCGCGGCCTATCCTCACGGTCTAAAATGTGCAGGAAGAAATGGCCCGCGAAAAACACACCGTGCCTGCTTGCCGCCGCTGAAGCCCGATTAGGGTTCCCAGCCTTTGCGCCTGCTCACACCTCGTTGGAACACTCACCCGCTCTTCCGACCTCCAAAGCGCCCTCAGACAATTTTCCTGTGCTTCGCAGCACACTCAAGGGCCCTGCAATCTGCGACGCTGCTCACCGGGAAATGTGAGCAGCAATCGCGGAGAGGACTTTTCGGCCTCCGCTGCTCTGCCCAGATACACCACGAGGCAAGCCGGATGTGACAGGCAGATTTACTTCACCGCTGCTTCACTCCCCTCCATTCAAACCAGGAGGGGAGAGCAGTTCAAGGCACCGGAGCAGATTTAAAGAGTGAGACAGAAAGCTCAGAAAGCTGGTTCAAAACATGACTAAATTTTTTTTAAAGAAACAATCTAAAATAAAATCAATGATAGGGAATAAAATAAACCCTGAAAATTAACCCCTAAGGCTAACTATCCTAACATGTGCTCCTTATCTGTTCCTCTAGTGAGCCCAGCACCTAGGCTCACTACGTCCTTCTGCTGCATGGAGACTGGACACACTGGGGCTGATGGGAGAGATCAGCAGGGTACGTCCAGTGATGTCACAGTTTTGACATGCCCAGTCTCCATGCTGCAGGAGGAGGTACACTACCTAGAGGCAAAGGACTGAACTGGAGGAACGATAAGGAACAGTTCATTAAAAAGATGTACACTGGTCTGGATGATTCCAAGATGCCACCTTTGTTACTCAATATTCCAATTTATCTTTTAAGCTAAAAAAGATTTTGAGAAAGCATTGAGCTATTTTGCAAGTTGATCAAGTTTTTTTTTATTTTACATTTATTGAAATATACCATACATTCCAAGAAACCAACTCTTGTTTCAGAAAACAAAGAAGAGATCCATAACTAACATAACCAAGTACAATAGGCAAGAAAATCAGTCAAATAGGCAAAGTTAAAAAAAAAAAAAAAAAGCTCTCATACCAGTCAACCAAACTTAGAGAACACCAAGGACACAGTATCAAAAAACTAAGTGAAACACCTATAATAAATGAAAAAGGATCACACAGGACCTAGAAGCTGTATGTTATAGGCCTAGGGGAGATATTCAAAGGCATTTATGTGGTATGTAGACCTGCAAACCATGTAAATGCTGCTCATCGGAATTATTCAGTGGCACTAACCCAGTTAGTGCTGCTTAATATCCCTTGTTTCGGCCTCTAAATGCTCTAACGCTATGCGCTTAGCATTGGGGAATTTCGAGGTGGCACCATGGGTTAACTGGGCAGCAGCGATATTCATCCGTATCAGACAACTTGGATATTCAATGCCAGTGTCTGGATATGGCCCTGGCATTGAATATCCAGGCAAAGTTAAAACTGAAATTATCAACTGCTTTAAGTATGCTAGCCGCTGGCATTGAAATCCCCCTCCTATAAATGATGATAAAATCACACTGGATAGGGTTAAAGTACAGGCCTTAGCTCTTCAGCTCATGAAAGCCACCAGATAAGCAAGATAATAAAATATCTAGCAAACTGATTGCACTTAATCACACATTTGCAAGGAAAATTCAACCAAAAGAGACTACCAAGTTGTAGAACTCCTTTTTGCATTTTTGTGTGGCACAAGCCGTATCAAGAAAAACTCTGATCTTACATCCTAAAAAAGGCATCTCTCGGTTATGAAAATATTACCTCAAGACCCAATATCTATCTGGTTCTAAAACAAAGTTCACAATCAAAGTGTCTAGTCTAGCTGTTTCAGCATTTTCTTTTTCTAACATTTGTGTGAGATTCAGAGTCCAAAGTTTCTTCAGGTTCTAAGCCTAGAACTTGGTCCACAGGCTACTTTGCAAACGGTGGCAAATAAATATGATCTCACAAATGGCAGATAGGAAATCCTGGGATCTTCAAAATATCTATCAAATATCGCTTAAATGTACTCAATGGTGCAACAATTTAAAGTTTATAAAACAGAAAGTCCTCTGCAGAAAGAAATTATCCAAATTCTCAATTTTTCTATGCAAAGCTATGGTGAAAAGGAGAAATTTCACTTACCGTTAATTTCCTTTCCAGGAAGACTGCTAGACCAGTCCAGACAAACGGGTTGTGTCCCCCTGCCAGCAGATCTTGGAGACAGAGAATTCTACCAGAGCTCTGATAGGCTGGATTCTGGTGATATGGTCCTACCCCTAGGGGTCTCCCTCAGTATTGTCTGTAAAGCGAACCCAAACATGTAACGCAACTAAACCATAAGACCACACATAGTGGACGTTTAATTCAACTATGTACAAGGGAGCTGAAAGTATCCCCAGAACTGAAGGCTGCTAAGACCGATAACGCAGCCATCGGGCCCCCATGGTGAGGCATACTGACAAGGAAGGAACAGAGGCCAGCGGCTTCACCGCACTAGCAGCACCGTAACTGACAGCAGGGTGGGTCCTGGACTGGTCTAGCAGTATTCCAGGAAAGGAAATTAACGGTAAGTTAGATTTCTCCTTCCAGGTCATACTGCTAGACCAGTCTAGACAAACGGGCAGTACCCAAGCTACCTGCTTTCAAGGGGGGGTCAATGTCAACGACAGCACTGCAGCTCCAAACTGCCCCTCCTGCCGAGCGTGAACGTCCAATCTATACTGACGGACAAACGTGGACAACGATGACCAAGTCACCGCCCGGCAAATGTCGAGAGGGGCTACTTGAGACCGCTCAGCCCAAGACGAAGCCTGAGCCCGAGTGGAGTGAGCTCGGAGCCCTGCTGGAACCTGCTTGCCTTGCAGTATATAAGCTGCCTCAATAGCTCCTCGCAACCATCTAGAAATGGTGGATTTGGAGGCTGAGGACCCCTGTCGAGGGCCCGCAAACAGAACAAAAAGATTATCGGTCTTACGGAAGGCGTTCGTGATCTTAAGATACCGATAAAGCACTCTCTTCAGGTCCACAGCACGCAATTGACGAAGGTGACCGGAACACTGCTCTCTTTCAAAGGTAGGCAAGAAAAGAGGCTGGTTGACATGAAACGGGATAAGCACCTTAGGTAAAAAGGATGGAACAGTTCGAAGAGAAACTCCCGCCGAAGAAAACGAGAGATAGGGGTCTCGACAAGAGAGAGCCTGAAGTTCAGAAATCCGACGTGCCGAGGTTATGGCCACTAGGAAAACCGTCTTTAGCGTTAAATCCTTAAGGGAACATGCCTTCAGGGGCTCAAAGGGAGGAGCAACAAGGGCACGGAGAATGAGAGCGAGATCCCAAGAAGGAACTAAAGGACGTATCGGGGGCCGTAATGTCTGAACCCCTTTAAGAAAACGCGAAATGTCCACATGCGAGGCGAGAGAACGCCCCGCTATCGGCCCTCGAAAACAAGTTAGCACGGCAACCTGCATGCGCAAGGTCCCGAGCGCCAGACCCTTATCTAGACCGGCCTGCAGAAAGGAAAGAATATCCGGGATGTTGCAACGCCAGGGCGAGATGTGACGTAGCGAACACCAAGTGTCAAAGAGACGCCACACACGAGCGTAAGCCAGCGACATCAAAGACCGCCATGCCTTAAGCATTGTCACCACCACACTCGACGAATATCCCTTCTGAACTAACCTGCGGCGTTCAAGAGCCAGGCCGTAAGCGAGTAAGGAGCCGGGTTTCCCATTTCCACCGGCCCTTGGAGCAGGAGCCCTGGGAACGCCCCAGGCATAGAGGAGACGTCCGAGACAGCCGGACGAGATGCGCATACCACGGTCTGCGAGGCCAATCTGGTGCCACCAGGATCACCGGGCCGCGAAGCTCCCTGACTCTTTGGAGAATCTTGCCGATCATGGACCAGGGAGGAAAGACATACAGAAGGAGATGGGTTGGTCACGCTTGAGACAGAGCATCTGTCTCGTGCGACCCATTGTCTCTCCAATGGCTGAAGCAGATCAGTGCCTTGGTATTCTGCGCCGTAGCCATGAGATCCATTGCCGGTAGACCCCATCATCGAACAATGGACTGAAGGGACTCTGGCGCCAGAGCCCACTCCCCCGGATCCAGAGCATGTCGGCTGAGGAAATCGGCTTTTATATTGTCTACCCCCACGATGTGTTGCGCCGAGATCGCCTGCAGATGCTTCTCCGCCCACGGAAGGAGAAGACCCATTTCCTTCGATACACCTGGACATTTTGTGCCCCCTTGGCGGTTGAGGTATGCCACTGTCGTAGCGTTGTCGGACAGAATTCGAACCGCCTGACGCTGCAGAAGAGGCTGAAAATTTCGCAAGGCTAAGTGCACCGCTCGTGTCTCAAGGCGATTGATGGACCACCGGGCCTCCCGAGGAGACCAAATCCCCTGCGCTGAGTGCGAGCCGCAATGCGCTCCCCAACCGGAGAGACTGGCGTCTGTCGTTACCAACACCCAGTGCGGAGTCTCCAAGGGAACCCCTCGAAGGAGACGAGACTGCGGGGCCGGAGCCACCAACGGAGGCAAAGTCGCACCGCCGGTAGTAGAGGCAACCGAACTTGATAATCCTCTGGACACCATGCTCGAGGCGAGACCTGTGCTAGGAGAAGTTAACTTGAGGAATCGAGAAATTGACAAATAGACCCGACCTAAGGCTGTATCAAATCAAGCCCCCAAAAAATTCGATCTCCTGGGACGGCTGAAGACAACTCTTGTCGCGGTTGATTACCCAGCCGAGGCTTTCGAGAAAGGAACAACCACCGAGACTGTGCTGCAAGCCTCGGGGAGAGAGTCTGCGCGAATGAGCTAGACGTCCAGATAAGGATGAACTCTGATGCCACGGCTGCGTAAGGCCGCAGCTACTACCACCATTACCTTGGAGAAGGTTCGAGGCGCCGAAGCTAGACCGAAGGGCATCACACGAAATTGGAAATGTTGACAGAGTACTGCGAATCGAACGAGTCGCTGATGCCCCTCTCGAATGGGAATGTGAAGAATGCTTCTGTGAGATTGAGGGACGCTAGAATTCCCCCTTGCGTACCGCTTGAATAACGGATCGCAGAGTCTCCATTCGAAAGTGTGGTACCCGCAGACTGCGATTGACACCTTTGAGATCCAAGATAGGATGAAAGGAGCCGTCTTTTTTTTTTGGCCCCACGAAATAGACAGCGTAACGGCCTAGTCCTCTTTCCAACGGTGGAACTGGACGAATGGCAGCTAAACGCTGGAGTCTTGGAACGAATCAACATCTGCTGCCCATTGACACAGCCAGAGCCATCTCCGAGGTACTGTCACCGGTGCTACGGAGCGAGCTGACAGCCGCAAGAGACCAGAGAAGGCCTCTGCCAGGAATGCAGCGATGGATTATAAGCTGAAGAATCCATCGAAGGGAGGCCCGTGCTGCTAGACCTGCGCACACCCCTGCTTGAAGGGAAAGAGCGGACAACAAAAAACCCGTCTTTAGCAGACTCTCAACTTTTTTTTTTTTTTTTTTGGTCTTGCTGGTCGCAGAGTGCCGCTCCGCCCTCAACCGGAATTGTGGTATGCTTGGTGACCCCGGTCACTAACGCATCAACTTTCGAGTATGTCAGCCAACGGTCCAAGTCAGAAGGAAACCAAGGGTATAACTGACCAATACCGCGTGCCGTACTTAGAGAGGACTCTGGAGAGTCCCACTCTCGAAATACCATATGCTGTAACTTGGCTGGAAAGGAAAAAGCTTTGGAAGGCTTACAAATGCCCTGTAAAATGGGATCCGGCTGCAACAGGGTTTGAGAACTCTGAGGATCAGGCGTGTCGACTAGGCGTAGCGACTCCATCACCTGTGTGATTAGGGCCGGCAACTCCTCTTTCCGAAAAAGTCTGATTTCTTGAGAGCCCTCGTGAACTGTCAGCAAAGAATCAGACGGAGAATATTCCCCATCTTCTTTCTCCAATGAGTCAGGGCTCACCTCCAACGATTTAAAGTCTTCTGGAATATCCGTAGTGTCCCGCAAGCCACATGCAACGTTCCTGGAAGGACGTACTGCTTTAAGGTCTGAGGACTTTCGGGACCGCTTGCGAGACCCCACCATATCCTTGTGTTTTACCGGGCGGGTGCTGAAGGTATACAAACAGAACGCCACAGGTGCCATGCCTGGCGGAAGAGCGTCAGGAACTCCCTGTCAGCCAAGGCTGCCGTGGCTTCCAGTGGCTGTGGAAGCAAAATGGGAGCTGACTGAATCTTTTCTGCAGGAAGATCCTGCTGCAGGGGCTCTAAGGAGGGAGGAGTTAAGGCGCTGATGTCCCCAGCTGGCAGTGCAGAGGGAATGGAGGAAGAAGATTCTCCTGGATGCAGCATGCAGGTGGAACACAAGCAATCTATTAACTCCTTTTTCTTATTATTACATATAATACAGCTGTGCAGAGAAACAGGCATTGCAGAGGCTTAAACCCTTTTTTTGTAAACAAAAATCAAGGTAGGCTTAGGGAAACAGAAGACTCTTCAAAGAAAAGGGATTTTGAAACACCCAGTGCCTTCACAGCATGTTTAAATGTTTTGAAATGGCTGCCCAGAGCTGTTCCCTCCAAAAAACAACACTGAAGAGAAATCCCTCCTGATTTTCAAAATGGCCGCTGGCACAGAAAAACTGCAAAATAAAAGTTCCCTAAGCTCTAAAAACCTTAAAAATGCAGCGAAATCACTGGGGAAGAGGCAAGGAGTGCTGCTAGCAACTTAAAAATTCAAATCCTGACGAACCCTGAATCACCAGAAACAACAACTTTTATAGACTTCTGTTCCATTCTAGGTATAGAGAAACATTTCATTGGTCCCAGTACTCTCCCGTACCTCCCGTACCCCTTCCATTGGTCCCGGTACTGATAAGTTTATCCAATTATGTTCCTTCTGTGGGCATGGCACCTGCATACCCCCCTTCTAGTCCCAATTACAATGGTCAGTTCATCAACTTGTTACTTTCACACTCTCAAGGCCATATAGCCAATTTGTGCATGCAGGGGAGCAGGGCTCTGCAACTCATCTGTCAGCACTCCCAATTATATTCCTTGCAGATGTACTTTTTCTTATCAGTAACTTTTAAACACATTTTTCTGTATTTTTCCATCTCTCAGTTTTGCTTACCTAAGTTAGTTTAGTTCTCTTACAGAGTTCTATCCTACAATAGCAGCATATTGGGGGATGTGCAATTCCTATGTGCCTCTCCACAGGCTTCATTTACAGGTCAAGCTAGCCATGCTGGCCTGCTTATGTCAGACACCGTGGATCACAGGCTTTCACCTGCCACAATTACAGCGACTGAAAGGTAGGGAAATTAGAGTTTGATCCCTCTGCAGCCACTTAGACCCTCATGGCAGGGGCTGGAAGGTGTTTCTGGAGAAAAGGGGAGCTGCACAGACAGTGAAATCAGAAGCTCAAACCCTGTTGTATTGCTGATTACAGAAAATACAGCTGTTAAGGAGGGAAACCCAGAGAAACACCTCTTGTGTGCTCTGGGTGCATCCAGGAAATTAAAATGAAGAAAATAGGAACTTCAAACCCAGTTGAACAGACCCTGATGAAACCGGAAGTGAAGGAATCAGGTCAGAGACAGCCGATCCCAATGCAGTTGAAATAAACTCAGGGCAGCTGAGGCAAGTAAGAAAAACAGTTTACTTACAGTTTCTCTCAGAAATTGATACCTGATCCTCCTGCTGTCTAAGCTCTCGTGGCAAAGACTCAGCGCTGCTTAAAGAAAATCAGGAGCTCTACTGAAGCCAGGCCCAAGAGCTCCACAAGTTTATCTGGGGAATCAAGTTGCTGGGAAACCCAGAGTAACACCTCTTGTGAAATCTGGGTGCATCCAGGAGCCTCAAGATACAGAGAAACCTGATTTTAGGGAGGCCTTCGTCCAGCTAACAAGCCCTCATGGCCAGATGCTGGGGATTCTTCCTGTCAGCGAGCTCTACTGTGTCAGAAGCAGGAGCTCAGCTGCAAACACCCTGGTGCACAGTGAAACTATACTGGCAGCAACAGGCAAGTGGAAATATCAATCCCCAAAGGGATTCTAAATAATTTTAAAGATTTTGAGGGAAAAACAAAAGCAACCAGATCTGCTGGAGACAGAGAAATACTGAGGGAGACCCCTAGGGGTAGGACCATATCACCAGAGTCCAGCCTATCAGAGCTCTGGTAGAATTCTCTGTCTCCAAGATCTACTGGCAGGGGGATACAACCCGTTTGTCTGGACTGGTCTAGCAGTATGACCTGGAATAGACCTTACCTGCTAATTTTCTTTCCTGGAGTCCCTCCAGCCCAGTCCAGATGCATGGGTTATGCTCATCCACCAGCAGGGGGAGACTGAGAATAGCAAGCTCAAAACTTTTCCCTTAAGAAGCCTGTGCTTCCAAACTCACAGAGCAGCAGAATGGAGTCCCAAAACCCCAACAGCGCTACCAGTCCTGCAAAATGTTGTGCATCAGAACAGCATACACACTTGGCCATCAAGTATCTCAACTTATGTTAAAGCATTTCTTTTTTCTTTTTTCTCAAAACAGGACACCCCACCCACAAAAATGAGGACCTCCATAGGGAGAGCAAACAGTGCAACAGCACAGCGGAATTCCTTAGAACCACAACAAAATGAAGGGAGAACCGTCAAACCAAATGGCACAGAGATTGTCTGTTCCAGCTAAAAGCATCTTTAGAGCAGGCACCAGACCAGAAAGACAGAATCAAGTCCCGGGAGGGTCCTGGACTAGATTGGAGGGACTCCAGGAAAGAAAATTAGTAGGCGAGATCTAATTTCATCTTCCAGTTCATCCCTCCAGTCCAGTCCAGATTCGTGGGACATTAAAGCAGTACTATTGCAGAGTGGGAAAAGAAACTCCAGCCTGTAACACCCGAGCTCCAAAATCTGCATCTTGATGGGCCTGCACATCCAGTCGATAATGACACGAAAAAGAACAGAGTGATGACTACGTTGTCGCCTTACAAATATCTTGTGGCAGAACAAAGCTGAACTCTGTCCAAGAGACTGTAGCAGCAGATAAGCATGCAATAAATAAAACCAGGAGTCGTTTCAAGGATCCAAGCCAGTTTAATGTGCACATGGCTCAAGCAATAAGCAATTTCAAAATGGCTGAGCAATGGCTGTTAGTAAAACAACAACTTTTATAGCTTTCTTTCCCATTCTGGACATAGGCAAACTTTTCATTGGTCCCAGTAACCCCTTTTCATTGGTCCCGGTACTGATATGGCTACCCAATCGGGACTCTGGTCTGGGCTCAGCACCTGGTTGCCCCCCTTCTAGTCCCAATTACAATGGTCAGTGTCTCTAACTTGTTACATCTCTCCTCCAAGGTCGCTTAGCTTGTTAAAACATATGGGAAAGCAGGGCACCGTAACCTTGCTTTCTGCAGAGTTAATTAATTCTATAGAAGCTGTGCTCTCTTATCAGTACCAATTAGAGCTGTTTTCTGTCTTGTATAAGTTACGTTTCTGCTTAGCTATGTTCAGTTAAGCTGAGTTAAGTTTCAATGCTATGGTGTCATCATTCAGGGGGGTTTCATTCCTCTGGGCCTAACTACAGGCTTCAGTTACAGGTCAAGCTGCTCAGGCCTGTCTGCTCACTTCAGACACCATGGATCACAGGCCTTCGCCTACCACATTCCCCCCTTTGATTAATCTCACCCGCATGTTAATAAGGTGTGAGAATCAAATCACATAATACTAGGTAAAGGTATCACTCTGTGGTATAGGGTAGTAAGTTCACATAGCTAATATCTTTGTAGCTGCCTTATGCTCTACAGTGTTATTAATAACTGAAGTTATCATTCGCAAGCAAAGTGGCAAAAAACAAGGGAGCAACAAGCAGATAGTCAAAGTCCATAGTTTGGCAAGAGTGGGAAAAAGAACTAAAGGATTAGAAGGTTCAGTTGCATCTTTGTTGTGCTGTCGTAAAGCTTCTGATTTAGACAGACCAGCTGTCCATCCTTCGTAGTAGATTGTGGTCCAGTCCGAACAAAACACAAACTGTCAACAATGGGGTGGGCCAATACCCACTCACTAGTAGTATTATGTAAATCAGTCTGATTGTATAGGATAGAATAGTTCAGTTCTTGCGTCTCCCAGGGCCACTGATCTCCCATCTTAGTTCCTCCACAATAGAAACAGTCAGAAGTGTGGAGACTAGATGCTATTGCTCCAGCAAGTTCAAGAAACAAGTTCTGGTGGTGGTATGAGGAATTGCAACGGTGGCTTGCATAGCCTTGCAGAAAGTCAAGATCTAGAACAACTTTTGGATTGGAGAGTATACCAATGCAAGTATAGGAAGAATGATAAAACAAGGTCTGAGTGACCTTCGGTCCAGTTCATGTTGTACTTATACAGGCTGCCCAGGGAGATAAGGCAAAAGTCATTTCAAAGCACTCCAAAACTGTTGCCAGAATAAAGCAATAATAATAATTCATAATGGGCATAGTCTCTGGAAAAGTGGTGGAACTGTCGACTTCCACAACAGATAACAGATGTAGGGTTGATTGTAGATCCTCAAGCTTCTGCGGTACGTAGACCTACCAGCTTTTTGGCAGGAGTAGGGCTGTAGATTCCAAAGTATCACTGTCCTCTGGGATGTCTCAATTTCTTAAAATATCATAGCATAGTCTCTTAGGCTATTATTGCTTCCTTAGAGCAGTTCACTCTTTAGAAGATCAAAACAGTCTTTTCAGAGTATTTAAACACAGTCTCTTAGAAGATTCAATTTCTTAACACAACACAGTCTCTTTCTGATGATTGCAGTTTTCTCCAGATGCGAAGCTTACCTTCAGATAAACAAACAGTCTTGAAACAGTGCAGTTTCTGAGGGACCAATAAGTCTTAGGTCCGTGGCTGTTGTCATAGGGTGAGGTGCAATGGAGTCTCAGGATGCTGTACAGTAGTCCAGTGATCAGGTTCAAGAGCAGCTGCTGGCTTCACTTGATTATGATGGATCCAAGGTTCAAATTCTGCGACTTTTACTGCAGTTGGAGTTGACAAGATGACAACATAGGGTCCCCTCCAATGCAGGGCTAACAGTATCTTTCTCCACTCTTTGATCCACACCGAGACTCCAGGCTTGAAAGGATGCAGGGGTGCAGGCAAATTGATGGGTAATCGATTTTGTACCCAGGTATGAAGACTTCTGCAAAACAGAACTTAAAACCAATAGTTCATGTCTAATAATTTCAGATCCTATCTGTCTCATATCTCCTTTTATTTCCTATACAATAGGCAGGGGTTGCCCATACAGAATCTCAAAAAAGGGAAACTCCTAAAGACTTAGCAGGGGCTAAGTATATCCTAAGAAGGGCTATGGGAAGAACCTGGGGCCACTTCAGGTAAACCTCTTGGCAAAGTTTGGACAACTGAGATTTCAGGGTTCTATTCATACATTCTACTTTTCCTAAATTCTGAGATCTATAGGCAGTATGTATCTGTTAATATCAATATCTTGGGGCTATACTTAATGGACTTGCTTCCTAAGGTTATCCACCCTCATTCTTTGTACAGGGTCCCATATGCATGCAAGGTTGTAAGGGCATACTTGGAATCTAGGTACACATTTAGACAGGGCTCTTTTCCTATTGTTAGTGCTCTAGTGAGGACTATCAGTTCAGCTTTCTGTGGTGAAGTTTCTAGGGCCAGGGCTGAGGACTCAACTACCAAATCAGGGGTCACCACTGCATATCTAGCACAACAATGTCCATTGATGATGAAACTGCCTTCAGCCACAAAGAAAGTCTGTTCAGGGTTCTCCAGAGGGACATCAGTCAAATCCAGGCGGCTTGAGAATACAGTGTCCATAATTTCTAAACAGTCATGATCAGGGGGTCAAGACCAACTGATAACAACATAGCAGGATTGAAAGCTTGACTGACCCTTCAGTTGTATCTGGGGTTTTCACACAACATACTCTAATACTTCAACATTCGTGAATTAGCTAGAAGTTTCCTTTGTGTTTCATAATGGTTAGAACAGAGTGTGGTACAGTAACTTGAAGATTCTGTCTCAAAGGGATTTTTCTTTTAGTTTTTGCTTACTAGGAAGGCTGTAGCTGTAACAGCTTCTCAAATAAGGTCCAAGAGATTGAGTCAACACTCCTAGAACATTTCCTTGCGACTCATAAACATAGAGACTGTAAGGTTTTCTGAACATCTGGTAGACCCAGAGCTGGTGATAACATCAGAGCGGTTTTCAAAGATCAAAAGACTGCATTCCTATTCAAGTCCCCATTCCAATGGAGACTTTTTCATTCCTTTGGTAGCTTGATACAATGTGATACAATGGTTTTGCTAGCAGCGCAAAATTGGGGATCCATATACAACAGTACCCTGTGGCACCCAAGAAGGCTCTCACTTGCCTCCTGGTGGTTGGCGTAGGAATACTGCATACAGCTGCTTTGCGTTCTGGTAAGGGTTCCAGGCGTCGAATTCCGCTGGACAACTGGAATCCTAGGTATTTAACTTGTTTGGCATAATTATGCTTTGGCTCTTGAGACTTTGTATCCAGCCTCATTAAAAAGGTGCAAGAGTTCACTGGTGGCTTGTGGACATTCACTTTCTGAGTTGGTGGCTATAAGCAAGTTATCCACATATTGAAGTAGAATTTTTTTTTCTCCTGCAGTTTCTGAATAACTTGTGAAATCCTTGCTGAGTGAGGCGAGTTCTTGAATCCTTGAGGTAATCTTGTCCAGATGAGTTGGCCCTACCTCCTTGTAGTGGGGTCTTGGGCTAAGCGTATACAGAAAAAGGCATCTTTTTAAGTCCAGAATGGTAAAATATATATATTCAGCAGAGATCAGTTCCAAGAGAATATAAGGATTTTGGTACCACTGGTTGTATAGTTTCAGCTGCATCATTCATTCTTCTTAGATCCTGCACTGGGCGGTAATCACCTGTCCCAGGCTTCTTGACTGGCTTGAGGGTGACAATGACAGGGGCTATGTTCTTCGCTAGGCCAGGTAGATTATCTTCTGCCCATCCTCCAGGTGGGGCTATGAGGTTGGTAAGTGTACAGCTTGTTGCTTTGGATGCAGGTGAATAGAACCGCCATTCTTCTTCTTGGGGGACAGTTAACACCATCAGGCCAGCAGATTTTGAGTTTCATTTTTCCCCCCTTCAACAAAGGATATCTGTGCTTGAAACTTTGCAAGCAGGTCTCGGCCCAAAAATGGAATAGGGCATTCAGGCATATACAGGAACTGGTACATTATTATTATTATTATTATTTTTTTAGTTCACACATGCGGTTCTGCAAAAAAGGCTTTGTGGCCTTAGTCCCAGTAGCTCTGATAATGGTGGTGCATCTAGAAAA
This sequence comes from Ichthyophis bannanicus, assembly GCA_033557465.1. Classification (NCBI taxonomy): domain Eukaryota; kingdom Metazoa; phylum Chordata; class Amphibia; order Gymnophiona; family Ichthyophiidae; genus Ichthyophis; species Ichthyophis bannanicus. The sequence goes on along the minus strand of CM066039.1, from coordinate 157,429,377 downwards.
ACACAGGGGCTACTGGCTTTAGTATTCTGCTCCTGTATCCCCCATAAAAGTCCATATATTGCTCCCCTATTTTTCAGACTGACTCCTGGGGACCCAGGGAAACTGGAGAGTCCGGTCTGGCCTAGTCTTCATCCATGCTGTAGCCCTCTTCGGCTGCCACTCACGCTATAGCTGCTTCACTCTCATGCTGAAACACTGTGCTTGGTTTTATTCTATGACTCTGCAATCAAGTACTCCCTCCTCCCCTCCTGGGGTGGAGTCAAGATACGGGCATTCACTTCTCTAATGTCCTTCTTTTTCTATAATGGGCGCACTCACACCTAGTTTTCACGTCTGCTGCTCCTTCGATTAGGAAAACCTCCTCCACATCATTCAAATAAATATCAGCAAAAAGATCTGTTCTCTTTTTCCATCTTACAATTCTTACATTCTCTGTCCTTCTTCAACAATCCACATGCTTTTCTGATAAACTTTCATTTAACTATTATGCCCGCAAATTCATCCAGTTTTCTGCAATTTCCGTTCATTAGTTCAATCAAGTCCTAAAACTTCTCAGTGTATAATGCATTTTCTTTTTCAGTTCTAAACAAGTCTGGTCAGCTGACTTTCACTTCTGGTCCAGAGAGGGGGGTGCACATCCCCCTGCTGCGGAGGTGGCTGGCAAACTAGGGAATCTGCAGGGTGGATTTCCCCCCCCCCCCTCTCCTGGGTTCTGTTTCTCCTAGCAACGCTCTATCCAGGAGGTTGATTTTTTTTTTTTTAAATGATCTACTTCTCTGCTGTGGGCACATTAGTTCACGCCCACCGGGGGGTGACATCATCGGTGGACTGGGCTCCATCCCCCCCTTAAGCACTCTAAGCGGAGCTACTTACAGAGAGAGAGAGAGAGATGGGATATCTAGAGATTCTGGGGCAAAATATGGTGAACAGCAGAAACCACTCCCTTTCACATAACATTCCTGATTGGGACAGAGACATTTCATAGTCTTCAGTAAATCCCTTACTGAAATTCTTGATCATACTTGAAAAGACACTTATTAAAAAACCTTATTACCGTAATCATAAGCTTAAATTGAGCACAGACATACAATTTAGATACAGTTCTTAAAATATCTTATAGAGAGAACTATAGCTATCTGTTACGTATGACTAGAATAAAAATACTTAGCAACCAGCCGTAATCAGCATGTCTCTGCAAAAGAAATATTACTTTTTTTAGTTCAGGAAGCAAATATTCAAAAGACATTCCGGATATTTTTCATAAAGTGCACCTTTCCCTTTTTTCAAATACAGAAAAACAGCTTACAGTTTGGGGAAGCATGCATTCAAATGACTTATACTTGTTCATAAAAAGGTTAGTGCAAACACTCCGCAAGATAAACTTTTTTTTTTTTTTAAACTTTGATTGAATGAATCCTTTATTTTAAACAAGCAAGAGAGACTGCTCAATCGGGAACGGCTGTCTCATTCCCTAGTAAGCTGTGTGAGCCACACCCCTTCGCTCACTGGAAACGAAATGATCACAGTTTCACAGAGACATGCTAGCAAGAATCATTTAAATCAGTGTCATTGTGGACTAGAGAGGGTATACACACTTTTTTTTTTTTGCTTTTATTATTTCTCTTATATGAACATTTTGTATAGTGAAATGTGATTTTCTTGGTGTAACCCTGTTTCTTGAGTAAGGCTTGTTTAAGCATCTTCTCTAAAGTATTGTAAATTGCATAAATAAATAAATAAATCAGTGTCAAGTCGTGATCTAATAATTACTTTGTAGGTTTATAAGGAAATAAACCCAAAAACAGTTTGCTTAGTTTATCATTTCTGAAAGGTGACAATAAAATACAGACAAAGCAGAGAATATAACTAAAAACAGTTTACGGAGCTCCGATGAGGTTAATTCGACCTTCAAAACTAAAATCCTGACTAAATATTCCTATCGAATGGTATATAATACCTAACCATAGCAGAAGGAACATTACTATTAAAAACATATTGAATAACACAGGTACAATTGTCCTGAAATAAGCACAAACTAACAGCATTGAGATTTAAGCCTGCACAGGATTAGAAAGACGACACTGTACATTCTTTCCTTCAGACACGCCCCCTGTCAGTTTTTTTACACTGCAGTAGAAAAACGAACTGGGTCAGACCAGCTTTTGGATTTTTAAAATGATTCTAGGTGTTTTGGGTCTTCGTTCTGCTCTATTAATACAATTTCTTAATCAGTGAACTGTCACAAATTACCCAACAGAATAATCTCACATTTATAACAGAAGGGAAACTCGCAGTTTCAACAGATAACAAAAAACAGATACACAGTTAGGACGGACAATACACCAAACGCTTCCTCCGTTTCGCGACCTAGACGCAGTCACCCGTCTAGGAACTGCGCTAGTCCAGAGTCCACTCTCGCTTGGTCCGTGCTGCCCTCATTCACACTTCATTCACACAGTCATGCTAGCAACGTATCTCAGAATGCATTCCTTTCTATCTATTCTGACTAGTCTTATCCAATTTCCCAATTACAAAAAGGACGGGGGTTTCACCCGGCGAATACCCATGCGGGGTTACTCGGCCCTTCCTTGAGAGGTGATCATGCTCTCTTACCAATTCCCAATATCTCGAGATTACAAATTCCAAGTTCCTGTCTGTTCTGACTAGGCTGAATCATGATTCTCTATAACAGCTGTACCTCGCGAATACTCATGCAAGGATTTCCAAACAAATTTTCCCCACGCATACTCATGTAGGGACCTCGCGCATACTCATGCGAGGTTGACTTAAGTCTTACCAAACAAAAAGGACGATGGCTTCGCCTTGCGCATACTCATGCAAGGGTAATAGGACCGTCCTTGAGAGGGGATCAGTGCTCTCATTACCAAATTCCAAATTCCAAGTTCCAAGTTCTCGAGATTACAAGTTACAAGTTTCACAAGTTTCAAACTGCAGTTCTAACTCATCTGTCTAGACAGGTTTTCAAAACTATACTTACCAGATCTGGTTCCCAAGCTTCTGAGTTGGATCCTGGACTCCCCCGGGTCGGAAGTGTTGGCCAGCTGGACTCAGTGCCTGCCGAGGCCAGGCAGAACCCCCTCCGATTCAAGAGGATCGGTGGGCCCAGGGAAATTCCCCTGCGTCGGATTGGCATGGTTCCAACTGGACCAAACCTCAAGGCGAATTACGTGGATTTATTCACTTGAACACCATCCACCACTCGCACTTCCCGGCCAACGCACCAAGAAATGTAGCAGCAGATAAGCATGCAATAAATAAAACCAGGAGTCGTTTCAAGGATCCAAGCCAGTTTAATGTGCACATGGCTCAAGCAATAAGCAATTTCAAAATGGCTGAGCAATGGCTGTTAGTAAAACAACAACTTTTATAGCTTTCTTTCCCATTCTGGACATAGGCAAACTTTTCATTGGTCCCAGTAACCCCTCTCACCCATCTATTGGTCCCGGTACTGATATGGCTACCCAATCGGGACTCTGGTCTGGGCTCAGCACCTGGTTGCCCCCCTTCTAGTCCCAATTACAATGGTCAGTGTCTCTAACTTGTTACATCTCTCCTCCAAGGTCGCTTAGCTTGTTAAAACATATGGGAAAGCAGGGCACCGTAACCTTGCTTTCTGCAGAGTTAATTAATTCTATAGAAGCTGTGCTCTCTTATCAGTACCAATTAGAGCTGTTTTCTGTCTTGTATAAGTTTCGTTTCTGCTTAGCTATGTTCAGATAAGCTGAGTTAAGTTTCAATGCTATGGTGTCATCATTCAGGGGGGTTTCATTCCTCTGGGCCTAACTACAGGCTTCAGTTACAGGTCAAGCTGCTCAGGCCTGTCTGCTCACTTCAGACACCATAGATCACAGGCCTTCGCCTACCACAAGACCACATGGGCCCTGGTAGAATGGACCCGGAGGCCCAACAGGATAACGTGCCCCTTCAGCATGTACACAGATTCAATAGCACCCCAAATCCAACAGGAAATAGATGCTTTGGCTGCCGCCTCGCCTTTGCGAGGCCCACCAAAGAGCACAAAGAGGCCTCAGTCACCTTTAATTACCATTTAAGCACCCTGTGGATGTCGAGTAAGCGTAAATCCCTAAACTCACCCGACTCCAGGGTACTAACAAAGACTGACAAGGTCACTGCCTGATTAAGGTGGAACATCGAAACCACCTTCGGCAAGAAGGAAGGAACCAGACAAAGGATCACCCTTTTCTTTGTGATCATCGAAATAAGGCTCCCTGCATGAGAGAGCCTGCAGTTCTGAGATGCGATGTGCCAAACAAATGTCCACCAGAGCCACTACATCGAGTGTCAAATTCTTCAAGAAGGCTCTCAACAGAGGCTCAAACAGGACTCTCACAAGCACAGAGAGGACTATGTTAAGGTCCCAGGACAGAACTGGGAGATATCAAGGCAGTCTCAAGTGCGTGACTGTCCCCCCTTGAAGAAAATGGACTACATACCAGTGAGAGGCAGGGACACACCCTGTACATGGCCCTGAAAATAAGCCAGAGCTACCACCTGAACCTTCAAGGAGTTCAACACTAGACTCTTTTCAAGGCCTCACTTCTCTTCATTGGCACCAAGGCTAAAAAATGTGCCAGACCGGCACATAGGCCAGGGAAGTAGAGTGCGTCCACGCCTGCAGCAAGTTATCAACCACCTTGGGGGCATACCCTTTACACCTCAAGCGTGCCCTTTCAAGAGCCAAATCGTAAGCGAAAACCAATCCGCATCTGGCATCCAGACAGGCCCCTGCATCAGAAGACCTGCCTCCCGAGGAAGGGCGAGAGGTTCCGCCACCTGCAACAGCACCAGATCTGCATACCATGGCTGCCGGGACCAATCTGGGACCACCAACACCACACGACCTGTGTGGGCCTCAACCCTCTACAGGATGCACTTGATCATCAGTCATGGAGGGAACATGTACAGAAGCCAGCCTCTGGGCCAGGGCTGGACCAGCACATCTAGTCCCTCTGCCATGTGCTCCCTGTACCTGAAGAACCTGGGGCCAACATCTCCATCAAGTCCATCATGGAAACACCCCAGCACTCCACTTTTGACTGGAATGCAGTCTCTGAAAGGGACTACTCTCCTGGGTCCAAGAGATGACAGCTCAGGTAATCTTCCTGGACATTATCTGTCCCAGCCAGATGTGCCAATGACAGCGAAAGTAGATGGGTCTTTGCCCATTGCAAGAATAGAATTGCTTCTGCTACCACCAGCAAGCTCCAAATGCCTACCTGCCGGTTGATGTAAGCCATGGTTGTGGCATTGTTGGTCAGTACTCTCATGGCCCGCCCCTGAACTTTAGGAAGGGAAAACTCTAGGGCCAAAACAACTGCCCTGGTCTCCAGGTAATTGAAAGAACAGAGACTTTCGTCCAAAGACCATTGTCCCTGGGACACATGACCCTGGCATTGAGCTCCCCAACTGAAGAGATTGGCATCTGTCATTAACACCATCCAGTCCGGGGTCTTGAGAGGGGAATTCTGGCCGCAAGGTGGGTCAAGTCGAGCCACCAGTCCAGACTCTCCTGGGTGTGCCCCGGTAGAACAAGGCGAACCTCCATCGATTGCACCTGCAGGGACCATCGCGCCAAGAGCGCCAGCTGGAGGGGTCACATGTGGAGTCGAGGCCACAGCACTAACTCTAGGGGGGCCGCCATCAAGCCAAGTACTTTTTTTTTGTGTAAAGAATTTTATTGAAGGTTGATAACATGACATAAAACAATAACATCTCAAGTACAATGTTCCCACTAAACACTCCCCCGTACCCCTCGAATCGTACTTAGAAGCCTGGCAGAGCCAGCATAAAGGATTAAAAAATAACTATTTATTTATTTAGCCAGATTTGTATACCATCTTATTCTTCAATCAAAGTGGTAGGGGGGATGGGGTAGAACATTTAACATCGGAGGCAAACATACATATATTTTGGGAAGGGGGGGATTCCCTGGGGTGGGTGATGGTGCTAGATGCTTCTTATTGTCAGGGTGGGAGTTAAGGCTCTTGTCCAAAGGAGGCCCTGAACAGACAGGTTTTGAGGGATTTTCGGAAGCCCTTAAGGTCCCTTCTGCTCTTAGTTCTTCAGGGAGGGTGTTCCAAAGGTCCAGCGCTGAAAATGAGATGGCTCTTCTGGATGTCGATTGCTTTGTTTTGTGGTATCCGGCTGGGGTGAGGAGTCTGTTGCTGCCTTGGGTTCTTCTGGGTCGGTTGCTAGTGTCTCTGGTTACTGTGGTTTGTAGAATATCTGCTGAGCATTTGTGTAAGATCTTGAATATGGTTAGTGTTGCTTTGAATTTTGCCCGTGCTGCTATGGGTAACCAGTGCAGTTGATGGAGCACTGGTGTTATGTGCTCGAATTTGGGTGTGCCTGTGATTATGCGGGCCACGGGGTTTTGCACCATTTGAAGTGCGTGTACAGCGTTTTTGGGGAGTCCTTGATATAATGAGTTTCCATAGTCCAATATGGGGGTGATGACTGCTTGGCACACTGTGCAGAAATGTTCTTGGTTGAGTATTGGTTTGAGTCGTCTGATGATCTTTAAACGGTGGTATGCTTTCGCTGCAGTTTTGTTTATGTGAGATTGTAGGTTTAGGTTAATGTCTATGGTGACACCGAGATACTTTACTTCCTCCTTTGTTACAATTGTCCTGTGTAGTATGTTGATCTCTTGGGGTGGTTTGAATGTGGTGCTCCTGGTAACGAACATTGCTTCGGTTTTATCAAAGTTTACTTTGAGGTTGTAGTTGGCGAGCCAAGTGTTCATATGTTCGAGGCAGTTGGTCATTGCTGTTAAGTCAGGGGTGCTCAGGTCAATTGGGGTGTACACCATTATATCGTCTGCGTATAGGTGATATTGCATGTTGTGTTGTTTGATGATGTTGCATATGGGCTGGATATAGATGTTGAAAAGTATGGATGAGAAAGCAGATCCCTGTGGTATTCCTTGCATGGAGGGAAACTGTGTTGATTTCTTCTGCCCGCATTTTACTTGCTGTGTGCAGTTGTTTAGGTAGAAGTGAACCATTTCATGGTGTTGTTGCGTAGTGCAATTTCTTGAAGGCGTCGTAGGAGTATGGGGTCTGATACCGTGTTAAAGGCAGCAGAGATGTCGATGAAATTAGTAAGAATCCTTTCTTTATGTTGTCTATCCCCTTCAGTAGGTTGTCGAAGAGGGATGTGAGCAGAGTCTCCACGTTGTGCTGTGGTTTAAAGCCATGTTGATGCAAGTCTAGTGGTGCATGGAGGGCCACGTGGTCCTGTAGTTGGTCTTTGCACTACTTTTTCAATGATTTTGGAGATGAATGGTAAGCTGGAGATTGGTCGGTAAGACTTCGGATCCAAGGAGTCTAGCGAGTTGTTTTTCAGAATTGGTCATATGGTAGCTTGCTTTAGCGTCTGTGGGAGGTACCCTTGTTGGAGTGACTGTTGTACTATTTTGTGTAGGTGGTTGCTTAGTTGGTTCTTGGATGCTTTGATCCACTCCAATGGGCATGGGTCTGCTGGAGCGGTTGTTGTATTGAGGGAGCCCACAATGTTTTCTATTGGGGTGTATTCTGCGGTGGACATGTTGTTTGTTGGGTTCGCGTTCTTGTTTATCAGGTAGTTTGCAAATTCTTGGGGGTGTAACTGGTGTCCACTATGGGGTGGGGTCTCTTTTGTGAGTTGCTGTACTATGTTGAATAGTTCTCTTGGTTTGTTGGCTGACTTCAGTATGAGGTTGGTGTGATAGTGCTGCTGTCTGTGGTTGTTGATCAGGTCACTGTAGGCTTTTTGTTCGGACCTGTATTTGAGTGCTGCTTCTTGTGACTGGGTACGTCTCCATTTTCTCTCCAGCCTTCTGAGCATCCGTTTTGCCTCTCAGATCTCACCTGAGTACCAGGGTGCATTGGTTTTCTATGGGTGTATGTCTTTTCTTTGCTTGTCACTGATGTTGCTTTGGATAGGCTTGAATTCCATTTGGTTATGGCTTCATCTATGTCGTTGACGTCTAGTTCTAGTTGTGGCATTATTTCTTTAAGGAAGGTCTCGTTGTTGTGGGCTTTGAACCTTCTTGGATTGGTTACATCTCTGGCTTGCTGGGTGGTGGTTTCAAGCAGTAGGGTGAAGGAGAGTACGTAGTGATCTGACCATGGAACTGGGGTGTGCAGTGGGGTGGTAGCTTGCCTCTGCTTTACTAGCGGTATTGGTATGAAGATCATGTCGGGTGTAGTTCCGTGTTCCGTACAGCATTGAAGGACAAATGAACTGCTATAACAGTTGCTTTGAGCGTCTGGTTATAAAACCTCTATCCAGAGTAGCACTGTAAACAGGCAATTAGAAAGACAGAAAAAGAAAATAGACATATCCCGCTCAGAGGATGGACACTAAAGGTCCTAGTAAAGCCTTCAATAACAATATAACAAAACACATCATGTGAAATAAAAAGATAACAGGAAAAACATCTATCATCTATTAGGATTAAAATCAGATAAGTAAATCCTATAACGAAAACCTTGGAAGAAGGTATACCGCATACCATCCCTTCCAAGAATACAACCCCACAGGGGAGGCAAATCTCATCGCAACTAGCATCAACCTGATTTCCCTTAGACCCCCCTCCCTCCCCCGTAACTCCCCCCCTCGACGTATTTAACCCAACACCAAAGGAGAGAGCAGGGTTTCTGTAGAGATGAATGATTCCGCCCTCACAAAGAAGAGCCGTAGTGTGGGCATCACAGGGATGCAACAGTGCTGCTAAGGCTTAAAAGAAAAGAGCCCAAATCAGAAGATAACAAAATATCTGTAATATGGCCTCTGCAAAACTACCAAGTGCCCAGTTTTCAAAGTGGTGGAAATCGAACCCAGAGGTGCCTCAATTTATCTAGTTTACCCCTCAGATCAGCGGTTAACCTTTCCATTCTGTATGTCCCACACCTTAACTATCCACCCCCCACAGGAAGGGACAGCGCTGCATTTCCAAAAGCGGCTAATCACAGATCGCGCTGCTAGTAAGAGATACTTCACCAACCAAGCTACATCCCACTGTGCGAGGTTGCAAGGAAAGATAACTTTCAATTTCTGAGTGATATGGGCATGAACCATCATCCAAAAGAGTTGAATTTTTGGACACGCCCACCACATATGATGGAAAGTTCCGCGTCCACCGCATAGCCTCCGACATAAAGGGTCATCAGCACGACCCCAATGGTGCAGAATGGCAGGTATGACTGACATTCGTAACAAGATTCGCAACTGAGTGTTAATTAATGATAGATTGAGCAGGTGTGGGAATAATGAAAAGTTTCCAAACAGAAATCTTCAGACTGCCCTGGAAGGTCCCCTTCCCATTGAGTGTGGAAAGCGGGGGTAGGAAAGACGGTAGACAGGTCCATAGATAACACGCGATAAAGACGTGCTAGAAAATCTTTACCATTCGAGGAATCAAAAAGAATAGGCTCCCAGGATCGGTGTGTGCGTGTACCTGCCGCAGTGAGGGAACATGACAAGAAGCAATGATGAAACTGGAAGGTTGAAAGAGAAGTGTACAACAACGATTCTAAGCGTTGCTGGTTCAGGAAAGCGGAATGATCATAGAGCGAAGTCAAGCGTATGTTCGCAGTGGAAGAATGAAGGCAGGTTCCCAGATTTCTAGCAAAGGTAAATGCCCCAAGCACTGTATAGGGAGACCAAAATGTAGGAAGTGAAGACCTGGTACATACTCTCCACCAAGCTTTCCAAACTGGGCCTAAAAAAATATGGGCGTGAATAGTCTGCACTGTCCGTCCCTCAGAAAGAAAGGGGATAGTACTAGGGGGGACTGGAGCCACCCAGCTGTCCTCGAGATCTACCCATGAAGACGTAGCATTAGTGGACCAAAAATGAACCACCCGCAAGCACGAACACAGATAATAGAGCTCAAAATCCGTGAGACCGATGCCCCCCAAAACCTTGGGGCGGGTCATCATGTGCCAGCCAAGCCGAGGACAACGTCCTTGCCACACGAACCCCATGAGAATACGACGTAATTGAAGAAAAAAGGATCTTGGCACTGAAATAGGGAGCTGTTAAAACAGAAAGAGCAGCTTGGGCAGTAGAAGCATCTTAATCGTGTGTACTCTTCCCAGCCAAGATACCGACAAAGACTGCTACATGGCTACATCTCTAGTGATTGACGACAACAGAGGAGGATAATTACAAGCATAAAGATCCTCCAACCATTGGGGGATATGGATCCCAAGGTATTCGAACTAAGAAACTATGAAAAAACCACCAGCCTCCAGGGAAGGTAGTGCATCATTGGCCGACAAAACCGGAGAAGCACAAGAATTCCTTCAAGATAGTTACAAGGGTGGGTAAGTTAGTAGATGAGTCCCGAAGAAAAATTAGAGTGTCATCTGCATAGAGAGACACAATATGGTGTTGGTTAGCCAGGGAAATCCCAAGGGAAGTGTGCCTGATTGCATAACTGTATAGCCAGAGGCTCAATTGCAAGCATGAAAAGGAGAGGTGAGAGCGGGCAACCCTGTCTGGTCCCCCGCTCTAACTGGAACGGTAGAGAAGAAAAACCATTCACCTGTACCACTCCAGAAGGCGCTTTATATAAAGCTGCAATCCAAGACTGAAAGGTAGGACCAAATCCAAGATTTATTTATTTATTTATTAGCAAGGCTTGATATACCATCCATACCGAAGTGTCAGAGTGGTGTACAAAGAAAAACATAATGGCTACTAGAGAAGAAAAGGAGGAAAAGAACGCCAATGGGTTGACAGGAAAGCAATAGTGAAAGAATGAAGAGAGGACAGAAAGGAGCAGGGTTAAACGCAGAAGTGGGCGAAGTACCAGGGGGTGGGAGTGATAGGGTGAGGGGAGATGGAGGCAGTGTGTAGCATCAGGACCATCACGTGATAACAGGGAGATCAAAGGCCTGGAAAAAGAGATGAGTTTTCAGTAAAGCTTTGAAACAAGGAAAAGAGGATTTGGTGCGGAGAGAGTATGGGAGAGAGTTCCATAGAGCAGGACTTAGGAAAAAGAAAGCAGAATGACGAGTGAGTTTGAGATGTGCTTGAGATGGGGAAGGAAGAAAGAAACGATTGCTATGAACAGAACGGAGGAGGTGAGGAGAGGGCTGGTGGTAGATAAGATCTGATAAGTACTGAGGGGTGCCTGTGTGAAGAATTCTGTGAGTTATGATGAGGTATTTATAGATAAATCAGGACTTAATGGGGAGCCAATGAAGGGTGAAAAGACAAGGGGTGATATGATAGAGGGGGGAGGAGTGGGTGACAAGACGGGCGGCAGTGTTTTGAATAAGTTGGAGACGACGGAGCTGGTAATTGGGAAGACCAGCAAAAACTGAGTTACAGTAATCCAAGTGGGAGGTCACGAGCGAGAGAACCAGGGTGGTGAGGGAGGAGACAGAGAGGTAGGGCCAGAGGGAATGAATCCTACGGAGATGGAAAAAACAGCTACGTACGAGGGAGAAAATATGTGGGTGGAAAGACATTGAAGAGTCGAGGGTGACTTCAAGGTAGCGGAGCGTGGGGACAAGTGGGATGGGGAGAGGGGACATCGTGGGAGCCAAAGTGGGGGGAGTGGCAGTGAAGGAGAGCCAGATGGCAGAGGACTTAGCGGGATTAAAGCAGAGAAAATTATCAGAGAACCAGCCGGCAATGAGAGAACGACAGGAATTGAGGGCGGAGAGGTCCGGGGTTGAGGAACTAGTGTGATGAATGAGAAGAATGTCATCGGCGTAGAAGTAAGATGATATGCCGGTCTGTTGGATAAGTAGAAATGCTAAATCAAAGTTTGGCCGTATTTTGTGAATGATAATATTACAAGTGAAGAAAGTACCTCATTCAACAGTTCACCTTCGTATCACTGTTCAGTTTCTTTTTGTGTCTTACATAAGCCTCAGAAAATCCCCTATCAGCACTGCAAGACCAAGACTAAAGTAAAATGTCTCGGACGCGTGCAGGGTTTTAAACATCAATGGCTTATGACTGATGAAGAACCTAACAACCGACAACTGTTTATAGAATACATCAAAACAGTGCTCTGTGTTAACAGAAAAATCACTTAGCTTTTGTGATGACGTATCTGGTCGTGGTCTTCATTTCCAAAACTTTTTTTTAAGAGTTTTGTTGCCTAATAATAGCCTTTTTCTTTTATTGTTGAAAGAAAGGCTGTGCCCCTGCGTTTCGCCATTTAGGGTTTCTCAAGGGACCCGATCTTCAACAAAGTTTCTAAGGATTGCACAGCTCCTGATCTTAAATCATCTGTCGTTCCATCGTTCATCTGTGAACTCAAAGACACCACGCATGATGAACGATGGAACGACAGATGAACGATGGAACGACAGATGATTTAAGATCAGGAGCTGTGCAATCCTTAGAAACTTTGTTGAAGATCGGGTCCCTTGAGAAACCCTAAATGGCGAAACGCAGGGGCACAGCCTTTCTTTCAACAATAAAAGTAAAAGGCTATTATTAGGCAACAAAACTCTTAAAAAAATTTTTTTGGAAATGAAGACCACGACCAGATACGTCATCACAAAAGCTAAGTGATTTTTCTGTTAACACAGAGCACTGTTTTGATGTATTCTATAAACAGTTGTCGGTTGTTAGGTTCTTCATCAGTCATAAGCCATTGATGTTTAAAACCCTGCACGCGTCCGAGACATTTTACTTTAGTCTTGGTCTTGCAGTGCTGATAGGGGATTTTCTGAGGCTTATGTAAGACACAAAAAGAAACTGAACAGTGATACGAAGGTGAACTGTTGAATGAGGTACTTTCTTCACTTGTTGGATAAGTAGGACAAGAGGGACAAGAAAGACATTAAACAGAAGAGGAGCAAGGATGGAGCCCTGGGGGACACCACAATGCAAAGGAAAAGAGGAGGAAAGATGCTGCAAAACAGTCAATAGGTACCGCCACACCACCTTGTCAAATGCTTTCTCAGCATCCAAAGAGAGAACAGCATATTTGCCTTCTACTTTGCATAAACCGAACATGATGTTTAGCAGCCTGCACACATTCTCAAATCCATGATGCCCTTTTATAAAACCCATTTGGTCTGGGTGTATAACTTCCTGTATTTTGGAGTCCAAGTGCAGCGAGAGAATTTTAGTAAAAATTTTATAATCGGAGCTAAGCAAAGAGATCGGCTTGTAGCTACTACAAACTAAACGGATCTTTACCTTCCTTAGATAGCACTGTAACCAGAGCTTGGTACATGGAATCAGGAAGTCGCTGCTGAAGTAATATATCATTAAACACCCATACAGCATCGGGGCAAAAAGATCTGAGAATGTTTTATAGAATTCCGCTGGAAACAAGTCCGGACCTGAAGATTTTGAATTCTTTAGGTGCTTAATAGCTAACTGTACCTCCGCAAGCGTAATTGGTCTGTCAAGGGCCTCACGCGTGTCAGCGGATAGCTGAGATAAATTCACTCCTACAAGCCAGCGATGAATGTCCACAGAATCTGCCGAAATTTGCGAAGCGTAAAGGTTTTGTAGAAATAAGCAAACTGTTGGGCAATATCTATCGATTTATGAAGTTGCTGTCCCTGTTCACCGGAAACTGCGGCAATCTGGCGATTCAGACGTTGACGCTTTAGCTGACAGAGAAGTAGCTCGCCTGCTTTATTCCCATGCTCATAGAAATGACGATGCATACACAACAGTTGGGAGGCAATCTCCTCCATTTCCTCCATCTCTCCGCCGTTGCTTCTTGGATTTCTTCCAACTTCCTTCATCTCAATCTCAAGAAAACTGCAGCGATCTGGTTCACTTTTGGTCACTCCCCTCCTCCTCTTGTACCGGTTCTCTCTTCCTCTCCTATCCCCTTAGTCTCCTCCCTTAGATACTTAGGTGTTACTCTTGATTCTGCCCTCACCTTTAAGAGTCACATTTCATCCTTGGTCCAACGTTCCTTTTTTGTGTTAAAGCAACTCCGTGCTGTCTGTCCTTTTCTCTCCTCCTCCTCTCTGGCTACCCTTCTTTGTTCCTTAGTTCTCTCGCGCTTGGACTACTGTAACGCTTGCTTAGCTGGTCTCCCTCAATCTCAACTGTCCCGCATCCAATGTCTCCAGAATACAGCTGTCCGTATCCTCTCAAATGCATCCCATTTTGATCATGTCACCCCCCTCCTTCTGCACCACCATTGGCTCCCTGTTTCATATCGCATACAATTCAAAATTCTTATCTTTGTCCACAGAACTATTCACACTGGTGTTCCTTTGTACCTTGCTGATCTGATACACCTTCACACCCCCCACCGTTCTCTCCGTTCTGTCCACTCCAACCGCTTGTTCCTTCCTTCCCCGTCCCAAGCCCATCTAGACTCTACACGGTCTTCCCCTTTTTACTTTCTTGGGCCCCGCCTCTGGAACTCGCTCCCCCCTGCCCTCCGATAGGATTCTTCTTTCAAATCCTTTAAAACCCACTTAAAAACTCACCTTTTTTGTATGGCTTTCAACCTTCCGCCCCCTCCCTCACCTCCTACTACCTTTCCCCTTAACGAGTATTGTAATTAACTTTTTATTGGTTGTCTTGTCGTTTATTACTTTTCTGTTCTCTTTCCTTTCCCCCTCTTGGAAACTTCTAAATTGGCGTTCTCTTTCCTTTCTGCAGCCTTTTATGATTTTATGATTGTAAACCGCTCTGATACCCTGTGACGGGCGGTATATAAAGTTTTAAATAAACATAAACATAAACAAACATAAACAAATGGCCGTCAGCTCTCCCCGCAGTATAGTAAGCTGCCACCAAACCTTAGTGGTAGGCCTACGCCTATGCCGTTTTTCTAATAATGTTACCTGCGCTCTTAAGTCCCTCTGTTTTGCAGCTTTTTGCAAATTGAAGGCAGCAGTTAACGAGATGGCCTGTCCCCTCAATACCGCCTTACCCGCCTTCCAAAGCAAAAAATGTGACGTGCTCTCACAGTCGTTGTGCTGAATATATTAGGTCCACCCTTTCCGCAATTGTCCAACAAAGTCAGTATTTTTCAGTAAATGATGGGGGAAGGCCCAGGATCGAGGAGGTGTTTCCTTATCCCCCGCCACCAATTCAAGAGCCACAAGATGATGATCCGAGGGACCCCTATTTCCTATGGTAACTTGAGGAATTCGAGAAGAGAGTGATTTGGAGGTCAACCACATGTCCAGATGGGAGTAGGAGTGATGTGTAGACGAAAAGAAGGTGTAGTCCCTCTCCCTCAGGTGCAAGCATCGCCAAACATCTTCCAAAGCCAGGTTGAAAGTTAGAGTAGATAAAAGCCGGCTAGTCCCAGAAGTCCTGATGGGTCCAGTAGACCTATCAAGATCTGAGAAAACACAATTGAACTCCCCCCCCACAAACTAGCATTTCTCCCGACACCTGAGTTTGCAGTACTTTTAGAAGTTCCGACAGTGACTGCAATTTCCACAGGTGGGATATATACATTCACCAGAGAGATCGGCATGTCAGAGAGTGTAATGGAAAGAATAAGGAAGCGGCCCTTAGGGTCTTGGTATTGGTTGGAAAGCTGGAAAGGGCAGTGCTGTGAAAACATAATAGCCACCCCTCGCTTGTGCGTGGAAAAGCCAGAGGAGAAAACTTGAGGGAACCTCCGAGAGCTCAGACAAGCATGAGCTCTGGGCGCTAGATGCATCTCCTGGAAAAATACTATGTCTGCCTGCTCTCTACCAAGTTGATCGAGAACTCTCCATCTTTTCACTGGGCTATGGAGCCCCCTAATATTCCATGAGATTAACTTAACCATAGGCTACAGAAATTCTAGCTAAAGATACCAAACAAATATCTGGGAGACTAAGAGAAGTGACCCCCAATTAGGCTGCCATAAATTGCCGCATCCATTAGGAGTAAGTAACTGTACTCTCCTGTGATCCCCCTTGTCCTTTTGGCGTTTCATCTGCTCTACGAATCCCCCACTGGTCATCTCCACCCCTGCTCTCCCTCTTGTCCCCTAACCCCCACTCCCTCATCCCCCCTCCTATCATTCCTACCCCTCTCAGCCATCCTAAAGTCGCAGGACGCAAACCAATTGAAGAAAACCCAGCAGATCATAGACATCGAAGATGTCCAACAGGGGGCGCTGAGTTATAACCTAAACCTATCCTCTACTCCCCCTCCTCCCGTCCCATTATGAACCAATGACTTCCACAGCCCTCCTCCTACGATCACCCATTTTTTACCCTCATAGGTCACCTCTAACTCTCCCCTTCTTCTTTCCTCCCATGCAAATCCTCCACCCACCCTTCTCCTCTACTCCCCCCTGATTGCTGGATATGAAGCTATCATACATATAACGGGCTATTCCTCGCACCCGAACACCACCCTCCTTCACAACTCAAATTAAGACCTTGCATGAAGAGGGCAAGTAAGTTGAGAAACAGACACCAATAGAATATAACAGTCCTCCAAGAGAGTCCAGTGCGTAACCCACTCAGGGTGGAGCTGTAGTATCCATCCCCTGGGGTATGAGAACATCTTGAGGAGGTGTGGAAACATGCAAGAGGATCGCCTGGAGCCTAAAACTTTGCGCCTCTTGGGAGTAGAGATGTCCCTTTCTCCAGTTGCATTCGAAGAGGGCGAACCCCATATTGTAAAGAGTCCAAGAACTCCATGCACTCAGATAGTTCAGTCATGCGGTGCTGTAGATTGTTCCATTCAAAAATCAGAGCAAATGGGAATCCCCAATGATAGGGGCACTGTACGCTTTTGGAGGACCTGTGTGAGCGGCCGGAAACGTTTGCGGCATTCCAATGTATATTGGGAAAGATCTTGGAAGACCTGAATCTCGTGGCCATTGTAAATAAAGGATCTCTTACCCTGTAAGGTACGAAGAAGTGCCACTTTGTCCTCCAAAAAACTGAAGCATGCAATAACCAGGCGAGGCTGCAAGTTGGTATTCCTCCTGATCACAGGGCTTCGATGTGCACGCTCGAGTTTGACCAGACAAGGAGCACCGGGTACACAAAAGGCGAACAAGTCTGGAATAAGTGTAATGGTGTCCTCTCGATCCCCCTGCAGCTCAGGCAGACCAAAAACTCATATGTTATTTCTTCTTTGTTGGTTTTCCAATTCGTCCCGACGGTCTTAATTCTTTTGTAAGTTGATCAAGTTTCTTAAATTTAGACTGAAAAACAGCAGTGGAATCGATCTGGTCACCAATATTGATCTCTGTGTGACCCGGTCATCCAGAACTTTAAGGTCAGACCGGATATCACTCACCACCTTAGTAAAGTCCAATCTGAAGAGCTTTAATTCTTGGAGAATTTCCATGAGATCATCTTTTGTCGCTAAGGATGACGTCCCAGATTCCCCAACTAGTCGGGAAACAGAGGTGCCTTCTGTATCAGGAAGTGATCCAGGATCAAGGTCAGTTGTTCTGGCATACCTAGAGAGAGCGGCGGCATATGACTTCACCTAAACCATTTTGGTAGAGATTTTAGAGTGGAGTAGCCGCCTAGTGGCTAGAGCTACTGCCCAGTACCCAGAAGATCAAGGGTTTGATTCCCACTGGCACTCCTTGTGACCTTCGGAAAAATACTTTACCCTCCACTGCCTCCAAAGAAAAAAGGCCTGGCAATCTATCTTCGGTGATACACCGCCAAGAAAACCCAGAAGCAGCTGGGTTGCCAGGAGTCAGCACCGACTCAATGGCACAAAAAAAAAAAATCCTGAAAGGCAGTACTTCCAGCAGCCACAAGATGGAGCTCCAAGTCTAGAATGTGTGTCACTGTGAGAAAGCGTGCTCACCAGCAGGGAAAAAGATCAACATTAGTTAAAACCAAAAGGTGCCACAATAATGAGCTGAGAAGAATGGGGGGTCAGCACATAACTTCTCTGCAGTAAGAAGAAGGAGTAGTGGATGTATGATGGGAGGAGGAGTTGCTGATCACAAGGACTCTAAGCAAAGCGTTCCACCATCCTTCCCACCAAATTGGCCAGTTCCTCCTGCGTTCCAACCAAAATGGCTCAGGAAGGCTTGATTCACAGATTTCAAACTTGTGCACAGACCCCTTCAAAACCTGGCACTAATGGCGGCGTTCAAGTCGGGGAGATGTGGACTGCTTACCGGCTCAAGCGGTGGTAGGAGAAAAAGCCGGTGCAGTGAAACAGACGCTTTCCCCGGCAAGGTTGTCCCTCATCCACCATGCTGTGTTCGGGTGGGCCACCAGAGGTAAGCTGAAGGAGAGCTTCGGCAAGAGAGAGGCTGTAGGCAATGAAAAAAAACAAGCCACGCTGCCATTGGAACGACAATGGATACAGACAGCTTCACTGTTTCAGGTTGAGGTAGGGAGAAAAGACTGCTGAGGTGACCCAAGATGTTAAACTGCCAAATTAAAAGTAAATAGTATAGTATATGATGGCAAATAAAGACCAGTATGGTCCATCTAGTCTGCCTACTAAGGTGACTAGAGTGGTTGTACCTGCTGCTCCATGCTGTTCAAAATATCCTAGGAGCAGCCCGTATTAAGCTCAATTGAAGCATTTGGCAGCCTGTAGGGGAGCATTCTGTGGGGGCTATTCCCCAGAATGGAACGTAGGGGTAGAGAGCTCCCTTAACTCGTGGCCGTCTTGCTCAGGCTCACGAGAGCCCCCACATCAAGCCAAGTACTTGCAGGTAGTCGCAAGCCCTCGGGCATGGAATCACCTGCAACCTCTGTACCTTCCCCTGCAGTTGCACTATCCTGCCCTCTGGCAGAAATAGCATAGTTACTCACCTGTAACAGGTGTTCTCCAGGGACAGCAGAAATCAGTCCTCACATATGTCAGTGCCGACTGAGCCCACATGGAAGCATCTCCGCAGTTTTCAAAGAAAGCTTTTGGTTGATGCCACCACGCATGCATGGCCCCCTTCCCGCCCAAAGGTGCCATCTTGCTCAGTCAGATGACATAGCTAGGAAGGCATAAAAATAAAATAAGGTAAAGGAGGCAAATTCAAGGGGAGAAGGGAGGGTTGTGAGGACGTATTCTTGCTGTCCCTAGAGAACACCTGTTACAGGTGAGCAACTACGCTTTCTCCAGGAACAAGCAGGAAGTCAGTCCTCAGATATGGGACTTCCTAGCTCCAGGCTGCCAAGAATTGAACCACAATAGCACCAGTGGCGACCACAGTAGCCATGAGTTGCCCGATTGAGAGACTCTGCAAAACCGTAGTGTCCAGAGGGGCTATCACTCCAGTAGCCTGAAAACAGAAGGGTCAGAGGGCCAAATAGATTGCAGAGTACTGCTTGGCCAAAGGCACTGTCCCAATGGGACTCGCTCTCCAGGCAGCAGTGAGCTGCGAATGTGTGAACTGAAGACCATGTGGCGGCCTTGCAGATCTCCGTGATTGGCACTGAGCGCAGGTTCACCACCGAAGTGGCCATCGCTCTCACGTGATGCGCTGTTATCTGGTGTTCCAGAGAGAGACCAGACCACTCATATGTGAGGGCAATACAGTCCATCGCCCAAGAGGACAGAGTTTGCTTAGTCACTGGGAGCCCCAGCCTACTGGGGTCATATGAAACAAAAAGTTGAGAAGCTTTGCAGTGGCCCTCAGTCCGCTGAAGGCAGAAGGACCGGAGAACGTATGGAATATGGTCTCCTCCCAACCTGCATGGTGCTGGGGGAAGAAGGTGGGAGGACCACCTCCTGATTGAGGTGGAAAGGGAATATCACCTTCGGAAGGAATTTGGGGTGCGTGCGGAGCACCACTCTGTTCTTGTAGAACTTTGCCACCAGAGCTTGGAGCTCGCTTACTCAGTGAGCGGATGTGAAAGCCACCAGGTGATCTTCCAGGAAAGATACCGCAAGTGGCAAGTGGCTAGGGGCTCAAATGGCAGTCTAGTGAGCTGCGAGAGCACCACGTTGAAGTCCCATTCTGTCGCCAGGGGGGCAGACGGGGGTTTAGATAGCAAGAGGTCCCAGAGGAACTGAGAGATCAGGGGCTAAACCGAGAGGGGTTTTCCCTCACTGGGGTAGTAGTGCACAACAATTGCACTCAAGTGCACACTAACTGCGTTGGACTTCAGTCTGGCCTGCGACAAATGGAGCAGGTACTAGAGCACCACTTGCATGGGGCAGGAGAAGGAGTTCTCCTGCCTCTCTGCACACCACACTAAGAACCGGCACCGCTTAAAAACATAAATTCATCTTGTGGAGGGCTTGCGGGAGGCCAACAAGACCTTCTTCACCTCTCACAGGAGGTTAAAGGGAGCCAGAGCTACCCTTTCAGCAGCCCCCAAGTTGGGGTATAGGAGGGACCCTGGGAGTGCCGCCGACAATTCGAGCAGTAGTGGGAATCAGGGCTGCCTGGGCCATCTGGGAGCGATTACTATCAGTGATGCCCCCTCGCGCTGGATCATAGTCCTGGCAACCAGCGGGGTCGGCAGGAAGGCGTAGAGGAGGCCTTCCATCCACAGGATTAAGAATGCATCCGCCGCTACTCTCAATGGGTGCAGTTGCCAGGAGCAAAAGCGGGGGCAGCTGCGTGTTGCTCGGGCTGGAAAAGAGGTCTATCAGGGGCAGCCCCCAGAGATGGAAGAGCTGAGAGGCTACTTTGGGGTTCAGACGCCACTTGTGCGGCTGAAGGATTCTGCTCAGCCTTTCTGCCAGGGCATTGTCCTGGCCTGGGAGATAGACTGCCCGGAGAAGCATACCGTTGCGAGCTGCATAGAAGCAGAGGGCTACCGCCTCCTGGTAGAGGGAATACACCCTCCCTACCCCCTTGCTTGCTGACAAAGAACATTGCAACATGGTTGTCTGTCTGAACCAGTACTGTCTGGTGCTGCAACAGATAGCAGGATACCTGAAGGGCCAGGAAGATCACCCTGAGTTTCAGGAGACTGATCTGCAGTTGAGATTCCGCATGGGATCAGCAGCCCTGTGTGCAAAAATCCTTGCAATGGGCTCCCCAACCGAAGAGTGAGGCATCCAAGGTTAGGACTGTCCGTGGGGGAGGCTGTCTGGAAAGGCATCCTGGCCTGGAGGTGGCAGGAGTGCTGCCACCAATCAAGGGACTCTGTTAGCTGGTGGGTTACTCTGACCCTGTCCCGTAATCTGCCAGTGGCTTGGGTCCACTGAGAGTGTAGGCATCACTGAGCTGCCCGTATGTGTAAGCAGGCTAGTGGGGTCACTTGCACCGTGGAGGCCATATGGCCCGGCAGGCAGAGGAGGCAGCGGGCCAGGACCAATTGCCAGCGCTGCACTTGAGCTGCTAGCCCCTTGAAGCATTCTGCCCTCTCTCTGGTAAGAAAAGCCTTGGCTGCGGAGTGTCTAGCTGAGTCCCTATGAATGTCAAGCTTTGGGCTGGGGTCAGGTGAGACTTGGGGTGTTTGATGACTAACCCCAGGTGCTTCAGTAAGAGGGTAGCGTGCCCTATGGCCTTGTGTGCCTCTATGGCAGTGCTGCCTCTTATAAACCAGTCATCCAGGTAGGGGAAGACGAAGGCCCCTTGTAGACTGAGGTGGGCTGCGACCACTGTTACGCATTTGGTGAACACCCTTGGTGAGGAGGCCATTCGGAAGGGCAGTACCCTGTATTGGTAGTGCCCTCCTCCCATCACAAACCTTAGGTACTGTCTGTGGGAGGGATGGATTAGAATGTGTGTGTAAGCATCCTTTAGGTCCAAAGAGCAAAGCCAGTCGCCCTGGTGGAGGTAAGGCAGCAGTGTTCCAAGGGAGAGCATCTTGAATTTTTCCCTCACCAGAAATTTGCTCAGGTTTAGCAGGTTTAGGATGGGCCTGAGGCCTCCAGTCCTTTTTGAGACAAGAAAGTATCTGGAATAGAAGACCTTGCCGCAAAGGTGCTTGGGTACTGGCTCTACTGCCTTGTCCTTGAGGAGACTTGCAAGCTCTGTGAGAAGCAAGGTCTGGTGAAGGAAAGGCCTCAGTGGCTCTCCTGGGAAGAAGTCCAGAGGTGCCTGCTGTAGTGGAGGAGGTAAGCCTCCCTGATCACCTGCAATACCCAGAGGTCTGTGGTGACTGAGGCCCACCTGTGGGTGAAGAGTGCCAGGCGCACCCCCCTGTGGGCTGAAGGCGGCCTCCTGGGGGAAAGAGGGCTATGCCCTGGGAGTCTAAAGCTCCCCCAGGACTGGGCGGGAGCCAGAGTCTGGGGCTTACGTTTTTTCACTTCTGGGTCCCGTGCTCTTGTCTTTTGGGCTGGGTACGCTCCAGAGGCCCTGAGTAGCCTTGGTATTGTTGGATATGAGAGAAGGTTCCCTTCTTTCTAGGGAAAATAAGGCTTTTTCTCTGGTGGTTTTCTTCGGGAAGGCCCCAAGGTCTTTTTAGAGATCCTTTGTCAAGTCACAAACTCTTTTTCGATCTCGGCAGCCTTGTCAGACAGAGGTAGGCCAAAAAAGATTCTCCCCAATACAGGGAATATCGAGTAGTTTGTCCTGGACCCACTGTTCAAGGTCGGACGATTGCAACCAGGCTTTGTGTCAGGCCCCAATGCTGGCAGCAGTGACTCGAGTCGATAACTCGAAGCAGTCATAAGCCGCTCAAGAGAGGAACTTTGAGCAGTCCTGTACCGCAGAGGTCAGGTTCTTGAACTGCTGGAGGGGTTCCCTGTTGAGGCCTGCTGAGAACCCAGCAAGCTCCTTGGCCAGTGCCTTACGGCACAAGCCAATGTAGAGCTCATAGGTCTGTACTTTGCACCCTAGCATTGAGCCCTGGAAACATTTGCGCCAGAGGGCATCGAGGGTTTGGGCCTCCCTACCTGGGGGGGATGGAGGAGTGGGTCTTCTGGCTCTTTAGTTTGTGCATGGTCAACTCGAAGACCATGGAGTTATGTGGTAAATGGGTTTTGTGAACTCCTGGGCTCTTGCGGATGCGGTACATCACGTTGAGCTGGTGGCTGACAATGGGCACCGACGCCGATGTTTCCCACATCCGGAGGAGCAACCACTCAAGGATCGGTTGCATCGGCACTTTGAGGGTCTCCCGGAGAGGGGCCTCATGCTGGAGGATCTCTAGTTCCTCGGTGCACGAATCCTCCTCGGCCTCGGTCTGGACCGAGAGCACCTTAGTCATATCCCATACAAAGTCGTGGAAGGCCACGTCCTTGGGCAGAGACCGGAGTTGAGGTGCTGGTGGAGGCGGGTCTGAGGGGACATCTCAGTGTCTCCAGGTGTCGGGGATGCCTCATCCTGGTCTCCCACTCGGAGTCAAGCAATGACGAGGATTCAGAGGCCCTGCAACTCCATTGGTCGAGGCCTGTACCCAGCAGCCAGAGCCCTGTCAAGGACCCAAGGTCTGAGTTGTGAACACTAGCTGGTGAGTACCAGGACCGGGACCTTGACCAGTGCTAAGGGCTTACTTGAGGCCAGCAGCTCTCAATGCTCAGCTCGACGATAGGTGACCCCCTTACAGTCGAGGGCCAGTCATCGGAGCGGATGAGCCGGGGGAACCGACCATCATCGCCTGTTGCAGGGTCAGAATAGCAGTGATGTTCTGCTTCAAGGCCGTCATTCTGGTCTCCATGCCAGAAGGCTCTGCAGCTTTCAGCATGGGCACCAAGAGCTTCGGGCCCGATGCCAACATTCCGGAGAGCGTATCCTCGA
This sequence comes from Ichthyophis bannanicus, assembly GCA_033557465.1. Lineage (NCBI taxonomy): Eukaryota > Metazoa > Chordata > Amphibia > Gymnophiona > Ichthyophiidae > Ichthyophis > Ichthyophis bannanicus. Next base: position 157,405,820 of record CM066039.1, on the reverse strand, counting down.
TATCCACCACAGACTCAAGCACCTTTGGCCAGTCTTTGCCTGCCGAAGGGTCCCTTTTGGAAAGCTTGGCCGGGCGCCTCTGACTCTTCAGAGTCTCTCCAGTTCAATTTACCAGGTTTCTCCGGACCGACCTCTGGGATCTTCAAGGACTTCTTTTTCTTCCGCTCCTGCTCCTGGGTCCTCAGAGGATCCACAGTCACGGGACTCAGAGGACGCCCAGGTGTCATGGGATATGCGTGCCTTGGAGCTGGGCTCCAGAGACGGGGGTGCGGGGTCAGACCAGGAATATCCTTTCCTGCAATTTCAACCTCATTTCGTTGATTTTTGCCGACATGGCCTGGCAAAGGTCACAAATGGAACTGTCATGGCCCAGTCCCAGGCAACACAGGCAGCAGTCGTGGGTGTCAGTGAAGGACATGGTTTGACTGAAGTGATCACATTTTTTGAACCCACCGGGGGACATGGTGGGATGCACCCGGATGGGGTCGATGATCCCCGGGTGAAAAAGGGTGCGAAGCACCAGTCGAGGGAACCCCAAGGAAAAAAAGTGGAAAAGGACTGACCTGAGAACAGCGTCAAAGACACCGGTTCGGGACAGGAAGAAGAATCGGTGTGCTTACTGGAAAGCTAAACTGAATTACTGTTTTAAAGAAATTTTTCTGGAGACACAGGATGTGCGTCCATTGGGCTCCACGGAAAAAAGGAGACTGAGCAAGATGGCACACTTGGGCGGGAAGGGGACCACGCATGCATGGTGGCATTTCCCAATGTTTTCATTGAAAGCTGGGGAGATGCTTCCGCGTAGGCTCCGCCAGTGCTGACATCACCCATATGTGAGGACTGACTTTCTGCTTGTTCCTGGAGAAACTATCCTCCTCTGCATGTCTAAGCAGGCACCCAGTTACTCCAGGGACTGCTCAGGGGACAGCTGACTCTTGGCGAAATTCATGACCCAACCGAGTTCCTGTAGCCAGCAAATCACACAGGCCTTTGCTTCCCGACTTCCCTGCAAGGATTTTGCTTGAATCAACCAATTGTCCAGATACGAGTGCACCATAATTCTCTGCTACCACAGGGCCACTGCCACCATTACCATCACCTTGGTAAAAACCCGAGGGCCAGTGGCCAGTCTGAAGGGAAGGGTCTGAAAATGAAAATGCCCCTGTGGAACCGCAAAATGCAAAAAGCGCTAATGCTCCGGGTGAATGCGAATATGCAGATATGCTTCAGAAATATGCAGGAACATCAAGAATTCCCCTTGCTGGATGGCCACAATGACAGACCGTAGGATCTTCATCCGAAAACGTGGAACTCGGAGGGCCCTGTTTACCCCTTTCAGAAACACCATGAAGGTGTCCATGAGAGGTCTGGCAAACTTGAGGGTGTAGCCCTTGCGTATGACCACCAGGATCCAAGGGTCTGTCTTAAATTGGGCCCAGGCAGGGTAAAATCGGGTTAGGCGACCATCTATTGACTTCTCCTCTGCCGGGGCCCCCAAACCTTTGCTGAGAGGGCTTGGCAACATCAGAGCCACCCACTGCCTGTCCTCTACCACCCCAACCACCCCCACAGGCCGCTCCCACAGGGGCCTTTTGGAAGAAGCTGGGACCTCTGGGGGTTTGCCCCACAGGCTGGGTGGAACTTCCGTGCCTCATGCCCCCAGCCTCTAGAAGAGGATCCCTGGCCCACCACCTTGGGCTAGTCCTCTAAGAGCCTCGCGACCTTAGTATCTCCCAGGTTCTTTACCAGCTTCTTTAAATCCTCCCCAAACAGAAGCCTACCTGAGAAGGGGAGCTTGCTCAACCTAGTCTTGGAGGCCAAATCTGCCAACCAATTCTGTAGCCACAAGAACCACCTAGCAGCCAGCACAGCTGACACTGACTTGGCTGAGGCCCTAAGCAAGTCATAGAGCAGATCAGCCAAGGAAGACTGTCCCAGACTCCAACTGGGTCACTTCCTCCCGGGCTTCCATCTCCAAGAGTAACGTTTCCAAAATCTTCTGCAACATAGGCAGGTCCACGCCACATAGGAGCCACAGATGGCTCCATGTAAGGCCAGGGTGGAAACCTAACAGGCCTGCTTAAGCAGCTCCTCCAAACGCCAATCCTGCAAGTCCTTCAAGGCCACCACTCCTTCTACCAGAATGGCAATCTTCCTGCTGACCATCGCCACCAATACATCCACCCAGGAGAGGCGCAAGTGCTCCCTCTCCTCCAGGGGAATGGGGTACAGCCTGCCCATTCTCTTACCAACCCAAAGGCCTGCATCTGGGACCTTCCACTCCTCATCTACCCTGGCCTTGACCACACGATGGACGTGAAAGGAGTAAGAGGGCTTCCGAATACCCTCGAGGAGTGGATCTTCTGCCTGTTCCGTGGGATTCGGCTGTGGATTGCCCATGATCTACAAAGCTACCAAAGCCTTGATAATGAGAGAGGGGAGCACATCCCTATAAAATATGCGAATGGCGAAGGAATCCTCCCCAGTAAGGAGCTCCCCCCTTCTAATGCCTCAGGGTCCAGATCCTCCAAATAATCAGACAGACCCTCTAGAGCCCCTAAGGGCACAAAGGACCCCATCGAGGCCTCATCCTCAAAGTCCGGGGACCTCTCCCATCCGGGAACTTCCCCACCGCCGGCACCAAAAGTTCCCCCTGAAAGGAGGCAGACCGTTAATCAGGGGACCCCCTCCCCAAGGCCTTGCTGCATTAAAAAAGTCTGATGCAGCAATAACATGAACTCTAGGCAAAAAAGGGACGCCCCCATTATTTAGACCCCCTCTAACCACCCTGGGGGGGTTCCAGGGCCACTGGCTTGAAAAAAAGAAGGTTCTTTGAGCTCTGAGGCAGAAGAAGAAGTAGCAGACAAGATGGCGGCCATTCCCACCAAAACAGCAGGTGTCCCGGCCATCCTCGAAGGGTGCTCGCAGACAAAAAGCCCCCTTCATGACTGCCTCTGATGCAGCCGGGCTGCTAAGCTCTCCACAATAGATGTACTCTCTTTAATACAGATGCGACACAGCCCTACCGCAAAGAGCAAGCTCCTGAAGCTGCCACATGCTGCACAACGGCTCCTCTCCGGGTCAGCTCTGTGTGCACCACATGGGAACATACTCTTGCCCTGACTCACCGGCTCCTGAAGGACCTGCTGTGTTGCCACTGTCTCTCCCGATGCTGCCTGCTGATCCTTTCGTTTTCTTTTTTTTGTATGGATTCAAGCAAGAGCAGAGAGTTGAACTCCCAGCCCCATCCCAAGAGTTGGGAAGGAGGAGGAGAAGGGGGGGAGCAGCTGTTTCCTAATGCCCAGAGGGAACTGAGAAATGGCTGGAGGAGAGGCTGGGGGAGGGACCCGTCGCCACCAGGTTCTGCACCCCCAAATCACAGCTCAGCACTTAACTAAGGAACAACAATAAACAGCCAGTACAGGCCTATGCTCATCTACCTGCTGGAGACTGAGAAATACTGGCTCTGCAGGGAAGTACAGGTTACTTAAGGGAAAACATTTGAGCTTGCTGTTCAGTCTCCCTCTGCTGGTGGATAAACATAATAACCCCCATGTCTGGACTGGACTGGAGGAGCAAACTGGAAATTAGTTTTTAACTAAAGCCTCTTCCAAATCATTACATTTCTTTTGCTTCACTTCCAGTTTCCATTTTTTCTTCCAGAAGGTTAATATTAGTCTCCCATCCTTAAACTCTTATATTTAACAGTTACTTGGCGACAGCTTCAGCTCAATACTGAATGGATAATGAGAATTTCAATTTGGTAATTGCTCCCCACAACATCTGAAGGCTGATTAGTGCAGGCTTAGATATAGCCAAAAATACTCACCGGCAATTGCTCTGCTCGCGCTCTGGGACACAGTTCAACCTGGCCAGCAGTTCCCTGTAGGAGCTCAATCTGTGGCATGCTCGGGGCCAAGATCCTACTCGCTCCAGCTTTGGTATTTTGGAGGTCAGATATGGCAGCCCTACTGTCACTGGAATCCAGCGTCCTACTGGTTCTCTTCAAAGTCTCAGCCACAGAATCCACAGGGATACAACGCTCTTCTAGGCTCAGCGAAATCTCTCCCTCCAGCACTTCCTTTCCAGGAGAAACCAGCAGTGGAGTCTGCCCATTGATAGCTTTTGAATGGACAAACCAATCCATAGGATCACATTCAGGGGAAATGTCTCGGGCTGCAGGGATATCACAGACAGTCCCCCCCTTTCTCTTCCGAGGGCATTCTATGGAGGTAAGCAGAAGAAGAAGTAATAAAACCACGGCAAGGACAGAGCTCTGCTTAGGAAACTCATACATCTGCCATCTTGCTTCCTCAAACTTTAAGTTCATCAATTTTTAGAGGTAAAATAAATTTTTTTCAAGTGCCATCAAGTCAATGCTGACTACTGGTGACCCAGAAGCCCTTGAGTTTTCTTGGCAAGATATGACCAGCAGTAGATTGCCAGGCCTTTTCTTCCAAGGCAATGGGCGGTAAAGTGACATGCCCAAGGTCTCAAGAACTGCCAGTGGGAATCTAACTCCAATCTCTTCAGTACTAGGCTGTGCTCTCTAACCACAAAGCTACTAAGAATCACCATTTTAAAGAGAATTTAAGAGGACCTGATGAGGATCAAAGTATATCTAGTTCACAACAGACGCTGACTGATTAGAAGTTGAATGGCTATTGCAAGTGCAGTTGATGTTCAGCATGTCATATTATGACATAGCTAAACAAATTTTGCAATCTACCTGGAATCAGCATCAACTCGATGGCACACAACAATAGAAGAAAAATCTTAGTATTTAAATTTTTTACTACCTGTTCTTCCTGGGTTTTTTGTGTATATTATAAAATGCCCCTGAGAAAAGTTGCATACGGGTGAAATCCCCCAGGGATCAGGAACTGTTATTGGCTGGAGAGCATATTGGAGCCTGCCAGAGAATGGAAAAGGTTGGAGGGTCATCAGTTTAACTCCTCCTAGAGGAGGGAGGAGGCATAGGAGGGAGAATGCCAGGGGTATAAAATTCCAGGAAGTATTCAAAATGAGGGTCTTTAGCTGCAAGCAACTGTACCATTGAGAAAGCAAAGTTGCTTCCATGTACCAGGGGTTCCCCGTAGACAGCAGGATATTCAATCCACATTGCATGGTGACGTTTCCCATGGAGTCAGTGAGTGCAGAGCCCTCCTCCAACTAAGAAGTCCTAGAGACTTCTTTTCCACCTGTGTGAGCAGATTCCCAATTTTTCATTCATAGATGGAATACAGAGAGTTGGGGGGGGGGGAGTTATGAGGGGAAGGAGGGAGGGTGAGTGTGACTACATTATCCTGCTGTCTACAGAGAAAGTGTAGTTACTCACCTGTAACAGGTGTTCTCTGGGGACAGCAGGAATCAGACCTCACATATGGGTAATGTTGACACCGACGAAGCCCGCGCAGATCCAATCCCCAACTTTCAAAGAAAACCTTTGGGAGCTACACCGCACATGCATGGTCACCTTCTCACCCAAAGGTGCCATCTTATCTCAGTATGATGACATAGCTCAATTAAGCATAAGAAGAAAAACAACTCCACGGGGAGGAAGGAGGGGTGTGAGGACTGATTCCTGCTGTCCCCAGAGAATATCTGTTACAGATGAGTAACTACGCTTTCTCTGGGAACAAGCAGGAAGTCAATCCTAACATATGGAACTCCCAAGCTACAGGCTACCGAAAACACCTGTAAAAGCCACAGACAACTCAAAAAGCGTACTGTAAAGGGCAGCAGGAGGCGCTGATTGGCTGGAAGTCTGACACTGCAGCAGCAGCAGCATTGAAGATGCAAGCCCCATTCCGGTAACCTGAACATCATGGGTTGGAGGGAAGGACTTGCACTATTCTCCAAAGAGGTGATGGAGTATGGCCTGGCCAAAGGCGCAATCCCTCCGGGAGGTCTCTTCCAAACAGTAGTGAACAGCAAAAGTGGGCACAGAGGACTAGGTGGCAGCCCGGCAGATGCCTAGTAAGGGCACCAAGCCCAGGTTTGCCACTGAGGCTGCCATGGCACGCATGCTGTAAGCCATCACATGATGCTCCAGAGAGAACTCCACGTGTCAATAAGCGAAGGAAATGCAGTTGACCACCCAGTGTGAGAGGGAGCACTTGAAGATTGCTACACAAGCCGATTGGGGTCAAAAGAGACAAAGTGTTGCACTGAGCGGCGATGGGGCTGTGTCCTCTGGATGTAAAAGAACAGGCACGCTTGCAGTCCAGCGTGTATAAGAAGGCTTCCACCCTGGAGGAATGAGCCTAGGGAAGAAAGTGGGCAATTCCACCTCTTGATTCAAGTGGAAGGCAACGACAACCTTTCACAAGAACTTGGGGTGAGTCCGAAGGACGACCCTGTTTTTGTGGAACCTGGTATAAGGCGCGTGTGCAACTAGTGCCTGCAGCTCACTAACAAGCCTGGCAGAGGTGAGCACCATGAGGAACACTATCTTCCAAGAAAGGTACTAGAGGTGGCAAGCAGTCATGAATCTAAGGGTGGAGCCATGAGCTTGCCCAAAACCACATTAAGATCCCACTGCACCCTCTGGTGGGCCAGGAGAGAAGACAGCCTCGCATAAACCGGCCCACCAGAAGGTGCAGTGATACAGCCTGACCATCCAGCGCATGGTGATGAGCCAAGATGGCACATAAATACACTTTGATAGTGTTGGACTTGAGGCCAGCCCCTAACAAATGCAGAAGGTTCTGTAAGATGTCCGGTATCACACAGGAAAAAGGGGTTAAGACCCTCATCTGCACACTAGTGCAAAAATCTGTGCCACTTAAAAGCATATGCCGGTCACGTGGGGTCCTTACGCAAGGCAAGGAGAACATCCTCAACTGACATGGAGAGGCAGTGATGCTCTACAGCTAGGCTCTCAGCATTCAGGCCATCAGGGTAAGGGATCGGAGGTTGGGGTGCAGTAGTGACTCATCTTCCTGGGACAGCAGGTCTGTGGCGCTCCCCAGTGGTAGTGGGTCCCACTGGCACAACTGCAGAAGCAGGGGGAACAGGGACTGCCTGAGCCACCTGGGCGCAATGAACAGGACTGAGGCAGCTTTCGCCTGGATCTTGAGAAGGGCCTACAGCACCAGGGGCATAGGCGGGAATGCATACAGGAAGCTCCTGGACCAGGAGAGGAGGAAGGCATGCGCAGCCTCATGTGCCCGAGCCGGCCTCTGGGAACAGAAGAACAGCAGCAGCATATTTTCTGGACTGGCAAAGAGGTTAATCTCCGGGATCCCCCAGCATCGGAAGACCTCCCCCAGCATGACCGGGTTCAGTCTCCACTCGTGGGGATGGAGGTCTCAGCTCAGGCAATCAACCAGTAAGTTGTCCTGGCCTGGCAAGTACATCGCTTTGAGGGAGATATTCCTCCCCATCGTGAAGTTCCAGAGACACACCGCCTCCCAGCAAAGATGGTATGAGCCCATGCCTCCCTGCTTGTTGAGGTAGTACACGCAGCCACCTGGTTGTCCATCTAGATCTGAACCACCTGTCCTTCCAGATGATCCTGGAACACTTGCAGGGCGTGAAAGACTACTCTGAGTTCCAGCAGGTTGATCTGTGAGGCACTCTCCTCTGGTGACCATGGGCCTTGTGACTGCAGGTGATCGCAGTGGGCCCCCCAGCCCAATTTGGACACATCCGTTGTGAGGATGTGTCGCACCTGGGGAGCCTAGAAAGGCACATCGGCTCTGAGGTTGAGGGGGTCCTGCCACCAGGCCAGAGAATTTGCTAGGGCCGGCATGATTTCGGTCCTCCAGATGGCCAAAGGCTGTGCCCACTGGGCACGAGCATCCATTGAGCTTGCCGCATGTGGATGCCATGTGCCCCAAGAGGCGGAGCATCTGTCTGTCACCACTGAGCTGCCCTGCATAGCCTGCACCAGGACGAAGAGGCATTGTGCCCAATCCAGTGGCAGGAAGGTTCTGGCTTGTGTGGAATCCAGTAGGGCATTGATGAACTCCAAGCACTGGGTGGGCAAGAGGTGGGACTTTGGGAAGTTCACCACAAAGCCCAGATGCTGCAGTAGCCCTATGGTGCGCTGCATACTTCCTCCAGCAAACTAGCTCATATGAGCCAGTTGTCCAGGTAGGGGAAGATGAAAATCCCCAGGAGCCTGAGGTGAGCAGCCATGACTTTTGTAAATACCCAAGGAGCTGAGGCTAGGCCGAAGGGAAGTACCCAGTACTGATAGTGTTGTCCGCCGAAAACAAACTGGAGGTACTGATCTGCCTTGAATGGATCAGGATATGGGTGTAGGCATCTTTGAGATCCCAGGAGCATAGCCAATCTTCCTGCAGGAGGTAAGGGAGCAAGGTTCCAAGGGATACCATTTTGAACTTTTCCTTGACCAGGCAGCGGTTGAGGTCCCATAGATCCAGGACGGGCCGGAACCCCCCTGTCTTCTTGGGGATCAGGAAGTAGCGGGAGTAGAATTCCCATCCTTGAAGAGGTTGAAGGATGGGTTCCACCGTTGATCCTTGATCAGACTCTAGAGTTCTCTTTGCAGAGGTTCCCTGTGCAAGGGGGTCCATAAGTAATTCCCCTGGGAAGAAGTGGGGAGGCAACTAGGCGAAGTGCAGGAGATAACCTTTCCCAACCACCTGCAACACCCAGGCATCCGTGGTGATGCTTGGCCACTGGTGTACGAAGTGGACCAGCTGTCCTCCTGTGAACCTCAGGCCTTGTACCTCCTGGGGGAGGGAGGCTATGCCCAAGGAATCAAAAGCTCCCCCAGGCTGTGACTGGGGCGCTGTTTGGGGCTTGGGGGCCTTTGGCTTATGGGGGCCATGTCCCTGGCCCCTGGCCTGCTGCCCCTGAGGGGGAGCATGGTAGGTCTGAAATTTGGGGAAGTTCCTGTAAGCCTTCTTGATCTTTGTGTGGAAGGGCTTTTTCCCCAAAGTCTTCCTGCAGGAAGGTTCAGACACTTTCTTGGACAGCCTGGCTCTGGTCATGAATTCCTTCTCCAGCTCATCGGCCTTCTCCATCATGGGCTTGCTAAAAAGATTTCCCTCCCCCCCCCCCCAGCAAGGGACATCAGCTAACTTGTCTTTAACCCACTGTTCCAAATTGGAAGACTGTAGCCAGGCAAGGCAGCAGGCACTAATGCCCACCGCAGCTACCCGAGCCGCCGACTCATAGCCTTTAAATGGCCGCCAGAGTTTGAAACTTGGAGCACTCCTTGACCGATGACACCACGGGTTCTGAAGTGCTCAAGCGGTTTGCTTGATAAACCAGCCAAGAACCCGGCGAGGTCCTTCATCAGGTCCCACAGGTATGCCTGGATCCAGGCTGTGAGCATGGAGCACTGGAAACACATCCTGCCAGAAGCATCCATTGTGCATGCCTCCCTACCAGGGGGCACCAAGGAGTACGTCTTTTAGCTCTTAATGCAACACATAGCCGACTCCATCACAATGGAGTTATGTGGCAGTTGTGTCTTCTGGAAGTCAGGGCTCCAGTCAACTCAATACTGCGAATCGAGTCAACGATTCACAATCAGCACTGTCACCGTGGTCTCCCACATCCTGAACAGGATAGGAGGGACATGGGCACCATCAGTACCTCTCAAGGAGGAGCCTCGTACAAGAGGATCTCGAGGTCCTCAGTATGCGGCTCATCTTTGGGCATCACCATGAAGATGAGTGCCTGGGACATCTCCCACACAAACTCCAGAAAGGCAGGTCCTCCGGAGGTGACCGCTGTCGATGATGTGGTGGGGATGGGTCGAAGAGGATGTCCCAGTGTAGGATGGTATCCGGAGATTCCTCTCAGTCTCCCACGCTGACTCGGAGCCGGAGGATATGGCGAGCGCCCCATGGTCATCGGACTGGCTCGGCATCGACGACTCTCGGCTGTGGGGTTCCTGCGCGGCCACACCAGATGCTATGTCGGGCCTCAAGTCGGTCGCCGATGGAGTCAACACCAATCAAGCCAGCCTTTCAAGGATGGGTGAAGCATACTCTGGGGAGGTCCTGGATGAGGTGGGTGGGCACTGACGACACGGCGTGACCAAGAGTTGGGCCCCTGTGTGCCTCAATGAACGCAACAAAACTGCGTTCCAAGGCCACCATTCTGGCCTCGATGCCCGACAGTACCGCAGGGGCAGGTGCCGGCTTCGAAGATGTCAAGGCCGGCATCAGGTCCCTGGCAGGGAAGTCACTGATGGTGATGGTGTCAGGGGACCTGACACGATCCCCTGACTCTGTTGACGACACCTCCCATTGGAACTGTTTGGCAGGGTGCTCCCGACTGATGTCACCAGCATCAAGTTGAGGACTCCGCACCTGGGTCCCGGAGGTCTTACTCCCCGGACCAAGGTCGGACCTAGACTTCAGCTTTGACAAAGCCTTTGACCCCCAGAGAAGATCCTCCAAGGACTCCGAAGCCTGACAATCCCGGGGCTCCAACTGAGTCAGACAGCGCAACGCTGAGTCACCCAACACTGACGTCGAAGGCAGGGATTCTGCCCCCAATGACAAATCGGAGGCAGACTTACTAAACAGCTCCCCCTGCCGCTTTTCACATTCCTTATGGGTCTTGGCCAATATCAAAAGGCAGAGTGGGCATTAAGACATGTCGTGGTCTGTCCTGAGGCATTTAATGCAGACTGTGGTGGTCTGTGCCACACTGCATAAATCTGGTCGACGACATAGCAGGAAAAATGAACCCTGAGAGATTAAACTCTGACATCTCTACCAGCTAGGTCACGAGCGAAAAACCCACGGGCCAAAAAGTAAGAAAAAGAAGCACCCGAGCGAAAAACATGATGCTGAGGCGTTGGACTTGGGCGACGGGAGGTGATCGATACCAAGAAAGGCAAGAAAAAATACTGATGAATGGAAAGAAAAATCAACTCTATCCGGGGTGCACAGACAGCACGTCTGCAGGGCTCCACGTTAAAAGAACACTGAGGTAAGATGGCACCTTAGGGTGGGAAGGTGACCGTGCATGCATTGTGTAGCTCCCAAAGGCTTTCTTTGAAAGTTGGGGATTGTATCCGTGCGAGCTCTGTCGGCGTCATTACCCATATGTAAGGACTGACTTCCTGTTTGTTCCTGGAGAACCCCCATTACAGGTAAGTAATTTTGCTTTCTCAGTGGACAAGCAGTCCTAATGTATCCACATTCCATGGTGAATATAGAGCTTCAGGCTGTGTTTTTATGTGTTGTTTCTGATGGCCTAGAGATTCTGTGGATGGTTGCTAGCAAAGCTGATGCAGAACTCTAACTAGCAAAAATATTCTCGAGGACTGCTTGACCAAAAGCAGTATCCTATTAGGTAGCCTAGTCCAGACAGTAGTGTTTTGCAAAACCATAGATGGGCTTCCAAGGGTCTGCTTTACTAATCTCTTGCAAAGGTGTAGCTTTTAAGCTTGAAGCTGTAGCAGTCTTTGCCCTGATTTGAGTTATGTTGTTTATTTATTAGTATTTAGCTCACTCCTTTCCAGTGGTAGCTCAAGGCACGTTACATTCAAGTACACAAGTACTGCCCTATCCCCAGAGGGCTTACAATCTAAGTTTATACTTGAGGCAATGAAGGATTAAGTGACTTGCTGGGGGCTGCATATCCACTTATATATCCACTTGCTGAGTGGCTGGTGGATGTGAGGATCGCCTGGTAACATGCCTGCCTGGTGCAAAGGTAGCAGACCTCACGCGCCACATAGACAAGGTTTTAGATAGCGCTGGGGAGGAATCTGCTGTATTGGTACATGTTGGTACCAATGACATAGGAAAATGTGGGAGGGAGGTTCTGGAGTCCAAATTTAGGCTTTTAGGTAGGAAGTTGAAATCCAGAACTTCCAGGGAAGCATTCTCTGAAATGCTTCCCGCACCATGCACAGGGCCCAAAAGGTAGATGGAGCTCCAGAGCCTCAATGCATAGATGAGACGATAGCGCAAAGAAGAGTGTTTGGGATTTTTTAGGAACTGGGAAACTTTCTGGGAAAGGGAGAAGCTCTTCTGAAGGGATGGGCTTCACCTGAACCGGAATGGAGCCAGGCTGCTGGCATTAACATTTAAAAAGGAGATATAGCCATTTTTAAATGAGATAATAGGGGAGAAAATCGACTGTCACCAAAGAGCGCATGGTTCAAAAGAGTGTATCCTTGAAGGATATTAACAAAACAAGTGAGTTAGGACATCCAGAGAGATTCCAATAAAGGTAAAAGTTACCCAGATGCCCTTAAGTACAGAGCTAAAAGATTACAAAATTACCCCATCAACTGATAACCAAATAAATATTACTGAAATACAACCTCTAAGATGCCTGTATGCAAATGCTAGAAATCTAAAAAATAAGATGGAAGAGTTAGAACATACAACTCTAAATGAGAGATTAGATATGAATGGTATCTCAGAGACCTGGTGAAGGAGGACAACCAGTAATCTTGAAGGACTACAAAAAGGGACTGCTACTTCTGGAGAGAGATCTGCAATTGTAAATATTTACTTCTGCAGATTTTTCTAAATCTTGGGGGAAAAGGAATTCTTTAGATTAAAGCTGATTAATCTGTATAAATTAGAATCCAGTGTATTTGTTAAATCAGTCAAGGCCTAGTATCAGCAAAGAGCTTTTAGTTAAGTTAAAAACTCAATCGGTAGCTTTCAGTTTAAGTTTAAAACTCAGCAGAGAGCTTCTAGTTTAAATTTAATACTCAGTCAGAGTATAGTATCAGCAAGAAGCTTTAATTTAAAGCACATCAGAGTATAACTTAGCATAAAAGGAAAAACAGAGAAATTATTCTTTGAGCAATAAATTGTTTCTAGAGACCTTTACAAGGGAGTAAGAGACCTGTAAAATTGTTTTAAATACGTGTTAAAGCCAAATAACAAATCAAAGGGGCATTTTGAAAGACTCCCTCTATCCAAGCAAGGGCTGTGTGAATCACCCAGGAAATTGGTCATAGATTACCTTAAAAGCACAGAACAGGACCCAAAAGGACCCGTTCCACATGCAGGATCCAAAAAGCAGGCATAGCTCTGGAGTCTCAATGCGTGGATGAGATGATGGTGCAAGGAAGAGGGTTTTGGATTTGTTAGGAACTGGGGAACATTTTGGGGAAAGAAGGGGCTCTTCCAAAGGGATGGGCTCCACCTTCACTGGGATGGAACCAGGCTGCTGGCATTAACATTCAAAAAGGAGATCGAGCAACTTTTAAACTAGATAATAGGGGAGAGCCGACAGTCGCCCAAGAGCACATGTTTCGGAACAATGTATCCTTGAAGGATATTAGCAAAAGACTGAAATTAGGGCATATCAGCAGAGAGGTACCAATAAATACAACAGTAGCCCAAATGCCCTTGAGTACAGAGCAGACAGAGCTTAAAGATTGCAAATTACCCCTGCCTACCAATAGTCAGATTAACATGAATAAAATATAGCTTCTAAAATGCTTGTATGCAAATGCCAGAAGTCTAAATAAATAAGATGGGAGAGTTAGAATATATAGTACTAAATGAGAGGTTAGATATGATTGGTATCTCAGACATGGTGGAAGGAGTACAACCAGTGGGGCACTGTGATACTGGATACAAACTATATCGTAATGATAGGGCAGATCAAATTGGTGGAGGGTTTGCACTCTATGTTAGAGAGAGCATTGAGTCACAAAGGATTAAAGTTTTACAGGAAACAAAATTCAATATAGAATCTCTATGGATTAAAATTCCATGTACAAAGGGGAAGGAGAAGGCGATGGCAGTGGAGGTGTATCATCGACCGCCTGGCCAGAATGAACAAATGGATGATGAAATGCTCAAAGAAATCAAGGAAGCTAACAAACGTTACTGCACAGTAATAATAATGGGTGATTCAATTACCCCATTATCGACTGAGTCAGTGTCACGGCAGGACATACTAGGGAGATTTCTAGATGAAATAAATGACTGCTTCTTGGAGAAGCTGGTTCATGAACCGACCAGAAGGGAAGCCATTTTGGACCTAGTCCTTAGTGGAACACAAGATCTGGTGCAAGAGATAAGGGTGTTGGGGCCACTTGGCAAGAGTGATCATAGTATGATCACATTTGACTTAATAAAAGAGGAGGGTCGGTAAGGAAATCCACAGTACTACCGTTTAACTTTCAAAAGGGAGATTATTATAAAATGAGGAAAATAGTTAAGAAAAAACTAAAAGGAACAGTTGCAATGGTTAAAGATTTACATCAAGCATGGGTGTTGTTTAAAAATACTATCTTGAAAGCCCAGACCAGCTGTATTCCACATTTTAAGAAAAGTGGAAGGAAGTGCAAAAAATTGCCAGCATGGTTTAAAGGTGAGGTCAGAGAGGTTATTGTTGCTTGCTGTGGGAGCAAAAACACGAAATAAAGACAACCCAAACTTTGGTTACACAATGCAAGGTGCCACCATAGAAACCACCACCCAGGAAAAAGATTTAAGCGTCATCGTGGATAAAGCGTAGTTACTCACCTGTAACAGGTGATCTCTGGGAATTTAGTCTTCACATATGGATGACATCGGTACCGAGAGAGCCTGCGTGGAAAGCTCCCCAGCTATCTATAGGAAAGCGTCCCAGCTATCAATAGGAAAGCTTTTGGGAGCACTCCACTGTGCCTGAGCTGGTGCCTTCCCACTCTTCCAGCGTACTCACCTCAGTTGAGTATATAGCTGAAAAAAAGGAGAGTAGAACAGAGAACAGAGAGAATCCTACAACTCCGCAGGGATGTGGGCGGGTTGTGAAGATTAAATTCCTGCTGTTCCCGGAGATCATCTCCAGGAACAAGCAGGAATGAGGTCTTCCCATATGGGACTCCCTAGCTCCCATATCTCAAAGGGAGGACCCAGTGAATGTCAGACAGGGTCATTGGCCTCGACTTCCCCATCACGGAGATCTGGTCAGAGTGGGCGGGGCAAAGGAATTGTATCTACATCCCAAAAACACATACATACATACATACAATACCAACCAAAGCCCTTACAATAACATCCCCATCATCCACAATCACTACAGGAATCCTTATAATAACATCCCAACCACCCATAACCAGCATCAAAACCCAACACACAGCAATACATACTCAAACCCCCACTATCATCATTCGCGCAACAACCCTGACAAACCCCTCCATAGACTCATACAAATAAAACCCCAACCCTATAGCACAATAAACAAACAAGCTAATAACTCAAACTCTAACCTACAAATCATCTTAATAAACATCCGTTCTTTAAGAAATAAAATACCAATAATCAATGATATAATAAAGGACACATCCCCAGATGTTATCTGCATCACTGAAACATGGCTCACACCCACAGACACCATACTACTAAACCAGTTAGCAACACAGCAATATGACATATTCAACTGTCATCGGAATATAAAAAGAGGAGGAGGCGCTTTAATACTCACCAAAAAAGACCTAAAATTCACCCTAACAAACTTAAACAATATAGACGGAATAGACTTTGTCAATATAGAAAATAGAACCCTTGCCCTCGCCCTCATCTACCGACCCCCATCATCTGATCAAAATAACCTCACCCCTATCCTAGAACATGCTTGCACAGCATCTCAAAGCAAACCACTCATACTCCTTGGTGACTTGAACCTTCCATCACTGACCAATTCACAATCAAATAACTTCATAGAAGCTATGACACAATTGGGATATACACAAATAATACAAGCCCCCACACACAATATACTTGACCTAATCTTCCTTCCCTCTATGCTCTACAATCACCAACCACACACCACTCCAACCATAACCGAAGTACCATGGTCTGACCACTACCTTATTACAACTTACATATCAATACAAGCCCCAAAAAACCCCACAAACAAACCTACTTACACTACACGATTCGCACACTTTAATAAGAATACATTCCTCAATGAAGTATTACCCAAACTCAACACAAACTCATCAGACATCAATTCAACCATATCATATTGGAATTCAACCATTCAAAATGCAGCTGCCCCCACACAAGTCTTACATAGACAAACAAAAAAGACTGAAAAATGGTTCACGAAAGAGCTAACAAAACTAAAAAAAGAGCTAAGGAAACAAGAAAAGAGATGGCGGAAAACAAAATCGGATGATAACAAATCCCAATACATGATATTACTTACTGGATACAAAAATGCAATCAACAAATCAAAAAGAGACTACCACTCTAAAGTACTAAACTCAGCCATCAACCGCCCGAGAGAACTATTTGCGATAGTAAAAACACTAACTAAAACTAATAACACCGAGCCTAAACAACCAGCAATAAATGTACACACACTTGCAACACACTTTGCAGCGAAACTAAAAAACAAAACCACTACTCTGACACCAATATTCACAAGCACTAAACACATAAACGAATGGACAAACTTCCACATAATAGATCAAAAACAACTCCTTAAAATTGTAACAATGATCAACACAACAACCTCCCCACTAGACCCATGCCCTGTATCATGGATTAAATGTGTGAAGGAGGAACTGGTGCAAAATCTACAACACATAGTGAACCAATCTCTCTCACAAGGCATAATGCCTAATGCCTTAAAACTCACAACACTTAGACCAATATTAAAGAACAACAAGCTTGACCCAAAAGACCCGAACTCATACAGACCCATAGCCAGCATCCCATTTATAGCTAAAATAATAGAAAAAACAATTCAAATACAGTTACAAGAACACATTGATGAACATAAACCACTTGACCCACACCAATTTGGGTTTCGCCCATTCCATGGAGTAGAAACTCTACTAATCACCCTAATGGATTTCCTCATCAGAGGTACAGATGACAACAACCAAGGCTTCCTACTTCTATTTATAGATATTTCTGCCGCATTTGACAATATTAACCACTCCACACTGATCAACAGACTTCAAAGCTTAGGTATAGGCGGGACTGTACTGGATTGGTTCAAGTCCTACATATCAAACAGATTAATACGCGTACAAATCGACCAAGAAGCATCAGAACCATTCCCTCAAGGCCAAGGAATACCCCAAGGGTCAGCCCTCTCCGCCCTCCTGTTTAACCTGTATCTACAACCAATAACAGACATATTTAAAAAACATAGGATTAACCACTTTATTTACGCTGATGACATCATGCTCGCTATCCCTATAACCACTAAAAACCCCTCATATGATACTCTATCAGAATGTATGACTGAAACCTCCCTCCTGGTTAGAATATAACTACCTCAGCATCAACCTCAAAAAAACGGAAGCAATGTTCGTAACGAGGTCATCAAACACAGAGAACACCTTCCCTGAAACAATCACAATTAACAAAACATCCATACCTGTTAGAAAGGAAGTAAAATATTTAGGTGTTATAATAGATCACACACTCACCATGCTACCACACATAAAACAAACCGTAAAAACTATCTACTACAAGCTAAAAACTATACAGCATCTAAGGCCACTCCTAGAAACACAAGATTTTAGATCTGTAGTAAATACACTAATCACCCCCCACTTCGACTACTGCAATAGTCTATTAATAGGCCTCCCTCAAAAATACACATACCTTCTTCAAAGAGCTCAGAACATCTGTGCAAAAGTAACAGCCAAAGCACGTCTAACAGACCACGTAACCCCAATACTGCTAGAACTACACTGGCTCCCAATCAACAGCCGAATCAGATACAAAACTATCCTAACAACCTTTAAACTCATAAAAGACATAGCCCCCTCACATCTATCCACACTTCTACAATCACCAAACAAAACTAGATCACACAGACAAAATGAAGCCTACTCTCTCATCACACCAAAAGCCATCAGGAAGACAAAGAAAACTACTAGCTCCAGAGCTTTCACTTTCACTGCCCCTACGCTATGGAATGACCTCCCAATAGACCTTCGCGTCATAAATGACCTCTATCAGTTCAGGAAAGAGCTAAAAACTTACCTCTTTACTGAACACTTTGAAATCCCATATTCCCCAAAACACCTCCATAACCATGGTAATACACACACGAACCCCCCTACTCAAAACTAACTCCCCTGTCATTAACCCTAAACACTTCCCCGATTTACGTCAAAAAAGGAAATAAATTCCATAACATACACAACCACTGTAAATATCCAATGTAAATAAGTTAATGGATGTTTGTATTATTAGTACAACTTGAAGTTGAAGTTTTGTTCAATGTAAACAGTTAAACTCAACCGTTCATTGTAAATAGTTAAATCTAATTGTTCAATGTAAATGTATACATCTGTGTACAGTTGTTAAAATGTTCCCTGTAAACCGCCCTTGATCGCTGGAAGGGGCGGTATAGAAATATATACATAAATAAATAAATAAATAAATAATAAATAAATAAAAAGATGCTGAAGGATCGCCTGGCCAAAGGCGGCATCCAGCGGAAGT
This sequence comes from Ichthyophis bannanicus, assembly GCA_033557465.1. Lineage (NCBI taxonomy): Eukaryota > Metazoa > Chordata > Amphibia > Gymnophiona > Ichthyophiidae > Ichthyophis > Ichthyophis bannanicus. The sequence goes on along the minus strand of CM066039.1, from coordinate 157,387,443 downwards.
CCTTGTCCAAGCAGTAATGGGCTGCAAAGGTATGGATGGAGGACCATGTAGCAGTTCAGCAAATCTCAGCAATGGGTACTATACGTAAGTTTGCCACAGAGGCCAACATTGCCCAGACATTGTGAGCAGTGATGTGTCCCTCGAGGGAAAGTCCTGCTTTGTCATAAGAAAAAGATATGTAGTCAGCAATCCATCACAACAGAGAGCGTTTGGTCACTGGGAGACCCAGGTGTGCCGGGTCAAAAGACACAAATAGCTTAGAGGTTTTCCTGAGGTTTTGTGTTCTCTGGAGATAGAAGGCCAGGGCCCTCTTGCAGTCAAGGGTATGCAGAGTTGCTTCTGCACAGGAGACTGTGGTCTTGGAAAGAAGACCAGGAGGATGACAGATTGATTGATATGAAAAGGGGAGACCACTTTCGGAAGGAAGTGGGGATGTGTTCGTAGGACTACTTGGTGACAACGCATGTATGGGGCGTGAGCTACTAGGGCTTGTAACTCTCTGACATGCCTGGATAAGGTCTAGGCAATTGAGGAAGAGCACCTGTAGCAGCTGATAAGCATGCAATAAATAATACCAGGAGTCAGTTCAAAGATCCAAGCCAATTTATTGTGCACATGGCTCAGTTAGTCAAAGCTTCAAAAAAGGACTGAGCAATGGAGAACAGGAACAACTTCCTTATATACAAGATTCACAGTTTGATACAGGCAAACTTTCTATTGGTCCCAACGCCCCCTGCATCTATCCAATCGGGGACCCTCTCTGGGTCACCCTGTTCCCCCTTCTCAGGCTATTCTAACAAAGGCTCAGTTTCTAGACATAAACACATCCCTACTACAAGGTCATCTCTAGGCTCAGAGAATGTGAGAATGCAAAACACTGGAACATATCTATCATCAGCATAAAATAATTGAATAAGGATTAACACAAACTTATCAAAAGCAGTTTAGAGCGGTTTAAAGGCAGATCCTCAGACCTTCACTGACTCTGATCTTTCTCAGCACTACTATTTCTAAGTGGGGGTGGGGACTCAGACCTAGCTTGCAGGCCTCTCATATTTGCAGACTATTATAGGCCATAGCCTGCCACATTCCCCCCTTTGATTATTCTCAATCGCAAGTGAGAAAGGGTGAGAATTAAATCACATATTATACTTGCGTAAAAGCATCATTTTGGGGTATAGGGTAATATTGCCACACAGCTAAAACTTTTGTAGCTGCCTTCTGTTCTATGGTGCTATCAATGGCTGCTGACTTTACTCGACTGTGATGAATCCAGGGTTCGAGTTCTCTCATACATGTACCGGCTATTATATAGGCCATAGCCTACCACACACCTTCCAGGATAGATAATAGAGGTGTATGGTTGCTAGCGGCTCAAAGAGCGGTTTGAGGGGTTGAGCTAGCACTATGTTGAGATCCCATGCCACTGGTGGTGGGTGAATAGGTGGCTTGGTGAGGAGTAGACCCCTCATGAATCGGGCCACTAGAGGAGCTGTGGAGATGGGTTTGCCATCCACAGGGTTATGAAAAGCTGAGATAGCACTAAGGTGTACTCGAACAGAGCTCAATTTAAAATCAAGTGAGGATAAATGCCAAAGATAGTGCAGTAGCGTAGGAACTGATGTTTCAAATGGGTTATGAGCATTTTGAGAGCACCATGTAGCATATCTATGCCACTTGTGGGAATAAGCCTTCCTGATGGAGGGTTTTCTGGAGGAAAGGAGGCTATCCTTCACCTCCGCAGAGAGAGGAAGATCTTGAAAAACTACGCTTTCAAGAGCCAGGCAGTTAGGCAAAGGGATCAGAGATTGGGATGGAGGAGTGCTCCGTTGTCCTGTGAGAGGAGACCTTGTCTGGATTCCAACGGGATTGGTGAGTTCTGTGCCAGATGAAGCAGGAGGGAAAACCATGGTTGATGAGGCCAGTGCGGGGCATGAGTATTATGGAGCTCTTGTCTGTTCTCAGTTTGAAGAGAATTTGAGATTAGGGGGGATGGGGGGAACGCATATAGGAGTCCCCGCCCCCAATGGATCATGAATGCTTCCGATGCCAGACTGAGCCTGAATGGTATTTTGGAGCAGAACTAGGGAAACAGAGTTTCTGCTGAGTGGCAAAGAGATTTATCCAAGGAGTTCCCCAGAGGTGGAACAACTCTGTTGCCTTTGTCAGATCGAGAGACCATTCATGGGGTTGCAGGATGCGACTCAGGCGGTCTGCCAGGAGGTTGCTCTCTCCTGGAATGTAAACTGCATGTAGGTTCACGTGGTGTTGGATGGCAAAGTCCCAAAGTTCACAGGCTTCCTGACACAGAGGGAGAGAGCCCATTCCCTCTTGTTTGTTGATATAAAACATTCACACCTGATTGTCTGTCCTTATGAGGATTGGACTGTTGGAGAGTTGATGTTGAAAAACGTGGAGGGCAGGGGTGGCTCTATAATGAGGTGAAGTGAGGCGGCTGCCTCAGATGGCAAAGTTTTGAGGGCGGCAAATGCACCCAAAACAGCCACCTCACTTCGCCTTCAAAAGGCTAAAAAAAACCCAACAAAATAAAAAAGCGCACAAGTTGCTGCCGCTGCCGAGTCCGCTTCTCGGCAGCAGCAAACTCACCGTCTCCCTTCTTCTTCTGCAGCCGTGGCTCCCTGCCTCTTAGGGAACTGCGGCTGTGCTGGTAACTTCAACAGACTGAAAAGAGAAGCCGGTGCGGAGCCTTCCTGTCTCTTGAAGGGCTCCATGCAGCACTGTCCTGTCCCCAACTTCCTTTTGGGGCGGGACAATGCTGCACGGAACCCTTCAAAAGACGGGAAGGCTCCGCACCAGCTTCTCTTTTCAGTCTATTGCAGTTACCAGCACAGCCACGGTTTCCTAAAAGGCAGGGAGCCACAGCTGAAGGAGGAGGTGGTGGCGGCACAGGAACTACAGTGGGGGAAGGGGGGGGCGGTAGCAGGCTGACATGGAGAGAGGGGAGGAGGGGGCATGGAACTGACAAGGAAAAGGTGAGATCTGCAATGGAGCTGACATGGAGGGGGAGGGAAAGGGCTGGAAAGGAATTGACAAGGGAAAGGTGGGATCTGCAACTGGGCTGACAGGGGGGGCTGGAAGGGAATTGAAGTGAGGGGAAGGTGGGGTCTGCAATGGGGATGACACAGGGGAAGGAGGGGGCTGGAAGGGAAATGACGTGATGGGAAGGTGGAGTCTGCAACTGAGTTGACACTGGGGGAGGAGGGGGCTGACACTGGCGGAGGAGGGGCTGGAACTGACAAGGGTTCCCTCTCATCCAGCAGGAACAACCGGGGTGCTGCTGGTGTCGGACAAATCAGCCTGATTGCTGCAAGCGATCAGGCTGATTTGTGCGGCGGCGGCACTCCAGTTGTTTAAATTTTAGATTTTGCCGCCTCTGCCCTGCCTCTGCCTCCCCGCCACTTTTTTTTTTTTTTTTGCTGCAAGCATTCTTGAGGAAAACAACACAGCAGGAAGGCAGAGTCAGGGCAGAGGCGGCAAAATCTAAAATTAAAACAACTGGAGTGCCCCCACCGCCAGATGAGAGGTACAGGTGGAGGGAGTGGGGACAGGAGGAGGACAAGGAGAGACAAAGGTGAGAGATGGGGGACAAAGGGGAAGACAGGGAATAAATACGGGACAAAGGGGGAGATGGAGACATATTGGAAAAAGGGGGAGACAAGGAGACAAGTACTAGACAAAGGGGAGAGACAGGGGGACATACTGGACAGGGGATAAATGCTGGACAAAGGGGAGAGACAGTGCGGGTTAGGATTATAATGGGCTGATGGGGGGGCTAGCACTGGTAATGGGCAGATGGGGGGCTAGCACTAATGGGTTGATTAGGGAAGGCTAGGACTGGGAATGGACTGATCGAGCTGGGGGCTGGGACTGGTAATGTGCTGATTAGGGGGGCTAGCACTGGTAATGGGCTGGGGGGCATGAAATGAGCTGATTAGGGGAGGCTAGGACTGGTAATGGACTGATGGGGTGCTAGCATTGGAAATGAGCTGATCAGGGAGGCTAGGACTGGAAATGGACTGATGGGGGATAGGACTAATAATGGGCTGATTAGGGGAGGCTAGCACTGGAAATGAGCTGATTAGGAGAGGCTAGGACTGGTAATGGGCTGATGGGGGGGTAGGACTGGTAATGGACTGAGGGGGCTAGCATTGGAAATGAGCTGATCGGGGAGGCTAGGACTGGAAATGGGCTGATTAGTGGAGACTAGGAATGGTAATGGGCTGATTAGGGGAGGCTAGCACTGGTAATGGGGTTGAGGGGGGACTAGCACTGGAAGTGAGCTGACTGGGGGGGGGGAGCTTCAACTGGGAATGGGCTGATGGTGGGGAGGATAGAGCTGCTGGCCTTGGAAGAAAACTGGGGGCTAGTGCTACAAATGGGCTGATGTGAGGGGATGGGAAAATGGGACTGGAAGGGAGTCGATGCTGAGAGGGGCTTCCTTGGTATTTGGACTAGAAGGAGCTGGACAGTGGGGATGGAGGGGGACTGGAAGGGAATGGACACCAGTGGCAGTCATGGGAACGCAAGTTGACATTGGAAGGTACTGGGAGGGAGGAATGGAAAGGGGAAGGGTTACGGGGGCTGGAAATAGGCTGATGGAAAGAAGTGAAGAAAACAAAAGAAGAGATAAGAAATGGCAGATGGACATAGACCACAGAAAGAAAGCTAAGAGAAGACAGGAAAGCAAAAGCCTCAGATCAGGACCAGCATGATCAGAGAATAAAATGGTTAGACAACAAAGGTAGAAAAAATATTTTTATTTCATTTTAGTGATTGGACTTTGTGCTATCTTTATATTTTACACAGTATTGGGGAACTGCACCTCTTATTTATCTGATGTTGCACAGCATGTGGACTCTGGCTTACTGGGGTTTTAGTTTAAATTTTGTCTACATATTTTTATTTTTACTTTAGATTATGGTTACTTATTCTGTACTCGGTGAGGGTCGATGTTGTGAGTGCGTGACTGAGGCCAGGTGTTCTGTTAACATGGAGTTTGTACATGAAGATCTATACTGTACTGTAGTAATTTGACTTGTTCAGCTTTTCAAATAGGTGTATGGATGTTCCAGGGCCCACTGTAGTATTTACAGTGACGCTTTTTTTGGATGGGCTCCTTATGTGAGTTTTGGAAGTTTGTGTTGGTATGATTTGCTCTTTGTTGTAGGATTTTGTATTAGTTCACAATATGCCTCATACTGGAGAACAGTGGTTGTTGTTAGTGAGATGATCAGAATCAGATTTTTTTTTTAAATATTGAGTTCTGTGGGTGAATGTCCTGCTTCTGCTCTGCACCCACTGTGGATGCAAAATATATGTTGAAAAAGAAAACCAAGAACCATAACGCAGTTTATAACAACAAAATAAAAATGAGTTATAATTTAGTTTTATAAACTGTGCTGTTGGTTCTTGCTCTTTTTTAGTTCCTTGGTGTGCAAACAGGACCGTACCTAGCCCTGTACAAGTGATGCAACCGCTGGCAGGACAACAGCAGGCAGCCGAAATGCGCCCCCAAAGCCTTTTCGCAGCACTTTAAACAGGCCTGGTCCCTCTCTCCTCTGATACGATGTCAGAGCAGGGAGGGACAGATCTGCTTAAAGTGCCGGTGCCTTTCAGATCGGGCACATGCCCTCCGTGCTCCTCCCCATACCTCCATCCAGCGCTGCCTGCTCTTTCCCTGCTGCCAGTGCCGCCGTGAAAAAAACAGAGGGCAGCAGCAGCAGGGAAAGAGCAGGCAGCGCTGGACGGAAGTATGGGGGGAAGGAGGGAGGCATGTGCCCAAGCTGCAAGTCACACAGGGCGCGATTGCAGCTTGGTACAGCCCTGTGTGCAAACATCTTGCATTCCCTCCATATAATCTAATTGGCTTTTTTGTTTGGTTCACTCCCTGTTTGGCGTTCTGTAAAAGCTCCGCCCCCCTCTAAGGGTGGGGGGCACCATCTCATTCTTTGCCTCAGGCAGCAGATTGCCTTGAGCCGCCCCTGGTGGAGAGTTTTCGTGATTGCTCGAAGCTCCAAAGGTTTATCTGTTGTTTGGACTCTTGCACTGTCCAGAGACCCTGTGTGCAGACAGACTCCGTGTATGCTCCCCAACCTTGTTTGGAAGCATCAGTCGTCAGAGTATGCTATGGCTGGGGTGTCTGAAAAGGTGACCCTGCAAGTACATTTTCTGGGATGTACCACCACTAGAGGGAGCCAACCAGGGGAGATGTTATTTGGATCATATCCCGTAATTTCCCTGTGGCCTGAGTCCACTGGGTTGCGAGTGTCCATTGTGTTTGACGCATGTGGAGCTTGGCGTATGAGACTACATGCACTGTGGAAGCCATGTGGCATAGTAGGGTTATAAAACAGTGTGCTGAAGCCTCTTGACTTGCATGCTTGTAGCCAGTTGTATCAAGCGGGTCATGCGGTCTACCGGGAGAAAAGCTTTGCACTGCTTGGTGTCTAGATTAGCACTTATGAATTCCAACCTTTGTGTTGGAATAAGGTGTGACTTTGGAAAGTTTATGACGAACCCGAGGGATTACAGAAGGGTTAGGGTCTTTTGCTGAGACAAGCAGAGTTCTCCAGGAGTGTCTACCTTTATTAGTCAGTCGTCCAAGTAGAAACATAGAAATATGACGACAGAAAAAGACCACATGCCCTATCTAATCTGTCCTTCCATATCAACAACTACAACAGTCCCCTTTTTACCTTTAGAGATCCTCTGTGTTTGTCCCATGCTTTTTTGAATTCAGTTACTGTCCTCATCTCTACCACCTCCACTGGGAGACTATTCTATGGATCCACTACTCTTTCCATAAAGAAATATTTCCACATATCACTCCTGAATTTTCCGCATATCACTCCTGAAGTAGGGGAAAACAGATCTTGTGTTTTTGAAGATGAGCCGCCACTACAGCCATGCATTTTGTGAACACTCTTGGTGCAGATGCTAGGCCGAAGGGGAGAACCCTATATTGATAATGGGTTCCTCGACATGTGAACCTGAGATACTGCCTGTGGCTTGGGTGTATCAGGATATGTGTATAGGCCTCTTTGAGGTCTAGAGAACAAAGCCAGTCGTTTTCTTGGAGGTAGGGAAGAAGGGTCCCCAGGGAGATCATCTTGAATTTTTCTTTTACCAGGAATTTGTTTCGATTTCTGAAGTCCAGAATGGGCCTTTTGCCTCCTGACTTCTTTGGAATGAGGAAGTAGGGGGAGTAGAAGCCTTTGAACTGGTCCTGAAGAGGAACTGCTTCTACGGCTCCTTGTGTAAGGAGAATGTTTATTTCTTGCTGGAGGGGAGGCCTCTGGGGGGAGTTGGAAAGATAGTCCCCTCTGAAATAGTGAGGGGGAAGCTCTTGAAAGTTGAGTTGATACCCCTTTTGTATAATGGTGAGAGTTCAGTTTTTTGTGGTGATGGTATGCCATCTGTGGCTGAACAGCGAGAGCCTTCTTGGAATGGGCATCTGATCCTGCAGAGTCTGTTGGGAACTGGCTATGTTTCCTATCTGGGAGTCAAAAACTTGACATAGCAGGAACTGGTTGAGTTTGAGGTTGTGTCTTAATGAGTCTGGGCATCTTGGCCTGCTTGGGGCCCTACTACTTTTGTTGTGGGTGATAGGCTGGCTGGGAATAGGAAGGATAAAACCTTCTTTTCTTGGATTAGAAGGGTTTTTTAGGTGGTGTCTTCTTTTTGGAAGGGTCAGATATTTTCCTAGAGAGCTGCTTGAGGGTGGTATCATAGGTCTCTAGTTCCCCTGACTTCTCCCGCCAGTTCTTACCAAAGTGGCTTTAACCCATGTAGGGGATGTTGCCAAGCTTTTCTTGGACCCATTGTTCCAAATCTGAGGCCTGAAGCCAAGCCAGACGTCTTTATTTATTTATTTTATTCTCTTATATACCGCGCTATTCTGCATCAGTGCGGTTTACATTGAATAAACTGAAATTACATTGAACAGGGCATTATAACTTGGAGATAACTAATTTTACAGGGAACATGGCCTATGGAGGGTTAAGTGGCTTGCCCAAGACCACAAGGAGCACCTGTGGAACTAGAAACCCCAGTCCTTCTGGCCCAAGGTTGCTGTCCTCTAGTGGGATTTGAACCCCCGACCTTCCGGCCTGAAGTAACTTGCCCCAACCACTATCCTTGGTCTTGCCCCTATACCTATAAAAGAGGCTCTGCTGGATGACTCAAACGCATCAAAGGTGGCTCTGTTGACAAATTTTGATACATTTTGACTATGGGAGAGGACAGCCTGGAATGCCGGTTGTTTTTCCTCTGGAAGGAATCCCTCTGAGTCCTTATTCAGTTCTTTAAGAAACATCCCCATATAGAGGATACAGGAATTAATTCTACTAGCCAGCATCGATGCCTGAAAAGAACACCGGACAAAGGAATCGAGGTTCCTCGATTCACAGCCCGAAGGAACTGAAGCATGGATCTTTCTGTTCTTTATCCGGCGCATCACCGATTCCACCATCATAGAATGGTGAGGAAGCTGCTGTTTTTGAAAGCTGGGGCAGTTGGATATTCGATACATAGTAGTCAATCGACGACTTATAGGGGAGACGGTAAGAGGAGTCTCCCACATTCTTAGCATCAAATTGTGTAGTATTCGATGCACCGGTAGGATGGTGGTTTCTTGCAGTGCCGCGGGATACTGGAGTATCTCCAACTCCTCCGCCCTTGGTTCCGGTTCTGATGTTGCCTGGATTGAGAGGCCCGCTGCCATGTCCCTGATAAATTCCTGAAAGGACATCCTCAGGAGGGGATTTTCTGCATGTATTAGCCAATGGTGATGAGGGTTCTGAGGCAAAGTTTAGAAGGTCGTCGGAATCCAATGACCGGTGATCAGAATCGGATGTGTCGGTATCGGACTCCAGTGAGTATCGACCGTGCCGATGCAGAGTGTCATGTCAATGCCCCTCAATGTCTCTGGGGTCATAGAAACATAGAAATATGATAACAGAAAAAGACCACATGGCCTATCTAGTCTGTCCTTCCATATCAACAACTACAACAGTCCCCTTTTTACCTTTAGAGATCCTCTGTGTTTGTCCCATGCTTTTTTGAATTCAGTTACTGTCCTCATCTCTACTACCTCCACTGGGAGACTATTTCACGGATCCACTACTCTTTCCGTAAAGAAATATTTCTGCATATCACTCCTGAATCTATCTCACGTTGTATTATAGTACACAATGTAAATAGCGCTTTATATCTCTGTAAAACACACTATGTTACTTTACATGTAATTATCATTACTACATGTTCATATTATCACTGCTTTTATATTTCTTGTTTGTTAAACCGCTTTGATTGTTTGATAAGGCGGTATAAAAATATCATTAAATAAATAAATAAATCTCCCTTCACCCTCATCCCATGTCCCCTCGTAGCAGAACTTGCTTTCAATTGAAAGAGGCTCTCTCCCTGAACATTTATGCCACGGAGGTATTTAAACATTTCAATCATATCACCTCTATCCCGCCTTTCCTCTAAGGTGTACATATTAAGATCCTTCAGTCTGTCCTCATATGCTTTATAATGAAGACCACTAATCATTTTAGTAGCCACCCTCTGCACCAACTCCATCCTGTTCACATCATTTTGAAGGTGCGGTCTCCAGAATTGCACACTATACTCCAAATGAGGTCGCACCAAAGACTTATACAGAGCATTATCACCTCCTTTTTTCTGCTAGCCATTCCTCTCCGTATGCACCCAAGCATCATTCTAGCTTTTGCTGTCACCTTTTCTACCTGTTTAGCTACTTTAAGATCATCAGACACAACCACGCCTAGGTCCCGCTCTTTTTTAGTGGACAAAAGTACTTCACCCCCTATACTATATTGCTCCCTTGGATTGCTGCAGCCCAAATGCATGACCTTACATTTTTTAACATTAAATCCCAGCTGCCAAATTCTAGACCATTCTTCAAGCTTAGCTAGATCCCTCCTCATGTTATCTACACCTTTCTGGGTGTCTACTCTATTGCAGATTTTGGTATCATCTGTAAAGAGGCAAACCTTACCCGACAGCCCTTCCGCTATATCACTAACAAAGATGTTAAAAAGAATCGGACCAAGGACAGGTCCCTGGGGCACACCACTGGTAACATCCTTCTCCTCAGAGTGAGCTCCATTTACTTGTACTCTTTGTCACCTCCCACCCAACCAATTTCTAACCCAAGCAGTAACTTTAGGGTCCATCCCTAGGTGCTCCGTTTGTTTATAAGTCGCCTGTGAGGAACAGTGTCAAAGGCTTTACTAAAATCTAAATACACCACATCTAGGGCTCTCCCTCAGTCCAACTCCCTGGTCACCCAAAGAAATCAATCAGATTTGTCTGACACAGACCTGCCTCTGGTGAATCCATGCTGCCTCGGATCCTGTAATCCGCTGGACTCCAGAATCCTCACTATTTTCTCTTTCAGCAGCATTTCCAATAATTTACTCACCACCGAAGTTAAACTAACTGGCCTGTAGTTTTCAACCACATCCTTACTTCCGCTTTTGTGTAAAGGCACCACATGAGCCTCTCTCCAGTCCTTTGGCACCACTCCCGACTCCAACAAGGCATTGAAAAGGTCAGTCAGTGGAGCTGCTAGAACGTCCCCAAGTTCCCTCAGTATTCTAGGGTGTATCCCATCCGGTCCCATCGCTTTGTCTACTTTAAGTTGAGCTAGTTTCTCACGAACACAGTCTTCTGAAAATTGTTCAAGATGTCCCTCGCTTCTGTTCGAAGCCGTGCACGATCCAGGAGGGATCTGTGGACGTATCAGTACCGGAACCAAAGTCTCGGTGATTTAAGGCCCCTGCATCGATGTTGATGGTACCATCGGGGATGGTTGTTGAGGTGGAATGGATGGAGACATTGTAGATGGTGCCACCAGCCGAATCTCTGGGGATGTCTGTGTCAGGGGCATTGATGCCGCCAAGAGTGCTGCTATGGTCCTTTCTAAGGACAGCATCCTCTGGTCCAAGGAGGGAGCCTGTGCCTGGTCCATAGACAGAACGGGGCTGGGTGCCACCGTACCAGTGCATGACATCGGGGGTTCCGCAGAGGCCGAGGCCCCGGGTACTTCCCAAATCCCCACTGGGGCTTTGGAAGACAAGTCCTCCCGCCACCGATGCTTGGACCTATGGCTTGAGTCCAACGAAGTCCTGGATGATTCTCGGTGCGAACTGGAACGTTTTCTCGATTCCTGAGGCTTACCCGATGAGTCCTTGGACTTATGCGAGTCCTTGGACTTATGTCTCGGTTCCTTTGGAGTTTCCAAGGGTTCCTGTGATCTGGGCTTATCTTTTTGAGGGCAAGACAGAGAAGGCGGATTCTTCGATTTCTTCTCCTCATGTCTGGATTCCTTGGAGTGTTTATAAGTGTGACAGCCCGACGACGCCCTTGAAAGAAAAAGCTCTCCAAACTTCTTGGCGTGGTTCCCCAGGCCCCTCTTGGTCATTTGCTTGCATAGGGAGCAAACTTGAGGGATATGGTCGGGACTGAGACATTTAAGGCACCAATCATGTTTATCAGTGATCAATATGGTGCTTGAACATCTTGTTCATTTTTTGAAGCCGCTAGCGGGTTTTTCCATGGTTAGAAAAGGGTGGGCAAGGCTCATGGGGCACAAGGCCCTAAGGGAATTTTTTTTTTTTTTAGAATCGTAAAATAAAAGAAAAAAGAGAAAAGTAGCATTCTTCGATACTGAGGTAAAGCAGAAAAAGGAAGGTATGTAAAGGTTCTTCAGCAGTAACAGGGAGAAGTCCGGTCGGCTCCACGGAAAAAGAATAACTGAGGAGAGTACGTTGAAAGAGCAGGAAGGCACCAGCGCAGGCGCAGTGGAATGCTCCCTAAATCTTTCCTATTGGTAGCTGGGGAGCTTCCCGCACGGGCTCCATAGGTACCGATGTCACTCATATGTGAAGGCTACATTCCTGCTCATTCCTGGAGATTACTTTGAAGCCCTCTGCCCAGTGTGCAGTGGCAGCCGAGAAAACTAGGAATCATAAGGAAATAAATGGAGAATAAAACCAAGGATATTTATTGTTCCACAGTGTGACTGCACCATGAATATTGTATGCAATTCTGATAGCCGTATCTTAAAAAGAATATAGCAGAATTAAAAAAGGTAGAGAAGAGCCACCAAAATGGTAAAGGGGATAGAAGGCTTAAAAGGTTAGGACTCTTCAACTTGGAAAAGAGAAGGCTGAGGGGAGATATGATAGAGGTCTATAAATTAATGAATGGAGTGGAACGGGTAAACATAGATCGATTGTTTACGTCATCAGAATATAAAAAGACTAGGGGACATGCAATGAAGTTACAGGGTAACCTATTTAAGACTAATAAGAGAAAATATTTTTTCACTCAACGTGTAATCAAACTCTGGAATTTGTTACCGGAGGATGTAGTAAAAGCTGTTAGTGTAGCTGGGTTTAAAAAAAAGTTTGGACAAGCTCCTAGAGGAAAGGTCCATAAACCATTATTAAAAGGGACCCAAGGATATCACTGCTTGACCCAATACAAGCACTGAGGAACCTGTGTCTTTTGGGGAAACTACTAGGTACTTATGACCTAGATTGGCCACTGTTGGAAACAGGATACTGAGTTTGATGGACCCTGGTCTGACCCAGTATGGCATATCTTATGTTCAATCTATGTCATAAGTACCTAGCAGTTTCCCCAAAAAACACAGGTTCTACAATGCTTGTATTGGGTCAAGCAGTGATATCCTGGGTCCCTTTTAACAATGGTGTATGGACCTTTCCTCCAGGAACTTGTCCAAACCTTTTTTTAAACCCTGCTACACTAATAGCTTTTACTACATCTCCAGAGGTGGAGAAAATATTCAAGTAATGCCTTTTTGAACACCAGAGAGAGAATCTACGCCACTTGAAGGCATAGGAGCACCTTGTGAAAGGTTTCGAAGAAGCCAAAAGGATAGCTTTCACCTGTTGAGAGAGGCCGATGTCCTGGAATGCTATGCCTTCAGCAGCCATGCTGTAAGATGTAGGGACTGCGGATTGGGATGCAGCAGTGTTGTAGGGCTGGTACCCCTGCAATTCTACATGCAAATCTCCGGCCTGCTCAGCAACTCAGGCCTGAACCAAACTGCACAGACAAGATGGATTCTTCACTTCACTTTTGCTGTGTTCAGCTACAAACGGCCTTCAAGCAACTGCTGGAGCAGCGTTTCTAAGTGTGCATACAGAAGCTATTGTCCGTGGCTGGCCTTGGACACTGGTACATGCCCAGAAGTTACATACTGTTGCCTCTGCCTGATTTCACTATAGCTCCTTTGTTTGCAAGAAGCTGCTCATTATCTACCTCCTGATTCGCTGAGAACACCTCAGACTGCCTGGTGCCAACCAATCTTCGGACCTTTGACGGAGGATTCTCACACAGAATAATGCATTCTGCGCTGGAAACTTTAGTAGCAGTAAGAGAGAGAGAGTTGGGGGCTTTTCCCACCTGTTCATACAGACTCCTGCACTGGTTCCTCTCTGCTGTGCACTGCGTACCTGATTCCTGCGACCTGACCCTTCCGCAGGACGGCCACTAAGTGTGGGCTAGGCTGTCCTCCACAGGTCTGAGATAAGACTTTCACAGATACCTCCGGTTCGGACTTACTGCGGCTCGCCTGACGAGGCTAGAGCCCGCATTAGCTAGGAGCTGTCTTCTTGGACTGCATTGTTCCTGAGAGCCCGACGGAACTAAGGTACTGACTTATCTCTCCTCCTCCATATGGGAAAGGGGTTAGCAATATATTTCTTACTTTTCCTCAGTGCAGAGCGAATCAGTGACGTCTGATTACTAATTAGTGATTTATTACGTTGTCCAAGTGTACATCTGTACTATAACAAATTTCTACCTCATGTTTCTAATTATATATGTGTGTGTGTATATTTTTCTACCTGGTTGCCTATAATAAAGTCTAATATATATCTGCAGACCAGACTTCTTTCGTGGCTCATTGCCAGAATAACTCACCGAACTTTGGGCTGTATATTAGTAGCTATCTCCCCTAGACAACAACAGAGTCTAACTTATTCTTGTGCTACGAATATACCCTACAGTGTCCCATTCTCCTGTGAGAGGAGATCTGGAGTAGACCCCAAATCTACTGGTTGAACTTGAGAGAGACGTAGAAGCAGAGGATACCACGGTTGTCATGGCCAACGCGGGGCTATAAAAATCATGTAGTCCTTGTCCCTCTGGAGTTTGAAAAGAGTCTTGGGGATGAGGGGAATGGGAGGGAAGGCGTATAGGAAGCCTTGACACCAGTGAAGGTGAAAGGCATCTATCGCTTGGTTGTTCCGAGCAGGCATTCTGGAGCAGAAGCGGGGAAGTTTGGCATGCTGAGGACTTGCAAACTGGTCTATATCTGGGGCTCCCCAGATCTGACAAATGTGAGCAACCTTGTCTTCATGGAGAGACCACTCGTGGGGTAGTAGTACCTGGTTGAGCTTGTCTGCCAAGAGATTCTGTTTTCCTGGGAGATATACCACAAGTAGGTGAATCTGATATTGTATGGCAAAGGACCACAGGTGTAGGGCTTCACTGCAAAGTGTCCAAGAGCCTGTTCTGCCCTGCTTGTTCAAGTAGAACATGTCTACCTGAATGTCTGTCTGGACTAGAACTGTGCAGAAGCGAAGGTGGTCATGGACCACCTTGAGATCATTGTGGATGGCTCTGAGTTCCAGCAGATTTATGTGAAGTCATGACTCCTGATGAGACCAAAGCCCCTGAGTGGAGAGATTGTCCAGATGAGCTCCCCAGCCCAATTTGGAAGCATCCATCATCAGGGTACATTGATGTGGAGGCTTCTGAAAAGATGATCCAACGAGAAGGTGTTCTGGGGATTACCACCACTGGAGAGACGAAATGAGACGTGTAGAGAGTATTATCCTGTCTCCCAAACGACCGGATGCTTGAGACCACTGGGAGGTCAGGGTCCATTGAGCTGCATGCATATGTAGACGAGCATATGGAACCACATGTACAGTAGATGCCATATGGCCCAGGAGTTGCAGCATTTCTCGAGCAGTGAGAAAGGTTTTGATGCATGCTTGGGATGCCAGCTGGATGAGTCAAGTACAGCAGGCTTGGGGCAGAAAAGCCCTTGACTGTTGAGTATCTAGGAGAGCTCCTATAAACTCTAGAGTTTGAGAGGGAACAAGATGGGACTTTGGAAGATTTATTACAAATCCCAAGTGTTGCAGCACTTGCATGGTGCGCGTGATAGAAAGATTGGCCTCTAGATATGTGCTTGCTTGAATGAGTCAGTCGTCCAAGTAGGGGGAACATGCTGTGGCGCTTAGATAGGGTGAAGATCAAAGACTCTGGACTGTCGGGCCATTTTTCAGTGCGCATGGATATTCGAATGCAGAGAGGAGGGGAATAGGATCTGGCATATGAACCCGACACTGATCAAAGACTCAGAGTTCCACATTCATTTGAAAGGGGCATGGCAGCAGTATTGGAGGATAATGGGACCAAGGCGCTGGACAAGAGGACAGAGTGGGAGATGGCTAAAGCCACAATGAGGGGGGCAATCATCGCCTATGTTGCCCAAAAGCAGAGAGCAGGAGATGAAAAGCTCCTAGACCTCTCCAGACAGCTCTACACCTTTCAAAGACAACATATGCGAACATTGGGGGATGTGGAGAGAAAGTAGTACCCAGAGGTAAGGAAAGCCCTTAATTAGCTGCTTAACCAAAGAGCAGAAGGGGATATCTGCATGTATAAATACCAACTCCACAATTGGGGGAACAAGGCAGGGAAGCTTATGGCCAAACTAGCAAGCCCAGCAAAGGGGAAGGGACTGATCACCCACATACAGGACGCGGGGGGCGGGGAACACCGAACGACAAAGGGAATCCTTCAACAATTCCATGAATACTACAGGACACTATATGGGGAAGACCCAAGAGATGGGGAAAAGCGTGAAGCATTTTTCAATGGCTTGACCCTCCCAGAACTAGGTGAAGTGGAAAGACAAATGCTAGCAATAGGGCCTTCTCCCTCTACGCCCCATCCTTATGGAACACTCTCCCCCCCAAACTTCGCAACTGCGAGAACCACCTCGAATTCCGCAGGAAACTAAAAACTCATCTCTTCCTAGAATATTTCTCCCTCCCACCCTAACTCCTAAATTTCATGATCCACCTTCCACCAAAATTGCCCACAATTCTTTACAAAATTAACTGTAAATATATCTTCTTAAGTATAAAATCATCCATTGTTCTCAATCCCCGATCATGGTAGTTAGTTCTACCGCTACAGTTGTATATATTATCTGTATCATAGTTAATTGTTACTTGTTATCTAGTTATATTACCTATTTGTTTCCTTGTTCCTTATAAACAGTTGTAATATACTGTACTATATTGTTTCATGTAAACCGTCTTGACTTGTAGAAAGACGGTATATAAAAACTGTTAAATTAATTAATTAATTAATTAATGCCCCCTTCACCACACAGGAGGTAACTGAAGTGGTGCGAGAGCTTAAACTGGTTAAAGTACCAGGCCCCGATGGACTAGGGGCACAGTTTTACAAGATACTGGGGGAAGATATGGTAGCATCATTTCTGACTCAGTGTAAGGAAACTTTAGACGGGGGGATCTGGGGCTATGAAGGAATCTGGCCACTGTGGTAGTACTGCCTCAACTGTGGAGAGATCTGACCTAGGTGGGGTCCTACCGCCTCATATCACTGCTAAATCAGGATGTGAAGCTAATAGCCACTATGATGGCTCGCTGTCTGGGCAACTATCTGCCTCAGCTGATTCACTCTGACCAGGTAGGACTCATCCCAGGGCGATACGCCTCTGCCAACATTCTTAGAACTCTAATGGTCCTATATGCAACAAAGAAATGAGCAGAGGATGCAACTATTATAAGCCTTGATGCCGAAAAAGAATTTGAAAATGTATCATGGGACTACATGTTCTGGGTGATCAATAGATTTGGGATACCGGGAACCTTTTTGGAGTGGGTGTGTATACTATACAACAGGCACAGATCTTGGTGAACAAGTGCCTCTCAGAGGCGCTACCACTAAGACGGAGCACGTACCAGGGATGCCCACTGTCTCCCCTAATCTTCATACTGACCCTAGAGCTGCTAGCACAATGGATACGGCAGATCGAGGACTTGGAGGGAATAGACACAGGGCCAAAGCAAGCCAAGATAAACCTGTATGTGGATGATATGCTCATTTTCCTAAAAAACACGAGCAGAGAAAAAGACAAGCTTATGGGAACAATAAACAAGTTCAGAGCATTTTCTGGACTGCGAATTAACTGGGGGAAGTCAGATGCCAGGGAGGAACAGTCTGTGAAGGGGTTAAGCAGATTTCCCTTTAGTGTGAGTGGGGGAATTCATGAAATACTTGGGCATATACTTACACACAGACCCCAGAAGAGTATATCAGAAAAATGTGAGACAAACTGGAAAGCATGCGAGTACTGGCGAGAGTTACCACTGTCCCTCCTAGGAAGGGTGGCATTAGTAAAAATGGTAATGCTCCCGCGATTACTTTACCCTCTGCAGATGATACCTATATGGGTGCAGAGCAAGAGGAGCAATTCTACCCGAGTATGCTTACAAAATTTCTTTGCAGAGGGAAAGAGGCAAGGATTAGTTATCAAACATTGACGAGGAACAGAGAGGGAGGGGAAGTAAGTCTCCCCAACATATGGCTTTACAATATGACCGCCTTAATGTGGTGGATACATAGAATTCAGATGCAGGATGGAATGTATGTGTCTTCAGACAATTTTGATGGGGAGTGCACCCCCTATAGCTGTATGAGCCTGCTGCAGTGCCCCAGGATAGGAAGCCATAGAGCCATAGATAGAAACAGATTTCTAGGAGCTTTGCAAAAGGCGTGGGACTGGTGGTGGTGCAGAATAGGAGGGGCTGTGGGAAAATCCCCCTTCCGTCATATGGTGGCAAGCCCGGAGTTCCTGCAAGGCCTGGAGCATAGAGTGTTACAGGACTGGGAAAAAGGGGCTGAAATTTGTGAGACGCCTAGGAGAGCTGGGGAAGGGCAAGTTCCCCTCATTTGGGGACATGCAGGAGAAATGACAATTACCATGAACACACTTCTTTGCCTATCTGCTGTGCCACCAGTACTAAGCACATTTACAGCTTTAGACAAATCCTTTCTTGCCACTACTCCAAAGCAGAATAAGATATCACACTGGTAAAGAGTAGCACGCTCACGGGGACAGGCAACACCGCTAAGGAAACTGGCAGCGGCCTGGTCAGCCGAACTGGGGAAATCACTGGAAGACACTGACATAAAGGGGCTCTTTGAGAAACTACCAAGAAGTACGGGAGACATGAGACTACAAGAATCACAGATAAAACTACTGCACAGAGCATGTATATCAAGAGTGAGGTGGATACAAATGAAATTATGGGTAAGGTCTGAGTGCCTGTGTTGCCAAGGGGGACAGGGAACACTGCAGCACACATTCCTGGAATGTCACAGGCTAATAACAGAATGGAGGGATATTTTAAGATGTAGTCAGAGGGTCCTAGGATGCATGGTACAGTGGACCTACACAGCATTGCTACTAGGGGGAGAAGAACCACTGCGGGAGAAAGATGTGGGGCCTATGAGACAGAAATTTATACAGGTGGCCCTCCTGCTGGCCTGGAAAGTTATACTCACAATGAATAAAACCCGAAGAGCCAAGGATCGAGCAGTGGAGAAGCAAAATGCTAAAAATGGCTGAGAGGGCAGCACAGGGGAAATACTCGATGGCAAGCAGAACTTATGCTCAACTATGGGCTGATCTCAGGGAGGAATTGGACACAATGAGTGAAGAGGATGTGAAGTGATTGGGGGGGGGGGGCAGAAAAAAGAAAACGGGTAGTAGGGCACGGGAATAAGGAGGAAGAATCAGCCCAGTCTGCAAGGAACATAGCTGAAGAGCAGTAAAAATAGGTAGCATAGAATTATATAAAGGGAGCTACCGGACAGGCTGCACTATAAGGGCACAACAGAAAATATGCATGTGGGTGGCTGGATTAAACCAATGTAAGCCTCATGTTGTCTGTTACTGTAAGAGTTTTAAATAATGTGCCATAACCCAATAAAAAAGCATTTACCAAAAAAAAAAATAGAGGTCTATAACATATTGAGTGAAATGGATAGACACAGATCAGCTGTTTACTCTTTCAAGAAGTAGAAAGACAAGAGGGCACGCAATGAAGCTACAATGTAGCACATTTAAGACTAATCAAAGAAAATATTTTTTTCACTCAATGTGTAATGAAACACTGGAATTTGTTGCAGGAGGATGTAGTAAAAGTTGTTAGTGTGGCTTACATTGGTTTAATCCAGCCACCCACATGCATATTTTAGAGTCCATCCCTAGGGTGCTCAGTTTGTTTATAAGTCACCTGTGAGGAATGATGTCAGTGATGGGGGAAAAGACAGTGACTAAATTCAAAATGGCATGGGACAGACACTGTGGATCCCTTTATAGTAACAGGATAAAATAAAAATAAACATAACTAACTATTTCAACAAATAAGGGGTGACCTACATGGAGCGGTTGATACACCCCTAAACAAAGGCATGCGGAGGGGTGACCTGCATGGAACGGCAGGTGCACCTGCTCTTGCCGCCTTGCTGGGAAGACTAGATGGATCATACTGGTCTTCATCTGCCGTCATATACTATGTTACTATGTAGTTGGGTTTTAAAGAGGTTTGGACAAGTTTCTGGAGGAAAAGTCCATAAACCATTATTAAAGGCATGGAGGAAAAACACTGCTTAGCCCTGGGATAAGAAGCATAGAATCTGTTTACCTTTTTGGAACTCGACAGGTACATGTGACCTGGATTGACCATTGTTGGAGACAAGAAACTGAACTTTTTCTCTGAAAGGACAGCTGGGAAACCGGCTGGTACTTGGTAGATCTCTCTCTTTTGCTTTAACAGATACTTAAGCTCCACGAACAGAACAATGGCTGGGAAAAATCGTATCGCTAAAGCTGTTGCCCCCGTTACAGCTTCTGCCTCGGTCCAGACAGAGGTCCTAATGTCAGTTGAAGGACCGGTTCCATGTGCAGGGTGCCTGCATGCTGAAGCTCTGAGGAAACAAGTGGAGGAACTCAGAGAGGAGGTGGCGAAGCTGAGGAGCATTCAAGACAGTGAGAAGTACATTGATGAGATGGTTCTTGCAGCAACCAAGCTCTCTAGCAGAGGAGAACATGTGTGCCAACAGAATGTTGATGGTTGGACACAAGTCACCAGGGCTTGCAAAATCACCAATCCAACTTCTCCAGCCCTTGAATTGAAGAACCATTATGCAGCCCTGGAAGTGGAGGAGGTGAAAGCATCCCTGGAAAGGGAAGAACCAGAGCTCAAGTACCCCAAAGTTGCAGAATCAGTGACCACAAGGAAACGAAGGGTAGTGGTGGTTGGAGACTCTCTTCTGAGGGGTACTGAGGCGTCCATCTGCCGACCAGACTTGATGTCCAGAGAGGTATGCTGTCTGCCTGGTGCCAAAATCCAAGATGTTACGGAGAGTTTGCCGAGACTCATCAAGCCCACTGACTATTACCCAATGTTGCTAATCCATGTTGGAACAAATGATACTGCCAGGTATACCTCGAAACGTATCAAAAGTGACTTCATGGTTCTGGGACAGAGGGTGAAGCAGTTAGGTGCACAGGTGGTGTTCTCTTCAATCCTCCCTGTTGAGGGTAAAGGCCAAGGCAGAGAGGCTTGCATCCTGGAGATGAATGCATGGCTGCGTGGATGGTGTCATCGAGAGCGTTTTGGTTTCCTAGACCATGGGATGCTGTTCCAAGGGTTGCAGAGCAGAGATGGCATCCATCTGTCCAAGAAAGGTCAACGCGTCTTCAGTAGTAGACTGGCTAATCTACTGAAGAGGGCTTTAAAATAGATTCGTTGGGGATGGGTGAAGAAAGCCCTCATGTAAGTGAAAGCCCCCAGGTAGGTGATACATTAAATAACTTTATGGAAATGGGTAACAGGGGTAACATATGGAAAGCAGTGTGTATAAATGCCCGTAGCATGGGAAAAAAGATCCCTGATATTGAAGCTTTGGTGGGAGTGGCTGACTTGGATTTAGTGGCAGTTACAGAAACATGGTTCACAGAAAACCATGATTGGGATGTAACTATACCTGGCTATACTTTATTCAGAAAGGACAGGGGAGGAAGTAGGGGAGGAGGAGTGGCACTATATGTAAAAACTACTATTAAAGCTTTGGAATTACAGAGCTTAAAAGGGAGAGGGGAGGCATTGTGGGTTAAACTAGAAAGAGGGAAAGAGAAATCTATTTACATTGGTGTGATATACAGACCTCCCTCACAAGAGGAAGAGGTGGACAGAGAGTTAATTGAAGACATGCGCAGCATTGCTAGGAAAGGGGAAGTGCTACTGATAGGAGATTTCAATATGCCAGATGTTGATTGGCACATTTCTGCTGCAGTATCATCTAGAAGTAAGGAGATCCTGGATTCTCTACAGGGAGAACTATTCAGGCAATTGGTAACAGACCCCACACGTGAAGGGGCCATACTGGACTTGGTGCTTACCAATGGTGAAAGTGTTTCTGATGTTGTAGTGGGAGATCATTTTGCATCCAGTGATCACCAGATGGTGTGGTTCAGTATTAGGACTAGGGCTGTTAGAATCCATTCAAAGGCGAGGATCTTAGACTTTAGGAAGACTAACTTTGCGAAGATGGGCCAATACCTCAGGGAGTCGTTAGTTGGATGGGAACAGCTAAAGGATGTAGAAAAACAGTGGGAAAAACTGAAAGGGGATATTTTAAGGGCAACCAACCTTTTTGTTAAAATGGTAAATAGGGGACTTCCGGTGGCATGGTGAGCTGAGCAGACGTGTTCGTCTCGGCTCTGGAGCCCGCGCCCTCCCCCCTGCCGAAAACTTGAGCTAACTTACTTATTTTCGTGATATCGGGGGGCATCGCTTTGCGGAGCCTTGGAGGATCTATCAACCCTTCTCTTTGCTTGATCTCTGGTGCATGGCCACGAAAATCCCCTGCAGAACTCGGGCACGAGGTGGGGAAGACAAGATGGCCGAAGGTGGACAAGAGCCCCTGAAACAGCTTGAAGCTCCGGCACTGGTAGCAGAGGTATCGAGGGCGGTGGTGGGCGCCTTGGAGGAAAGATTGGGGGGCCTGTCCACCCAGATGCAGGAGGTGGTTCAAGCTGTAGCAGAATTTAACAAACGGGTTGAGCATGCCGAAAATCGCATCAGCTCCTTGGAAGATCAGCATGTGCAAGACCTCGCCAGGATCTGCAACTTGGAGGCGACATTAACTCAGCACCAGGAAAAATTGGAGGATCTTGAAAATCGCAGTCGCCGAAACAATCTGCGGTTTATTGGAGTGGAGGAATCTATAGCAGACCGTGATCTGCGGCGCCACCTGGAACACTGGATAACAACTACCCTATCTCTGCCTGAGGATGTCGGGCGGATAACACTGGAGCGTGCTCACAGGCTGGGGCCCCCACGGGCGGGTGATCGTCGGCCTTGGGCGGTGATAGCCCGTTTCCTCAACTCTACACAAAAGGATGAGGTGTTGAGGGCCTCCCGACAGCTGCGGCGAACGGGCACCTCCACGGACTCGATATTGCTCTTCCAGGATTACTCAGCTGGCGTATCTCTGAAGCGCAAGGCCTACAAAGACCTGTGTACTAAGCTTATTGTCCGGGGAGTCCGTTTTACACTTGCGTACCCAGCGGTCCTGCGCATTTACGGCGATAAGGGGAGTCGGGTGTTTCACTCCCCCGAAGAGGCCCGGGACTATTGCAACAGTTTGGGCTAAGGTCTGGCGAGAGAGCATCTTGCTGCATTTCGGCGGTTTGAGGATTTCCATCGCCTGGTTTAGTCGGGGCTGGGGGCCTCTCGGCTCCCCTGGATTCTGGGCAATGATGACTACTTGACTGCACTAATGCCTGTCACAACTTCCTAGCACCCGCGGAGAATGGGGGACATCAGAGTTGTTACACTGTAATGGCAAAGTTCAATGTGTTCTTTTGTTTTCAGGCCTTGTTATTTAAGCACGTGTTTATGATTGGCTACTCTTTGCCCTTCTTAGTTGTTTAACTGTTACAAGTTTGCAATTTGCTGAGGCCTGTAACGAGTTGTATCTGACTGTTTGAGGGGATTTAAACTAAGGGGGAGGTTGGCATAATAGGGTGTATGATTGAGGGGGATTGATTGATTGATTGGTCCTATGGGCGTGTGGGGGGTGGTGGGGAGGGGTACCCCCCAGCAGTTAAAGTTATGTTCCGGGAGCTCTTGGGGTGTGGGTGACGGAGGATGGCGCCGCATTTGGGAGTGGGGGTGGAGGGCAGGTGGGTCACTGCTTATCTGACGCTATTTGTACACTGCTTTGGCCCACTGGAGCTTGGCTTGCGGTGCTACTTTGGGAGCGTGAGGAGGGGCTCTTCGATGCTCTGTGGCTCTGTGCTATAATCATGTTAGCACAACTAGCGGGGGAGGCAAATTGCTGTTTCTCACAGGCGGGGTTTGGTGTTTTGGCGCTGAGTGAGACACTGCAATGCTCCCCGGATCTCATCTCATCTCATCTCAATGCTGATTAATATTAACAGCAGCAGCTGAGTGGCTGTAGTGTGGCCGGGATGGAGCAGAAGGGGGCCAGTTCAGCCGTGGGCTGGCTCTCCCTGTACGGGCTCTTCCCTTCATTATATTCTATTGGCATCGGGGGGCTGCTGTATTGGGGCTGGGGATGTGGCTCGGGAGGGACTGGTTTAGTGTTGGGAGCGCCTGTTGATGAGTTCTGGTTCTAATTCACTCCATGTTGAAATAGCCTTGGGGTGGTGGGGGGATGGAGCCGACGGTGTGAATGATGTTGGAAATGGGGAGGGGCGAGGGGCCTACGTGCCATAGAAGTCTAGGTGGGGCCAGCTCAGGCTGGTGCGGGGCTTGAGGAGGTGGTAGAAGGAATGGGGGAGGGAGCAGGCGAGGGGGAGGGGGGGGCCATGGATAGGTGGGGGGAAGGGAAGGGGGGAGGGGCTGGGGGGGCAAATTGCTGAGCTCAATAGCATATATGGGGTGCAGGGGGGAATAGGATTCACTGAGTGGGGAAAGAGGGGGTGGGGAGAACTAAGCTGTACCTGTTGGAGAGTAAGTAATGCTCGGATCTTTAGTACCGGGTGGTTTGGAATTCGGGGAGAGGGGGCTCTTGGCTGGGGGGGCCCCTTCATTGTGAATCATTTGGCGAAGAGGTTTTGGCTGTTTAACTTCCTAAATCGCTATGGCTAACACCACTCGAGTAATTTCCTGGAATGTTTGTGGGTTGGGCTCCCCGGTGAAGCGTTCCAAGGTTCTGCAACACTTGAGGCGTCACCGTGCAGATGTTGTCTTACTGCAGGAGACGCATCAATCAGGGGTGGAGCATCAGAAATTGGGCACTGGGTTCAAAGCTCATGTTTATGGGGCCTCGGCCGTGGGGAAGAAGCGAGGGGTGGCTGTACTTGTGGCTAAATCCACCTCCTGGAAGGCTGAAAGAGTTGTTACTGACTCACAAGGTCGATATGTTGGTGTGTGGGGGAGGTTAGTTGGGCGGAAGGTGTTTCTTTGTTCTGTATATGGCCCCAATGTATATGAGGCTAACTTTTTTCAGGACCTCTCCAAATTGATGGCTGAGGCTAGTGGAAACGAGATAATCCTTGGTGGTGATTTCAATATTGCCCTGGATAGTGGTCTAGATAGATCTAGCCCCTTGGAGAGCGGGAATTCTCGAGCGCGCCGTCGGCTGCGGGGCATTTGTGAAGCGTATGATCTCCTGGATATCTGGCGGGTGTTGCACCCTGGCGACAGAGACTATACGCACCTATCTAGGGCGCACGGCACCTGGTCACGCATAGACTTTTTCTTAGTGGCGGAATCACTTTTTAATTGGGTTTCCAAGGCCAGTATCGGCCCTCTCGTTATTTCGGACCATGCCATGGTTGTCTTGGACCTACGGGGGGGCCGCCCTCCCTCAGGCAGGGTGTGGCGTTACCCCCTAGAGCTATGTGGTGACGTAAGATTTGACTCCTTTTTGAAGGAGCGCTGGCAGGAGTATGAACTCTTCAATGCCTCACCGGATATTTCTCCTGCACTCTTCTGGGAGGCGGGTAAGGCGGTGCTGCGGGGCGATATCATTAGTTATCAGTGCCACCGGCGCCGACAGTTAAACCAGCGGATAATGGGGTTGGAAAGGGAGTTGGGCCGAATCCGCCGGATGGCGGCTGGCTCCCATAGGAGCGTACACACGCACAGGCTCCGGGAGGTACGGATGGAACTAGAGACACTGCTCCATCAGCGAGCACACAAATCGCAGTTGTATTACCGTTATAAGCTTCATCGGTTTGGGAACAAGGCGGGTAAGCTGATGTCATCCCTATTGAAACCCCCCCGGTGGCTCCCGACAGATTGGGGCTATTCGGCGGCCTGATGGCACCGTTACTCGGGATTCCGCCCATATTGAGCAGGTTTTTACGGAATTTTTTCAGCAGTTATATGTCAATGAGGAGATGGGGGCCTCGGTGGGGCGCTCCTTCCTTGAGGACTGTGGGCTCCCTAAACTGACAGTGGAGCAACTGACGGTTCTTAACATGCCCCTGTCAGGCCCAGAGGTTCAAGTAGCAATCCGGCATCTTAAGAATGGGCGTGCTCCTGGCATTGATGGATTCCGGGGTGAATTCTACAAAACCCTGAGGGACGTGATTGTTGTTCCCCTTATCGGGTACTTTGAGGATCTTGTGAGCCGCGGGAAGTTTCCATTTGAACCTAACAAGGCTCTGATTACTATTCTGCCTAAACCAGGGCGGGACCCCCTCTCGCTGGGATCCTACCGCCCTATTTCCTTACTCAACGTTGATATCAAACTTTTGGCTAAGATTATGGCAGATCGGTTAGCACCTCTTTTACCATCCTTGGTCCATCAAGATCAGGCGGGGTTTGTTCGGGGGCGCCGGGTGGCTTACAATTTGCAACGGATCTTATTATCCATTTGTGCCGGGCGACTGGCTGGGGAGTCCTCGCTGCTCATTAGTTTCGATGCCGAGAAGGCGTTTGATCGAGTCAGTTGGGGTTTTATGCACCAGACTTTAGAACAGATGGGCTTCGCAGGTTTCTTTGTTGACGTGATTAAACTGTTGTATGCAGACCCTTTAGGGGCCATTCTGGTCAATGGAGTTATGTCCTCTGCATTTGCCATCCAGAAGGGGACTCGTCAGGGCTGCCCGCTGTCGCCTCTGCTTTTTGTCCTCTCGCTAGAGCCCCTACTTCTGCGTATCAGAGCCGCTTCTCAATTCAGGGGCATCAGGCTGGGAGACGGGGAATTTCGGGTTGCCGCCTTCGCAGACGATTTGCTCGTGCATTTGGGGGACCCTCAGACGGGTCTACCTCACTTGCTGGATATTATCCGGGACTATGGAGCACCCTCTGGTCTATGGCTTAACTTAGATAAATCCGAGGCGCTCTACCCGACTCCTGAAGGATACCCGGGCTGGCAGGGACCATTTCCGCTGCGATGGGCGACCGGACACTTTAAGTATCTCGGTGTTTATCTACCGGCGCGACTCGAGGATCTCTATAAGTTGAACGTTAGTAAGATCCTGGGTGAGATCTCGACCTGTGTAGATCGTTGGCGGGACTTACCCTTGTCACTGGGGGGCCGAGTGGCCTTATGTAAAATGACTCTTCTTCCCAAAATTCTTTATCCTCTTCAGATTCTCCCGTTGATTCTTAGGCGGATGGACCTCCGGCAATTAGACCGCTATTTTAACCGATTTCTGTGGCGAGGGCGCAGACCTCGGGTTCGCCTGGCGGTACTACAACCACCTAGGTCCCTAGGAGGAATGGGCTTTCCCGACATTCGGCGGTACAATATGGCCTGCCTATTGAGATACGTCCGGGACTGGCTGTGGGACCTTTCCGACTGGACCCCGATGAGACAGTTCGAGGTCATGTTGACACCTCTTCATCCCCGGTACCTTCTGCATGCTCGTGCGCTCCGGGGGATCCCACCGATTCTTTGCGATCTTTTTCTGGACCCCTTCCGGAGGGCATGGCGGTTCTTTTGTGCGGGGCGTCAGATATCCGCCTATTATACACCTTACCTCCCTTTGAGGGGTAATGCTGATTTCATAGCCGGCCTTGGGCAGACCCGTTTTCAGTTTTGGGAGAGCCTTGGTTTGGTGAACTTGGAGCATCTGTTGACAGCGGGGGGTACACTGGTGGCGTTTGGCGAGCTGTGCCGGCAATACTCATTGGGGCCCTGGGATGTTTTCCAATACACACAGCTCCGGAGCTATCTTCGTACGATCCCGGACGGGGCACTACGTGGGTCGGTGTGCTCTGACCTTGAGCTGTCTCTTCTGGGGGGTGCTCTTCAAACTCGGGTGTCGGTGCTTTACAAGATGTTGTGGGATGGGACGGCGCCTAGTGCTATTGCCGCCTTGGCTGCGGCCTGGACGGCGGATCTGGGTGAGCAGATTGGAGAAGACTCCTTTTTGGAAGGGCTAGTGGCCATTCCCACTGTGAGCATTCAGGTTCTACATCGCGACACCCAATACCGCCTCATGCGTCGCCTCTACTTTGCCCCGGTTAGGGCGTGGAAAGCCGGAATTGCAGCGAGCCACTGCTGCCCCAGATGTGGGGCCGAAAGGGCAACGCTGGGCCATATGTTTTGGCATTGCCCCCAGATCCAGCTGTTTTGGGGACAGGTGCAATCGTATCTTCTCCGCTGCCTGCCGCTTTTGGAACCTCTCACTGCACGTCACTTAGTTCTAGACCTCTGGGAGGATGATAGGGGGTCTACTTTAGGGGGCTGGGCGCTGCGCTGGTTGCGTTTGATGCTGAGGTCTGCCCGAATGACAGTTTTGCAGCGGTGGCTGGACGCAAGGGGTCCAGTTTATGGGATTTGGCGAGTTAGAATCCACCAGCTCCTCCTTATGGAACAGCTCGGGGCGGCCGGCAACGAGCGTCGATGGGCCAGATTCCTGGGGGGGTGGGGGCCCCATCTACAACTCTTGCCTGCTGGGACACGTCGTAGACTCTTGGGGGACTCCTGAGTTAATAGACTCTATCGGAGGCAACTATAGTCGACCACCTCAATTGCTTGTACGGAGGCCAGGGGGGGGAATTCCAGGACTGGAAGCGTTTCTACTGGGGGCTTGTTTCCCCCTTTTTTTTGTTGTTTGGGGCCCAGCTTGACAGCTTGATAGCTGGACAGCCAGGTTGCTGGGCAGTTTGATAGGCCATGGGGTCCCTTACTTCTATTTTTCCTTTCATCACTTCTATTTTCTTTTCTCCCTTCTCCTTTCTTTTTTTTTTCTTTTTTCTTTCTTCGCTTCTCTTCCATCTTCCACTCTCTTCCCAGGTGAGGACTGTGTAGGGACGGGGGGGAGGTTGGGGTGGGGGGGGGGTTCGGTTAAGTTTGTTTCGTAGGGTGACAGATCTGGGAGAAGAGTACACCCTGGATCTGCTTGTGATAGTATAGGTCGTTGGGTGATCAGGGGCGGGTGGGTGAGGGTTGGTTTAATCGAATTTAGCAACAGGAACTGTGCTTTCTGTCTCCCTTGTGACAGGGGCACCTTTATGGTTCATGTACTTTGCATTCTTCGTTGGCTCGTGATGCTAATAATTTGTATCTACTGAATATGTCTCTTAATTTGCTTCTATTGCATTTGTATCTTAAGTGTTTGTGTTGCTTGGTTTTTGAAGGGTTCTTACTGACTTGCTTTTAATATTTGTATTGCTTTCCTTTAATGTACTTATTATACTTAATAAAACAGATTTAAATATAAAATGGTAAATAAAGGTAAAAGGAAAAGGAGACTGCTATAGTTTTCAAAAGAAGTAGCTGAAAAAGTGAAGAAAAAGAGGGAGGCCTTCATGAAATACAAGAGATCACAGAGAGATGAAGACAGGCATCTGTATTTGGAAAAACTTAGAGAAGCTAGCAAAGTAGTCAAGAAGGCAAAGATTCAAAAGGAGGAGGAAATAGCCAATGCAATAAAATGGGGGGATACAACATTTTTCAGATATATTAGTGAGAAGAGGAAGGGCAAGAGTGATATTGTCAGACTCAAGGGTGCAGGGGAGGAATATGTAGAAGCTGATAAGAATAAAGCGGAATTGCTTAACAAATATTTTTGTTCTGTGTTCACAGATGAAGCACCAGGAGCAGGACCTCAGAAAACACCCACAAATAGGAACAGAAGTAAAGGACATCTTAAACAATTTTCAAAAGACTGTGTTCGTGAGAAACTATCTCAACTTAAAGTAGACAAAGCGATGGGACAGGATGGGATACACCCGAGAATACTGAGGGAACTTGGGGACATTCTAGCAGCTCCACTGACTGACCTTTTCAATGCCTCGTTGGAGTCGGGAGTGGTGCCAAAGGACTGGAGAGAGGCTCATGTGGTGCCTTTACACAAAAGCGGAAGTAAGGATGTGGTTGAATACTACAGGCCGGTTAGTTTAACTTCGGTGGTGAGTAAATTATTGGAAACGCTGCTGAAAGAGAAAATAGTGAGGTTTTTGGAGTCCAGCGGATTACAGGATCCGAGGCAGAATTGATTCACCAGAGGCAGGTCTTGTCAGACAAATCTGATTGATTTCTTTGACTGGGTGACCAGGGAGTTGGACCAAGGGAGAGCCCTAGATGTGGTGTATTTAGATTTCAGTAAAGCCTTTGACACTGTTCCTCACAGGCGACTTATAAACAAACTGAGCACCCTAGGGATGGACCCTAAAGTTACTGCTTGGGTTAGAAATTGGTTGGGTGGGAGGCGACAAAAAGTACAAGTAAATGGAGCTCACTCTGAGGAGAAGGATGTTATCAGTGGTGTGCCCCAGGAATCTGTCCTTGGTCCGATTCTTTTTAACATCTTTGTTGGTGATATAGCGGATGGGCTTTCAGGTAAGGTTTGCCTCTTTGCGGGTGATACCAAAATCTGCAATAGAGTAGACACCCAGGAAGGGGTAGATAACATGAGGAGGGATCTAGCTAAGCTTGAAGAATGGTCTAGAATTTGGCAGTTGGGATTTAATGTTAAAAAAAATAAGGTCATGCATTTGGGCTGCAGCAATCCAAGGGAGCAATATAGTATAGGGGGTGAAGTACTTTTGTCCACTAAAGAAGAGAAGGACGTAGGGGTGGTTGTGTCTGATGATCTTAAAGTAGCTAAACAAGTAGAAAAGGCGACGGCAAAAGCTAGAAGGATGCTTGGGTGCATACGGAGAGGAATGGCTAGCAGAAAAAAGGAGGTGATAATGCCTCTGCATGAGTCTTTGGTGCGACCTCATTTGGAGTATAGTGTGCAATTCTGGAGACCGCACCTTCAAAAGGATGTGAAAAGGATGGAGTCGGTGCAGAGGGTGGCTACTAAAATGATTAGTGGTCTTCATTATAAAGCATATGAGGACAGACTGAAGGATCTTAATATGTACACCTCAGAGGAAAGGCGGGATAGAGGTGATATGATTGAGATGTTTAAATACCTCCGTGGCATAAATGTTCAGCGAGAGAGCCTCTTTCAATTGAAAGCAAGTTCTGCTACGAGGGGACATAGGATGAGGGTGAAGGGAGATAGATTCAGGAGTGATATGCGGAAATATTTCTTTACGGAAAGAGTAGTGGATCCGTGGAATAGTCTCCCAGTGGAGGTGGTAGAGATGAGGACAGTAACTGAATTCAAAAAAGCATGGGACAAACACTGAGGATCTCTAAAGGTAAAAAGGGGACTGTTGTAGTTGTTATGGAAGGACAGACTAGATAGGCCATGTAGTCTTTTTCTGTCATCATATTTCTATGTTTCTAACTATGAACCTTCAGGTCTAGAAACATGATGGCAGAAAAAGACCATATGGCCTATCTAGTCTGCCCTTCCATATCAACTATAATAGTTCCCTTTTACCTTTAGAGATTCTCTGTGTTTGTCCCATGCTTTTTTGAATTCAGATAGTGTTCTCGTGTTCTCTACCTCCACCAGGAGACTATTCCACGCATCTACCACTCTTTCCATTTAGAAATATTTCCGCATATTATTCCCGAGTCTATCCCCTTTCATTTTCATCCTATGTCTCTTTATAGCAGGCCTTCAACTGAAAGAGATCCTCCTGTGCATTTAAGTCAAGGAGGTATTTAAATGTTACTATCATATCGCCCCTATCCCACCTTTTCTCTAAAGTATATATAGAAAAATAGAAACATGATGACAGAAAAAGATCACATGGCCTATCTAGTCGGTCCGTCCATATCAACCACTACAAGTGTCTCCTTTTATCCTTTAGAGATCCTCTGCGTTTGTCCCATGCTTCTTTGAATTCAGATACTGTCCTCATCTCTACCACCTCCACTGGGAGACTATTCCACGGATCCACCACTCTTTCCATAAAGAAATATTTCCGCATATCACTCCTGAATCTATCCCCTTTCACCCTCATCTCATGTCCCTTTGTAGCAGAGCTTGCCTTCAATTGAAAGAGGCTCTCCTCCTGTGCATTTATGCCATGGAGGTATTTAAACATTTCAATCATATCACTTCTATCCCGCCTTTCCTCTAAGGTGTACATATTAAGATCCTTAAGTCTGCCCTCATATGCTTTATAATGAAGACCACTAACCATTTTAGTAGCCACCCTCTGTATTGACTCCAGCCTGTTTATATCCTTTTGAAGGTGTGGTTTCCAGAATTGCACACAATACTCCAAATGGGGTCGCACCAAAGACTTATACAAAGGCACTATCACCTCCTTTCTTCTGCTGGCCATTCCTCTCCCTTTGCACCCAAGCATCCTTCTGGCTTTTGCTGTTGCCTTTTCTACCTGTTTAGCTACTTTAAGATCATCAGACACAATCACGCCTAGGTCCCGCTCTTCTTTAGTGGACAAAAGTACTTCCATCCCCTATACTATATTGCACTCTTGGATTGCTGCAGCCCAAATGCATGACCTTGCATTTTTAAACATGAAATCTCAGCTGCCAAATTCTAGACCATTCTTCAAGCTTAGCTAAATCCCTCCTCATGTCATCTACATCTTCCTGGGTATCTACTCTATTGCACATTTTGGTATCATCCACAAAGAGGCAAACCTTACCTGACAGCCCTTCTGCTATATCACTAACAAAGATGTTAAAAAGAATCGGACCAAACACAGATCCCTGGGGCACACCACCGGTAACCACGTCCTCAGAGTCAGCTCCATTTACCTGTACCCTTTGTCGCCTCCCACTCAACCAATTTCTAACCCAAGCAGTAACTTTAGAGTCCACCCCTAGGGTGCTCAGTTTGCTTATAAGTCACCTGTCAGGAATGGTGTCAAAGGCTTTACTGAAATCTAAATATATTAAGGTCTTTAAGTCTGTCCTCATATGCTACATAACGAAGACCACTAAATGATAATTACACTTACCTGGTAATTGTAGTTCCTTGAGTGACGACAGTTCAGTCCTCTACCTCTGGGTTGTCAATCTCCTCCTGCAGCTTGGAGACTGGTCTGTCAGAATCATGACATCACTGGATATAGCCTGCTGCACTCTCACTCTCATCCCAGTGTGAACTATTAACAAAGCAGACTCAAAGGAGCAAGCAATAAGTAGCTAACAGCAAATACTGAAACGTAACCTAAACTAGTCGAAAAAAATCATACTCTCCCCAGCAAGGCTTTCTTACCCCCTTCCCTGCCATAGAGAAAGTGAACCATCCACGCAATGGAAAGAAACCAGACCTACCTGTAACATCTTTCGCCGGCCTGCAATCCTGAATCCCTCTTGAAATCCCGGGCGGGAAGGAGGACTGAACTGTCGTCACTCAAGGAACTACAATTACCAGGTAAGTGTAATTATCACTTCATTATCATTCCTCCAGTTCAGTCCTCTACCTCTGGGATGTACCAGAGCAGTAATCATTGGGAGGGACCCTTCTAGCCGGCAGACAAAACCGCCGATCCAAAATGGGCATCAGCAGCTGCTGCAACGTCCAGCCGGTAATGTTTACTAAACGTATGTAGAGACGACCAAGTCACCGCCTTACAAATGTCACCCAGCAGAACCAAACTGTGCTCCGCCCAGGAACAAGCTTGCGCTCTGGTGGAATGCGCCCGCAACCCCTCGGGTGCAGATCGACCTTGAAGCAAGTAAGCGGAAGCAATCATCTCCCGAATCCACCAGGCAATGGATGCCTTAGCCGCTGCTTCTCCTTTGCGCACACCTCCGAACAAAACAAACAACCGCTCTGACCTACGAAAGGCTTGCGTCACCTGCAAATACTGGCACAACACCCTCTTCACGTCTAGATGACGGAGACTGTGATCCGATTCGCCGCCCTCCAAAGACCCTAGGACCGTCAAACATACCGTCTGATTCAAATGAAAAGGGGACACCACCTTAGGTAAAAAGGACGGAACCGGCCACAAAACCACCTTCTCTCTAGAGAAGGATAAGAATGGTTCTCTACACGACAAAGCTTGCAACTCCGAAATGCGCCGAGCGGAACAAATCGCCACCAGGAACACCGCCTTCAATGTCAAATCCTTCAGCGAAGCCCACCGTAACGGTACGAAGGGCGGCTTGGACAAAGCCCACAAAATGAGGTTGAGATCCCACGGTGGCACACACACCCTGCGCGCTGGCCGTAGCCGAGAATCCGCCTTCAGAAAGCGACCCACATCAGGGTGAGCCCCCAAAGGCACTCTGTTGACCTTGCCACGATAACAGGAAAGCGCTGCCAACTGAACGCGCAAGGAACTGGCTGCAAGACTTTTCTCAAACCCGTCCTGCAAAAACTCCAAAACCAAAGGGATAGGAACCGTGGCCGCTCGAACCTGACGTCGCAAACACCAATCCTCAAATATCCGCCAGACTCGCACATACGCTAAAGAAGTCGACTGCTTCCGAGCTCGAAGCAAGGTCGCCACGACCGCCGACGAATAGCCCTTCTTCCTCAGTTTAGCCCTCTCAATGGCCATACCGTAAGCGAGAACCGATCCACCTGGGGCATGTAAAGTGGGCCCTGCAACAACAGGTCCGCCCTCTGCGGGAGCCGCCAAGGCTGTCCGTCCAGCAGGCGCACCAGGTCCGCGTACCATGGGCGCCTCGGCCAATCGGGCGCCACCAAAAGCACCTTTCCTGGATGAGCCCCGATCTATTGAACTAACCGGCCTATCAGCGCCCACGGGGGAAAAACATATAGAAGACCGTCGGTTGGCCACTGATGCAACAGCATGTCCAGACCTTCGGACATCCTTTCTCGTCTTCTGCTGAAGAATCGGCTGACCTTCGCCGACTGGAATGTCGCCATTAGGTCCATCACTGGAGTTCCCCATCGGCCTACAATCTGCGCGAAGACGTCGGGATTCAACTCCCACTCTCCTGTATCCACCTGAACTCTGCTGAGGAAGTCCGCCTTGACATTGTCCTTCCCTGCAATGTGCGCTGCCGAAATTGCAGGCAATCGTCTCTCTACCCAAGCAAACAAACCGTCCGCTTCCTCTTCCATTGCGGCACTCCCCGTGCCGCCCTGATGGTTGATGTAGGCGACTGTCGCCGAGTTGTCGGAGAGAACCCGCACCGGACGGCCCAGCACTAAGTCCTCGAACTCTTGAAGCGCCCGGGCTACTGCCCGAAGTTCCAGACAGTTTATCGACCACGATGCCTCCAGAGGGGACCAAGGCCCCTGTGCAAACCGACTCCTGCAGTGGGCTCGCCAGCTTACCAGACTGGCGTCCGTCAACAACGGGAGCCAATCCGGTTGTTCCAACAGCATGCCGGCTTCTAGCGACGCCCTGCGCAACCACCAAAGAAGAGACTGTCGGACATTGATCGGACAAGGAAGACGCTTGCTCAACGGATCGGCCTGTTGCGACCAACGGCGAAGCAGTGCTCTCTGCAGAGGCCACATGTGAACCTTGGCCCATGGCACCACCTCCAGCGTCGCCACCATAGTTCCCAACACCCTGAGGTAGTCCCACGCCGATGGTGCTGGTATCGCTAAGAACCGGTGGACGCGGGGGGGCGCTAGTGAGCCCGTGAAGAAATGGCAGCAGTTTAAGCCGGCTCGTATCCGGGCTCTCCCTCTTTAGCTAACAGAGGCATTTAAAATTGAATAATTCCCCTGTGCTTCCACAGTCCGTATCTGCGGTGCTGGGTGGTACCTTTTTGGCAGCTGCGGAACGAGATTGGAGGTTTCCCTTGAGCTTGGGAGCTCGCGGTCTGAAGCGCCGTGGCTGGAGCCGCTTTCCTTAGCCTGCTGCCGCCGGAAATCTGTGCGCAGAGCCTGTCTCCGTGTTCTACAATGGACTGCCTCACACCTTACTGGTATCGGAGATCGGAGGGGACACGGTGAGCGGCTGAATGTGTGCTGCTGGCCGGCTTCTTACCCTCTTATCGGGCTCTGGAGCAACGGGAGAGTTTGGATCCCTGATGTAATTTTGCACTCCTCCCTTTGGTAGTGTTGGCCAGTCTTGGTGTTGTTGGAGGCGGTGGGTGAAGTAAGAGATCCGTCAAGGTGAGGCTGCCTGTCTGCTTGTGGCTTGCTTGAAGAGTGCAGCGGCCATTGCCACGTGGACGTGGAACGCACACTGCTATCTGCGTTCCAATTGATTTCGGCGGGAACCACTCAGCTGTATTGTCAGCGAATCAGTGACCTGCGTTATGTAACTTCCGGTTCCCAGTGCTTGCTGTCTCCACTGCTGGATCCTTGCTTCAACTCCTCTGCAATTGTGATTGGTTGGCTGATTTATCCTCTCTGAGCCACTGAAACTGTTGGCGAGCTTCTCTGGGTTTGCTGGACAGTGCCACCTGCTGTGAGTTTGGAGTGCCATCTGCTGGTCTGAAGTGGGATTTTTCTTTTTCTTTTCTTCAACAACAGCTTTTCATTATCTGGTAGCAGGCTCTTGCATATACCTGAACTTCCCTTTTACTGCACGGGGGTGCATTTGGCTGTTGGCGGTGTCCTACCTTTCTTTGCCTGCATTGCTGGTGGGGGAGTTCGGTGTCCCATGGCTGCCAAGACCAAGGGGCTTGAAGCTCAGGAAAAATTGCTGGCTTCTCAGCGTCTGATGGGTAAGAGTGGAGCGCAGGACAGTCCGCCAAGAAAGCAATCCTCGGATGGGTCCAGTGATGAGACCTTGACTGAGCTTGACCAAGGTCCTGTGGCGACTTCTACACAGGTTCTTTTGCAGCGGGAACTTCGCAGGGGATTTAGCATGTGAATTTCGCTCCATGCGAGAAGATGTGATGAGTACGATTGCGGAGCTCAGAGGGGATGTAAAAGACTTACGCACTCGAGTGGAGGAGGTTGAGACCAAAATAGAGGATCATGATGGTGCTCTGGTGGACTTACAGTGCGCAGTTGACCAACAGCATTCGCAAGCAATGGAATTGACTTATAAAACTGATGATATTGAAAACAGGTCCCGTCGTAATAACGTGCACTTTCGAGGCATCCCGGAGGCTGTAGGGGGTGCTGAAAATCTGAAGGCGGTACTCAGGACCTTGCTGGTTGAACTACTCACGGCAGAGGAACTTGAATTCCGAGGGGCGGGGATGGAGATCGAAAGGATACATCGTGCCTTGGGAAAGCTTCCTAACAATCAACCTCGGGATGTTATTGCAAAATTCCTGCGGTATGCTGATGCAGAGCTTCTTCTGCGAAGGGGTCGGGAGAAAAAAACGATTCAGTATCAGGAGGCAGCGGTATCAGTATATCAGGATCTTTCGGTCTTTACTCTGGCACGCCGGAGGGAGATGAAGCCCATCATAACGGTGCTAAATAACAAAGGGATTCGCTACTCCTGGTCCTTCCCTTTCCAGATGAACTTCCTTTTGGATAATAAAAAAATTTCAGCAAAAGACCATACGGAAGCATGGAGGGCGCTACGCCAGGCAGGTCTTGTGGAAGACAATGCGCTGCCGGTGTCATCGGTCCCCAAGTCACAACATTCCAAGTGGACTCGGGTGGGAAGATCTACTTATGATTGCATGGACTCTGTAACACAGTCTTTATGACTCGGGGGAGTTCTTACTGTTTCCCTGTGCTGGGGTCTGGGGGTTATACTACTAAATGTGGCTGAGTCAAATGCTTCTTATTCTGGTTGCTATTGTCTTCAATGTTTTATCTGCAATTTTGGGGATTTTGGAAGCTGTTTTCTGTTACAGTGGGGGTGGAGGTGCTTGCGGTGGTATGCTGAGGGGGGTTTAGTAGACTTGGTAACTGCTGGGTTAACTTTTCAAGGGGGAACTACCATTGCATGTAGTATTTAATGTGTAGGGGGGCCCGAATGGGGCTGGGATGGGGGGTCAGTTTTACCGTGTCCTGTCCTACTGGCAGGCGGGTGGTACTGATGGGATGGGGGGTTGGTTTTGATGGAGGGGGTGTTCAAGTGGGGGTGGGTTGGGGAGGGGATGGGGGAGGGGATGGGGGGGTGAGGTTTGGGGAGGGTTTATGGTATGAATTCATGGGGCAGGGAGCTGTTGTGGTTGTGGGGGGTTATGCATATATAATTCAGGTGGTGTTGGGCATACATTTACTTTTATTGCTCACTGTTTGTGAATGTGAGGGGCGTGGGGGGGGATGGACCACACGGGGCAGGGGGGAAAGATGGGCAGCGGTGGTGTGGAGGGTGGATCTCCATGCTGAAGGTGGTGTCTTTGAATGTCAAGGGTCTTAATTCTCTTGGGAAGCGTTCTTTGCTGTTTAAGGAGCTGAGATCCTTGAAGGGGGATATTGTGTTTTTGCAGGAGACCCACCTTCGTAGTAGCTCTCAGGGTTTGTTAAAACATAAGCCTTACTCTGAGGTGTGGGTAGCGTCGGATGCGAATGGACGGAAGAAGTGTGGAGTTGCTGTGCTGTTTCATCAGGGCTTATCTCTCCGGGTGGAGGAGGTTAAGAGGGATACCTTGGGGCGGTGGCTCTTTTTGAATGTTCGTTTGGAAGGCCATCTATTAACGTTGGCTAATATCTATGCTCCCAATGAGGGCCAAGTGACTTTTTTTGCGCGGCTTAAGGCCTTGCTGGCTGAGTTTGCGAAAGGTCCTATTATATTGGGTGGGGATTGTAATTCCTTCATGGTCCCTCATTTGGATTCGACGGGCTGTGCTGGGAGGGTACATGGTGGGCCTAGTAGAGCGTTGCGGACCTTTATGCTTGATTTAGGCTTGCGCGATATTTGGAGAGATACACATGCTGGAGAGAAAAGCTATACGTATTACTCACCTGTTCATCGGGTGCATACTCATATTGACTATTTTTTGTTGGATCAGCATCTGATGGACGGGAGGGTGGAGGCTGGACATGGAACGTTGACGTGGTCGGACCATGCTCCGTGTTGGCTTGCTCTTCCTGCAGATTTCTGCGGAGAACGGCATTGGCTGTGGTGGTTAGATGTGCGTTTCTTTCGGCGGCAGCATGCTGTTCAGGATCATAGACGTTTTATCAGTGAATTCTTTGCATTAAATGATTCGGGGGAGGTTTCGGTGCCTCTGGTCTGGGATGCGTTTAAGGCCACTGCTCGGGGTCGCTTGATCGCTGAGGCTGCTCGTACTCGACGGGCCTGGCAACAGGAGTCTTGCCAATTGGTGGAGGAAGCTAGGCGCCTTCAATTGGAACATGCTCGGACGGGTTCTAAACGCGTTTGGCGGCAGTGGTGGGGGGTGCGGGCCAAACCCGACACGTGTATGCAGAGGGACTTGGATAATATGCGTCGGAAACTGCGACAAACATTTTATGAACGGGGAAATAAGGCCGGTCACTACCTTGCTCTACGACTTCATCAGCAACACACCTCGAGGGTAGTACGTGAAATTCGGGACTCCCAGGGTCTTATGCAGGTGGCTTCTTGGAGATCCGTGAGGTATTCGCCGCTTTTTTGGAGCAGTTGTATAAGGCTGAGCCTTTCGATTTGATCCGTGTGCAGGACTATTTGCAGGCTGTTACACTGCCGCGGTTGACCGATACTGATAGAGAGATATTAGAAGCAGAAATTGCTACGGACGAGGTGGTTATTGCAATCTGATGCTTAAAAGCTGGGAGGGCGCCGGGCAGCGATGGCTTTCCTGTGGAGTATTATAAAACATTTAGTGCTCAATTAACACCAACTTTGGCAATACTTTTTAATGAGGTTCTGCGGGGAGGGGTCGCTGCCTCCTTCTCAGCTTGAGGCTCTTATTGCAGTACTTCCTAAGCCCGGTAAGCCCCTACATGAAGCAGCGTCCTACCATCCTATTTCTTTATTAAATACGGATGTTAAAATATTGGCCTCCATGCTGGCTGCCCGAGTGAAGCGGGTTCTCCCGGCTTTGGTGCATCCGGACCAGGTTGGTTTTGTGCCGGGCCGTCAAGCGGCGGATAATATTCGGCGAATGTTACAGGTGATTCATGTCGCACGGCAGGATTCTCGTCCGATGCTTTTGGTGGGAGTTGACGCTGAGAAGGCCTTCGACCGGGTCAGCTGGGGGCATCTTTGGTGTGTGTTAGATAAGCTGGGGTTTGGGCCCAAATTTATGCGTTGGGTTCATTGCCTCTATCAAGGTCCTACGGCTTGTGTTCGGGTTAATGGGGGTCAGTCGCGAAGTTTTGCATTGGAAAGGGGAACTCGGCAGGGGTGTCCTCTCTCGCCGCTGTTGTTTGCGTTGGTGATGGAACCTTTGGCGCAAAGCTTTCGTGACCATCCGAATGTCGTGGGCGTTCGTGTGGGCCCTTCAGATTACAGAATTGTGCTTTTTGCGGATGATATCATACCGTTAGTGAATCCAGAGGTAACGATATGATATCATACCGTTAGTGATATCATACCGTTAGTGAATCCAGAGGTATCTCTGTCAGCTACTATGCAGCCCTTTGAGGCCTTTTCACAAGTATCCGGGTTCAAAATAAATTACACTAAATCTGAGATTTTAAATGTTGGGGTCTCGGAGGCGCTCTGCTTACAATTGAAGGCTTCTTATCTATTTCGTTGGGTGATGGGTGCTCTTCGTTACTTAGGTGTGTATTTGACAGTTGAAAGGGCTGCGCTTTTTAAGGCTAATTATGGACCCTTACTTCATCAGGTTCGGTGAGACTTGGAATCTTGGGCTAGTTTGATGCTGTCCTGGTTTGTAGTATAGCAGTGGTTAAGATGGTGGTTGTTCCGAAGTTTCTGTATCTCTTCCAGGTACTTCCTATACCTTTGCCTCGGGGAATCTTGGCTGCTTGGCAAGCGCTGCTTCTGAAGTTTATTTGGCGATTCCGCCATCCCCGCATAGCCCGTCGGATTCTTTATATGCCCACGCATAGTGGAGGTATGGGGGTGCCCAATCTTCACTGGTATTATGTGGCAGCGCAATGCCGAGCCGGGGTGGAGTGGATGAATCCTGACAGCGCAAAACGTTGGATACAACTGGAAATGCATATTTCGGGGGGGGGGGGGCCGGATTGGGAGATCGGTTGTGGCTCAGTTCCAAGTTGCGTGGTGGAGTGCGCGTCTGTAACCCATATATCCTTCATACTCTTTACTGCTGGGACCACTTTATTTGGCCTAAGGGGGCGGCCTTGTCTCCTTTGGCGCCCATTGTGGATAAGGCTTTATTCACTCCTGGGATGACTTATACGGTTTTTAAGTTGCGAGGGCATAAGGGTCTTAGCCGTGCTGGTCAGCTCTTTGAGGAGGGTCGGTTGCGTTCTTTTTGTATGCTTCAGGAGGATTTTGATCTTCCAGACTGTCATATCTACCAGTACACTCAGGTGGCTCATTGGGTGCAGGATCAAATTGTTCAGGCTCAAGTGGCTGATGTTGAGCGCTTTTGTGAGGGGTGTACCACCACGAAGGGGCTGATTGCTGCCTTGTATGCACATTTGCAGACACAGCAACTGGGATTCGGTAAGCATAGAGAGCAGTGGAATCTGGACTTGAATCTTAATTATTCTGGGCAGCAATGGGAACAGGTTGAGGGCAAGCTTTGGAAAAGTTCGGTGGCAATTAATGCCCGTGAAACTAACTATAAAATAATATATCGATGGTACATGACACCTGCGAGGGTTGCCCGAATGTATCCGGGGGCGTCGGGTTTGTGTTGGTGGCAGTGTGGCCAGAAGGGCACTTTGGCGCATGTCTGGTGACTCTGTCCGCGTATCCAAACTTTTTGGCGGGGGATCCAGTACAGTTTAAAACAACTGATTGGGCTGAACATTCCTTGGGATCAGGGCATTTTCCTGTTCGGTGTGAATGTTCCTGGTGCTCGCACTCCCCAGCTGGCCTTGATTCGACATGGTTTGATTGCTGCTCGGCTGGCTTTGGCTGCTGCTTGGAAACAGGTTTTGCCTCCCGCTTTTTCTAGCTGGTTGGACCGGATGTGGGATACATATACTATGGAACATGGGGTGGTGATTGGGAGGATGCGGTTGCCCGTCTTTGAGCAAGTGTGGGATGCTTTTGTTTTAAAGTATGGTTTATGATTCCTAGGATACGTTATATACTCACTGGAGGTGTTGGTCTTGTGCTTTTCTGTGCGGTGGCGTTCTTGGGTCCGCCTTCTTCCCCGTGTGGTCTGGTCCATTGAAATTCTCCCTTCACCTTTCAATGGTATAGACGATATAAAAGGAGGGGGGGTGTGGGGGGGTTGGTGGGTAGAGGGGGGGTAGAGAGTTCTGGGAGATATATAGGTTGTTTGTTGGGGGAGGAGCACTAACACATTTAAATGGAGGGGAGAAGAACGGGGGAAAAATGGGGAGAACAAAAAAAAAAAAAGGCTTTGTTGATTTCCTTTCTGCTGCATGAGATTTTTGCATTGTTTCTGTTTTCTTGTTCTTGTGGTATGCATATAGTGTGTATGCCTGTTATTTGTTGTAAGTCTGTGCAGCCTTTAAATAAAAAAAAAAAAAAAAAAGAACCGGTGGACGCGCATTCTCAATTCCTCTGCTCTCCTGTGCGGCAAAAACACTCTGAGTGTCGAACTGAACCCCTAGATATTCGAGGTCCTGGGATGGCTCTAAGTGACTCTTTGTCGGGTTGACTACCCAACCCAGACCCTGCAAAAAGTTCACCACTCTGTTTGTCACCCGAACACTCTCTTCCGCGGACTTGGCCCGAATCAACCAATCGTGGAGATACGGGTGAACCAAAATCCCTTCTTTGCGCAACGCCAACGCCAACGCCAACGCCGCCACCACCACCATGATTTTGGTGAAGGTACGTGGTGCCGTCGCCAGACCGAAGGGCAAAGCTTGGAACTGATAATGACCCCAAGGAAGAGCAAACCTCAGAAGCCTCTGATGCGCTTCCTGGATAGGTATATGCAAATACGCCTCCGTCAGATCCAGCGACGTCAAAAACTCTCCTTGACGTACCGCCACAATGACTGACCGCAGGGTCTCCATCCGGAAATGCGGCACCCGCAAGCAACGATTTATGGCCTTCAGATCTAAAATAGGATGCAACGTTCCGCCCTTCTTTGGCACCATGAAATAAATAGAGTACCGACCCCCGCCGCATTCGGCTGCCGGCACTTCTACAACTGCCCCCAACTGGAGTAGCCGTTCCAAAGTATCGCGAACCGCTGCGGTTTTCCTGGGACCCTTGCAAGGAGACATCACAAAGGAATCCCACATGGGTCATGCCAACTCTAGTGCGTAACCCTGCTGAATTATCTCTAACACCCACTGGTCGGATGTGATATGGGTCCAAGCGGAAAGAAACCCCCTGAGCCGACCCCCTATGGGAGGCCCTTCCGCCTGGACCCGCCTTGCTTCATTGTGACTTACGGGTCGCGGCAGAGGGAGTGGAGGAGAAACCTCTATTCGCCCCCTGAAACCCGCGAAAGCCCTGGGCTCGAGTTGGAAACCGGCCCCTCTGGAAACTTCCGAACCATGTCAAACGAAACCTCCAGAAATCCCAAAACTGTCCGTGATAGCCTGAACCGGACTTTCCCAGCTTTGGCTTATCCTCTGGAAGCCTACCTGCCTTGGATTCCCCAAGGTCCTTCACCAACTTATCCAAATCCTCTCCGAATAGCAGCCCCCCCCTTAAAGGGAAACTTGATAAGCAGGGACTTAGAAGGCCCGTCCACCGCCCAATTTAGTAACCACACTGACCGGCAGGCGGCCACCACTGACGCTGTGCTATTGGCCAATGCCCTAATCAAGTCGTAATGCACATCCGCTAAGTACGCCGCCCCCGACTCCAGACGATCTAGCTCCTTTAAATCCTCGAGATCCATGTGCGAAGACTGGCGCAACCACTGGATCCAATGTAGGGACGCCCTGGCCACCCACGCTCCACAAATGGAGGCCTGCAGCGAAAGCGAATCCGCCTCAATGGTCTGTTTCAGCAACCCGTCTACTTTCCGGTCCTGAGCATCCTTCAAGGCCGCACTACCTTCCACCGGAATAGTGGTCTTTTTAGTAACCGCTGACACCACTGCGTCCACCTGCGGTGCCCGGAACCTGTCTTTATCCTTATCCGTCAGAGGATAGAGCCTATTCATCGTCCATATGCCTCGTAGGCCCGCTTCCGGCCTATCCCACTCTTCCTGAATCATTTTGTCGACCACTCTGTGCACCGGAAACACGACCTGCGTCTGACGAACCGCCTGAATGACTGGATCTTCGACGTCCTCCTCCACCGCCGCTGGAGGTGCCAGATGCAACATCTGCAACGTCTCCGTGATCAAGGCCACAAGCTCCTCTCTGCGGAATACTCTAATAATCTTAGCTTGATCCTCCTGCTCAGGAATCTCGCCTTCTTCTAGATCCTGCGCTCTGTCATCCTGCTCCCATTCGGTATCTGGAGCCTCAGGCCACTCGCCTTCCGCCGAGGCAGCATCCTTCGTCCTTGCCCTTTTAGGTACTGGTGGTTCCTCTCCTAGCTCGACAGCTGCCTCCAGCAGCTGAGCCGGAACTACCGGAGCTGGACCCCTTGCCCTGGCTCCGCAGGCAAAAGGCCTGTTGCATTAGCAAAATAAACTCTGGGCTAAAACCCCCGAGACCCGCTGCCTGCTCCGTCAGAGAAGCGCCGGAGGTCTCCGCTGGTCCTTCAATGCTGGCCCTTGCGCCAGCAGCCGTGGGGAAGCAGCCCCCGCGCCAGACGGCACCTCTGGAGTCTCCATGATGTCCATCTGCTGTTCTACCGTGGAGGAGAGGGTTGCACAGCCCCGGCAAACCCCGGTATTCACCACTGTGCCCCTCCTAGTGCCACAGACAATACACTGCAGTCTGGACGCCATAAGTGAGACCAGCAGCTGGCACTGTTAAATCCTGACCACGTTACGTATCTATTGACTAATTAATTAATTTTTTTATTTATTTTAAACACACAGACAACGACGGCTATGTTCAGGCACCAACCCCCTTT
This sequence comes from Ichthyophis bannanicus, assembly GCA_033557465.1. Classification (NCBI taxonomy): domain Eukaryota; kingdom Metazoa; phylum Chordata; class Amphibia; order Gymnophiona; family Ichthyophiidae; genus Ichthyophis; species Ichthyophis bannanicus. The sequence goes on along the minus strand of CM066039.1, from coordinate 157,343,059 downwards.
ACCGTTTTTTTTTTTTGCAGGCTCTGCTCTCCCCGGGGCAAAGAGCCCCCATCAGCCCCCCCTTTTCCCCCCCGAGAGGCTGAAGGAAATACTCAAAACGCCCACCGAATGCGGAGAAAGAAAGAAAACAAAGAAAAGAAGAACTCCTAACAAGGGACCGCCGCTGCTTCACCCGGAACCGGGATTGCGAGCCTCACTGCAGCCACGCGGTTTCTCTGCGGCCGAGAAAATGGCCGCCGGGAAACTCCGGACAAACAAAAAAGGCACCAAAATGAGATACGGAGGGCCCTGCGTCTGTCGGGCAATCCCCCCCTAGCAGTGCAGCCTGCTACCGGTGAAAGTCTTACCAGGCAGGTCTGCTTTCTGCTGCTCCAAAACCGGCTGAGCCGTTCAATGCCCCGCGGCCCCAGACAGCTGCTGCCTTGTCAGTCGCGAAGTCCGGAGCCACTTAATGCCGTCGGGAGGCACTCAGACAAGTAGAAGGGCTCTCCCCCGTAGAGTCCGGGGGGAGAGAACCTCTGACACCCCCCAGGGTAATCAACTCGACATCCTGAGCCTGTACCCCCAATGAATAAAAGAACAGGAAGGGAGCAAGAATGCCTTTTTCTTTCCCTTTTTTTTTTTAAAGGCACAGGTGCCAATTACCAAACGAATTTTAAAATCTCTAAGAACCCAAATTAAAAGTAACCCAACTAACTATCCTACTCGCTCCTTATCAGTTTCTCCAGAGAGCCTTCTCCCAGGGCTCGCCACGTCCTCCTGCTGCCTGGGAGACTGGTCACACTGGGATGAGAGTGAGAGTGCGAGTGCAGCAGGCTATATCCAGTGATGTCATGATTCTGACAGACCAGTCTCCAAGCTGCAGGAGGAGATTGACAACCCAGAGGTAGAGGACTGAACTGGAGGAATGATAAGGAACCATTTTAGTAGCTACCTTCTGCACCAACTCCAACCTACTTATATCCTTTTGAAGGTGCTGTCTCCAGAATTGCACACAACACTCCAAATGAGGTCACTCCAGAGACTTACACAGAGGCATTAGCTCCTTTTTTCTGCTGGCCATTCCTCTCCCTATACACCCAAGCATCCTTCTGACTTTGCAGTTGCCTTTTCTACCTGTTTAACTATTTTAAGATTGTCAGACACAATTACGCCCAGGTCCCGCTCTTCTTTTGTGGACAGAAGTACCCCTACACTGTATGGCTCCTTTGGATTTTTGCAGCCCAAATGCATGACCTTGAATTTTTTAGCATTAAATTTCAGCTGCCAAATTCTAGACCATCCTTCAAGCTTAGCTAGATCCTTCCTTAATGTTATCTACTCTTTCCTGTGTATCTACTCTATTGCAGATTTTGGTATAATCTCACCCACTATTGCATTTCTTATGTAATTGAGTTCTCCAGAAAAAGCTTCTACATAGGTATAGAGTTCCCAGAACTCCCTTCCCTTTATCAAAAGTTAAAATTTGTTACAACTAATTCTCCCATTACATCCTTTCCACAGGAATGTACACAAAATGTGTAGAGGGAGGGGAGCGTGTCAAGATGACTGCCTGAGCGGAACACTGTGCTCCTGCTTACCTATGGTTAAGAGGAAGACAAAAACTATGTCAGGAAAGTAACCCTTGAACGCCCCGATCCAGTTACTGAAAGATCCAATTGACCAGTTCTACAGGCCAGTTGGCAACAGTGAGCTCTGGTGCAGTTCCAGCTACGTTGACGCTGCAGTCAGTGGACCTGGCATCCTCTGTGAACTCTAATGTAACTCTCTCCCCAGAGAAGCGTCTCCCCTCCCCTATCTCCTGCATCAATGGCATTACAGCTGACTAGCTCTGGAGGCCCTCTGTCGCAAGTCGCTAGCTTGGATTTCTCACTTCGAGAGAGTGAGTCTAACGCTATGGACTGCATTGTGCCTGGAGCCTCTTCAGGGGTCCACCCGATGTCCTTAGCCCCAGTTCAGACTCTGGTAAAACACAAGAAATTCACTTTAGAGTCTATTTGGGATGCTATAGTTAATCTTACGGCAGTGATGGCAAGACAGACCCAATTGTTGCATCTTAAGGGGGGATGCAACCTTTGGCATATACAGATTGTCATTTTTGTCCTCATACATTTATCCCTTTAACCTCTACCTTGCACTATTCCCTCCCCACTGTATACCTAAATATTTTTAGACCCCTCCAGACCATCTTAGGGGAAAGGAATCAAATACACAGGCACTCTTCCATCTTCAAACTTCAGGGCCTCCAATTTGTTTAAATTACTCTTGAAATCAAAGCTCTATATTGCTTGAATAACAAAATTACTTTTTCAATAGCCCTCCTCTGGGTTGCCCAAAAATAATAGCATGCCATCTGCGGACAAATGTATCTTTTGCTCATACTTCCCTAAAATAATTTCTTCAGTATATGGTGGGGTAGCTTGCAAGGGTGATAAAGGCCTTGTTACCCTCTCCAACCTAAAATATTACATTAAATTTCCCACTGATCATCAACTGTGCCTCTGAATTTAATCTGCATCCACTTCCAAAAATTATCCCCAAATCCCATTTTAGCTAACACCCAAAACATATATTCCCAGTCTACTCTGTCAAAATCCTTCTCTGCATCCAGGCATGCCAGAAAAAGGCTTGGCTCCAACTACCTGCTTCTATCCAACTCTCATAACAGCCCTCCAAACATCTCCCACTTACCTAACACTTTACTCTCAACCACGTCTGATCATACACAAGCATAGTACCTACAAACACAACAAGAGACCCACCAGGCTTATTCAAATACAACAATGCAATGTGTGCCTTTGAGTCAGTCCAGACTCCTGGCGACCCAGAAGCTCCTGGGTTTTCTTGGCAGTGTCACTGGAGTAGATTGCCAGGCCTTTCTTCTGAGGCAATGGAGGGTTAAGTGACTTGCCCAAGGCCACAAGGAGTGCTAGTAGGACTCGAACCCTGGTTGCTTGGTTACCAAGCCAGTGTTCTAACCACTAGGCTACTCCTCCACTCCAACAGTCCTCACATAATTCAACTCAATCCCTCCCTTCCTTAGCCCCTCCGATATCAGTAGGCCTTATAAATGCCAGATCCATACGTAACAAGATAAATACTAATATCGGTCACATATAAGACAACCATATTGATATCCTCTGTATTACTGAATCATGGCTATAGAGCTCCGACCAAGTTGTCCTGAATCAAGTTACGCCCCCCACATTCATTGCAGTCAACTGCCCCCGTACTCACAAAAGAGGAGGTGGTGTACTCATCATAGCCCGAGAGGACCTGAAACTCAAGACATCCAAGTTCAATAAGTTCCGACTGCTGTGATATCATTATCATAGAAAACAAATGCTTATCCATCTGCCTAATCTACAGGGCCCTCAATGCCCACTCGGGAGACACATCCGACATTCTTGAATCCATATACTCAGCAAACTCTCCTCACAAACCCCTTAAGAGTACTAGGGGACTTGAACCTCACATCTGCCTCTAAAAGGAGGAAGCAGCCTTCCACAAAGCAATGGACTCCATTCTTTTCAAATAAATTCTCACAGGTCCCTCTCATCGCTCTGGCTCCACTACAGATCTCATATTTGTACCAGCAAGCATCCTAGACCAAGGACACATATCAACATTATCAAGACCCCCATACCATGGTCTGACCACCAGGCCATACTCTTAAAAATTCACCTCAACAATCAACAAAAATCACTGAAACCAGATAACCCTACAAGATGATTCAAAGCATTCAACAAAGAGCAATTCCTCAGGGACACCCTTCAATTTCTGCTCCGAGAGACTTTACCGACCTGGATGAGGCTGTCAACATCTGGAACATTACCATTAGTGCCGCATCGAGACTCCCAACCCGAACCATCCCACACCATCTAGACAGCAGACTAAGATCAGCTCCATGGTACTCCACTAAAATAACAGAATCAAAGAGGAAACTACAGCAATATGAGCGTCGATGGAAACATGACAAGACTGAAATCACACTAAAACAATACCAAATAATGCAACAAGAATACAATGCTCTAATAATAAATACAAACAACAGTACCACACTAACCTCATTCTAAAAGCCTGCAACAAACCCAAAGAGCTCTCCAGCGTCATCTGAACATTAACGAAGGACCCATCTCTGAAGAATGAAAACCCAATACACCCTCAAACCTTTGCAGACTACCTCATATCCAAGAATAAACCCCTACAAACCACACTTTACAAGGACACTGCAAAACCTGACAGTCTACCTATCAGCATGAGCCCCATCGCCCCAAGCCATTTGAGAAATTTCAACATCCCGTCAACAGAGCAAATCGCTGGTACCATAACTGAGCTAAATACAACCACAGCACCATCTGATCCCTGTCCAGTTGCATGGATCAAATCTGCCAAGGACGACCTAATCGAATTCATACAAAAGAATACCCAAGGACTTACCCAAGGATACATGTCCCCGGCTCTAAAGCAAGCTACCATCCACCCTATTCCAAAGAATACACTACCGCATAGCAACGACCCATCAAACTACCACCCAATATCCAGCCTCCCATTCCTCTCCAAAATAATTGAGAAGATTGTTCAGAGAGAGCTCCAGGACCACAGTGACCTACACGCCCCTCTAGATCCTCACCAAAACGGTTTTCGCCCAGATCACAGCGTAGAGACATTACTCAATCTATTTGATAACCTGCTCAAAGGTATTGACAACATAAGAAGAGGTTCCCTATTAATCTTCATTGACATATCATCTGCCAGTCTCCCACGACATTCTTCTGGAGTGACTAGTATCAATTGGGATCCAAAACATCACCCTCAAGTGGTTCCTGTCATACCTCGGAGGCAGACAACAGATAGTCAAATCTGGTCAGCTCACTTTAACTACTTTCTACACCAACCAACGAGTTCCTCAAGGATCTTCGCCCTCTGCCCTCCTATTTAATATTTATGTACAACCAGTTTACAACATATTCAGGAAACACAATATACAATATGCCATATATGAAGATGATATTATGGCCTACACCCCAATCTAGTTAGACTCTCTAGACTTCACCACAATGTCAACGTGCCTCCACAAAATGATAACCTGGCTTACCAAAAGCAACCTCAACATCAAGAAAAATGAAGCAATAATCATTACAAGGAACACTGATTTCATCCCCCCCTCCCCCCGCCTCAATCAAAATTGCCAATTCACAACCTGAATATCATAATTGACAAGCATCTCAACCTACAAGCTCATACCAACAAAACCTCCAGGTCTGCCTTCCACAAGCTTGCAATAATCAGGAGATTAAAAACTCTTCTCAGTCAAGAACACTTCCGCACAATATGTCAGTCCATCATAATGCCATCTCTGGACTATTGTAATGCTCTCTTCCAAGGTCTGCCTAAACAAACTACCCGACCCCTGCAACTAGTCCAAACCATCATAGAATCATCTTGGCGCAAGCATATAACTCCCCTCCTGCACCAACTGCACTGGTTGCCAATTACATGCCAAATTCATATCTGCCCTGACCATTTTCAAGATCAAAAACAACCTAACAGCCAGAGGTCTGCAGGATCTCATCTGGACCAAACCTAACAGACCTGAGAGAAGCAGCAATATCAATACCATACCAACACCCAACCTGTTCACAAACCACTTCCAAGAGGGCCCTCTCGCTTGCCGTTCCCTCTATCTGGAACACTCTCCCAGAAAAAAATGAGAACAACCACAGACATAAAGGAATTTCGGAAACATCTCAAGACCCTTCTTTTCATCGAGCACGTCAATGAAACCTGATGCTCCCCCTCATGAACACTTACATATGCATCACATTGTACATAAGTTATATGTCAGCATTCCCAGTTCTCCCCTCCCTATGTTTGCTAAGGAAGTTATTCTGTAATGGGATAAAGTTTTTAATTGTTCCTATTGAAAGTTCTCTGTAAATTGAAGTTTTATTGTAAACCGCCTTGATTTTAAGATAAGGTGGTATAGAAAAATTGTTAAATAAAGGATAAGGGCATAAACAATAATAAATTGCTGCGTACTCACTCAACGGTTTGATCCTCATGAATCAAAATGGGAATAAATAGTAATTACACTTACCTGCTAATTGTAGTTCCTCGAGTGACGACAGCTTAGTCCTCCACCTATGGGTAGTGCACCTCCTCTTGCAGCTTGAAGACTGGACCAATCAGATTTCAGCATCACTGGATGCAGCGTACTGGCATCCCTCTATAGCCCCAGTGAACTATTGACAAAGCAGACTCAACAAAACAAAAGGCAATAACAGTTAGCTAACCTTATATAATAGCTTGTGATAAGGAAGCTTATCATAGCTCAGGAAGGAGCTATAGAAAAGGTGAAGTGACGCTGAACAAGCAACCTGTCAGTTCTGGTAGAAATAAGAAAACAGAATTTTCCCATAAAAGACTACCAGTCCCAGAATGCACCAGGTTTCCAACAGCCATTAGAGGAGCTGAAGTGGGGAAACGTGTGTTCAATCAGGAGGGCTATGAGGTAATCCCTAAGCACTCATCTCAAAGGGCAGGGCCTGATTCAGCACAGCTGCGCTGTGTTAGGGAGGAGCACTCATCTAAGCAGAAGAAGAATAGAGTTTATTCTACAGATGACCATCTTCATGATCACCTTGGATATCCAGAGAATTGTCCTCAGTATCCTAAGAATCAGCTTGAGTTTGATCATCAGTTTCATCTGAAGGATCATCAGAAGCAGAAGCCAAACCGGACGGAAAGAGAAGGAAAGAGACCCTTTGGAAGAAGGAAGAGAAAAGCCTTTGAGAGGTCTAGAAGAGTCCAAAGCAGTACGTATACTGGGAGGTATTCCAAGGGCCAGCATACACCATTGGACTGGGGAAAGCCAAAGGAATGGTGCTGCAGAGCTAGGAATCACCAGAGGCTACCTGCGAGGGAGACGGCTGCACGTGGAAGGGACCCTAAGACCTGTGCCAGAAGGTATGTGAAGAGAGATCCAGTGTCCAGGGATCTGGATTGGAAGGCTGGACATAAGAACTGGACTACATACTGGCCAGGATATATAGAGAGGAACTCTAGCAGCAATGGAAGCTCAGGTATGAACACTGATCTATGCCCTAGCTATAACCTTGAAAGACAGCAGGGAAACAAGTATTCTCCTGAAAATGCTCCATTGAGAGATTCATCTGTGCCAATCCATGATATTGAACCCATGCTTGTTGAACAAGGGGGAATAATAGCAGATGAGGATCCTGTTTATATGGACTGCTCTCTATCTAAACTCCGTTGGTAACTTTCTGTTATAAAGTACAGCAACCATCACAAAGAAATACAAATTTGTTCTTTAATCTACTCAGAAAAGCTCCTGAAGCAGGATTTGACCCACACAGTGGAAGGCAAGCCAGCTAAGGGGTTTCAGCTGGTAACTGCTAGCAATTAAGCCTTACCTAATTGCTTGTGAGCTAGGAGAGAATCACTTCTGTATCTATGTGGGAAGTAATCAGAAGTTAACCTGAAAAGAACAGTTTGTTTCTTGCTTTGTGGCTTTTCATTTGTTGTTTTCCTGATTTTAACTTTGTTTTTCCAAGTTAACACTGAAAGCAAGTAACCTAATTTATGTGCTACCAAGCATATCTGTGTTGGGAGAAATAACCCCATAAATAAATATCTTATTGGCTTTACCCGAGCACAACTAAATTATTGTCAGCAGCTGTGTCTGGTGTGAATGAACTACATTGCCCACAATACCTTGCAAATCATATAGATATATGCACTTGACAAGACTGTGAAGATTCTCACCCAGGCAGCCGTCTGACAAGCTTCACAATGGTAAGAAAACTGGAAACTTTCCCCAACAAAAAGGGAATTACTCTTAAAGGCAAAGGTTCCCCCGCCTGCCAAACCACAAACAGGTAGCGAGAGAAGAGAACAGAGCGACACGCAAGCGAAGCAGAGAACATGTTCTACCTGAAATACTCACCTGAACAGACAGCTGTCAGGACTGATCGCGCACCTTGCCAAAATCGCAACCCACGGGCGGGACGGAGGACTAAGCTGTCGTCACTCAAGGAACTACAATTACCAGGTAAGTGTAATTACTATTTCCTTAGCGTTCCTCCAGCTTAGTCCTCCACCTATGGGATGTAACAGAGCAGTATTAACGGGAGGGGCCCTGCCAGCCGGCACACAAGACAGCTGAACCAAAACAGGCATCACCCGCCGCCAGCACATCGAGCCGATAGTGCTTACTGAAAGTATGCAGTGATGTCCACGTCGCCGCTTTACAAATTTCTACAGGCGGGACCAGACTGTGCTCCACCCAGGACGCTGCTTGCGCTCTAGTAGAATGAGCCCTGAGACCCACCGGAGCCGGGCGCCCCTGCAACATGTAAGCCGAGACAATCGCCTCTTTAATCCACCTGGAAATAGATGCTTTCGCCGCAGCCTCCCCTTTCCTGGGACCGCCAAACAGCACAAACAACCGATCTGACTTGCGGAAGGACTCAATGACTTTCAAATAACGACGCAACATTCTCTTAATGTCCAAGCGACTAAGGCCCCGATCAGAAGCCTGCTCTCCCGCTGCCCGCAGGACAGGGAGAGATACCGCCTGATTCAAATGAAAAGGAGAAGACACCTTCAGCAGAAAGGAAGGCACCGTCCTGAGAACCACTTTCTGATCTGAAAAACAGAGGAAGGGTTCCCTACAGGAAAGTGCTTGAAGCTCCGAAATACGGCGCGCAGAAGAAATCGCCAACAGAAACACCGTTTTAAGGGTCAAATCTTTCACTGAAACTTGGGAGAGAGGCTCAAACGGAGCTCTGCCGAGCGCCCGTAACACCAAGTTGAGATCCCACGGTGGCACAGAAATCCAACGTGCCGGACGTAATCTGGAAACCGCTTTCAGAAAACGTGCGACATCGGTGTGCTCCCCGAGAGCCACGCCTTGGACTTTACCTCGGTAACAGGCCAGAGCCGCCAACTGCACTCTTAAGGAACTAGCCGATAGCCCCTTAACAAAGCCATCCTGCAAAAAATCCAGTACCACTGGAACCGAAGCTGTAGCGGCGCGGACCTGGCGCCGCGAACACCAGTCCTCGAAGATTTGCCAGACGCAGACATAAGCCAGAGAGGTCAATCGTTTACGCGCCTGCAGCAGAGTCGTCACGACGGCCTGAGAATAACCTTTTCTTTTTAGCTGCGCCCTTTCAATGGCCAAGCCGTAAGCGAGCATCTCTCCACTCGCGGCATAAGGAGCGGACCTTGAATCAGCAGCTCCTGAGACAACGGGAGATGCCATGGAGCCCCGTCTAGCAATCTTACCAGATCCGCGTACCACGGGTGCCTGGGCCAATCCGGCACTATCAACAGCACCCGTCCCTGGTGTGCTTCGATGCGCTGAATCACACGCCCTATTAGCGCCCACGGAGGAAAGACGTAGAGAAGACCCGACGAGGGCCACGGTCGCATGAGGGCATCGAGTCCCTCCAACATGGGTTCCCGTCGTCTGCTGAAAAACCGCGCTACCTTCACGGATTCAAAGGTGGCCATGAGGTCCATGACCGGCGCTCCTCAGCGACGCACTAGCTGCGCGAACACTGAGGGATGCAGCTCCCATTCCCCTGCATCCACTCGAACCCTGCTGAGAAAATCCGCCGTCACATTGTCTTTCCCCGCTATGTGCGCTGTCGAAATCGCCTGCAGCCGTGGTTCTATCCAGGCGAACAGCCTCTGGGATTCCTCCTCCATGCCTGCGCTTCCGGTACCTCCCTGTCGATTTATGTAGGCCACGGTCGCGACATTGTCGGATAGTACCCGCACTGCCCGGTGCGTGACCTGTCCTTCGAAGCTCTGTAGCGCCAAGAACACCGCGCTCAACTCCAAGCGGTGTGACGCAGCGGACCCTCTTCTAGAAAGAAAAAAAGTTTTAAATTCTGAGAAAAAAAGAAATGACCTGCAATTTCCAAAGGATCCATCTAGGGGGAGCAGGAGAGGCAGGACAGAGACTCCAGAACCACGCCTTAGGGGGCATGAGTCATACTCCAACACCACACATTTAAGGAGATGCAGGCAAGAGTCAGCAGTGTCGCAAGGGAGCTCAGAAGGTTCACCAGGAAGTGTGCCACCTGGAAGAGAACAAGTTAGAAGCAGCTCCAGAGAAGGACCACGAACAGGCTATGCAGAGGAGAGACCAAAGCCAAGGTCTAGGCCCAAGCCAAGCCTGAGCAGAAAGACAGGCTGGGGAAGGAGAACCAGTCCTATAGCCCAGAGGATAGGCCGAGAAGGCCGAAGCCTGACTAGATTAGGCTCTGAAGCCGGAAAGAAAACCAGCCATAAAAGCCAAAGGAGAAAAGAGTGGGAGAGCCGAAGGAACACACCAGAGAGCACTGACACGGAGGGCAGTAGCCAAGGTAGGCCTCCAGCTTTGTCCCAAAGAACCAGGAGAAAAGCAAGAGGTAAAGCTTTTAAAATTTGTTATAGTTTGCCTAGAGAAGAATCCTGGGAAGGTGACTCTCCTTATCATAAACAAGGACAGAAATATAAGTTAAAGGACAGCTGTTATAAGCAAAGAACTGGCAGAGGAAAACATTACCAAGAAAATGTTTTTAAACATTTAGAAAAAGAACTGCCACTGTGGTATTCCACCTTGCAGAAGCCTAGGCCCAAACATTTGGCTAAGCCCTGGGAAACACCAGAACATACTCCAGGGAAGGACACTTATTTGGTTTCCCCAGAGCAGTCAGAGGAGGAGGCCATGCAAGTGGAATCTATATCCGAGGATTTGGATAGCCCAATGGAATGTACCTACTGTGTTGTGGATGAGATTGAATCATTCCATAGATCTGGCAATGAATGAAGCATTACTGTTTGAACAATTTTTATACTGTGAAGTTAACAGCCCTTTTTGGTTAATTCATACCCTGTTTGGAAAATCCGTTGCAAAGACTTTTTCTGTTACGTTTACCAGTGTGTTGTGCGTATGATTTGAACCCTTAGTGCAAAAAGGGGAATAAAAGCCTTTTTCATTTTTCCTCCACTTTGTGCAAGAGTATAATTTTTTCTCTTTGGGAGTTTGGTAACGAGGCCGGCACAAGGCTGATACCCTTGACCCTCGCACCTGGCCAACCCCAATCCAACCTTCTTGGTGACAGCGGACCAGCGAGCTGCGGCGCCCCGCGGAACCCACCCTTTGGTGGAACTACTACGCCGCCACCAGGGGGTGCTGGCACACACGCGCGCACACTCCGCCCGGCCCCCGCGTCACAGCGGTTGATCGCCCAACCGCTCTCCTCCGGGGACCAGAAACCCTGTGCAAAGTCCACTCCACAATGTGCTCCCCAGCCCATTAGACTGGCATCTGTTAATAGCGGAATCTACTCCAGATGCTCCAACGGCATTCCCGCCCGAAGACAGGTCGGCCGCAGCCACCACTGCAGGTCCCGCCTGACCCGCGGCGGGCAAGGAAGCCGCATGCTCAGCGAATCGAACTGATTGGACCAGCGGCGAAGCAGGGCCCGCTGCAACGATCTCATGTGAAACCTGGATCAAGGCACCACCTCCAACGTCGCCACCATCGTCCCCAACACTTGAAGATACTTCCACGCGGACGGGGCTGTGATCTTCCGGAAACCCCGCACCAGACCCTGAAGCGCCAGAACTCTCCGTTCCGTTAGGAACACCGATCCTTTCCGAGTATCGAACAGTACTCCCAAGTACTCGAGAGACTGTGTCGGCTCCAGATGACTCTTCACCGGGTTGACCACCCAGCCTAGGGACTGTAGAAGATCGACAACCTTCCCTGTGGCTTGCACGCTCTCGGCCTGGGACTTTGCTCGGATCAGCCAATCGTCCAGATAGGGATGGACTAAGACTCCTTCCTTGCGCAACGCCGCTGCCACCACCACCATGATCTTGGTGAAGACGTGTGGCGCAGTCGCTAACCCGAAGGGCAAGGCCTGGAACTGAAAGTGTCCCCAAGGAAGCGCGAAGCGCAGAAACTTTTGATGGGACGCCCTGATGGGGATATGGAGATAAGCTTCGGTGAGATCGAGAGATGTCAAAAATCCGCCTTTCCGAACCGCGACAATAACCGAATGTAGGGTTTCCATATGAAAATGCGGTACCCGGAGACAGCGATTCACGCCTTTGAGATCCAAGATGGGGCAAAGAGTGCCATCCTTCTTTGGCACCACAAAATAAATGGAATACCGTCCCATGCCGTATTCTGCAGGCGGAACTGGAACGACCGCTCCTAAGCGCAGAAGGCGGTCCAGCATTTGCCGTACCTGAAGCACCTTCTGAGGACCTCGACAGGGGGACCGTACAAAGGAGTCGAGTACCGGTCTCGCGAGATCTAACGCATATCCCTCGCGAATGATCTCCAAGACCCACTGATCGGACGTGATATGGGTCCAGGCAGACAGAAACCCCCGAAGGCGGCCTCCGATCGGTTGCAAATCTGCCGGGACCCGCCGCCCTTCATTTGGACTTCCGAGGGGCTGCGGGGGCCGCCGCTGAGAATCCTCTACTTGCACCGCGAAACCCCCAAAATCCCTGGGCCCTAGACACATACCGTCCTCTTTGGGACCCCGCAAAACGGGGCGACCGAAACCTCCGAAAGTCACGAGACTGACCCCTAAAGGACACCAAGGGTTTACCCCGCTTAGGCCTATCCTCCGGCAATCTGCTGCCTTTGGAGTCCCCCAACTCCTTAACCAACTTATCAAGATCTTCACCAAACAAGAGTTTCCCCTTAAATGGAAGCCTGCCGAGACGCGACTTAGATGATCCATCTGCCACCCAATTTTTTAGCCAAAGAGACCGACGCGCCGCTACCAAGGAGCTCATACTATTGGAGAGGGCCCTGATGAGATCGTATTGCACATCCGCCAAATAAGCCGATCCAGACTCTAAGCGCTGGAGCTCCCGCACTTCGTCGGGCTCAAAGGAGGCAGACTGCCTCAGGTGCTGGACCCAGCGAAGACAGGCCCGAGCAACCCAAGCCCCACATATAGAGGCCTGCAATGCCACTGCGTCCGCCTCAAAAGATTGCTTCAACAAGCCGTCCATTTTCCTATCTTGCGCCTCCTTCAAGGTCGCACTGCCTTCCACCGGGATTGTGGTTTTTTTAGTGACTGCCGAGACCGCAGCGTCAATCTTTGGGGAACAAAACTTGTCCTTATCTTTATCCGCTAGGGGATACAGCTTGTTTATGATCTTTATCCCCTTAAGACCGGATTCGGGAGTATCCCATTCCGTATGGATCATCTGATCAATAACCTTATGAATAGGGAAAACCACCTGCGTCTGACGGACCGCCTGAATGATGGGATCCGCGCCATCTTCATCCTCGGCTGGCTGCTCAGTAGAAAGCCGAAGCGTCTGAAGAGCCTCTGCAATAAAGGCCGATAGCTCCTCTTGGCGAAATACTCTTATGATCCTTGCCTGATCCTCAGGCTCAGGGATTTCTCCTTCCTCTAACTCCTCCAGCTCAGCATCCACATCCAAGTCGGCTTCCTCCCCTTCCGGCCAGTCCACCTCGGAGGGAACTGTCTCAACTGCTTGCGGCCGTTTGGCTGGTTTGAGGCCCACAGGGTCACGCTCCGCTATAGCAGCCCGCGCGCTAGAGGAAGGAAGGGGCAGGGACCCTGCCACGAACCCCTGCTGTCTGCGACAAAACACCTGATGCATCAGTAAGACAAAGTCTGGAGAAAAATCGTCCATCTGCAGCGCGCTGCCAAGCCCAGACTGCGAACCTGAAGCGCCCAAAGAGGTCTCAGCTACCGCAGTCGAAGGCCCCGCTACCGGCCCCGTACTCTCCAGGCCTGCGAGATCCAGTTAATCCACAGGGGAAATGGCATGCTCTAACTGTTGCTCCATGCTAAGGGACACGGACGCACAGCGCTGACAGATGCCTGTCTCTGTGCCCGCGCCCCTACAGGAGCCACAGATGACGCACTGGGAGCCTGACGACATGAATGCTGCAAAACTGTAAAGCCCCTGGGGACCCTTGAAACTAGAGAGCAGCAGGCCCCAAAGACAGCGAGGGCCTGCCACACAATCCCAGCTGTGGCTTCCTTCCCTCCTTTATTCCTTTTTTTTTTCTTTTTAGGCCTTTAGTTACACAGGTACACTAAAAAAAATTTTTTTTAAACTGCCTCTAATGTTTCGATTGATTTTTACGTTTTTTGGTGCGCTGAATCCAAATCTGGTAACCAATTTGCTCCATCACGTACAGATTTTTTGCTACATTGGGTTAGCAGGTTGAGGTGAACGTTTCAGATTGAGTGCGATCGAGATAAAAGTTTCTTGGATGAATTCTTTATACTAATTGTTTAGTAATTATTCAAATAAAAATAAAGAAAATTGTAACAAGGCAGCACATAAGAATAGAGTAATGTCAACAAAACACACTGTGATGGTAGCAAAATTGTCTGCACTTAAAACAGCCACATACATGTGCACAAACATTGAGCATATAAGAGCGAGGTTAGACACAAAGCAAAGCAAAGAAATGTGCAAAAAATGTTGTACAGGTATGTATTGCGGCGACCCTGCCCGGCTTAAGGGGTTAAAGGCAGGAGCAGCCGCTGTGCTTCGTGAGGGAAGAGTAAAACCTTTACCCCAGGAATGCTGGGAGTTGTAGTTTCAGTTCTTCTCACTCCGAAATTAAAGAAACTGTAGTTGTGGGGTTTCTTGATAATAAGTATTTTATTAAAGCAAAGGATACATGTTTCATCACATGGCAAAAACAAAGGTGCTTCAAAAAGGCTAACAGAAAACTCAGAATAAATGCAACTCAAAGGTATACTGCTGCTTTTCACTTTTCAGCCAAATTACTCTCTTTTGCCTCCAGAGGCCAGTTGGGTTCACTGCAGCCTCTTACGGTCACCGTTACTCTCACAGTGCTTGAGAAAACATGTGCAGATAATTAGAGCTTCTTTCAGCAATGCAAACAACAGCTTTGTAACTCTCAGATCACAGACGGCAAAAGCATTTCCTTCAGCTTGACTTATCTATACAACAAATCGTACAGTCCATTTGTTCACAGCCTGGTAAGTCTGTATTACTCTCTGTTACTCCTTCAGACTGTAAGGCATTACTAGCTTCTTGTGAAATTAGCTGTTGTCTAGCTTGCAACTCTAAGAATTGTTTAAAGCTTTGAAGAAGCAATTCAGCCTGTTCCTTGTGAGATAGGGTACTATTATCTGCAATAGAACTTCCCTCCTGCTCAAGGCTGTTTGTCTTCTCTTCTTGTAAGTTAAAGGCATCAGAATAATTGCTAGTCTCTTTGGCAATTGTTTCATAGATAGGAGAATTATCTTTACATTCAGCTTGGCAAGCGTGTGGCCAATTACTCACTTTTTGCAGAGCCCTTCTGTCTTCAGACGGCTCCAAGGTTCTCCAGCTGTTCTGTTTGTTGCTTTCTGGTACAAACGACACTTCAGAGAATGATGGCTCTCTCACCTGTGTTTGCCTTGAAGGCTTTCTTCCCCAGGGCGGTGCCTTCCAACGGCTATCCCATTCAAGGCTAAGTCCTCTCTCCGTGGGACTTCTGCTTACTTCCCTTGAATAGTTTTGTGCAGGTTTTCTTCCTGTGCCAGGTTCCCAAGTATCATTAGACTCTCCTCTGGCTTTCCAACCATCCTCTAGTTTCTTCCTCCTGTATTCCTTCCTGGGCTGCTTCTTCTTAAACTTCTTCCCATACTCATACTGCTTCCCCTCTCGAATCTCCTTCTCAGAGCCATGCTCTGGTTTAAAAGTACATTCTCTCTTAGGCACGCCCCTTCCCAGGGCTGGGTGTGCCCAATCAGAACTGCAGGACTCCTCCCCTGGGCTGGTCTCCATACTCAGCTCTGTGGAATAGAGTCTCTCTTTTTTCCTTGCTCTGTCATTTTGGTGTAAATCCTGCTGAACCTCAGGATTTTCATCTGTCTCCATAGGCTCAGGAGGGCGCTGCTCACCACAGTATGTAAGAATAGAAAATGCAAACCGCACCATTGCAATACATGAAGACAAACACCCGATGGTGTGAAAATAAAATTCTAATAAATGAGATCCGACACTGTGGTAATAACTAGCAAATTTTTATTTCAAAGTTTAGTAAAAACACGATATTTGTCAACACAGTTTAGATTTTAAAGTCATTCTTGGGTCAATCAATCTCCTGGTGGGCCCGTTTCTTCTTCCCCCGAATGCTTCTCTTGGTGCGCTGCTTGGCGTATTTTTCATCTGGGGTTTCCCGCAGCAGCAACCAGCAGAAATCAGCCATCATAGTGGTGTTCCATCTTCCTTGGTACCTTCTCTCTGCGTCCTTGATGTCCTGGTGAAACCTTTCACTTTGTTCTTCACTGTACGCCCCCAAGTTTTCGGGAAAGTAGTTCACATGGGAGTGCAAGAAATGGACTTTCAGGCTCATGTTACAGCCTTGTTCTTTGAAGGCATTGAGCATCCTGGCAACAATATCCTTATAGTTCTCATCCTGCCTGTTCCCCAAGAATTTGAGAACAACATCCTTGAAGGAATCCCAGGCTTCTTTTTCCTTCTCAGACATCGTTTCAGCGAATGCTCCATCTGAAATGAGTTTCCTTATATCAGGGCCAACAAACACTCCTTCCTTTAGCTTTGCTTCAGAAAGTCGGGGGAACTTTGAGCAAAGGTACCGAAAGCACTCACCATCTTTTGGAAGGGACTTGATGAATTGCTTAATGAGACCCAACTTAATGTGGAGAGGTGGTAATAGAATTTTATCACGAGGTACCAAGCTCTCATGAAGAACATTTTTCTCACCGGGTCTCAAATACTCCCGAATTGGCCAGTCTTTTTTCCCCCAGTGTAGATCGCGGGCCCGGCTATCCCACAAGCAAAGGAAGCAGGGATATTTGGTGAAACCGGATTGCTGCCCTAATAGCATGGATAGAATTTTAAAGTCTCCACAAATCATCCACTTATGCTCATCATAACGAATCTTCTGAAGAATCAGGGCCAAATTCTTGTATTTTTCTTGGAGAATAACAGAGTGAGCAATAGGAACTGAAGCGAATGTGTTGCCATTATGAAGAAGAACACCTTTTATGCTGTCTTTTGACAAATCAATGAACAGCCGCCATTCAGCAGGATCATACTTGAGTTTAAACTTTTCCATCACTCCGTATATATCGTTGCAAAATACCAAATCTTCCTCTTTGCTGAAATACTTCAAAAATTGTGTCTCGCGGTTGCGGTACCAATAAAAAGTTGTTCCTGGTGACAATAGATTTTTCTGTTTAAGCCGAGAACCTAGCAGTTGGGCAGCATCTTTTGGGAGTCCTAAATCCCGGACTAAATCATTCAATTCAGCTTGAGAGAAAAGTTCAGGTTTCGGATCTGGTTCAGTTTCAAACTCGGAAGTACTGGACTCATCGGGAAAAGCCATCTGATGAGTCTCATCATGATCAGAACCGTCCACACAAATATGATCCAAAGATTTTGGTGGTTCAGGCACAGGTACTTCGTTGCTATGAGGCATAGGCCTAATTGCTGAGGGAAGGTTGGGGTAACTTATTACGTTCTTATTTTTTAAGTTGTATCCCTTCACAATGCAAGAGCAAAAACAGCAGTCACTGCTGTGGTCTCTTTGTTCACGCCACATCATAGGTATTCCGAAACGAAATGCTTGTTTTTTACCTTTCATCCATAAGCGTAGATCTTCCTCACATGTCTTGCACACTTTGTGAGGAGCCCACGGTTTGTCTTGATCGCCTAACTTCAAACCGAAATAGGCGAAATATACTTTTTTAATAAATGCAGAAATGTTCCTCTGCCGCTTTTTCACGGTATATTCCCCACAAATAAAACAAAAACTGTCCGGAGAGTTGACGCAACCTCTGGCTCTGTGAGCCATCACAAATACACAGCACTGCAAACTACAACTGTAGTGAACCACTTCGGAATAAAGCTGGATTACGACTGAGCAAACAAAAGGTAATAATGAACTTGCAAGAAACTGAAATTTGACAGGAACGTTCATGTCGCAACCACCGTGTTTGAGCGAGCGAACGAGGCGAAGCGAACAGGAAAGAACATGCGCGAGTACTGGATTTAGCCCCCCGCCTCCCAATTGTCCTGTTAATGTATAAAATGAATACAAAACACTCTAAAATATCATGAGGGAGTGTTTCTAGTTAGTTAACCATTACAACCTCTATTTTGGGCCAAGAAAATAAACTGCAGTCGGCTAAAAAGAAATTATGTGAACATTCCTTATATGGGTAAGAAATCTAATTTTGCAAGAAAACGTGACGTGATGGAACATTTTGGCTATTTTTCCTGGATTCAGCACCCCAAAATCTATAGGAATCAGTTGCAAAACTGGAGGCAGTTTTTTGGTAGTGTACCTGTGTTATATATATAAACTAAAGATAGCAGTTTGTAACCTCTGCGGAGTGTATCCGGAGAGAACCGTCAAACAAAGGAGAGCTGCGCAGAACAGCTGACCGCCAACCCCGAGGCCGACCCTATGGCCCGATAAAACTGTCAGATAAAGTAAACCCCCAAAGGAACTAAATGAAGCAAAATAAGAAAAGAAAGCAAAAGAAAGCAAAATACCTGGTGGGACTGCCCAGATCGCGGTCCGGAGGAAATCGCAGCTCCGGGGAACCGCGCTGAGGACGCTGGTGTCAGAAAACCACGTTTGGAAGCCGCGTGCTCAAAATGGCCGCGGCTTCTCATAGAATTTTGGCGCACTGCTCCTGCCCGCTCTCCTGAGCCTGATCCGCCATGCAAAGTCGAAGACAGGATGCGCCGTGCTCTAACTCCACTGCTCCGGAAATCTAGAAGCAGAGAGAGAAAATAGCCACGATTCCGAGAACGGGCAGCCGGCTAAGCGCCCGGGAAACTAAGAGCAGAAAAAAAACGCTGGTCTCTACGCTGTGGGCTCACCCCCCTTTCTCCTTCCTCTGGAGAAAACTCGCTGCCGGTAAACGGATCAAGGAGCTCTGCCCCGAACAGCCCAGGGGCCAGAGATCCTACAGAAGCACCAGCAAATGTGATAGCTGTGGTCAGGCAGGAGAGAGAAACCTTCACCGGAGCCCTCAGAGCCCGAGGGGGGGAGAACTCTTGTCTGTTCCAAAAAACTTTTTTTTTTTTTTTTAAAGGAACAGACCAGCTGAAAAAAAAAACTCAAACACCTAGAATAGTGAAATGAAATAAAGTATGCCAATTAAAGAAAATTAAAAGGTTAGCTAAATATCTTGCTCCTTAACTGGTTCCCTAGTGAGCCCAGCACCTAGGCTCACTACGTCCTCTAGCTGCATGAAGACTGGACACACTGGGGCTATAGAGGGATGCCAGTACGCTACATCCAGTGATGCTGAAATCTGATTGGTCCAGTCTTCAAGCAGCAGGAGGAGGTGCACTACCCATAGGTGGAGGACTAAGCTGGAGGAACGCTAAGGAACACTGTTTAGTCTAAACTTGATTAAACAAGAAAATAGATCCATACGAGATGACTAGCTCAGGGTCTTTGACCAGTTTTAGGAAAAAAACAACATGAGCCCAGTTCTGATCAAATCCCATTTGCTCCATAGCAAGCATCTTCTGATATGCAGCCTGCAAGAACAACGTAACAAAATCCTCTAGGATCATACAAAACTCTTCCAAAGCCATCTGGGCCCAGGGTCTCAGCCAATTTTAATTCTTTAATTGCTGTCCTAATTTCAACTATTGACAATGGCTCTTACAGAGGTTGAGCTTCCACTTCATTTAGAGCTGGCAACCTCAAAAGTGTGAAAAAAGAATCATCATCTTCCTCAGTCCCATATTGTTCTGCACAGACGTTTTGATAGTAGTCTAAAAATGTTTGATATCTCACCATGTTGGGTAAGAAGCTCCCCTGGAATATAAATTTTGGAGATGTATTTCCCATTATTTCTAAGTTTAACCAAGTTAGTCAATAATATACCTCTTTTCTTTGTCTCTACCTGGCAAGTTCATATTTGTAAAACCAGATGTCATTTTTTTGTGAATTATTAAAATAAGAATATTAAGCTGACCTCCATTATAATTTAAGATTTACCTCCATCCTTCTTCTCCTGAGGTGATAAAATGACAATATGGTGTCACTGTATTTGACAAAGACACCGATCAGGGTACGTAACAAATCCACTCAAAAAAAACCCAGTTAATCAAATCACTTCATATCAAGTAAACTTTGTTATTCAGCCCTCAGGAGACACCCCACACAACCTTTTACATTGACCAAACTCTCTTATTGAAATCATAAACAGAGGAGAAAAGACCTGTTAGTGTAGCTGGGTTTAAAAAAGGTTTGGACAAGTTCCTGGAGGAAAGGTCCATAAACCATTATTAAAAGGGACCAAGGATATCACGGCTTGACCCAATACAAACATTGTGGAACCTGCATCTTTTGGGGAAACTGTTAGGTACGTATGATCTAGATTGGCCACTGTTGTAAACAGGATACTGGTCTTGATGAACCTTGGTCTGACCCAGTATGACATATCTTATGTTCTTATGACCTCAGTGAAGCTACTTCTCCCGCTATGCGGCAAGAACATTACGTGCCTGAAGGGAATGCACCATTTTACACCATCATCGTTCTAAAAAACTCCTCAATTTTTATATAATTTCTCACAAAAATGTCAATATCACTTGATATATGAAGTGATTTGATTAACTGGGGTTTTTTTTTGAGTGGATTTATATATTTATTTCAGTGCACTTATATACCACTCCTTCCTGAGATCAGGGGCCGTTTACAATAAATGTAACATTATACATTAAACACTGATGAACATCAAATTAGGGTGTGGGTAAAAGTGGAAAATTGCAAGAGGATCTTGATAAATTGGAAGACTGGGCATCCAAATGGCAGATGGAATTTAATGTGGACAAGTTCAAAGTTATGCACCTAGGAAAGAACAACCCAAACTATGGTTACATGATGCAAGATTCCATATTGGGAACCACCACCCAGGAAAAAGATTTAGGCGTCATTGTGGATAACATGTTAAAACCCTCCGCCCATTGTGCAGCGGCGGCCAAGAAAGTAAAGAGAATGCTAGGTATCATAAGGAAAGGAATGGAAAATAAAACAAAGGATATTATAATGCCTCTGTATCGTTCCATGGTATGACCGCACCTTGAATATTGTGTGCAATTCTGGTCGCCGTATCTAAAAAATTGAAATTACACTTACCTGGTAATTGTAGTTCCTTGAGAGACGACAGTTTAGTCCTCAACTCCTGGGTAGTGCACCTCCTCCTGCAGCTTGGAGACTGGACCAATCAGAAACTTCCTCTCACTGGATGTAGCTAGCTGGAACTTCCATCAGCCCCCAGTGAACTATTGACAAAGCAGACTCACAAGAGGAACAAATAAGTAGCCTTCAACAAGTTATGTTTTTTGGGGTTTTTTTGTTTTTTTTAACTGTGGTTTGGCTGTTCTTTTTTTTTTTTTTTTACAAACTGAACCAGAAACACGAAGAGAATGGAACCCCCCGTCACAGACGAAGAGGGGAAATACTCCATAGCGATACTCCACCCCCCTACAAAGCGCAGAAAAAGAGAGAGAGAGGATGAATGGACAAGGTAATAGTAATGAAGCCAGAGACACTCACCTGCCAAAATTCTCGTAGACTGAAAAAACACGTGCCGAGCTAGTGCCAAAGACTGCGGGTGGGATGGAGGACTAAACTGTCGTCTCTCAAGGAACTACAATTACCAGGTAAGTGTAATTTCAATTTCCTTTTCGTTCCTCCAGTTTAGTCCTCAACTCCTGGGATGTAACAGAGCAGTACTACCGGGGGGGGGGGAACCCTGCCAGCCGGCACGCAATACCGCCGACCCAAAACAGGCATCCCGAGACGCTAGCACATCCAGCCGGTAATGTTTACTGAACGTATGCAGCGACGCCCAGGTAGCCGTCTTACAAATCTCCAGCGGCGGAACCAAACCATGCTCTGCCCAGGAAGCCGCCTGCGCTCTCGTGGAATTCGCGCGGAGACCGACGGGAACTAAATGGCCCTGGAACAAATACGCTGATGCAATGGCCTCCTTAATCCACCTGGAAAGGGATGCTTTTGAAGCCGCCTCCCCCTTCCTGGGGCCACCAAACAGCACAAACAGACGATCCGACTTACGAAAGGAAGCCGAGACGGACAAATAATGACGTAACACGCGCTTGACATCCAAGAGACGCAAACTGCGATCAGAAGATTGCCCTGCATCCGCCCGCAGAACCGGGAGCGTTACCGTCTGATTGACATGAAAAGGTGAAGGCACCTTGGGCAAGAAAGAGGGCACCGGCCTAAGCACCACCTTGTCGCGCGAGAAGCAAAGGAAGGGCTCTCTGCACGAAAGAGCTTGCAACTCGGAAATGCGTCTAGCTGAACAAATGGCCACCAGAAATACCACCTTAAGGGTCAAATCCTTGATCGAACTCTGGGACAAGGGCTCGAACAGGGCCCTAGTCAGGGCCCTCAGGACCAAATTGAGGTCCCACGCTGGAACGGAAACACGGCGCGCCGGACGAAGCCGGGAAACCGCTTTCAGAAAACGCACAACGTCGCCATGTGCCCCAAGAGACACACCCTGTATCTTACCTCTATAGCAGGCCAAGGCCGCCAACTGCACCCATAGAGAACTGGCGGCTAGGCCCTTGTCGAAGCCATCCTGCAAAAAGGCCAGCACGACAGGTACAGAAGCTCTGGCCGCGCGAACCTGATGTCTGGAACACCAATCTTCAAAGATGCACCAAACGCGCACATAAGCGAGCGAAGTGGACCGCTTGCAGACCTGAAGTAAGGTTGACACAACCGCTCTAAAGTAGCCTCTCTTCCTTAGCCTCGCCCTTTCAATGGCCAAGTCGTAAGCGAGAATCGAGTCATGTGCGGCATCCGAAGGGGCCCCTGAATCAGGAGCTCCTGAGATAACGGGAGCCGCCACGGGAGGCCGTCTAAGAGACGGACGAGATCCGCGTACCAAGGGCACCGAGGCCAATCCGGCGCTATCAGCAATACTCTTCCCGGATGAGCCTCGATACGTTGAATCACTCGACCGAGCAGGGCCCACGGAGAAAACACAGAGTAGACCCGACATCGGCCACGGCTGAATCAAGGCGTCAATCCCTTCCGACATGGGTTCCCGACGTCGGCTGAAGAAACGAGGCGCCTTTGCCGAATGACACGTCACCATCAAGTCCATTACTGGCACGGCCCACCGGCGAGTCACCTGATCGAACACGGCCGGATGCAACTCCCATTCTCCGGCATCCACCTGAACTCTGCTGAGAAAATCCGCTGTCACGTTTTTCCTTCCGGCAATGTGAGCCGCCGAAATGGCCTGTAAGCGCTTCTCCGCCCAGGCAAACAGCAAGTCGGCCTCCCGCTCCAGGGTTGCACTCCCTGTGCCACCCTGCCGGTTGATGTATGCCACTGTGGCTGCATTGTCCGACAACACACGTACCGCCCTGCGGGAAACTAGACTCTCGAACCGCTGAAGAGCCCGCAACACGGTTCTCATCTCCAGACGGTTGATCGACCAGGAGCTCTCCTCCGTCGACCACCGCCCCTGGGCGAACTGAATGCCGCAATGCGCCCCACAGCCTGTGAGACTCGAATCCGTAAATAGAGGGAGCCACTCCGGCTGCTCCAGCAGCACTCCCGCTTGCAAGGTTGCAGGGCACAGCCACCAGCGCAGGGCCTGCCGAACACTCAGCGGGCAGGGAAGACGCTTGTGCAGGGACTCGGACTGACTGGACCAACGTCGAAGTAAGGCCCGTTGCAACGCACACATGTGAAACCAAGCCCAAGGAACAACCTCTAGAGACGCCGCCATGGTCCCCAACACCTGAAGATAATGCCATGCCGATGGCACCGACAGCTTCCTGAAGTTCTGCACCAACCTTTGAAGAACTAGTGCTCTGCGTACGGTGAGAAAGACGGACCCTATCCGGGTATCGAACCGCACTCCGAGATATTCGAGGACTTGAGTCGGAGTCAAATGGCTTTTGAGCGGGTTGACTACCCAACCTAAGCTCTGCAGAAACTCCACCACTCTGTGGGTGACCTGTGTGCTCTCCTCTAGGGATTTGGCCCTTATCAGCCAATCGTCGAGATAGGGATGCACCAGAATACCTTGCTTGCGCAACACCGCCGCCACGACGACCATTATCTTCGTGAAGACGCGTGGAGCCGTCGCCAAGCTGAAGGGCAGCGCCTGAAAATGACCCCAGGGCAGGGCGAACCGAAGAAACTTTTGATGCGACGCTCTGATGGGCACATGGAGATAGGCCTCGGAGAGATCGAGAGAGGAGAGAAATTCCCCCTGGCGAACCGCAACAATGACAAACCGGAGAGTCTCCATCCGGAAATGAGGGACCCGGAGACAGCGATTCACCCCTTTGAGGTCCAGGATAGGACGAACCGAACCGTCCTTCTTTGGCACCACGAAATAAATGGAGTAGCGTCCCAGTCCGCACTCCTCGGGAGGAACAGGGACGACGGCGCCCAGTTGAAGAAGACGATCCAAGGTTTGCCGAATCTGTAAGGCCTTTCGAGGACCTCGGCAGGGGGACTGAACAAACGAGTCCCGTACAGGAACCGCCAGATCCAAGGCATAGCCGTCGCGGATAATTTCTAAGACCCACTGGTCCGATGTTATCTGGGTCCAGGCGGAAAGAAAACTCCTCAGATGTCCTCCGATAGACAGACCATCCGCCGGGACCCGCCGCCCTTCATTGGGGGCTTTCGTGCGGCACCGGGAGCAGGGGCGGCGAAACCTCGGCTTGCTCTCCGGAACCCTCGGAAACCCTGGGAACGGGAGAGGAAACAACCCTGCTGGAATCCTGCAAACCGGGGCGTGCGAAATCTGCGAAAGTCTCTAGGCTGCCCCCGAAAGGACTGGGAAAAACGTCCCTGCTTGGGCCGATCTTCCGGGAGTCTACCACCCTTGGACTCCCCTAAATCCTTGACCAGCTTATCAAGGTCCTCACCAAACAATAACTTCCCTTTGAACGGAAGCTTGCCAAGACGAGACTTAGAAGACCCGTCGGCTGCCCAGTTCTTCAACCACAAGGCTCTGCGCACCGCTACTAGAGACGCCATACTATTCGACAAGGCTCGAATCAGATCATAGTGCACATCAGCTAAATAAGCCGAACCGGATTCCAAACGCTGGAGTTCCCGCATCTCGTCCTGCCCCAAAGATGCAGACTCACTGAGACGCTGGACCCAACGAAGGCAGGCCCTGGCCACCTAAGCACCACATATGGAGGCCTGCAAGGAAACCGCATCCGCCTCAAAGGACTGTTTCAACAGGCTATCCATTTTTCTATCCTGCGCCTCCTTCAAGGCCGCACTGCCTTCCACAGGAATTGTTGTCTTTTTCGTGACAGCCGACACCGCGGCATCAATCTTTGGAACACGAAACCGGTCTTTGTCCGCGTCCGCCAAGGGATAAAGCTTATTCATGGTCCTTACCCCCTTCAAAGCTGCCTCTGGGTGATCCCACTCATTCTGGATCATCTGATCGATAACCTTATGTACAGGAAACACAACTTGAGTCTGGCGCACAGCCTGAATAATGGGATCTGCCGTATCTTCTTCGGTAGCCACCTGTTCGGAGGTCAGGCGAAGGGTTTGTAGGGCTTCCACAATAAGGGCGGAGAGCTCTTCCCTCTGAAACACCCTAATGATTCTGGCCTGATCTTCAGGTTCAGCAATTTTACCCTCTTCTAAATCCTCGATGTCGCCCTCCAAACCAAACTGCGGATCTTCGTCGTCCAACAACTGAAGGTTGGAGGAAGAAGGCTCCGGCGGACGTGGCCGCTTATGTGCTTTGGGCACGAGCGTCTCAGGACCAGTCAGCCCCAAAGGCATACTCACCGAGGAGAGGGGGGCCAACGCCGGTACGCCTTGTCGCTTACGGAAGAACGCCTGATGCATAAGCAAAACAAATTCAGGGGAAAAATCTTCCACGAGTCCCGAGACCCCGGAGAGTCCAGATGCCCCCCTCAACAGGCGGGACGGAAGGCCCAGGAGTCCAAGCCTCCCCCTCAGGCTCCGCCACCACTTCAGGCAGGACAGGGCCTGCAGAATCCTCCATTTGCTGCTCCAGAGTGAGGGACACCAAAGCACAGCACCCACAAACACCTGTTTCTGGGGTTGCGCTCCTGCGTGTGCCACAAATCACACACTGGGACCGCGCTGGCATGAATGGCAAAGCCAGCGGACCCCCAAGGAGGAAAAAGGGGCTAGCGCTCTCCTTTGCACAGTGGATAAGCGTCCCCACAATCCCACCACAAGAAGAAGTGGGAAAGAGCAATAACAGTTGTCCCCTATGAGGAGAGAGGGCTCAAAACTAAACTGCAGCCTGTTTGTTCGTTTAAGCTACGCCCCTACTGTATTTATATATTTAGTTTTTTGTTTTTTTTTGTAAACGAGAGCCCCCGCGGACCCAAAAGCCCCGCCGAAAAAAATCACCGAAAACAAACTACAGAAAGAAAAGTAATCATGGCAAAAATGCTGACAGGCTTAGCACGAGAAACAGAACCGCCGCTGCTGAACGCGAGAGCAGAAAATGGCCGCGGCTACAAGCCGCGATTTGGCACACTTTTGCAATGGCGCCTAAAGCGCCGCCCAAACAAGGCACTACAAGCCCCTGGTCTCCCACACACACCCCCGGCCTGTACCTGACGGGATGGTACTTCTGCCAGCGTTCCGAAGCCCTATCAAAGCAAAAGGACCGGAACGCCAAAGACACTGCTGCCGCTGAAGAAAACCGGCCCCGGAGTCAATGCTGAAAACTTCTGAAATACAGCAGACCGCCGGAGGGCACAAGAAAGGAGCTCTACCCCGTCCAATCAAGGGGTAAGAGATCCTGCAGCACAAAAAACAGCCCGGAGATAAGGGAGAGCAAGGGAGGCAGAGTAGGCAATGGATTCTAACCCCTCCGCCTAGAGACAGCGTCCCTTCTTTTTTTTTTTTTTTTTTTAAAGAGACAGCATCCACTATGACAAAATAATCAGAACTAAAGAGTAAAAGTAAAATTAAAGAGCCTGCTCCTCATTGGTTTCTCCAGTGAGCCCAACCTAGGCTCACAAGGTCCTTCAGCTGCGTGGAGACTGGACACACTGGGGGCTGATGGAAGTTCCAGCTAGCTACATCCAGTGAGAGAAAGTTTCTGATTGGTCCAGTCTCCAAGCTGCAGGAGGAGGTGCACTACCCAGGAGTTGAGGACTAAACTGGAGGAACGAAAAGGAAAGGATATAGCGTTATTAGAAAAGGTACAGAGAAGAGCCACCAAAATGGTAAAGGGGATGGAAGGCTACTCCTATGAAGAGAGGCTACAAAGGTTAGGGCTCTTCAACCTGGAAAAGAGACGGCTGAGGGGAGATATGATAGAGGTCTATAAATTAATGAATGGAGTGGAACGGGTAAACGTAGATCAATTGTTTACACTATCAGAATATAGAAAGGCTAGGGGACATGTAATGAAGCTACAGGGTAAACTATTTAAGACAAATAAGAGAAAATATTTTTTCACTCAACGTGTAATCAAACTCTGGAATTTGTTGTAGTAAAGGCTGTTAGTGTAGCTGGGTTTAAAAATGGTTTGGACAAGTTCCTGGAGGAAAGGACCATAAACTATTATTAAAAGGGCCCCAGGATATCAATGCTTAACCCAATACAAGCATTGTGGAACCTGTGTCTTTTGGGGAAACTGCTAGGTACGTATGACCTAGATTGGCCACTGCTGGAAACAGGATACTGGGCTTGATGGGCCTTGGTCTGACCCAATATGGCATATCTTATGTTCTTATGGAGTAAATATCATATTTAACTATGTACAGGATGTGTAATATACAATGCAGCCATTGTATTTGCGCCAGCCTATTAGCTTAAGTACTTTTTTTTTTTTGGAACATTATTTATAAAGAGCGAGGATTACCGTCCCAACAACAAAATAGGAATAATACTTAATCAAAACACACAAGTAACATCCCACTCCAGAAAACATATCCATTCAACATCAGAAAACATTCAACCCGTCCACCCCCCTCCCCCTCCCCCCAAAGTGGTACAGCATGTGTGGTCAAAGGAGCAGTAGATAAGTAAACTGAATCTATTCACATCTAAGAACAGGATCTGAGTATACACTGAAAAAAACTTCATCACAAATGGTAGAAACAAAGGGTAACCAGCTTAAGTAAGTTAAAGGCCAGAAGGGGGCTCCACTGTCAAGCAGACGGTATGCGATCTCATCTCCTAAGAGAAGACAGGCCAGAGATGAAATTTAGACCTAGACAGACCCCCGGTCCCACCCAAATGAGTCGTTTAACTAGGAGATTACACAAAGTACATTTACATGACTTTATAAGCATAATGGAGTGGAGGAGTAGCCTAGTGGTTAGAACACTGGCTTGGTAACCAAGCAACCAGGGTTCAATTCCCACTAGCACTCCTTGTGGCCTTGGGCAAGTCACTTAACCCACCACTGCCTTGGAAGAAAGGCCTGGCAATCTACTTCCGGTGACACTGCCAAGAAAACCCAGGAGCTTCTGGGTCGCCAGGAGTCAGGACTGACTCGAAGGCACACATTGCATTTGCATAAGCATAATACAAGCAATCATCACATCTCACTTTGACTTTGCTAACACAGTTCTCCTAGGAATAACAAAACAGAACCTAAAAAAAACTTCAGCTAGCACAAAATATAGCTGCCAGAACCATCATGAAGATTCATACATTCGAACACATAACACCCATTCTAGCCAACCTGCACTGGCTCCCAATCTACTGCAGGATAAACTACAAAATACTAATAACTACATTCAAAGCATTACACAATACGGTACCACTGACTCTGGGTAAGCTTATTAATATGGAAACATCAAAAACTGTTCATAGGAGAGGAAATACAAATAAAATTATGTTTCCGATTGACTTTATAAAAGCCAAAAAGTCAACTAACAACAAGGCATTTTCACATTTGGCTCCCATCCTATGGAATACACTACCTGAGGAAATCAGAACACTAACTGATATCAAGGAATTCCGTAAGAAACTAAAAACTCATTTATTCATGTCACACTATGACTTACAGACTAATTCCATAGCCCTTAATGACAATGGGTAACAGAAGAAAGTCTAAACATTTAACCAAGTACAGCATATAATGAAAACTTAAATCATTTTATCCTATCACGGTAACAATATGTCTACATATGATGGCTTTAGACTATATACATTTCAGTGCGGTTAGCCGAAACACAGTGTAACAGATCTTATGTACATAGTTGTGATGCATTCTACAAAAAGTTATTATGTATATAGTAGTTGGACCTTTAACTGCTCTAGTTTTATGTATTAAGGCACAAGCCTACTCTGTACATAGTTCGTTGATGTTCCATGTAAAAAGAACAGGCTTTATAGCTGTTTCTGTTTCTTTAAATTGTTATTTGTAAACCGCACCTGATCTTTTGGGGATTACCATAGTGTTTATTGCTGTAAGTCATCTGGTCCTGGTGGGGGGAGTCATGAAGG
Organism: Ichthyophis bannanicus; assembly: GCA_033557465.1. Lineage (NCBI taxonomy): Eukaryota > Metazoa > Chordata > Amphibia > Gymnophiona > Ichthyophiidae > Ichthyophis > Ichthyophis bannanicus. The sequence goes on along the minus strand of CM066039.1, from coordinate 157,313,526 downwards.
TGAGGCTCGCAAGTGATGAGGGGGAGAGCCCGTTGATGGCCTTGAATGTTAGTAGCAAGATCTTGAAGGCGATCCTACAATGGACTGGGAGCCAGTGGAGACTTTTAAGGATAGGTGTTATATGTTCTCGCCTTGAGGCCCCATTTAGAACTCTGGCTGCAGAGTTCATGGCAAGTTGGAGTGGACTTAGGGTTGATTGTGGTAGCCCTTGCAGTATCACGTTGGCGTAGTCAAGATGTGAACTAGTTAGCGCCTAAAAGATCGTTCTGAAATCATCAGATTGTAGCAGGGGGCGTAGATGTCTGAGTGTCCTGATTTTATATGATGTTGATTTCACCATGTTGCCAATGTGTGTCTTCATGTCCAGTTTTTGGTCCAGTGTTACGCCCAGGTAATGGATTGTGGACTTGGTTTGCAGTTCTACATCTCCGACTTTTAGGTAGGCTGGTGGACAGAAGTTAGGATTTCTGGTAATGAACAGCACTTCCGTCTTCTTGTGCTGTATCCGGAGATTCTGATTTTGAAGCCAATTTTCTACTGCGTTGAAACAGTTCGTTAGTGATGAGAGATCGATCTGGTCAGTCTTGAAAGGTGTGTAGAGCAAGACGTCATCGGCATATACCATGCACTCAATGTTGAATGAGCATATGAGGTCGCAGATGGGCTGCATGTAGATGTTAAACATTAGAGCTGATAGGGAGGATCCCTGCGGAACGCCCTGTTTCTGGTGGAACGGTTCAGATGTTGATGTCTCTGTTTGCACATGCTGCCATCTATCAGATAAGTATGATTTACACCAGGTTAGGGCTAAATCACAGATGCCTTTCTCCTCGAGCCGTCTCAGGAGGGTCGTGTGGCATACTGAGTCGAAAGCTGCGGCAATATCCAAGAATATAAGAGCCACACCATGGTGAATGTTATCTATTATGTTGAGAATGTTGTTGAATAGGGTGGTGAGTACCGTCTCCACACCATGGGCTTCTCTGAAGCCATGCTGGCAGTGGTCTAGAGGCGCAGCATTGTTGACATGTTGTTGTATCTGGCATTGGACCTCCTTTTCTATTATCTTGGCCAGGAGTGGAATACTGGCAATTGGTCTATATGATTCCACTTTCTGAGGGTCAAGCTTGCTGTTTTTCAGCAGAGGTCTGATAGATGTGCGTTTGAGATTTAGGGGGAAAAATCCTGAGGTGAATGATGTGTCAAAGAGTCTGGCTAAGAATGGGCTAAACTCTGTTTTTAGTTCCTTTATCCAAAAGGCGGGACAGGGATCGGTCTGCGCAGTAGAGGTGTTGATTGTGGAGATGGTGTCAGCAATTTGTTTAAGTGATGGAGTGGAGAATGTTGTTAGTTTTCCTGCATTGGTTTGCACTTTGTTGGAGGCGGGTGCGTCAGACGTGCTGGTTTGGCATACTTTTGATTGAAGGAAGTCAGAAAGCTGCTAAGTATTTCTTTATCCCCACCTTTCTTTTCCTCCCCATTGTAAGTGATAACTGCCCCCTGCAGGACTACTTTTGACATTTCCCAGTAGGCCCACTTTGGGATTATTGAATTAAGAAAATCTTGCCATGCCTTGAATGGGAATCACCACCCAGGAAAAAGATCTAGGTATCATTGTAGATAATACATTGAAACCCTATGCCAAGAAAGCAAAGAGGATGCTAGAAATCATAAGGAAAGGAATGACAAATAAAACCAAAGATATTATAATGCCTCTGTATCACTCCATGGTGCAACTGCACCTTCAATATTGTGCAAAATTCTGGTCGCCATATCTACAAAAGGATATAGCGGAATTAGAAAAGATACAAAAAAGTGCTACCAAAATGGTAAAAGGGGATGGAGGGATACTCCTATGAATAAAGAATAAAAAGGTTAGGGTTTTTCACTTTAAAGAAAGACACAGATGAGGGGAGATATGGTAGAAGTCTATAAACTAATGAGTGGAGAGGAAGAAGTAAACAGATTGGTTGTTTACTCCTTTAAAAAGTAGAAAGACTAAGGGACACACAATGAAGCTACAACTCAACATGTAATCAAACTTTGGAATTTGCTGCCAGAGATTGTAGTAAAAGCTGTTAGCATAGCTGGGTTTAAACAAGGTTTGGACAAACTCCTAGAGTAAAAGCCCATAAATAATTATTAAAATGGACTGGGGAAATCTACTGCTTATTCCTGGGATACGCAATATCAAATCAGTCTATCTTGTGGGAACCTGACAGGTACCTGTGATCTGGATTGACCACTGTTGGAAACAAGATACTGGGCTTGATGGACCTTTGGTTTGACTCAGTATGGCATCTCTTATGCATAGATCTCTGTAATGCAGTTGGTTATGTTGGTTACTGGACTAGACCAACATTACTATCTCTTTAAAGCAGTTGATTAAATGGCTTCTCCTCCACAACCTCACAGTCAACTACAACAAAGGTCCTGCAAGTAACAAAAGACATCAATTTCAAACTACCATCAGCAATCAAAGCATTTAACTCAAAGTCAAAACAAATACTTGGGAATTATACTTGATCAAGGCCTAAACTTATAAGCTTAAATCAAAAACATCACCAAAGCTGTCTACTACAAACGCAAAACACTAAAAAATCTATGCACCCTCCTTAGACCTGAAGATTTCCGCACTGTCTGCCAAGCAATCATAACCCCCCTGTTAGACTACGGCAACTCAATTTACCAAGGTTTACCCAAACATACACTATACCCTCTGCAATTAGCACAAAATACAGCAACAAGAATCATCCAAGGAGCATCACGACAGACCCACATCACCCCTATCCTAAAGCAACTGCATTGGCTCCCTATTACTTTAGAATCAAATACTGTATAAAATCATCCTTAATACCTACAAAGTATTAAACAACCAAGCATCAGAATACCTACAAACACTATTAAGGAAACCCAAAAGCAACAGACAGAAGAAACAACACACAAAGGACATTCAGGATAGATATTTTTCCTCGCAAAAACGTCTAGACTCACGTGCCTACACCACACGGCCCTGCACGTACATGACACAAAAACAGGGATCTTAGAACATGGGCTTGAGGGGGCAGACAAGGGCATGGCAAGATGCGGAGACGTGCAAAGCATATTCAGGAAAAGCCTGTGTACATCCCGAGTGTTTCCTGTGGACACCTACGTAATACCAGTGGCAACGTGGAATAAGGCCATCGCTTCAAAAAACAGCTGCTCTGAACTTTAACACGTCCCATATAGATGAATAGCTGTGACATGTCTGGGAGGGCACACGATGCAGTTATAAAAGAATAGAATGCATAAGTGAGAGACATTTATAAGGTTAGGGAACAATAAAAACACACTCTTACAGAAATATAAAGCACTGCAATAGTCTTTATTCTGGCTATGCTGACATCTGCTGTTTGTGCTAAAGGGGCTATTCTAGGCTTCCCAAATAATTCCAGTGCTCGGAAAGATGGGAATGTAGATATAGGGATGGTGCATGAGGTGCTATGGAGCAGATGCATGTCTGGCTGAGAAATGCAGAGCAGATGTATTGTCCTGAGACTCCATGCCATTATGTCTTACCAGCAGTTGTTTATAGGTACAGGTTTTTTGCAGATACATGTTGTTATTTGTGACTGCAAGCAAGAGTATGTGTGTATGTGGAGGGGGGATGTGGGGAGGAGTGTGGGTGCAGGGGAGGCCCTGGTGTGCTGATCCGCAACCCTGGGGGGGGACATGTATGACTGGCCAGTACCTGGATTGTTGGGCTGACAGCAGCATCACCAGGAGCCAGTGTAAATGGGCAGTATATTCTGAAAAGTTGCTCTGCAGCAGCATAGCAGGGCATACTGCAATGCAAACAGCACTAATAAATATCTGAATGCACAATATTATGTAATTACTAATGTGTGACTACAATTACTAATGCACTATATTATGCAATTACTAATGTGTGACTGCAATTACTAATGTGTTCTTCAAAGGCCTGTTTGTTTTACTGCAGGGTCTGAACAAACATCTCACTTTCCACTTGCTTATACAATGCTTTGGTGCATGTACATAACCTTGTAATGTTATGGGCATGTCACAGACTAGTATAAATAGTCTGGTTTGTGTAACCATATCTGTTTCATCCATATTAATGTGTTGTTTGCATGAGCACACCACTGTCAGTGTAAGCATCAGCTTAGGAGATGTACATTTTGCCAGCGAGGGCATGGCCACACGGAGACAGGAAGCATCTGAGACATCTATCTTGTCAGAATACTGCGGGCACGTGGGACATATATCTCCCTGATTCTGGAACCACGGGTGCATCTATACCCGCAGTTTCAGAATTGGGTTTATTACGTGCCTGTTGTCAGGTTAGACGTTTCTGCTGGCCAGACGTGGCTGTTATAGAATCACACTCAAAATGTCCTTAGAAACTCAAGAACAACCCAAGCACATGCAACAGGGCATTCTTGCTGTATGCCCCATCCATCTGGAACTCTCTACCTCCTAATCTAAGAGCCATGAAATCACTAGGAGACTTCCAAAAAAAACTAAAACCCCACCTCTTTATTGAATACTACAGTGCAGACCCCCAACAGGATTTAACCCAATACAAAGTTACATGCCGTGACTGCTGGACACTACCAAAAAATCCTCACAACCAAGACGAAAAACTCAAGATCCCTCCCTCTCATCTGCCAACATACTGTAATGGAAATCCCTCCCTCACTAGGACCTCCTACTCCTACTCAATCTAGTTGAATCAAAATACCAGCATGCATCTGCCTAACACTACCACAACCACCATAATGTACATAAATCAAGTTACTGTAGCCACCTTCTGGCTCCACCTGCTATCTATAGTTACTTTTTATTACTGCATTTGTTACCGTTACTTGTAACTTTATTGCTGCACCTGATGATGTATGTTTGCACCTAGCTCGCTTTAAACCATTTTGACTAGTAGAAAAACGGTATAAAAATGTGTTAAATAAATAAAATAGATACATTTTAAACTTTTGATTGGTATACAGTTGGGGATTCATCCTCCATATGTAATTTGTTTTAGAGAAACAAAGTGACATCTTCACCACCGAATGGACTGATCACTTGAACTACCGGGGGAAACGATTGCAGAGATATTAAGATATGATCCAGCTCTGTGAGCATTTGAATAGAAAGTGTAATCTAATTCCTCAGGTTGGAGCATTCCCCAGGTATCATCTAAATCAAGATGCAGCATAGAATAATTAATCCTTACCTGCTAATTAGCATTCCTGAAGGAACTCCAGTCCAGTCCCTGTCCTCTGGTTTGTGCTCCCCTTCCAACAGCTTGGAGACTGAGCACGTTATCTTTTTGATGACACTAGGATATAAATACCACTGGCACCTCCCACCAGCTCCAGTATCCTATTGACAAAGCAGACTTAACGGAGAGACAATTAAGCAAATCTACAAACCGATTAACTATATCTAACTTGAAAAACTCTAGTATATCATCTCCTGCCTCCCCCAGAAGGGACTCCCCCCCCCCCCCCACGAAGAGGAGGAGGCTTACCTGATACAGCACTTGCCCTTACCCACTCAGCCACCAGGGCACTTAGCTTGTCCATTCCGCCGGGTCACCGGAACCCCTCGGCTAGGAGCCTTCAGAAACCTTCCTCTGCTCTTGTCTACTTAAAGCTTTGGGCCGGCGACGCCTCATCCACCTTAAAACCTAAATCAGGGAATGGACTGGAGTTCCTTCAGGAATGCTAATTAGCAGGTAAGAACTAATTACTCTTTCCTAAGTGTCCCTCCAGTCCAGTCCCTGTCCTCTGGGATGTAACAGAGCAGTTCAAGCATGGGACGGGCCTGCAAGACCGGACCGAAGTACCGTTCCCACAAACCCAGCATCTCCCGCTGCCAGAACATCCAAATGGTAATGCTTAGCAAAAGTATGCAGGGAAGACCAAGTAGCCGCTCTACAAATATCCAGCGGCAGAACCAGACTAAATTCCGCCCACGAGGCCGCTTGGGCTCTCGTAGAATGTGCCTGGAACCCCACCGGAACCGGCCTTTCCTTCTGGAGGTATGCTGAAGCAATGGCCTCCCTAATCCACCTGGAAGTGGAAGCTTTGGCCGCCGCCTCTCCTCTACACAGCCCCTAAACAAGACAAACAAACATTCTGATTTGCGGAACGCCACTGTGCAATTCAGGTAACGCGTCAGGACCCTGAGCAGCTGAGCATCGTCAGCCCGCTGCCCAACCTTGGAGAAGGAAGGGAGAGACACCGGCTGATTCACATGAAAAGGCGAGACCACTTTGGGCAAAAGGGAAGGTAATGTCCGCAAGACCACCTTTTCCTTGAAGAAGGAGAGGAACAGCGGACGACACGAAAGAGCCTGAAGTTCTGAAATACGGCTAGCCGAACAGATAGCAACTAGAAAAATTGCCTTGAGAGTCAAGTCCTTCAAAGAGGCTCACTCTACCGGTTCGTATGGTTCCCCAGCTAGAGTATCTAGCACGAGACTGAGGTCCCAGGGAGGAACAGATGAACTCTGCTGTGGCCGCAGGCGCCTCACTGCCCTCAGGAACCGACCTCGTCCAGATGTTCACCTAACGTCTTACCTTGAATCTTGCCCCTGTAACAGGAAATCGCTGCCAACTGCACCCACAAGGAGCTGGCAGCAAGGCCTTTCTCGAAACCTGCCTGCAAGAAATCTAACACCTCTGGAACCAAAACCGCCATAGGCCTCTTCTCCTGGGCTGCACACCAGCCCTAAAAGATGCGCCAGACTCTCACATAGGAGAGGCAGGTCGAACGCTTCAGAGAGTTCATCAATGTCTCGATCACTGCCCCGGAATATCCTCGCTTACGCAGCCTTGCCCTTTCAATAGTCAGGCCGAAGCAAGAACCGATCCACCTGCGGCATCTGAACTGGGCCCTGAGCCAGGAGGTCGTCTCTCACCGGAAGCTGAGATCAGCATACCATGGGCACCGTAGTCAGTCCTGGGCTATCAGAACTACTCACTCTCGGTGGGCCTCTACTCACTGGAGGACCCTGCCTATGAGAGCCCATGGAGGAAACACATTCAGAAACCCATCCATGGGCCACCTCTGAACCAGAGCATCCAGGCCCTCCGACATCCTTTCCTTTCTTCTGCTGAAGAAGCGGCTCGCTTTGGCCGACCCCCATCGTGCCATGAGATCCATGATGGGAGGCCCCCATCGGCGCACCACCTCCTCGTACACCTCCTGACAGAGCTCCCATTCACCATGATCCACCTTGAACCTGCTCAGGTAGTCTGACGTGATGTTATCTACTCCGGCTATATGTGCCGCCGACAAGGCCTGCAGATGTTCCTTGCCCCTATCCAGCAGGCTCTCTGCCTCTTCCTCCAAGAGAGGACTGCTCATGCCGCCCTGATGGTTAATATAGGCCACCATGGCCACGTTGTCCGATAGCACCCAGACCACCCTCTGGCAGACACAGCGCTCGAATGCTCTGAGAGCCAGAGCCAGAGCCACCGCCCGCATTTCCAGTCTGTCGATGGACCAATGGGCTTCCCAGGCACTCCAGCAACCCTGGACAAAGCGTCCCTCGCAGTGAGCCCCCCAACTGACCAGACTGGTGTCAGTCGTCAACTGCAGCCACTATGGGGACTCGAGGGGCATGCCTTGCTCCAGATTCCCTGGATGGAGCCACCACTGCAGGGCCCCCCTAGTCGCTGGGGGACAGGGTAACGCCGTGGACAAGGTCTGACGCTGATGGGACCAGCAACGGAGAAGGGACCACTGGAGTGGTTGCATGTGGGCCCTGTCGCCGCCATGGTCCCCAGCACTTGAAATAATGCCAAGCGGAGGGCACCTTTATGGCTAGGAACTGGCGCACCAGACACCGTAACTCCTTTGCTCTCTGAACCGGCAAGAACACCCTGCCCCTGCAGGTGTTGAACCTTGCCCCAAGATACTCATCTCCTGAGAGGGAACCAATCTGTCATATTGATCACCCACCCTAGACTCCTTAGGAGATCGACCACCCTGGCCATTGCCTTTAGACTCTCCTCCTTGGACTTGGCCCAGATCAACCAGTCGTCGAGGTACGGGTGGACCAGAATCCCTTCTTTGCACCACGGCCACCACGACCATTACTTTGGTAAAGGTGCGAGGAGCCGTCGCCAGCCGAACGGCAATGCCTGAAACTGGAAGTGTCCTATTGGTACTCCAAACCGCAGAAACTGCTGATGGGACTCACAGATAGGAATAGGTAAATACGCCTCTGTGAGGTCGAGAGATGTTAGAAACTCTCCCTCTGAAACACAACTATCACCAACTTCAGAGTTTCCATGCGAAAATGAAGTACCCGGGTGCAACGATTGACTCGCTTCAGGTCGAGAATCGGGCGAAAGGAACCCTCCTTTTTTGATACCACAATAGATGACCGCAGCTGCACTGGTCTTTGGGCACCGGCATGACCGCCCCCAATAACAGAAGCCGTGCCAAAGTCTCCTCCACCGCTGCAGCCTTGGCCGGAGATCTGCAAGGAACTGCACGAACGATGGGAAGACTGGTCTTGCAAATTCTAGGGCATACCCGTCTCGAACCACCTCCAGAACCCATTGATCGGACGTGACCCAGGCCCAGGCGGAGAAGAACTGCTGCAGTCGTCCTCCTACTGGCAGAACTCCCGCCTGGGCTCCCGTTGCCTCATTGCGGCTTCCTAGGATAGGAGGCGGAGGAAGAGGCACCAAATCCCCTTCCTGCCCCTCGAAATCCCCAGAAACCCTGCCCCCTAGAGAGGAAGCGTCCTCTCTGAAAAGGCGCCGAATGAGCCGCCCGAAACTTACGGGACTCCTGCAGCTGAGACCAAGCGGGAGTGGGGTTGCGACTCTGTTTCGGCCTATCCTCAGGGAGCCTGCCTCCCTTAGACTCCCCCAGCTCCTTCACTAATTTGTCCAGCTCCTCCCCGAAAAGCAGCTTTCCCTTAAAGGGGAGCCTGCTGAGGTGGGCCTTCGAAGAACCATCTGCTGCCCAGTTGTGGAGCCAAAGGTAATAACGAGCTGCTACCACAGAAGCCATGCTCTTTGCCAAGCTCCTGATGAGATCATATTAGCTATCTGCAAGGTAGGCCGCTCCGGACTCAATTCTTGCCGCTTCACCCGTCGAGCCGCCTGGCTGGTCGCTAGGCAGTTGGAGCTGCTGAGACCACTGCAGGGAAGCCCGGGCTACCCAAGCCCCACACACAGATGCCTGAAGAGCCAGGGCACTGATGTCAAAGGCCTGTTTTAATAATGTGTCTAGTTTCCTGTCTTGGGCATCCTTGAGGGCCGCACTGCCCTCAACTGGTACGGTTGTCTTCTTGGTAACTGCTGACACGGCTATGTCCAGTCTAGGGGACCAAAGTAACTCCCTCTCCAGCTCCAGCAAGAGGTACAACTGTGTCATAGACCGAACACCACTTAAACCGGACTCTGGCTGATCCTACTCTTCTTGGATCATCTGTCGAACCACCCGGTGGACTGGGAAAACCTTCTGTGACTTTCTAACTGCCTGAATCAGCGGGTCCTCCAAGGCCTCCTCCTCTGTTGGAACACCTGCAGAGATACTGAGGACTTTCAAGGACTCGCCGATCAAAGCCAGCAACTCCTCTTGGAAGAAGACCCTAACAATCCTGGCGTGCTCCTCCTTTGGAATCTCGTCTTCTTCAAGTTCCTCCTCATCTTCCCCCAACTCCGTCTGAGGACTTCCCTTCAGAGCCTCCGACAGAGGGGAGTGGAGAACTCCTCTGCTTCTGATGTTTCCCTGTGAATCTTCATGCCCTAATTCCCCCTTCTTGCTCTAATCTGCTCTTCCTCTCCATCTTTTTTTTCCTGTAAGTTATTGTAATTTCTTTTTCCCTTTCTGCCTTAGAGCTTTAATTTATATTGTAAACCGCCCTGATGTAATGGGGGGCGGTATATCAAGTGAAAAATAAACAATAAACAATAATAACTTCCTCATTCGCAAGTCCAGCCCACTTAGGCAGTACCTCTGCATCTCCCGGCTCCTTGGAATCCGCAGCCCGCTTAGCCACTCGCCCCTGCGCTGCTATCTGACTGCGCGTCTCCTGCTGACACAAACAGAATGCCCTATGCAACAAAAATACAAATTCTGGCAAGAATCCCCTCTGCCTCCCCCCTCCTGAAGAAGTGGAGTGCCAGGGCAGAGGCTGAGGAAGGGCCGGCTGTTCTAACCCTGAGGGCAGGGGAGACCCTGACCCAAAGCATTGCTTCCAGAGACTCCCCTGACTCTTGGGAGAGGGAACATAGAGGATCCTGATTTATGCTGGCCTGCAATGCCTGTTCCACGGGGGCGGCCTCCACTGCACAGCCCCTACATATACCGGCCTCCTATACCGCTCCCCACCGGATCCCACATACCAAACAATGCAGTCTCGCAGACATGGTGTTAGGACGCTTCTGTTCCTAATCTGCTTCCTCCTCCTACCCACTTCAGCGTGTTAAATATCATGTCCTTCCATAACAACTACAACAGTCCCCTTTTTTCCTTTAGACATCCTCTGTGTTTGTCCCATGCTTTTTTGAATTCAGATACTGTCCTTATCTCTACCAGCTCCACTGGGAGACTATTCCATGGGTCCACCACTCTTTCCGCAAAGAAATATTTTCGCATATCACTCCTGAATCTATCCCCTTTCACCCTCATCCTATGTCCCCTCGTAGCAGAACTTGCTTTCAGTCTATATATCTATATATAGATATATACCCTTCTGTTGTTGTTAAGTGCCGTCGAGTCGGAGTCGACTCATGGCGACCCTCTGGATAGCTATCCTAAATTGTGTTCGGTCTTCAGTCAGGCGGCTCATTGTTGACAGACTGGTACCCGTAGCTGCTGTTATTGTAGCGATCCATCTCATTGCTGGCCTTCCTCTTTTGCGTTGACCTTCTATCTTTCCCAAGCATGATGTCTTTCTCTAATGATCTCTCTCTTCGCATGATGTGTCCGAAGTATGAAAGTCGAAGTCTTGTCATCTGAGCTTCTAAAGAAAGCTTAGGTTTGATCTCCTCTAGTACCGACTGGTTTGTTCTTCGGGCAGTCCATGGTATACACAGTATTCGCCGCCAGCACCATAATTCAAAGGCATCAATTTTCTTCCTGTCTGTCTTTTTCACTGTCCAGCTTTCACATCCATATAATGTTATTGAAAATACCATGGCATGAACAAGTCGAATCTTTGTATGGAGAGAGACATCTCTGCTCTTGAGAATCTTATCTAGGTCTTTCATAGCCATTCTGCCAAGAGCAATGCGTCGTCTGATTTCTTGACTGCTTGTTGCTTCTTTATTGATAGTTGATCCAAGTAGGTTAAAGTTGTTCACTATTTCAATTTCTTCTCCTTCAACGATGAACCTGTTGATTATGCCAGTTGTCATGATCTTTGTCTTCTTTACATTAAGGTGCAGGCCCATTTTGAGACTATGTTCTTTGATTGTGAGAAGCAAATGTTTCAGATCATCTTCACTTTCTGCCAGTAGTGTGGTATCATCAGCATAGCGAAGGTTGTTGATGAGTCTTCCACCAATCTTCACACCTCTGTTGTCTTCATACAATCCTGCTTCTCTGATGATTTGTTCTGCATATAAATTAAACAGGTAGGGGGAAAGTATGCAGCCTTGTCTTACACCTTTGCTTATTTTAAACCATTCTGTTTCTCCTTGTTCCGTTCGAACTGTTGCTTCTTGATCAATGTACAGATTGCGCAAGAGAACGATCAGGTGTTCTGGTATACCCATGCTTCTTAATGTGGCCCAGAGTTTCTCATGGTTTACACAGTCAAAAGCCTTGCTATAGTCGATAAAGCACAAATAGATATCCTTTTGGTATTCTTTAGTCTTTTCAAGAATCCATCTCACATCCGCAATGATGTCTCTCGTTCCTCGCCCTTTCCTGAACCCTGCTTGCACTTCAGGTAGTTCTTGTTCTAGGTATGGCTGTAGTCCCTTTTGAATAATCTTCAGTAGAATCTTGCTGGCATGTGGGATCAGAGCGATTGTGCGATAATTTCCACAGTCAGTTGGATCACCTTTCTTTAGTATTGGTATAAACACAGATCTTTTCCAGTCAGTTGGCCATGATGTTGTCGTCCATATTTCTTGGCAGAGCCTTGTAAGTACGGTAACAGCTGCATCAGATTGCTGCAATACTTCTATGGGAATGCTATCAATGCCTGGTGCTTTGTTCTTTGATAAGTCTTTCAATGCTGCTTCAACTTCTTCTTTCATCACCAATGGTTCCTGATCATAAGGTATCGGTTGAAACGGCTGTTGGTCCACTTGATCTTTATCATATAAAAACTCTGTATATTCCTTCCACCTTTTCTTGATCTTCTCAGCATCATTCAACATAGAACCTTGAGCATCTTGTAACATTCCTATTCGAGGCTGGAACTTTTTCTTTAACTCTCGCAGCTTTAGGAAAGCTGATCTTGTTCTTCCTCTAATAGTTTCTGCTTCTATTTCCTTGCAAGTGTCATTGTAGTACTTTTCCTTGTCCTGTCTAGCTGCACGTTGGAAATCTCTGTTGAGTTCTGCGATTGTCTTTCTTTCTCCTTTGGCTTTAGCTTCTCTGCGTTTCTGGGCAATTTTCAGAGTTTCTTCCGTCATCCATTTTGGCCGTTTTTGTTTTTTCACCTTTTGTAGAGACTTCTCGCTTTCTTCCAGCACAACCTTCTTGATGTCATTCCATAACTCTTCCGGAGTTCTGTCATTTGTATCTAAAGCAGCAAATCGATTTTGCAGGCAGTCTTTAAATTCCAGTGGTATATTCTCAAGGTCATATTTTGCTGCATTCATGAGTGGTTTGCTCTTTTTCAACTTTAGCTTGAGTTTGCATACTAGTAGTTGATGATCTGTACCACAGTCAGCTCCAGGTTTTGTCTTTGTTGATGTTACAGAGCTTTTCCATCGTTGACTTCCACAGATGTAGTCAATTTGATTTTTATACAATCCATTGGGTGAAGTCCATGTGTACAGTCGCCGCTTGTGTTGCTGGAAGAAGGTGTTTGAGATGAATAGATCATTGGTCTTGCAGAATTCTATCAATCTTTCTCCAGCTTCATTTCTGTTGCCAAGTCCATATTTTCCAACTAAGCTGTAAAGATGTCTTACACATTGGAACATGGAACGTACGAAGCATGAACCAAGGGAAGTTGGAGGTGGTCAAGAATGAAATGGAACGTGTACAGCTTGATCTGTTGGGTGTCAGTGAACTGAAATGGACTGGCATGGGGCACTTTGCATCAGATGATCACATGGTCTACTATGCTGGAAATGAAAGACAAAGAAGAAATGGTGTTGCACTTATAATAAAGAAGAAACTTGCAAGAACTGTAATGAAATACAATGCAGTCAGCGAACGCTTAATCTCTATTCGTCTGCGAGGATTGCCTATCAACACAACTATAATTCAAGTATATGCCCCAACAACAGCTGCAGAAGAGAATGAAATTGAAGAGTTCTATGAACAAGTACAAGCTATACCCTTCTACAGTAATAAAATCTTTTTTAAAAAAAACTAGGAATATAGAAACAAATGAAGTTAAATAAAGTAACACAAACTCTCAGGGAAACCTCCCCTGACCGACAGCTCTAAAATCCCTCATGCCTGATTCTTCAAGGGCACGCAAAAAGAACAAGCCTACCTGCCTCCGCCATACATACACCGCTCCACGGAGGCAGCAGGCCTTCCTGCAAAGCACAGCCGGTGACTGCGTGGTTGACTCACCGCACCACGAGGCCCGCCGTCGTGCTCGTTACTGTCCGATGCTCCTTCTTAACGCCTCTGAGAGCTCCTCTTCTTGCACGCTCTCTCCTGCAGCTTCTCACCTGTCTGGCTGCGTCTTCCCGCCCTCATGCTCAGCCACCTTAAGAGCTTCGGCAGCAAGGCAGGTCATGTGGTGCCTTTACACAAAAGTGGAAGTAAGGATGTGGTTGAAAACTACAGGCCGGTTAGTTTAACTTCGGTGGTGAGTAAATTATTGGAAACGCTGCTGAAAGAGAAAATAAATGAGGTTTCTGGAGTCCAGCGGATTACAGGATCCGAGGCAGCATGGATTCACCAAAGGCAGGTCTTGTCAGACAAATCTGATTGATTTCTTTGACTGGGTAACCAGGGAGATGGACCGAGGCAGAGCCCTAGATGTGGTGTATTTAGATTTCAGTAAAGCCTTTGACACCGTTCCTCACAGGCGACTTATAAACAAGCTGAGCCCCTTAGGGACGGACCCTAAAGTTACTGCTTGGGTAAGAAATTGGTTGAGTGGGAGGCGACAAAGGGTTCTGGTAAATGGAGCTCATTCTGAGGAGGAGGTTACCAGTGGTGTGCCCCAGGGATCTGTCTTTGGTCCAATTCTTTTTAACATCTTTGTTAGTGACATAGCGGAAGGGCTGTTGGGTAAGGTTTGCCTCTTTGCGGATGACAACAAAATCTGCAATAGAGTAGACACCCAGGAAGGTGTAGATAACATGAGGAGGGATATAGCTAAGCTTGGAGAATGGTCTAGAATTTGGCAGCTGGAATTTAATGTTAAAAAATGCAAGGTCATGCATTTGAGCTGCTGCAATCCAAGGGAGCAATATAGTATAGGGGATGAAGTACTTTTGTCCACTAAAGAAGAGTGGGACCTAGGCATGGGACCGCACCTTCAAAAGGATATAAACAGGATGGAGTCAGTACAGAGGGTGGCTATTAAAATGGTTAGTGATCTTCATTATAAAGCATATGAGGACAGACTTAAGGATCTTAATATGTACACCTTAGAGGATAGGCGGGATAGAGGTGATATGATTGAGACGTTTAAATACGTCAGTGGCATAAATGCACAAGGGTAGGAACTCTTTCGATTGAAAGCAAGTTCTGCTATGAGGGGACATGGGATGAGGGTGAAAGGGGATAGATTCAGGAGTGATATGTGGAAATATTTCTTAATGGAAAGAGTGATGGATCCGTGGAATAGTCTCCCAGTGGAGGTGGTAGAGATGAGGACAGTATCTGAATTCAAAAAAGCATGGGACAAACAGGATCGCTAAAGGAAAAAAGGAGATTGTTGTAGTTGTTGATATGGAAGGACAGACTAGATAGGCCATGTGGTCTTTTTCTGTTGTCATGTTTCTAAATGGCAGGCCCGGCAAGCAGTAAATCAACACCAGCGGTTCCTCACCCTTGATGGGCTCGGGAACCGTGTTTTTTTTTTCCTTTCTGGTGCTGTCTTCCCGAAGCCTCTCCTGTTCCCCGACGTCGTAGGTTGGGGTGGGGAAATCCTGCCTGTCTTTGCAAGGAGCCAAGAAAAAAAACTGAATGGAAAAATAAATTCAATAAAAGGAAAAACCCCACTATCTCCTGTGATGAGGAAGTTCCATTCTCTACCTTAAAAACACAGGATTCACTGAATTCTAGTCCTGAAACTGACAGGCAGGCAGGCCATGTGAGCAGCTGTTGTCAGGGACGACAAAAACAAACTCAGCCACGAAGTTTGAAAACACGCCCAGCTGAGAAACATTCCCCAGTTCCTAATAGCTTGCACCTGGAAAGGGGAAGAGCTTATAGCCACTATAAGAGCTATGCAGGAAATACAGAGTTAGAACTAAGAGAACTAGCTGAAGCAGCTGACCTAGAGGAAGAAGGAGGAGTTTCAGACTTTGACCCAGGACGTGAGTCAGAGTCAGAACCAGGAAGAGTTCACCACAGAAACTACCCAGAGTCCTACAGGAGGAAGCAGCTAGTAAGGGCAGAGAACAGGTGTGAATGTTCTGCTGATTGCAAACCCTTTGGAGCTCAGAGGCAACGTTCCAACCGGAGTGATTGGAAGCCTAAAGACAAACAGTATGTATCTGAGAGCTGTAGCCTGAAGAATGATTCTGGTGGGAAGTTAAAGTTTGTAGATAAAAGAAATACCTACAGGGTTAATGCTGAGAAGCCTCGTGCAGAAAATCCTAGGTGGGGGCAGGGCTTTAACACCCAGCCGAGGGATTTAAGCACAGAGCTGAAGAGAGAGCATTTAACACCTCCAGAGAGAGAAAGGTATTTCCCCGAAGATGTGTGCATGTCTGAGGAAGATATCCTAGAAGTTCCTAAACCTCAAAGAAAACCCCGCAGGCTGAAACCTGGTGTTAGGAGGGGAGAAGTATTAAAGCCTGAAGATAGAGCCAGTAAGCTTTCCAGGGGGAGAACCTCATACAAGAAGGGGGACTATAGAAACCCTGAATGGTGGCTTCCCTCTCTCCCTGACACTGAGGAATACGGTAGCTGGTATTCCAGCCCTAGAGGGAGTTGCACAGAGAGACACTGTGACGGCACGTTACAGGGGAACTTGCAGAGGTATTCTGATAAAGAGAAGTCAGATAATTCTGGATGCATACAGGAGCCTATGATCATTGATACACTCAGTGAATGTTCATTTAATGGTGACCCAATGGACTGCACATTGATTTTATCTGATAAAGTGATGTCTCTGTGTTAGTCAGGGCTGTGTAGTGTGTAAGGCAAACACTACAACTGAAGAATGCTGTTTTGCTCATAGTGAAACTATGTGCTGCGTTTGAATGTTTAACTTTGACCATTTACTTTGAGAAGCAAGAAGAAGCTGTTCTACTTTCCTTTATGTTTTGCCAGAAAGCATGGCTTATTTATTTTGAGCACTGTGTTATGTTTATTTGAATAATCCGACCCCCGGGAGGGGAAATAAATCCTTTTACCTTCAACCACTCGTGTTGCACAACTACTTAATTGCCATCAGACGCAGGCCTGCTAGCCCTAGGCGGCAGCCTGCCCACCTGGTGGTGACACTCCTGAGTCTTTCTCCAGTAAGCCTATCCCCTGACTTACTGACTCCCTCCAGCTGCTTGGAGACTGAGCATACTGGAGCTGGTGGGAGGTGCCAGTGGTATTTATATCCTAGTGTCATTAAAAAGATGACATGCTCAGTCTCCAAGCTGCTGGAAGGGGAGCACAACCCAGAGGACAGGGACTGGCCTGGAGGGCACTTAGGAAGAAAAATTAACACCCTGTCCCTTTTTGGGCACATTTGGTAGTTTGCAGTTTATTCTGGATTAACCATTATACTGCCCCAACACTGAAATCAAATTGGAAAAGAACCAGTGATAGTAAATATTAGGGCATATAAGATGCACTATAGCAGTTTCCTTCCCATCAATTCCTCATTTATGACAATATATTTATTTATTTAGCATTTCTTATATACCGCCTTTCCGTGGTATCAAGGTGGTTTACATTGAACAACTAGCAATAAGTTATATACTAATTAATCCTTGAACGGGTAACTATTTACAGTTTAAACATTAGACAGTTAACTATTTACTGCCTAAGCCTTGGGTTGTTAACTATTTACAGTTTGGATGATCTGGGTCTAGTTCTTGGTATATTTAGGTCATTTGATTATGAGGAAAGATTAACACTTTGACCCAAAACATTCCAGGAAAATGTGTGTTTTAAGCTTCTTTCTGAAGTCCTTCAGGCCAATTGTTGCTCTTAGTTTACTCGGGAGTTCTATCAGATGGGTCCGTATATGGAAAAGATACGTTGGCATGTTTCTTGCATGCTGGTTGTTTTACATCTACCATTATAAACTGAAATATGCTTATGAAGTTGAAAATAGAATCCTTTGCGAATCAAGATGGCTACTCCTCCCTGGCTGTTGTTTTAAGGTCACAGCAGAAACCTTGTTAACCAACTCATCTGAAAATTATTATGCTCAACTGAAGAGAATAGCAGATATTGTTAAGATTTGGGAAACCTTTCTGCCATTTCAGAGAAGCAAGAATTTTGTTTTGTTTTTTTTAAATGCTTATTTTTAAACCAGATTTTTCACAACAGGTAGTAGAATTCACCATATCAAACTACAATTCTTAATTTCCCTCTCCTCTCTGGAAGTCTCAGTTTTTTTCCAGAAAGTCCATTAGCTGTTTCCACTTTTGAGCAAAATTAGTCCATTTGTATCTGCAAATGGCCTTCAGCTTTTCCATCAACAGTACCTTCCGCAACCACTGGATCAGTTCTAGCAGAGATGTCTTTTTCCAGTACTAAACCAAATCACACATGCCATAACGGGTTTCTCACTTTCTTTGGAACCTCCTCAGGCCATAGTCCCAGTAGATAGGAATGAATCCAGAATTAAGAACATAAGATATGCCATACTGGGTCAGACCAAGGTCCATCAAGCCCAGTATTCTGTTTCCAACAGTGGCCAATCTAGGTCATACGTACCTAGCAGTTTCCCCAAGGGTACAGCCATACCAAAGCTCTCCATGATCTTTTGTTTCATCTGCTCCCAGTAGTGTACTATCCCAGGGCATGCCACCAAATATTAAATAGGGTGCCTTGTTCCCCACATTCTCTCCAACAACAGTCCAAGGTGGCAGGGAACATCTTATGCAATCTTATGGGTGTAAAATACCATTGGAGCAAGACCTTATAAGCATTTTCCTTAACAATAACAGACAGTAATGAACCAGTCACCCTCAAAAACACATTCTCCCACTCCTTGTCCTCAATGTGGGTGCCTAGATCTCTTTTCCAGGCCTACATAAACTCAATATCCCACTGAATGGCAGTTATATGGTTTGCAAATCTGCAAACAGTGTAAATGACACTGAATATTGGTCCCGGCTTGACCACCTTTGGCAGTACTTTAGGATGCGTGTGGAATACTACCTTATGATAAAGCTGCATAGACGTTTCACAGGTAACTAAGGCTTATAGTTCACTAATTCTTCTAGCCAAAGTAATGGCTATTAGAAAAAGAACCTTCTACATAAGATTCTTCAGCAATATTGTGGGCTCAGAGTAATTGCAAGAGCTGACAGGATGCCATTAAAAGTCCCACAGCACAGAAAGCTTCTGAATCAGTGGTTTTATATGAATACACCCTTTCATGAAAATAGAAATAATGCGGTAACAAGAAGCTGGAGCCTATACACGTTGAGCTGAGAGTGCACCAAGATGAACTCTTTTAGAGGACATCTGCAGTCCCAGCTCATACAATTGTACAAGTATGGTAATATGGTAGCTGGAAGACAACAGAAAGGGTCATATCTTTTTATTACACACCACATTACAAAGATATGTGAACATCTTGTGGAGGGTTTTTATAATGCTACCAATATATACTAAATACGAGGCAGGAGTTCTAAAGAGTCCCCTAAATGCTGCTCGACTTCCATGCTGTTAGAACTAAAGAATTGAGATTGGGATGCAGAAGGGAGCCTCTGTTCTGCCCACATCCTGGAGATGAATGCATGGCTGCATGGATGGTCTCATCAAGAGCATGATGGCTTCCTGAACTATGGCATGGTTTTCCCCAAGAGCTGCTAAGCAGAAATGGCATCCACCTATTCTTTTTAGCATCTTTGTTAGTAATATTGCAGAACGGCTGTCAAGTAAGGTTTGCTTGTTTATGGATAATACCAAAATCTGCAAAACAGCATACACTCAGGAAGGAGAAGATAACATGAAGGGGGATCTAGCTAAGCCTGAAGAATGGTCTGGAATTTGGCAGCTGAAATTTAATGCTAAAAAATGCAGGATCATGCATTTGGGCTGCAAAAATCCAAAGGAGCGGTACAGTGTAGGGGGTGAGGTACTTCTGTCCACAAAAGAAGAGTGGGATCTGGGCGTAATTGTGTCTGACAATCTTAAAGTAGCTAAGCAGGTAGAAAAGGCAACAGCAAAAGCCAGAAGGATGCTTGGGTGTATAGGAAGAGGAATGGCCAGCAGAAAAAAGGAGGTGATAATGCCTCTGTATAAGTCTCTGGTGCAACCTCATTTGGAGTAATTGTGTGCAATCCTGAAGACCGCACCTTCAAAAGGATATAATCAGGTTGGAGTCGGTACAGAGGGTGGCTACTAAAATGGTTAGTGGTCTTTGTTATGAAGCATATGAAGATAGACTTAAAGACCTTAATATATATACTTTAAAGGAAAGGCGGGATAGGGGCAATATGAAAGAGACATTTAAATAACTCCGTGGCGTAAATGCACAGGAGGATCTCTTTCAATTGAAAGCAAGCTCTGCTATGAGGAGACATAGGATGAGAGTGAAAGGGGATAGACTCAGGAGTACTATGCAGAAATATTGCTTTATGGAAAGAGTGGTAGATGCGTGGAATAGTGTCCTAGTGGAGGTGGTGGATATGAGAACAGTATCTGAATTCAAAACAGCATGGGATAAACACAGAGGATCTCTAAAGGTAAAAAGAAGACTATTGTAGTTGATATGAAAAGGCAGACTAGATAGAAACATGACAGCAGAAAAAGACCACATGACCTATCAAAGAAGGGGCGAAGCTTCTTCTGCAAGAGACTGGCTAGCCTACTGAAGAGACCAGTCAAAAAAACGTGGTCAAGAGGAAGGCAAAGGCTCTTTCCAAGCATACGGAGGGTAGCGCAGGAGATTTCCAAGCAGTTTGTAAAGTTATTTTTCAACTGTCCTGCACGTAGTTTCAAGACTCTCCAGTTAACAAGATTAATTTATGGGCTTATAATCTATTGAGAATGCCAGCCTAACCCCTGACGAAGGTTTTTCGAAACATGGCCTGTGTCGGGTTTTCCCTGGTTATGACTAATAAAGAGCCTTGTCCTTCCTCTTGACCACGTTTTTTGGATTGGTATCCTTGTTTGACATGGGTCCTTTTGCTTTTTGTGATAGCCTACTGAGGAAGCCATTAAACCACTATTAAAGAGGACTGGGACAAGCAGCATAGTTCTCCTTGGACAAGCAGGATGTGTCAGCAACACCTGGTGACGTCATCTGACGGCGCCGTGATGGAAGTGCTCTCTAGAGCTCAGAGACTTCTGAGCATGTGTGAGGAGGTCCCACCTCCCCGGCCCGCCCCTAGCCAACCCAGTCTTTTTTCTTCCGCCTCGCCTCAAGACGGAAATTTCCTAGCTCTCTATACTAGAATACCCAAACCGGGTTTTAAAAACTGCTTACTTTGCAACCACAAAATGAACTGCACGACACTCACCAGCGTTGTCTCAGATGCCTTGGAGCAGCTCACAATACCGTTCCAGCTGTGCCCAGATGTCCCCGAGAGCGAGGAGGTACAGAGGGCACACGTTGAGAGATTATCTGGCCTCTTCTTCAGCACAAAACCCTCCCGCTCTCACCGGCGCTGCGGAGCATCCCGCGGCAGCTACTCGTGCTGTGCCTTGTAGAGCATCCAGCTCCCAGCACGAAGGCAGCGTTTCACCAACCAGAAGGTCTCCAGCGGCGGCAACCACAGTAAGCCCGCCTACAGCTTCTAGTGCCGCTGAGCCCCCCTCCGGATCACGCGGCACCGCCGGTTCAGGCCTTCCAGAGCCCCCTTCCAGGCCACGCGGCTCTCCAGGATCAGGCCAAGATGGCGCCGCCCACGTGGCCCCGCCTAACTCCGCCTCCAGACCCGCCCTGTCTGCTCCGATTGGTCACCGTGCATCATCCTCCAGCCGCGCCGACTCCGGACCGCCCCCTCAGCTCCGGCTCCCCTCTCCTTCAAGTTCTAAAAAGAGCCGCGCCGAGGGAGATCCCCACCGGCGCCGGAGGCACAAACGCAGCTGGGGATCTTCGGATCGGCGCGGCAGCGGCAGAGACAGCAAGCAAAGCAAGCACAGGAGGCACCGCAGCGATAAGGATACTGCAGCCTCTCAGCGCCAGCACGGAGGAAGACACAGACAAGGGGGCAGACACTCTTCCAGCGGGAGGAGCACTGCTAGTGGCTCTTTCCGCAGTTGCGCCTCCACACTGGGTCCATGAGCGTTCACGCTCCAAGGACACACCACTACCATCCCTAGCCCGGCGCGGTCACACTCTCCATGGTCGCCCTCCCGGACTCCTCCCAGGATGCGGACCTTCTCCCCAGAACATGTCCTATATTCAGGAGGGAGCGACGAGGAAGGGATGGCCCCCGGCTCCTCCGCCTCCAAGAACTCACCGGAGAAAGCCGAGGAACCGCAGAACCAAGCACCACCCGAGGATCTTACCTACCCTAAATTCCTCAGGAAGGTGGTTACCAAGCTTGGCTTGCACGCAGCGGAAGCCTCCAACGAGAAGGACCCGGAGGTTATGAAATACCTCAGCGCATCCAAACCAATCGCTTGCCCTGACCCTCCATCAGAAGCTGCAGGACAAACAGTCAACCTTATGGCAAACTCCAGCTTCTGGCCAGGCCTGTGCCAGACGCCTGGAACAAAAATATCTTATCCATATGGCACTGGGCTTCAACAAGCAACAGCTCCCTCACCAGTCTATTGTGGTGGCTTCTGCACTGAAGAGGATCAAGTCTCCACGCACGCAGGCTAACCACCCACCAGGTCGGGACCCTAAGCTCCTGGACGACGTGGGGAGGAAAACCTTCCAGGGAGCGATGCTTAGCGCCAAGGTAGCAGCTCATCAGTTCCAACACGTCCTGTTCCAGGACGCCCTACTGGCTGATCTCAAAGGCCATTTTTCGGCCCTTCCCAAGGACTCTCTGCTTACAGCTTCAGCCACTATGCAGGAACTTGCCGAGTGCAGCAAGCAACTGATGAGCACAGCTTTTGATGCTTTTGACACTGCCATCCGGACGGCGGGCACGGCCATTTCGGCCCGCCGCAATGCATGGCTATGAGCGTCCGGACTCGTGGAGGACACCCATGACAGGATCGCGGATGCACCTTGCTACGGAGAGTCGCTGTTTAGCGACAAGGTCGCAGACACTGTGAATGGCCTTAAAGAAGATTGCACCACCCTAAAGACCCTAGCGGCAGACGGACTCGAACACCCCTCCTGGTCGCAAAAAGGAAGTTACTACCGCAAACCAATTCTCCTCTTCCAAGAGGTACTATGGCTCCTACCGGAAATGGCAAGCACCAAAGTACAAACAGGCCTACAACAGCTCTTCCTCCTTTCAGAGGCAGCAGCCACAAGAGCATAGGCAGAAAAAGCCGAACCCCCAACAGTCCAGTAAGAACTCCTCCTCCTTGTGACAACTCGATCCGGCCAGGCCCATCACTGAGTGGCCCGGCAGCTCCTCCAGTACGGGGCCGCCTGTCCAAATTCCTGCCGGCCTGGCAGTCCATCACCACGGACAAGTGGGTTCTCCAGATCATCCAGGCAGGCTACTCCTTACGCTTCGCCTCCCCACCGTGGCAGCGCTCACAGCCCATCAGCCACCCCCCACGACACCTGGAGACTGCTCTATCAAACCTCCTACAACAGCTTCTCGCATCTCGGACGATAGAGCGGGTGCCTCCCAACGAAGTCAACTCTGGTTTTTACTCCCGGTATTTCCTCATTCCCAAGAAGTCCGGTGGTCTCCGCCCAATTCTGGACCTCCGCAAGCTGAACAACTTCATCACGAAGGAGAAGTTCAGGATGTACTCGCTGAACTCCATTCTACCCCTCATCAAACCGGGGGACTGGATAGCTACTCTGGACCTATAAAGATGCATACTCTCACATCCCTGTCCACTCAGCACACAGGAAGTTCCTGAGGTTCATAGCCCTGGGTTGCCACTACCAATATTGTGTCCTCCTTCTCGGACTCTCACCAGCTCCCAGAGTCTTCACGAAGTGCATAACGGTTGTCGTCTCACACCTGCGCAAAAGCGGCGTTGCCATTTTTCCCTACCTGGACGACTGGTTGCTGTCGGCACCATCGGCCCACGAACTCAAGGACGCAGTGAAAACAATGACGGACCTGCTAAGCCGCCTGGGCTTCCTTCTCAACAAGGAGAAATCTCGTCTACACCCCACACAGAGCACAGAGCTCATCAGGGCGATAATTGACACCTGTGCCTCCAAGGCCTACCTACCCGAACAGCAGCTAAAAGCCATCACCTACCTGGCCAACAGGGTGTCCGCGTCAAGACAGACCACAGCTCACAACTGTCTATGCCTCCTGGGTCACATGGCTGCAACGACCTCGGTACTACCACTGGCGAGACTACACATGCGCACCCTCCAGTGGCACCTTTGGACCCACTGGAGACAACTCTCCCAGCCACTCTCCACCTGCATTCCCATCAAGCCCAAGGTTGTCCAGAGCCTGCGCTGGTGGACCAACCCAGCCAACCTCTCAGTGGGCAAGGAGCTACAACCGCGCGGCTATCAGCTCATCCTTACAACGGATGCCTCCTCCTCAGGATGGGGAGCGCACCTTCTGCATCTCAGCACACAGGGAGCCTGGTCCAGAGCAGAGCAGTCCCTTCACATCAACTTCCTCGAGCTCAGGGCGGTCAAGTATGCCCTACAGACTTTCAAGTCACATCTGGCGGGCAAATCTGTCTTGATTCAGACAGACAATCAAGTGACCATGTTCTACATCAACAAGCAAGGGGGCACGGGATCGCATTCCCTGTGCAAGGAGGCCCTCGCGACATGGTCCTTAGCTCTAGTCAACAACTGCTTCCTACAGGCGACATACCTTCCCGGGGAATAGAACGCCTTAGCGGACAAGCTGAGCAGGCAGCTCCAACCTCACGAGTGGGCCCTTCACGAGGAGGTGGCGTGCAACATCGTCCGTCGTTGGGGAACTCCCCAGATCGACCTCTTCGCGACGGAAGCCAACACAAAGTGCCTGCTTTTCTGCTCCAAGCACCCCTCACGCCAAAGAACAGCCTCGGATGCATTCGCCGTGCCCTGGGGGAAATGGACTCTGGTATACGCTTTCCCCCCAACCCCTCTCATGGCGGCGACTATACAACAGATCGTCAGGGACAGGGCGCACGCAATACTAATCGCCCCCTACTGACCCCGGCAGATGTGGTTCTCACTGCTGCTTCGACTCACCCAGCAACCGCCAGTCCGGTTACCGATGAGACCAGATCTACTCACACAGAACGGCGGCAAAACCCTGCACCCCAATCTCCAGACCCTATCCTTGACAGCCTGGAGGCTGAAAGGATGAACCTCGCCGACCTCCACCTAACCACGGAGGTGCAACATAGTCCTGGCATCCAGGAGACCGTCCACAAGGAAATCTTACAGCCGCAAATGGAAACGTTTCAGCGTATGGTGTGCAGGCCATGGAGTCAGACCAGCTTCTTGCCCCGTGCCGTCGGTCCTGCAGTACCTCTCATTGCTCTTCAACCTTGGCTTAAAGCCACAATCCATCAAAGTCCACCTCGCAGCAATTGCCTCTCTTCACGAACTCAGGGACGGCTCGACCACGGGCTCCCTTGCCTCCCTGCCCATCGTGACACGCTTCATGAGAGGCCTCAGGAACTTGCGGCCCCCTGTCCGAAAGCCAGTACCGACGTGGGACCTCAATGTCGTCCTGCAGCAGCTTACGCAGGAGCCGTTCGAGCCCCTGCTCACGGCGGAGAGCAAATACTTGTCTTGGAAGACACTCTTCCTCATCGCCATCACCTCGGCAAGGAGGATCAGCGAGCTGCAGGCGCTGGTAGCCCATCCACCGTACATGAAACTCTATAATAACCGAGCATCCCTCCGAACCCATCCAAAGTTTGTGCCGAAGGTCGCCTCGGCCTTCCACATCAACCAGTCCGTAGAACTTCCTTCATTCTTCCCAGCTCCACACTCCTCGCCGGAAGAGCGTCGACGTCACACCCTGGACTGCGTCCGAGCCCTGCGCATCTACATCGACAGGACGGCCACCGTTAGGCTCGGGACTCAACTCTTCGTGTCCTTTGACCCTAACAAACCAGGGAGGCCTGTCACCAAGCGTACGCTCTCTCATTGGATTCCAGACTGCGTCGCTTACTGCCTGCTCCGCGCACTGGCTACCTCGCTCGGTAGCTTGCAGGAGATTCCAGTGAGCGACATCTGCAAAACTGCCACTTGGTCCTCACAACTCACCTTCCTGAAACACTATTGCCTGGACCTCCAAGCAGAAGCCGACAGCTCTTTCGGTCGAGCAGTCCTGTCTGCGGCCTCCGCAACTGCAGCCTTGAGACTCCCCACCAGTGCGGCCGACAAGCCCGACCCAGTGGCTCCGCCCCCGGGTGACACCCACTAGAGGGGTCGACCAGGTTCTTCTACCTCAGGCCCGAGCAGAAACTCGGCTGCCTTGTTACCTTTGCCAGTTTACACAATTAATGTTTACACTGCCTTTTGCACATGTATATCTACTTTGCCGTGTTGCACTTGCACCTAGACGTATGTTGCAATTACCTTGCTACTATGCTATGCTAGTGCACTATATGTATGTTACAGTTACCTTGTTAGCATGCTGCTTACACTGTATGTTGCTGTGTTGCACTCAAGAATAAATGCCTGTCTCCCCAGGCTGAATCTTCCTGTCTTCTCTCATGCCTCCCTCATCCTCCACAGCTTCATCTCATAGCTTGGGAGACACCAGGTGTGGCTGACACATCCTGTTTGCCCAAGGAGAAAACGGGGTTACTTACCTGTAACAAGAGTTCTCCGTGGACAGCAGGATAAGTCAGCCACACATTCCCACCCACCTCCCCTAGATGAGGGTTGGCCTGCGCAGCCCCTGCCCTAGCCTCTAGGGCATAGCTAGTCAATCACTGGGTTGGCTAGGGGCGGGCCGGGGAGGTGGGACCTCCTCACACATGCTCAGAAGTCTCTGAGCTCTAGAGAGCACTTCCATCACTGCGCCGTCGGATGACGTCACCAGGTGTGGCTGACTTATCCTGCTGTCCACGGAGAATTCCTGTTACAGGTAAGTAACCCCGTTAATCTGGATACCTTTTGGGAACCCGACAGGTACTTGTGACCTACACTGGCCAATGCTGGAAATAGGATACTGGGCTTGATGGACCCTTGGTCTGACCCAGTATGGCATATCTTATTTCTCATGTCTGCTGGGACTGGTGAACAAGCCCCCACATAAGTAAAAGCCCTCAGGTAAATGAAATATTAAAAGAAGAATACAGAAAGGGGGGGAGGGCAATATCTAAAGAGCTACATATCATATACTAATGCCCACTGTATGGGAAATAATGTTCTGGATTAGGAGACTAATGTAAGAGGCCAATTTAAATACAGGGACAATTACTGAGATGTAGCTACACCAGCTATAATCTATTCAGTGTAGAAGAAAGGGAGAAGGAGTGGTACAAATGTAAAAAAATAATAAAGCACAACTGCAGAGCTTACAAGAGAAGGAAGAGGCACTGTGGGGTAATCTAGAAATGAGGAAGGGAACATCTATTTACATTGGAGCATTACTTATGAGCTAAATCAAATTTCCTCAAAGTTTTCACAAGAGTTGCTCAGATGCATACCCTCTGCTCTGGACAGAGAACAAGAGATACCCTGGTCACTTATGCAATGCACAGACAGACAGACCCTCACCAAATACAGAATAGGCACCCACACACTAGAAAAATACTGACTACAGCCGAAGTGAAAACCCCAATAAACCACACTTTGTAGGTAATGCAATACTGGAGAAAGACAAAAATGTATTTCTTGCGGCACTGTGCAAAATACAAAGTATAAAGATACTAGAAATGCACATTTCCCAAAACAGAGAAAATAAAAAAAATGCAAAAATGAATGATCAGGAAAAACTGTATAATCCTGGGGAGGGGGGGGGGGGGAGGGAAGAGTTGAGCAGAAACAGCAGCCATAGCAGCAGAATATATTGGAGCCTACCACATTACTTAACAACTTAGGAGAAATAAAGGATCTAACCACCTTCAGGAAAAAAGACTCAAAACCACTCTGTTCTCTGAGACTTATCTGATTATAAAGGACAAGCAAACATCACAATTTTATAATGGCTATTCTGCCATCATTTATAGATAACGCTCAATAACTCACTCTTCGAATAGTTCATCCCTAAATGTACATAGTTGGCAGTCTACATTATACTATAGCCAGAGTCTCTTGTATCTAATTAATTACTATCAATTATCAATGTTTTACTGTTCTTGTTATTAATATGTTCATCGTTCTCTGTAAACCACCTTGAGCAGTATGAGCTGTGTTTTTTTGTAAACCGCCTTGATTATGTGATAAAGCGGTATATAAAATCCTTAAATAAATAAATGTGACCCGACCAGGAATAGTACAGACAAGCACTACTGGGACTTGTTACTGATACTGACCTCTCTGTATATTTTAATTTTATTTAGTCTTATTGCTACTGGTCTTTAAATTACGGTCCCCCCCCCCCCCCCCCCCCCTGCTTGATTTTTTTTCCCTTAACTGCTGAATGCGTTACTTCGGAAACACATAGAGTTGTCATAATGTTATCTGACTCTAAAGAGCATCATATTTGATAGGAGAGAATGCTGCTAGTCCTCACGGAAGAAAGATGCTGAAACTCCACCTAGACCTGAAGATCCGTTAATCAGTAAGATCCCACAGACAGACCTTTCCTTATCTACTCGTCCTATAGCCAGGATTTCTAAACATGGACCACTATCTCCAACTGCAGAAATTTAAAATTAAAAAAAAATCTAGTCAGCCATGAAAACAAAAGTATAATTCTGCGTTGTGTACCTCCCACCATACTATCTATCACTCCTGCTTCAGCCATGATATAACTCTCTCACATACGTACACTTTCTCTTCTTGTCCCCACCCCGTTTCGGCAGTGCTGCGATTGTCTTACTTCCGGCTTCGATCTCACTTCCGGCTTTCGAGTATTGGTTTCGGCGTGTCAGTGAGTGGGTAACAAAATCATTTCCTTAGCGGAGGGTCGCTGGTGGTGTGATTTTCTATTGTCTTGTGACAAAGGGGAGGCGGGGGGGGAAATACTTGTAAGTACTTAAAAAGACAATAACAATACGTGATTTGTTACTCTTCATTTATTTTTCTCAGGTTACAAGAATAAAGAAGATGTCTGCTAGTAGGCACCAGACTCTGGTAGTGGGAGAGGCATCAGAAACTGATTCTGAAGAAGAAGTTTTTCTCGCATCTGTTACCTCTGTGGCGTTTTCCAGTGCTGTTAGCTTAAAGGTGTCTGGTGAGGCATCTGAGACTGATGATGAAGGGAGTCCTGGTGAAACAACGTATGTGCCTAAATCCGTGGACACATCTCTCCCTCCCCTAATAGTAATACGGAATGAAGAGCAGAAGGCTTCCATAGTAAAGGAGGAGAAGCCATTGCTTGGTGTCCGGCATCATGATCGCTACAGCACCTTGCTACAGCAGAAGCTTCTAGAAAGTAATGCCCATCTATGCCAGGATGTCAATGGTACCATTAAACAAGTCTATCAGACTGCTGCAAAGGATTTGCAGGCTGTCATTAACCAGTTCAGCAGCTCCCAGAGTGGCATCATCAATGCCTCGCACAACATCCGTCTGATCCTTGATGACTTGAGAACTGTTTCCGAAAAAATCGATATCATTGCTAGCTGTAATTTGTTGCCGGACATAAGGATACGTCCTCTATAGACATAAGGGGAGATAATATGGTAGCAAATGCTATGATTTCCTTGGGGAAGAATGCCTAACTCTTGGCTGGGCTTCTCATAGTTCCTGGGGATTGACTATCTGCAGGGTGAAAATCCCTTCATTTACCAGTAAGTCATAGAAAAGGGAGTAATATATTAGCCAACACTGTTAATGGGAAGAGAATACCTTTATTATGCTGATGAATATTCATGGTGCAAGCTTTCAGGACTAGGGTGTCTTTATCAGGCAGTGAGAAATCAGTCTCCATAATTGTGAAAGCTAATAATTGGATTAATGCCACTTAGCTTCTTTACTTGGTATTCTTAACAATTAAGACATATAAGGTCCGATATTCCAAGGCATTTAGACCTGTAAACCATGTAAATGCCCCTAAGTGGGATATTCAGCAGCACTAACACTTGCTGCTGAATATCCCCAAGTAATGCCCCAATGCTAACCGCTTAGCATCAGGGCGTTCTGAGGTTCATCTGCGATGAAAGCCAGGTGCAAGAAACCCGGGCCTAACTTTCACCGCATATCGCTAACCAGGTAGCGGTTCAATATTGCTGCTGCCCAGTTAGTGATCGGGCTCTGCAGTGATCACGGATATTCAATGCCGGGCCATGGAACTTTTCTTCTAGCTCACGTCATACTTTTGTGTTGGAGTCACCATGAAGTCATGCAAAGGTACCTTGGGGGAAAAAAAACTACACGTTATAGGTTATACAGTAAATTATGTGTGTGTATTTTATGAGCTAGATCCATAAAAATATTGCATAATCCACAATAACACTATCTGAAGAGGAATGTGTTTCTAATAAATATAGGCGTAAATGTTATATAACTTAGTTGTCTTTAATGCTTGTATGTATGCAAGATAAGTCGATTTTTCAACTACCTGAAAGTGTATAACTTCATAAATTTGTCCATGTTAAATAGAGCCGTTCTAGGGGAGAGGAGCATGTATTTGATTTGGGCATATATGTTACATTTTCATATGGAATACACATAAAACGCTAACTCCCCCCAACAGTCCACAGAGGGGGAGATGAGACCATTGTCTGCAAGAAGTCCTCAGAGGGGGAGAAGTGAGTTACTCTGGGGGGGGGGGGGGGTTTGTACCTGATGCCATCAAGCCCCTACCTTCTCCTACTGAGGTCATCACTAGTCGCCTTCAAGAGACAGCCTGCCTTGGATTTGGTTCTTAGGAACAATATGCTTCCCAAGGAGGTTACTCCTTTAGGGAGTGACTGGGAGATAAGGAATACAAGTATTGAGCATCTAAAATGATGTTACTTATCATCCCTTCAGTCCAGTCCTGCACCTCTGGGTAGTGTACCTCTTCCAGCAGCTTGGAGACTGAGCATGTCATCTTTTGATGACACCAGTGTATTTATGCTGGTGGCACCGCCTACCAGCCCAGTATGCTCAGTCTCCAAGCAGCTGGAGGAGGTAGTGAGCCAGGGTGCTGGACTCACTGAAGGGACAACTAAGGGGTATAGATTTAGTCTAGGTTTTACTTTAATTTCCTGAAATTGCAGGAGCTTGTTATTTTGGATACTTTGAAAAAGTAAAGACATGGCAAATAAAGAAAGAAGCACAGGAACTTATAGAAGCCAGTGCAACTGAAAGAGGAGATCTTTCCCCCTCCCCACCGGTGTTCGGGGAAGCAGTTTTGGGGGGACTTCAGTGTCCCAGGGATACGGGCGGCTCCCAAACCCGTCACCGGGTAAGAAGCTGCTGTGGCCACACTCCAGACAGCCAGCCTCCCGGGCAGCCCCTCAGCATCAAAGCCGGTGAGTAGCAGCTGAATACAGGGGGGGGGAGGGGTGATATCGGTTTCAAGCCAGAAGGAAAAGAAAATAGGATTGAGGTACAAAAACGGAAAAAAATGAAAAGCGGGAGCCAGGAGAGTGGCGCATGATTATTCATGACAGAGGCACGCTGGGTCTGCGCATTACCTAAGACAGTGTGGCTGGGGGGGTAGCAGTGGCGCAGGACGAAATAGAAGAGACACCTCACTGTTTCTCTCATCAACAGCCCTGCATGCAGTGCAGTTTTGCAGTGGAATTGTTTTTCAGGGTTTCTTTGCTCGCTCCAGGGCTTGTGGGGGAGGAAACAATAGGCAGCTGCCTGCATGTCCTTCCTTATGGTTGGGTACAGAAGGGAAATGAACCCCCTGGTTTAATTAAATCTGGTTGAATTTAATTTACTTTAATGTAGTTTAATTTCATTTGGTTTAGTTTCATTTGAGTTCATTTAGGTGTAATTACTTTAATTCCTTTTAGTGCCTTTTGAGGTCCCTAGTCAAGGGGCAGACTACGGTCCTTCCCACCATGCAACCAGACTGCAGTGCTTGATATGCGGGACCCGGCATAAGGTGGTCTCCGATTCTGGCATTTCCCAGGGTTGCACACAAGAGGCCACGTCATTGGAACAGGACTTCCAGGGCCAGTCAAGGTAGACGAGTCCCTCTCTGTCACGGGAGTCTCAGGACGCAGAGAGGGTCCGCGCTGGCATCATTGAAGCTGACCTCCGGTTCCCCAGCCATTCTCAGACCCTCCACCTCACAGAACCAGGATGTGGTGGGGCACCCAGGCGATTTTTCAACATAGTTTGTCCTGCTTCTGCACAAGGCATTTTGCATGCACCAGCAGAGGTCGGCGAGCAGCTCCTCGGCACCGGAACGAGGTGTTAAGAGGGCAGCAGACACGAAAGAGGCAAGACGGAGGCAGAGGCTGCTAAGAGGCCTAGGCCCACAGAGGAGTGCCAGGTGAATTCTCCATTGTCTGAGGGGCCGGATGAGAAGACCTGGACACGGAGCTAGAGTTGCAAGGTGAAGAATTGGAAGAAGGAAAGATCCCGGAGCAGGAGAAGCACTCGCGGATTGTATGAATGTTCCGATGGGAGGAGTTGCCAGCACTCATCGTGGAGTCCTTGAAGGCCCTTAATATGCCCACTAGCTTCCGGCAGAAGAAGAGACGCTGGAGGATCCACTGCTCCAGGTGGTGCGAAAGATGCAGAAGGTGTTAGAACAAAAGATATGCCATACTGGGTCAGATCAAGGTCCATCAAGCCCAGTATCCTGTTTCCAACAGTGGCCAATCTAGGTCATACGTACCTAGCAGTTTCCCCAAAAGACACAGGTTCCACAATGCCTGTATTGGGTCAAGAAATAAGGGTGTTGGGACCACTTGGCAATAGTGATCATAGCATGATCGTGTTTGATTTAATTAGTGGAGGAGGGATAGTAAAGAAATCCACAGTACTAACTTTTAACTTTCGAAAGGGAGACTATGATAAAATGAGGAATATAGTTAAGAAAAAACTAAAAGGAGCGGTTGCAAAGGTTAAAGATTTACATCAAGCTTGGGTGTTTGTTTAAAAATACTATCCTGGAAGCCCAGACCAGCTGTATTCCACGCATTAAGAAAAGTGGAAGAAAGTCCAAAAAACTGCCAGCATGGTTTAAAGGTGAGGTCAGAGAGGCTGTTGCTGCCAAAAAAGCATCTTTCAGGAAATGGAAAAAAGAACCAAACAGCGAAAACTGGAAACAGCACAAGCACTGGCAAGTTAAATGCAAAGCATTGATAAGGCAGGCAAAGCGAGAATTTGAGAAGGAACTTGCTGCGGAAACAAAAACATGAAATAAAGACTTTTTCAAGTACATTCGTAGCAAAAGGCCTGTGAGAGAGTCAATTGGACCATTAGATGATAGAGGGGTAAAAGGGGCAGTAAAAGGAGACAAGGCTATAGCGGAGAGACTGAATGAATTCTTTGCTTCAGCCTTTACTGAGGAAGATGTAGGGATGTTACCCAAGACTGAAGTGGTATTTAAAGGTGATACTGCAGAGGAATTGAGAGAAATATTGCTACACCGGGAAGATGTATTACAACTATTTGATAAACTGAATAGTAGCAAATCACCTGGACCGGATGGTATACATCCAAGAGTGTTGAAAGAACTGAAATATGAGATTGCAGACCTGCTATTAGTAATCTGAACTTTCATTACAATCATCTGTAATACCTGAAGATTGGAGGATCGCCAATGTAATGCCAATTTTTAAAAAAGGTTCCAGGGGTGATCTGGGAAATTACAGACCAGTGAGTCTGACGTCAGTACCGGGGAAAATGGTAGAAACCATCATAAAGAACAAAATTACACAGCATGTAGATAGTCATGGCCTAATGGGAGACAGCCAACATGGCTTTAGACAGGGATGATCTTGTTTTACTAATCTGAGATGGTTTTTTTTGAAGGTGTGAATAAACAGGTAGACAAAGGTGAGTTGGTTGATATGGTGTATCTGAGACTTTTGGCAAAACTAAAAAGTCATGGGATAGGAGGCAGTGTACTATTGTGGATCGGGAACTGGTTAAAAGATAGAAAGCAGAGGGTAGGGCTAAATGGCCAATTTTCCCAATGGATAAAGCTGAATAGTGGAGTACCCCAGGGATCTGTAGTGGGTCTGCTACTTTTTGACATATTCATAAATGACCTGGAAAAGGGAATAACTAGTGAGATTATCAAATTTGCAGACGACACAAAACTGTTTAAAGTTGTTAAAACCCAAGAGGACTGTGGAAAACTGCAGGAGGATCTGGATAAATTGGAAGACTGGGCATCCAAATGGCAGATGAAATTTAATGTGGACAAGTGCAAAGTTATGCACCTAGGAAAGAACAACCCACACTATGGTTACACGATGCAAGGTTCCACATTGGGAACCACCACCCAGGAAAAAGATTTAGGAGTCATCGTGGATAACATGTTAAAACCCTCCGCCCAGTGTGCAGCGGCGGCCAAGAAAGTAAAGAGAATGCTAGGTATCATAAGGAAAGGAATGGAAAATAAAACAAAGGATATTATAATGCCTCTGTATCGTTCCATGGTACGACCGCACCTTGAATATTGTGTGCAATTCTGGTCACCGTATCTTAAAAAGGATATAGCGTTATTAGAAAAGGTACAGAGAAGAGCCACCAAAATGGTAAAGGGGATGGAAGGCTACTCCTATGAAGAGAGGCTACAAAAGTTAGGGCTCTTCAACCTGGAAAAGAGACTGCTGAGGGGAGATATGATAGAGGTCTATAAATTAATGAATGGAGTGGAACGGGTAAACGTAGATCAATTGTTTACGCTATCAGAATATAGAAAGTCTAGGGGACATGTAATGAAGCTACAGGGTAAACCATTTAAGACAAATAAGAGAAAATATTTTTTCACTCAACGTGTAATCAAACTCTGGAATTTTGTTACCGGAGGATGCAATAAGAGCTGTTAGTGTAGCTGCGTTTAAAAAAGGTTTGGACAAGTTCCTGGAGGAAAGATCCATAAACCATTATTAAAAAGGGACCCAGGATATCAATGCTTGACCCAATACAAGCATTGTGGAACCTGTGTCTTTTGGGGATACTGCTAGGTATGTATGACCTAGATTGGCCACTGTTGGAAACAGGATACTGGGCTTGATGGACCTTGGTCTGACCCAGTATGGCATATCTTATGTTCTTATCCTGGTGTATAGAATAGTCTGACAGATGATCCAGGATGAGTGGGATCTGCTGGGGTCTGGCCTCAGGGGGTTGCGAGCCATGTCACACTTGTACCCGCTACCGGAGCAGGACTGAGAGCTGCTTCAGTCTCCTAAGGTGGACGTGGTGGTTTCGACGGTCACAAAGAAGACAGCGATCCCGGTAGAAGGGAGTGTGGCACTCGAGGATGGCCAGGAAAGGAAGTTGGACACCCTGTTGAAATAGGCCTTTGATGTCAACACCCTCTAGATGCAAGCCTCCATCCTTGGGGCCTAGGTGGCTAAGGTCTGCCTCCGCTGGTCGCAATGGGTTCAACAGCTGGAAGAGCTGGCATAGGACCTGTCCAGGGAGGCAGCCTACCTAGCAAACACCCACTACAATCTAATTAGAGGACTGTCTAAGAGCATAGCCTCGTTGGTGGCGGCTCGCCACTACCTATGACTTTGGAACTGGGTGATGGACAGTTCCTCCAAGTCCCACCTCAGCAAGCTCCCCTTTAAGAGGAAACTTCCCTTCGGGGAGGAGCTGGACAAATTGGTCAAGGACTTAGGAGATTCAAAGGGAGGACGCCTGCCCGAGAATAAGCAGAAACAGGGCTGCACCCCACCTTCGACAGTGACAGTCGCGAGACTTCAAGCATTTTAGTACACCCCACTTTATCCCTTATCAGAGGAGCAGATTCCCCTTCAGAGTATAGTGGTTTCAAGGAGTGGGCAGGGGTTTTGTCACCGCCTCAACCTCAGGTACCAAGAAATCACAATGAAGCGAGGGGGGGCCCAAGTGGAAGTGCAACATGTGGGTCTGCTGCGGGATTTCTTCCTGAATGGGTCCAGATCACTTCAGACCAATGGCTTCTGGAGGTCATCCAGGAGTGCTATGCCGTCCAGTGGGCCACACCTTCGTTCATTCTCCTTGCAAGGCATGGGGCAAAGCGGCAGCAGTAAAGGGCACCTTGATACAGCTCCTGCAGCTAAGAGCTATGGTGCTGGTTCACTATGGACCTGTACGCTTGCGGTCGGTAG
Organism: Ichthyophis bannanicus; assembly: GCA_033557465.1. Lineage (NCBI taxonomy): Eukaryota > Metazoa > Chordata > Amphibia > Gymnophiona > Ichthyophiidae > Ichthyophis > Ichthyophis bannanicus. The sequence goes on along the minus strand of CM066039.1, from coordinate 157,277,644 downwards.
TTCATTTATTTTGTGGTGCCCTTAAAGGAAGGTTCCTTTCGCCCGATTCTCGATCTCAAGGGCGTGAACCAATGTCTGCGGGTGCCGAATTTTCACATGGAAACTTTGTCGTCCATTATAGTAGCAGTAAGAAGCGGCAGGTTTTTGACATCTCTCGATCTCACAGAAGCCTATCTGTACATTCCCATCCGACCAGAACATCAGCAGTTTCTCCACTTCACGGTACTGATGGAGTATTTCCAGTTTCAGGCATTGCCGTTCCGTCTCGCAATGGCCCTTCGTGCCTTCACTAAGGTTATGGTGGTGGTAACGGTGGTGCTTTGCAGAGGGTATGTTTTCCTCCGTGTGTGCTCATAGGCTGGGATGTGCAGCAGATAGAGGCTCACCGGGGGTTAGTCATTTTGATTGCCCTGCATTGGGCAAGGTGCCTGTGGTATGCCGACCTGGTGAGGATTCTGGCAGACTGGCCATAGCAGCTTCCGACCCGAGAGGATCTCTTTATGGAAATCCATAGGGTGGCACCGTAGTCGTCGCTTCATACTTTTGCTAAGCATTATTGTCTAGATGTCCAGGCGGCGGGAGGCACCTGTTTTGGATCAGCAGTGCTTCAGGCCGGTTTTGCAAGTCCCTCCCATTAATTTAACTGCTCTGTTACATCCCAGAGGTGCAGAGGACCTGGAGGGATAAGGAAGGTGAAATCAGACTTACCTGCTAATTTTTGTTCGTTGAGGTACTCCAGTCCAGTCCTGGATCCCTCCCGGAGTATGTTTTTGGGATAAGCCGTTGTGTGACCCCGGTCCTGAAGCTGATTCCCTTGGTAGTGGACGTAGCCGGGGGCGGTGTGTGTATGCTGGGGATGGCGTTTTGGGGTGGACCGGGAGAGCTGTTGATCTCACGCTCCATGCTGGATGGGGTCGTCCAGACTTTCCACAGGTAAGCCGCCTCATTCTGGGGGTAGGGGAGATTCCTTCCTAGGTGGTGGGGGGAGTAAGGTTATTTAGGTGTAGACTTGTTTACTCATGTTTAACAACATATTTGTTGCTCCTGTGAGTCTGCTTTGTCAATAGGTTACTGGGGGCTGGTGGCTGGTGCCAGCTACATTAGTACTAGTGTCATTAAAAGATGACATGCTCAGTCTCCAAGCTGCTGGAAGAGGTACACTACCTAGAGGTACAGGACTGGACTGGAGTTCAAGTAACAACAATTAGCAGGTAAGTCTAATTTCACCTTCTATATGCTCACGCCCCTTATAAAATCATCCTCAAGTAGGCTGTTATAAAACTGTCCTAGCCCATACATGCATAAAAATAGGCACAGAGAAGTCGCATGCCTACATTTACTGTATATGGTAATTTTGCAAGGATGTGTATAAAGTTATGCACCATCCATTTGCGTAAGTCATGTATTTTCATAATGTACTTTATCTAGTCGCTACTTTTGTAAGTGCATACATCAGGCCAGTGGCACGTACGTTTGGTTTGGGTGGAGCACAAATCTACGTACTCAAGTCAGGCTTTGAGAAATTTTCTTGGAATCTAGAAGCCAGCCACCGAAACCTAGGTCACGGTACATGCCTCGCTTCCCCTCAAAAAGGTGTAGCGCAGTTGCTTTTTTAGGTTTTAAGGCCTGATTTACTAAGATTGTTTTCACAGTTTCCATGGGAAAAAGCTTAATAAATCAGGCTATTAATGGGCCACTGCACAGTGCCAGCTAAATACTTGTTCTCCAAATCCCACTCCCTGTTCAATGTAATGACCAGACATATGCATTTTGTCGGATGTTTTTTGTTACATGTAAACCGCGCTGATTGCAAATAGTGCGGTATATAAGAATTGTTAAATAAATAAATAAAGGCAGTATCCCCACTCCTCCGTCTCCCACCACACCCACTGACCCATTAAACTACACCTGTGTGTATGTGTGTGGTGCACAGGTGGGGGTGCCTGCACATACAGATTGTGCCCTTTTACTTTCCACACACTCATCCCTTTCCTTCCCACTCCTTCTGTCCCTCCCCCTTGCACTCCCCATTCACACAGATGGCTGAATATATTTAAAGGGGCAGTAGGTTTTCATTAGTTACTAAAATCTACAGCCCCTTTAATTTATTTTATCCATCTGTGCAGCAAACAATTTTTTTCTTTCTGTAGGCTGTGCAAACAGCAGCCCTCTTAAGCCTTTCTGCCCACAGGGTTTGGGAGTCCCATAGGGAGACAACAGGAGGCGAGCTTTTCTGCCCAGATACTCCAAGCCCCAGGCAATGGGTTTGATTTGCTTTGGTCACCATGGCGACCTGGTGTAGGTTATAAAATGCTATAACTTCTAAAATCTAGGCACAGACATTTATACCTACTACTACAACTTATCATTTGTATAGCATTATAAGGCATACGCAGCGCTGCACAGAGACAGTCCCTGCTCATAAGAGCTTACAGGTGTGTTAAAACTGTACATACCGGTTGCCTGTGAATTTGAGTTGTGCAGTGCATGAACTTCAGTGCTAGGTTTAGGGTCTCAAGTCTCATCATGTCAGACAAAGGAGTTCCTGCACCGTGTGGCTCAAATTCAGAGAAAGCCTTGTGGTGCAGAGAAGTGGCACTTCCTATTAGTGGAGTACCCCAGGGATCTCTGCTGGGTCTGCTGCTTTTTAACATATTTGTAAATGACCTGGAAATGGGAATAACGAATGAGGTTATCAAATTTGCAGGTGACATAAAACTATTTAAAGTTGTTAAAACCCAAGAGGATTGTGGAAAATTGCAAGAGGATCTTGATAAATTGGAAGACTGGGCATCCAAACGGCAGATGAAATTTAATGTGGACAAGTGCAAAGTTATACACCTAGGAAACAACAACCCAAACTATGGTTCCACAATGCAAGGTTCCACATTGGGAACCACCACCCAGGAAAAAAGATTTAGGCGTCATCATGGATAACATGTTAAAACCCTCTGCCAAGTGTGCAGCGGCAGCCAAGAGAGCAAATAGAATGCTAGGTATCATAAGGAAAGGAATGGAAAATAAAACAAAGGATATTATAATGCATCTGTATCGTTCCATGGTGCGACCGCACCTTGAATATTGTGTGCAAGTCTGGTCACCGTACTGTAAAAAGAATATAGTGTTAGAAAAGGTACAGAGAAGAGCCACCAAAATGGTGAAGGGGATGGAAGGATATTCCTATGAAGTGAGGCTAAAAAGGTTAGGGCTCTTCAACTTGGAAAAGAGACGGCTGAGGGGAGATATGATAGAGGTCTATAAATTAATGAATGAAGTGGAATGGGTAAACGTAGACTGATTGTTTACGTCATCAGAATATAAAAGGACTAGGGGACATGCAATGAAGCTACAGGGTAACCAATTTAAGGCTAATAAGAGAAAATATTTTTTCACTCAACATGTAATCAAACTCTGGAATTTGTGAGGTAATATAAGCTTTTAGTGTAGCTGGGCTTAAAAAAAGGTTTGGACAAGTTCGTGGAGGAAAGGTCTATAAACCATTATTAAAAGGGACCTGGGGTATCACTGCTTGACCCAATGCAAGCATTAAGGAACCTGTGTCTTCTGGGGAAACTGCTAGGTACTTATGACCTAGATTGGCCACTGTTGGAAACAGGATACTGGGCTTGATGGACCTTGGTCTGATCCAGTATGGCATATCTTATGTTCTATTCTGCAGCAACATACTTAAGATGACCAGAGCTCACCTGATAAGGGTGTTTGGAGAAGGGTCTGCTTGTGTGTGCAATAGCTATGAGGAGTCACTAATTGAGAGAGGATTTAGCTGACTGTATAGGGCAAGGATTGGGGGGTCTGGGAGTGGCTGATCGGTAAGATAAGGGAAAGAGACTGGTAAGGAAAAGAGGGATAAAAGGCTGGGTGGAGGAATATTAGATTGGGTGATGGTGACTGGGGAAGGAGAGAGACAGACTGGGTGATGACAGGATTGGGGAGTAAGAGAGAGGGAGAGAAAGTGGATGAAGATGGGTTGAGGGAATGAGAGAGAGACTGAATGATAATAGGGTGGAGGAATGAGAGAGAAAATGGGTGACAACAGGATGGAGGGGGATGAGAGAGATTGGGCAGGGAGGGGAGCTACTGGCTGTGTATTTGTGCCAGTAGGCTGCAGTGGTGCTTTGAGGCTCAGATTTACTAAGCAGTAAACTTTGGAGGGATCCCCTCACCCCTGCTGTTCAGCTTTTATGGAGACAAGTGGGGGTAATTGAGGTGAAAAGAGTCTTAGCCACTGGCTCCAAAATTTAAAAAATGTCAAGGCCTGTGCTAAGCTATGGATTGGTAGATTGCGCTTATATTTTGTACTTTATGAAGAGCAAGATGTGAATCACACCATGGTTATCATGTGTGCATCAAAAAAAAAAAAGAACAGACACACACACAAACTCAGATTTGGAAAACTGTATATATTTGCTCAATCTGCTATTCAGATAAGAAATCAATTTTGTGTTTTGACCTTTTGCATGCCTGGCGTTTTCTATTAGAAGGTTATCAATATTTGCAAATTAACCAGGTTATTAACTCTCCAAAATAGTAGCTCATGGATGTTTATTTTGAACCTGATTATCTGAACTGTACAGTATTGATGTTTAATGAATAAATTGGAATAGTGTGTATAAATCTCCAATTTTGAAATCTCGAGAAACAAACAGGAATGTAGTCTTCACATATGGTTGTTTTTGGTACCAACGGAGTCCATGCGGGAATGCTCCCCAGCGTTCAATAGGAAAGCCTTTGGGAACACTCCACTGCACCTGCGTGACTGCCTTCCCACTCTTCTAACTCCCTCAGTTCTTTTTTTTTTTTTTTTCCTGTCATCGCAGTAATCTTTTTCTCAGAACAGCGCTTCTGCCTTCCCGTTTTCACTCCGGCATCACTTAACCAATTCCGATACCTTCATTTTTATTTTATACATACTTTGTTTATTTTCTTTTAGTTTTCATTTTTTTGTCGAAGGCCTCGTGCCCCTCATAGGCCTCAGGCCTCGTGCCCCTCATAGGCCTCAGGCCTATCCTCTCCATCATGGAGAAACACCATCCTAGCGGTTTTAAAAGAATATACCAAGTGTTCTAGCACAATTTCTGTCACGAACACACATGACTGGTGCCTCAAGTGTTTTGGTCCCTCCCATGACCCAGACACTTGTTCCCTCTGTAAGCTAATGATGAAGAGAAGATGAGGAAACTGGGCCAGAAAGCTGTCGGAAATTTTTCCATCGGATTCAGTCTCGTTGACATCGACATCCTCCCAGACTTCATCGGCTTCAAAGGTATCCAAAACCTCGAAGATCTCAAAACACAGTTCGGACTCTAAAACTTCAAGATCCCCACAGAAAACTCCACAGGATCTGAAGGAGTCTTGAGAATCATCCAAGGATTCCAGAGAGACATCAAGGGAAAGGTCCCGTTCCAAGCACAGAGACTCCCTGATGATGTCCTGGGATACAGGCCATCAAGCTGAACATCCCCGGTGGGAGGACTTGCCCCCCAAAGCCTCTGGGGGGAACCAGGAGGCTTCCGAGGCATCAACCTCGGCAGAGCCTCCGGTGCTGTGCTCTGGTACAGTGACTGCAAGTCCCATTCTGTCTCAGGACCAGACACCGGCAGTCTCATTGGATCATTGTATGCTATCCATCGAGAAGATCTTAGCAGCTCTCCTAACAGCCTCTGTGCTCCAAACACTGATGACTCCAGGACTATTTACATTGGTACTGGAATCATATTTTATCACATCGCATTGTATATATTTAACACACAAACCTTGTATATAGTTATTTAAACTCTGTTGCTGTTACTGTATATAGTTCAATGTTCCATGTAAACTGAATTGTACTACCCTGTACTATTCACATTGTTCAAACTGTTCATTGTAAACCGCAATTGATCTGTAGGAAATCGCGGTATAAAAATGTTAATAAATAAATAAAAATCGGTACCAGTGCAACTACCTGATGTTCCTATTCTCCATGCCTCTGATCCACCGCCAGGACTGATGTAGGGGGCCTCGTCAACTTGGTCGATACCAGGTACGGCACCACTGCTAAGGGAGTCGGCAGCACCGTCCACACAGTCATCGGCACCGATAAGGCTCACCGAGCTCAGATTCTGAGACTTCAGATTCAGACCATTGGTCCCTCTGTTCTGAGGAGCTGCTGAATATAGCATCAGCATCGGAGCCGTCACCTCCAAGTACTACCTCCCGCCGAAAGTTCATCCCCTAAGGACATGTCCTTAACAGGAATTTATTAGGGACATGGCAGCAGGTCTATCAATACCAGCTGTGGTGGAACTGGGAGCCCTGGGTGGAGGAACTGGAGATACTCCAGTACCACATGGCCCTGAAGGAGGCAACAATCTTATCAGTTCATAAAATCCTACATAACCTGATGCTTCATATGTGGGAGACCCCGCTAACTGTCTCACCCATCAGCAGATGCCTCTATCATGTATTGAGTACCGGAAGTTCCAGGCTTTCAAAAGACGCAGGTACCACATCACTCAATGGTAGTAGAATCAACGATGCGCCACATCAAAAGTGGTAAGACACATGCATCGATACCCCATGGCAGGGAATCGAGGAACAGCGATTCCTTTGCTGGACATTCTTTTCAAGCCTCCATGCTGGCAAGTAGAATTAATTCCTATACCTTATATATGGGAATGTTCCTTAAGGAAATCAATAGGGATTAGAAAGCCTTCCTTTTCTTCATCCCAGAGAAGAGGCCAGATTTTGAGACAGTCCTCAGAAACAGCCAAAATGTATCAAAGTTTGTGAACAGGGCAGCCTTTGATGCATTCAAATCCACAAGCAGTGCACTGGCTATTGCAATCGGTGCTCAAAGATAGCAGGGTTACAGGCCTCGGACCTAGAGCAATGGGTCCAAGATAAACTTGGAAACATCCCCTGCACTAGGGAAAATCTCTTCTGTAAAAACTGGAGTGAAAAGGCTGGAGAGCTTGAAACTGCTGATACCTCTTTGAAGAGACTCATCAGAAAAATTGCTGACCTCTCAAAAAAGAAACCGGCAACAAAAAAGCTTTTCTATCCTAAAAAGAAGAGGTTATACCCTTCTTATTTACAGCCACCTTACCCACCCCAGGGTAAGCAACAGTGGCTAAACCTGCTAAGAAGCCCAGAACTGCTAAGCAGCAGCCAGAGCTCAGCCACAAGCAACACTCAGCTTTTGACTCTGTCCTGGGGAATATGGTCATCTTTCCCCTGCAAAGGCCCAGTCCAACAAAAATAGCAGGTCAGTTTTGTTTCTTTGCCAGCCATTGGCAAATGATTACCTCATAGCAGTGGACCCTCATTCAGGGGGGATATCAATTAAACTTCAATTAACCTCCTCTGCCTCACTTCAGAGGCGAATATCCTCTTCAAACTATCCTCAGGGCCCTACTCAAAGAGGAAATCTCCATCCTGCTCACCCAAGGTACCATAGAGGAGGTTCCACAACAAGAACTTCACGAGGGCTTCTACTCTCCTTACTTCCTCATTCCGAAGAAGTCAGGAGGATAGAGGCCTATCCTTGGCCTCTGAAAGCTCAACAGACTCCTGGTCAAGGAAAAGTTCAAAATGATTTCCCTTGGAACTCTCCTACCCTATCTGCAGGAACAAGACTGGCTATGTTCCCTAGATCTCAAAGATACATATACCCATATCCTAATATATCCAGGACACAGTAAATATACTCACTTTGCCTTTCAAGGGACCCAGTACCAAGTCCTCTCCTGGCATCAGTTCCCAGGGTGTTCACAAAATGCATGTCAGTAGTAGCAGCCTACCTGCGAGGTAAGGGGATCTTTGTCTTCCCTTACTTAGACGACTGGTTGATAAAGGCAGACTCTCTAGGAGAACTCTGCTCTTCACTCCAAACTACACTCGCAATGCTGCAATACATGGGATTTGTAGTAAACTTTCCAAAGTCCCATCTAACCCCAACTCAAAGATCGGAATTCATAGGAGCAGTGCCAGACACTCAGCAATCCAGAGAATTTCTACCGTTATACCATTTGCACAGTCTAATAACTCTAGCATCCACATGCATCAACGGACAAGTTCAACAGCTTGAGATTTCCTTTGTCTCTTGGGCCACATGTCATCTACAGTGCACGTGGTACCATATGCAAGACTACATATGTGCCTAGCGCAATGGACCATAGCATCCCAATGGGGACAATCCACAGTCTTCATTCAGATCACCCACTCACTAGTCCAGTCCTCCTATGGTGGTGCACCTCTGCAAACCTGCTTGGAGGGTTACCTTTTCAGATGCCTCATCCTCAACACACATTAACCACACATGCATCCTACCTGGAGTCAGTGTCCACACAAGGCCTCTGGACGATTCAGGAGTCATTCTTACAGATCAACTTGTTGGAACTTTGCGCAATCACGAATGCTCTGCAGGTGTTTCAACACCACCTCTCAAACAGTGAGGTCCTCATCGGGGACAGACAACCGGGTGGCAATGTTCTGTGTGAACAAGCAAGGCGGGACAGACTCACTACCCCTCTGTGAGGAGGCCTGTCGCCTGTGGAACTTTACCATCTTTCACCACATATACCTTAGTGCAGTGTATATTCCCAGTGATCAGAATCACCTTGTGGACAAGCTCAATCGGATCCTCTTCCCATACGAGTGGAGTCTAGACCCTCGCACAGTGGCACAGATCTTCAAAGCCTGGGGAACACCAGTCATCGACCTCTGCCACTCCACAGAACAGCAGACTCCTGGCACATTAGTAATTACAAGCTTTGGTGGCCCATCCACCAGATTCCATCATGAAAAGTTGTCCTATGGACACACCCTCACTTTCTACCAAAAGTGGTATCGTCCTTCCACATCAATCAATCTGTAATACTTCGGGTCTTCTTCCCAAGACCTCACACTTCCCATGCAGAAGCAACCTTGCACACTGTAGATTGCAAACAAGCCCTGGCCTTCTATCTGCAGAGAATTCAGGATCTCCGCAAATCCTCACAATTATTAGTTTCCTTTGACCCAACTCACTTGGGGCTTCTCTTTCTCCTGCCCACACTGTTTATTCCAAATCTCTATGGTGGGGATGTCAACCTCCAACTGAACCCAATCCAACCATTCTGACCTGGTTTCCAACTCCCCTGAAAATCTGAGAGCTAGGGAGTCTCATATGTGAAAACTACATTCCTGCTTGTTCCTAGAGATAGCGTAGTTACTCACCTGTAACAGGTGATCTCCGGGAACAGCAGGAATTTAGTCTTCACAACCCACCCTCCTCCCTAAGGAGTTGTAGGGTTATTTTTACTCTTCTTTCTCAGTTACAAACCCTACTGAGGAGAGGGAGTTAGAAGAACAGGAAGGCAGTCATGCGGGCATAGTGGACTGCTCCCAAAGGCTTTCCTGTTGGACGCTGGGGAGCTTCCGTGCAGGCTCCATCGGTACCGATATCACCCATCTGTGTAGACTAAATTCCTGCTGTTCCCAGAGATCACCTGTTACAGGTGAGTAACTACGCTGTATGGTATCCAATCTAAATGGTTGAAATTTTTTTTTAAAGTTTACGTTTTTAGGAGATCTTTTATTCTAAAACAATTTGTGTTCACTGTGCCTCAATTAGTTGCTATAGTATGAGGAAAATGCCTGTTGGACTTAGCTGGCAGAGTTGAACCTGTGGCAGTAGGGCCAACCATGATCAAGACCACAATAATATTTCTTTTTCTTTTTACAAATCTTTTCTGATTATTGTTTTGTTTTTTTTTAAACCTGAGGAGCCAGTATTCAAAGCAATTAACGTGGTTAGCAGGTGACTGGGATATTCAGTGACACTAACACTAGCATTGGGTATTCTGGGGGCGTCAACCAAGGATAACAAAAAGAAATGTCCGACTGGGTCAGACCAAGTACCATCACGCCCAGTAGCCTGTTTCCAAGTACCTGTCAGTTTCTCAAAAAGGTACACAGATTCCACTATGTTTTTCCCGTTAAGCAGTGGATTTCCCTGGCTCCCCTTAGTAATGGTTTATGGACTTTTCTTCCAGGAACTTGTCTAAACCTTTTTTAAAACCCAGCTACACTAACGGCTTTTACTACATCCTCCGGTAATGAATTCCAGTTAGTGGCAATATTCTGCTGCTAGCTGGTAATCCCATTAAACAAAAAGAACCCCACCAATGATGGAAAATCTCAAATGACTAATATATAGCCATCATATAATTAAACCCATAAACTAATCTCAATTTTTGTCGGAGCCCACCGGGGGAGGGCTAGAACAGTATACCTAACCCCCTCCAGACGGTAGACTACTTTTATTTTATTTTATTTTTCACCCCAGTGTATTAAATAACCACTTATCTTTAAAAATTAAAGCAACTCCTCTTATTGTCTTATTGTCCTCCAAGTTGCTAATCGCAAGGTTGCACGACGTGCACGTTTCGGGTAAGAACCCTGTTTCCAGTTCATACTGCTAGACCAGTCCAGACAAACGGGTTATGCACCCCTGCCAGCAGATCTTGGAGACAGAGAATTCTACCAGAGCTCTGATGATATAATCCTACCCCTAGGGGTCTCCCTCAGTTTTTCTCTGTCTCCAGCAGATCTGGATGCTTTTTTTTTTTTGCTCCTTCAAACAAAATTTAAAATGCTTTATTTCTTTGTGATTTCTCTTGGAGAGATTATGCCCTGAGTTGCCAGTGTACTTATCTGAGCACCAGGATGATTCCAGCTGAAGCTCCTGTGTCCTCTGTCACAGTAGAGATCGCTGATGTGCAGACTCCCCAGCACTAGTCATGCGGGCTATTTAGCTGGATGGTAAGCCTCCTAGAATCCAGTCCCTGGGGCTGATTTTAGTGGTGAGGCAGCTGCAGTGGTTTGAGCAGCTGTCCGTGGCTTCTCTGCACTTTCGGTACTGTAAGTACAGAAACTGTCTTTCTTCCACTGCTGTCTGCAACTCTGTGGTAACTCGATTTATTTTTCTTGATTTTTCAGCGATTTTAGGCATTTCTCTCATGCCTGCAACCCTCCCACCTTCTCCTTTGACTTTTTAAGTTAATTCCTTAGCTTTTGGGGGTTTTAATTCACTCTTTTTGTGTTTTATTTTTGCCGGCGGCCATTTTGAATAGCTAATGAGCCTTGGTTTTTGGCGGGAAGCCAGATTACTTCTCTGCTGGCTTCTAACAGCTATATTGCTGTTTAAGTTTTTTTCCACAACACTTGCTAGCTGTGAGTTGTGAAGGGGTTCCTTTTTCTCTGCCTATGTATTAGCATAATGAATAAAAAGTACGGAAGGCATGGATAGAGAACAGGATGCAATTCAGAGCCACAGTACAATGCTAAGTCACTGACGAATGGTGCAGGGCTCATGGGTTCCATCCCCCACTGTGCCCAACAAAGAAGGCTGGCTGAGGCATTACCTATTATGGGGAATATTGTTAAATGCCTGTTCCTGCGGGACGCAGTTATTTGTTTATAGTTCTCACTGTGCCTTATTCAGATTTACGCTGCATAGGCTGTCAGAAGAAACACAGGGACCTCATGAATCAGCTCTGCTCTTCCCCCAGCATCTTGCTTCCCCAGATGAACTTGGGAACTCCTGAGCTTGGCTTCAGTGGAGCTCTCCATTGGCTTTACGCTGCGCTGAGTCTTTGCCACGAGAGTTTGGATACCTCCAGGAAGTTCAGGTATCATTTTCTGAAAGAAAACTGTGAGTAGCCTGTTTTTTTCTTACTTGCCCCAGCTGCTCTGGGATGATTTCAACTGCATCCGGACCGGCTGCCTCTGAGTTTTGAAGTTCCTACTTTAAATTTTTAATCCACAAACTGCAGCCGGGTTACTTTGTACGTCCTACTGAATATTGTACCTGTCTTATTCAATATACCATTTGATTGGAATTTTAAGTCAGTGTTTTGGATCCTGACTGTTTTGGGCTCGGCCTAATTAAGCATGCTCACTGTAATCTTCCTACGGCTGGATTTGAGCTTCTACATCCCTCCCCAGAAACACCTTTCAGCCCCTACCATGGAGGTCTGAATGGCTGCGGAGGGATCACACTCTAATTTCCCTACTTTCAGTCACTGTAATTGCCTTACCCTGACTTTGAAAGTTTCTCTGTGCCAGCACAGTGAATGCCTGACAGTTCCCTTCTCAGCTCAGTGAATACCTGACAGTTTTTCTGTGCCAGCGGCCATTTTGTTTTTCTCTTCAGTGTTTCTTTTTGGAGGAAACAGCTCTAAACAGCAGTTTCCACACATTTAAACATGCTGTGGAGGCACGTGGAGTTTCAAAATCCTTTTCTTGAAGAGTCTTGGGTTTCCCTGAGCCTACCTTGCTTTTTGTTTTAAATGCAAAAAAAAAAAAAAAAAAACCCACACAAGAAGAGGAAAGGTGGTTTAAGTCTCTACAATGCTTCTTTCTCTGGCTGTATTATATGTGATATGTAATCAGCCGAAGGGGACATTAATAGATTGCTTGTGTTCCACCTGCACGCTGCATCCCGGAGACTTTCCCCATTCCCACTGCGTTGCTAGCTGGGTTCATCAGCACCTTATCTCCCCCCTCCTCAGAGCCCCTGCTGCAGGATCTTCCTGCAGGAGAAGATTCAGTCAGCTCCCATGTCGCTTCCACAGCCGCTGGAGACCACAGCAGCCTTGACTGACAGTGCCTTCCTCACACTCTTCCATCTGGCATGACGCCTGTGACTTTTGGAGTCGTTTGGATTATCTCCTACACCTGCCCAGTAGCAGGCGAGCATATGGCATGGTCTCGCAAGTGGTCCCATAAGTCCTCAGACCTTAGAGCAGTACGTCCTCCTTGGGGCGTAGCATGTGCCTTGCGGGGTACTATGGATATTCAAGAAGACTTTAAATCTTCGGAGGTCAGCCCTGACTTGTTGGAGTACGGAGATGGGGAATATTCTCCGTCTGTTTTCTTCGCTGACGGTTCTCCGCCTTTTTCGGTAAGAGGAGTTATAAGAACATAAGATATGCCATACTGGGTCAGACCAAGGTCCATCAAGCCCAGCATTCTGTTTCCAACAGTGGCCAATCTAGGTCATACGTACCTAGCAGTTTCCCCAAGGGACACAGGTTCCACAATGCTTGTACTGGTTCAAGCATTGATATCCTGGGTCCCTTCTTAATAATGGTTTATGGACCTTTCCTCCAGGAACTTGTCCAAACCTTTTTTAAACCCAGCTATACTAACAGCCTTTACTACATCCTCCGGTAACAAATTCCAGAGTTTGATTACACGTTGAGTGAAAAAATATTTTCTTTTATTAGTCTTAAATAGTTTACCCTGTAGCTTCATTGCATGTCCCCTAGTCTTTCCATATTCTGATAAGGTAAACAATCGATCTACGTTTACCCGTTCCACTCCGTTCATTAATTTATAGACTTCTATCATATCTCCCCTCAGCCGTCTCTTCTCCAGGCTAAAGAGCCCCAACCTTTTTAGCCTTTCTTCATAGGAGTAGCCTTCCATCCCCTTTACTATTTTGGTGGCTCTTCTCTGAACCTTTTCTAAAATCGCTATATCCTTTTTAAGATACGGCGACCAGAATTGCACACAATATTCAAGGTGCGGTCTCACCATGGAACGATATAGAGGCATTATAATATCGCTTGTTTTATTTTCCATTCCTTTCCTTATCATACCTAGCATTCTATTTGCTCTCTTGGCCGCCGCTGCACACTGGGCCGAGGGTTTTAACAAGGTATCCACAATGACGCCTAAATCTTTTTCCTGGGTGGTGGTTCCTAATGTGGAACCTTGCATCGTGTAACCATAGTTTGGGTTGTTCTGGTGGCTTCAGGCACACATTCTTGGGTTGTTCTGGTGGCTTCAGGCACACATTCTTCTACGGGCGGTCCCTCTGGAGTCTGCGCTGGATCTTGGTGACGCCAATCGCCGACCTCTCCGGTTGGGGAGCGCCTTGCGGCTTAGCCTCGGCGCAGGGGTGTTGGTCACCTCGCGCAGCCCAAGGGTCTATCAATCCTCTCGAGACGCGGAAAGTGCGCTTCGCCCTTCTTCAGTTTCAGCCTCTAATGCGGCGGTGTGCGGTTCGGATCCTGTCCGACGCCACGACGGTTGCTTACCTAAGCCGCCTAGGCGGCACGCAATGTCCGGATGTCTCACAGGAGAGGCGTTTGCTCCTCCCGTGGGCGGGGGAACATCTTCATGCTGTCGGCACAGCACATCGCAGGCGTGAACAATGTGTAGGCCGATTTTCTCACCCGGCACTCTCTGGAGCCCGGGGGCTGGGCTCTGCAGCCGGATGCGTTCTGGTCCATTGTTCACCTGTGGGGCCTACTGACCATGGATCTAATGGCTACGGCACAGACTGCCACGGCTTCGCTGTACTTCGGCCATTGGAGGGACGAGGGAACGCACGGCATAGATGCTCTCTCTCAACCGTGGCCGATTCATCTTCTCCGGTGTGTTTTCCCTCCCTGATCCGTGATATGCATGGTTCTCCAGCGGCTCCGAGACCGTCGCGACCCTGTACTCCTGCTGGCTCCGAATTGGGCTCGCGGACCATGGTATGCGGATCTATTCAGTCTGTCTGGGGCGTCGATGCTCCGCCTCGAGGCGTTTCTCGGCCTTCTGATTCAGGGACCGGTGGAGATGGAAGACCCGGCTCCTTACTTGCTTACGGCCTGGCAATTCCATGCCACCGGTTTGCTCGCTACGGTTATTCGCCTAGCGTGGTCGTGATGCTTCTCACGGCGCGGCAGTCTACCACGACGCTGACTTACGCTCGGGTTTGGCGTCTCTTGATGGTGTTCGCGAAATAACCTCTCACCCTGGCGTTGCGGTGTTCCGTATATCCTGTCCTTTGTACAGGCCGGAGTGGATAAGGGATTAGCGTTCGATTCTTTGCGAGTACAAGTGGTCGCCTCAACTTGTTTTCGGAGTCCTATAGCAGGGCGATCGATAGCTTCGCATTTGGACGTGTCTCGGTTCCTCCGCGGAGTTAGGCCTTCCGGCCTCCTCTGCGTTTGCCTGTGCAGGCGTGAGCTCTCGTGCTTGTCCTCTGTGCCCTCGTTGCTCCTCCCTTTGAGCCTCTGAGGGCATGTTCTCTTCTAAATTTGACTCTGAAGGCAGTCTTCTTGGTGGCCATAACTTTGGCACGCCGTCTTTCTGAGCTCCAGGCTCTCTCGTGTCGACATCCCTATCTCTCGTTTTCCTCCGAAGGCGTTTCTCTGAGAACTGTCCCTTTCTTTGTTGCCCAAAGTGCTGACGCCGTTCGCTGTTGACCAGCCTCTTTTCTTTCCGTCTTTAACAAAGGCGCAGTGTGACAGTGGTTGGTCTCCGTTGCGGCGGTGGACCTTAAGAAGGTTCTTTTTCGGTGTCTGGGGGTCGCGGGACCCTTCCATATGACTGTTGCTCTTTTGTCTTGTTCGTGGGTTCTCGTCGGGGATCCGCAGCCTCCGAATCTACCATTTTAAGATGGGTTACGGAAGCCATTGAGGTGGCGTACCTTCTTCTGGGAGAGCCAGCTCCACCGGGACTCCGTGCTCACTCCTCTCGGGCGCAAGCAACTTTGTAGGCCGGGAGGTCTCATGTAGTTCCTCTCGATATTTGCCGGGCGGCGACTTGGTCGTTGCTGTCCACCTTTGTCGGTCATTATAGGTTGGACGTTCATGCCCGTCAGGAGGTCCGTTTTGGAGTTGCTGAGCTGTCGGCGGCCTTGCCCCCCCTTGAACGCAGGTAGCTTGGGTACTGCCCGTTTGTCTGGACTGGTCTAGCAGTATGAACTGGAAGGAGAAATTTCACTTACCGTTAATTTCCTTTCCTGGAATACTGCTAGACAAGTCCAGGACCCACCCTGCTGTTGGTTGGAGTGCCGCTGGTGCGGTGCAGCCGCCGACCGCGGTTCTTCTCTTTGCCGGTATGCCTCGCTATGGGCAGTCCATGGGTTCGTAGGTGGATACTGTTTTCAGCTCTAGGGAGTTCTTCGGCTCCCTTGTATATAGTTCACTTGAGACCCTCTGGGGTGATGTTACAGTTCATGTTGCATGAGCTTGTGGACGTAACTGAGGGAGACCCCTAGGGGTAGGATTATATCACCAGGCTCCAGCCTATCAGAGCTCTGGTAGAATTCTCTGTCTCCAAGATCTGCTGGCAGGGGTGCATAACCCGTTTGTCTGGACTGGTCTAGCAGTATTCCAGGAAAGGAAATTAACGGTAAGTGAAATTTCTCCTTCAAGTGCTCCAGTCCATTCAGATGTGCAACAGCAAACCGCCGTCTTTGCGGCCATGGGCATTCCTTAATCAATGGCATTATTAAACCCGAGACTTTAAACAGGGGAAAACCAATCAGAAGCGGGAACCACCTCACTGTCAGAGGTGTCCACACTGCCATTGGTCAAAACCTTGGATAAGACTGGAACCTCGAACATTGACGTCACAAAATGGTAATCCAATCAATTTCGCGATTTAGACCATAAGGATGAATGGTATGTAATTCAAAGATCCAACGTTGTTCTAAGCGCTGCAATTTTGATTCACGGTCTCCCCCCCAGTGGATCCAAGGGAACATGATCTATAACTGTCCAAGTCAGCTCTTCAAAGCCATGAGGCAAAACTTCACAGTGTTCCACCAATGGAGCCGTCAGAACTTTGTTTCTAATCCTTGAAGCATGTTCTGCAAGGCGTTTACGCATAGAGCGAGTGGTGCGTCCCACGTACAAAAGCCCACAGGGGCAGCGCAACACATACACCACAAAGGGAGTAAGACACGTAGTTTTCCATCGATGTATATAATCACGATGGGTGATAGGATGTTGCCAAACCGGACCCGAAACTGTCATTTGACAGTAATTACAAGTATTACAAGGATAATGGCCACCATCGTGACCAGTTTCGGGTCCGGTTGGTGGAACACTGTGAAGTTTTGCCTCATGGCTTTGAAGAGCTGACTTGGACGGTTATAGATCATGTTCCCTTAAAGATAAGTGGTTATTTAATGGGGTGAAAAATAAAATAAAAGTAGTCTACCGTCTGGAGGGGGTTAGGTATACTGTTCTAGCCCTCCCCCGGTGGGCTCCGACAAAAATTGAGATTAGTTTATGGGTTTAATTATATGATGGCTATATATTAGCTGGTAATCAGTGAAAGTTAGGCACCTGATAGACTCGTCTAACTTTTTACGCTGTAGCTAACCGGGTAGCGGCAAAACATCACCGCTGTCTGGTTAGCTTCCCCACTATCTGCCTATTCAAATATTAATACTGGTGGCTGAATATCAGGCCTAGCCTATCCAGTCTGCCCATTCTCACCACCTACTAAGTTCTACAATCCCTTCTTTTCCCTCAGAGATCTTCTGTGTTTGTCCCATGCCTTCTTTCCTTGTCTCCACTACCTCCAGTTCAACACATCCACCACATTCCCCTCCTCCCTGCCTTGAACAAATATTCCATTTCATCCTGTTAGATCAGTTCATATAAGTGAGTTGTGTCCCATTGTCAGCAAAGGTGGAGATGGAGAATAAGCTAGAAACCTCTAATGCTATCATCACTCTTACTTGAGCTGATGCATTTAAGGCAGTATATCAAAATAAACATAAACTTCAGTATTTCTCTGTCTCTTGCAGACAGTGGATGCAAAATTATGCAGCTCTGTTTTAGAAGCGGATTGGCTTCTGAGCAGCCATCTGAAGGGGTGCCAATGATCCAGTGGAGCTTGACAGCAGGCATCTCCAGAGCGTATCTTGCCATACCCTGCTTGAATTTCCCATGTGAAGGGGGAGAAAAGGGCCATCCTGCTGATAGGTTGAGGGTGCCAGCCTCCCACACCCCCCTCCCTCTTTGGCCTCCCAGAGCAGCCTCCAGACAGCAATGGAGAGAAGATATGTGAGCTGAGCACATGGGAGCAGCCTGAGCCCAGCACCTTCTGTGTTCCTGGGCTCCTCAGGGGTAAGTGCATCCTTTGACCTCTTTCTGCCTACCTATGCAGATACAGCCAGGGGAGAAAGCCTGACCTTCCCATTGGCATGGTTTGTCGTTGGGTCTGGCGTACACTTAGGTTTATGTGCTAATTCTCTCTGCTTTTTCGTAGTGCACATTTACCTGTGGCCACACATGTGTAAGAGCTGTACTGTTGTGCAGGTGTAAACTTACCTGTGTAGATCATCCAGCAGATGTCAAAATGCAAAATTACACATCCAAATTTGGTCGTCACTCCTGCTCTGAATGGTAGGAAGAGTCACATGTCAGCCCAGAAGAAGTGCTGCCTGGTTTTTGGCAAAGATCGAGCCGGGCCCATGGACTCCTTTAGTGAGTGTTGCACAAAGGACCTCAGGGAACAGATGGCAGTGGGTCTTGGGATTAAAAGCACCCCTCAAACTCTGGGCTTGGAGTCTGGGAAAGCCTTGGATATGACCTAATGAAATCCTGAGTGCTCCTTTCATTTTCCTTTTCCCCAGACAGGTTTGGGGAATGAGAGACAGGTGGCAGTGGAGGGAAGCAGACCTGCTGGTTCTGGACCCTCGGTGCCAGATTACTTTTTTTATTCTTTCAACAAGCATAGTCTTTCTGACTGAGCAATGGAAGTGAGGTTCAGGAGACTCCCCGACCTTCAGCTCATACTGGTTCATGTTCCTCACCAAAAGAGCAACTGGTCCCAAGTCTCAAATGTATCTAGGAAGCATCCTTGGTGGTGGGAGACATCTGGTGACTTGCAGCTCTCCTAGGAGCCTGAATTTGTGGTCATTTCAGGAAAGTACCCTGGACTGGATGAAAGCGAGCTGTCACAGGAGAAGGAGTAGGAAAATGCCCTCCTTGTCTGGCAATTCAGGAGGGATGAATTGATGACCTTGCTTTTTCAGGTGGCCTCCTCCCTACAGCTGTCAGTCCAGCTGGTGGTGAGGAACCTCAGGAACACCCCATCTGCAAGGGGTCTGTAGATCTAAGGCTTTTCCATTTCCTTAGGTCCTGAAGAGCATGGTTTCTGTGACATAGCACCTTCCCAATACCCCATCGAAGGGCATCAGAACTATGAATAAGCTATGAATTACAGGATCCAAGTCCAGCGGATTACAGGATCCGAGGCAGCATGGATTCACCAGAGGCAGGTCTTGTCAGACAAATCTGATTGATTTCTTTGACTGGGTGACCAGGGAGTTGGACCGAGGGAGAGACCTAGATGTGGTGTATTTAGATTTCAGTAAAGCCTGTGACACTGTTCCTCAAAGGCGACTAAGAAACAAACTGAGCACCCTAGGGATGGACCCTAAAGTTACTGCTTGGGTTAGAAATTGGTTGGGTAGGAGGCGACAAAGAGTACAAGTAAATGGAGCTCACTCCGAGGAGAAGGATGTCACCAGTGGTGTGCCCCAGGGATCTGTCCTTGGTCCGATTCTTTTTAACATCTTTGTTAGTGATATAGCGGAAGGGCTGTCGGGTAAGGTTTGCCTCTTTGCGGATGATACCAAAATCTGCAATAGAGTAGACACCCAGGAAGGTGTAGATAACATGAGGAGGGATCTAGCTAAGCTTGAAGAATGGTCTAGAATTTGGCAGCTGGGATTTAATGTTAAAAAATGTAAGGTCATGCATTTGGGCTGCAGCAATCCAAGGGAGCAATATAGTATAGGGGGTGAAGTACTTTTGTCCACTAAAGAAGAGCGGGACCTAGGCGTGGTTGTGTCTGATGATCCTAAAGTAGCTAAACAAGTAGAAAAGGCGACGGCAAAAGCTAGAAGGATGCTTGGGTGCATACGGAAAGGAATGGCTAGCAGAAAAAAGGAGGTGATAATGCCTCTGTATAAGTCTTTGGTGCGACCTCATTTGGAGTATAGTGTGCAATGCTGGAGACCGCACCTTCAAAAGGATATGAACAGGATGGATTCGGTGCAGAGGATGGCTACTAAAATGATTAGTGGTCTTCATTATAAAGCATATGAGGACAGACTGAAGGATCTTAATATGTACACCTTAGAGAAAAGGCGGGATAGAGGTGATATGATTGAGATGTTTAAATACCTCCGTGGCATAAATGTTCAGGGAGAGAGCCTCTTTCAATTAAAAGCATGTTTTGCTATGAGGGGACATGGGATGAGGGTGAAGGGAGAGAGATTCAGGAATGATATGCAGAAATATTTCTTTACGGAAAGAGTAGTGGATCCGTGGAATAGTCTCCCAGTGGAGGTGGTAGAGATGAGGACAGTAACTGAATTCAAAAAAGCATAGGACAAACACAGAGGATCTCTAAAGGTAAAAAGGGGACTGTTGTAGTTGTTGATATGGAAGGACAGACTAGATAGGCCATGTGGTCTTTTTCTGTCATCATGTTTCTATGTTTCTATATGCCATTCCTCATGAGAAACTCGATAAGTAGCTGCATTTTCCGTGGGTGGATGCTCATGTCATGAGGTGTACTACCATTCCGGCAGAGGATGGAGCTGCCTTGAGAGATCCATTGGATCTTAAGGTAAAGGTACTCAAATCTGAGTTCTCATTCTCTGCCCTTGCGGAGGCTTGACAGCTCAGGCCCTTCTCCAATGGGTGCAGTTACTCCAAGAGGACAATGCTTCAGCTTAGATGGAGTCATTGGTGGCTTGTCTGGCCGATAACATGTATGATCTGATCCGGTTGGCATCTAAGGGCATTGCAGTTGCTACAGTGGCAACGAGGTGGCTATGACTTTGGCATTAGGTAGCAGATATGGCTTCTAAGTCTCGTTTGCCCAACCTCGCCTTTAGGGGACAGTTCCTTTTCAGCAGGGATCTCGAGAAGCTCATGAAGGTCTTGAAAACTCTTGATGTATTATATTAATGGTAAAAATATAAAAAAAAATAATATAAATATTAAGAGACATAATTTTAACTCATGCATCAATACACAGGGGAAGAGAAGTCAGCAACACAACCCAAACAAAATAGAGACAAGCTTACTAAAACATGCTGGAAGGTAATAAACACAAAAGCTCACAGTCTAGGTAATAAAGTTCCTGACCTGGAAGCCCTGATGATAGAAATGGACATTGTGGCCATCATGGAAACACAGTTTAATGAGTCTCATGAATGGGACATTGCCATACCTGGATATAATCTATTTAGGAGGGATAAAGAGGATAAGAAAGGAGAAGGAGGAGCCCTATATGTTGGAAATAATATTAACATAGCTGAAATTCAGGGGACTTGGGGGAAAAGAAGGAGCACTGTGGATTGGTTTCGAAAGAGGCGATGGTACTACCATCCATGCTGGTGTAATCTGCAGACCTCCAAAACAAATGGAGAAAATGAACAGAGACTTGCAAAGATAGTAAAAAAGGGTGAGGTGGTGATACTAGGGAAATTTAATCTGCCACATGTGGATTGGAGTATCCCATCTGCGAATATGGAAAGAAGTAGGAAGATCATGGATGCCCTACATTAGGCGTTACTCAGGCAACTGGTAAAGAAACCCACCAAAGAAGGGTCAACGCTGGATCTGGTGGTTACCAATGGAGACAGTGCGTTTAATGTCTGGGTGGCTGCCCACTTGACCAACAGTAATCACCACATGTTGTAGTTGGAGGTAAAAGCCAAGGCGCAGAACCCAGTCGCGTTCAACTTAAAGTCCTAGATTTCAAAAATGCTGACTTTAGTAAAATGGGAAAGTACCTGAGGGAAAAGCTGGCAAAGTGGGAGGAGATAAAGGAACTGGAAAGGTAGTGGGCTAAGCTGGAAGAGGCCATAGCAAGGGCAACAGATCTATAAATTTGTTTATTTATTTAACATTTCTTATATACCGCCTTTCATGATATCAAGGCTGTTTACATTGAACAAACTGAAATTACATTGAACAGGGCATTATAACTTGGAGATAACTATTTTACAGGGAACATATGTAAGGAAAGTACATAAAAGCAAGAGGAAAAGGAAACTGATATGGTGCTCCAAAGAAGTAACTACAAAAATAATGGCAAAAATGGCAGGATTCACAATTTTCAGAGAATAACAAAACTAGGAGCACATAAAAGAATACCAGATTAAGTATGAAAGGGGCAAAAAGAGCAATTAGGATGACAAAAGCACATGCGGAAGAAAAAAATGACTACAGATATGAAGAGAGGTGTCAAGACCTTTTTCAGTTATATTGGTGAAAGGATGAAGGTGAAAGGTGGAATTGCAAGACACAAAGATTCTGAGGACAGATTTGTGGAAAGTAATAAGGGAAACTGAATTGCTAAACAAATACTTCTATGTTCACAAAAGAACATCATGGAGAAGGGCTACCTGTGGCTGACAAAGGTAACCAGGGGAACAGAATAGCTGTAACATCATTCACCGAAGATGTTTGTGAACAGCTTGCAAAACTGAAAGTGGGCAAGGCTTTGGAACTGGATCAGATGCATCCCAGGATACTGAAGGAGTTCAGGAAAGTTTTGGCAGCATCCTTAAAAGATGTGTTATAATAGATCCCTGGACACTGGGGAGGTGCTGCGGGATTGGAGAAGGGCTGATGTGGTCCCTCTTCACAAATGTGAAAACAGAAAAGAGGTGGCAAACTACAGGCCAGTAAGCCTTACCTCAGTGGTGGGAAAAGTAACGGAGACACTGCTGAAAGAAGGGATAATGTTTTTTCTGGAAGTCAGATTGCGAGATCCGAGGCAATATGGATTTACCAAGGAAGATTGTGCCAAACAAATCTGATTTCTTTGACTGGGTGACCAGAGAACTAGATCAAGGGCATGTGATGGATGTGGTCTACTTAGATCTCAGCAAGGTCCTTGATACTGTTCCTCATAGCAGACTTGTGAACAAACTGAGTAGGCCTTTGGATGCAAAAACCCAAAGCAACTGTATGTGATTAGAGACGAGAGGCTGGTATGTACGGACCAAGAGAGGGACCTCAGGATTATAGTATCTGAGGATTTCAAGGTGGCGAAAGAACGTGACAATGCAGTGGCCAAAGCTAGAAGGATGTTAGGCTAAATACAGAGAGGAATAACCAGCAGGTAGAAGGAGGTATTAGTACCCCTGTACAGGTCATTGGTGAGGCCTTACTTAGAGTATTGTGCTCAGTTTTGGAGACCGTACCTTACAAAGGATATAAAAAGACTTGAAATGATTCAGAGGAAGGCAACCAAGATGATTTAGGGCCTGCACCAGAAGGAATATGAGAAAGGACTTGAAGACCTAAATATGTATAACTAGGAGAGATGGGGATATGATACAGATGTTTAAATACTTAAAGGGTATTAATGAACAACTAAATCTTTTCCAAAGATAGGGAAGCTGTAGAACTAAAACTGCAAGGAGGTAAATTTAAAAGCAACATAAGGAAATACTTTTTCACAGAAGGGTGGTGGATGCCTTGAATGCCCTCAAAAGAGGTGGTGGGATATAAAAGGTTGACAGAATTCAAAAAAGCATGGGACAGACACAGAGGATCACTACATAGCAAGAGAATGGCATCAAAACAAACATAACTTCTAAATGGAGAGGGGTAATCTTCCTGGAGTGGCACATACAACACTACAGTTCTGGTACTTTACTGGACAGATTAGATGGAACATGCTGGTCTTTATCTGCCTATGTTACTTACTATGTTACTATTTAAGGATTTGGCAGATTCCAGACACCAGCATCTTCTAGAAGACGGCCTTCTGCCTCTTTCTCCTTCTCACGTTTTCATTGCATCTGGTTTCGGGACTCCCAGGATCCTCGGTGCTACTGACCAGAGAAGTATGCCTTAACCTTTTCAAGTTCTTGAGCCAGGCTTCAACCCTTTTGTGGAGCCTGCAGGCCTAGTGACACTTCCTCCTGGAAGGTCAACCCCTCCCCTTCCTCACAATGATAGGCTGGGGGTCCATTCCAAGGAGCCTTATGTGTCCATTTCACCAGGAATAGGCCCAGGTTACTACAGATTGTTGGGTGCTTGACGTTCATCACAGCTATGTCCTGGAACAAAAAGAACCGATTTTAGACACCTTTGTGGTCTCTTCTTGTGGTTCAAACTCAAGAAGGCTGCGGTTCAGGCAACTCTGGAAAATCTGGTGCTCCTCTTGGCCATTGTTCCTATTCCTCCGCTCAAAGGGGCATGCCCCTGGAGGAACCTCAGTGGTTCATCTTGACATTGGATGCCAATCTGTTTGACTGGAGGACTTTCTGCAAGGGACTGTCAGCTCATGGACGTTGGACCAGTTGCAAATTAATTTGGCCAATCAATCGCCTTGAAGTGCATGCCATTCACTTGGCCGTCTGGTGATTTCGCCAGTTAGTCAAGGGTCTAGCGCTTCAGTCCTTCTCAGACAATGCTATGGCAGTCAAATATGTCAACAACGAAGAGGGCATCCTGTGTGGGAGTGGCCCAGCAAATGGCCCTGTACAGAATGAAATCTATGAATGAAATCCATAGACAGAATTAAATCTTCTAGTGCTCTCGGTTCATCGTATTGCAGGCATGGACAACATAGGCAGATTTTCTAAGTCACAGAATTCAAAATCGCATGAGACAGACACAGTGGATCCCTCTACAGCAGGGGTCTCAAACTCAAATTGCTTTGAGGGCCAAATGAGGACTTGTAGAGTAACCCGGGGGCCGCACAAGACGCAGGCCTCATTTGCATAAGGGCATCATTTGCATAATGGATCATTTGCATAAATATTTGCATAATGTTACCATACACTAACTTTGAGTAAACATGCCTCTTAATGAGTGTATGGATAAAGAAAGACTAAAAGATTTATACATTACTATAAACCAGTGCCAACCGCCAGGCACATTAGGAACTACTAGAAACACTGCTCATTTAGAACCCATAGCAAACCTGCCATGTCCTAACAGCACTACCAGGACTCACAAAGCACCATACCCTAACTATCAAAAGGCAACACTGCAAATATTAAATCAACACATTTCAGAGAATAACAATACATGACCTACTCGGGAAAGAGAACAAGTGGCAATGTCAAATAGGAATTACATAAACAGCATACCTCAGCTCAGTTACACATGCAGAACATACACCATCACCAAACAAGGAATCACAATTTAGAAACAGGAAGACAATTAAACTGGGAACCCCAAAAGCCAAACTTAGAATGTACAACACTGTAGAAATAAAACTATACATTGATTTCCTCTTGTATTAAATAAAGTGCAGACGTTAAAGATGCACATTTCCAAGAGCTGACATATTTCAGTTAATAAATTCAAAATAAAGAGATATTTTTCTACCTTTTGTGCATTTTTTTTCAGTTGCAATTGTTCCAGCCACTTTCTTCTGGTTGCTTTGTGTCTTCTGCTAACTCTCCATCGTCTGCTGTCCATTTGTCCTTTCTTCTTTCCCAGTTTTTTTCCATTCTCTCTACATCTGCTTTAACATACTAATCATTCTCCTTTTGCTCTTTCCTCATTCCTATTTCATCCACTCAAATTTTACCCCTCCATCCTCAATCCCCACTTACTCTCCCAATACCTTGCCAATTGTAGATTTTTCTTCCCTCCCACACAAAATATATTTCCCCTCTCCATTTCACTCTCCCAGCCCCATCCCATTCTAATCGTCCCCCAACATCAACTCCCTTCTAGCTCCTGCCCCACCCAGCATCCGCTCCCTTCTAGTCCCCGCATCATCAGCCCATTTCCAGTCCTAGCTCCCTCCCCTCACAGCCCATTTCCTTTCCAAGCCCCCCTCCCCATCAGCCCATTTCCATTCCAAGCCCCCTTCCACTCAGCCCATTACCATTCCAAGACCCTGTCCCCATCAGCTATTTGCAGTTCAAGCTCCCCCTTCTACTCGGCCCATTTCCAGTCATAGCACCCCCCCCCCAGTCCATTACCAGTTCTAGCCCCACCCCCCATAGCCCATTATCGGTCCTAAGCCCCCCAACAGCCCACTTCCAGGCCTAACCCTTCCATCGCCCCATCTTCATTCTTAGCCCCCCAATCAGACCACCTCCAGTCCTAACCCCCATCTGTCCATTACCAGTACTATCACCCCATTTCCAGTCCTACCCCCCAGCAGCCCACATCAATCCTGCTCCCCCCCCATCAGCCCACATCACTACTTTTCCCCCCCAAGCAGCCGCCCACACCAATCCTGATCCCCCCCCCCCGCAGCAGCCCACATCAATCCTGCTCCCCCCCCCCCCAGCAGCAGCCCACATCAATCCTGCTCCCCCCCCCCCGGGGAAACAAACTTTAGAAAACAGCTAGCTGCTGCTCCTGCCGCTGCCGCGGCGGTAGCAGCAATACCGCATGTCCCGCGGCCCCCCCCCCCTTGCCTGTCAGTTCTTCTCTGCTTCGGCTTTCAGAGCCGCGAAGGGAGAGCTTCTCCCTCGTGACTCTGTTAAGCCCGCTGGGGCTTATGGGAAATTTCCCATCTGCCCCGGCGAGCTTAACAGAGTCGCGATGGAGCAGCTCTCCCTTCGCGGCTCTGAAAGCCGAAGCAGAGAAGAACTGACAGGCAAGCAGGAAGGGATCGGGGGCCGCGGGACATGCGCGCAGAAGCCGGGTTGTGTATCGCGGGCCGCACAAAGGTCTCTCGCGGGCCGCATGCGGCCCGCGGGCCGCGTGTTTGAGACCCCTGCTCTACAGCAACAGGATAAAATCAAAATAAACTTAACTAATTTCTCAACATACAGGGGTGTCCTACACAGAGCAGTGGGTTCACTTCTAAAACAAAGACATGGGGAGGGGTGGCCTGCACGGAGCGGCAGGTGCACCTACACTTGCCATCTTACTGGGCAGACTAGATGGACCATACTGGTCTTTATCTGCCGTCATTTACTATGTTACTATGTTACCAAACTCTCAATCTGAAGAAGTGGGAGCTGGCTCCCTCTGAATTCCAATAGGTCTAGGACTGGTAGGGCAGCCTCTGGATGGATCTAATAGTGACCCGATCCAATGCCAAATATTCTTCAGTTGCCACAAGGAGTTCAGCCCTAGCCTTGGAAGCCTTTTCTGTACATGTTTCTGCCATGGCCACTTTTAGGGCGAGTGATTCTTATGTTCTTACCCAGGCCTAGTGATTCTGGTGTCCATGGAGATAGTGGTCACTGATCTGACATGGCTCCTATAGGGACCGCCTCCATGTCTTACACAAGTTGAGCCTGTCGCGCCAGAGGCCTGTCCTCTTGGATGATCTGGATTTTTGTCGCTTATGGCCTGGCCCTTGAGAGGCAGTATTTAGCACACAAAGGTTATTTACTGGCAGTAGTTGCTACTTTCTTGAGGTGAAGCATGCTTTAACCTGCCTCTTCTATGTGTGGGTATGGTATGTTTTTGAGAACTGGTATTGGGAGCACCACCAGACCCCTCGGAAAGTTGAGTTGCCATCCTTAATGCTTTTTTGTAAAACAGGGTTGATAAGGGCTAGTCTCTTAATTTTTTGAGAATTTGATATACTAACATAAGAACATAAGAACATAAGATATGCCATACTGGGTCAGACCAAGGTCCATCAAGCCCAGTATTCTGTTTCCAACAGTGGCCAATCTAGGTCATATGTACCTAGCAGTTTCCCAAGAGACACAAGTTCCACAATGCTTGTACTGGGTCAAGCATTGATATCTTCGGTCACTTCTTAATAATGGTTTATGGACCTTGTCCAAACCTTTTTTAAACCCAGCTACACTAACAGCCTTTACTACATCCTCCGGTAACAAATTCCAGAGTTTGATTACACGTTGAGTGAAAAAATATTTTCTTTTATTAGTCTTAAATAGTTTACCCTGTAGCTTCATTGCATGTCCCCTAGTCTTTCTATATTCTGATAACGTAAACAATCGATCTACGTTTACCCGTTCCACTCCGTTCATTAATTTATAGACTTCTATCAGCCGTCTCTTTTCCAGGTTAAAGAGCCCTAACCTTTTTAGCCTTTCTTCATAAGAGTATCCTTCCATCCCCTTTACCATTTTGGTGGCTCTTCTCTGAACCTTTTCTAAAATCGCTATATCCTTTTTAAGATACGGCGACCAGAATTGCACACAAAATTCAAGGTGCGGTCTCACCATGGAACGATATAGAGGCATTATAATATCTTTTGTTTTATTTTCCATTCCTTTCCTTATCATACCTAGCATTCTATTTGCTCTCTTGGCCGCCGCTGCACACTGGGCAGAGGGTTTTAACATGGTATCCACAATGACGCCTAAATCTTTTTCCTGGGTGGTGGTTCCTAATGTGGAACCTTGCATCGTGTAACCATAGTTTGGGTTGTTCTTCCCTAGGTGCATAACCTTGCACTTGTCCACATTAAATTTCATCTGCCATTTTGATGCCCAGTCTTCCAATTTATCAAGATCCTCTTGCAATTTTTCACAATCCTCTTGGGTTTTAACAACTTTAAATAGTTTTGTGTCATCTGCAAATTTGATAACCTCACTCGTTATTCCACTTTCCAGGTCATTTATGAATATGTCAAAAAGCAGCGGACCCAGCACAGATCCCTGGGGTACACCACTATTCACCTTTCTCCATTGGGAAAATTGGCCATTTAGCCCTACCCTCTGCTTTCTATCTTTTAACCAGTTCCTGATCCACAATAGTACACTGCCTCCTATCCCATGACTCTTTAGTTTTGCCAAAAGTCTCTGATGAAGGACCTTGTCAAAGGCTTTCTGAAAGTCCAGATACACAATATCAACCGACTCACCTTTGTCCACCTGTTTATTCACTCCTTCAAAAAAACATAACAGATTAGTAAGACAAGATCTTCCTTGTCTAAAGCCATGTTGGCTGTCTTCCATTAGGTTGTGACTATCTACATGCTGAGTAATTTTATTCTTTATGATGGTTTCTACCATTTTTCCCGGTACTGACGTCAGGCTCACCGGTCTGTAGTTTCCCGGATCACCCCTGGAACCCTTTTTAAAAATTGGTGTTACATTGGCGATCCTCCAATCTTCAGGTATTAGAGATGATTTTAATGATAGTTCACAGATTACTGATAGCAGGTCTGCAATCTCATATTTCAGTTCTTTCAACACCCTTGGATGTATACCAACCGGCCCAGCTGATTTGCTACTCTTCAGTTTATCTAATAGTTGTAAGACATCTTCCCGATGTATCGATATTTCCTTCAATTCTTCCGCACCTTTAAATACCACTTCAGTCATGGGTAACATCCCTACATCTTCCTCAGTAAAGACCGAAGCAAAGAATTCATTCAGTCTCTCCACTATCGCCTTGTCGCCTCTTAGTGCTCCTTTAACCCCTTTATCATCTAATGGACCAACTGACTCTCTCACAGGTTTTTTGCTACGAATGTACTTGCCTGCCTTATCAATGCCTTGCATTTGACTTGCCAGTGCTTGTGCTGTTTCCAGGTTTTGTCGTTTGGCTCTTTTTTCCATTTCCTGAAAGATGCTTTTTTGGCAACAACAGCCTCTCTGACCTCACCTTTAAACCATGCTGGCAGTTTTTTGGACTTCCTTCCACTTTTCTTAAAGCGTGGAATACAGCTGGTCTGGGCTTCCAAGATAGTATTTTTCAACAACACCCAAGCTTGATGTACGTCTTTAACCTTTGCAACTGCTCCTTTTAGTTTTTCTTAACTGTTTTCCTCATTTTATCATAGTCTCCCTTTCGAAAGTTAAAAGGTAGTACTGTGGATTTCCTTACTATCCCTCCTCCACTAATTAAATCAAAGGCGATCATGCTATGATCACTATTGCCAAGTGGCCCCAACACCCTTATCTCTTGCATTAGATCTGGTGTTCCACTAAGGACTAGGTCTAATATGGCTTCCCCTCTGGTCGGTTCATGAACCAGCTGCTCCAAGAAGCAGTCATTTATTTCATCTAGGAACTTTATCTCCCTAGCATGTCCTGACGTGACACTGACCCAGTCGATACCGGGGTAATTGAAATCACCCATTATTATTACTTCGCTGTAACTTTTGTTAGCTTCCTTGATTTCTTTGAGCATTTCATCATCCATTTGGTCATTCTGGCCAGGTGCTCGATAGTACACCCCCACTGCCATTGCCTTCCCCCTTTTATATGGAATTTCAATCCATATAGATTCTACAGCAGATTTTGTTTCCTGCAAAACTTTAATCCTTTCTGAGTCAATGCCCTCTCTAACATAGAGCGCAACCCCTCCACCAATTTGATCAGCTCTATCATTACGATATAGTTTGTACCCAGGTATCACAGTGTCCCACTGGTTGTCCTACTTCCACCATGTCTCTGATATTCCAATCATATCTAACCTTTCATTTAGTGCTATATATTCTAACTCTCCCATCTTATTCTTTAGACTTCTAGCATTTGCATACAAGCATTTTAGAGAATGTATTTTATTCATGTTAATTTGGCTATTGTTAGAAATGGGTAAATTGGGATCTTTAAGCTCTGTCTGCTCCATACTTGAGGGCATTTGGGCTACTTTACTCTTTTGTGGAACCTCTCTGCCTTTGGTAGTATCCTTCAAGGATACATTCTTCCGAACCATCCGCTCTTGGGCGACTGTCGGCTTTCCCCTAATATCTAGTTTAAAAGCTGCTCTATCTCCTTTTTAAAGGTTAATGCCAGCAGCCTGGTTCAATCCCGGTTAAGGTGAAGCCCATCCCTTCGGAAGAGCCCCTCCTTTCCCCAGAATGTTCCCCAGTTCCTAACAAATCCAAAACCCTCATCTCTGCACCATTGTCTCATCCACGCATTGAGACTCCGGAGCTCTGCCTGCCTTTTGGGTCCTGTGCGTGGAACAGGAAGCATTTCGGAGAATGCTACCCTGGAAGTTCTGGATTTCAACTTCCTACCTAAAAGCCTAAATTTTGCCTCCAGAACCTCCCTACCACATTTTCCTATGTCATTGGTACCGACATGTACCAAGACAGCAGACTCCTCCCCAGCACTATCTAAGACCTTATCTAGGTGGCGCGTGAGGTCCGCTACCTTCGCACCAGGCAGGCATGTTACCAGGTGATCCTCACGTCCACCAGCCACCCAGCTATCTACATGCCTAATGATCGAATCACCAACTATAACGGCTGTCCTAACCCTTCCCTCATGGGCACTTGGCCCTGGAGAAACTTCCTCGGTGCAAGAGGGTTTTACATCACCTGGAGGACAGGTCCTAGTTACAGGATCACTTCCTGCCGCACCAGGGTGATGCTCTCCTGTCACGTGACCTCTCTCCTCCATGGCAACAGGGGTTCTGCCAGACTGGAGGTGGGACTTCAGGACTATATCCCTGTAGGTCTCGTCTGTGTACCTCTCTGTCTGTCTTATGTTTTCCAAGTCTGCTACTTTAGCTTCTAGAGAACGGACTTGTTCCCTGAGAGCAAAGAGCTCCTTGCACCTAGTGCACACGTAAGACCTCTCACCAACTGGGAGAAAGTCATACATGTGACACTCAATGCAAAAGACTGGAAAGCCCCCATCCCGCTGCTGGACTGCTGTCTGCATCTTAGTTTTAAGTTTGTGTCTAGATCTTTAAGTTCTTACTTACTAGGGGTTGCTATGGGTATTTATACCAATAAAACTGTACCTAATACGTTTAATATACCTTGTTCACCTGAAGCTTAAGTAATCTCAGGTCCTTAGTGTATGACTGATTTGGGTAATGAGCTTCACCTGAAAGCACCTCCTGTCTTTTAAGATGTGTAAGTACCTATAAAGCTATGATTATCCCAGGGTTGGGAGGGAGGGAAATAACACTTATTAAAAGAGGGCTGCTACATAGTACCCTGTCTTGTGCTGCTGAGGTAAGCTAAATTCTGATTTGATTTAAATTATAGCTCTTAGCTGCTGCTAGGCTCTAACTTCTTATGAAATTTAAACTACAAGCTCTCTTCTGGGTACTAAATTTATCCAGAAAGCTCTCTTCTGTGTTTTAAAACTAAAAGTACTTTTCTGATGCTAGGCCCTGAGTGACTATTAAATGTACACTACAAACTCTCTGCTGGGTATGAATTGTAACCAGAAAGAATACCTGTGATCTGGCCACAATACCACGGCTCATTCAGTCTCTGGTCCCTCAAGCATTGAGAAATAAGCAGAGAGTAACACAGAACACAATCACACACAAAGTACTACTTTCTTTGAGCTCAGAGGGAAAGCAACAGAAGGTCCAAGGACACAGCATGGTTCCACTTCTGTTGGATTCAAAGTCTTCCTCCCTTGAAGCCCTTTTTATTAAAGAAAAAAGGGAAAGTAACACAGTCATTAATCATAAACATGAAATAACACAAGGTGTCGCTAGAATTCTTTTATAGAGTAAGAGCTTATTACAATGTATTAGATGAAATTAACTTGATTATGACAGAATTATTTATAATTGCAGAGTTGCAGAAATTATGCTGTGCCAGCAGTGACCTATAATTGACTGTACAATGAACTATGGTTACACAGTTCATAGCCTATGTTTACTCTTTATGCTTGCGTTAACAATGTTCTCAACTATTTTAAAAGACAGTTACACAGAACTCATCATCATGATATCCTATTCTATTTACATAGAAACATGATGACAGAAAAAGACCACATCGCCTATCTAGTCTGTCCTTCCATAAAGGCACCACATGAGCCTCTCTCCAGTCCTTTGGCACCACTCCCGACTCCAATGAGGCATTGAAAAGGTCAGTCAGTGGAGTTGCTAGAACGTCCCCAAGTTCCTTCAGTATTCTAGGGTGTATCCCATCTGGTCCCATCGCTTTGTCTACTTTAAGTTGAGCTAGTTATTTAAGAGGAAGTAGGTGAAAGGTTAAACTTGTGAGTGACATCTGTCAGCACATTTTAGAGATCTGTATCAAGAAATTCATCTATCTTCAATTACATATTGGGGATTTCTGATATCCCTTTTACCTGTCCATTCCTACAGTCCCCCCTATGATTCTATAAAGAATCATTACAAAAGAGTGGTAGCTGAAACATGTCCAATTCCAGAATAAATCTTCTACAGTGGGCTTCATTTTGCAGATTTTCCTTCAGAGTCCTAGGCACATCTGGTCCATAGGTGAGCTCCATCTTGTTCGTTGGAAGAAGTCGTTATACAAAATCATGTGACATTGTTTGCCTTTGCTTAGCCTCAATGAGAATGTATACAGAGAGCAAGACTTTACCAATTATTCTTGTAAGCACTACCTTTTCGAGCAGTGGCCAATTGCTTCTCATAGATCTAGCAATAATTCAGAGTTTAGTCCCCCACATCATGACACCAGTCATCACTCCAGATTCTTCAGCAGCATCTTTTCGCACCTTGGGCTGTGCCATGCACATCTTAGATAGAGCTTTTTCAGTGACTGTCCACCCAGGCTTCACTGCTGCACATACATGAGTAGTTCCGCTGGAATCGCTGATCTTTATCAGGAGTCTCCATATTCAGTAGCATTATCATTCATAGTAGTTTTATTCTTCGGCCCATAGGATTCAGTGCATACAATATATAATTTGTAGAAACCCAACTTTCCACTACAGCATCTCTCTTGATTCCATACAATTGCAAACAAGCACAATTATTCATCCCTAATGACAGTCTTAAATTGTTGAACAGAATTATCTTATCTACTGTTAATTACAATACATCTATAGCTAGCACTAAATTATTAAATAGCTAGCCTGTAACATACTACTTTTTCTTCCGTCTACATTCCTAAACCTATTCGGTTTATTTGCCAAATCAAATATTAGCATGTGGCCTAATAGACACATTTCTTTTTTCCTGTCAGGAACACAATTGTACATATTCATATCACTAATTATAGTTGTGATGTACTCTCCAGTTATAACAATATACAGGGTATAGTCAATCTGGTTATTCAAGGGATCACAAACATTAAAACATAGCTAGCAGTTTATGACAAATAAATTAAACTCATTTCAATTGTTTGTCAACAATTATTATGAAGGCTGTCTTATCTTAGGTGATGGTTTGATGCCCATTACTTTAAACATTATCAGTAACATACCCTTTTTCTTTTTATGTTATTATTTTTTAATACTACTTTCCCCACTAGTCACAGCAGTTCAGATTGCAACTAAAACTTGGTATAGCACATTAAACAGGAACATTGATAACTTGGCGGCATTCCTGCTACAACAGGGTCAAAAGTCTGAAAAATAACCCAGTGGCTTAAGTCCAGTGGGAAATTTCTGAGCAAGAACACAAACATCAGCAATAGAAGACGTAAGCATATTGAATCTACCTCAGTGATACTAATTTAAAACTATTGCACTAGCAACAAGGCATTTGCTTCACACTTGCAATTAACATCATCAGTTCTGCAGAGGTCTTTCCATAATAACTAAAACATACACGACATGAGAATTTAAGATCACTCCTCCCATCGACTCTTGCAGATTAGTTTAAAAGAGACTGGGAGAGGAGCGTGTGAGGAGAGGAGGCTGTTGCTCACCACTATGCCCCGTTGTGATCTCCTGCGCTGTGTCGGAGTGCACGGTTCATCTGTGGCGCCTACCCCTGATGTCATCACCGGGGGTTTAAAGCCAGGAAGCTCGCTGTCTGTGTTGGGAGCGTGTGAGGAGAGGAGGCTGTTGCTCACCACTGTGCCCCGTTGTGATCTCCTGCGCTGTGTCGGAGTGCACGGTTCATCTGCGGCGCCTACCCCTGACGTCATCACCGGGGGTTTAAAATCTGATCGCTAAGCGGTACGCGGAAGCGGTCGCGTTCTAAAGGGGCGCGTTATTAAGGGGCTTGCTCCTTATGCGCTCCTTGGGCGCTCAAGGAGCTTGGGAGCTGGTCTATGAATGTGCAGTATGGGCAGACGACGAAAACGACCTCTAAATGTGAGTACTGAGAATCCAATTAAAGCTGTTAAAATCTCTGGCCCTATGGATCGTCATTTGGTGACTCTGAGCGGTCAGGAGGGAGAGGCCGTTACTGCGACTCCGACTCAGCCTCCCAGTTGTGACTCCTCGTCTTTTTTGGGGGTTAGTACCTCTTCCCCCTCTGCTGCTGTTTGCAACGCTGTTCCTGTTACTTCCTCTCCAGTGAGGAGGGCTGCATCTTTGCAATTAGCCTCACCATCGGCTTTATCTGCTCCCAGTCCTGTGGTAGTTACCGGGAGTGTCCCTCTACCCCGGATACTATCAGTTCCTGGGAGCTCTGCTTTGATGCAACGGGACGGTGTTTCCTCATCTGTGGACCCTAAGGATGTCTCCCTTCTCGATGTCTGGTCCATTCTTACTAGGATAGAGTCGTCGTTGAGTTCCGTCGTTGTGCAAATTTCGGACTTTACTAGAGACTCTGTGGCTAAATTTACCCAACATGATTCTCAGATCAATGTGCTGGGGGAGAGATGCCAGAAATTGGAAGCCCAATCTGTTGTGTTACAAAATTCCTCATTGTCTTTTATGAAAGATAGCATTATTCTCCATACTCAGCACGAGTTATTGGAGAATAGTATGCGTGCTCTAAATTTGCGCTGTTTAAATTTTCCTTGTACACGGTTTTTATCTCCTTAGATACTATTTGATAAATATTTGATAGATGTCTTGGGTTATCGAGAAGATAATAAACCGTCTTTGACTAAAGTGTATTATATTCCCTTTAAAGGGGTTTCCGAGCCGGGAGGCTCTGGTGAGCCTGTTTCATCTCGGTTGCAGGAGTCCCTTAATATTTCAGAGTTTATTGAATCGTCTCAAGATAATATTTCAACTAGAGCTACACTTCTGGTGTCTTTCGCCTCAGAAATCGATAAGAATGCTGTGATGCGTTTGTATTTTCTGAATAAGACATCGTTTTTTTGTGGGGGGAGAGTGAGTATCTTTCCCGATGTCTCCAGGAAAACCCAGCTACGTCGCCGGGCTTTTTTGATGTTGAAGCCACGCGTCCTAGCCCTTGGTGCCACTTTTTTTCTTAAATTTCCATGTAAGTGTTTAGTTACCTTTCAGAGCACCAAGTATGTTTTTCTGGAGACCTCGGCATTAGAATCTTTCCTCCAATCCAAGGGTTCACTGATTTCCTGAAACATTAAATGTGTCAGTAGTGGATTAGTATGAAAAAGAGTTTAAAATTTTTGAGTTAGCTCCTCTGTTTCTTCATATGCTCCTCTTGAAGTGGACGTTTTGCAGATGTCCGGCTGTAATTTTTCTTTGTAATGGTTACATATTGTTATTTCTGGTATATTTGTATTTTCTCTAAAGTTTCTTAATAAACGGAAATTGAAACTTAAAAAAAAAAAAAAAAAGAGACTGGGAGAGATATCAGCATTTTTTTTTCTGCAGACATTGTTACTCATACACTATCATAGTTGTAATTTTCAACTAGTCTACTATCACAAAGGAAAAGTAAAACATTATACATATATTTACCATAATGTTTTAATTATTTAATTCACTTGTTTGAATGAAGTTGTATCATTCACTTTTTTCCTTTATTTAAACAAACTTGCTTGACTTAACATGACAAGCAATTTATTTTGTTTTTTTTTGCAGTTAAGTACCTAACTTCTATCTTTCCTTTAAACACTTAATTTTTCTTAACCTTTTTCACATCACACAAATCCACACAATTTATCAAATATCTAAATACATCAAACCATGGAAGATCTTTCCATTCATTCACATCCATTATAACTAAAAATACAATTTGCAGAAAATCATCAATCATTTTTTTTGCAGAGTATCCGAAGATATCAGAAGCACCGAGGAGTACTGTTTCTAATAATACTTTCCAGCATTTGCATTATTACACATAGAATGGAATCAGTATATAAATCCTCATAACTAAAATAAGTTCAGATCTATGACCTAGAAAACAAAACTTATTTACTATACATACACAAGTAAAAGAATGGTTAATTACTTTTGGAGTTGTTTTTTTTAAATTCCCCAATAAGGCTTATGGTTAGTCAACAAAAAAAATCTTACCACGGTTGCTCAAGACTTTCTTCCTGCTAAAAATATACATTCATGTCAAGCTGTTATCTGTGCCGGAAACCTCCAAATTGTTACTGCAGTGTACTGTACAGCATATTCCTCTTCCCTCACCACTAAATTAGAGAATGCACTTCATCCTATAGTTATGACGGCAACAGGCTAATCACCCGCCGGACAACCGCCCACCGGACATTCGCTCGCCGGACATTTGCCCACAGGACAAACCGCCCGCCAGCCAAACTGCCCGCCAGACAATCGCCCGCCAGCCAAATTGTCCGGCGGGTGCTTATCCGGCGGCCGATTAGCCTAGAATCAGTTATGACATGAAAATTAGTCCTTCAAAACTTTGCTTGATTAATTCTATTTTGTCATAGAGCAATGATTTAAGCTTTTCCCTGTAAGTTTTAGTTTCTTTTATATTTACATTATCCTTCCAACCACTCCAACTAATTACTAATCAAAATCTTCAATCTCCGCCTTCAGCCTTAGCTGATATTGTGCACAGGTTTCCATTTGCTTCACCTCAGTCTCCAGCCTTTCACCTAAAAATGTATCTGATAAATTTGGACGTGACGGTGACCATTCCCCCTCAGAGGCACTCCTCTCCAGTGAAGTGACTCTAAGCTTTATTTGGAATCATCCGTCTTTAATCTTTCTGCCTCGGAGTGCTTCCCTTCCTGGGGAACAGCTCCTTTTCCAGCTGACCCCAGTTTTATGGCCAACACATGGAAATCAACCTCATATGTAATAGGGACCGTGGGGAGATTACAGGGCTCCCTCTTGCCACTGTCCTGACTCATCCTGGGCTTTAACAGGTTCGTCGTGCACAGACACTTGTTCCTCTATTCTAAAAACCTAATTACATAATTCTTTCAAAGCAGAAACCTCTGTCGGTCATTTCTTTTTGGCAACTTTAGCTTGTTACTACTGTGGGAGGGGGCATGCACAGAAAGTGAAGCTTGTACCCCTCTTTTATAATGGAGAGAGTCCAATGCTCTGCTGTTATCTGCCCCCATCTGGGGGCAAAGTGACACAACCTTCCTGGAATGGTGGAAGATTCGGGACCATTGAGAGCCAGGAAGGCTAAGTTCTCTAGATGGAAGTCAAAGGCCTTGTGGAGGCTGAGACTGCTGAGACGGTTGAGGCTTAGCATTCTTCGCTTTCCTCTGTTTAGGTGGTTGCTGACTCTTTCGGGCAGGTTGACCTGCAGAACGTGCCTGCTGGGAATAAGAAGGATAAAACCTCTTCTTCTTGGAGAAGAATGGTTTCTTGAAAGATTTTCTCCTTGCAGGATCAGCTGTGGCTTTGGACAGCCTATCCAAAGTGGGGTTGTCAGCATCCAATTCATTGGCCTTCTCTTGCCAATTCTTGCCGAATAGATTCTCACCTGTACAAGGGATATTGCCCAGTTTGTCCTGCACTCAGAGCTCCAAATCGGATGCCTGGAGCCAGGCAATTCTATGTGCACCTATGGCAATGGCAGAAGTTCTGCTTATGCACTCAAAACAGTCAAAAGCTGCACGATTGGCAAACTTAGAAACATCCTGGGCATGTTTAACCAGTGTGAGAAAATCCTGCCTCTTATCATCAGGAAGAAAAGGGCTCAACACCTCTAAATCTTCTGTGACTTCCTTAAGGAACATTCCCATATATAAAATATAGGAACTGATCCTGGCAGAAAGTATGGAAGCCTGGAAAGTACGACGTCCAAAGGCATCCAAAGTTCGACACTCACGTCCTGGAGGATTAGAGGCATGCCTCTTTGCACTTCTGATCCTTCTCATAGCTGATTCCACTACAATAGAATGGTGAGGAAGCTGAGTTTTCTGGAAGCCAGGACACGGAGGTACTCGATACATAGTATCCAGTCTACGAGAGTGAGGAGAGGTGGTAAGAGGTGTCTCCCACATTCTCATCATGAGATCATGTAAGATCTCATGGATAGGCAAAGTAGCTGCCTCCTTAGGAGCTTTGGGATATTGCAAAATTTCCAACTCCTTTGCCTTGGGCTCTGTTTCAGGAGCCACAGTAATATAAAGACCTCAAGCCACCTCCCTGATAAAGTCCTGAAAGGGGATATCCTCTGGAGGAGACATCCTGCGTTTAGGAGAGGAAGGCTCCTCCGGGAGAAGTACTCCGGTACTGA
Source organism: Ichthyophis bannanicus (assembly GCA_033557465.1). Classification (NCBI taxonomy): domain Eukaryota; kingdom Metazoa; phylum Chordata; class Amphibia; order Gymnophiona; family Ichthyophiidae; genus Ichthyophis; species Ichthyophis bannanicus. Next base: position 157,238,720 of record CM066039.1, on the reverse strand, counting down.
CAGAACTGTCAGAATCCTCAGACTCCTCCGAGGATTCGAAGTACCTTCTGTCCGGATGCTCTTGTAGAGCACGATACCCGTACCGACCAAAGTCGGTGCCGGGGGGAATCGGTACCGGTGTATCGGTACCGGAAGGCATGGCATGACTGGGTGCCAGCAATGCAGACACCGATGTTGATGCCTATGCTGTTGGTACCGGTGCCGGAGTCGGTGCCGGTACCTGTTGAACTGTCTGACGCGGTTCCGAGGGTGTCAATGCCGCAAGGAGAGCCACCAGACTGCATTCAATAGACAGGAACCTCTGGTCTATCAACGCTACCGATGCCTGTGTATCGGTACCGGAGAAAGCAGCAGGTACCCCAGAGCATGGCACCAGTAGTTCTGCCGAGGTTGAGGCCTTGAACATCCCGGAGCCCCGATAATGCTTTGGAAGCCGAAGCCTCCCACCAGGGCAATTTTGCCGGTACAGAACCCTCAAGGGCAACACCAGAGACATCTCGATGCTTGGAAGGAGATCTACCCTTTGAAGACCAGCCAGACCTTTGTTTAGTTACCTGAGATCCATGGGAGGGAGACGAAGCCCTGGACGACGTCGATGCCACAGAGGCTGCATCGGAAGGAAACAGGGTGCTGAGCTTAGCAGCTCGGTTTTGTCGACCCCTCTTGGACATCATGGCACAGGCCATACACTCCGAGATGGAGTAGTCAGGACCTAAACATTTAAGACACCACTCATGGGTGTCGGTGACGGAGATGGTACCGCCACACTTGGTGCACTTCTTAAAACCCGAAGTGGGTTTTTCCATGGTAAAGGAAGTTTTGGGCATAAGGCCCAAAATGGCGCGTGCACCTGAGGAAGAAAAGTTTGGAAAAAAAATACTATGTTTTTTTTTTTTTAGACAGAAAGAAAGAAAGAACCGGTGGTACCGGTATAGTATCGAGGGAAGGCAGATGCGACCACAAAAAAGGAGAATAGGGAAAGTTTTTCTGCAGTGACAGGAACAACGACCTGCTGGCTCCGCGGAAAACGAAGAACTGGAGAGAGGCAGTTGGGAAAGGCGGGAAGGCAGCACGCAGGCGCTGTGGGATGCTTCCAAAAGCTTTCTAATTGGACGCTGAGGAGCGTTCCCGCGCAGGCTCCGTCAGTACCGACGATACACATATGTGAAGACTACATTCCTGCTTGTTCCTGGAGATACATGGTTTAATGAGTCACATGAATGGGATATAACCATAGCTGGCTATAATCTATTTAGAAGAGATAGAGAGTGTAGAAAAGGAGGAGGGGTAGCCCTATATGTCAAAAGCAATATTAAAGTTGCTGAAATGCAGGGGATGTGGGGAAAAGAAGCACTAAGGATTGTGTTGGAAAGAGAAGATGGCACTGTCATCCATACTGGTGTGGTCTACAGGCCTCCAACTCAAACCGAGGAAATGGATAGTGAATTGATTGTTGATATTGCAAAGATAGCCATGAAGGGGGAAGTGATCATATTGGGTAACTTTAATCAAGCTGATGTGGATTGGAATGTTCCTTCTGCAAATCTGGAAAGAAGTAAAAAAAATTGTGGATGCTTTCCAAGATGTATTACTTAAATATAGAAACATAGGCCATGTGGTCTTTTTCTGTCATCATATTTCTATGTTTCTATCTAGTCTGTCCTTCCATATCAACAACTACAACAGTCACCTTTTTACCTTTAGAGATCCTCTGTCCCATGCTTTTTTGAATTCAGTTACTGTCCTCATCTCTACCACCTCCACCGTGAGACTATTCCACGGATCCACTACTCTTTCCGTAAAGAACTATTTCCGCATATCACTCCTGAATCTATCTCCCTTCACCCTCATCCCATGTCCCCTCGTAGCAGAACTTGCTTTCATTTGAAAGAGGCTCTCTCCCTGAACATTTATGCCACGGAGGTATTGGTGCCAAATGGTGATGGAACCGACCAGGGAGAGCTCGGTGCTGGATTTAGTGCTCACCAACGGAGATAGTGTGTCGAGTATCCAGGTGGGTGCCCATGTGAGCAGCAGCGATCATCACACGATGTGGTTAGAGATAAAAACCAACTTCGAATCTAATCACAGCAAAGCTCAAAGTCCTAGATTTCAAAAACACTGACTTCGGTAAAATGGCCAAGTACCTGAAGAAGGAGTTGGCAGGGTGGGATGGGATTAGAGAAGTGGAATTGCAATGGGCTAAACTAAAGGAGGCAATAAAAGGTGCAACAGATACATACGTAAGGAAAGTAAATAAAAACAAGAGGAAAAGAAAACCTATTTGGTTCTCCAAAGAAATGGCTGCACAAATAAAGGCAAAAAACACGGCTTTCACAAAATTCAAAAGCTTGCAAACAAAGGAACACAGAAAAGAATACAAGATCAAACTAAAAAAGAGAAATAAGGGTAGCAAAAGCAAAGGCAGAAGAAAAGATGGTTAAAAGATGTGAAGTGTGGCGACAAAACCTTTTTCAGGTATATTCGGGAGAGGAGGAAATTCAGAGGTAGAAATGCAGACTCAAAAGTGCTGGGAACGGATTTGTGGAAAGTGACACTGAAAAAGCGAAAATGCTAAACAAATACTTCTGTTTTGTTTTTACTAAAGAAAATCTTGGAGAAGGACCACCTGTGATTGACAAATATACAAATGGGAATTGAGTAGATACCACACCATTCACAAAAGTTGATGTGTTAGAACAGCTTTGCAAAACTGAAAGTGGACAAGGCTATGGGACCAGATGGGATACATCCAGGATACTTAAAGAGCTCAGAGAGGTTCTTGCAGGGCCGTTAAAAGATGTTTTTAATAGAACCTTGGAGACAGGAGACGTTCCACAGGACTGGAGAAGGGCTGATGTTGTACCTCTTCGCAAAAGTGGTAGTTGGGAAGAAGTGACGAACTACAGGCCAATAAGCCTTACCTGGGTGGCAGGAAAAGTAATGGAGGCGCTTCTGAAAGGGCGAATAAAGGACTTCCTCGAAACCAACAGGTTGCATGATCCGAGGCAACATGGTTTTACCAAAGGACGATCTTACCAAACAAATCTGATTGAGTTCTTTGACTGGGTGACCAGAGAACTAGATCAAGGGCATGTGATGGATGTGATCTACCTAGATTTCAGCAAAGCCTTTGATACTGTTCTTCATAGGAGGCTTATCAATAAACTCATCATCTTGAGGACGGGTCCCCAAGGTGGTGAACTGGATCAGAAACTGGTTGACTGACAGACGACAGAAGGTGACGGTAAGCGGAACTCACTCGCATGAAAGGAAGGCGATGAGTGGCAAGCCCCAGGAATCGGTCCTGGGACTGATACTGTTCAATATATTTGTGAGTGATATTGCTGAAGGACTGAATGGAAAAGTCTGTCTTTTTGCAGACATGAAAATTTGCAACAGAGTGGACTCCTCTGAGGGAGTGGAGAACATGAGAAAAGATTTACAAAAGCTGGAAGAATGGTCTAATGCTTGGCAGTTAAGATTTAATGTAGGAAGCAGAAATCCAAGGGAAATGTATGCGATAGGAGGCAAGAGTTTGGTGTACACGGACCAGAAGGACCTCAGAATGATTGTTTCTGAGGATATCAAGGTGGCGAAACAGTGTGATACGGCAGTGGCAAAAGCTAGAAGGATGCTGGGTTGCATACAGAGAGGAATTACCAGCAGAAAGGAAGAGGTACTAATGCCACTGTATAAGTTTCTGGTGAGGCCTCACTTGGAATACTGTCTTCAGTTTTGGAGACCACATCTCGCAAAAGATATAAAAAGGCTGGAAGCAGTTCAGAGGAAGGTGACCAAAATAATTTGGAGCTTGCCTCAGAAGACTTATGAGAACAGACTTGAAGACCTAAATATGTACACTCTGGAGATACGATTCAGACCTTTAAATACTTAAAGAGTATTAATGAACACACAAACCTCTTCCAAAGACGAGGAAACTGTAAAACTAGAGGGCATAACATGAAGCTGCAAGGGGGTAAAATAAAAGGCAATGTCAGTAAATACTTTTGCACTGAAAGGGTGGTGGATGCTTGGAATGCCCCTCCTGAAGGAAGTGGTGGGGGCAAATACAGTGATAAAATTCAAAATGGCATGGGACAGATACAGTGGATCCCTTTATAGCAACAGGATAAAATCAAAACAAACATAACTACCTCTTATATCTGAAAAAAGAGGGGTGACCTACATGGAGCGGTGGGTTCATCCCTAAACAAAGGCATGGGGAGGGATAACCTGCCTGGAGCGGCAGGTGCACCAGCTCTTGCCGCCTCACTGGGCAGACTAGATGGACCATACTGGTCTTTATCTGCCGTCATATACTATTGTATGTTACTATCATACTGATCCTTCACACTGATTCTCTGCTGCCTGATTTTGCCCCTCTTAATGCTTGCCTCTTTGAAATCATCAGTTGGATGAAATCAAATCACCTTTATTGTACATCGCTCTGCTGGTACGAAGGGTAGTGTAGGAATGGACAGGTAAAAGGGATACCAGAATCCCCAATATGTAATTGAAGATAGATGAATTTCTTGATACAGATCTCTAAAATGTGCTGATAGATGTCACTCACAAGTTTATCCTTTCACCTACTTCCTCTTAAATAGAATAGGATATCATGATCATGAGTTCTGTGTAACTGTCTTTTAAAATAGTTGAGAACATTGTTAACGCAAGCATAAAGAGTAAACATAGGCTATGAACTGTGCTACCACAGTTCATTGTACAGTCAACTATAGGTCACTGCTGACACAGCATAATTTCTGCAACTCTGCAATTATAAATAATTCTGTCATAATCAAGTAAATTTCATCGAATACATTGTAATCAGCTCTTACTCTGTAAAAGACTTCTAGTGACACCTTGTGTTATTTCATGTTTATGATTAATGACTGTGTTACTTCTCCTTTTTTATTTAATAAAAAGGGCTTCAAGGGAGGAAGACTTTGAATCCAAACAGAGGTGGAACCGTGCTGTGTCCATGGACCTTCTGTTGCTTTCCCTCTGAGCTCAAAGAAAGTAGCATTTTGTGTGTGACTGTGTTCTGTGTTACTCTGCTTATTTCTCACTGCTTGAGGGACCAGAGACTGAAAGAGCCATGGTATTGTGGCCAGATCCTGGGTATTCTTCAGTTGGTGCCATTCTCGGATCACTGTGTCCTTCAGCAGTCAGAGACAGCAGACAAGTCTCCAGGATACATGTGAGTAGATTACAATGGGTAATCTTGTTTGTACAAGGCAGCAAATTCATGTGATAGATGAATGTAAGAGCTGCGGAGATTGGGCAGAAAGGTAGCCCTAACTATGAGATGCATCACAGATGCGTGGTGATAGTGCTGTAGATTATGTTGGAAAATCTAAGGCACTTCATGACTGCCAGTAACCCTTGTTTGCGGTTCCCGCTCAGTGGAACTTTCCAGGAGGACAAACTGAGGTGGTTACAGTATGAGACCTTGAGCGATCTTGTGCCAGTCATGAAACTCTAGTATTTATTTATTTATCGCGCTCTTTATTATCAGTGCGGTTTACAGTTAACAATTTGACTCTAGGACATGATCAGATCTGACCTGAGTTTACATATAACAAGGAAAGTAACATGGGATTGAACTGGGGAAACTATATACATTTTAAGCAGAGAAAGATGTATGTTGGTATTCTATTTACAATAATGTACCTCTGAGGCAGTACACTTGCTTGATTACAAATACTGTCTGGTCTGTATTACATGTTATGTAAATTACATATTTTGTAATTCATATTAAGGGATTGGGTTGTGAGGAGGGAGGAGGTGAGGCATTGTGTGGTGGATTTCCCGCTCAGGTGCTCTACCCCGATCGGGGGAGCTTTTGATAGCTGTCGGGCAGGTGGTGGAGGCTGGAGCAATGGTATGTAAAGGTGATGTACAATGCAATGGTATGTAAAGGTGATGTACAGGGCAAAATGGTAGAAACCATTGTAAAGAATAAAATTACTAAACATGTAGATAGTCATGGTTTAATGAGAGAAAGTCAACATTTAACTGGCAACAAGCTAAAGTTGCCAAAAAGAAATGACCGACAGAGGTTTCTGCTTTGAAAGAATTATGTAATTAGGTTTTTAGAATAGAGGAACAAGTGTCTGTGCACAACAAACATGTTAAAGCCCAGGATGAGTCAGGACAGTGGCAAGAGGGAGCCCTGTAATCTCCCCACGGTCCCTATTACATATGAGGTTGATTTCCATGTGTTGGCCATAAAACTGGGGTCAGCTGGAAAAGGAGCTGTTCCCCAGGAAGGGAAGCACTCCGAGGCAGAAAGATTAAAAACGGATGATTCCAAATAAAGCTTAGAGTCACTTCACTGGAGAGGAGTGCCTCTGAGGGGGAATGGTCACCGTCACGTCCAAATTTATCAGATACATTTTTAGGTGAAAGGCTGGAGACTGAGGTGAAGTAAATGGAAACCTGTGCACAATATCAGCTAAGGCTGAAGGCGGAGATTGAAGATTTTGATTAGTAATTAGTTGGAGTGGTTGGAAGGATAATGTAAATATAAAAGAAACTAAAACTTACAGGGAAAAGCTTAAATTATTGCTCTATGACAAAATAGAATTAATCAAGCAAAGTTTTGAAGGACTAATTTTCATGTCATAACTATAGTATGAAGTGCATTCTCTAATTTAGTGGTGAGGGAAGAGGAATATGCTGTACAGTACACTGCAGTAACAATTTGGAGGTTTCCGGCACAGATAACAGCTTGAAATGAATGTATATTTTTAGCAGGAAAAGTCTTGAGCAACCGTGGTAAGATTTTTTTTGTTAGACTAACCATAAGCCTTATTGGGGAATTAAAAAAAAAAAAAACAACAACTCCAAAAGTGATTAACCATTCTTTTACTTGTGTATGTATAGTAAATAAATGTTGTTTTCTAGGTCATAGATCTGAACTTATTTTAGTTATGAGGATTTATCTACTGATTCCATTCTATGTGTAATAATGCAAATGCTGAAAAGTATTATTAGAAACAGTACTCCTCGGTGCTTCTTATATCTCCGGATACTCTGCAAAAAAAATGATTGATGATTTTCTGCAAATTGTATTTTTAGTTATAATGGATGTGAATGAATGGAAAGATCTTCCATGGTTTGATGTATTTAGATATTTGATAAATTGTGTGGATTTGTGTGACGTGAAAAAGGTTAAGAAAAATTAAGGGGTATGTTTACTAAACCGGGCTAACGGTTAACCCGGGCTATCTGCCTCTAGGGCCCATATTATTCAATGGGACCTAGTTGCAGATAGCCCGGGTTAACCGTTAGCCCGGTTTAGTAAACATACCCCTAAGTGTTTAAAGGAAAGATAGAAGTTAGTTACTTAGCTGCAAAAAAAAAATTAATTGCTTGTCATGTTAAGTCAAGCAAGTTTGTTTAAATAAAGGAAAAAAGTGAATGATACAACTTCATTCAAACAAGTGAATTAAATAATTAAAACATTATGGTAAATATATGTATAATGTATAACTTTTCCTTTGTGATAGTAGACTAGTTGAAAATTACAACTATGATAGTGTATGAGTAACAATGTCTGCAGAAAAAAAAATGCTGATATCTCTCCCAGTCTCTTTTAAACTAATCTGCAAGAGTCGATTGGAGGAGTGATCTTAAATTCTCATGTCGTGTATGTTTTAGTTATTATGGAAAGACCTCTGCAGAACTGATGATGTTAATTGCAAGTGTGAAGCAAATGCCTTGTTGCTAGTGGAATAGTTTTAAATTAGTATCACTGAGGTAGATTCAATATGCTTACGTCTTCTATTGCTGCTGTTTGTGTTCTTGCTCAGAAATTTCCCACTGGACTTAAGCCACTGGGTTATTTTTCAGACTTTTGACCCTATTGTAGCAGGAATGCCGCCAAGTTATCAATGTTCCTGTTTAATGTGCTATACCAAGTTTTATTTGCAATGTGAACTGCTGTGACTAGTGGGGAAAGTAGTATTAAAAAATAATAACATAAAAAGAAAAAGGGTATGTTACTGCTAATGTTTAAAGTAATGGGCGTCAAACCATGACCTAAGATAAGACAGCCTTCATAATAATTGTTGACATACAATTGAAATGAGTTTAATTTATTTGTCATAAACTGCTAGTTATGTTTTAATGTTTGTTATCCCTTGAATAACCAGATTGACTATACCCTGTATATTGTTATAACTGGAGAGTACATCACAACTATAATTAGTGATATGAATATGTACTTTTGACCCTGTTGTAGCAGGAATGCCGCCATGCTTTCAGTCTCTGGCAGCAGTAGTCTTTGCAATCCGAATTACTGATTTTCTAGTACTGCAACATACCTCTCATTCAGTTTTCGTGTCTTCTACACTTGGAATAAAAAAAACTGTTTTCTTCCAGCTCTAGATTGTTACTGTTTAACCTCACTATGTAGTGATGGTTCTGCTTTCCGCAATGAATAAGGAAAATTGATGCAATTATAAGAGTTGATTCTGTGACAGAGTCGGCTGCTTTGCTATATGCTAGTGCTCAACTAGCTGAAGTGGTCACTCTTTCTAGAGCTCTTGAGTTATCTGCTCACTTGATCATCAGTACTGACTGTCTCACGCTTCTTGCATGGGGAGCTCTATGTGCTGATCCTTTACTATGCTATTTTGTTCTGAAAACAGTGTAACAAAGATAGAACTGTTAAGCCATTAAGAAGTGGTAATTGACTTTCTGTTGTTGTTGTTAAGTGACGTCGAGTCGGAGTCGACTCATGGCGACCCTCTGGATAGCTATCCTAAACTGTGTTCGGTCTTCAGTCAGGCGGCTCATTGTTGACAGACTGGTACCCGTAGCTGCTGTTATTGTATCGATCCATCTCATTGCTGGCCTTCCTCTTTGCGTTGACCTTCTATCTTGCCAAGCATAATGTCTTTCTCTAATGATCTCTCTCTTCGCATGATGTGTCCAAAGTATGAAAGTCGAAGTCTTGTCATCTGAGCTTCTAAAGAAAGCTTAGGTTTGATCTCCTCTAGTACCGACTGGTTTGTTCTTCAGGCAGTCCATGGTATACACAGTATTCACCGCCAGCACCATAATTCAAAGGCATCAATTTTCTTCCTGTCTATCTTTTTCACTGTCCAGCTTTCACATCCATATGATGTTATTGAAAATACCATGGCTTGAACAAGTCGAATCTTTGTATGGAGAGAGACATCTCTGCTCTTGAGAATCTTATCTAGGTCTTTCATAGCCATTCTGCCAAGAGCAATGCGTCGTCTGATTTCTTGACTGCTTGTTGCTTCTTTATTGATAGTTGATCCAAGTAGGTTAAAGTTGTTCACAATTTCAATTTCTTCTCCTTCAACGATGAACCTGTTGATTATGCCAGTTGTCATGATCTTTGTCTTCTTTACATTAAGGTGCAGGCCCATTTTGAGACTATGTTCTTTGATTGTGAGAATCAAATGTTTCAGATCATCTTCACTTTCAGCCAGTAATGACTTTCTAATTGGTTCAAATTTGGTGTTAAAAAAGTTTTATAGTTTATGAATGTATACACCCTTATGTAAATGTTCCTTCCATTGCGAGCTTAGATGTCTATGTGAATTAGAATGAAATAGAGAAGTAGTCTAATGATTAGAGTACTAGCACTCCTTGTGACCTTGGACAAGTCACTTAACCCCTCATTGCCTTACAAATAAAAAAATTCCAAGTTATCAATGTTCCTGTTTAATGTGCTATACCAAGTTTTAGTTGCAATGTGAACTGCTGTGACTAGTGGGGAAAGTAGTATTAAAAAATAATAACATAAAAAGAAAAAGGGTATGTTACTGATAATGTTTAAAATAATGGGCGTCAAACCATCACCTAAGATAAGACAGCCTTCCTAATAATTGTTGACAAACAATTGAAATGAGTTTAATTTATTTGTCATAAACTGCTAGCTATGTTTTAATGTGTGTTATCCCTTGAATAACCAGATTGACTATACCCTGTATATTGTTATAACTGGAGAGTACATCACAACTGTAATTAGTGATATGAATATGTACAATTGTGTTCCTGACAGGAAAAAAGAAATGTGTCTATTAGGCCACATGCTAATATTTGATTTGGCAAATAAACCAAATAGGTTTAGGAATGTAGATGGAAAAAAAGAAGTATGTTACAGGCTATCTATTTAATAATTTAGTGCTAGCTATAGATGTATTGTAATTAACAGTAGATAAGATAATTCTGTTCATCAATTTAAGACTGTCATTAGGGATGAATAATTGTGCTTGTTTGCAATTGTATGGAATCAAGAGAGATGCTGTAGTGGAGAGTTGGGTTTCTACAAATTATATATTGTATGCACTGAATCCTATGGGCCGAAGAATAAAACTACTATGAATGATAATGCTACTGAATATGGAGACTCCTGATAAAGATCAGCGATTCCAGCGGAACTACTCATGTATGTTGTCACCCAGCGTATGACCCGACAGGTAAAAGCAGGGTATTACACTGAGGCCTTGTGTTTAACCAGCCTGAAAAAGGTGTAGAGAGCCTTGCAAGGCCCTCTGGGATTTGTAGTTTTCACCAGCCAGTCAAAAGAATGAGTTGTAGACGTGTGGTAAGGCTTAAAGACAGGTTTTATTCCCCTTCCGGGAGGATTCTTTTAGTGGTGAAAAACAAGGTAGACAGACCCACTTTGGGCACAAAATAAAGAAACAAATGTGAACAAAAATTGCTTATCTTCAGCTTCTTAACACTCAATACAAAGGTATTTTAAACACTCCTTTTCCAAGCAAACAAAACCTTTTCTTTGCTGCTTCAATGGTTAGCAATTTTTCCCAAGCAAACAAAACCTTTCCTTTGCTGCTTCAATGGTTAGCAACTTTTCACAGCTTGTTCAACACAGAGAGGAGATATCATCTGCGATTGTGAGCGTACAGTCCATGCATTCAATAAAAGGTTGGTCCCCTTGTACTTCACATTGCATATCTTCACTTTCTGCTTCTAACAATTCTTCCTTTGAACAGCTAGGAATATTATTAAACAGTCTCTCCCTATCATACAGAGACTCTCTTTCTCCCTCCGTGAAAGTGTGTGAAAGACAATTACCACATTCACTGGAGTATCTTGCCTGAGAGCCCTTCCAATGCTGATAACCATATGGGAAGTTATTGTATTCACTTCTCCCTCTATTAGAAGTAATCAGCTTACCTTCTGGCTCTCTCTGACTAAGACTTCTCGGTACAGCTGCAGTCACTGGAGTAGAACAAGACGGAAGCCTTCTACGGATTTTGCCTTTTAACTTTCCCCCAGATATAAAAATATCTTCAGGCCAAAAGACTTTACCTTTCCTGTGCCTGTTGTTTGGGTAAGTAGCTTTCTCAGCCTTTCTCAATCTGGCTTCCAAACTGAATTCTCTGTTACCTTCTGGATATCCTTTGCTGAGCTCTGACGTCTCTGTGCACTGCTTTCTATAACAATCACCTGGGCTCTCTCTCTCAGCCTTGGAGTACAACCTTCCAGCTTTCCCAGCTCTCTCAATGGCTTCACTCCAACCCGGGCTTTCCCCAGAACGTCTTGGGCTCCTTGAATTCTCTGTAAAAGCCAAGTTTCTTAACTTTCCAGAAGTTCCTGTAACTGCTGCATTCTCCGGTCTCTCTGTTCTACCAAAGCTGCTTGTTCCCGTGTTCCTTCCTGTTCTGCTTGGACTCGTTCTGTCTTCCTTACTAACTGCACGTGAGTTAGGTTTATCTGTGTGTGTCTCAACTCCACCCACTTCCTGCTGGCTTTCATCACTTAATGATCCCTCAGCCTTCCTGCTGCTTGGGCGTGTTTCTAAAGCTCGTGACCTGATTTGTTTGTGTTGCCTATAGCAACTTCCTGACATGTGCTTCTCTGAAGTGTCAGTGTCAGATTCACTGCCTGCATTTCTGCCTATTTCCATGGGCTCTGCAAGATCCACTTCGTGACAGATTCCCCCCCTTAAAATATTATGGGCTGCCGCAATTTTAAGCGGACAGCACGTAATCCTCTTCTGGGTACTACTGTGCTGCTCTCTATAAACCAAATTGGCAGTGGCCGACCTTTCTTTCCAAGGTTTCAGTACATTGAGGTGATAAACCTGCCTGCGTCCCCTATCATTCTCTATAAGGTAGGAATCGGGCCCAACCTTTTTCACCACCATACCCGGCCCTTTCCAGTGGGACTCGAATTTGGGACCTGTGTCTGCCACTTGGATTATGACCTTATCCCCTTCTGCCAATTGCCTAGGTTTTGTGCCCTTATCATAGTAGCGTTTCTGACGCTGTTGACTAATTCTCAAATTTTCTACAGAGGCTTTGGACGTTTTCTCTAGGCGCGTCCTTAAGTCTTTTAAAAATTGTTGTATCCCCACCTCTTGTGTTTCGGGCTCTACCCATTCTTCCTGTAGTATATCCAGAATACCCTCGGGGCCCTACCAAACAGGAGTTCAAATGGGGACGCCCCCAAGGATGCCTGTATACGCTCTCTGCATGCATATAGAATGAATGGGAGTAAAGTATCCCATTCCGCCATTTCTCCTTTTCCTAAACCCCTCCTTAATAGGTGTTTTATGGACTGGTTCATACGTTCCACAAGTCCATTTGACTGGGGGTGGTACGCCGCAGTCTTAATGTGGCGTATGCCGAACGCCTCCCATACTCTAGCCAGGTATTTGGATACGAAGTTGCTCCCTTGATCCGAAAGTATTTCCTGGGGAAACCCCACTTCGCAGAATACTTTTACTAGCTCCTGTGCTATTACTTTGGCTGAGGTGTTCCTAAGGGAAATAGCCCATGGGAACCATGTAGCGTGGTCTACGACTACCAAGATGTATTGAAAGCCCCTTGGTGTTTTAATTAGAGGGCCCACAATGTCCATCCCCATACGTCGGATCGGTACCGATATGGTGGGCAAGGGCACCATGGGTACAGCCTTTGGTCTCGCGACAGAGACCCTCTGGCAGGTGGGACAAGACTCGCAATATTGCTTGGTTTCCTTATAGACCCACGGCCAATAAAACCACGCTAGTATCTGATCAAGTGTTCCTTGAACACCCTTGTGGCTACCAATCGGGTGGTCATGTGCCAGGCGTAAAACAATGGCCTTAAAAGTCACTGGCACCACCAGTTGCTTCCGTACAGCATCTGTATATGGATCTATACTTTCCCTATATAAGATATCTTTGTCCAAAAAGAATCGGGGAAGCATAGGTCGGATCTCTTGGGCCAATTCAAACGCTCTTTTAAGCGACGGATCAGCCTTCTGTTCCATGGGGAAAGAAGGAAATTTCTGAACTAGGGCTGCAGGTAGCCACGGTAACCCTTCTCCGGCCTCTAGTTCCGCCCTCCCTCGGGTTCTACTGTATCTTTCATGGCGCTTTTTAGCCTTTGCCTTTTTCCCTTCTTTAGATGGAACATGAATTAATTTGTCTTGGCTGGGAAGTATGTCTGCCTCTCCTTCCTCTATTCCTTCCTCGGGAAATCCCTTGTCTTCCTCCTCCTCAGGCCCCTCTGTTCTTTCCACAGACAGTTCCCTGGCCCCTGAGGTTCCGGCTTGCGACCGGGTTGAAACCAGGCCTGTCCTAGTACACAAACCCTCCATCAGCCCTCCACGAAATGGAGGCCAGTCTCGCCCTAGGATAAGGTCCTGTGGCAGCTTTGGGACTACCACCACCTGTATTTCCCTTTCTATGCCCATCCCCTTAACATGTACCTTATGTAGGGGATAATGGAAGTGTGTGCCATGTACGCATTTTATTTGCACTTGGTCCTCTACTCGACTCGGAGCTGATGGGCGAGGCTGTTCCATGGTTTCCCAAAATTCCCTAGAAACCATGCTTTGTTCAGCCCTCGAGTCGAGTAGTGCCAATGCATCTACTCCTTCTACCTGGACCTGAAGAAAGAGGCCCCTCGGGACTGGCTTTCCCGCTCCAGATATGAGGACCGTTCGTGCTTTACAGTCTCTTTGGAAATGACCTGTCTTTCCGCAACCGTAACATTTTCCTCTATAAACAGATAAAACATCATTATCAGTGTTATCATAATTATCCACCTTAGGTGCTTTAACTTTTTCAAACTTTCTCATTCTATCAGAATTTGCCATCCCAGCCACTTTTAAAATTCCAATCCCCGAGGTATCAGCCATCTTAGCCTCATAATACCTATCCGCCATGTTGGCTGCCTCTTCCGTGCTGTGGCAATCCTGTAGAGTGAGAAACGTTTTTAACTCAGGAGATACAGCCTGCATAAACTGTTCCAGAATAATCTCGTCCAGAATAGAGTCAAGTGACCTCCTCTCTGGGGTTAGCCACTTGTAAGCTATACTCTTTAATCTCTGGTACAGAGCTCTAGGAGTTTCTTTACACTTTATCTTCGCCTCCCTAAACATGCGCTTGTAGTGTCTAGGAGTGAGACCTAGTCTATCCTTTACTGCCTTTTTAATCTTGGTGTAATCCGAAGCAAGACTAGCAGGCATTGCCTTAAAGGCAGATAGAGCCTCACCGGTGAGTGTCATCGCAAAGCGAATCGCCCACTGCTCCATAGGTCATTTAAGGGTTTCTGCTATTCTTTCGAATGCATCAATGTAATCATCAAGATTATCCTGCTGAGTTAATTGTCCCAGGGAAAAAGCATGTCAACTGTTCATCCCTACTCCTTGAAACATGGAAGGATTAGCCGCTCCTGTTTCCTGTGGCTTCTTCAAAAATGCTTCCATTGTCTCTAGTAGAGGTTGTTGCTGTTCCCTCATCATTTCCGCGTTCCACTCCTGGAAGTGTCGTACAAGCTCCGCCTGTTTGTCCCATTGGGTTTGCATCCACATCATAACATCCCGGGGTTCCATCTTCCCTCTGGAGTCTGTGTCACCTGTGGAAAAAGAAAAAGAAAGACCACCAAGTGCGGTACTTTTTCTTTTAAAACCCCTGTCTGTGGAGCACAGCACCCCCTTTCTCACTTGGTATCCTCCTACCCTTGTGCCCAGGCCACCTTTACCTTAGGCTCCAGGTAGATTCCAGCGTGTGAGAAAGGTCTCTGTCCCTCCTATCTGGCCGACCTGCCAGCGAAAGTTCTCCCAGACAGCGCTCCGTATGGCAGCAGTTTCTTCAGTGATATTGTCTCTTTATTTGTCTTCCTTCTTTTCCTTCTCAGGTAAACCACAAGAGAAAAAAAAAATCCTCAAGACTACGCCATCTGTCACCCAGCGTATGACCCTACAGGTAAAAGCAGGGTATTACACTGAGGCCTTGTGTTTAACCAGCCTGAAAAAGGTGTAGAGAGCCTTGCAAGGCACTCTGGGATTTGTAGTTTTCACCAGCCAGTCAAAAGAATGAGTTGTAGACATGTGGTAAGGCTTAAAGACAGGTTTTATTCCCCTTCTGGGAGGATTCTTTTAGTGGTGAAAAACAAGGTAGACAGACCCACTTTGGGCACAAAATAAAGAAACAAATGTGAACAAAAATTGCTTATCTTCAGCTTCTTAACACTCAATACAAAGGTATTTTAAACACTCCTTTTCCAAGCAAACAAAACCTTTTCTTTGCTGCTTCAATGGTTAGCAATTTTTCCCAAGCAAACAAAACCTTTCCTTTGCTGCTTCAACGGTTAGCAACTTTTCACAGCTTGTTCAACACAGAGAGGAGATATCATCTGCGATTGTGAGCGTACAGTCCTTGCATTCAATAAAAGGTTGGTCCCCTTGTACTTCACATTGCATATCTTCACTTTCTGCTTCTAACAATTCTTCCTTTGAACAGCTAGGAATATTATTAAACAGTCTCTCCCTATCATACAGAGACTCTCTTTCTCCCTCCGTGAAAGTGTGTGAAAGACAATTACCACATTCACTGGAGTATCTTGCCTGGGAGCCCTTCTAATGCTGATAACCATATGGGAAGTTATTGTATTCACTTCTCCCTCTATTAGAAGTAATCAGCTTACCTTCTGGCTCTCTCTGACTAAGGCTTCTCGGTATAGCTGCAGTCACTGGAGTAGAACAAGACGGAAGCCTTCTACGGATTTTGCCTTTTAACTTTCCCCCAGATATAAAAATATCTTCAGGCCAAAAGACTATCTCCAGGAACAAGCAGGAATAAGTCCTCACATATGGGTACGTCGGAACCGACGGAGCCGGCGCGGGAAAGCTCCCCAGCTTTTCAGATGAAAAGCTTTTGGGGCTTCCCACAGCGCATGCGCGCTGCCTTCCCGCCTTCCTTACCAGCTCTCTTCAGTTTCTCTTTTTCCGCGGAGCCAGCAGGTCGTGTTCCTGTCACCGCTGAAGAAATTGTTATTTTAATTTGTTTCTTTTGACCGCGTACCTGCCTTCCCCATACCAAAACCGGTACCGCCGGTCTCTCTTTCTTTATTTCTTTAAAAAAATAAAAAATAAAAAAATCTTTTTTTATTTTCAGCACAACGTGGTAACTTTTGCTAGGCCTTCAGGCCTACACAAATTCTCCTCATGGAGAGGCCAGCTCCTGGTTTTAAAAAGTGTACCAAGTGCAGTGCTGTTATTTCTCTCACAGACACCCATGAATGGTGTCTTAAATGTTTGGGACCTGACCACTCCATACCGGACTGCCCATTCTGCTCCCAGATGTCTAAACGTGGTATGCAGAACCGGGCCAACAAGTTCCATGTGCTGTTTGCTTCAGATAATCCAGCATCACAGTCATCCAGGTCTTCCTCTCCGGATGGATCTCAGGTAACCAAACTTTCTGTGGGCAAATCCTCTAAAAGCAAATCTCTTTCAAAAGATCGAGAGGCTCTCAATCTTGAGTTCGAGGATTCTGCCCAAGCCAAAAAACCCCGGCGGGAGGCTCCGGTCTCCAAAGCACCATCTATGGGGTTACAGGTTGACATCGATGGCACGGCCTCGACCGATCACCTGTTAGACTGCTCTGGGGTACCGGCTGATACCGGTACCGACATCCAGGCAGCAGTGGCGTCCATGGGCAATACTGTCCAGACCATGCAGCAGGCCGTTCTGGCTTTCATTAAGGCTGCGACTCCGGTTCCGGTATCCACACCGGAACTGAGACCATCGACTTCCAAGCGTCGATCGGTTCCGCATGCCGGATTCAGGCTTTTGCCCGATACCGATCCCATGCCCGATACGCCCGATGTCGATATCGGTCGGTACGCGTATCGTGCATTGGAAGCACAGAGAGAATACTCAGATTCTTCTGATGAGTTCAATTCCTCTGATGACTCTGCTGAGCTTGATCTTCCTGAGGAGCCCTCTTCTCCAAAGAGGAGGATGTCTCCTCCAGAGGATTTATCCTTTCAGGATTTCATTGTTGATGTAGCTAAAGGGCTTTCTATTGCTACATCTTCTGGAACGGAACCAAGATCAAAGAAATTGGATATTTTAGGATACTCCAAAGCTCCTAAAGAGGCAGTTACCCTGCCTATCCATGAAATCCTTCAAGAACACTTGATGGATTTGTGGGAGACTCCTCTAACACTGTCTCCTCATTCCCGTAGGTTGGACACCATGTACCGGGTCCCTCCTTCTCCTGGGTTTCGAAAGACTCAACTGCCTCACCACTCCATTGTGGTGAAGTCTGCCATGAAAAAGATAAAGAGTCCTAAAAGGCACTCTTCTACCCCTCCAGGGTGAGAATGTAAGACCCTTGACTCTTTTGGTAGAAAGATCTTCCAGGCTAGTATGCTTATAGCCAGGATCAATTCCTACAGTCTTTATATGGGCATGTTTCTCAGAGAACTTGCCCTGAAGGTACGACATTTTGCCCCCTTTATCCCTGAGGATAGAAAGGAGGACTTCACTTCTGTGGTGACACAACTTTCAGAGGTCTCCAAGTTTTCCAACAGGGCAGCCTTTGATTCCTTTGAGGTTGCAGGCAGGGCTTCGGGAATTGCTATTGCAGCCCAACGTCTTGCTTGGCTCCAGGCTTCTGACCTAGAACCCTGGGTCGTGGATGGCTTAAGGAATCTGCCCTGTACAGGTGAGAACTTATTTGGTGAGGACTGGCAAATTAAAGCTGCTCAAATGGACGCAGAAAATGCCACTCTAGATAGACTTTCTAGGTCTACTTCTACTCCTGCCAAAAAGAAGCCTTTTAAGAGGCCTTACTACAAGAAGGCCAGATTTTCCACAAATACTGGCCAACAATCTGCTCAGCCTCGCTTTGCTGCTAAACGTCAGCAATCTAAGCAAGTAAAGTCAAGGCCTGCAGTGTCTGCTACACCCCAGCAGGCTCAACCCCCTCAGGGGTTTTGACTTGCCCTAGAGAACTTACCATTTCTGGCTCTAGAACAACCAGAGCCCCTC
The DNA here is from genome assembly GCA_033557465.1 of Ichthyophis bannanicus. Lineage (NCBI taxonomy): Eukaryota > Metazoa > Chordata > Amphibia > Gymnophiona > Ichthyophiidae > Ichthyophis > Ichthyophis bannanicus. Next base: position 157,220,435 of record CM066039.1, on the reverse strand, counting down.
ACCATTCCCGGAAGGTTAGCTCACTTTGCTCCCAGATGGGAGCAAATTACATCAGAGCAATGGACCCTCTCTATCATCCGAGAGGGTTACAAACTTCATTTCTCCAGCCTTCCTCCCCATACCATGGTGAGGCAATTCAGTTCTCCCCCATCTCTTCTGACCCTGTTGGGTCGGGAAGTCTCCTCTCTCCTTGCCCAAGGGGCAATAGAGGAGGTTCCTCTTCCTCAACAGGGGTTAGGGTTCTACTCCCCTTATTTTCTCATAACAAAGAAGACAGGGGGCTTCAGACCTATCCTAGATCTGAGAGAATTGAACAAGTTTCTATTCAAGGAGAAATTCAAAATGCTCTCTCTGGGCATTCTCCTTCCATACCTTCAGAGTCAGGATTGGCTTTGTTCTCTAGATCTCAAGGATGCGTACACTCATATACTCATCCATCCATCCCACAGAAAATATCTTCGATTTCTGTTCCAGGGAAAACATTTCCAATACAGAGTACTTCCCTTCGGTCACGCCTCTGCTCCAAGAGTATTCACAAAATGCATGGCAGTCGTAGCCGCATTTCTAAGAGGCATGGGAGTCTTCGTGTTCCCATATCTGGACTACTGGCTCATCCGAGCTCCATCTCAGTCAGAAGCCCAGATTTCCTTGGACCGCACAAGGCGTATTCTTCAATATCTGGGACTTGTGGTAAACATTCCCAAGTCCCAACTTATCCCTATTCAGTCCCTGGAATTCATAGGGGCCCACTTGGACTCCACCACTGCAAGGGCCTACCTCCCTCTGGTCCGAGGCCAACGACTAATAGCTTGGCCTCCCAGGCTCAGTCCAGAAGTCACTTGTCAGCCAGGGAACTGCTGCAACTTCTGGGCCACATGGCCTCCACGGTCCATGTGGTGCCCTACGCTCGTCTCCATATGAGGGCAGCTCAATGGACTTTGGCCACCCAGTGGTCTCAAGCATCAGGAGCGCTCTCAGACCAAGTACTCACATCAAAACGTCTGTTTTGGTCTCTCCAGTAGTGGACATCCTCCAAAAATCTGTTGTTGGGGACCCCCTTCCAACCTTTGTTGCCCCAAGCAACCCTCACAACAGATGCCTCCCAAACAGGGTGGGGAGCTCATCTCCAACACCTCTCCACTCAGGGCACCTGGTCTCCCCAGGAGACCACCCTTCACATCAACCTTCTGGAACTGCGAGCAATCTTCCTTGCCCTCACAGTCTTCCACACCCTCCTTGTCAACCTGACTGTCCTAGTCCAGACAGACAATCAGGTAGCCATGTTCTATGTCAACAAACAAGGAGGGACGGGCTCTCTGTCGCTTTGCAACGAAGCTCTCAGATTATGGGCCTTCGCCAGAGAGCATCAAATTCATCTTCTGGCAGTATACCTTCCAGGAGTTCAAAACTCTCGGGCAGACAGACTCAGTCGAGTTCTGCTTCCACACGAATGGTCCCTGCATATGGACCAGATACGCAGAATCTTTCAGGAATGGGGGACCCCAGACATAGACCTCTTTGCAAGTCCGTGGAATGCCAAACTTCCCCGGTTCTGTTCCAGGACTCCGTGTCAGGGAGCTCAGGCCAACGACGCCTTTCTCCTGCATTGGGGTCAGGAATTCCTGTATGCTTTTCCACCCATTCCTTTGATTCCCAAGACTCTGTTCAAACTTCAGAGGGATCACGGGTCGATGATCCTCATAGCTCCACGCTGGCCACGTCAAGTGTGGTTCCCTCTACTTCTACAGCTCTCCCAGGGCTCCTCCCTGGACCTGGGAGCTGCGCCAGACCTTCTGTCTCAGGAGAAAGGGACTTTGTGGCACCCAAACCCCAAGTCCCTACATCTCCGAGCTTGGTTACTGAAGGCTTAAGCCTTCATGAGTTTAATCTTTCTCAACCAGTGACAGATATCCTTCATGCCTCTAGGAAACCCTCTACCAGGCGTTCCTATGCTTTGTCGCCCCCGCCTGGCCAGGTAGGTAACTGGTAGCAGGTGAGGTCGCCTTTTGGCTTTAAAATAAGATTCCCTCAAAATGGCTGCCAGGAGGGCTGCTGGGAATTGTAGTCCTATATTAAAGCAAGGAGTTGTGACTCAAGGGTTCAGGCGTAAGACAGAGAAATTTATTCAATGTATTCAGGGGTTCCTTCATACACAGGACGCGAGGGGTAAATTATATAAAGGAGGTTTTTAATCCACAGTACAGCTTCAAAAAGAAATCAGGAACAACTTGCTTTCTATTCCAAACTTCAAAGAAACAGGCACAATCTTGCTTGTAAATCAAAATTGTCACTTTCCAAAACTTTTAAACTCTTAAATGTTTTCTCCTTTGCAGGAACAAACTTCTGGCAGCAAAATAAACTTTTAAATGTCCCTTGAACATTTACATCCAGCTCTCAACCTTATCAGTTGAACACAGCTGTTTCTTTCAGTTGTGACGTCTTCAGAATTAGGCTGCTTCCTAAGCATGGCATACATACAATTGCTCTCTAGGACTCTTCCACATCAGAGACCTGACATATAGCGCATTGTAAATCCATGGTACTGTTCTCCACACTTGTTATGTCCATTTCCTCTACACTATCTCTCTCACTTACATCAAAAGGTATCTGAACAGAGTGCTGGCTATTTTCTTTCTCTATTAATTCATTTAACTTCTTAAGTAGAGCCTGCTTTTGCAGTAGCTCTTCTGTTAAGTGAGCTACTTGGTGCTTGGATAAACTTTCTCCCTTTATCCTGGTACTTTGTCTATAACTAGAATTAGCTTTCCCTTCTATAGCTAATTCTCGTGGGCATTTCCTGTCTAGGAATTGAGAAGGACACACTTGCCTTGATTCTGAGGTATTTAGAAACTCTCTCTGCTCTGCAAGCCAGTCATGCTGTCTCTCAGCTGCAGCACCTTCGTTTGCTTGCACCAGCCTCTCGTTCCTTGCTCCCTCAGCTGTGCTTGGCAATCTCTCATCAAGCTTCTCCCTTCGGCTTCCAGTGTTTCTTACACTCTGCCTTTCATGCTCTGCAAGCACTCTCTCACTTGCTCTCCATGCTCCTTGTCTTTCTCCTTGTCCTTCTCTTCCCTTGCTGCTTCTCCGTCTTGTTCCTCCACCTCTTCTTCTACTTCTATCTGTGTTACTGCATATCAGCTTTTTAAACTTTCCTTCCTCCTGAGCCACACCTTGCTCCCAGCACATGTGACTAGGGTCAAGCTTCTCCCTGACGTGCTGCTGTGGGCGGGGCTTAGGGATGACTATTCTCTGAGTCACAGACTCTTGGTTACTAGGGAAACCCTTGATACATTCTGTCTTAAAGTGACAGGACTCATTTTCCTGTGTATTTCTAAGTTCAGCAGTGGTTTCCTCACCACAGCTTTCAAATGGAAACGTTTTTCCATTTGGTGTGCTCAACAGGGTCTTGACCCTCTGGCACTTCCTTTGAATTCTCTACTAGACTATCTCCTGCATCTTTCCAATGCAGGCCTCAAGACGAATTCAGTACGAGTCCATTTAAGTGCTATTGCAGCATCCTTAAAACCTATAAATGGACAACCTGTCTCCTCTCATCCTCTTGTTGCAAGGTTCATGAGAGGCCTGACCTTAACTAAACCTCCCATCCGACCTCCGCCGGTAGCATGGGATTTGAACCTAGTTCTAGGTCAGCTTATGCAGCCACCTTTTGAGCCTTTGGACTCCACCTCCTTGAAATTTCTTTCATGGAAGGTAGTTTTCCTTATTGCAGTCACTTCAGCTCGCCGCATCCGTGAACTGCAGGCTTTAGTGGCTAATCCACCTTATACTAGGTTTCATCATGATAAGGTGGTCCTTAGGACGAACCCCCACTTTATGCCCAAAGTGGTCTCGCCTTTTCATCTTAATCAAGAGGTATATCTACCTGTTTTTTTTCCCGGCTCCTCATGCATCCAGTGCAGAGAGGAACCTTCATACCCTTGATTGTAAAAGAGCTCTCGCCTTTTACCTCAACAGGACTGAGCCACATCGAAAGTCTTCCCAACTTTTTGTGGCTTTTGATCCTTCTCATTTGGGACTTCCAGTCTCCAAGCGTACACTTTCCAATTGGATTGCTCAGTGTATTTCTTTTGCTTACCAGAGTAAGAACATTTCTCTGGAAGGCCATGTCACAGCTCACAATGTGAGAGCCATGGCTACTTCTATGGCTCATCTTCACTCTGTATCCATCGATCAGATCTGTCGAGCAGCCACTTGGGCCTCGGTTCATACCTTCACAGCCCATTACTGTTTGGACAAGGACTCCCGCCGGGATGCCTTGTTTGGTCAGGCTGTCCTCAAACACCTGTTCCATACTTAAGCAACTCCTGCCCACCTTCCCTGAATGGATGCCTGAGATCCATACGAAGATGGTTTACCCTTGGAGGGGGATCTCCCAGGCATCTTAGCTAGGGAGTCCCCATATGTGAGGACTTATTCCTGCTTGTTCCTGGAGATAGCACAGTTACTTACCTGTAACAGGTGATCTCTGGGAACAGCAGGAATTAGTCCTCACAACCCACCCACCTCCCCTAGGAGTTGTATCTTCTATCTATCTACCTTCCTTTCCTCTCTCTATTGTCTCAGCTATAAACTCGAACTGAAGAGAGCTGGTAAGGAAGGCGGGAAGGCAGCGCGCATGCGCTGTGGCTGTGGGAAGCCCCAAAAGCTTTTCATCTGAAAAGCTGGGAAACTTTCCCGCGCCGGCTCCGTCGGTTCCGACGTACCCATATGTGAGGACTAATTCCTGCTGTTCCCAGAGATCACCTGTTACAGGTAAGTAACTGTGCTTTACCTTTCCTGTGCCTGTTGTTTGGGTAAATAGCTTTCTCAGCCTTTCTCAATCTGGCTTCCAAACTGAATTCTCTGTTACCTTCTAGATAACCTTTGCTGAGCTCTGACGTCTCTGTGCACTGCTTTCTATAACAGTCACCTGGGCTCTCTCTCTCAGCCTTGCAGTACAACCTTCCAGCTTTCCCAGCTCTCTCAATGGCTTCACTCCAACCCGGGCTTTCCCCAGAACGTCTTGGGCTCCTTGAATTCTCTGTGTGTGTCTCAACTCCACCCACTCCCAGCTGGCTTTCATCACTTAATGATCCATCAGCCTTCCTGCTGCTTGGGCGTGTTTCTAAAGCTCGTGACCTGATTTGTTTGTGTTGCCTATAGCAACTTCCTGACATGTGCTTCTCTGAAGTGTCAGTGTCAGATTCACTGCCTGCATTTCTGCCTATTTCCATGGGCTCTGCAAGATCCACTTCGTGACAGTGTGCAGCAGTGAAGCCTGGGTGGACAGTCACTGAAAAATCTCTATCTAAGATGTGCATGGCACAGCCCATGGTGCGAAAAGATGCTGCTGAAGAATCTGGAGTGATGACTGGTGTCATGATGTGGGGGACTAATCTCTGAATTATTGCTAGATCTATGAGAAGCAGTTGGCCACTGCTCGAAGAGGTAGTGCTTACAAGAATAATTGGTAAAGTCTTGCTCTCTGTATACATTCTCATTGAGGCTAAGCAAAGGCAAACAATGTCACATGATTTTGTATAACGACTTCTTCCAACGAACAAGATGGAGCTCACCTATGGACCAGATGTGCCTAGGACTCTGAAGGAACATCTGCAAAATGAAGCCCACTGTAGAAGATTTATTCTGGAATTGTACATGTTTCAGCTACCACTCTTTTGTAATGATTCTTTATAGAATCATAGGGGGACTGTAGGAATGGACAGGTAAAAGGGATACCAGAAATCCCCAATATGTAATTGAAGATAGATGAATTTCTTGATACAGATCTCTAAAATGTGCTGACAGATGTCAGTAACAAGTTTATCCTTTCACCTACTTCCTCTTAAATAGAATAGGATATCATGATCATGAGTTCTGTGTAACTGTCTTTTAAAATAGTTGAGAACATTGTTAACGCAAGCATAAAGAGTAAACATAGGCTATGAACTGTGCAACCATAGTTCATTGTACAGTCAACTATAGGTCACTGCTGGCACAGCATGATTTCTGCAACTCTGCAATTATAAATAATTTTGTCATAAGTTAATTTCATCTAATACATTGTAATAAGCTCTTACTCTATAAAAGAATTCTAGAGACACCTTGTGTTATTTCATGTTTATGATTAATGACTGTGTTACTTTCCCTTTTTTCTTTAATAAAAAGGGCTTCAAGGGAGGAAGACTTTGAATCCAACAGAAGTGGAACCATGCTGTGTCCTTGGACCTTCTGTTGCTTTCCCTCTGAGCTCAAAGAAAGTAGCACTTTGTGTGTGATTGTGTTTTGTGTTACTCTCTGCTTCTTTCTCAATGCTTGAGGGACCAGAGACCGAATGAGCCGTGGTATTGTGGCAAGATCACGGGTATTCTTCAGGTAGTATATCAAATTCTCAAAAAATTGACTAGCCCTTATCAACCCTGTTTTGCAGAAAAGCATTAAGGATGGCAACTCAACTTTCAGAGGGGTCTGGTGGTGCTCCCAATACCAGTTCTCAAAAACATACCATACCCACACATAGAAGAGGCAGGTTAAAGCATGCTTCACTTCAAGAAAGTAGCAACTACTGCCAGCAAATAACCTTTGTGTGCTAAATGCTGCCTCTCAAGGGCCAGGCCATAAGCGACAAAAATCCAGATCATCCAAGATGACAGGCTCAACTTGTGGAAGACATAGAGGCGGTCCCTATAGGAGCCATGTCAGATCAACAACCACTATCTCCATGGACACCAGAATCACTAGGCCTGGGTAAGAACATAAGAATCACTCGCCCTAAAAGTGGCCATGGCAGAAACACATACAGAAAAGGCTTCCAAGGCTAGGGCTGAACTCCTTGTGGCAACTGAAGAATATTTGGCATTGGATCGGGTCACTATTAGATCCATCCAGAGGCTGCCCTACCAGTCCTGGACCTATTGGAATTCAGAGGGAGCCAGCTCCCACTTCTTCAGATTGAGAGTTTGGTAACATAGTAACATAGTAAATGATGGCAGATAAAGACCAGTATGGTCCATCTAGTCTGCCCAGTAAGATGGCAAGTGTAGGTGCACCTGCCGCTCCGTGCAGGCCACCCCTCCCCATGTCTTTGTTTTAGAAGTGAACCCACTGCTCTGTGTAGGACACCCCTGTATGTTGAGAAATTAGTTAAGTTTATTTTGATTTTATCCTGTTGCTGTAGAGGGATCCACTGTGTCTGTCTCATGCCATTTTGAATTCTGTGACTTAGAAAATCTGCCTATGTTGTCCATGCCTGCAATACGCTGAACCGAGAGCACTAGAAGATTTAATTCTGTCCATGGATTTCATTCATAGATTTCATTCTGTCCAGGGCCATTTCCTGGGCCACTCCCACACAGGATGCCCTCTTCGTTGTTGACATATTTGACTGCCATAGCATTGTCTGAGAAGGACTGAAGCGCTAGGCCCTTGACTAGCTGGCGAAATCACCAGACGGCCAAGTGAATGGCATGCACTTCAAGGCGATTGATTGGCCAAATTAATTTGCAACTGGTCCAACGTCCCTGAGCTGACAGTCCCTTGCAGAAAGTCCTCCAGTCAAACAGATTGGCATCCAATGTCAAGATGAACCACTGAGGTTCCTCCAGGGGCATGCCCCTTTGAGCGGAGGTATGGGAACAATGGCCAAGAGAAGCACCAGATTTTCCAGAGTTGCCTGAACCGCAGCCTTCTTGAGTTTGAACCACAAAAAGAGACCACAAAGGTGTCTAAAATAGGTTCTTTTTGTTCCAGGACATAGCTGTGATGAACAACATCAAGCACCCAGCAATCTGTAATAACCTGGGCCTATTCCTGGTGAAATGGACACATAAGGCTCCTTGGAATGGACCCCCAGCCTATCATTGTGAGGAAGGGGAGGGGTTGACCTTCCAGGAGGAAGTGTCACTAGGCCTGCAGGCTCCACAAAAGGGTTGAAGCCTGGCTCAAGAACTTGAAAATGTCAAGGCATACTTCTCTGGTCAGTAGCACCGAGGATCCTGGGAGTCCCGAAACCAGATGCAATGAAAACATGAGGAGGAGAAAGAGGCAGAAGGCCATCTTCTAGAAGATGCTGGTGTCTGGAATCTGCCAAATCCTTAAATAGTAACATAGTAAGTAACATAGGCAGATAAAGACCAGCATGTTCCATCTAATCTGTCCAGTAAAGTACCAGAACTGTAGTGTTGTATGTGCCGCTCCAGGTAGGGTTGCCAACTTTTTCACCGAGAAAAACCCGACACCTGTGGCTTGCCATGCTCCACCCATTCTCCGCCCCTAGTCCCACCCCTGCCCCGCCCCCAGCCCCACCCACAAAAATTACCGAGGATACGTGTAGGCTAACTTCCTTGGTCAGATAATAATTAAACTGGGAACCCCAAAATCCAAACATGAAATGTACAACACTGGAGAAAAAAAACTATAAAGTAATTTCCTCTTGCACTAAACAAAAACGCAAAGATGTTAGCAATACACACTTCCCAGACCAGACATATTCCAGTTAATAAATTCAAAATAAAAAGTATTTTTCTACCTTCTGTTTGGGCGTTTTATTTTTCAGTTGCAATTGCTCCAGTCACTTTCTTCTGGTTTCTTCGTGTCTTCTGCGAGCTATCCATTTGTCCTTTCTTCTATTTTAGATGTTTTCCATTCTCTCTCTATTTCTGCTTTAACATACTGATTGTTTCCCTTTTGCTCTTTCCCCCAATTCTTTCCTTATTCCTTTATCAGCCCCTCTTACTCTCCCAATACCGGCCCATCATAGACTTTTCTTCCACACAAAATATTTTTTCCCCTCTCCATTCTCATTCCCCATCCATTCTAGTCCTCCCCCCAAATCAATTCCCTTATAGTTCTAGGCCCACCAGCATCCACTCCCTTCTAGTCCCATTCTCCCATGCCCCACATCAGCCCATTTCCAGTCCTATTCCAGCTCTTCATCAGCCCATTTCCAGTGCTAGCCCTCACATCACAGGCCATTTCCAGTCCTAGCTCCCCCCCCCCCAATCACAGCCCATTTCCAGTCCAAGTCCCCCATCACAGCCTATTTCCAGTCCTAGGCCCCCCCCCCACCATCACAGCCCATTTGCAGTCCGAGTCCCCCCGCACCATCACAGCCCATTTGCAGTCCTAGCCCCCCTAATCACAGCCTATTTCCAGTCCAAGATCCCCCTTCCTCCACCATAGCCCATTTCCAGTCCAGGTCCCCTCCACCCCCATCACAACCCATTTCCAGTCCATGTCCCCCCCCCCTAACCCTTTTACAGTCCAGGTCCCCCCCCCCATTACAGCCTATTTCCAGTCCAAGTTTCCCCCCCCCCCCATAGCCCTTTTCTGGTCCAGGTCCCCTACACCCCCATCACCACCCATTTCCAGTACATGTCCCCCCCCATAACCCTTTTACAGTCCAGGTCCCCCCCCCATCACAGCCTATTTCCAGTCCAAGTCCCCCCCCCCTTAGCCCTTTTCCAGTCCAAGTCCCCCCCCCTTAGCCCTTTTCCAGTCCAAGTCCCACCCCCTTAGCACTTTTCCAGTCCAAGTCCCACCACCTTAGCCCTTTTCCAGTCCCACTCCCCCCCTCTAGCCCTTTTCCCCTCCCAGTCCCCCCTTAGCCCTTTTCCAGTCCAAGTCCCCCCCTTAGCCCTTTTCCAGTCCAAGTCCCCCCCCTTAGCCCTTTTCCAGTCCAAGTCCCCCCCTTAGCCCTTTTCCAGTCCAAGTCCCCCCCCTAAGCCCTTTTCCCGTTCACGTCCACCCTTAGCCCTTTTCCAGACCAAGTCCCCCACTTAGCCCTTTTCCAGTCCAAGTCCCCCCCCCTTAGCCCTTTTCCAGTCCAAGTCCCCCCCTTAGCCCTTTTCCAGTCCAAGTCCCCCCCTTAGCCCTTTTCCAGTCCAAGTCCCCCCTTAGCCCTTTTCCAGTCCAAGTCCCCCCCCCTTAGCCCTTTTCCAGTCCAAGTCCCCCCCTTTAGCCCTTTTCCAGTCCAAGTCCCCCCCCCCTTAGCCCTTTTCCAGTCCAAGTCCCCCCCTTTAGCCCTTTTCCATTCCAAGTCCCCCCCCCCCACTTAGCCCTTTTCCAGTCCAAGTCCCCCCCCCCTTAGCCCTTTTCCAGTCCAGGTCCCCCCCATCACAGCCAATGCAGTCCTTGCCCCCCCCCCCGACCAGCATCGCGGCTGTCTGAGGCTTCAGAGGGAGCCGGGGAAGCCCGCGCGAGGCCCCGGCTCCTTCTGAACAGCCACCAGCGTGAAGAGCCTTTTCCTTCACGCTGGCGGCTGTTCCTGTGAAGCCGTGAATGCTGGGAAAGGTTAAAGGGCAACCTTTAAAACCTTTCCCAGCATTCGCGGCTTCACAGGAACAGCCGCCAGCGTGAAGGTAAAGGCTCTTCACGCTGGTGGCTGTTCAGAGGGAGCCGGGGCCTCGCGCGGGCTTCCCCGGCTCCCTCTGAAGCGGAGAAGAAAAGCCGGTTTTTTTTGCTCTGGCCGCTCCCGATCTTGTGGCCAGAGCAAAAAAACCGGCTTTTAAAGGGCCGGTTTTGCCTCTGCGCCGGCAGCCGGCCTGGCCGTGGAAAAACCGGCCAGGCCGGCTGAAAACCGGCCAGTTGGCAACCCTAGCTCCAGGAAGGTTACCCCTCTCCATTTAGAAGTTATGTTTGTTTTGATGCCATTCTCTTGCTATGTAGTGATCCTCTGTGTCTGTCCCATGCTTTTTTGAATTCTGTCAACCTTTTATATCCCACCACCTCTTTTGAGGGCATTCAAGGCATCCACCACCCTTCTGTGAAAAAGTATTTCCTTATGTTGCTTTTAAATTTACCTCCTTGCAGTTTTAGTTCTACAGCTTCCCTATCTTTGGAAAAGATTTAGTTGTTCATTAATACCCTTTAAGTATTTAAACATCTGTATCATATCCCCGTCTCTCCTAGTTATACATATTTAGGTCTTCAAGTCTTTTCTCATATTCCTTCTGGTGCAGGCCTTAATCATCTTGGTTGCCTTCCTCTGAATCATTTCAAGTCTTTTTATATCCTTTGTAAGGTACGGTCTCCAAAACTGAGCACAATACTCTAAGTAAGGCCTCACCAATGACCTGTACAGGGGTACTAATACCTCCTTCTACCTGCTGGTTATTCCTCTCTGTATTTAGCCTAACATCCTTCTAGCTTTGGCCACTGCATTGTCACGTTCTTTCGCCACTTTGAAATCCTCAGATACTATAATCCATTATTTTTGTAGTTACTTCTTTGGAGCACCATATCAGTTTCCTTTTCCTCTTGCTTTTATGTACTTTCCTTACATATGTTCCCTGTAAAATAGTTATCTCCAAGTTATAATGCCCTGTTCAATGTAATTTCAGTTTGTTCAATGTAAACAGCCTTGATATCATGAAAGGCGGTATATAAGAAATGTTAAATAAATAAATAAATAAACAAACATATAGATCTGTTGCCCTTGCTGTGGCCTCTTCCAGTTTAGCCCACTACCTTTCCAGTTCCCTTATCTCCTCCCACTTTGCCAGCTTTTCCTTCAGGTACTTTCCCATTTTACTAAAGTCGGCATTTTTGAAATCTAGGACTTTAAGTTGAATGCGACTGGGCTGAAACACGTGTAGATTTATATAAATTTTTTAGGAAAATACGCATTCAGCATTTTTTCAGCACTCAAACAATACCCTCTGCAGATATATCTGTTATTACTAAGAAATCCAAATGGGTGCCACCCCCCCAAACAGACCCTCTTATTGAAGCTTTCGAAAGAGTTGTTTTACAACAAATAGCAGCGATAGATGAGAATGGAAAGTTACCATACCACAACTTAACAATAGGCGAAAAGCGAGCCATCAAATCATTACAAGAAAATTCCACTATACAGTCAAACCTCGGTTTTCGTTGGCCCCGGTTTTCGTCGGTTTCGGTTTTCGACGTCTTTTCAGACTGAAATCTTGTCTCGGTTTTCGTCTATCGCCTCGGTTTTCGTACTGCAATACACGCTGGTCTGCATACACTGCCTGCCCAGTCCCGGCAGCACTACCCCCCCCCCCCCCCGGACTCACCGATCGCGTGTGCCAGATCTGAAAACCAAAAGTACTGCAATAGTGTACATACACCTTCGCGCTGGTCTGCATACACTGCCTGCCCAGTCCCGGCAGCACTACCCCCCGGACTCACCGATCGCGTGTTGAGATGCGAAAGTCAGGTGAGCAACATCCTCGAGCCAGAGATGCAAGGATTGCACAGAGAGGAAGGCAGTTTAAACAATTTGTCTGCCAAAAATACCTCTGGAGCACCATCTTGTGGCCAGAAGTGGGATTGACTCTCTATAAAATGTATTTTTTGTGAATAGTTTTGGGTGTCTGGAACGGATTAATTGAATTTACATTATTTCCTATGGGAAATATTGCTTCGGTTTTCGTACGTTTCGGTTTTAGTCAGACTTCTTAGAACGGATTAATCATGAAAACCGAGGTTTGACTGTAATTATAAAACCGGCTGATAAAGGAGGCGCCATAGTCGTTCTGGATAAAGATATGTATGTGGAAGAAGTTAATAGACAACTTAGTGATAGAAAATTCTACCAGAGGTTAGATAATGATCCCACAGAGGTACTTAAGCGCTATATTGATAATTTGGTTCTCAATGCATATGAAATAGGGCACATTATCAAAAAAGAAAAAGAGTTTCTCATAGTGGATAAACCGGTGATCCCTACAATATACATTATCCCGAAAATACATAAATCTTTAGAAAAACCTCCCGGTAGACCTATTGTGTCTGCAATAGGTTCTCTTTTGGAACCCCTTTCACAGTTAATTGATGTCATTTTGCGGCCCTTTGTTATGAAAATGGAATCGTACATACGTGATTCTTCCCACGCTATAGAAATTTTCTCCAATTTTAGTGGCCTGGGAGATGATGTGCTTTTGGTCACACTAGACGTGGAATCATTGTACACAAACATCCCACAAGATGGGGCCTTAAAGGTTATTGAATACTTTTTAACGGTTAGACAAGATCACAAACGTATTCCTACCAGTTTTCTTCTAATACTTGCTGAACTTGCAATGTGCAAAAATTACTTCTGTTTCCGGGATCTTTTTTATCAGCAGATAAAGGGAGTAGCCATGGGGTCCTCCATGGCTCCCGACATTGCCAATCTCTACATGTATCAGTTTGAAAAAGACTTCTTGAGACAACACCCATTTAAGAATGAGGTACTACTTTGGATCAGGTACATTGATGACATTTTTATCCTGTGGAAGGGCTCGGTCAATTTGCTTGCAGAATTCAATGATTGGATTAATAGTTTAGATAACAATCTAAGGTTCCAGCTCACATATGACCCTTCACGTATTTCATTCTTAGACCTTCTTGTTCAGAAGGATGAAGGCTTGCTCACCACATCATTGTATAGAAAACCTACAGACAAAAATCAATTTCTCCATTTTACAAGTCTCCATAATCCCTCTCTTAAGACCAATTTACCTGTGGGGCAGTTTCTCCGAGTTAAAAGAGTATGCTCTACTACACAAGACTTTGAACGGCATGCACAAGATTTATCCCAGCGCTTTAAGACACGACAATATCCGTCTCGTTGTATTGAAGCCGCCTACACGAGAGCACAAAGAGAGCCGCGTGACAGTTTACTCAAAACACGAAAGGTCAACCCACAATCCACTTTAGTTTGTCCCCTTTTATATTCTCTAAAATCACGGAAGATAGTACACATTATTAAAAAAGAATGGCATCTTATCCAGTCACTCCCCGGTTTTCATGATACCTCTCTCATTGTGGCCCACAAAAGAAATGTCAATCTTAGGAATTTGTTGGTTCCGTCAGCTTTTACTGAACGTAAGAGATTATCTAAATTTAAGGGCCAATATCAGTGTGGTCACTGCTCGGTATGTCTCAATGTTTTGCCCGTAAGGGTTTTTTTTATGCATCCAGATACTCAAAAGAAGTTTTACATTAATGATTTTTCAAATTGCACAACAGCAAATGTAATATACGTGATACAGTGCCCTTGTGGTAAACTTTATGTAGGCAGGACCAATCGTTGTATACGGACACGCATAGTAGAACACAAAAGTTGCGTACGGAGAAAATTAACTGATAAACCCATTGTACAACATTGGCTAGATATGGGACACACTTTGGCTGACATAAAATTCTTTGTTTTGAAAAAAATACAATTGAATTGGAGAGAGGGAGATTTAGTTAAAACTACAGCAAGGTTAGAACAAAAATACATTTTCTTGTTAAATTCCATGGTACCACATGGATTAAACATGGATGAAGATTTATCAGTGTTTTTGTAGTTGGGTTAATCAAAAATTTTTTCCCCTTGGGGTTTTGAAAATTTTTATAAAAAATATTTTTTAATATGCTGTGGTTGACGGACCGTCCTACATCCAATTGTACTTTGGGTCTCAATTTAACAAGTTTTTTATTTTTTTAATCATTTTTTAAAAAATTTTTTAAACATTGTTATTAATATGACTTCCAAAATTTGAATTATTGATTATTTATTGATTATTTATTTATTTATTCATTTTTAAATATGTTTATATTTTGTTTCGATAGGTTCTATATTTTGATTATTTATTTTAGTCCCGTAATTTCCCTTAGGGGTCCCTAATATCATCATTTACAATCTTGTTTATATGTCATCCCCCGATTTTAATAAATGTAAAATTCCTTTGGGCAGCACAAATCTTTTAAACAACAAAGAGCCGCCAGGTTGAATACTTACGTTTTTTCCCGCCAAAATGGCGTTTTAAAAGAAGCACGCATGTGCAATTGACTGCTATGCTATGATCAGTGCGAGGTGCCTGGTTTCATGAAGGTAACGAGTCGACTTCTGGTTCGGACATCCCCTTACATGCAGTACGTTTTTTTGGGGTTTATAGGGGTGTTTTACATTTGTTAAAGTTTGATTCAGTCCCCTAAAATTAATGTGTACACGAGCCTAGTACGTTATTTGTAGCAGCGTATTTTTCAGCAGCACTCCTAATACGGTTACTGTCTCAGATTGAATGCCTTTTTCCCGCCCAAAACGGCGTTTTAAAAGAAGCAGATAAGTGTAGTCAACAGCGATATCAGTACACGGTGTCTGTTTCAGGGCGATTTCTTAGGTGGGACAATTTATCAAATGCGGCAATTTCTAAGTGACAGGGGCAATTCAAGATTATTTTAAGTAGTTTGTTTTGATGGTTCACTGCTTCCCACAACAACGGGTGTATAGGGCAAACACACGTTTTTTTCACATTTATAATTATGCTATCAGCTGATGGCGACTAGTCGCTCATTATCTCCGGTATACAAGTTTTTTACTTTTATTCATATCATTTTCCTTTTATGTTTTCATCCGGTTACGAGAACAATGATTTTACTAGATAGAGCAGGTTTAACGTTGTTTCTTTGCTTAAACATTTGAGCGATGTTTGAGAGCAATGGTTTCACTGCACTCCGTTGTTGTTACGGTCCCTTATTTTTCACGGTAGAAGTTAATTTATAGAACGTATTTCCATCAGTAGCAATTTTTTTGGGGCCAATAATATCACCTTAGGGTAGCTTGTAAAATAGAGCACAAGGAGGATGTATTGTTCTTCTCTCCCCCCCCCCCCCTTTTTTCTTTGATTTTTTTGAAAAAATTTTTTGAAATCTTTTTGAATTTTTACAGCATTGGCTACTCACCTATGGCAGTCAGTACGTGTAAAGTAAGTAGTTTTGGCAAAACTACAAACACATCTTTTACTTCAAACCTAGAAAACTAATAACATCATTACATTAGGACACATTTCACGTTTTTTGCCTCATAATCAAAGTCTCTCTAAGAATAGCAGAACACGGTGTTTTGCATCACAGCACCTAATGAGTTGCATAGAATCTAGTTTAGTTGTACACTGGGCTCTCCCTATTTTATGATGATCCTTAAGTTATGATTTCTTTTGAAAGATCATTTTCATCTTATATTGTCATTGCCAATGTTTAAATTGTCTCTTATATATTTGTTCATTTGTCTATTTCACACACAGTCATAATTGCATCGTGCACTAGAGGCCGGTGGGATCCGTGCCTCTGCTCAGCAAAAAGGTTTCTTTGAATTTAGCTTGGTGCAGTGGTAGGTTGTTTTATTATATTTTTATTTATTCATTTATTCATTTATTTATTGATTTTATTTATTTACATATTTATTATCCTTTAATGGATATGTTATATTTTATTTGAGTTACATTTAACAAATTTTGGTTTTATGTTTTTATAATTTTTTATTGTGAATATTTTATTTTATGTTTTTATAGTACAATATTATACATATGTGTGCAATTTATATATTTTTTATTTATATTATTATTTTTATTTTTATTTTTTAATTTTTTTATTATTTATTATTTATTTTTTATTTTTTACTTATTCATCACTCATTATTTATTTTATTTTTTATTATATTTTACAATTTATATTTAGTCTTTATTTCGAACATTGGCATTAACAATTCACATATTTTTGTTTTTTTAAGCCCACCTTCTCCTTTTCTCCGGTTTTCTCCTTTTTTGTTTTAGTTTTTGTGGTTATAATCAAAAGAGGATTCATGAACATATACACATAGGTGACACATCTCTCTTTTTAAAGTTTTTTATTATTATGTTTTATTATTATTATTATTATTATTATTTTTATTATTTTTATTGTTATTTCCGTTGTTATTAATATTATTATACATAATCCTAATGTAACGTAAATTTTAGTTTTTTAGCAAGTGAGTTATTGCATCATGAGTATTTATATGGTTAATTTTTAATATATATTTATTTATTATTATTTTTTATTTTTACATTTATTTATTATTTATTTGTTTGTTATTATTAAAGTGTTTTAATTATACACGTTTTATAATTAGCTAATTTTTAACATTTTTTAATGATTTATTTGTCTTTTATTCATGTTTACACAACAATTTCTGTTTGCTGTTGGTTTTACATGTATCATGGACTTCCTGCCTCGCACACCAACTCCCTCCATACAGCCTTGAACACTACAGCAAGGATTATTCAAAATGCAAAAAAACGGGACCACATCACCCCAATCCTAAGAGACCTTCACCTCCTTCCAGTGCAAGCAAGAATCAAGTACAAAGCTATCTTACTCATCCACAAAGCAATCCACCACACACAGAACACCTCACTACACCCCTTACTGCCTCGACCATCCCACAACAGATCAACCAGACATTCCTCCAATAACTCTATCGTTGTCCCCCACAAAAGAACCAAGTCCACACAACGGACCTGCAACAGAGTATTCGAACTTTATGCTCCATCCCTCTGGAACTCTCTACCAAATCACATCAAGAACAACGCTGACATCACATCATTTAGGAAATAGCTGAAGACAATCCTATTCCGTGAACACCTTTTTACCACCATGACCTAATACTTAGACTCAACAGGAGTAAATTATGTCTATGTCTACCCAAATCATTAATTGTTGACCTTGGTGATGGCCCCACCCAAAAATTACCCCGTCCTATGTTACGTGTTCCACCGCTTTGACCCGGTGAAAAGCGGGATATAAATGCAGTTAAATAAATAAATAAATAAATGTATATTTTGTAGTGAGCCTATAACCCCTGAAGAAGTGGTATACGAAACACGGCCTGTGTTGGGTTTGGCGCACCTTATCCGTGGATCAATAAAGGTCATTTTGAACCTCCTGCCACGGTTTCTGACTGGTTCTCATCTCTACCACCTCCACTGGGAGACTATTCCACGGATCCACTACTCTTTCCGTAAAGAAATATTTCTGCATATCATTCCTGAATCTCTCTCCCTTCACCCTCATCCCATGTCCCCTCATAGCAGAACTTGCTTTCAATTGAAAGAGGCTCTCTCCCTGAACATTTATGCCATGGAGGTATTTAAACATCTCAATCATATCACCTCTATCCCGCCTTTCCTCTAAGGTGTACATATTAAGATCCTTCAGTCTGTCCTCATATGCTTTATGTTTAAATATGTTTATTAAATCGAAATTTAACAGGGTGAACAAATGAAGAAGCAAAATACAACGTATGTGCAGCCCCATAAAAACAAACTCCTAAGAACATCCAGGACAGAAACAGCCACCCCATCCCACCCCCCCGACAAAAAAAAAACCCCTGTCGTATACAATTGCACCACAGACTAACATCCAACACCCACTGAAAAAAGACAATAACCAGCAGTGCAGCTTCACCCTATCCGTGAGACATCAAGAGGAGGAAAACTTGGAACTCAAGGAGGCGGAGGACTGAGAGACCCAGGAATCCGAGTGGAGTCGAGCCAGAAGGTTAAGAAGAAGCCCAAAATTTTTAGAGATGAACATGTAATAAGCCGTCCCAACGCCCCCCACGTCCACCCCCCCAACCTCACCAGTCCCTAACAGAGCAGCCCGTACAATAATAATGAAAGAAAGGAAAGAAAGAAAAGAAATGAGAGTCCCCCCCAATACAGTACAGCAGTTTAGACCCTCCTCGAGCCGAACTCCCCCGCACCCCCTCCCCCCTCCCCCCAAACCCACCTCCCACCAACCAACCTACCCCCCTCCCACCCACCCACCCAACGACACCGAAACAGACATTCACACCTACCCACATATGCACCCAAACCTACAAAGATACATACACGCCTCCCTAAATACTCTGGGACGTCCCGGGCAGGAGAGGAAAACCCCAAAGGGGAGCAGTAGGGAGAAGGAAAAGGAAGAAGCAAGGGGGAGCATAGTACCCCCCCACCTAATACCCTCTGAGAAGTCGGCGCCGAGTGCCGTCTGGCAAGGACTGTAAGTGTGGGCCCCAACCCTCCAAAAATCTCCCCCAGCGCTGTGGGTGGTCACCCGCCCTACGCCTCTCCATCACCAGCACCAGATGTAACCTAGTTCTCCATTCCCCATAGGTAGGGCCCCGACCATCCACCCATCTGTGCAAAATAGTCATACGAGCCGTCACCAACACCAGACGAATCCAAGACCACACAACACACCCAACTTGCTCCTCAAAGGACTCCTGCCAAATATCCAAGACCACATTCGCAGCGGAGAGCCCCAAACGCATCTGCACACAGCCTTCCAGATATGCCAATACCTTTCCCCAAAAAACCTGAACCTGCGGACACAACCAAAACATATGCCCTAATGTAGCTCTATCCCCTTTACATCGAGGGCAACAGTGCGATCTCCCAATTCCCGCTTTCCACGCCCGGATAGGAGCAAAGTAAAGTCTGCGGAGCAGCTTGTACTGCATGTCTCTGTGCGCAACCACTGCGCTCAACTTCGGGAGGCCTGCCAAACCCTGCATAACCCCCTCCCCATCTATTTCTTCCCCCAAATCTCGAGTCCAGGCAGCCGCCAGAACATCTATCCTGATAGGCGATGCGGACTCCCACAACATTTTGTGGAGCCCCGCTACACCATCCCCCCTCCCTCCTCCCACCAACGCCTCCTCGATGTCAGTATTAACCTCCCCTCGCAGGGCCTCCGACTGGAGACTGTGGATATAGCTACGTATCTGAGCATAGGGAAACACATCGTTTCCCGTTAAAGGATATTGCGTCTGGAGAGCGGCAAACGACTCTATCTTGCCTTCCGCCGTAACCAAGTGTGCCAAATCCACTATGCCAAACCGGTGCCACCGAACAAAACTCACCTCCGTCAAGCCCGGTTGGAATGCCATGTTGCCTCGGCTCGGTAGATAAGGAGAACAATCGGCCCTAAGTGCCCTACTCTGGCAAAAGTACTGCCAAGCTCTACGTATCGGATCGAAAAGCACCGCGCGGGTAACCCGCTCCATCCCAGGAAGCGATGGTGCATGCAGAACATAGCGCAACTGTAATGGGTGCACCAGCTCCCGAAGCAGAGGCAGGGGAGTATACACATCCATGTCCCATAACCAATCCCGAGCATGACGTAAGAGGCAGGCCATATTATATTTTTTAACATCCGGAAAACCCATTCCCCCAAGTGCCCAAGGCTGTCGCAGTATCCCCAATCGCGCCCGGGGTCGCCTACCCCGCCAAAGAAGTTTATTAAGCAACCTATCCATCTTACAGAGGTCCGCACGCTTTAACAGTATGGGCAATGTCTGCAGTACGTAAAGCAACTTGGGAAACAACGTCATCTTATAAAGAGCGATGCGACCCCCCAAAGACAAAGGTAGGTCCCTCCATCTGTCCACCTTGTCCGACAAATCACCGAGATACTTATTAACATTAAGACTGTAAAGATCCGTTAAATCTGCAGGTAAGTAAACTCCCAAATACTTAAAATACCCATCAGTCCACCTGAGCGGGAAGTCACCCCTCCCACTCCAGGAGAACCGCGAGATCTGCGGACCCACCCTGAGCGCCTCTGACTTGTCCAAATTCAATCGTAGACCCGAAGGCCGCCCATAAACCTGAAATAGGTCCAACAGAAAAGGCAATCCCTCCTGCGGTTCTGCCAGATGAACAAGCAAATCATCTGCAAAGGCAGCCACTCGAAATTCGCCCTGGCCCACAGGAATGCCCCGAAACAGAGTAGAGGACCGAATCCGAATCAGCAAGGGCTCCAACGTCAGTGCAAACAGCAATGGGGATAAGGGACATCCCTGACGCGTCCCTTTCTGGATACTAAACTCAGAGGTCAAGTTCCCATTTACCATAATAGCGCCCTTTGGAGCAGCGTACAACAGCCGCACCACCTCCACAAAGAAGCCAGAAAAACCCATCCCCTCCAGGACCTGGTACATAAAATCCCAAACCACCCGATCAAACGCTTTTTCAGCGTCAAAGCTAATCAGCAAAGAGCCCATACCGGCCTTCCGACCCGCACAGATAGAAGTCATAATTCTTTGCAGATTGTACGATGCATGCCTCCCACGCACAAAGCCCATCTGATCCGAATGGATAAGAGCCGGTAAAAACTCCGCCAGTCGATCCGCCATAATTTTGGCCAAGATCTTGATGTCCACATTAAGGAGTGAAATAGGCCGATAAGAGCCCGGAAGAAGGGGATCGCGACCCGGCTTCGGTAAAATCGTAACCACAGCCTTATTGGCTTCATAGGGAAAGCGGCCTCGACGGACCAAGTCATCAAAATATTCCAACATAGGAACCACTACCTTATCCCCTAAAAGTTTATAAAATTCCCCCCGTAGTCCATCTATCCCCGGGGCACGCCCACCCTTGAGCTGCTTAATCCCCAGCTGCACCTCCCGCACCGAGAGAGGTTGATTAAGAACCTGTAAGTTGTCTTCCAATAATTTGGGCAGTTCACATCCCCGCAAAAAGTCGCGACCCTCCTCTGAGTGCGCATCACGCTCTCCACTATACAAATGTTGAAAGAAATCGCAAAAAACCCGCTCGATATCTGTCCACTCCGTCTTAAGAGACCCATCCGGGTGGCGAATCGCCCCGATCTGCCTGGAACCCCCCGCTGGCTTAATCAAAGAGGACAGCAGCTTGCCCGCCCGATTGCCATGGAGGTACAACCGGTACCGATAATACATCAGGGATTTCTGTGCGCGCTGATGAAGTAGAGTTTCTAGCTCCATTTGTAACTCTTGCATTTTTAACTGATTGCCCCTGGTCTTGTTCGACGCCAGCCGCCGCCGGGCCTTCCCCAATTCCCGCTCTAATTGTAAGATATGCCGGTTCAACCGCTTCCGTTTAGAACCATAGTAACTAATAATCTCGCCACGCATCACGGCCTTGCCCGCCTCCCAGAACAACGCAGGGTTAATCTCAGGTTGATCATTAAGCTCAGCATACATCTCCCACCTTTCCCGAATATATTTTTCAAAATGAGCATCCCCAGTAAGCTCCAAGGGGTATCGCCATAACTTGCGCCCTCCTTGTGCTCTCCTCCCCAGCTCTATAATCACCATCGCGTGATCACAAATGACAGAGGGACCCACCCCCGCCCCATAAATCCGACTAAACAACGTCTCCGGTGTCAAAAAATAGTCAATACGGGACCATGTACCGTGCGCCCTGGACATATGGGTGTATTCCCTGTCCCCTGGGTGCAGCACCCTCCAGATATCCAGCAAATGGTAGCCATCACACAACCCTAGGATCTTCTTCGCACTTCTCTGATCTCTATGCCCAGAAGCCGCCGATTTATCCAAGCGCTCATTCAATACCGAGTTAAAGTCTCCACCCATAATAATCTGATAACCAGTAGTATTAGCCACCAAAAGAGCCAGCTGTTGGTAAAAGCGGGCCTCATAGTCATTTGGTGCGTACACCGAACACAAAACCACCTTGAGACCATCCAGGACACCCCAAACAAAAACATACCGCCCCTCTACGTCGAATTCCACTCTCTCCTCCACCCAACCCAGGTGGTTCGCCACCAAGATAGCTACACTCCATTTTTTCCCCAGGGCGGGCGCCCCATACACCGTGCCTATCCGCCCTTTACACAGTTTTGCGTGCTCTACTGCAGATTGATGGGTCTCTTGAAGCATCGCAATATCAATCCGCTGTCGGCGCAATTGTTGCAATACTTTATATCTTTTTATAGGGGAGCCTAGCCCACATACATTCCAGGAAGCCATCCTAATGCAATTATCCATCCCGCAGTCTCCCTAGCATGCTCCCAGGAGAATCCCAGTCACAAATTAGAAGCAGGGGCCCCCCCAGCCTAGGACCCCCCCTCACCACACCACCCATACCGGACTCAAACACACCACCAAACCAATGGTCTCGAAGCTCAGTCTCTACCCCAAGGGTGCAGCCACTGCTACGTGTCGTCCCCTCCCCCTGCCCCCCCCACCCCCTCCCAGCCCCCCAGCCCCCCAGCCCCCCCCCCCCACCCTTTACTCCCGAATCGCCCAACCCCTCCTAGCATCCTATTCCACATCCTCTAATCCCAATCTAGAGGCCCCTCCACACTTCCGGGACACGCAGAGCCCCCCCGCTCCCCAACTACCCCTCCCATGCTTCCCCTACCCAGCACCAACACAGCAACCCAGAGGCCTCATGGTGTACTATGCTCAGATGCACCTCGAGCATCACATACAGCCCACCTAGAGCTCATACCCCCCTCTTGCCTCCAACAGCGCTCCATCCCACTGCACCACAGCCCCGGGTCTCAAAGTCTCTCAGCAAAGCCCAAAACAGGCACTCACCACCTGAGGCAATGAGTAAAGTGGCAAAAAATAAAAATAAGAGTAAAAATAACAAAATAATAAAATAATAAAAAAGTTAGAACCCAAAGGACAGGAGTCAAGAGTGTGAGGCCCGTCCAGAGCAAGGCGGCGGCCAGCCACCCAGAACAATTGGTCCCCCCCTGGCTATCCCCGATGACCCACCCCCCACTCACCATTCCCAGGCCTAATAACCACGTACAAATATCAGAACAAACTTCTTTAACAAAACATTGTCAAACAGCACTAATAATCAACAAAACAATCACAACCGTGTGCCAGGACACAGGGCCGCCAAACAATCTGGGGCATATGCAAGGCAGGCCCTGCTTTCCACCCCAGCCCCAAGTCCAACAGTGTCCATTGCACAAGGAAGCACAGAGCCGTCCTGCAGCCAACCCTGGCTGGATTCTCACCATAGCAGGTAAAGAGAGGCAACTTCATCGGCGCTGTCGGCAGTATTCCAAGGCTTCCTCCGGAGTCAGAAACAGACGTTGCACCCCATCACAGTCCACTTTCAATCGTGCGGGGTAGGCCAACGTGAAGCGAAGGCCCTTCTCCACTAGCAAGCCACAGACTTCCTTGTAAGCCTTCCTGCGCAGCGAAACTCCCGCAGAGTAATCTTGAAAGATTAAAACACCAGTTACTCCATTTCGGCGCTGCTGTCGGGCCGCCCGCAGAACTCCCTCTTTCTGAGCCGCATTAAGGAACCGGGCAATTACTGCCCTCGGCCCGTTGTCCCCGGCCCGGTAGGGCCCCAAGCGGTGAGCCCTTTCCAGGACGATCGCCCCCAGCTCCCCGTCCACCGGCAAGTTCTCAGGGATCCATTTTTCGAGGTAGGTGCGCAGGTCCATCTCCTTCATCGATTCGGCAATACCAATGAACTGCAAATTATTTCTCCGGCTCCGGTTCTCCAAATCCTCGATCTTGTCCGCCTGCTTGGTTAACAGCTCCTCCAACTTTTGGATCCGAACAGAGGCCTGAGTATGCCCGTCCTCCAGCGTGCTTATGCGCTGCTCGGCCTGCTCCACGCGTCCATTGAAGTCCGTGACTGCCTGTGCCACAGCACTTATTTGAGCTGCCAAGCCCCCGAAACGATCTTCCAGCGCTGCCACCACCGCTTGGGAGACTTCTGCCACCATCGAGCTAGGTGCACTTAAAACTTGGCCTTCCACTCCATTCTCCGCCATCTTGGCATCCACTCCCCGAGGCCTCTCCTTGGCAGATTTTGTTGCCATAGCCTTGTTCTGCCTCGATATCAGCACCGCTGCTGCCCCTTCAGTCGCAAAGCTTCTCGGCCTTCCCCAGAGAAGAACTGGTAATGAAGATTCAGTAGATTAACACTGATGGGGAGGGAGCAGGCTCCGGAGCTAAGAAAGACACGTCTTCCCTAGCCCACCATACCACCGGAAGTCCCTCATATGCTTTATAATGAAGACCACTAATCATTTTAGTAGCCATCCTCTGCACCGACTCCATCCTGTTCACATCCTTTTGAAGGTGCGGTCTCCAGAATTGCACACTATACTCCAAATGAGGTCGCACCAAAGACTTATACAGAGGCATTATCATCTCCTTTTTTCTGCTAGCCATTCCTCTCCGTATGCACCCAGGCATCCTTTTAGCTTTTGCCGTCGCCTTTTCTACCTGTTTAGCTACTTTAAGATAATCAGACACAACCACGCCTAGGTCCCGCTCTTCTTTAGTGGACAAAAGTACTTCACCCCCTATACTATATTGCTCCCTTGGATTGCTGCAGCCCAAATGTATGACCTTACATTTTTTAACATTAAATCCCAGCTGCCAAATTCTAGACCGTTCTTCAAGCTTAGCTAGATCCCTCCTCATGTTATCTACACCTTCCTGGGTGTCTACTCTATTGCAGATTTTGGTATCATCCGCAAAGAGGCAAACCTTACCCGACAGCCCTTCCGCTATATCACTAACAAAGATGTTAAAAAGAATCGGACCAAGGACAGATCCCTGGGGCACACCACTGGTAACATCCTTCTCCTCAGAGTGAGCTCCATCTACTTGTACTCTTTGTCGCCTCCCACCCAACCAATTTCTAACCCAAGCAGTAACTTTAGGGTCCATCCCTAGGGTGCTCAGTTTGTTTATAAGTCGCCTTTGAGGAACAGTGTCAAAGGCTTTACTGAAATCTAAATACACCACATCTAGGGCTCTCCTTCGGTCCAACTCCTTGGTTACCCAGTCAAAGAAATCAATCAGATTTGTCTGACAAGACCTGCCTCTGGTGAATCCATGCTGCCTCGGATCCTGTAATCCGCTGGTCTTGGATCCTGTAATTCATAGCTTATTCATAGTTCTGATGCCCTTCGATGGGGCATTAGGAAGGTGCTATGTCACAGAAACCATGCTCTTCAGGACCTAAGGAAATGGAAAAGCCTTAGATTTACAGACCCCTTGCAGATGGGGTGTTCCTGAGGTTCCTCACCACCAGCTGGACTGACAGCTGTAGAGAGGAGGCCACTTGAAAAAGCAAGGTCATCAATTCATCCCTCCTGAATTGCCAGACAAGGAGGGCATTTTCCTACTCCTTCTCCTGTGACAGCTCGCTTTCATCCAGTCCAGGGTACTTTCCTGAAATGACCGCAAATTCAGGCTCCTAGGAGAGCTGCAAGTCACCAGATGCCTCCCACCACCAAGGATGCTTCCTAGATACATTTGAGACTTGGGACCAGTTGCTCTTTTGGTGAGGAACATGAACCAGTATGAGCTGAAGGTCGGGGAGTCTCCTGAACCTCACTTCCATTGCTCAGCCAGAAAGACTATGCTTGTTGAAAGAATAAAAAGTCATCTGGCATTGAGAGTCCAGAACCAGCAGGCCTGCTTCCCTCCACTGCCACCTGTCTCTCATTCCGCAAACCTGTCTGGGGAAAAGGAAAATGAAAGGAGCACTCAGGATTTCATTAGGTCATATCCAAGGCTTTCCCAGACTCCAAGCCCAGAGTTTGAGGGGTGCTTTTCATCTCAAGACCCACTGCCATCTGTTCCTAGAGGTCATTTGTGCAACACTCACTAAAGGAGTCCATGGGCCTGGCTCGATCTTTGCCAAAAACCAGGCAGCACTTCTTCTGGGCTGACATGTGACTCTTCCTACCATTCAGAGCAGGAGTGACAACCAAATTTGGATGTGTAATTTTGCATTTTGACATCTGCTGGATGATCTACACAGGTAAGCTTACACCTGCACAACAGTACAGCTCTTACACATGTGTGGCCACAGGTAAAAGTGCACTACGTAAAAGCAGAGAGAATTAGCACACAAACTTAAGTGTACGCCAGACCCAACAACAAACCATGCCAATGGGAAGGTCAGGCTTTCTCCCCTGGCTGTATCTGCATAGGTAGGCAGAAAGAGGTCAAAGGATGCACTTACCCCTGAGGAGCCCAGGACCACAGAAGGTGCTGGGGTCAGGCTGCTCCCATGTGCTCAGCTCACATATCTTCTCTCCATTGCTGTCTGGAGGCTGCTCTGGGAGGCCAAAGAGGGAGGGGGGTGTGAGAAGCTGGCACCCTCAACCTATCAACAGGATGGCCCTTTTCTCCCCCTTCACATGGGAAATTCAAGCAGGGTATGGCAAGATACGCTCTGGAGATGCATGCTGTCAAGCTCCACTGGATCATTGGCACCCCTTCGGATGGCTGCTCAGGAGCCAATCCGCTTCTAAAACAGAGCTGCATAATTTTGCATCCACTGTCTGCAAGAGACAGAGAAATACTGAAGTTTATGTTTATTTTGATATACTGCCTTAGATGCATCAGCTCAGATAACAGTGATGATGGCACTAGATGTTTCTAGCTTATTCTCCATCTCCACCTTTGCTGACAATGGGACACAACTCACTTATATGAACTGATCTAACAGGACGAAATGGAATATTTGTTCAAGGCAGGGAGGAGGGGAATGTGGTGGATGTGTTGAACTGGAGGTAGTGGAGACAAGGAAAGAAGGCATGGGACAAACACAGAAGATCTCTGAGGGAAAAGAAGGGATTGTAGAACTTAGTAGGTGGTGAGAATGGGCAGACTGGATAGGCTAGGCCTGACATTCAGCCACCAGTATTAATATTTGGATAGACAGATAGTGGGGAAGCTAACCAGACAGCGGTGATATGCTGCCGCTACCCGGTTAGCTACAGCGGAAAAAGTTAGACGAGTCTATCAGGTGCCTAACTTTCACTGCCATGGGATTACCAGCTAGCAGCAGAATATTGACACTAACTGGAATTCATTACCGGAGGATGTAGTAAAAGCTGTTAGCGTAGCTGGGTTTAAAAAAAGGTTTAGACAAGTTCCTGGAAGAAAAGTCCATAAACCATTACTAAGGAGAGCCAGGGAAATCCACTGCTTACCCGGGATAAACATAGTGGAATCTGTGTACCTTATGTCATTAAATCTCTTTCTCAGGCTGTCCAGGTCCCTGTTTGGTCCCCCTGCCTGGGCTATGGCCTCCTGCACCTCCTCCCACACGTGTGTACATGTTGCCACAGTGGTGCTGTTGCTCTGACGGCCATAGAGCACCTCATACCGCTCCAACACACTGGCCAGCAGGATGTGGTTTTCTTGCTGACTGAATCTCACAGCCCTCCTCTGTTCCTCAGCTGGCACCAGTGTACGCCTTCGTTTGGCACTGGGTGGCCCCTGGGTGGGCTGGGACACACCCGATGGGCCTGCAGCCACCGCCAAATGCCCAACACTCCCTGCCATCTCTGAGTCCTGCTGAACAGGTGCCCCCCTCCCTCCTGCCATGTCCTGCTGCTCCTTCTCCCTGCCCCCTGTGCCCTCTCCCTCCCTGTCACACATCCCTGTTCCTCGGCTCCTCGCCCCCTCGCCCCACCTCTTCTCCCTGCTGCCTGCTCCTCAACTCTGCTGCTGTCTCTCTAGACTGCTCTTCGCCTCCCCTCCTCTCTCTCTCACCTGCTTTGCCACACACCTCTCCACAACAAACCTGCCTGACACGCTCCACCACCACTCACGACCCAACCACTCTCCACGACCCACCTGCCTCCAACACTCTCCTCGCTTCACCAACAATGCACGCCTTCTCTCCCTCGCCTACACAAACCCCTCAATGGGAACCAGGTGTGCAGGTATATTTATAGGTTATTTTATGTTGCGCATGTGCTGCAGCGCAAGCGCGTCTGCTGCGTGCATTGCACATGCACCACAGCGCAATTGCGTCTGCTGCGTGCACTGCGCAAGCACCGCAGCGCAAGCGCGTCTGCTGTGTGCATTGCGCATGCACCACAGAGACATGGAAGTTGCGCGCGCGGAACCCCATGTTACACATGTGCTGTGCGTGACCGTGAGGCTTGGCGCATGCGCCTAACTCACGCAGCACATGCGCATATGTAACATAGTGTCCCGCACGCAAAGCTTCTGCGTATCTGTGGCGCATGTGCAACATGCGCAGCAGACGCGTTCGCGCCAAGGCGCATGCGCAACGTAAAATAACCTATAAATACACCTACACACCTGGTTCACGTTGAGGGGTTTGTGTAGGCAAGGGAGAGAAGGAGTGCGTTGTTGGTGAAGCGAGGAGAGTGTTGAAGGCAGGTGTGTCGTGTAGAGTGGCTGGGTTTGTGAGTGGTGGTGGGGTAGTGTGGCTGGGTTGGTGTGTGGTGAGGGAGGTGTGTGGCTAGGTTGGTGAGCTGAGTGTCTGTGTTGGAGTGAGTTAGAGGAGTTGGAGGGGTGGAGTTTATGGCAGGCTTTGTGGTTGCTGCATGTGCAGTGGGAGATGAGCAGGGGCTGCGGTTGCCTGATAGGGGAGATGGTGTCCATGGGGCTGAGGTACAGGGCATGGGTTTAGTCCCACTGCAACACAGACCTGCAGCTGTGGGGGCAGGCCAGGCAGGGGCTGTGCCGGCATGGCGCAGGAGGCGTGCAGAGTTGCAGACTCGCCAGCCTCACCTCTACAGGCCCAGGGCCCAGCTCCAAGGCATGCGTGAGGACCAGGTCATCTCCTTCTACCGCCTGAGCACGGGGGCTATTAGGGAGCTCTATGAAGATCTAAGACCTGACCTCGAGCCCCTGACTGGTCGGTCACATGCCATACCGGGTTTGGTCAAGCTCCTTGGTGCCCTACATTTCTTTGCCTCTGGCTGTTTCCAGTCATCTTTGGTTGCAGTGGGTGGCATGAACCACCTGACCTTCTCACACTGTCTCCACCAGGTACTGCATGCCATGATCAGCCAGGTGGGGAATTACATTGAAATTCCCAACACTAGGCAACAGTGGAGGACCCTGAACCAGGCCTTTGAGGCGCTTTCCGGGATACCACACGTGATGGAGCTATTGATTGCATACATGTTGCCCTGGTCCCGCCCAGAGACAGGGAGGTAGTGTTGTGCAACTGCAAACACTACCATTCCCTGAATGTTCAGGTTGTATGTGATGCAAATATGCATATTCTGAATGTGGTCCCTAGGTTTGCAGGGTCCACCAGGGGGAGTATTAGTGCCATTATGTATGTGGCTATAGAAAAGCCATGCAGTGCAGTGTTGCATATTTTCAGGCAGACAGAGATGATTCAAGGCCAGTTCAGCAAGGTGTAGGTTACAGTAGGCAAGCCAGGAGCTGATTGGGGGGGGGGAAGGAATTTGGGTTTTAGTTGTGTTTTCAGGGAGGACTGGGGAGATATAGCTGATGACAACTAGATATAAACCACAAGCCTCACCTACAAGCTGGGTATGTGTGTAGAGGAGGAGAGTGCAGTCCAAAACAACACCTACATTGCGGACCCTAGAGAGAGGATGTTTTGGCCACACACACAAAGACGCTCTGATGGGAGGGGAGGGTTTAGGTGCACATATAGGATATCCATGCTTTGCAATTAACAATTTCACACAGTGGGATGACATGCAGCCATAATGTCAGGTGGCAACTGGACATCGGGGTGTGGTTTGGCAGACATAACTCAGGCTTGGAGAGATAAATTTGCAACTCATCAGCACAAAGCTGTTAATGTAAGTCAAGGTATGAGATATACACACCAAGAAAATGTATATGGACAGAGGATAAGGATGGAGCCCCTGCATATTTCCCCGTGTAACAGGAACTGACAGCGGTGTAGCAGACGACATTGAGACACCAGATCACACACTGAAGGGGCATTGGGAGCGATATGGGGGACACAGGATAGTACTGCGTGCTTAGAGCAAAGCAGGGACACGGTAGGAAGGAGATAATTGTGTTCCACATTTTTTACAACAACAGAGAGGTGAGGAAGGGGACAGACAGAGTACGGACCCTTGTTTGCCACACACACTTCAGTGATAACTTTAACATAAAACAAATCTGTACAGTGTGATGGGGAACAGTCAGTCTGTTAAGGATCTTGGGGGGTCTGGGAGCTGAGGATGTGAAGGTGCAGTGTGTGTTGCAAAACTCCAACATGACATATGTATGTTTCTCTTGTGTTTCTCAATCCACAGGACATACTTGGTGACCCTCCTGGTGCTGTGGTGCATTGGCAGGTGACTGTACGTCATCCAACATGCAGTAGTCTGGGGTAGGTGGACCTACAGCTACTTTGTCTGTGACGACAGTCAGGGGGAGCACATGTCTGCAGTGATCTGTCATAATGTACATATGTTGTTGTTCACCTCTTTTCCCTGCACCCCCATACCCCATATGTTGATGTTGGCACACATATCCACATGTGTTCCACATGTGTTCCTGGCCAGTTTGTCTTCTCCAACACTGTTTCTGGGACACGTCCAACAGAGCTGCATGTGTGTGCAGGTCCTAGGTGTTTGGGTGGTGGAATGCACGTACACCCTTCCCTAACATTTCAGCATCAGCCAACAGCAGGGTATCATTGCATTTAACAGGCCTTTATCTCCACTAATCTCCAATTGTGCACATACAGGCCGTATGCTACTGCTGGCACGCTCACCTTAGCATACTGTGTGGGTGTGTGTTTTTGGGTTGGCTGTGTGATGATACAGCGTGCAGGCATTTTGCATTATCATGTGGTGTGAGGGGACTGTGCACCTGGGGAGCGGTGGTGACTGTGCTATCTCTACCTTACTGCTGTTAACCTTGTGGACATTGTGAACATGTGTTGTGTGTTGTGAGCTGACCTATCTCTTGTGTGCTGACAGACCACTGTGCGACAGCATTTGTATATCACAGATATCGCCATAACGTGGACATGCATCAACAGTGGCTGGACATGGGGACATGGTGACTCTACACATTTCGATGACATCTTCTCCCTTCACTGTGACGTGTCATGGCCTTGGAGAGCCTCAGGGGATCCCAAACATACACTTGCTGCAAACACACGGTAGGTTGCACCTTTGGTCTTTTGTGAATTACATCAGCCTTTACATGTTAATGATTTACTGTTTGTCTCATAGACATTTCCTGTTGGGTCTCTGTACACGAACGCTGATGCACATGGGGTGGAGCTGTGAAATGCCTTTGTAATATGGGCATGGACATGACCATATCCATGTTGACACCCTCGTCTGTGGTTCCAATTCACAATGTCCCCATCATGCAGTGTGTTCTGTGTTGTGATCATGTTATGTTTGCCTGTGTGACGTTTCCGTACGTACATATTGATGTTTTACTTTCTGCAATTTGGGCTGATGTTGCAAGCAGCATACCACTACATTGTTTATCCTCTTCTGACACAGGGCAGTGAACACACAAAGCACATCTACTACAGTGCATCCGGCGTCACCATCACCCACCTGTTGGAGGACACAACACCACCATGGAACTATCCCTGGGAAATGGTGCCATAGGATGTTTGACACCCCTGCGAGTGGGACACATGCCTAGGATGGACAGTATTATTGTTGGACTGCTACTTTGGACATGACAGGCCTGTCCAACACACCGTTGCTGCTGTGCTCTGGCTGGGTGTCGTGTTCATCACAGGTGACACACATGACCTTTCCAGTACTGTGGCATATTGGGATGTCACACTTGACTATGCATGCCCAGGGTTTCAAGGACAGTTGTAACATTACTTGTTGGATTGCAGACACCCTTTGCACTTTAGACACTGTGTACTGGTCCCCACGTTTGCAGCAGGGACTGACATTGTCACTGTATGTTGTACATCCTTCTGACATTGTGTTGTTGTGTTTTGCCCATGTGTGTGACATGGAACACAGGATACGCTCATCTCTTTGCTTCAACATGAGCATACAGCCATGCGTGTAGCACAGGGGGAGCAATGGAGAGGTCCTCTTGTCCATGTCCACCTAGCCGCCACTTGGACATGACACTGTATTTGCCACTATACCACTTTACTGCACACCAACATCTTGGATTGATGTTTGCAATCACCAAGGGTGTTACAGTGCATGTGTGGCACCAGTGTATCATGTTTCAACGTACACGGTGCATGTGCATGTGACTGACTATGCTGGTGCAACAAAGCAGGTTGCATTATGGCTTCTGTGTGGGTTACTTTAACATGTTTGACCTTTCTTTCCATCTCTATATACAGGTTATTGTGTCTGTTTACTGTACAGACGTGACGCTCTGCATTGATTTACAAACCTAACATTGCATGTCTCTACAGTCCTATTTATCCCCTGAGGTAACGACACTCACATTGCCCTGTTTTATTTGGAGTGCGGCAGTGTGAGTGTTGTCACAAGGTAGACCCAATGGAGCCGGAAGAAATGGAGATTAGCAGAGAAGATCAGGCAGAACCTGATGATATAAACAAAAAGCTGTCAAATAGTTGCTATAAGCAACCACGGTACACGTGGGAGAAGGGTAAAAAGACACACCCAGTCAGCATGGGAATGGAGTTTGAATTACCCGATAGGGATCAGCTGAGAGGGGGTGGAACCCGGGGACAGATACATAAGGCACACTCACAAGTAGTGAGGGAGAGTGAGCAAGGACAGAGGTGGAAGCAACAGCCTCAGACGTGGGAACGAAAGGAAAGAGAAAGAGATATAGTGAGCCAATCTCATCTCCAGGACCAGAGTTGGTGGAAGGAGGGAAATGAAAGAGTGAGTCAGCAAAATATACAACAGGACAGCGTGAATGAGGCTGAGGACTGTGTGAATACACGTGGAGGTCAGCTGCTGAATACAGAGTGTGTGGGTGAAAGCCAGAAGAAATGGGGGAGGAATCATACTGCAGGTAACAAAGCATTCAAAGCTGAACAGGGCTGTTTTACACCTGAATGGGCTAAGTTCAGGGTTAACCGGAGAAGCCAGCCAAGAGCAGACATAAGGGGAAAAGGAAACAACTTCTTTCCTTGTACTAACAGCTACAAGAGAAAGGAAGATTTCTTACCTTTTGAAGCACCTAATTCTGCTAGCAACTTTAAACTCCCAGATTTCTCCCGAGTGCCGTTGCCAGCACTGCAATCTCCTACAGCTGAGCCAGAAGAATTAACCCTTAGCCGGTTAAGGGCAGGACACAAGCTGTCTAATACTGAGGCCAGTGTATATGGGCAGTTACCTTATGGTTTCCCTCAGGGAAAGTGCTCTTATAAACCACTTTCAAGAATATATGGTAATTACCAGCAGAGCTTTAGCTCAGAACCAGGAAGTAATCACATACCTGACGTGACCAGCCAGTTTGAGGCCAGCAGAACAGCTGACACAGAGAACGTATGTACAAATGATTATCATTTAATGCAATGTGATATTCCTAATGTGCAAGGAAGTCCTGAGCCAATGGAATGCTCTTTAATGGTAACTGAAGAAGAAGAATTCTCACTCAGATAAGGGAAATATATGCAACAGGAGGTTTAAGCAGTAAACATGTTAATTGGCAGAAGTTCCCTTGGTTAAAAGTAAAACCTGGTTGCTTTGAGGCAGCAAAAGAAAAGGTTAAGTGCTCACAAGGAGAACTGTTTAAGTACTTTTCTTTTGATGAAGTTTAAGCTGAAGAAAGCAGTTTTTGTTCTACATTTGTTTTCTGTTATTTGCCAGAGTGGCTTTGTTATTTTGTTTACCAAGAAAAGAATACCCTCATTGGACGGGGAATAAAGCCCTGGATTTGAAGTTTGAACTGTGTGCTTGAATTGATTATAAAAGGACGGTACAACTACCACCCACAAAGGGCCAGGCAAGGCTATTTGCCGTATACACAGAGCCAGGAGGAGGTATTAACCTGTAGTACCAGTCTCCATCGGAGGGGCCCGATGAGGGTGTGACAGTGTCCATTTTCTTCCTTCATTTGTGCATTCCATGTACCGTGATATATGTGTAAGGACACTGTATCCACACCAACCAGTGCAGGGGGACCTTCTGCATAGTGTTATCTCTGCATGTTTCTGAAGATGGTTTCATTTGAAGTCTCTGTGTTCATGTGCCTCTGCTACCTGTTAGCATATCCTCATTGTGCATTTGACGATTGTTTAGGGTTACAATGTTGCAGCTCTGATTCCTATATCAGGCATTATGTGACAGCTGTAACATAAATTTCGATATGTGTGTTTACACTTTCTTACTTTTAACAACATATGCTGTTTCATTTGTGTGCCTCCTGTGTTGGCAGACAGATATGCTTTAAAGAACAGATCATGATTGATGTGTGTTGGGCCCTCATCATGCACCGCCTACTGTCTACATGCACACATATGTAACTAACACATTTGGGGCATGCAGCAGCATGTGGGGGGTGTGGGCCTAATGCATACTGCACACCATGCACCTGATGCACATTATCTCTCCTGCCCATCATCTGTAGATGGGTCAGTGACGTTTCTGTAAGATGTGGGTTGCTGCCCTGCAAAATGTGTTTTCTGATTTTCACCTGGGATCCATTCACCTTGATATTATGATAGGCAGTATCTACACTATCTGTGATGATTAACCAAAATAAAAATATGTGTTTGACGTACATTTGTCTCTGCTGCTGCTTGATCACACTGACACTTATATTTAGTGATTTCCTGGTCATGTACATGGACCACCTGTGCTCACATCCTTGTATGGTGCCAGCTGTCTATCTGCCAGCCGTTTGCCACATCACTGGGTGTTACAGGTGCCCATACACACCTTCCCTTTAAGGTACTATTATTGCATTGTGCTCATTGTGGTTGTTTGGGATAGTGGTTACAAACATGTGTTATAACACCATAGGTTGCAGGTTTGATCCCCACATGGGGTTTACTTTTTTTTTTTCTGTTGTGCTAACCTGACCATTAGATACCTGCAGGTTCCTCACGTATGCACACACCCTTCCATCTCTTCACTGCACACCAAAGTGTGCCCTCTGTGCTGCCTGTCCATCACATATTAGCTGTTACATATGTCTCTGTCTTTATAGTGTTTACATGGCAGTCCACTTGGGGGATTGGCATTGCAGTGGTTTAGCTGGTCTGTGGCACACCTGTTTGCAGGTTCAATTCTCTCCTGTTCCATATTTTGCCCTGCTCCACAGAGCATCCCCTGCCGCCCTTTGGGTTTAGGTTCTTTCCTCTTTTGCATGCTGTATCCACTGCATAATATTTCATTGTGTGTGTGCATGTAGTTATATGTGGCTCTGGTCCCAATTACAGACTGTGATCTGATCTGTACACACCAGATCTGCATGTGCATTTCATCATGGTTACTGTTGGAGGTTTGCCTATCCTGACAGACAGCAGGCTTCTTGTGTGATGCCCTGCAGTATTCTTGTATGCAGCCTTTACTAACGACCTCACGTTGGTGGTGTGGCCTACCGGTTTGTGCATTGACATTTGTGCTAATGATCATAGGTTTGATTCCTCTCTGTTCTCTTTCATTTGTATGCCTGTCCTGCACAGCTACTTTTCATTCTTGTGACAGTCATATCTGTGCAGATCTGTACTGTTAGCACATTGTACCCTTATCACAGTTTCCAACCATCCTTCTGTCCATCTATGTGTGTCTGCCAGCTGTGTGCCGTCCTACCCTGATGTGCATGCTGCTACCCCATGTCCTGCACTGCTACACATTTCTTCATTGCAGCTCTCCCTGGTTGCCTCTCCTGTGTGTGCTGTGCATGGCACTGCTACTCCTCTGTCCTCCTGTCATTACACCTATCCTGCCACCTCTACCTCCTCTTGCTGGACACGTCTTCCCATCCTCTGCCACACACTGTCATTGTTGCATGGTACATTACCATCACCCTGTGCATCGCTACAGCTACCCCCGATATGTTTGTCCATTTTCCCAGCTGCCACATGGGCTGGACGCAGATATGTCTGGTCCATCAGCTCAGATCTACTTCCTTCCATTACTTGTGCATTGTCCTTACTTGTTGCTCTGTGCAGTGTTAGGATTACCATCACCCTGTGCATCGCTACAGCTGCCGCCGATATGTTTGTCCATTTTTCCAGCTACCACATGGGCTGGACGCAGATTTATCTGGTCCATCAGCTCAGATCTACTTCCTTCCATTACTTGTGCATTGTCTTTCCTTGTTACTCTGTGCAGTGTTAGGGTTACATCTGTGTTTGGCCCATACCTTTCTTGCTTTTCAACTTGGGGGACCTTACTGCCCTTGGCCAACATTTTTTGAGTCACCTATACATCCTTGGGGCATCTTAAGCCACACCTTAGATTCAGCCAGCTTATGGGGTGCCTACTATGGTGCCTTGGGAGTTGACAACCTTTCAACATGACCTCTGGGGCACATTATAACCCACCTTGGCTGACGTGGTGGTTTAGGATGTGCCTTCTGGTGTACCCTAAAAGGTGCATTAGTTTATGGCACTGGGGTGCAGGTATTTTTAGCTAGCAGCACAGATTGTTGGACTGTTTCAAGCAGGAAAAGGAATTGCCTCAGACAGCCTTACTCATTAAGCCCACTGGGGGATTGAACTCATGACCCCTGTTTCATCAGTCATTGTATTAACCAGTGTGCTACACCTCTATTGCTGTGATTGCAGGTCAGCATGCGAAGTTAAGGTTAACGCGCGGAAACGTGCGCGGCTCCCTCTATCACACGGTAATGGACACGGCGCACTTTATCGCACAATAACCTGCGATTGCTACCTTAAGACCGGAACGCCCACTCCTTATATGGCATCCTTCACATTATCGCTGCAACTAAGGTCGAGAACATAAAGACGGTTTAGTAAACATACCCCTAAGTTTTTCCAAATATAGATACCTGTATTCTTCTCTCTGTGATCTCTTGTATTTCAAGAAGGCCTCCCTCTTATTCTTCACCTTTTCAGCTACTTCTTTCGAAAACCATAGCGGTCTCCTTTTCCTTTTATTTACTAGTTTAACAATAAGGTTCATTGCCCTTAAAATATCCCTTCAGTTTTGCCCACTGTTTTTCTACATCCCCCAGCTGTTCCCATCCTGCTAACGACTCCTTGAGGTATTGGCCCATCTTGGCAAAATTAGTCTTTGTAAAGTCTAAGACCCTTGTTTTTGAATAGATTTTATCAGCCCTAGTCCTAATACTGAACGACATCATCTGGTGATCACTGGATGCGAGATGATCTCCCACTATACAGTAACATCAGAGACACTTAAACACCTAGTCCAGTATGACCCTTTCACATGTGAATTCTGTTACCAGTTGCCTGAATAGTTCTCCCTGTAGAGAATCTATGATCTCCTTACTTCTAGATGATACTGCAGCAGGGATGTTCCAATCAACATCTGGTATATTGAAATCCCCTATCAGTAGGTCCTGCTCCTGGCCCTTCCTCTGTGAACACAGAATAAAGCATAGTTACTCACCTGTAACAGGTGATCTCCAGGAACAGCAGGAATTTAGTCTTCACATATGGGTATCATCGGTACCGACGGAGCCTGCGTGGGAACGCTCCCCAGCATCCAATTAGGTAGCTTTTGGGAGCATCCCACAGCACCTGCGTGCTGCCTTCCCGCCTTTCCCAACTGCCTCTCTTCAGTTGAGTTTAAAGCTGAGACAAAGAGAGAAAGAGAGGGAAAGAGAAAGATAGAGAGATACAACTCCTAGGGGAGGTGGGTGGGTTGTGAAGACTAAATTCCTGCTGTTCCTGGAGATCACCTGTTACAGGTGACTAACTATGCTTAGGGTTGCCAACTTTTTCACCGAGAAAAACCCGACACCTGTGGCTCGCCATGCTCCACCCATTCTCCGCCCCTAGTCCCACCCCTGCCCCGCCCCAGCCCCACCCACAAAAATTACCGAGGATACGTGTAGGCTAACTTCCTTGGTCAGATAATAATTAAACTGGGAACCCCAAAATCCAAACATGAAATGTACAACACTGGAGAAATAAAACTATAAAGTAATGTCCTCTTGCACTAAACAAAAACGCAAAGATGTTAGCAATACACACTTCCCAGACCAGACATATTCCAGTTAATAAATTCAAAATAAAAAGTATTTTTCTACCTTCTGTTTGGGCGTTTTATTTTTCAGTTGCAATTGCTCCAGTCACTTTCTTCTGGTTTCTTCGTGTCTTCTGCGAGCTATCCATTTGTCCTTTCTTCTCTTTTAGATGTTTTCCATTCTCTATCTATTTCTGCTTTAACATACTGATTGTTTCCCTTTTGCTCTTTCCCCCAATTCTTTCCTTATTCCTTTATCATCCGTTTAAATTTCACCCTTCCATTCTCAAGCCCCTCTTACTCTCCCAATATCGGCCCATCATAGACTTTTCTTCCACACAATATATTTTTTCCCCTCTCCATTCTCATTCCCCATCCATTCTAGTCCTCCCCCCAAATCAATTCTCTTATAGTTCTAGGCCCACCCAGCATCCACTCCCTTCTAGTCCCATTCTCCCATGCCCCACATCAGCCCATTTCCAGTCCTATTCCAGCTCTTCATCAGCCCATTTCCAGTACTAGCCCTCACATCACAGGCCATTTCCAGTCCTAGCTCCCCCCCCCCAATCATAGCCCATTTCCAGTCCAAGTCCCCCATCACAGCCAATTTCCAGTCCTAGGGCCCCCCCCCACCATCACAGCCCATTTGCAGTCCGAGTCCCCCCGCACCATCAGCCCATTTGCAGTCTGAGTCCCCCCGCACCATCACAGCCCATTTGCAGTCCTAGTCCCCCTAATCAAAGCCTATTTCCAGTCCAAGATCCCCCTTCCTCCACCATAGCCCATTTCCCTTCCAAGTCCCCCCCCCCCCCCATAGCCCTTTTCCAGTCCAGGTCCCCTCCACCCCAATCACAACCCATTTCCATTCCATGCCCCCCCCATAACCATTTTACAGTCCAGGTCCCCCCCCATCACAGCCTATTTCCAGTCCAAGTTTCCCCCCCCCCCCCTCCATAGCCCTTTTCTGGTCCAGGTCCCCTCCATCCCCATCACAACCCATTTCCCGTCCATGTCCCCCCCCGCCCATAACCCTTTTCCCGTCCAGGTCCCCACCCCATCACTGCATATTTCCAGTCATTGTCCCCCCCCCCTTAGCCCTTTTCCTGTACATGTCCCCCCCCCTTTAGCCATTTTCCAGTCCAAGTCCCCCCCTTAGCCCTTTTCCAGTCCAAGTCCCCCCCTTTTGCCTTTTCCAGTCCAAGCCCCCCCCCCTTAGCCCTTATCCAGTCCAAGTCCCCCCCCCCCTTAGCCCTTTTCCAGGAGAGTTAGGACAGAGACCACAGAACCACGCCCTAGGGGGCAGGACTCATGTTCCAAAAGCTCACATTTAAGAGGAAGCAAGCAAGAGTCAGGAGGAAGCTTATCTGCTAGGAGCTTACCTGTAAGAAGCTCAGCTGCTAAAACCTCGTCTGCTTGGAGAGCTACTACTCAGGGAGCTGTGGAAAGATCACCCTCACCAGTTGGGAGAGACCAAGCGAGTGCGTGTTCCAGAGAAGGACCAAAGAGATGCTATGAAGGTACTAGCCCAAGAGTGGGATCCAGGTCGCAAGCAAGCCTGAGTAAAAGGACAGGCTGGGAAGGGAGAACCAGTCCTGTAAGGGAGAGGACAGGCCGAGAAGGCCGAAGTCAAACCAGACTGGGCCCTGAAGCCCACAAGAGAACAGGCCTCAAAGGCCAGAGGAGGAAAGACTGGGAGAGCAGGAGGAATATACCTGAGAGCACTGATACTGAAGGCAGCAGCCAAGGTAGGCCTCCAGCCTCGCCCCAGAGAACCAAATGGAAAGCTAAAGGTAAAGCTTTTAACCTTTGTTATTGTGTGCCTGAAGTCAAGCTAAGAGAAGAATCCTGGGAAGGTGGTTCTCCTTATCTAAAACAAGAGCCAAAGCAAAAGTTAAAAGATAGTTTGAGCAAGAAAAGAACTTTTAGAGGAAAACATTATAGAGAGAATGTTTTTAAACCTCTAGAGCAAGAAATGCCATTTTGGTATTCCACCACGCAGAACCGTGGGCCCAAACAAACTGCCAAGCCTTGGGAAGCAGTGAGACGAACTCACATGAAGGACACTTACCTTGATCCCTCAGAGCAGTCAGAGGAGGCCATGCAGGTGGAATCTGTGCAGGAGGACATTGATAGTCCTATGGAATGTATATACTGTGCTGGAA
Source organism: Ichthyophis bannanicus (assembly GCA_033557465.1). Classification (NCBI taxonomy): domain Eukaryota; kingdom Metazoa; phylum Chordata; class Amphibia; order Gymnophiona; family Ichthyophiidae; genus Ichthyophis; species Ichthyophis bannanicus. Next base: position 157,179,867 of record CM066039.1, on the reverse strand, counting down.
GTGATATAGAGGCGTTCCAGAGTGCATTGAGTGAATGAAGCAATTTGCTATGGGATGTTTTTGACATTGTGAAGTTAACAGTTTTTGGTTATTCCATCTCTTATTTTCAAAATCTGCTGTAAAGACTTGTTTTGCTACGTACCGGAGTGTTTATCCTATGTTATGAACCCTTAGTGCTAAAAGGGGAAAATAAAGCCTTTTTCTTTTCCCTCCACTTTTTGTGCAAGACTGTAGTCTCTTTGAGAGTTGGCAACGAGGCTGGCACAAGGCTCTGGCCCTTGACCCTCGCACCTGGCCAACCTTGATAACAAACATCTTGGTGACCCCCGGTCCCAGCTCTTCGGTGGAACCGCTATGCCGCCACTAGGGGGTGCTGTGCGACCGGGGCGTGTCACAGTAGGAGTTGATTAGGTATGGAACGGGTGTTGGAGAACAGCCTGACCAACCAAGGCATCCCGGTGGGAGTCCTTATCCAAGCAGTAATGGGCTGTAAAGGTATGAACCGAGGCCCAAGTGGCTGCTCGACAGATGTCGTTGATAGACACAGAGTGCAGATGAGCCATTGAAGCTGCCATGGCTCTCACATTGTGAGCTGTGACATGGCCCTCCAGAGGAAGATTCTTACTCGGATAGGCAAAGGAAATACACTGTGCAATCCAGTTGGACAGTGTTCTCTTGGAGACTGAAAGTCCCAAATGAGAAGGATCAAAAGCAACAGAGTTGAGAGGACTTTCTATGTTGCTGTGTTCTTTGCAAGTAAAAAGCTAAAGCTCTTTTACAGTCCAAAGTATGAAGATTCCTTTCTGCATTAGATGCATGAGGCCTTGGAAAAAACACAGGCAGGTAGACTGCTTGGTTTAAATGAAAAGGCGAGACCACCTTTGGCATAAAGTGTGGATGAGTCCTAAGGACTACCTTGTCATGATGGAACCTTGTATAAAGTGGATCAGCTACTAGTGCCTGCAACTCACTGATGCGGCATGCTGATGTGATTGCAATGAGAAAGATAACCTTCCAAGAAAGCACAGTTACTTACTTGTAACAGGTGATCTCTGGGAACAGCAGGAATAAGTCTTCACATATGGGTACGTCGGTACCGACGGAGCCTGCGCGGGAACGCTCCCCAGCGTCCAGGAAAGAAAGCTTTTGGGAGCATCCCACGCGCATGCGCACTGCCTTCCCGCCCATTTACTTCCCTCTCATCAGTTGGGTTTGTAGCTGAGACCGAAGGAGGGAAGTAGACAAATTAGAGAGAAAGAGAGAGAGAGAGAGCAACTCCTAGGGGAGGTGGGTGGGTTGTGAAGACTTATTCCTGCTGTTCCCAGAGATCACCTGTTACAGGTAAGTAACTGTGCTATCTCCAGGAACAAGCAGGAATGAGTCTTCACTTATGGGGACTCCCAAGCTAAGATGCCAGGAGGAGGCCCCAGCATGTTGCAATGTAAGATGGGCCATGCTTATCCCTCAAACCTCAGGCATCCAAGGGATGGAGGGTAGGAGTTGAACTAGAAAAGAAAAAAGAGATGCTGTGGAACAGCTTGACTAAACAAGGGATCCAGAAGGGAGACCTTGTGTAAATCATAAATATTAGAAAAAATATTGGGTCCCAATTTTCTAATGTGGATCTCACTCAAAAATATTGCAAAATTACTTTTTGAGGGTAATATGGGTCTGTGGTTGAGAGCCAGTACATTGTCCTCAAAGAAATTCTCTCAATGTGAAGTAGAGGGAAAAAAATACATTTTGCAATACAGGAGGAGATGAGAAGCCTTAATGGCCAGAACTAACCCCAGAAGAAAGTACTGGGGGACTTCAATGAGGTTGGACTTTGGAGAAATAGCTAAAGCTGCTGTAAAGTCCAAAAAATTGAACTTTTTGTCCTTGGAGCAGAATAAGGTCCTAGGAAAGAGTGGAGATACTCTGACTTGTTTCGAGGAAAAAGGTAGAAATACCCTTTGCAGAAAAAAGGGTATAGGTCTCTAAGATCCCCTTTATTCCAATGAAAGACAAAGACATTTGTACTAGGCGTTAAGCCTCCAATTTCTTGAAGATCAGTAAAGTCTTTCGTAAGTGATGTTACTTATGATGATGACCTTACATGTAGAGCTTCAGATGTGACGTAACCTAAAAGGTAATAGAAGGTATTTCCTAATTTACCATAGAAATTGGTTGTCCATTGAGTGTTATGGTATGCTGGGGCAGCATTAATATGGACAGTAAACCAATCTTTCAAAGTCAGATGTTGTATAGAGATTGACCCAGTAACAAGAAGGATTAAGACCTACTTGAGAATATTGATGGAGTATCTCTGTTTGGTTAAATATGGAAGAACTAATAGAGAAAGTTTCATGGAAACTGGTATGTTCTTCACTTACAGGGATAGGACTAGACTTCTTGAAAAGATCTAGCCCCTGAATAATCAGGTCTCAAGACGTACGTGAATGAGTGCAGATGAGATCCTTAGTCCTAAGACAGCAAGTCTGGATCCTTCTATAACTTCAAATAGTAGCTGGAGAAAAAGACACAATATAAGGGGATACCATGTGTACCTCTCTATGAGGGCAATGAGAGTATCATGTGTTCTTTTGTTCATTATAAGTTACCATGAAGTATAGGAAATTAGAAGGAAAGTAGTGAATAAGGACCAACTGCAGTGAAAAAATGCATCCCTGTTGTGGAAGTTCCAGTGAGATGTGGAACGAACCAGGGAATTGTGCAATTTTCTATGCTTTCACGTGGTCTAAACCCTGATTACTTTTTCTTAAAAGGAAATTTTAATGAATATGGTAAGAGTAGGAAAAAAACAGTCATGTAAGAGCATGACTGGCAGAGTCTACCAGCTGAAGCCCTTCTTAACTATCTGGAAGCTACCTACTAGGAGTAGCTCTGAAGCTCTCTGGCAAAGGCCCACAGTTGCAGAGCTTTGTTGTATAATTCCAGAGAGCATGTTGTAGGTTGCTTAGATCTGGCTGTTGAATTGCCAGTGTGCAACCTAATCTATTCTGTTGGAGCCAAAGAGAATTGAAGATGGCTAAGAATAGTAGACAGGCCTGATGCCTGCAACAATAAATAGTCCAAATGGGTTCTGGACCTCTTTTGGAATTATCTGTTATTAAGGCAGCATAAAAAGTTAGGTCCTATAGATTGGAGAGGACCGACAGACATAATTTGGAGTAGTGATACCCAATTTCTGTCCGAAAAGCTGCCTTAAAAAAGTATCTGAGAAGGTTAGCTCAAAGATACACAGAGAAGAAGATGAACCGCAAAGGGGGAGAAAAGACTCTGTATGGAAACTACTTACTGGAGTAGGTATTGAAGAAAATCCTATGGCTTAGAGAATAAGCCCTCCAGTTGATTAGTAGTACTCTTAGAGACTGAATGTCTGGGCTAAGAGGGATAGAAAGTAATACAGAGTTGAGAAGACTTGCAATTTGTTAAGTCTTTGAAGAGATAGGGTCCCCTTGCAGTTAAAAGTATGAGATATCCTCGTACAGGAAACTGTCAAGGTGAAGGGTATAGGTCACCTTGTTGTTAGTTGTTAGTGCTCCTTTTGTTTTAAAAGGAGAAACCTGATCTCTGGGGTATGATAGTCTTTAAAAGCTCTTAGAGCTAAATGGATAGATTTCTCTTGTAGCAAGAGATTCATGCCCAGAGTCGAGGACTGAGTCAATGTATGACTGATATCTCAGCATGGATGAGATGAATTTTAGATGCTTCTGTTGAAAAGAAGTATGCTCAAAAGTTCTAAACCTTACACAGAAAAGTGAATAAAACATCAGAAACCCTGCGACTGCTGGGTTTGCTGAGCCTGTTGAGGTTTTGATTTTTTTAGCCTGGTGTGATGTTGCCCATCTTTGGAAACATCTGCATAATGGGTAGAAGATGGATACAACTTTTTTCCCCTAGGGGGATAAAGCTTTTTGGGAGATTTTTTATTAGCTGGGATAGAGGAAAGTTTTGACAATCCTCTGAAAGTAATATCATCAGTGTTTAACTGATTAGTTTGAAATAAAATATCCTTGTTAAAGAGATTTTCACCAGTACAAGGAGTATTCCCCAGCCTTTCTTGTACCCATCTGTCCATGTCTGAAGCTTGGAGCCAGGCCATGCGTCGTGCTCCTATGGCTATAGCAGAGGTTCTGCTAATAGACTCAAAACAGTCGAGGGAAGCACGATTAAGGAACCTAGAGATATTTTGAGCATGATTGACTAGTAAGAAATAGTCTGCTCTTTTATGCTCTTGAAAAGAAGAGTTCAAAAGCTTTAAGCTCTTTGAAACCTCTTCAAGAGATAATCCCATATAGAAAATATATGAGATAATTCTTGCTGAAAGCATGGATGCCTGGAAGCATCGACGTCCAAAGGCATCTAAAGTTCTAGACTCATGACCTGGCGGATAAGAAGAGTGCTTTTTTGCACTCTTAATACGCCTCATTGCTGATTCTACAACAATAGAATGATGAGGAAGTTGAGTCTTTTGGAAACCTGGAAAAGGTGGCACCTTCTAAATGGAGTCAAGTGTCTTAGAATGTGGTGATACCGTTAAAGGAGTTTCCCACATTTTTAAAAGGAGATCTTGTAAGATCTGATGCAAAGGAAGCATGATGACCTCCTTTGGAATACAGGGGGATTGCAGGGTCTCTGAATCCCCTGGCAAGGACTCTTTACCAGGTATAGAAATGGCAAGTAACTTTGCCATATCAAGCAAAAAAAGCTTGAAAAGAAATCTCCCCTGAGGAGGATCCTCTAAAATGAGGGGTAAAGGCTAGATTTGTGGAAAAATCAGCCTTGGTACCGATGGATTCATCGCAGTCATTGGGATCGGAAGACTTGAAAGGATGAAGCATCGGATTTTCTTTAAAGCGATGTCTTTGATACCCGAAGTCGATACTGAGACGAGTCGGTACCGAATCCTCCATGCTAGAGATGGATTCCAGGCTCGGCATCGAAGGAAGCGAGTCTGTCGAAGCAAGCATGGACGGTACCGACGCCGATGCCGATGTCGATACCGGTACCAGTACCAAAGCTGATACCGACACTGGAGGAACGGTCTGCAGCAACTCCAGCAGTACCGAGGTAACCGAGAGCGCTAGACTACGTTCATCGGTGAGGAGTATTTCATCCATCACCATAGCCGATGCCGGGGTGTTGGTACCGCCCGAAGCGGCCACAACCACCAAGCATGGCCCAGGTATGTTCTCCGAGGTAGGAACCCCGGGAACAACCTGAAACCCCGTTAATGCTTTGGAGCCCGAAGACTCCCGCCGGGGCTTTATTGCCAAGATGTCCTCGAGGGCAAGGCCGGAGCCATCTCGATACTGGAAAGGAGATCTACCACTCGAGGACTGGCTAGTCTTTACAGACTTTTGTTTGGTTACCTGATCCTGTGAAGATATTCTAGCTGGTGACAGAGAGCGATGTGAACCGGGTATCGAGTTGTGCTCGATTCTGAAGATTTCTTCTGTTTGAGGTCCAGCAGGAAAGACTCCAGTGAGCAGTGGTCAGGACCCAAACATTTAAGACACCAAGTATGGGTGTCTGAAAAAATATTTGTACCGCCACACTTAGAACATTTTTTAAGGATAGTGGCTGGCTTTTCCATAACGGAAAAAATAGAGGCCCAGTGGCCTAGCAAACCGTCAGACACTAAAAGGGAAAAAATTCTGAAGAAAGAAGAAATTCTTTAGAAAAAAGAAAGAAAAGCACCGGCGGTACCGGTGGCGTCGGGGGAAGGCAGACGTGACCACAAAAAACTAAAAATAAAAAGAACAATTTTCTGCGATGACAGGAATACGTCCTGCTGGCTCCGCGGAAAATGAAAACTGATGAGAGGGAAGTAAATGGGCGGGAAGGCAGCGCGCATGCGCGTGGGATGCTCCCAAAAGCTTTCTTTCCTGGATGCTGGGGAGCGTTCCCACGCAGGCTCCGTCGGTACCGACGTACCCATATGTGAAGACTCATTCCTGCTTGTTCCTGGAGATAGGAATTTCAATGAGGTAGTAGCTAAGGGTTTAAAAGGAGGCTTCATGAGCTGACCAAGAACCAGGTTTAAGTCCCGGTGGTGGCCTAATGGGAGGCAGTTAGAAGAAGGCCTCTCATAAATCTTGCTATAAAAGGATGGGAGGAAATAGGTTGTCCAGTTAGAGGCTTGAAAGAAGCTGCAATAGCACTCAAATGGACTCTTACTGAATTAGTTTTAAGTCCTGCATTGGATAAATGAAGGATATACTCCAGTAATGATTCCAGAGGTATCGCAAGGGGGTTACGACCCTTCTGCGAACACCATATGGTAAACCTTTTCCACTTGAAAGCATAGGAGCGTCTTGTGGAAGGCTTCCTGGAAGCATAAAGGATATCCTTTACTGGCTGAGGAAGGTTAAGATCATGAAGGTCTAGGCCTTCAGCAACCAAGCCCTGAGATGCAGAGACTGGGGATTGGGATGCCATAACATTCCGTTCTCCTGAGGCAGGAGATCTGGAGCAGACCCTAACTCCAGGGAGGGAGCTTGAGAGAGATGTAGAAGCAGAGGGTACCATACTTGCCATGGCCAATGTGGAGCTATGAGAATCATACGGCCTCTGTCTCTCTGAAGCTTGAATAGGGTTTTGGGAATTAGGGGAATGGGTGGAAAGGCATACAGGAAGTCTTGACCCCAGCAAAGGAGGAAAGCATCCCTGGCCTGAGAGCCATGAGCCGGAATTCTGGAACAGAACTGGGGAAGTTTGGCATTCCATGGACTTGCAAAGAGGTCTATGTCCAGGGTTTCCCAAATTTAAAAAATCTTGGCCACCTGGTCTGCATGTAGAGACCACTCGTGTGGAAGCAGAACTCGACTGACTGTCCGCCCAAGAGTTTTGTATGCCTGGAAGATACACTGCCAGGAGATGAATCTGATGCTCTCTGGCGAGGGCCCATAGTCGCAAAGCTTCGTTGCAAAGCGACAGAGAGCCTGTTCCCCCCCCCGCTTGTTCACGTAGAACATGGCTACTTGATTGTCCGTATGAATGAGGACTGTCTTGTAGCTGAGCAGGGTGTGGAACACTCGAAGAGCAAGGAAGATTGCTCTGAGCTCCAAGAGATTGATATGTAGATGAGTCTCCTGTGAAGTCCAGGTGCCTTGGGTGGAGAGGTCTTGCAGATGAGCTCCCCAACCCATTGGTGAAGCATCTGTTGTGAGAGTTGCCTGGGGTAAGGGTTGTTGAAATGGGGACCCCAGCAACAGGTTCTGAGTGGACTGCCACTATTGGAGGGACAAAATAAGGCGATTTGTGCTTGCTATTTTGTCTGACAGGCACCCTGATGCCTGGGTCCACTGAGTGGATAAAGTCCACTGGGCTGCTCTCATATGGAGGCGAGCATAAGGAACCACATGCACAGTAGATGCCATGTGGCCTAGTAGTTGTTGCATTTCTCGGGCAGTGAGATGAGGCTTCAGCACTGCTTGAGAAGCTAACTGCACCATGCGAAGGCAACGGGCCTGGGGAAGATAGGTCCTTGCTTTTCTGGTATCCAGCAAAGCTCCTATGAACTCTAGAGACTGAGTGGGAGTTAGACTGGATTTTGGGATGTTTATGACCAGACCCAAATACTGAAGGACACGCATTGTGCAAGATAGAGAAGTCATGGCCTCTGACTCTGATGGGGCTCGAATAAGCCAGTTGTCTAAGTAGGGGAAGATGAATATCCCTAGAGTGCGGAGAAATGCTGCTACCACAGCCATGCATTTCGTGAACACTCTTGGTGCTGAGGCCAGGCCAAAAGGAAGCACCCTGTATTGGTAGTGCTTTCCTTGAAAAAGGAACCGAAGGAACTTCCTGTGAGTTGGGTGGATGAGAACATGAGTGTACGCATCCTTGAGATCTAGAGAACAAAGTCAATCCTGACTCTGAAGGTATGGCAGCAAAGTTCCTAAAGAAATCATCTTGAATTTTTCTTTGAAAAGGAATTTGTTCAATTCTCTGAGGTCCAAAATAGGTCTGTATCCCCCTGTTTTCTTTGGGATAAGGAAATAGGGGGAGTAAAACCCTGTACCCTGTTGATGAATGAGTACTTCTTCTATTGCCCCTTGGGCAAGAAGTATAGTGACCTCTTGATCTAACAGGTTGATAAGAGAGGTCTGAGAATTGAACTGTCTTACTGCTGTTATCTGCTCCCACCTGGGGGCAAAGTGACTTAACCTTCCTGGAATGGTGGAAGGCTCTGGTCCATTGAGGGCCAGGAAGGCTAAGTTCTCTAGATGAAAGTCAAAGGCCTTGTGGAGGCTGACTGCTGAGACGGTTGAGGCTTAGCAGTCTTTGCTTTCCTTTGTTTAGGTGGTTGCTGACCCTTCCGGGTAGGCTGACCTGTAGAACGTCCCTGCTGGGAATAAGAGGGATAAAACCTCTTCTTTTTTGAGAAGAAAGGCTTCTTGAAAGACTTCTTTCTCGCAGGATCAGCTGTGGCTTTGGAAAGTCTATCCAAAGTGGAGTTGTCAGCATCCATCTCATTGACCTTTTCTTGCCAATGTTTACCAAACAGGTTTTCACCAGTACAAGGAATATTGCCCAGTTTGTCTTGTACCCAGAGCTCCAAATCAGATGCCTGCAGCCAGGCAATTCTACGTGCACCTATGGCAATGGCAGAGGTTCTGCTTATGCACTCAAAACAGTCAAAAGCTGTACGGTTGACAAATTTAGAAACATCCTGGGCATGTTTGATCAATGTGAGAAAATCCTGTCTTTTATCCTCAGGAAGAAGAGGGCTCAAAACCTCTAAATTCCCTGTAACTTCCTTCAGGAACATTCCCATATATAAAATATAGGAACTGATCCTGGCATAAAGCATGGAAGCTTGGAAAGTACGACGTCCAAAAACATCCAAAGTTCTGCACTCGCGTCCTGGAGGATTAGAGGCATGTCTCTTTGCACTTCTGATCCTTCTCATAGCTGATTCCACTACAATCGAGTGGTGAGGAAGCTGAGTCTTCTGGAAACCAGGACAAGGAAGGACTCGATACATAGTATCCAGTCTATGAGAGTGAGGAGAGGTGGTAAGAGGCGTCTCCCACATTCTTAGCATGAGATCATGCAAGATCTCATGGATGGGTAGAGTAGCTGCCTCTTTAGGAGCTTTGGGATATTGTAAAATTTCCAACTCCTTTGCTCTGGGCTCTGATTCAGGAGCCACAGTAATGGACAGACCTCGCGCCACCTCCCTGATGAAGTCCTGCGTTTAGGGGAGGAAGGCTCCTCTGAGAGAAGTATTCCTGCATCGACAGAACTGTCAGAATCCTCAGATTCTTCTGAGGACTCGAAGTACCGTCTGTCCGGATGCTCTTGAAGAGCCCGATACCCGTACCGACCGAAATCGGTACTGGGAGTAATTGGTACTGGTGTATCGGTACCGGAGGGCATCGCATGACTAGGTGCCGGCAATGCGGACACCGATGTCGATGCCGATGCTATCGGTACTGGTACCGGTACTGATACTGGTGCCGGAGTCATTGCCGGTACCGGTTGAACTGTCTGACACGGTTCCGAGGGTGTCGATGCCGCAAGGAGAGCCGCCAGACTGCGTTCAATAGCCAGGAATCTGTGGTCTATCGACGCTGCCGATGCCTGGATGTCGGTACCGGAGAAAACAGCCGGTACCCCAGAGCATGGCACCAGTAGTTCTGCCAAGGTTGAGGCCTCGAGAACGTCCTGGAGCCACGATAATGCTTTGGAAGCCGAAGCCTCCCGCCGGGGTAATTTTGCCAGTGCAGAATCCTCAAGGGCAACGCCAGAGGCATCTCGATGCTTAGAAGGAGATCTACCCTTTGAGGACCGGCTAGACTTGTGTTTAGTTACCTGAGATCCACGGGAGGAAGAGGAAGCCCTGGAAGACGTCGATGCCACCGAGGCTGCATCAGAGGGAAACAGGGTACTGAGCTTAGCAGCTCGGTTCTGCCAACCTCTTTTAGACATCATGGCACAGGCCATACATTCCGTGATGGAGTGGTCAGGACCTAAACATTTTAGACACCACTCATGGGTGTCGGTGACGGAGATGGTACTGCTACACTTGGTGCACTTTTTGAAACCTGAAGAGGGTTTTTCCATTGTGGAGGAAATTTTGGGCCTAAGGCCCAAAAAGGTGCGTGCACGTGGAAAAAAGTACTACGTTGTTTTTTTTTAAAGAAAAGAAAAGAAAGAAAGAAAGAAAAACCGGCAGTACCGGTAAAGCGTCGAGGAAGGCAGATGCGACCACAAAAAAGAAGGGCAGTAAGGAGAATTTTCTGCGGTGACAGGAACAACGACCTGCTGGCTCCGCGGAAAATGAAGAACTGGAGAGAGGCAGTTGGGAAAGGCGGGAAGGCAGCACGCAGGCACTGTGGGATGCTCCCAAAAGCTTCCTAATTGGACGCTGGGGAGCATTCCCGCGCAGGCTCCGTCGGTACCGACGATACCCATATGTGAAAACTACATTCCTGCTTGTTCCTGGAGATAAATATTTATTCAGCAATTCCACTTTATCCTCATCAACTTCTACATATTCCCCCCTTCACTCTTGAGTCTGACAATACCACATTTGCACTTATTCCTCTCACTAATATACCTGAAAATTGTCTTGTCCCTCCATTTTACTGCATTGGCTATTTGTTCTTTTATTTGTATCTCTGCTTTCCTACTTTTCTAGCTTCTCTAAGTTTTTCCAAATATTGATGCTTGTCTTTCCTCTTTCTGTGGAAAAAACATTATAAGAACATAAGATATGCCATACTGGGTCAGACCAAGGTCCATCGAGCCCAGTATCCTGTTTCCAACAGTGGCCAATCTAGGTCACAAGTATGTAGCAGTTTCCCCAAAAGACACAGGTTCCACAATGCTTGTATTGGGGCAAGCAGTGGATATCCCAGGTCTCCTTTAATAATGGTTTATAGACCATTCCTCCAGGAACTTGTCCAAACCTTTTTTAAACTCAGTTACACTAACAGCTTTTACTACATCCTCTGTTAACAAATTCCAGAGTTTGATTACACGTTGAGTGAAAAAATATTTTCTCTTCTTAGTCTTAAATATGTTATCCTGTAGCTTCATTGCATGTCCCCTTGTCTTTCTATATTTTGATGGTGTAAACAATTGATCTACGTTTACCCGCTCTACTCCATTCATTAATTTATAGACCTCTATCATATCTCCCCTCAGCCATCTCTTTTCCAGGTTGAAGAGCCCTAATCTTTTTAGCCTCTCTTCATAGGGGTATCCTTCCATCTCCTTTACCATTTTGGTGGCTCTTCTCTGTACCTTTTCTAACAACACTATATCTTTTTTAAGATACGGCAACTAGAATTGCACATAATATTCAAGGTGTGGCCGCACCATGGGATCATACAGAGGCATCAGAGCAGGGAGGGATCAGATCTGCTTAAAGTTAAGCAGCAGCAGAACAAAGCAGACGTGCAACTTGCACATTGTGCACGCGCCCCCCCTCCTCCTCCTCCCCATACCTCCATCCAGCTTCTGCCTGCTCTTGCCCTGCTGCCAGCGCCATCGAGGAGGAAACAGAGGGTGGCAACTGCAGGACGAGAGCAGGCAGTGGCTGGATAGAGATATAGGGGGGAAGGGGGGAGGCATGCGCCCAATGTACAAGTCACACAGGGCACAATTCTGGCTCGGTACGGCCCTGAGTCACCATTGTGCCACCTGCATGTGCATGCAGGCGTGGGGGATGATGTGGACAGTTGAGGCCATGTGCCCCAGGAGGTACAGCCTGGCCCTCGCTGAGACCTTTGTCCAGCCTTGGACCTCGGCCGCCAGGGCACGGAGCCGATCTGCGCAGGCTCGAGAAAGAAAGGCTGTCGCCCGGTCTGTGTCAAGAAGGGCACCAATGAACTCCAGGGTCTACACCGGCTCGAGGTGGGACTTGGAGTAGTTGATTAGGAAGGTGAGGCGCTGGAGGAGGAGGGCTATGCGCGACACCAAAAGGAAAGCCTCCTCTGCTGATGTGCCCGTGACGAGCCAGTTGTCTAAGTATGGGTAAATGGGTATGCTCTGCAGCCAGAGGTGAGCTGCAACCACTGACAACACTTCGTGAAGTCTCACGGGGCAGACGCAAGCCCGAAGGGGAGCACCCTGTACTGATAATGCTCCCCTTGCACCCTGAAATGCAGGTATTGCCTGTGCTTGGGGTGGACTGGGATATGGGCGTAAGCATCCCTGAGATCCAAGGAGCATAGCCAATCACCCTGCTGTAGGAAGGGCAGCAGGACGCCAAGCGATAGCATTCTGAACTTCTCCCGCACCAGAAACTTGTTCAGGTTTCTGAGATCGAGGATAGGGTGCAGGCCTCCTGTCCTTTACAGGATGAGGAAATACCAGGAGTAAAAACCCGACCTCAGAGGTGTGGTGGGACCCTTTCAACCGCCTGCTGGCTGAGGAGGTTGTCGACCTCTTGCTGCAAGCAAGCCTGGTGCGAGGGAAGCCGAGTAGACTCCACTGGGGAGAAGGGAGGAGGGAGTCTGTCCAGACAAAGATGATAACCATCCTGGATCACCTGCAAGACCCAGATATCCGATGTAATGGCTGCCCACTCAGGGGCGAAAAGAGACAGGTGTCCTCCCACGGGTGGAAGTGCCGCTGGGGGGGGCATGAGGCTATGCTTTTTCAGCATCAAAACCCCGGAGCCGGCTGGGTTGGCACAGGCCTTGGGCCCTTTCGGTTTCCAATGACCCTGAGCCCTCCTTTTTCCTGAGTGTTGGTCGTCAGCACCGGGGTAGGCGGGTAGGGTGGGTATCTCCGGTAGGGAAGCCCCTTCCTCTGGAAGAAAGGCTTTTTGCTGTGCTGCTTCTTTCGTGGAAGAGAAGAGGTTTTACGAGAGAGACGGGTGCGAGTCACGAACTCTGTCTCAATCTCAGCTGCCTTGTCCTCCATGGGCTTGCCAAACAGCTGCTCGTCAAGGCAGGAGACATCCAGGAGCTTCTCCTGGACCCACTGTTCCAGGTCCGAGGACTGGAGCCACGCTTGACCAGAGCCCCAATGCCAACTACTGCCATGTGGGCGGAGGACTCGAACCTGTCATATACGGCACGGGAAAGGTATTTCGAGCAGTCTGCAACCAAACTCAGGAGGGTCTGGAATTGAGGAAGTGCTCACCCCCAAGGCCTGTGGAGAAACCGCCGAGCTGTTTGGCGAGGTCGTGAAGAAACATACCCATATACAGCTGATACGCCTGGATGCGGCATGCCAGCATGGATCCCTGGTATGCCTTGCACACGAGGGCGTTGAGGGCATGGGATTCCCTGCCCGGAGGGACTGAAGAGTGTGACTTCGGGCTCTTCTGCTTCCGCATGGCCTTTTTAACCACCATGGACGTATGAGGAAGTTGAATCTTCCGAAACCCCGGGCCCCGCTGGACCCTGTACATGGCATCAAGCCTTTTGCTGACGATGGGGACCGAGGCAGGTGCTTCCCACATGCAGAGGAGCAGTCGTGTTAGGATTGGCAGCACAGGGAACGTAAGAGACTCCCAAGGTGGAGACTTTTAATGCAAAATGTCAAGCTCCTCTGCCCTCGGTTTCTCCTCTGTCTGCGTGGGCAGATTGAGGGCCAGTGCCATATCCCGAACAAACACCAAAAAAAAGAGGTGTCCTCGGGAGGCCACCGCCTTCACGCAGAGGGCGGGATGGGTCAGATGGAAGGTCCCCATGTGTGCGGGTCTCCAGGGAGGTGTCTCCATCCGACTCCCAACCTGAGACGTACAAGAAGGACTCGGAGTCGGGCTGATCCCTATGTCCAGTGGCCAAGGCCCACTTGGAGCTAGAGGCACTGACTCTGGAAGACCTCGCCCCTGAGGAATGGGATGGCGAGTGAGAACAGTGCCAAGGACCCTCAAATGGTCTGCAGCTCTCGGGAGTTTCCAAGGCGGTCTTTGGTACCCCCGTCGGGGGACCCTTGGTCTCGAGGTGCGGGTCAGCCATGCTGGGCAATAGCACCTGCTGGGCAGCTAGGAAGGCAGAAATGCTGTGCTCCAGTGCCAGCATATGGGCCTCCCACTCTGTAGTGGGGCCCTGCGACACTGATGCCGGGGTGACCAGGTCTGGCGTGGAGGAGGAGAGAGGGTCCTCGCCGGGACGATCCTCGGGAGACTGGGTGCCATCACCGGAGGCCTCCGTATCCATATGAGGTACCTTTCGAGGCCACTCCTTGTCCGACTCTCGGGAACACCGGGGAGGGCTGAGGGAACGAGCATGAGACCGGTCACGCTTGGCCGGAGCCCCTGACAGCAACTTTGAGTTCTTCTTCTTTCACCGCTCCACCTCGGGCGAACCTTGATCAGGGTGATGCCTGGGGCACTGCGGGATATCCCACAAGCGGTGGATCGGCAGAGTGGGAAGCCACCAGGGACCTCGGGGCTACCTTACGGAAAATGTCATCGGACATCTGCTTATGGCTTAGTAGGGCCTTAGCAGACATTTTCTTACAGAGAGAACAGAGCTCCGGGTTGTGGTAATCCCCCAGACAAGTCATGGGTGTCCGTGAGCGACATATTCTTGGAGCATCTGTCACATTTTTTGAAACCGGTGGCCATGGGGGCAAAATGAGCCCCTGCGAGGTTGAAGACCCCCGAGGCCAACGGTAGGAAAAAGGGCCACGAAATGGGCCTGAAGCGAAAAAATTAAAAGAGAGAAAAAAAAACGGAGTCCCCTAGCCCACCGCCAAGGCAAGAGGCGTAGGAGAGGATGGGAGAGGACCAGTGCACTGGAAAGAGAGGCCAAAAGGCCGAAGGCAAAAACACTTTTTCCGAGGGATGAGGATGCGCATCCAAAGGGCTCCACGGAAAAAGGGAGACTGAGCAAGATGGCACCTTTGGACGGGATGAGGACCACGCATACATGGCAGCAATCCCAAAGGCTTTCTTTGAAAGCTGGGGAATTGCTCTGTGCGGTCTCCGTCGGTGCCGACGTCACCCATAAGTTAGGATTGACTTCCTGCTTGTTCCTGGAGAACTACATCTACCTGGACCAAGGCTCCTTTGCCTTGGCAGTTTCCCTAGACCTCACGGCTACCTTTGTTCTTGTGGACCACCATTTCCTTCTCTCCAGTCTTTATGAAATAGGGCTCTGGGGTACTGTTCTCTCCTGGTTTTCTTCCTTCCTTCCTTCATGGTCGCTTCTATCAGGTTCTCTGGCATCAAGGCACATCTTTACCATTCTCTCTCCCCTGCTGTTCCCCAAGGGTCTGTACTCCCCCCCCCCCTCCTTTTCAATTTCTTTCTTAACTCCCTTGCTATGCTCATCCAGTCACCGGGTGCCATCTTTTACATCTACGCCGATGACATTCTTCTCCTCAACAGTGTCTCTCCTGATCTCACTTCAATCAACTCTGCTCTTGCTTCCATCTTTACCTGGCTGTATACAAATGCCTTAAAACTCAACCTGGCTAAAACTACAGCAACCTGGATCACAGGTTCTAAAACTACCCTATCATTGGCTCTTTACTCGGATCATCTTCATCTGCAGTACAATCATAATTTAAATATCTCAGCATTCATATAGATTCTGAGCTCACCTTCTCTTCTCACATTTCTCACCTGACCAGATCTGCTTTTTCAGCTTTGCGTACAATTCAAGCCCTCCGTCCCATCCTCGATCAAACCGCTCTAACCACCTTGCTCCTTAGACAGTGTGATGGAGCTGAAGCCATTGAAGCGATGGATGTAGAAAAAAACTCTTTCTTATGAAGCAACTGAGTTACAGAAGGTGCAATTACCTAGAAGTGCAGCTAGAGGGAGCAGGCACGAGGCTGCAGAAGTTAAGCTGACACACCCAGGTTCTAGCAATGCAGTACCTAATCAAAGGCACCTGGGTATAAAGCCAGGAAACTCAGTTGGAGAACGCCTTTTTAAGCAGTGCTCACAAGGAAGCAGACAGAGAGGATCTAAGAAGGAACTCGAGAGAGGATCTGAGAAGGAACTCGAGGGAGGACCTTTGAGAGAGAGAGAGAAAGAATCTATGAAGGAAGGACCTGAGGAAGGAACCTCATACACTGCAAGGCAGAGAAGCTTGGATACATGGAAAAGCAGAGCTAAGTTCCAGGGAGAACAAGCCCAGCTTAGAAAGCTCCAGAAGCCAGTCTTCAAGGAAGACGGTGACAAAGGAAGAGTCTCTGGTGGAGAGAACACCAGCAGCAAATGCTACAGAGATCCAAGGTACAGTGATACTTCATTTATTGAATGGATGCCAGGTCCTAGGAAGGCTGATAGTTTAAAAAGCCATTCTGAGAAGAAACAAAGCTGGAGGAAGTTTTGCAACCCTGTACAGAGAGGTGTAGGGAAAAGCACTAACAGTTATTTGCTAAACCCAGGCCAGCAGGGCTGGAAAGTGGGGGAAAGAAATACTGAACTGCAACCTGTGTTAACCAGGGAAAGCTCAGGATTAGAAGACACCACGTGTGAGCTAGAACCCATGCAAATTGAGTTTGCAGAACCAGAACCGTTTGATGCTTGAACCAATGGACTGTTCTCTGTGTATTACCAAGAGCCTGGAATCTCTTACCGAGATATAACAGCAGCACATGTTTTAAAGTACCTTTTGCTTCTGTTAAAACTGAAGGAAGAAGTTTTGTCTTGTTGTTCTTGCTGTTTGAGAAACTTGCTTGGATACAGAGAACTGTGAAGCATTTGTAACAGTTGCTGACCTTTTGTAAATATCCTTGGCACTAAACCTGAAGTAAGGTAAATTCTACTTTGTTTCCTGAAGAACCTTTTGCGTAACAAGGGAATAAAAACCTTTTTGTTTCACCCTGCTCAAGGCTTACACATCTATTTTCTGTAAGAAGAGGGACTACAAGGACCAAAATGCACTTGGTCTAAAAGTTTTTCTTTCTTCAACAAAATTAAAATGTCCACCCTGACCCTTTGGCACACTGCCACTAGGAGGGGCTGTGACAACAGTTATCTCCCACACTGATTATTGCAGTTTGCTTTGCCAATCTTCCTCAACATAATTTGAAACGTCGTCAGTCAATTCAGAATACCGCCACCCACATCCTCACCTGTGCTAGAAAATATGATCATATCACACTCCTCTTTATCCAGCACCACTGGTTACCTGTCCAACAGAGGATTCTGTTCAAAATCTTGGCACACCCTTCACAATGGCGCACCATTCTACTTGTTTTCTTTAATCATTCCGTACATTCCTCAACGCTGCCTTAGATCTCTGTGATACAAAAAAACCCCTTAGGTTTGGATAAATCAAACTACACAAGAAAGCCAAACCAAAACACAACGACCCAAAAATATAGTTTTTTTGTCGGAGCTAGCCGTAGGAAGGTCGAAAGGGAAAACGACCTACACCAAGCGGGCAGCTACTTTTTCTCAAAAGGTTCTTCACCAAAATTCAAATTTCAAAAAACAAAATATATACAATACAGTGTAAACTTATCTCAGTTTTTAGGCGCTGATAATGGAGATCCAGATGCACGACGCGCACGTTTCGGGCATCTTTGCCCTGTATCAAGTGCAAAATCCAAGATTATCATACATAGCAGCCATCGAAATCACAGATCTCTGTGAGACAACCACTTATTCCTCCCATTGGCTGCTCATGTGAAATATGACTCTACGCGCCATTCTGTGTTTTTTTACTTAGCTCCTGCCCTTTGGAACTCTTTGCCCTCCCAGCTTAAGCTGGAAATGTCCTTCCCCGCATTTTAAATGTCTTCCCAAGGCCCATCTTTTTACACAGGCGTATGGTATTAAGCTCCCTTAGCTGAGCTGTAGCCCAGAGAAATGCTTTGTCTCCCACCCTCTACTCTCTGCTCTGTACTCTTTCCTGTCCTATCAACTGGAGTTCTTTTCCATTATCTTATTATTTGTGTGGTTGTTTTCATTTTGATTTTTGGCATTGTAAATCACTCTGTCTGCTTAGCAAGAGGCAGTATATCAAAACCTAAGAAACCAAAACCATAACCATAACCCATAAGTGTGGGCTGAGCCCTGACATAATGGAGGCATAGCAGCAGTACACTGGTAGTGACTTCTGCTACTGCCTCACCTGCCACCTCCCAGCAGGTGTCTATGAGCAGTTGTCTGTTGGTGCTACTGCCGGCCGCAGCTTCAAAGATAGGTGGGTGCTGCAAATTGAGAGGTAGCCACTTGCTCATGCTCCATTGCTTCCTCCGCCTGTTCCCTGAGCTCTTGACCAGCCTGCCCTAGGGCAATGTCCTGCCCTTCCATCACATCAGCTGGCACATCAAAAGCTGCAAGAAAAATGGGAAGCCCACATTACAGCCTTTCATTGCTATGCCATCTGCCCATCCTGTCACCACAGCCATTGCTGCTCTCTGCGTCCCTGACAACCATCCTTTGTCACAGCCATGTCATGCGCCACAGCTCGGACGGCTGCATTCATGCATCCTGTCCTAACCTTGATGTTTCACCAACACTCTCCACAGCCTGGCCAGTAAACATGGCCTCTTTCACCGTGTGGCCCTGAAATGAGTTTTCAGGGCTTTGACAGAGTACCTGATGAGATGGCAGAATGCCATTAATGCTTCCCTGCCCTTTTTGCTTGGCATCTGACTCTCCCTCACACTGGCACCACACATCTGTCCTACTGCCACCTTTTTTGCAACTGCGATGGCTCTGCATAAAATTCTTTGCCTTTGGGTCCAACTTACTTCTCTGGCCACCCATGCACCTGATGGACATGCTTGGTCCCTCAACCATCTAGGCCCTGCCTGTTACTGTGCGGCTTGTAAATGCATTGTTTCTGTTCCATGCAGGTATGCTACTGTTGACTTGTGTGGCCCTTGGTCCACTTTCTACCTTCTTATGCTTTCCCATGTTGTGGCTGGTGTGTTCACTGTGACATACTTTATGGTTTTAGGGGACAGTGTTCCCATTGCTGACAGTCTGCCCCCTCTTCCCTGTTCATCTGCCTCCCCATCTATTTGGCTACTTTCACCCTCCTGAACCTTCTGCGGCCTCTCTCACATTTACTAAAAGGGTCAGTCTTATCCTCATTTAGTGGGTCTGGATGTCCAGATCCGCTAGACACCTGGATCGCACGTATAGCCGGCTTGTGTGGGGAGCTCTGTTCATGGGCAGGAGAGGGTGGGCAGTGACTGACCCCAGACGTACAGGGTCGATTCAGAGTTGAGCCCTGTATGTCCAGGATTTTCAATGCAGATGGAGGACTTATTCCAATTTGGAGGTGGAATAAGTCCCCCTGGACATCAGGGGATGCTGGTGCCTGGACCCGCTAAACAAGTGAGGGGCTGCAGTGGGGTTCCCTGCAGCCTAACCCTGGCCATGGTAGGCCCAATCGGGGGAAGGCTGCGGGGAAAGTATGTTTCAAAGACCACCAGGGATCATGGCTCCATGCAGGAGCCTGGTTGAGCTAGCCGGGTAGCTGGCTGGACATCCAGGGTGCCTGAATTGGGACACGTCCCAGATGTCCAGCCACTATGCCACAATTCTGCTCCCATGGGAGCAGAATTGGGTGGATCCCTGGGCCATTCGGGTGTCTGGATAGCCTGGGGGCGCACAACTTAGAATTAGCCTCGATGCATTTGGTGAATCATGTGCCAGACCACCTGTGGCTCCCGCCGTTAGTTCAGTGCTCACAAGATGGGTACAGACACTCCTCATGCTCCAGCACCAAACGACAGAGGTGCTTAGCCTCCACATGGGAGAAATGACGATGATGGTGTTTCTTTGTGTTCATCCCCTGTGTGTCTGTACGTGCTTATATATCATCGCTGGCTCCTGGAAGTCCATGGGTCTGTGCTTGTGAACAGCGCGTTGGCCAGCTTCCTTGTTCTATTGTGCAATGGATGGATATGCGGCTGCCTAGTCTGGCCTGTGTGTCCATTTTCCCACATGTTCACATTACTATTTTGGACTTGCACCACCTGTCTACAAGCCCAAGTTTGCAATTCCCTACATTTGCTGTACAGTCCCATTTGGACATTCACTTACACCCAGACATTCTTTGTAAAATGCCCTTCTAAATGTCTATGTGTATTTATGAATTTTTGCATATTTTAGCCCTACTGTATTATGTAAATACCCCTGATGAAGGCATTTGTATGCCAAAACATGACCATGTTGGGTCACTTTTTAAGTTGTTCTTGTGGCATTTGTTTATTTTGTATTTTTATTTGTTGTTTTTATTTATCATGTAATTTGTGGTACTTGTTAGCTTGCTACACACTCTTGCTATTTTTTGTTTACACTGGATGGTGCAAATACATGCAGATCCAGGAGAAAAACCTGTTTCAGTATGCTATAGACCTGGGATTGGCAAGGAAATTCACCTTCCAGTAGGAGAATTCTACACACAAAGCAAAAACCATGGAGTAGCTCAGAAAGAACAAAGTGAATGTCCTTGAATGAGCCAGTCAAATTCCAAACCTTAATCCAAAAGAAAATCTGTAACAAAACTTGAAGGCTGTAGGCCATAGATGACTCCTACCTAGTCAAATTGAAAAAAATTTAAGTTAGTCTACTAAGAAAAATGAGCAAAATCTACACCATTCTGCTGTGCAAAGGTGGTAGACACTTAGGGTCCGATATTCAGCAGTGGTGGCAGCTAGCATGATTACAGCAGCTAGCTATCATCACTGAACACTAAACCTGGATATTCAACGCTAGGGCTATATGCAGCTACTGGCATTGAATATCCTGGTCAGCTGCAGAAGCAGGAAGCCATCCGTGCAGTGGCCATATTCAGCCGCTGCCTAATTAGCCTCGGCAGCAAAGGTAGGCCAGCCTTTGCCATGCTTTACTTTTGCTGCCAAAGTATAACCGGACAGCGGCTGAATATCTCCGTTCACAGAACGCCCCAATTCTAACCGGTTAGCATTGGGGCATATAGCAGTGGTACCCGTGTTAGTGCCGCTAAATATCCCAATAAGATCCAGTAAAACGATAGCTGGAATAGCTAGAGGCATACTTCAGTATCCTTAACCAAGCACACGGTCAAGAACCTCACACAACCTCATTGAGGGCAGACAGAACAGAGATAACTATGTACAAAGACTATATATAGAACAGCCAATATCTTGATGATTTTAACTCCCTCTCTGTCAATGATCAGGTCCAAACATGGCATACCCTGTTAAGCTCACACCATCCATTTCAGCTGACGATTGCCAGCACCCAGCAGGCCCCACAGACGCCGGTAAGTTCTGCCTCCTTGGAGGCCTCATCACTGGCTGACATCCATGTGAACTCTCTGCCGCGTAGATAAATCTGCCTTCTCCTCAGGGCCCTCGCTGAAGGGCCATGCCAAAGAGCTCTTTGGCGTGGCCCTTCGGCGAGGACCAAGGAAGGGACAGAGACAGACGGTGGAACAAGAATAGACCACACAAAATCAGCGATTGCAAGACTCAACAACTAAGTGCAACTACCCAGCCAGCAGTGCAGCGTGCCTTCGGCATAAACTCTAGAACACTCTCCAAAGCTTCACCCAACATGAAGGGCTACAACCCCTCCCACAGGCTCACTCAGTAAACTACTCACCACAAATCACAACAGAAGCACAGAATTTTGCAAAAGTCTACCCCAACCTGTATCTAGAAGAGCAATGCTTCTTATATATACAAGCCTATACACCCTACTAACACTCCTGAAACTAGCCTCCGCTTCCAATGCCTACCTACCCACCAACTACTACATAGCATGCAGAGTCCATACCTTCAACCCCATATCCAACCCCCACAGCCATACCTGGCAAAGAAACACACATCACCTAATAAACTTACCCATCCACACCTCACAAATGGGCACAATCCCACACCCCACCAGAATCACATACACATTTAAATGAGCACTCATAAACACACGCTCAGTCAAGAACAAATAATCAGAGACCTCCTCACAAGCCACGATCTTTACATATTCTGCAATACTGAATCCTGGCTTTCTGAAACAGACACTGTACTAATAAACCAACTCACCCCGCATGGGTACAATCTTCTCCACCGCCCAAGATCCCACCGAAGAGAAGGAGGGGTACTCACACTAACTAAATCCCACCACAACGTCCACCTCCATTCTACAGAACACTCTTATCCCAGATTCAAATCTCTACTGAAAGCCTATCTCTTTTGTCAAGCATTCGACCTACCACCCACACCTCCCACTTAAGTATCGCTGTTTTCTGGTTCTATCTGTTCTGTGCTTTAGATGTTTGCTCCCTTGCCTTTCCTGTCATACATTTGGCGTTCCTTTCCTTTTCTGCCTGCAGCCTGTTTAATGATTGTAAACTGTCCTGACGCTCTGGCATGGGCAGTCAAGCAAGCAAAATAATAAAGATAAAGATAAATATAAAGAGAGCATGGTCGGAACAAACAACTCACAATATGCTTAATCTATAGATTACACAGGTACACTACCAAAAAACTGCCTCCAGTTTTGCAACTGATTCCTATAGATTTTGGGGTGCTGAATCCAGGAAAACAAGCCAAAATGTTCCATCACGTCACGTTTTCTTGCAAAATTAGATTTCTTACCCATATAAGGAATGTTCACATAATTTCTTTTTAGCCGACTGCAGTTTATTTTCTTGGCCCAAAATAGAGGTTGTAATGGTTAACTAACTAGAAACACTCCCTCATGATATTTTAGAGTGTTTTGTATTCATTTTATACATTAACAGGACAATTGGGAGGCGGGGGGCTAAATCCAGTACTCGCGCTGGCGCATGTTCTTTCCTGTTCGCCTCGCCTCGTTCGTTCGCTCGCTCAAACACGGTGGTTGCGACATGAACGTTCCTGTCAAATTTCAGTTTCTTGCAAGTTCATTATTACCTTTTGTTTGCTCAGTCGTAATCCAGCTTTATTCCGAAGTGGTTCACTACAGTTGTAGTTTGCAGTGCTGTGTATTTGTGATGGTTCACAGAGCCAGAGGTTGCGTCAACTCTCCGGACAGTTTTTGTTTTATTTGTGGGGAATATACCGTGAAAAAGCGGCAGAGGAACATTTCTGCATTTATTAAAAAAGTATATTTCGCCTATTTCGGTTTGAAGTTAGGCGATCAAGACAAACCGTGGGCTCCTCACAAAGTGTGCAAGACGTGTGAGGAAGATCTACACTTATGGATGAAAGGTAAAAAACAAGCATTTCGTTTCGGAATACCTATGATGTGGCGTGAACAAAGAGACCACAGCAGTGACTGCTATTTTTGCTCTTGCATTGTGAAGGGATACAACTTAAAAAATAAGAACGTAATAAGTTACCCCAACCTTCCCTCAGCAATTAGGCCTATGCCTCATAGCAACGAAGTACCTGTGCCTGAACCACCAAAATCTTTGGATCATATTTGTGTGGACGGTTCTGATCATGATGAGACTCATCAGATGGCTTTTCCCGATGAGTCCAGTACTTCCGAGTTTGAAACTGAACCAGATCCGAAACCTGAACTTTTCTCTCAAGCTGAATTGAATGATTTAGTCCGGGATTTAGGACTCCCAAAAGATGCTGCCCAACTGCTAGGTTCTCGGCTTAAACAGAAAAATCTATTGTCACCAGGAACAACTTTTTATTGGTACCGCAACCGCGAGACACAATTTTTGAAGTATTTCAGCAAAGAGGAAGATTTGGTATTTTGCAACGATATATACGGAGTGATGGAAAAGTTTAAACTCAAGTATGATCCTGCTGAATGGCGGCTGTTCATTGATTCGTCAAAAGACAGCATAAAAGGTGTTCTTCTTCATAATGGCAACACATTCGCTTCAGTTCCTATTGCTCACTCTGTTATTCTCCAAGAAAAATATGAGAATTTGGCCCTGATTCTTCAGAAGATTCGTTATGATGAGCATAAGTGGATGATTTGTGGAGACTTTAAAATTCTATCCATGCTATTAGGGCAGCAATCCGGTTTCACTAAATATCCCTGCTTCCTTTGCTTGTGGGATAGCCGGGCCCGCGACCTACACTGGGGGAAAAAAGACTGGCCAATTCGGGAGTATTTGAGACTCGGTGAGAAAAATGTTCTTCATGAGAGCTTGGTACCTCGTGATAAAATTCTATTACCACCTCTCCACATTAAGTTGGGTCTCATTAAGCAATTCATCAAGTCCCTTCCAAAAGATGGTGAGTGCTTTCGGTACCTTTGCTCAAAGATCCCCTGACTTTCTGAAGCAAAGCTAAAGGAAGGAGTGTTTGTTGGCCCTGATATAAGGAAACTCATTTCAGATGGAGCATTCGCTGAAACGATGTCTGAGAAGGAAAAAGAAGCCTGGGATTCCTTCAAGGATGTTGTTCTCAAATTCTTGGGGAACAGGCGGGATGAGAACTATAAGGATATTGTTGCCAGGATGCTCAATGCCTTCAAAGAACAAGGCTGTAACATGAGCCTGAAAGTCCATTTCTTGCACTCCCATGTGAACTACTTTCCCGAAAACTTGGGGGCGTACAGTGAAGAACAAGGTGAAAGGTTTCACCAGGACATCAAGGACGCAGAGAGAAGGTACCAAGGAAGATGGAACACCACTATGATGGCTGATTTCTGCTGGTTGCTGCTGCGGGAAACCCCAGATGAAAAATACGCCAAGCAGCGCACCAAGAGAAGCATTCGGGGGAAGAAGAAACGGGCCCACCAGGAGATTAGATTTAAAGTCATTCTTGGGTCAATCAAACTGTGTTGACAAATATTGTGTTTTTACTAAACTTTGAAATAAAAATTTGCTAGTTATTACCACAGTGTCGGATCTCATTTATTAGAATTTTATTTTCACACCATCGGGTGTTTGTCTTCATGTATTGCAATGGTGCGGTTTGCGTTTTCTATTCTTACATACATACCTGTACAACATTTTTTGCACATTTCTTTGCTTTGCTTTGTGTCTAACCTCGCTCTTATATGCTCAATGTTTGTGCACATGTATGTGGCTGTTTTAAGTGCAGACAATTTTGCTACCATCACAGTGTGTTTTGTTGACATTACTCTATTCTTATGTGCTGCCTTGTTACAATTTTCTTTATTCTTATTTGAATAACTACTAAATAATTAGTATAAAGAATTCATCCAAGAAACTTTTATCTCGATCGCACTCAATCTGAAACGTTCACCTCAAACTGCTAACCCAATGTAGCAAAAAATCTGTACGTGATGGAGCAAATTGGTTACCAGATTTGGATTCAGTGCACCAAAAAATGTAAAAATCAATCGAAACATTAGAGGCAGTTTAAAAAAAATTTTTTTAGTGTACCTGTGTTACCATTCACCTCTGTTACTGACTAACAAACATTCTGGAGAACATACACGAGATCGCCAAGACAAACAAAGACCTTTTTCTACTAGACGACTTCAACCTCCCCTCCATTCAACCCCTATGAAAAGGGTAACACATTCAATCTAAACTTCCATAACAAACACACAATCCACACAAGTCTCCCCCCCCCACTCCATTCAAATCCAACCAGTCCTGTGGTCCAGTCACAGCTTTATAAGCTTCTATCTACCACTCAATACCCAGACAAAACACCCAACACAACAAATAAAAAGACGATTCAAGCAAGTCAACAAAGATGACTTCCTTGACAACACCCTCCCCTCTCTCAATGAAGACACAGATGATGTGGACCCCTCATAACAAAATGGAACACCAGCGTTAGTAAAGCCTCAGCTGCAACAACCTCCTCACCCCACAGAAACAACAAGCGACCCAAAACTCCCTGGTACACACTTGAACTCTGGAAAACCAAAACCCACCTATGAAGACTCAAATGGAAATGATGGAAATCCAAACATACCATGGATTACAACCTTTACATGAACATCCGAGACCAATACTGGACAGCAATCGACAATGCCAAATGGATTTTCCACACCAAGCTGATCAATGGGTCTCTCGACCGGCCAAGAGAACTGCTCAATCTAGTACCCCCCATCATCATCAACCCCCAGCAGCTAGCAAATCACTACAAACAACTCCACCCCCAGCCTCATCCGTGCGACCTCCCCCGCCTCAACCCCCCCCACCACCAATATTCGATTATTCTTTGACTCCATCAGCAAGAATGTTTATGTTTATTTAAAACTCGATATACCACTCATTAACCAGGTAGCAGGGCAGTTTACAACAGTAAAAACAATAAATTAAAAATAGAAAATTAGAACAACATTGAATCCATCATCACACCTCTCAACACAATGACATCCCCTCCTGATCCATGCCTGGTAACCTGGATCAAGTCAGCCAAATCGGAGCTCAGCCCCATCCTCACAAACATCACCCAAATATCGCTAGCCCAAGGTCACATGCCCGATAGCCTAAAGATCTCATCCATATGTCCCACCCTAAACAAAACCCATGACCTCAACCCAATGGAGACAGCATCAAACAGAGCGATTGCCAGCCTCCCCTTTATGGCCAAAATCATAGAAAAAAAATGTCCACCAACAGCTTCAAGATCACATTGATAGACATGCGCTACTCAACCACCAACAACATGGATTCTGCCCACACCATGGAGTTGAAACCCTACTGCTCTCCCTCATCAACAGACTCATACAGTGTATCCAGAACATGTAACAGGTTTCATCCTAGTCTTCCTCGACATCTCTGTGCATTTGACATAGTGAACCATACCATCCTTCTCCAATGTCTACAATTCACTGGAATTCAAGACACCATACTAAAGTGGTTTCAATTCTACTTGACCAACCATCAACAAGTCAAAATGGGCAAGATCATAACCGCCCCCTACATTCAAACCCAAGGTGTCCCACAAGACTTCACTCTCTTGTCACTGCTCTTCAACATATACCTTCAACCTCTATGCACACTCATCAAATCTCACGGCCTCTTCTACCACATCTATGCAGATGCATCATGCTCTACATGCTTTTTGACACCAAGCAGCTCATTTATATACTACTACATTGCTTCACTGAAGTCTCTCAGTGGGCACCTCGCCATCAACTTAGAAAGACAGGAGCACTATTCGTCACCAAGGACAACACATTCTCGCCACCTTCCTCTATTATACTACATGATATCCAAATCAAAGTCCAACCAGAAGTTAAATACCTTGGTGTCACCCTGGACAGAACCTCACATTCAAGCAACAGGTAAAGAACACCATCAGAGCGATCTATTACAAAATCCAGATCCTACAACACCTGCACCCAATCCTAAACTCCCCTGACTATAGATCAGCACTCCAAGCACTAATTCTCCCACACTTCGACTACTGCAACTCCATATATCAAGGTCTGCCACAATCCACCATCCTACATTAAGCACAGTTCTACCTACAGCAGCACGCACGCTACTAGCAGCTCCAAAACATGAATACATTACACCTATCCTCAAACAACTCCACTGACTCCCATTAAACAGCCAAATCAAATACAAGACCCTTCTGATGATCCACAAAGCCTTAAAAAGACACTCTTCTCCCCACCTCCAGATACTACTCCACACCTTTCAATCCAACAGAGCTAGTAGACAAACCACCAGGAATGCCCTAGTCATCCCCCACACAAAAAAGAAAGAGCAACCAGCAAACCTGAAGTACTACAGAACTCCATACCTTCCGCAAGCAACTAAAAACACATCTTTTTCACAAACACTTTGGCCCCATCACATAACCCCTCTACCCTCACATGGTCCCCTGTATTCCCAATTATGTAAATATAGTGCATTGCAAAAGTATTCATCCCCTCTGTTTGTCCTGCTTTGTCGCATTACAACCTGGAATTAAAATGGAGTTTTGGGGATTAGCACCATGTGATATACACAACATGCCTACGACTTTGAAGGTGACACAAACAATAATTAAGATTAAAAAGAACCTGAGAGCAGGAGTGTGCATATGTATTCACCCCCCTCCCCCAAGTCAAAACATTGCAGAGCCAACTTTTGCTGCAATTATAGCTGCAAGTCTCTTGGGGTATGTCTCTATTAGCATAGCACATCTAGCCACTGGGATTTTCACCCATTCCTTAAAGCAAAGCTGCTCCAACTCCTTCAAGTAATGCTGCAGATTTTCAATTGGATTGAGGTATGCGCATTGACTAGGCCATTCCAAGACATTTAAATGTTTACCTTTAAACCAGCTTTAGCAGTATGTTTAGGGTCATTGTCCTGCTGGAAGGTGAACCTTCATCCAAGTCTCAAATCTCTGGCAGACTGAAACAGCTTTTCCTCAAGAATTGCCTTGTATTTAGTGCCATCCATCGTTCCTTCAATCCTGACCAGTTTTCCTATCCCTGCCGATGAAAAACATTCCCACACATGATGCTGTCTCCAACATTTTTCACTGTAGGAATGGTGTTCTTGGGGTGATGGGAAGTGTTGGGTTTGTGCCACACATGGCGTTTCCCATGATGGCCAAAAATTTCAATTTTCTTATCTGACCAGAGAATCTTCTTCCATATGTTTGGGGGGGAGGAGGGGGGGGGGGGTCTGCCACATGCTGATGTGCAAACTTCAAACGAGTTTTCTTATTTCTTAATTTAAGTAATGTTTTTTTTTCTGGCCCTCTTCCATAAAGCCCTACTCTGTGGAATGTATGGTTTAAAGTGGTCCTATGGACAGATACTCCCATCTCCATTGTGGATCTTTGCATTCCTTCAGTGTTATCTTTGGTGTCTTTGTAACATCTTTGATTAATGCCCTCCTTGCCCAGTCTGTGAGTTTTGGTGGGTGGCCTTCTCTTGTCAGGTTTGTAGTGGTGCCATATTCTTTCTCTTTTGTTATAATGGATTTAATGGTGCTCTGTGGGATAGTCAGAATTTGGGATCTATACTTCTCCACAACTTTGTCTCTGACCTGTTTGGAGTGTTCTTTGGGCTTCATGTTGCTTGCTTAATGGTGTTGCAGAGTCAGTGGCCTTTCAGAACAAGTATATTTATACAGGCTTCATGTGACAGATTATGTGACACTGATTGCACACAGGTGGACCCTAATCAACTAATTATGTAACTTCTGAGCTTAATTGGTTAGATCAGATCTTATTTAGGGGTTTCGTAGCAAAAGGGATGAATAGATATGCAATCACAGCTTTTCAATTTTTACCTGTTTTTTTTTATATATTGTCACGCCCTTGCTCCTTGCATTCAGCATGGAGGGTCGTGGTTCTAATAGAAACTTCCCTTTTCAGCCTTCTCTGACTGGTTCCCCCGCAATGCTTCTTGGGAAATGTAGTTTAACCGCTACACATATGGCTTCAGGTAGAAAAAAAACTTGTAGTTTGGCTCTTGTGATAAGGCAATGACAGAAATTTATTAAACTCAAATGCCAGGTTCATAAATTACCTCCTTCAGGATTATTTCTCCAGGTTTCTTTCAAAAGCAAAACAGGACATAAGCAAAAGGTCAAAACAAAATATCAGCTTACAGTATTCTTCAGCTCAAAAGCAAAAATCCCTTTAACAGCAAGGCTTCCAGCTTTCTCTAGCCTTGCTGGTTAAAGCATAAACACAAACAGCTTTCTTCAATGGCAGCTTCCTTTCTTTTCAGTTCCAAACATTTTTAGGCTGTTCTCCTCTTTATAAGCAAAGCAAAACTTCCAACAGGAACAAACTTCCAATAAGCAAACAAAGCTCTACTCAGGAACATTCAAAGCAAAACAAAAGCTTTTTTCCTCTCACCGTTAGCTTGGCTTCTTGCCGTTTCACTGCACAGGATAGCAGGTGTTTAACAAGCACAATTATACAGCTTCAGCTTGTTCTCACTTCTCAGCATAAGTTTCCCCTCTTTAACACAGGGAATTCACAAAACATCTTCCTTGCTTTTCAAAGTTACCTTTCTCTGGAGAGTTTTCTCTTAAGGTTGGCTTTCCTTCAACCCCTCTGTAGCTAAGGCTTGGCACAAAGAGCAATCCATGAATATATCTTCCTCATTCAAAGCTGCATCAGGCTCTCCTAGTTGCATTGGTTCTCTCTCTCGTTCTAGCTCACTGGGCTTAGCTGACAGCCTCTCATTAGAGCTGAGAGTGTCTCCTGCAACTCTGCACTGCTCAGTATGGGACAGGTTTCTAAGGCTTGTACCTGTGCCTTGGCTTGTAGCAGCTTCTCCACTCTCATGCTCTGTACCTCTCTCGGGCTTTTTCCAGCACTCTCCTCTCCTGCTGTTCCTGCTCCTGTTGCCGTTGCTCCTCCAGCTCTCCTTGCTCCCCTTACTAACTTCTGTGTAATCTAACCTAGGCTTAAATCTACAGGGTTCCAGCCCCACCTCTTCTCTTCCCAGGTGACGGAGATCAGCTTGCCCTCTGGCACCTGGGTAATCAGGGAGCTTACTGACGTAAGGGTCTTTTACCTTGGGTCTGTATTCACTCTCCCTTACTCCACTAGGGGAACGCTGAAACCTGTTCCAGCTGGGGACTTTCTGGTTTCTAGGTGTGGTTGTAGTTTTATTTCTCTGACCTTGCAAAATAGGTCCTTTTATTAGGGTGAATTCTTTGGTTTTTTTCACTTTCTCCTAACTCAGGATGAGCTTCCTTACCACAATATACAAGGTATTTTATTGTCATTTCACTTCACCAATTTGGACTATATTGTTAGGTTCATTACGTAACATCCAAAAGAACCTCCATTTTCATTCCAGGTTGTACGTAATATGACAAAACAGGATAAAAACCAAGGGGATGAATACTTTCGCAAGGCATTGTAGCTCACAAACACTTGTACATACATAGGTTTTTACTCTGATAGGTAAAAGAAATACACTGTGCAATCCAAATGGACAGTGTTCTTTTGGAGACTGGAAATCCCAAATGAGAAGGATCAAAAGCAACAAAGAGTTGAGAGGACTTTCTATGTTGCTGTGTTCTCTGTAAGTAAAAAGCTAAAGCTCAACGTGTAATCAAACTCTGGAATTTGTAACCGGAGGATGTAGTAAAGGCTGTTAGTGTAGCTGGGTTTAAAAATGGTTTGGACAAGTTCCTGGAGGAAAGGTCCATAAACCATTATTAAGAAGGGACCCAGGATATCAATGCTTGACCCAGTACAAGCATTGCGGAACCTGTGTCTTTTGGGGAAACTGCTAGGTACGTATGACCTAGATTGGCCACTGTTGGAAACAGGATACTGGGCTCGATGGACCTTGGTCTGACCCAGTATGGCATATCTTATGTTCTTATGTTCTTACCCACACACCCCACCAAAACACATATGATGTCTGTATGCACCTACCTATCCAGGGACATATCCCAGACCACTGACAGGGAAGGGCCTAACACACGGGGTTGATGACGTAGACGCAAAGAAACGGCAGCAGAAACATAACACACGTCACACACTTAACACTCTGTTGGGGCCCACATAAAGTGGGGATACCCCACCCACCCTTATCAGACCTTGGACAGTACATCACCACACCCATACAAAATGCACATTGCACAACCTCCACAACACCTGGGATCAGCTTATATACACATCCCGCAGTGCCACACACGCATTCCCATCCCCCCGCACACTGTGCAACCCCATACCCAGCAGTGCTCCACCCATCCCCCCAGACACCCCACCACACCCATGGAGTATGGGGTAGCTGTCCACCCACACCACAAAGCGGAGGGCCCCCATACACGTCTGGCTGACATGGACACATCTTGCAACTCCTAACATGCATGCCACTCAGAGCAATGCAAGCACATCGCTCACAGACACAATGACGGCACACAATCCCACTCAGGACTCCCACATGTGCCACGGCCACATGTATTGATGAGGCCACAGACAATATCTGATACTGAAGATAGGGGGCACGGCACTCAACACACCATCCCCCACACACTGCATCCCATGTGTCACAGCTACACCAGGGAATGAGCCTGCTACACCCCCACCCCCTGCCATACACAGCACACTGTAGTCACCTGTGCTATCCCTATTGTAGGCACAACAACAGCAGGCACAGGTGACATTGATTGTGGGGTGGATGTACTATACAGGTGTACATAGGCGCACTGTGCAAACTTATCTGTCTTGTGTAACCTTTTCCACAACCCAGGTGACTACAGGACCATGGAGGCACATGAAGAGGAGGATGTGGCAGGACCTCAGGATGGGGAGGGACCAGAGGCCACAATGTCTGGGGACACCACCAGCAATGGCAAAGGCACAACAGGAACCAATGTGCTGGCCGAGGCAGAGGACACGCCCCCGGATGTCACCGGTACAGTGGGGGCCACTGGCAGCCACTCACAGGCTCTAGAGGGTGCTGAGATGGAGGGGAACCACCACCCCTTGCAGGCGCCAAGGACATCAGCCACCCCTCCCACAAGCATGGCTACAATCTTGGCGGAGCTGCGGGCCCACAGTGCCTCAGCATGGCACGATGCCGAAGGTGGGTAACAGCATACACAACAATCCCCATGGAGGTTGACATAACATCCACAGGGAGATTGAATGTGCACCACAATATGTTGGCAACATAGCAGATCGCTTCTTATGTGTGTGTGGGAGGGGGGGTTGTTCTGTGCCATGTGCGTTCCACCCGCCTGTAGCATGGCTTGTCAGGTGTCAGCATGTGTGAGGGGCTCAGACACATGCACACTGTTTATGGCCATATACCCCAAGGAAGCCCACAGCGGACAAAAACTATCCCAGGTCACCCAGACACCTTACTTGACTGACACCTCCCTATGAGTATTGTTCTGCAGCATAGTTTGTCAGAATAATCTGTACTGTGCACCATCATTATAGAAAAGAGGGCCCCCCCAGATATATGTATGTGTGTGCCATGACCCCTCACATCATCTGACCTATCTCAGACGACCAGTGTGCAGATCAAGCATTGACAGATTGAACTGCGACACTGTGCCATGTGTGAGATCTGTGATTCACATGACCTCTCATCAAGATCCCTTCCAGGCATGAGAATGGCTCATGGGACACCCAGATCTAAATATGGTCATGTGTTGCTAGTTGTTGCATGCATGATTGTTCTGCAGACTGATCTGGTGGGATATGCCTGACATGTGCATGTGTCACGGTAGGGGTTGAAACATGTATCTCACATATCACCTTGTGTCCCACCCACAGGCACTCGTCAGGCTCTGTTGGCCATTCACCAAGAGGTCCACCAGCTGCAGGCCACAGCAGACACAATAGCAGGTGCGCTCCTCTGTATTGCGGATGCCCAGGAGGCCTTAGCAGCCCGTATACAGCAGCCAGCACCGGCACCAGAGGCTGCACCAGCAGTCCCGCAACAGAGGAGTGGGTTGGGCCGTGGTCGCCGTGGCTGGCCACGGAGGATGTGAGCATTACAAATAAAACCATCACAAACTATTACAACCTATGTGTTTGTTTCCAATGTGTGGCACTGTGGTCCCCTACGTACCCTGCACCTCATGTTGTCTCCTTGCCCACATGTGCCTACCCATGCCCCTCAGGGGTGGCCACCTATCATCGCGCATAGGTCATACCATGCCCTGTGTGCCATGGACTGTGGCATGTGGTCACCCCCCTACCTATGCATGGGGGTATACTCAACCTCTCCTGTTGCCCAGGAAGATGTTCATGGTGGTACATGTCTGTTGTAGGGATCCGTCACCCTCTCCCACCCCATACACTCTCCATCATTGGACATACATGTGTGACCATTCTCCCTGCCCACACCAGGGCCTACATGGCTGTCTTCCCACATAGGCTTGCATGCGGCACAAGCAGACAAAGGTGGCTTGCTTCAGTCAGCTGATCATTGTTCACTAGCACTTGTAGTCCCCCACCGCTCATCCTTGTGACATGCATTGACCTGTGTCATCCTCCACAGCTATCCCCTTGTGCAGCTCCTGCGTACAGCATTCCATCTTACCCTCCATGCCACATACCTGCTGCTAGCCTTTTCCCCTATTGCCCCACAAGCATGGTGCATTAGATATGGTGCCCACAAATCGCACACAGCATGCATGTGACCATAGCTTTTGGGACACAGACACCTACGCACATGGGCAGCCCCCACACCTTTGTGTGGAGACGGTCCATGTATGTTACATATGTCTACCACGCATACACATAGGGATCTACACACATGTCCCATGTTCACGTACACACTCAGTCTGTGGGGGAGACACGTGACCATTGTGCCACACGTACAAACTTCTTTATTTACATATATACATTTGTACATATATAGAGATGTACCTGAGATTGAGGGCGTTGGATGGCCTCACATGCATCCTCAAAGACACCAGGACATTGTTAATTGTAGTAACATAGGAGCAGTCAGGCAACATCCTCTACACAAACATTATCAGTACTACCTCCGCCAACAGAACACACACCCATCACATCCACACACACATATGTAGCATACGACGTTCCAAAATAACTTTATGTTACATGTTACCTTCATTTTAGTGTCTACACAATGGTAAATAACACTGGTCAACATTGAAATCGTTACTGCCTTAAAAAGGCCCTAATCTGTAGTATCTTGTTGAGCTGAACACGATTATAACATTAAAGGAATTGTATTGGCTGTCATTCTGAAGATATTGCATGTAGCTCATTTGAGACGTTTCACCGTATAAATTTATTCAGTAGGGCATCAACAACATCCCAAATATGCCGTGAATGATGTAATATTGCATCACATTGCATAATACCAGCATGCACACATCTTCCAGAGTTGATTGCATCATTTTCTGCTGTAATGCAATACTACTGCCAGACGGCTGCTGAAGCTATCTAACATCAGTAGTGTACTATACGCATTCGGAAAGGAAAGTAATCTGGGATTCTGTTCCGATATTGAAAGCCTCATGAATGCCTTAAAAGTCACTCATGACCCACAAGACTGTAGACTATTTATAGATTCTTCGGAACTGAGCCTGAAGGCTGTGCTTTTGAACTATGGAAACCGTCTTCCATCTATTCCAGTAGCACAGGCCGTCCACATGAAAGAGACATATGATAACTTAAGGCATCTACTGACTTCCATTAACTATAACAAGTACAGCTGGCACCTCTAAGGTGACTTGAAGGTAGTTGCCCTTTTAATGGGACTGCAGCAGGGATAAATAAAATACATGTGTGTCATATGTGCGTGGGATAGCCGAGCAAGGGATTGGCACTATTTGCGGAAGGAATGGAATCACAGAAAAGATGTAACAGTTGGAGAGAGGAATATCCAGCACCCAGCTTTGGATGAGGTTCACAAAATCCTGCTACCACCCCTTCACATCAACCAAAGTCTTATGAAAAACTTTGTAAAGGCCATGGACCGCACTTCGCCATCTTTCCGATACCTGCATGAAAGGTTCCCTCGACTCATCACGCGGGCCCACTTCTCTCCGAGGCGAGCATTGAGAACTTGTCTTACTGACTGTGGGGGTTGCCCCAAGTGTGCCCTGCCTCTGGCGGATTTAGGCCATATGTGGTGGGGTTGTGGGCACATTCGGTCCTATTGGGCGCGCATTGAGACATATTTAAGTAACTTATTGCATCAACACATTCGGTGGTCTGGTTCATTGGTTGCCTTGGACCGTCTGGGACCCTTACAGCTGAAGGGGAGATGGGGGAGAATCTTAGTGCGTAAGGCTTGTTTGGTGGGGAAGGGTCCCATCCTCCATAGGTAGAGAGAATCGATGGCCCCCACTTTCTGGGAGTGGCGCAATAGCTTTCATCAACTCATGTTGCTGGAATGCAGGGCAGCAAGGGGGACTCCTCAGCGTTGGGCTTCCTTTCTGCTGGTATGGACACCCTACATCCAGAGTCTGGGACCTAAAGCTAGGAGTGAGGTCTTAGCGATGGGTTAATACTAACACCTTGGAAACGCCTGGTTGGGAGTGAGGGTTGGATGTTGAGAGGGAAGGAGGGCATATTATCTCCCTGTGGACTGCGGTTTGGCTCTGGCCTGGGGGGAGGGGGGACATAAAATTGGAGGGGAAGGGAGGGAGTGGGGAGGGGAAGGGAACTTGGGGGATGGGGGAAAAGTACAAATTAAAGAAGAGAGGTTCAGCATATTTCCATCGCTGCATGTACTCTATTTCTCTCATTGTTTTTTCCTTCTTGTTTTATTAGCCCTTGGGTAGTGGACAAGACACAGCCCTGCCCAAGAGATTGTACATGGGGGACTGTTAGAAAACGAAAAACACTTGGGAAAGAGAAAAAAAAATTGTAAATATATTTCTCACAATGGTTGTTATTTGGATACGTTGCTTAATAAACAGATTTTGAAAAAAAAAAAAGAGGGGGTTTTGTGGGTCCTCAGATTCGAGAGCTCTTCAAAGATGACTGGTTCTACAAGTTGCTGCAGGGTGATGCGAAACAAGCATGAAATGCTTTTCGCCTAGTGTCAACAGACTTTCTTGGGAATGCCAGGGCAGAAAACTACAAGGAACTAGTAGACGACATGCTGATGCAGTATCAGAAACTTGGCTGCAATATGTCTCTAAAGGTCCATTTCCTTGATCCCCACCTCAAATTCTTTCCTGATATCTGTGGTATGGTTAGTGATGAACAGGGCCAACATTTTCACCAGGATATCACGATGATGGAGCACAAATACCAGTGAAAATGGTCCACTACAATGCTGGCAGACTACTGCTGGACACTCCCCAGAGAAGCTCCAGAACAGCTGTACAAGAGACAGGCGTGATAATCTAAGAAGTAGTCTATGACTTGGTTTTTTACAGGTATTAACCGAAGGCCTATCATATGTACTATTGACATGCATTTCATGATGTAAACATTAATTGTGGATTACAAAAACACTACAGCCAACTTTGCAATTTCACTGTCATAGTTGTGTTCAGCATATGAACATTGATAGGAAATAACTATTTTTATTTCAGTAAGATGACCTTTGTAAGGATTTGTTGACCAGTGATTGTACTGTCTAAATATTTACACGTACCCTATTTTAAAAGGGAATCCTCCACCTCCTTGATTGTAGGGGAAGGTGCCATACACATCTGTAACTGTATTAAACATACCTTTACACCAACCCATGTTCTGTGCCGGTAGACAGGACAGCACAGGGCATGTGTGTGGGCGCACCTGTGCCCCTTAAGTGCTCCAGGGACGCCCATCAGGGGATGGCTGCCGAGATGCACCACGCATAGCAGCTGCACGCTGCATGTGCATCTTGGCAGCCAACCACTGAATGGCGCCTGCCAGCCACCGAATGGTGCGGTCCTGGGTCCGCTGTTGTTGCAGCAAGCCACCCACTGCCACATACAGGTCCTGCACACATGTGCCACCACATCCACGCCAGGTGGCTGGTGCTTGGGTGGTGGCATGAGCGTGGGGCCTGTCTGTGGCAATGGGTGGGGATACAACTCCCAGGCGGACACCATCACCGCAGACATGTGGCAGCTGGCAGGGACCCACAGTGCCCTGTGCTGTCCTGTGTCCCGTAGCACCCACTGAGACGCCCTCCCCCCCTCCACACCCCCTCCTCTACCCCTGACCCCTCCCACCCAACCTCTCTTTCGCCCCCTCCACGCTCTCCTCCCCCTCCTCCTCCTCCTCAACCTCAATCTCCCCCTCTCCATCCTCACCCCCTGCCACATAAGGCTCCCCCTCCCCTCCCTCCGGCATCGCCCCACACTCTGCCCCCTCCATGATGTCCTCTTTGTCCACGTCCTCTGGCCCCTCCTCCTCCTCTGTCAGGTGTTACGCTGTGGGGCGTGTTCTGCAGTGCCCTGATGTGGAGGGGCCTTCGCCAGCAGAAGCAGCCTCTGTGGGGGATGACAGTCATTACCACACTATCATGTGAGTCACATACCACATGTACATAGTTTGGCCTCCCACAGGCTGGTGGGCCACTGTGAAATTCTGTACTGAGCTGCAGAGGCCACAACACTCACCTTCACTTCATTCCATCACCCCCCTTTGGAGGCGGGCAAGGACCTCCAGGCAGTGCAGCCGCAACTCCCGACCCTTTTTTCGTAGATCCTCTACCTGGGAGGGAAAGCAATGGTTGGGAGCATTAATGACCATATATCTCTGGTGGGTGCCCAACACATATCACGCATCTCTGTGAGCAGCATTGTGCTGCTCTTGCTCCTCTGGCCAGTGTGTCCTCTTCTAACTGTTGCCAGTGCCACCTGCATGTGTGGCTGTGGGTCTGGCCATGTGTGAGGTGCCACCTATGTGTACTGTACGTGACCCCCCGGACACCACATACCCTGTTCCTACACTGTCCTTGCATGACATGGCAGCACCATGCCATGTGTGGTTTGGCCATGCTGGTGTGCAGGGGAGGTCTTCTCTAACTCCCTGTGTGGTCTGGCAAACACATGTGTGTTTGCCTGACCTACACACATCATCCGACACTCCCGCCATGGCACCATGATATCCAACAATGCATGGGTGATGTGTTCTGACATAGAGTGGAAGGTGGGTGACCCTGTGCACATTGCCAGGCACCAATACCATGACACTTGGCTTTCTACTATACCTCTATGGTCATGACTAAGGCCTCCTGTGATTAGAGCAGTTGCGGCTGACTACAACAGGAGCATGGCCTACCACACCTAGCTGGCCTATTAACATTTGTGATTCTGTCTGGGGTTATGGCAGAGCTGTGAAACCCCAACAGGTGCAAGTACCCTTACACCAGCATCTATAATGATCCTCTGCGATCAGGTACGGGAATCCTGGGGAGTGGGCACATGTGTGACCTGAAACTGCATACACTTCGATGTTATCTGGATGTATTACCAACCTTTGTACTCAGGTCTCAGGGCTCCTGGGGGTGGGGTGGTTTGGAGCACATCCACAGCTGCACCTACCATATCATCAGGATCCATAACAGACGTGTGTAATGAGCTCTGGGCCTCCTGGGAATAGGGAAAATGTGTGACCTGACCCTGCATAACCTACCACAATTTCTGGATGTCATACCCACCTTTGATGCGTAGCCTGTGTGGACCATGATGCTCGCAACATAATGCATATTGAGTGAGGTTGCCATGGACACCTGTTTTTGGAGCAGGGGTGTGTCTGGACTCACATGAGGACGATTTATGGAGCAAGCTCACACTCTGTGGGTCAGGGTAGGGTACATGATCTGGAAACAACAGACACACACTATCATTGTTTTCAATAGGGCCAGTTGAGCTAAATGATGACAGACGTGGTAAGATCAGCAACCCCCGGCCAACTAAGGAACAGAGAGCTGATGCAGATTTGAACATGGAACTGGACCACTGTCAGTGCAACTGGTCAGCTAAGATTCCCCCCACTACATTCTGACATTCAACAGCAGAGGGGAGTCAGTGTGCACCTGCTGCATCCTCCAGGGTGTTGCAGCCATACACATGCTAGCTACAGATAGTCTGCTGGCACATACATAGTGCATGTTCCAACACTGTGCACCCTGGTGTGGGATCTGGCACACACACCAAGGAGCTATATCAGTGATTGGGCCCCAAAAAAGGAAACCCATAAATATCACTTAAGAGAAATACTATATGGTACTATGGGGGAACCTAGCCATGCCATGGTCACTGCTCAGTCAGGGTGAGAGTGACCTTCCAGCATGACACGCTGTGGCCACCCTGTCCGAGCAGGTGGTTGGCCACAACAATGTCCCAGCCATTGCCCTATGCCCTGTGCAGATGCATCCTTCCCAGGCCGCCCGGTCCGGCCCATACCCATAGTACCTTGCTCCTCATAATGCACATTGGCAGGCTTACACTGGAGACAGTGCAAACAGTGTGGACTGAGTAAGGTGTAAGCAGCCACAACACACTGGATAGACAGACACACACTCCCACACCGATGCCATCATTGTGCAAATATAGAGGTTTTTGGCAGCCCTGGCCACCACACCAGTCCTGGGCACAGTGCAGGCATGGCTATGGTACGCAATACTGTTGGGGTCACTCCCCAGGGTGGTAAACACTGTCAGAAACCAAAGCTGAAACACACTCCACAGATATCAGAAAGGTTGCTATGATGCAGCTTTGTGAACAAAATGTGTTTAACTTATGATTTGTTATCTGCCATTAATTATAGCAACCTTTTGATATATGTGTATCGTGTTCCCAGGTTTAGGGCGGCATTGCTAAGGTATCCAAGTGGGAATGTATTGGGAGATGCTGCTCCGCGCAGGGCCTAACAAACTGACTCTCCATGAGGCTTTGGATAGTGGAGCCTGTGGGTGTGGGTGTTTATGACCCTGTTGGCCACTGCTCTAGGGCTGAGTTTCCCAACTCCGGTCCTGGTGGGCCAAACACGGTTAGGTTTTTCATGCTATCCCTGAGGAATATGCATGAGATACATTTGCAGACAATGGGGGCATGGCATACATTTGCAGCACAGGCATATCTATTACAGACAGCATGACACCTGAATGGTGTTTGGCCCTCCATGACTGCATTTAGGAAACTCTTCTGTAGGGATTACACATGTTTATGGTGTCTGCGCCCTGTAGGTTAAAATATAGGTGTTTATGGATTGTTTATTTAATCAGCAATAACAGTTCCATCTTTATTACCACGGTTTAGTACTGGGTAAAATATAGGGACATTTTTTACAGGAGCCACAGCTGGGGCTTGAACCTGTGACCTTGTGACCCTCAACACACTGGCTGTGTGTAATGCACCAAACTGTTGTCACAGAGGCAGATCATTCCCTGGGGCTACCATTAGTGTTCATTAGACAGACCTTGTCTGTTGCACTGCACGGCACCCACCTAAACAGGGTTTGGCCTTGGTCTGCTGTGGGCAGATGCCACTACCCCTCCACCACCAGCACCCCTCCACCACCATGCCGACATGCCCTGGTGCTGGTGGTGTGCAGTCTCAGGCCATCCAGTGTGCCGGTAGGCAGCTGCTTATGGTGTGGGTTCTCGTGTAGGGGTGCCTCCATGGACATGCACGCTTCCCCCCGGCACCACCTGTCAATGTTATGTGCCCTTGGGTGTGCCTGCTGGGTAATCTCCCCTGTGACATTGTTTGACACACACTCGTGCCCATGTTGGACCCTCATCAGTTGCTGTCTTGCTCTTTACAGTTTCGGCATTCCTATGTGCCACCTAGGCATCTGCCTAGGCTGCACTGTTCCCCAGCTGGACCACAGCATGTGCCGCCTGCAGCCCTCTATATCCCATTTACAGTATCAGTACAGTTGCCCTGATAAGCAAATAAGCAAATGTGTTAGACAAGGCTGCATACTTTCCCCCTACCTGTTTAATTTATATGCAGAACAAATCATCAGAGAAGCCGGATTGTATGAAGACAACAGAGGTGTGAAGATTGGTGGAAGACTCATCAACAACCTTCGCTATGCTGATGATACCACATTACTGGCGGAAAGCGAAGATGATCTGAAACATTTGCTTCTCACAATCAAAGAACAGTCTCAAAATGGGCTTGCACCTTAATGTAAAGAAGACAAAGATCATGACAACTGGCTTAATTGGATTGGATTGTGTTTTCTATGCAACCTCTTTGATTATGACTCCATGTAGTAAGTTTTGTAAATAGTTTACCCCTGTTATCCAAGTTTTTGTTCCCTGTTATATGTAAGCTCATACATGTTAACTGTACTGAGCATTTTGTTCCATGTAAACCGCGCTGATGCTGAATAGTGCGGTATATAAGAGACTGTAAATAAATAAATAAATAAATAATCAACAGGTTCATCGTCGAAGGAGAAGAAATTGAAATCATGAATAACTTTAACCTACTTGGATCAACTATCAATAAAGAAGCAACAAGCAGTCAAGAAATCAGACGACGCATTGCTCTTGGCAGAATGGCTATGAAAGACCTAGATAAGAGTCTCAAGAGCAGAGATGTCTCTCTCCATACAAAGATTCGACTTGCTCAAGCCATGGTATTTTCAATGACATCATATGGATGTGAAAGCTGGACAGTGAAAAAGATAGACAGGAAGAAAATTGATGCCTTTGAATTATGGTGCTGGCGGCGAATACTGTGTATACCATGGACTGCCCAAAGAACAAACCAGTCTGTACTAGAGGAGATCAAATCTAAGCTTTCTTTAGAAGCTCAGATGACAAGACTTCGACTTTCATACTTTGGACACATCATGCGGAGAGAGAGATCATTAGAGAAAGACATCATGCTTGGCAAGATAGAAGGTCAACGCAAACGAGGAAGGCCAGCAATGAGATGGATCGATACAATAACAGCAGCTACGGGTACCAGTCTGTCAACAATGAGCCGCCTGACTGAAGATCGAACACAATTTAGGATAGCTATCCAGAGGGTCGCCATGAGTCGACTCCGACTCGACGGCACTTAACAACAACAGTTGCCCTTTCCTACATGCTCACTCTGCTGTTAATGCACATGTGCACGCCATAACAAACCTGCCCAATATAAAGGAGAAAAAACCCTGATCAGCACTATTTCAATGTGAGATCATTCATTTTGTAGGGGGACAGAGAATAGACCCTTCCAAACATGATATCTTATTTTTTGTGCTTTGTCAGTGGTGTTGCTTTATGTTTATCATTAATATCACTTTTGGCCAGCTTGGTTATTGGGATTTCAAATGTGGTTCTGGTCCTTTTATATGTTTATTTGCCTTTTTGGTCCCTGCACATGTATCACAACTATCACTTTTCTGGGTTTCCCTGCCTTTGCTGCACATTGCTGACTGAAATGGTTTCTCTTTCCTGCAAATGTGCCTTAACGCGAGGGTTTCACTGGTGTTAGTGTTCAGACCCAGATTTCACAGCGTTAGTGTGCCTGGAGCCTCTCCCCTCCCACTCTCTGGCCATTGACCCCTTCTCTCCGCCCTCTGGGAAGCCTTACTCCACCCTTCAGACCCAGATTTCACAGCGTTAGTGTGCCTTAATGCTGCCGCCGCGTTATCGCATGATAAGTGACGTTAGCGCACGATAATGTTACATTATCGCGTGATAATACCACCACTGCGATGTTAAGATGGTTTAGTAAACATACCTCTTAGAGAGGCTAGCACAATAGTCAGGAAAGCAAAGATTCAAAAGGAGGAGGAAATAGCCAATGCAGTAAAATGGGGGGATAAGACTTTTTCAGATATGTTAGAAGTGGAAGGGCAAAAGTGGTATTGTCAGACTCAAGGGTGAAGGGGAGGAATATATAGAAGCTGATGAGGATAAAGCAGAATTGCGTAACAAATATTTCTGTTGTGTTCACAGAGGAAGGACCAAGAGCAGGACCTCCGAAAACACCCACAAGTAGGAACAGAAGTAAAGGGAATTTTGAATGATTTTCAGAAGACTGTGTACATGAGGAACTAGCTAAACTAAAAGTAGGCAAAGCGATGGGGCTGGATGGGATACATCCGAGAGTATTGAAGGAACTTTGAGAAGTTCTAGGAACTCCAGTGTCTGACTTTTTCAGTGCTTCCTTAGAGTTAGGAGTGGTCCTAGAGGACTGGGGAAAAGCTCATGTGGCCCCTTTACACAAAAACGGAACTAAGGATGAGATTGAGAACTATAGGCCGGTTAGTCTGACCTCTGTGGTGAGTAAATGAATAGAAATGCTAAAACAGAGGATAGTGAGGTTTCTGGAGTCCAATGGATTTCAGGATCCGAGGCAGCATGGATTTACTAGAGACAGTCTTGTCAGGTCACCGCAGGTCACCCCCCCCCCCCATTTCTTCTCTTTGGGGTTAAAGCGATGCTGCCCCCTGCAGGTCACCCCCCTCCCCCATTTCTTCTCTTTGGGGTTAATGCGATGCTGCCCCCCGCAGGTCACCCCCTCCCATTTCTTCTCTTTGGGGTTAAAGCAATGCTGCCCCCAGCAG
This sequence comes from Ichthyophis bannanicus, assembly GCA_033557465.1. Lineage (NCBI taxonomy): Eukaryota > Metazoa > Chordata > Amphibia > Gymnophiona > Ichthyophiidae > Ichthyophis > Ichthyophis bannanicus. Next base: position 157,136,220 of record CM066039.1, on the reverse strand, counting down.
GTCACCCCCCCATTTCTTCTCTTTGGGGTTAAACTGATGCTGCCCCCCGCAGGTTACCCCTCCCCCCCATTTCATCTCTTTGGGGTTAAACCGATGCTGCCCCCCCCAGGTCACCCCCCCCATTTCTTCTCTTTGTGGTTAAACCGATGCTGCCCCCCGCAGGTCACCCCTCCCCCATTTCTTCTCTTTGGGGTTAAACCGATGCTGCCCCCCGCAGGTCACTCCTCCCCCATTTCTTCTCTTTGGGGTTAAACCGATGCCCCCCGCAGGTCACCCCTCCCCCATTTCTTCTCTTTGGGGTTAAACCGATGCTGCCCCCCGCAGGTCACCCCTCCCACATTTCTTCTCTTTGGGGTTAAACCGATGCTGCCCCCCGCAGGTCACCCCTCCCCCATTTCTTCTCTTTGGGGTTAAACCGATGCCCCCCGCAGGTCACCCCTCCCCCATTTCTTCTCTTTGGGGTTAAACCGATGCCCCCCGCAGGTCACCCCTCCCCCATTTCTTCTCTTTGGGGTTAAACCGATGCTGCCCCCCGCAGGTCACTCCTCCCCCATTTCTTCTCTTTGGGGTTAAACCGATGCCCCCCGCAGGTCACCCCTCCCCCATTTCTTCTCTTTGGGGTTAAACCGATGCTGCCCCCCGCAGGTCACCCCTCCCACATTTCTTCTCTTTGGGGTTAAACCGATGCTGCCCCCCGCAGGTCACTCCTCCCCCATTTCTTCTCTTTGGGGTTAAACCGATTGCCCCCGCAGGTCACCGCTCCCCCATTTCTTCTCTTTGGGGTTAAACCGATGCTGCCCCCCGCAGGTCACCCCTCCCACATTTCTTCTCTTTGGGGTTAAACCGATGCTGCCCCCCGCAGGTCACCCCTCCCCCATTTCTTCTCTTTAGGGTTAAACCGATGCTGCCCCCCCCCGCAGGTCACCCCCCCCCATTTCTTCTCTTTGGGGTTAACCCGATGCTGCCCCCTGCAGGTCATCCCCATCCCCCATTTCTTCTCTTTGGGGTTAAACCGATGCTGCCCCCCCCCCGCAGGTCACCCCCCCCCATTTATTCTCTTTGGGGTTAAACCGATGCTGCCCCCTGCAGGTCATCCCCATCCCCCATTTCTTCTCTTTGGGGTTAAACCAATGCTGCCCCCCCCCCCCACGCAGGTTACCCCTCCCCCATTTCTTTTCTCTGGGGTTCAACTGCTGCCCCCTGCAGGTTATCCCCCTCCCTCCCTGAAGCTGCATGATCACTTCATCATGACAAAGATGTAATTAATATTATAGATGGGCAGTTGGCGATCTTGCTGCTGGGATTAGTGTATGCATCAGAGTGACCACACAGCTTTCTATCAAGGCAGAAGAGGAGTGAGCCGCATGAAAGGCCCTAATTCCTTATCATCCATCCAGTCCAGTTCAGTCCAGACTCCTGCGTTTAATGGACACTGCTGGAAGTGGGATTAAGCCCAGGAGTGTGGACTGGAGGGACTCAAGGAAAGAAAATCAGCAAGTAAAATCTAATTTCACCATCGCCTCTATACTAAAGCTAGCAGGTCAAGAGCAGGTAATGCAAGTTGGGCATACTCTGTTGGACCTGAGTCATTACTTGGGAATGGTCCTTGCACAATGCAGGGTCTTGCTGAGACCAGCTTCCAGGTGCTGCTCATCCCTCGAAGTAAATAGGACTCTCTCTTTTTTGTTTGCAAATGAAAATAAACAATGCATTGTCTACTTGTATTAATATGACGGAAATGTGCAATCAGTGCCACTGCAGCAGTCCAGTGTTGAGAAAAATGCTTTTAATAATTTTCTGTTTGAAATCTGAGACGTCTCCGAACCAATTCATAAGGTGCCAATGTAACGCCAATTTTAAAAATTTTTAATTTTTAAAAAGAGTTCCGTGGATATTCCGGGAAACTACAGACCGGTGAGTCTGACGTCAGTGCCGGGAAAGATGGTGGAGACCATCATGAAAAAACAAAATTACTCAGCATGTAGATAGTCATGGCCTGGTGGGAGACAGCCAACATCGCTTTAGACAAGGAAGATCTTGTCTTGCTGATCTGTTGTGTTTTTTTGAAAGTGTGAATAAATAGGTGGACAAAGGTGAGTCAGTTGATATAGTGTATCTGGACTTTCAGAAAGCCTTAGACAAGGTCCCTCATCAGAGACTTTTGGCGAGACTGGGGAGTCGTGGGATTGGAGGCGGTGTACTATTGTGGATCGGGAGCTGGTTGGAGGATGGAGGGCAGAGGGTGGGGCTGGATGGCCGGTTTTTCCAGTGGAGGGTGGTGAGTGGTGGAGTACCCCAGGGATCTGTACTGGGTCCGCTGCTTTTTGACATATTCATAAATGACCTGGAAAAGGGAATGACTAGTGAGATTATCAAATTCGCAGATGACACAAAACTGTTTAAAGTTGCTAGAGCCCAGGGGGATTGCGGGAAAGCTGCAGGAGGATCTTGATGAATTGGAGGACTGGGCATCAAGATGGCAGATGAGATTTGGTGTGGACAGGTGCAGAGTTGTGCACCTGGGAAGGAGCAACCCACACTGTGGTTACACGATGCAGGGTTCCACATTGGGAACCACCACCCAGGAGGGGGATTTGGGTATCATCATGGATAACATGTTAAAACCCTCTGCCCAGTGTGCAGCGACGGCCAAGAAAGCAAATAGACTGCTAGGTATCATAAGGAAAGGAATGGAAAATAAAACAAAGGATATTATAATGCCTCTGTATCGTTCCATGGTACAACCGCACCTTGAATATTGTGTGCAATTCTGGTCGCCGTATCTTAAAAAGGATATAGCGTTATTAGAAAAGGTACAAAGAAGAGCCACTAAAATGGTAAAGGGGATGGAAGGCTACTGCTATGAAGAGAGGCTACAAAGGTTAGGGCTCTTCAACCTGGAAAAGAGACGGCTGAGGGGAGATATGATAGAGGTCTATAAATTAATGAATGGAGTGGAACAGGTAAACATAGATCAATTGTTTACGCTATCAGAATATAGAAAGACTAGGGGACATGTAATGAAGCTACAGGGTAAACTATTTAAGACAAATAAGAGAAAATATTTTTTCACTCAACGTGTAATCAAACTCTGGAATTTGTTACCGGAGGATGTAGTGGGGGCTGTTAGTGTAGCTGGGTTTAAAAAGGGTTTGGACGGGTTCCTGGAGGAGGGGTCCATGGACCATTATTGAAAAGGGACCCAGGATATCAATGCTTGACCCAATACAAGCATTGTGGAACCTGTGTCTCTTGGGGATACTGCTAGGTACGTATGACCTAGATTGGCCACTGTTGGAAACAGGATACTGGGCTTGATGGACATTGGTCTGACCCAGTATGGCATATCTTATGTTCTTATAAATCTAATTCATTTCTTTGACTGGGTAACCAGAGTTGGACCGAGGGAGAGCTCTAGATGTGGTACACTTAGATTTCAATAAAGCTTTTGATACCATTCCACACCAGTGACATAAGTAAATTGTGCATCCTAAGAATGGACCCTAAAGTGACTGACTAAATTAGAAATCGGTTGAGTGGGAGGTGACAAACGGTACAGGTAAATGGTGCTCACTCTGAGAAGGATGTTACCAGTGGTGTGCTGTAGTGATCTGTCCTTGGTCCGATTCTTTTTAACATTTTTGGGAGAGAGGAGGCACTGTGGAGTAAATTAGAAAGAGGGAAAGAGATTTCTATTTGCAGTGGTGTTATATACAGACCTCCCTCACAGGGAGAAGTGGTGGAAGGAGATTTAACAGAAGACATACTCAGCATAGCCAGGAAAGGGAAAGTACTACTGATAGGGGAGTTCAATATGACAGATGTTGATTGGCACATCCCTGCTGCAGTATCATCTAGAAGTAAAGAGATCCTGGATTCTCTACAGGGAGAACTATTTAGGTAACTGATAACAGAACCCACATGTGAAGGGGCCATACTTGACTAGGTGCTTACCAATGTTGAAAGTGTTTCTGTTGTTATAGTGGGAGATCATCTTGCATCCAGTGATCACCAGATGGTGTCATTCAGTATTAGGACTAGGACTGATAAAATCAATTCAAAAGCGAGGGTCTTAGACTTTAGAAAGACTAATTTTGCCAAGATGGGCCAATACCTCAAAGAGTCGTTAGTGGGATGAGAATGGCTAACGGATGTAGAAAAACAGTAGGCAAAACTGAAAGGGGATAATTCAAGGGCAACAAACCTTTTTGTTAAACTGGTAAATAAAAGGAAAAGGAGACTGCTATGGTTTCCGAAAGAAGTAGCTGAAAAGGTGAAGAATAAGAGGGAGGCCTTCATGTAATACAAAAGATCACAGAGATAGGAAGACGGGTATCTATATTTGGAAAAACTTAAAGAGGCTAGCAAAGTAATCAGGAAAGCAAAGATTCAAAAAGAGGAGGAAATAGCCAATGCAGTAAAATGGGTAGATACGACTTTTTTCAGATATGATAATGAGAAGAGGAAGGGCAAAAATGGTATTGTCAGACTCAAGGGTGAAGAGGAGGAATATGTAGAAACTGATGAGGATAAAGCGGAAATCCTTAATAAATATTTCTGTTCTGTGTTTACAGATGAAGAATCAGGAGCAGGACCTCAGAAAACACCCACAAACAGGAACAGAAGTGAGGGGCATCTTGAACGATTTTCAGAAGACTGTGTTCATGAGGAACTAGCTAAACTTAAAGTCGACAAAGTGATGGGACCAGATGGGGTACACCTGAGAATACTGAGGGAACTTGGGGATGTTCTAGCAGTTCCATTGACTGACCCTTCAATGCCCCTTTGGAGTCAGGAGTGGTGCCAGAGAACTGGAGAAAGGCACATGTGGACCCTTTACACAAAAGCAGAAGTAAGGATGTGGTTGAAAACTACAGGCCAGTTAGTCTAACTTCTGTGGTGAGTAAATTATTGGAAACACTGCTGAAAGAGAAAATAGTGAGATTTCTGGAGTCCAACGGATTATCGGTTCTGAGGTAGCATGGATTCGCCAGGCAGGTTTTGTCAAACAAATCTGATTGATTTCTTTGACTGGGTGACCAGGGCGTTGGACCAAGGTCGAACCCTAGATGTGGTATATTTGGATTTCAGTAAAGCCTTTGATTCCGTTCTGCACAGGTGACTTATAAACAAACTGAGCACCCTAGGGATGGACCCTAAAGTTACTGATTGGGTTAGAAATTAGTTAAGTGGGAGGCGGCAAAGGGTTCAGGTAAATGGAGCACGCTCTGAGGAGAAGGTGGTGTGCCCCAGGGATCTGTCCTTGGCCTAATTCTTTTTAACATCTTTGTTAGTGATATTGCGGAAGGGCTGTTGAGTAAGATGTTCTTTGCAGATGATACCAAAATCTGCAATAGAGTAGACACCCAGGAAGGTGTAGATAACATGAGGAGGGATTTAGCTAAGCTTGAAGAATGGTCTAGAATTTGGCAGCTGAGATTTAATGTTAAAAAATGCAAGGTCATGCATTTGGGCTGTAAAACTCCAAGCGAGCGGTACAGTACAGGGGGTGAAATACTTCTGTCCATGAAAGAAGAGCAGGACCTAGGTGTGATTGTGTCTGATAATCTTAAATTAGCTAAAGAGGTAGAAAAGGTGACGGTGAAAGGCAGAAGGATGCTTGAATGCATAGGGAGAAGAATGACCAGAAGAATGGAAGAAGGAGGTGATAGTGCCTCTGTACAAGTCTTTGATGAGACCTCATTTGGAGTATTGTGTGCAATTCTGGAGACCACACCTTTAAAAGGATATAAACAGGATGGAATCAATACAGAGCATGGCTACAAAATGGTCAGTGGGCTGTGTCATAAGGCATATGGAACAGACTTAAAGATCTCAATATGTATACTTTGGCGGAAAGGCAGGAGAGAGGAGATATGAGAAAGACATTCAAAAACATCCGTGGCATAAATGCACATGAGAAGAGCCTCTTTCAATTGACAGAAAGCTCTACAACAATGGGGCATAGGATGAAGATGAAAGGAGATAGACTCAGGAGTAATATGAGGAAATATTTATTTATGGAAAAGTGGTAGATGCATGGAATAGTCTCCCAGTGGAGGTTGTAGAGACCATGACAGTATCTGAATTCAAGAAAGCATGGGACAAACACAGAAGATCTCTAAAGGAAAAAAAGGAACTATAGTAGTTGGTATGGGGAGGGCAGACTGGATAGGCCATATGGTATTTTTCTGCCATCATGTTTCTGTGTTTCTACCTGCAAGCCTCCATTGATGACATCACCGGAATGAGGAGAGGGACAGCCCCAAGACACTTCCCAGCACATTGGCAGCGACCACGGAGACCAGCCAAAGGACAGAGAAGGATATCAATGCGGAAGACAGGGCAGCAAATGATGTGATGCTGTAGGACCATGAAATGCAGACTAGAAGGGACATGTTCAGGGCAATGCTCAAAACCCACCTTTTCCAGACAGCCTTTGACCTCTCCTGATTTAGCCTAATGATCCTCCTTTTTTTTATATTCCCTTTATCTTTTCTACTCCCTGCTTGATTTTCTTTCCTGTCCTGTCTATTTTTGCCGTTCTTTTTCTGTTTCTAATTTTCATTTTTGCAGCAACTGTTACAAATTGTAAACCGCTTTGTTACTATTTGATTAAGGTGGTATATCAAAAGTTTAAAGATAAAGATGTTACATGCCAACCAGGAGCAGCATGTAACCCCACTCAAAGTTGCCAATGACTCACTTGACGAGGTGAAACTTGGTTCACCAGGAGGAGCCATCAGATGGGCCGCAGAAGGCAGCAGCTGTTATGCTGCAGGGAGTGCAATGCGATCTTGCGAGATATCCTGCAGGTGCAGAGGGAGAGAAGGGACGAAGTTCATCAGCATCTGCAGGAGCTGCAACACGTCAGCTTGTCACTGGACAGATTCTTGTTGCAGTTTGGCCATCTAGCCTCCCAGGGACCACCAAATGGCTACTGCCTCTTCTGATGTTCCCCCTGCCTGGGCACAACACGCTTTAGGCCCCACACCCACCAGCAGTGGTGGCAGAGGTGCCAGGGTCAGCCAACATGGGTCACAGGGGCACTGTTCGGTATCCTGGGTACACCACCACGGGGCTGTGGCTCTCCACTATTTTCCCTAACTTCCTAGCTACTAAGAGACAGGAAAGCTAGGAAATGAGGGTGGATGTGAAGGTCTTGTCAGGGACTACTGATCACCATATCAAAAAAACCCAATCATTCAAGGAGTAAACTTAATCAGACAAAAACAAAAAATATGTGTATTCCCAAAACAAGAGGATAGACTTTATTTATAAAAACTTTGCCACAGTGCCAAAGAATTCTTCAAAAAGTCTTCAAAGATAAAACACTCCAAAATCTTCACAATATCTTCCAAAAAAGTTTTTCTTTGTTTTTATCTTTTTAATTTCAACATTTGGAATCTTCAGACACCATCCATCATCCAGCTATTAAGCTCATCATTCATACGGGAGTCTTATACCAAGAGTTTCCTAATTTTCCTAATGCCAACCAGCACCTGAGCATTTCACTCAACCGAGCTTCATCAGGGAGTAATATCCAAATGTAAAATCTAGAAAAGACAGCCGAAACAAAATTAATCTATTAAAGATCCTCTTTAGATACCACCAGAAACTTATTATCAACTAGATGAACAACAGAAGCTGACAGCCCTCCTCACAAATACAATCAAATTAGACCCACAACAATGGTAGAAACACACTGAAAAAGGAAAAAGAAAAACCATAAAACATCCACATTCACCATACTATAAAACCAGAATAAACCGAAAGAAAAAAACTCACCACTTTCCATTGCCCCAATACTTCCGCAGATATGCTCATTCTCCAGGACCAAGCAGGAAGTCAGTCCTCACATATGGGTGACGTCGGCGCCGACGGAGCCCTCGCGGAGCAATTTTCCCCAGCTTTCAAAGAAAGCCTTTGGGAATTGCAGCACGCATGCGCGGTCCTCTTCCCGCCCAAGGGTGCCATCTTGCTCAGTCTTCTTTTTTCCGCGGAGCCCTACAGACGTTGCCTGTGAATCCCCTGCAGAAAAGTTGATTTTTCTCTATTTTCTTTATTTTTCTTCGGTTCGACGCCGGTTCTTTTCCCGCCCGGACTCGCAACGCCGGTTACGGGTCCATCCGTTATTTTTCGGTTTTTTGTCCTTCGTGACAGACTTCGAGCTTTTTTTCTTTTCCCTGGCTGCCCGGTCATTCGACCTCGCAGGGGCCCTTTTTCCCCCTATGGCGGCCAGTGGCTTCAAAAAGTGTGACCTCTGTAAGAAACCTATGTCTCTTACAGACACTCACGACTTCTGCCTCCGCTGCCTAGGCCCGGATCATAACTCCATGATCTGCGGGCCATGCGGCAAGATGTCCTCAAAAGCTTTGAGGAGTCGGCAGCACCAGCGGGAGCGTATCTTCTCTGACTCCGGCCGGGCTCGGACCTCGTCAGAGGCTTCGACGTCTCCGGACTCTGGTCCTGAGCATCGTCGAAGTTCCTCTGAAAGGGGGTCTCCTACCCGGGATCATCATCGGAAGAAGAAACCCACGAGGGCGGGATCGGTGGACGCTCCTGGTCCCTCGAGGGCCAGGTCGCATAGCCCCGATTCCCGTCCCGGGTCCTTGGAGTCGGAGAGGCCGTCGAAACATCCTCGACTCGAGGAGGACTTGCCCGCTCACGTGAGTACTGTTGTCCTCGTGGACTCACCTCCGAAGGACCCGACGTCGGGGCCCGAGTCGGGGGCTGCTGGGTCTCCTGAGCTCGGACTCAGGTTGACGGCCTTGGAGGTCAGCTTGGCTGCCTTCATGGACCAGCAGCGGGCATTGATCGCTGGCCTCGCTGGTGCTTCTGCCCTGACCGCCGGGACGTCGACCTCCAAGTCGACCCCGGAGACCGAGCCGATCCTCGAGTCCATGAGGGCTCGAGTCGATCCTCGGTCGCAGTCTCCTTCGGCCTCCCGTTCGGGTCCGAGGTCGTTGACGCCGACTCCCTCGGCGTCGGGGCGGATGGCTTCAGTGCCTGCCCGACCGGAGCCGATCGACTCCTCCTCCGAGGAGTCGGCCTGGGAATCTGAGGACGAAGAGTCACCTGGTTCCTTTCGGACTCGGTGTGTCCCATCGGACTCCCCCGAGTCCGAACCTCGGAGACGGTCCCCCCCGGAGGATACCCGGTTCTCGGACTTCGTGAGGGCTATGGCCAAAGCCTTGGCCTTCCCTGCGGATCCCGAGGAGGAGCCTCGAGTCGAAGAACTCGATGCCCTCCAATATGACTCTCCCCCGAAGGAGGCCTTTATTGTACCGGTTCCTCCCATGCTGGAACGGCTTCTCTTCCGCATATGGGAGAGCCCGGCGTCGTCGCTGGTATTGAGCAAGCGGGTCGATTCCATTTATCGAGTCCGCAAGAGCCCCGGGTTCCAAAAGGCACAACTACCGCACCATTCCATGGTGGTGGAATCGGCCATGCATAGACTGAAGAGTCAAAAAATGCACTCCTCGGTGCCCCCTGGTAGGGAAGCCCGAAGCCTGGATGCCCTCAGTAGGAAGTGTTTCCAGGGCTCTATGCTTGCTTGTCGAGTCCAGACATACCAGCTCTACATGGGCATGTATCTCCGAGACCTGGCTAAGGAAATAGCCGGGTTCTCTGCTGGTCTCTCCGATGAACCTTTGCAGAGGTTCCAATCCTTGTCTACTGGTATTCGGGAGTGCTCCAAGTTTATTTCTCGAGCAACCTATGATGGTTTTGAGGCTTCGGCTCGAGTAGCCGCGGCCGGCATCGGTGGACGCCGCCAGGCTTGGCTCCAGTCGTCCGACCTCGAGCCCTGGGTGCAGGACAAGTTGGTCGATGTCCCCTGCCGAGGTGACAACCTCTTTGGCAAGCCCATGGATGAGAAAGCTGCACAAATCGAGACAGAGACTCTCACCAGAACTCGTCTCTCGAGGAAAACCTCTGCCCCTTCTCAAAAGAAGAAGGCCTCGGGGAAAAAGCCCTTTTACCCGAGGAAGGCGGCTGCCTATAAATACTACCCTCAGTATCAGGCCTCCCCAGCTCCCCCACAGGGGAAGCAGGCCAAGGGACGGGGTAATGGATCCCGTAGGCAGCAAGCCCCCAAGCCTGCACCACCGGCCCCTGCTCAGCAGGGTGGGGGTTTTTGACTTTCTCAGCATAGCCTCTCCCCCTCAGCTGATTCCTCTCAGCACAGGAGGTCGGCTGGTCCACTTTGCACACCGGTGGTCCAACATCACCACAGATACCTGGGTACTTCGCATAGTTCAAAAGGGCTATCTTCTTCACTTTCACCAGGTACCTCCCTCCTACTTTCCAGGGGAGCCTCCCAGACTCCCTTTGCACAGGGACCTACTCCTTCAGGAGTTGGCAAGTCTCATTCAGGAACAAGCCGTGGAACCGGTGCCCCACCACCTGAAGGGTCAAGGGTTTTACTCCAGGTACTTCCTGATTACAAAAAGGACAGGAGGCCTCAGACCCATCCTAGACTTGCGAAACCTCAACAAGTTCCTGGCAAAGGAAAAGTTCAAGATGCTTACCCTTGGGATCCTGCTGCCCTACCTCCAGCAGGGAGACTGGCTATGCTCCTTGGATCTAAAGGATGCGTATACTCATATCCTTATTCATCCAGACCACAGACAATATCTCAGGTTTGTTGTGGGTGGAAATCATTACCAGTACAGAGTACTGCCCTTTGGCCTATCCTCCGCCCCCAGAGTTTTCACCAAATGCCTGGCAGTGGTGGCGGCCTATCTAAGGCTTCAGGGCCTTTTTGTGTTTCCCTACTTGGACGACTGGCTCATCAGAGCCCAGTCTGCCCAAGAAGCCACTCAAGCCACTCATCGCACTGTAGCTCTGCTTCAGCACTTGGGTTTTGTCATAAACTTCGCAAAGTCCACTTTGCTCCCCTCTCAAAATCTCGAGTTCATAGGCGCCAGGTTAGACACTCTTCAGGCGAGGGCCTTCCTCCCTCTGGACAGGGCCAAGCGGCTCATGGATCTCGCCAGCCGCTTTCGCAGCAATTCCCTGGTCCCCGCCAAGCAATTTCTGAGACTGCTCGGCCATATGGCTTCCACGGTCCATGTAACCCCCAATGCCCGCCTGAATATGCGTCCTGCTCAGTGGTGCCTTTGCACTCAATGGCTTCAGGCCACGGGGAGCCTAGCGGACTCTGTGCAGATCTCCGACCAGCTGGTCTCATCTCTACGATGGTGGCTTCATCTGCCCAACCTAGTGCTAGGGGTGTCTTTTCAACCCCCTCCGCATTCTCACGTCCTGACGACCGATGCTTCTCTCCAGGGTTGGGGAGCACATTGTCAAGGGACTTGTACTCAAGGTCTCTGGTCTCCTTGGGAGTCCGCTCAGCAGATAAACTTCCTAGAGCTCAGAGCCATCCGCCTAGCGCTCAAAGCCTTCTCTCACCTGATTTCACACCAGTCGGTGCTAGTCCAGACAGACAATCAGGTGGCAATGTTCTACGTGAACAAACAAGGTGGGACCAGCTCCTTCCTTCTCTGTCAGGAAGCACGGAATCTCTGCTCTTGGGCCGTCCGTCACGACATCATCCTCAGAGCTGTCTATCTCCCAGGTCAGGAAAACTACCTGGCAGACAAATTGAGCAGAATCCTCCAGCCGCACGAGTGGAGATTGGATCCGCTTGTGGTTCAGCGGATCTTTCTCCGGTGGGGCCTCCCCACCATGGACCTCTTTGCCAGTCCTCTGAACCGGCAACTTCCCAGGTTCTGCTCACGACAGCCGCATCCTCTCAGGGTAGCGGCGGATGCTTTTCTGATTCCGTGGTCCGCAGGCCTCTTGTATGCCTTTCCACCCATGCCACTGGTGTCTCGGACGCTCTTCAAAGTTCTCAGAGACAAAGCATCGATGATCCTAGTGCCTCCCCGGTGGCCGAGACAACCTTGGTTCCCGCTTCTGATGCAGCTGGCGGTGGACACCCCTCTTCCTCTGGGGTTTCAGCCCGACCTCCTCTCGCAGGATCAGGGGACGCTACTGCACCCCAACCTCCGGTCCCTTCATCTGATGGCCTGGCTGCTGAAAGGGTAGTTCTTGCTCCTCTCCAGCTACCTCCAGATGTCGAAGAGGTCGTCTTGGCCTCCAGAAGGCCTTCCACCCGGAAATCCTACGCTCTTAAGTGGCATCGGTTCTCCGTCTGGTGTAATCAGCGGTCTCAAGACCCCTTCTCCTGTTTGGCATCACTGGTCTTGCAGTACTTGCTTTCTCTCTCCAATCTTGGACTTAAGTCCAACTCGGTCAAAGTCCACCTCAGTGCTCTTTCTGCGCATCACCTACCGGTGGAGGGTAGACCTCTCTCCGGCCTCCCTCTGGTGGCTCGGTTTCTCAGAGGCCTCCTTCTCCTTAAACCGCCTTTGCGCCCCCCAGCCCCGAACTGGGATCTCAATGTGGTTTTACAGCGGCTTACCTGTCCGCCTTTTGAGCCTATGGCTACCTGTCCTCTTCGTTTTCTTTCCTGGAAAACCTTGTTCTTGGTGGCCCTCACTTCTGCTAGACGCATTAGTGAACTGCAGGCCCTGGTATCTGATCCTCCTTACACTAGGTTCTACAAGAACCGGGTAGTCCTACGGACTCACCCTAAATTTCTTCCTAAAGGGTTTCCCCTTTTCACATCAACCAGGAGGTGGTACTTCCGACCTACTTTCCCAGGCCACACTCCAGTCGAGCTGAAATGGTCCTGCATACCCTGGACTGTAGAAGGGCGCTGAACTTCTACCTTGACCGTACGCGGGAGCACCGAAGGGCTGTTCAGCTCTTCGTGTCTTATGACCCCAACAAGTTGGGGCTCCCTGTCTCCAAGCGTACTCTGTCCATCTGGATTGCGGACTGCATCGGTTGGGCTTACGAGGCTGCGGGCCTCGTGCTGGAAGATAGAGTCACCGCTCATCGTGTTCGGGCGAAGGCTACATCAGTGGCTTACCTCCGCTCTGTTCCGTTGGCAGACATCTGCCGGGCCGCTACTTGGTCTTCAAGCCAGAATTTTGCAGCCCATTACTGCCTGGAGAGGGAGTCCCGCAGGGACAGTGCTTTCGGACAGGCAGTCCTCCGTAACCTCTTCGAGGTATAGGCAACTCCTACCCTCCATCCCGGATGTTGGGCTACCGGTTGGAGACGTATTCAGAGAAGATTCCTTCCTTCTGGGCTGCTGAGCTAGAGGGAGCTCATTTTTGCGCTTAGGGTCTCTGGTAGCCTTAAGCTTGGGAGTCCCATATGTGAGGACTGACTTCCTGCTTGGTCCTGGAGAAAGCGTAGTTACTCACCTGTAACAGGTGTTCTCCAGGAGCAGCAGGAATCAGTCCTCACAACCCTCCCTCCTCCCCTTGGAGTTGCAGTTTTATGCTTTCGTTTTTGCTACTCTTTTGCTGTCTTTTAGCTATGTCATCTGACTGAGCAAGATGGCACCCTTGGGCGGGAAGAGGACCGCGCATGCGCGCTGCAATTCCCAAAGGCTTTCTTTGAAAGCTGGGGAAAATTGCTCCGCGAGGGCTCCGTCGGCGCCGACGTCACCCATATGTGAGGACTGATTCCTGCTGCTCCTGGAGAACACCTGTTACAGGTGAGTAACTACGCTATATTAAACTGAGTCTCAATACAGAAAAATGCAGTGCCTGCGCTTTATATTAATCCAGCCATCAAACACAACCTCTTGCTAACCTCTGAGTTTGTCAGTTAAAGGGGGTGGGGAGGGGGGGGCATATCCCATAATACAAGGATAAAAAAATAAAAACAAATTAAAGTAGATGAAAATAGAACCACCCAACCACCCATTTAATGTAACACAGTCCAAAATCACTACAAAGGCCACATGATGGAGCTACCTTCAGCAAATGCCGCAATCTATGCCAGAATTTAGACTAATAGCAGTGAGGGGGGCCATGGTGGTAGGGGATTTGGTGCAAGGGGGGAGGGGTGACGCACCAAGTAACTGTTTCTGTCATGGCATCCATAGCTGCTTCTTGAGGGGGTAGCTCTATTGTGTGTGGTCAGCTGATTGTTGCTTCCAAAGAGCTGTATTGTTTGTGTGTTCTTTGGCATCCCTGATTGTTTTGGTGGGGGGAAGCTTATTTATTTATTTCTCTTATATACCGCGCTATTCTGCATCAGTGCGGTTTACATTGAACAAACTGAAATTACATTGAACAGGGCATTATAACTTGGAGATAACTATTTTACAGGGAACATGGGCAATGGAGGGTTAAGTGGCTTGCCCAAGACCACAAGGAGCACCTGTGGGACTAGAAACCCCAGTCCTTCCGGCCCAAGGTTGCTGTCCTCTAGTGGGATTTGAACCCCCGACCTTCCGGCCTGAAGTACCTTGCCCCAACCACTAGGCCACTCCTCCACTCCTTGGGCGCCTGTGAGGTTCCTTATAGACTGTGAGCAGTTGCAGTATTGTAAACTGTGCCTGCGGAGGATTGCATTGGCATCACAAGGTGGTGGTTGGTGGTGTGTGCCATGATGGTCCAGGCTTTCTGTTTGTGGGTGCCAGCGGGTGGAGCCAGGCACACTGTATGTTGGCTGCATAACAATAAAGACATACCTCAGGTAACGTGATTCTGTATGAGTTGTTCTGTGCTCTCTCTCCTTGTCTGTATAGCTGCCCCTGCTCATCTGGAGTGATGTCTGTGCCCTCCTCTGTGTCAGAGTCCTCCAGTAGGTTCGCAGACTTTCTGTGGGCTGTTTAAAAGTTCACTCCTTGAACCGGATTTTCCGCTAGCCAAATATCCACTCAATGACGGACCACATGGTCCATTGAGTCCAGTTGTAGTGCTCTTCCACCTCACTGTGGGATGACACAAAGGGGGGATCATGAGATAGCTCCTCAATGGTTCTCCTCTGTCTTCTGCATGACAAGGAGGAGGGGAGGAGAAGAAAGCACCTTAGTGAGTATGCAGTGTCACAGACTGTGCTGTCCTTGACACTGTTACAACTCACATCCACTCCTATATCTCTATCCCTCTCAATGAATGTTTGACAGCTGCTGACTGCTATGTGCTTCCACAATGCCCAGAACCCCCAGATGCTTCTGCTGTCATCCTGCCCTGTACCCAATTGTGCCCTGTCTCTCCATGATGTTTGTCCTGATGCTCCCCCCCCCTTCTCCTTCCTCCATGCCCACCTGGGCCAAGCACTGTTCTGGGTTGTGCCTAATGCTGAGCGCTTGTCCACCCCATGCTTCCTGTAGAGTGTCTTCCCTTCCTACCCAACTAATAGCACACTGTGGCCGTTCCATGCCAGCAGCTGGTAATGTCTTCTTTGCTTCCTTACTAGTGTTGGTGGTAGAATTTGCACTCTGCTTCTCTGTGTATCGGCCTGTGGGCTCCCACCCCCACACTACCATTTCCACCTAGATAGCCTGATTTGTTGGCAGCATATGGTGCTTTATGCATTCATAAACTTCTGGCTGCTGTTTTGTTAGGTTTCATAGCACACTTAGGTGTATGTTTACTAAACTCTGGTAAAGTCACCAGCGGTAAGCTCAGCGCTAATGTTACCGACACCAACTAAGGCTATGGGCGGCTGTGGGTGGGCCAGCATAAAGGGAGCTATAGGCCGTGTACCGCATCTAAATTGCGGTAACGGCACATCTCACGTTAAGGTGACAAGCATTAAGGTGCCCAAGAGGTTTAAGGCGCTTCAACCTAAGGCTCCTGAACGTAAGGCACCCTGAGAAGTTAAGGTGCACGAAATCAAGGTGCCCTGAGGGGCCAAGGTGCATGAAGCTAAGGCGCTCTGAGGGTTTTAACGCACCCTAGGTTAAGGTGCCCAAGGGGGTCAAGGTGTATGAATCTAAGGCGTTCTGAGGGTTCTACGGCACCTGAGGTTAAGGTGCCCTGAGGGGTTAAGCACATGAAGCTAAGGCGTTCTGAGGGTTCTAAGGCGTTCTGAGGGTTCTAAGGCGCCCTGAGGGGTTAAGGCTCATGAAGCTAAGGCGTTCTGAGGGTTTTAAGGCACCTGAGGTTAAGGTGCCCTGAGCGGCTAAGACACATGAAGTTAAGGTGCCCCAAGATAGATGGATGGACAGGTGGTAGTTGATAGTTCTTTGCCATCTGATATTGTAATCAGTAAGTGGGATGTGGGCCACAGCTGAGGCCACGCACCCTGCCCATCTGATAGCCTGGATTGAAAGAGCATGCATAAAATAGCTGACTGAATATATGCAATGGTTCCTGGTGCTGGGCTGATCCCGCATCCTTTTGGATGGTGTGTGCACCAGCCCAGAACAAAATGAACAGAAAAAGAACCTATGGGCATCGAACCGGCCCTCTGGGGTGTCCAAACACAATGCATGAACAGCTATGCTAAAGCTGCAAGGCATTGGCCATGGCAGGAATTAGCAAGAAAGGGATCATATGTATCTGCCTGCAATGTAGAAACAGGTTGATAGATCCACATCACCCCTGTAGGGTGTGGCTGCACGTCCAGTATATATGTGATGGAGGCCCAGACTGACACCCATAGTCAGGGTGCAGTCTCCCAAGCCTGCCCACTGTGTGGTTTATGCATCTGCTGTGGTCACATTTCCAACACTCTCCAATGGGCCACAGCTGAGGCTGAACACTCTGCCTGTCGGATAGCCTGGATTGAGAAGAGCATGAATAATGTAGCACACACTGAATAGATGCAAGGGTGTCTGGAGCTGTGCTGAACCTGCACCCCTTTTGGATGGTATATGCACCAGCCCAGAACAAAATGAACAGAAAACAACCTGTGAGAATTGAGCCGGCCCTCTAGTGCATTCAAACACAGTGCTCTTACCATTATGCTAACCTTACACAGCAACTGCAATGGAAATACTTACCAGTAAAGGGAACGTATGTATGTCTGTTTATATCTGCCTGTAATGTATCAGCAGGATTCGCAGCTCACCCTCACTGGACTGTGATTGACCTGTGTGTTGTGCACATATCTGTCGTGGTTTAAAGTATCTGCAGTCATGGTTTGGGTATCACACAGGACTCATGTTAAATGCATGAGTCAGACATCTGCTGCCCTTACACCAACAACCCTGTGCAATCTCCCAAATCTCACCCAAAATTGAAATGGCTGCAAATGCATGTCTCTGCCCTCTGCATGTTATGAAAGAGATCATGGGAAATGACCTTTGTTGGCAGGTACATACAGATGCATATCAACAACTGTAATTTCCACTGGCTGGTGCTATGTACAAGGACAGTGCAGGAACCCTGATGCAAGGCCCTACATTGATTAACTGAAAAATCAGCAAACAATGCAACATGCCTGCCTGCAATGTGTGTACATGTAGGCACCTTCCCATGCCAGCAGTTGATGGACTGGTGTGTTGTGAAGATATGGGAAGGTTGATGTTTATGTATATGTTTATTTAGAATCGTGATATACCGCCCTTCAAAAATACACCAGAGTGGTTTACAATGATTCAAAACATACTGCCAGAAAAAGGAAAAGAATGGCATAATCACGACAGGAAAGAGACAGAAGAGATTAGCAGAGAGGAGACAGGACACAAGAGAGAAAAATTGGAGAAGAGATACCTCAGTTGGGGGCAGAAGGGACAGGGAGGTCAAAAGCGGTGCAAAAGAGCTGGGTCTGTGATAGAGATTTAAACCTGTTAAAGGAGAGTCCCAGCCAAAGGTCTGGGGGGAGAGAATTCCAGAGTTTGGAGCCGAGGAAGAAGAAGGCAAAGTTTCGGGTGGATTCCAGATATGTGAGGGGGGGGGGGGGAGAGAAATATGGTCAGCATGATTATGCTGGAGCATACGTTGGGGAGTGTGGAGATGTACCAGGTTAGAGAGGAATGTCTCCAACAGGTCCCATGTACATTCATTGCTATGTCCACAGCTCATCCCCAGGACAGATCTCGTTTAGGAGCTGGATTATCTGCATTGTGCAGTATACCCCTCATTGCAGTCCTGTGGTCTGCAGGCTTGATTCTCATGGGCGTGTGTGTAGACAGTATGTGATTTATTCTGAGCTACCAATACTCATTATCTATGCCATGCCCTATATCACATTCCTGCCTGTTAGTGTAAGCATGACAATCCAGCACATGCATACTCTGCAACAACAGTGGAAGTGTATGGAGAGCCTCAGATGCGGATGGGATGGTGAGTGTATAAGGAGGCACAAGTGGGGGGCTGTCTGTCACTCGTCAATCTGGATATCCAGTGCTGAATATGTCATAGGCCATCTATGTCCTTGATAGGCCTCTCAGATGGGGATGTTATGCTACCAACAAGTTGCCCTAGGTTAACCAGACTATGGTGTACTATTTGTAGACATGAAAACAAGACAGGAATGGATGCAGGTGCTGACATGCAGCTGAACCTTGCCTATGGGCTGCCATAAGGTGGCTTTGGCAGCATGCCAATAACAATGTTGTTTGCTGTGCTGGGATCTGAGCCCCATAATGGAGCTGCACAGACATGGAGACACAGCCCCATGCAATATCCTTTGATATTATGGGGCTCTGTGGCATCAGCTGTGAATCTGCGTGCTGTGAACCTCATGAAAATTGTGCCATGGAATGCATTTTGCGTCTGTAAGGCCTCATTCTGTATATGTGCACACAACATACACCTGTTGTATTGTAGCAGCGAAGTGCATGCAATAAATAATACCAGGAGTCAGTTGCAGGGTCCAAGCCAGTTTATTGTGCACAGGCTCAGACAGGAGCATGTCCAAAAGAGACTGAGCAATGGAGTACAGGAGCAGATTCCTTATATACAATTTTTACAATTTGATAGAGGCAACCTTGCTATTGGTCCCAACGCCCCTTGCACCTATCCAATCGGTAGGGTTGCCAACTTTTTCACCGAGAAAAACCCGACACCTTTGGCTCGCCATGCTCCACCCATTCTCCTCCCCTAGTCCCACCCCAGCCCTGCCCCCAGCCCCACCCACAAAAATTACCAAGGATATGTGTAGGCTAACTTCCTTGGTCAGATAATAATTAAACTGGGAACCCCAAAATCCAAACATGAAATGTACAACACTGGAGAAATAAAACTATAAAGTAATTTCCTCTTGCACTAAACAAAAACGCAAAGATGTTAGCAATACACACTTCCCAGACCAGACATATTCCAGTTAATAAATTCAAAATAAAAAGTATTTTTCTACCTTCTGTTTGGGCATTTCATTTTTCAGTTGCAATTGCTCCAGTCACTTTCTTCTGGTTTCTTCGTGTCTTCTGCGAGCTATCCATTCTAAAAGAGAAGAAAGGACAAATGGATAGCTCGCAGAAGACACGAAGAAACCAGAAGAAAGTGACTGGAGCAATTGCAACTGAAAAATGAAATGCCCAAACAGAAGGTAGAAAAATACTTTTTATTTTGAATTTATTAACTGGAATATGTCTGGTCTGGGAAGTGTGTATTGCTGCAATAAAGATGTTTTCCATTCTCTCTATATATCTGCTTTAACATACTGATTGTTTCCCTTTTGCTCTTTCCCCCAATTCTTTCCTTATTCCTTTATCATCCGTTTAAATTTCACCCTTCCATTCTCAAGCCCCTCTTACTCTCCCAATACCCGACCCATCATAGACTTTTCTTCCACACAAAATATTTTTCCCCTCTCCATTCTCATTCCACATCCATTCTAGTCCTCCCCCAAAATCAGTTTCCTTATAGTTCTAGACCCACCCAGCATCCACTCCCTTCTAGTCCCATTCTCCCATGCCCCACATCAGCCCATTTCCAGTCCTATTCCAGCTCTTCATAAGCCCATTTCCAGTGCTAGCCTTCACATCACAGGCCATTTCCAGTCCTAGGCCCCCCACCATCACAGCCCATTTGCAGTCCTAGCCCCCCCCCCACCATCACAGCCCATTTGAAGTCCTATCCCCCCTAATCACAGCCTATTTCCAGTCCAAGTTCCCCCTCCCTCCACCATAGCCCATTTCCAGTCCAAGTTCCCCCCCCCCTAGCCCTTTTCCAGTCCAGGTCCCCCCCATCACAGCCCATTTCCAGTCCACGACTCCCCCCCCCCCCATAGTCCTTTGCCGGTCCAGGTCCCCCCCATCACAACCCATTTCGAGTCCAAGTCCCCCCCCCCCATCCCCCTTTTCCATTCACGGTCCCCCCCAACACAACCCATTCCCAGTCCAATTCCCCCCCCCCATAGCCCTTTTCCAGTACCGGTCCCCCCCATCCCAGCCCATTTGTAGTCCCGTCCCCCCCCCCCCCCCGTGCAGCTGCTGCTCCTGCTTCTTACTGAGCAGCAGCTGCAATAAAGTTAATTTAAAAGTAAGGAAACCGCTCCTATGAAACTCCTTCTGCAGGGTCCCTGGCTGAAAAGGAAGTGACATCAGAGGGGCGGGCACTGCAGAAGGAGTTTCATAGGGCCGGAAGGCCCCACACAGGATTCCTTACTTTTAAATTAACTTTATTGCAGCCGCTGCTCTGTAAGAAGCAGCAGCAGCGGCTGCAAGGGGGGGCCAGGACTGTGATCGCGATCGCAAGCACAAAGCCGGTTTTCTGCTCTGGCCGCTCCGATCTCGCAGCCAGAGCAAAAAAACGGCTTTTCAGTGGCCGGTTTTGGTTCTCTGCCGGCAGCCGGTCCGACCACAGGAAAACCGGCCAGGCCGGCTGAAAACCGGCTAGGGTTGCCAACTGGCTCCAGATGCGCCCGACAGGCTTGATCCAGTCCTGGGTTTACCCCATTGCATGCAGGGATATGTAGTCTTGCTTTTCTTATGGAATGCAATGGAAAAATCAGAACTACATGTCCCTGCATGCAGTGGCGTAAACGTAGGACTGGATCAAGTGTGTCGGGCGCATCTGGAGCCAGTTGGCAACCCTAAAACCGGCTGGTTGGCAACCCTACCAATCGGTGACGCCCTCTGGGCCCCATTCCTTGTTCCCCCTTCTCAAACTGTTCTAACAAAGGCACTGTCTTAAGCATGGATACATGTCTACTTCAAGGACATTTCTAGCTCAAAGAATGAAAGAACATTTCTATCATAAGCATAAAGTAATTGTACAAACTTAATGAAGGAGACAGGGGATTTTCAAAAGCAGTTTAAAGCAGATTCTTAAACTCTGGTTCTTCTCAACACTAATCCCAGGTGGGGATTGGGACGATCTAGGCCTAGTTTACAGGCCATAGCCTACCACAGTATCACTATTGCATCTTTTGCAGTATGTTATGATGAAGAGCAGCTATACAGGGTCTGGATGAGTAGCATGCATCGAGTCGCTATGTGTGATTCAAACACAATGTGAGGGCAGCATGAACAACAAATTTCTGCTTTAGTATCTTTCTCAGCTCTTTGAAGCTACTGACACCTAATCAGGAGTTAGTGGGCCTGATTAGCCTGTGAAAGAACTGAGAGCAGCTGAGGCCTGCATAAAAGGCTTCAGAGCCCTGCACTGTTGAGGCATTCCTAACAGGGGCTATATATTTCAAGCAAAGGTAAGAGTTTGTGGCTTTTTAAATTACAGCTCTCTGCCTGGGACTCTTAAAAGGTTTTTGGTACATTTTTTTAAAACAAAGTTACATTCTTTTTGGTGTTTTAGTTTAAAAGGAGAAATATTTACTTTAGTGGGGTAGGTTTAAAACTCTGCTTTAGTATCTTTCTCAGCTCTTTGAATCTGCTGACACCTAATCAGGTGTTAGTTCCCTCCCTAACCCTCCCCCCCCCCCAACTCCTACCCACCCCTAGTGAGCAGCCTTGCTTTATAGGGCACTTCCCCAATTAACTACACACAGGGACTTGGAACAGCACATTTTGAACATACTTAAAGAGATTTAACTGCTTTTTCTCTGAAAGGACAGCTGGGAAACCGGCTGGTATTTTGGTAGATCTCTCTTTTGTTTTAATAGATACCTAAGTTCCACGAACTCAAAATGGCTGGGAAAAATCGTATCGCTAAAGCTGTCATCCCCGTTACAACTTCTGCCTCTGTCCAGAAAGAGGTCCCAATGCCAGTTGAAGGACCGGTTTCATGTGCAGGGTGCCTGCATGCTGACGCTCTCAGGAAGCAAGTGGAGGAACTCAGAGAGAAGGTGGCGAGGCTGAGGAGCATTCAAGACAGTGAGAAGTACATTGATGATATGCTTCTTGCAACATCCAAGCTCTCCAGCAGAGGAGAAGATGGATGCCTACAGAATGATGAAGGTTGGACACAAGTCACCAGGGCCTGCAGAATCACCAATCCAACTTCTCCAGCCCTTGAATTGAAGAACCATTATGCAGCCCTGTAAGTGGAGGAGGTGAGAGCATCCTTAGAAAGAGAAGAACCAGAGCTCAAATACCCCAAAGTTGCAGAATCAGTGACCACAAGGAAGCGAAGGGTAGTGGTGGTTGATGACTCTCTTCTGAGGGGTATTGAGGCATCCATCTGCCGACCAGACTTGATGACCAGAGAGGTATGCTGGCTGCCAGGTGCCAAAATCCAAGATGTTATGGAGAGTTTGCTGAGACTTATCAAGCCCACTGACTATTACCCAATGTTGCTAATCCATGTCGGCACAAATGATACTGCCAGGTATCCCTCTTAGCATATCAAAAGTGACTTCATGGCTCTGGGACAGAGGGTGAAGCAAATAGGTGCACAGATGGTGTTCTCTTCAATCCTCCCTGTTGAGGATAAAGGCCAAGGCAGAGAAGCTTGCATCCTGAATGCATGGCTGCATGGATGGTGTCATCGTTTTGGTTTCCTGGACCATGGGATGCTGTTCCAAGGGTTGCAAAGCAGAGATGGTGTCCATCTGTCCAAGAAAGGTCGACGTGTCTTCAGTAGCAGACTGGCTAATCTACTGAAGAGGGCTTTAAACTAGATTCATTGGGGACGGGTGAAGAAAGCCCCCGGGTAAGTGAAACATTATATACCTTTATGGAAATGGGTAAAAGGGGCAACATATGGAAAACGGTATGTATAAATGTCCGTAGCATGGGAAATAAGATCCCAGATGTTGAAGCTTTAATGGAAGTGGCTGACTTGGATTTAGTGGCAGTTACAGAAACATGGTTCACAGAAAACCATAACTAGGATGTAACTATACCAGGCTATACTTTATTCAGAAAGGACAGGGTAGGAAGAAGGGGAGGAGGAATGGCACTATATATAAAAAATAATATTAAAGCTTTGGAATTATAGGGCTTAAAAGGGAGAAAGGAAGCACTGTGGGTTAAACTAGGGAAAGAGAAATCTATTTGCATTGGCGTGATATACAGATCTCCCTCACAAGAGGAAGAGATGTATGGAGAGTTAATTGAAGACATACACAGCATTACTAGGAATGGGGAAGAGCTACTGATAGGGGATTTCAATATGCCAGATGTTGATTGGCACATCCCTGCTGCAGCATTATCTAAAACAGAGGTACTCAAATCCAGTCCTGGAGGGCCGCAAACCAGTCAGGTTTTCGAGATATCCCTAATGAATATGCATGAGATATATTTGTATGCACTGCCTCCACTGTATTTGAATATATCTCATGCATATTCATTAGGGATATCCCGAAAACCTGACTGGTTTGCGGCCCTCCAGGACTGGATTTGAGTACCTCTGATCTAGAAGTAGGAAGATCTTGGATTCTCTACAGGGAGAACTATTCAGGCAATTGGTAACAGACCCCCATATGTGAAGGGGCCATACTGAACTTTGTGCTTACCAATGGTGAAAATGTTATTGATGTGATAGTGGGAGATCATTTTGCATCCAGTGATCATCAGATGGTGTGGTTCAGTATTAGGACTAGGGCTGATAGAATCCATTCAAAAGTGAGGGTCTTAGACTTTAGGAAAACTAACTTTGCCAAGATGGGCCAATACCTCAGGGAGTCATTAGTGGGATGGGAACAACTGGGGGTTGTAGAAAAACAGTGGGCAAAACTGAAAGGGGATATTTTTAGGGCAACCAACCATTTTTATTAAAATGGTAAATAAAGGTATAAGGAAAAGGAGAACGCTATGGTTTTCGAAAGAAGTAACTGAAAAAGTAAAGAAAAAGAGGGAGGCCTTCATGAAATACAGGAGATCACAGAGAGAGGAAGACAGGCATCTATATTTGGAAAAACTTAGAGGAGCTAGCAAAGTAGTCAGGAAAGCAAAGATTCAAAAAGAGGAGGAAATAGCCAATGCAATAAAATGGGGGGATAAGACATTTTTCAGATATGTTAGTGAGAAGGAGAAAGGCAAAAGTGGTATTGTCAGACTCAAGGGTGAAGGGGAGGAATATGTAGAAGCTGATGAGGATAAAGCGGAATTGCTTAACAAATATTTCTGTTCTATATTCACAAATGAAGAACCAGGAACAGGCCCTCAGAAAACTCCCAGAAACAGGAACAGAAGCGAGGGGCATCTTGAAGAATTTTCAATAGACTGTGTTTGTGAGAAACTAGCTAAACTTAAAACAGACAAAGCGATGGAGCTGGATGGGATACACCCTAGACTACTGAGGGAACTTGGGGACGTTCTAGCAGCTCCGCTGACTGACCTTTTCAATGCCTCGTTGGAGTCGGGAGTGGTACCAAAGGACTGGAGAGAGGCTCATGTGGTCCCTTTACACAAAAGCGGAAGTAAGGATGTGGTTGAAAACTAGAGGCTGGTTAGTTTAACTTCGGTGGTGAGTAAATTATTGGAAAGGCTGCTGAAAGAGAAAATAATGAGTTTTCTGGAGTCCAGCGGATTACAGGATCCGAGGCAGCATGGATTCACCAGAGGCAGGTCTTGTCAGACAAATCTGATTGATTTCTTTGAATGGGTGACCAGGGAGTTGGACCGAGGGAGAGCCCTAGATGTGGTGTATTTAGATTTCAGAAAAGCCTTTGACACTGTTCCTCACAGGCGACTTATAAACAAACTGAGCACCCTAGGGATGGACCCTAAAGTTACTGCTTGGGTTAGAAATTGGTTGAATGGGAGGCGACAAAGGGTACAGGTAAATGTAGCTCACTCTGAGGAGAAGGAAGTTACCAGTGGTGTGCCACAAGGATCTGTCCCTGGTCCAATTCTTTTTAACATCTTTGTTAGTGATACACCGGAAGGGCTGTCAGGTAAGGTTTGCCTCTTGGCGGATGATACCAAAATCTGCACTAGAGTAGATACTCAGGAAAGTGTAGATAACATGAGGAGGGATCTAGCTAAGCTTGGAGAATGATCTAGAATTTGGCAGCTGGGATTTAATGTTAAAAAATGCAAGGTCATGCATTTGGGCTGCAGCAATCCAAGGGAGCAATATAGTATAGGGGGTGAAGTACTTTTGTCCACTAAAGAAGAGCAGGACCTCGGTGTGGTTGTGTCTGATGATCTGAAAGTAGCTAAACAGATAGAAAAGGTGACAGCAAAAGCTAGAAGAATGCTTGGGTGCATAGGGAGAGGAATGGCTAGCAGAAAAAAGGAGGTGATAGTGCCTCTGTATAAGTCTTTGGTGCGACCTTATTTGAAGTATTGTGTGCAATTCTGGAGACCACACCTTCAAAAGGATATAAACAGGATGGAGTCAGTACAGAGGGTGGCTACTAAAATGGTTAGTGGTCTTCGTTATAAAGCATATGAGGACAGACTTAAGGATCTTAATATGTACACCTTAGAGGAAAGGCGGGATAGAGGTGATATGATTGAGAAGTTTAAATTCCTCCATGGCATAAGTGCACAGAGGGAGAGCCTCTTTTGATTGAAAGCAAGTTCTGCTATGAGGGGACATGGGATGAGGGTGAAAGGGGATAGATTCAGGAATGATATGTGGAAATATTTCTTTACGGAAAGAGTGGTGGATCCATGGAATAGTCTCCCAGTGGAGGTGGTAGAGATGAGGACGGTATCTGAATTAAAAAAAAAGCATGGAACAAACACAGAGGATCTCTAAAGAAAAAAAGAGGACTGTTGTAGTTGCTGATATGGAAGGACAGACTAGATAGGCCATGTAGTCTTTTTCTGTCATCATTTTTTTATGTTTCTATGTTTCTGCAGTGATGTTGGTAAGCAAACATGTAGAATATGCCTCCATTGCCCCTCCATGACATCTGGCATATTACTCAACAGTCTATTGTATAGGTAAAGCTAATGTATGAATATATGTGATGCCCATGTGCATCAGGGGTGCTGCTGACAATCCCATATGTGTCACAGGGGCTATGGATCATGTGCAAGAAATAGGTGGCCCAGCTAAATTTGAGCATAACATACACATGTCATCTATGCCTCAGACACCATGTTACTTAGCTGGTATCATTTACATTTTAGCAAGGGATGTCTGAATGAATCACAGGTCAGATATCAGTATTTAAGGCTCTGTTGGTGTATGATGTGTGCGGATATATGCACCTCATAGCTACGTCTGAGAAATGACTAGCTGAAAAACAAATGGTGTACCTCCCCAATGGCTGTGATTTTGTGAACAAACACTTTGCTCACACGTCTGAACATCAGTGGTGTGCACCTTTATATACATGTGCTGTCTCACAGAGAACTGAACCATGCATAACATATTTGGCAAACCTTGCTGCTCACAGAAATGTCTGTTATAAATATCTCCACACTGGCCATTGATGACATCGGTGATCTTGGAATGTCAGTGCGGCGAGTGAATTGGAGGGCATGCAATGATGTGTCCTGCATCATCCCTGAAATTCCCATATCACATATGGGACATGGTTGATGTTCCAACATAGTTGCAGTGAATGTGTGCACATGTATGGATGCTATGTGCTGAAATATTTGGTTCCCAGATTTTCATCTAGGTGGTGCAAAGTGATGTGCTGGTGCATTGCATGTCCGCCAGCTGTCTAACCCTGATGTGAATGCTGTGGTCATATGTGGCTCATCCCTTGAATATAAGGGTCTGCACACACAAATGAAAAGGAGCAGGAGCTAGCCAGGTAGGGCAGGATTAACTGGCTAACCACCCAGACCTTATGCCTGAAAGGTAGCTCGGGAAAATCAGTGCCAAGCTGTCATGCACAGATGGCTATGTGTGGTTGCATAGAAAAATGTAGCCACCCGCCAACCATGTTTATCTGCCCATGCCCTACGACAGAACGCCTCTAACACATCCTGATGGCAATCACATAGCATATGGGTGTGTTAGGGAGGTACATAGCATTGTAGAGGGCCAGCACCTAAGTAGGTGCCGTGGCAAAATCACCAAGAAGCCATTTACACAGGTAACTAGGGCAGTTACTTGTATAAATGCCTTCCAAAATCTGGGCTACGATCTACAATGTTGAGATGGAGGTAGTTATGAGAAGCACATGTGTTGGCACAGTAAAAAAACATGTCTTTCACAGGCACAGACTCAGCAAAATACAACAGCTCTGGGGTGTCACGGTAGGCCTTACGCCCATGAGGTGTACAGGTACGAGAATGTACATGCAATACACAATCCAAGCTATGTGTGAAAATACAGATAGGCACATCAGAAAATGGCCCTTGCCATGTGTGTGACACATTGTCATGAGAGACTTAGGATGGAGCACACATGCGACTGTGTAAGCTATAAGCAAATCAATAATTACAAGTCTTTATTAGGAAACAACAGGTCCACATGGTCTGTGAAGTGGCAAAACATGAAAACTATGATACAATAAATTTCTCAAAATGCACATCATCAGATGCCACTATGCCACAACATATTCATGCACATGCATATGCACACTGTAAATCACCAAATGACACAGTGACACCCTGTATGCAGAGTATCACTCTTGGATAGGGCCAAACAGAGATGACACATGTTGTGGTACACCTTATGAGGATGTGCAACAGCTTGTCATGGCCAAATTGGCCAGCGCAAGGGTGACAAGGAAATAACACACCCCATATTCAATGTTCCTCTGCTGCTACACACCCGGTTTGATCCTCTTTTGGGCCTAAACATTTGATATCACCCATAGAGCCATGGCAGTGACATGGTAAAACAAGCAAAATGTAAATAACAGGATTTACCTATACGCCAACTACACCGTGGCATAGGGCCCACAGCTGGCAAGGGCCCACAAAAATTGAACAAATTGTTACCTTTTTTTAAATTAAATTTAAAAAAAAAAACCGCTGGCTGCTGCCGCGGCAGCATGGACTGTCCCGCGGGGCCCCCTCTGCTGCCGCGGCAGCATGGACTGTCCCGCAGGGCTCAGCCGGGCAGAGGGGGCCCCGCGGGACAGTCCATGCGGCAGCGGCAGCAGCGGCCAGCGTTTTATTTATTTTTTATTAAAGTTTACTTGAGCCGATGGGGGGGGGGGCTGGGACTGGAAATGGGCTGGGGGGGTTAAGACTGGAGTTGGGCTGACACGAAGAAACCAGAAGAAAGTGGCTGGAGCAATTGCAGCTGAAAAAAAATGCACAAAAGGTAGAAAAATATCTCTTTATTTTGAATTTATTAATTGGAATATGTCAGCTCTGGTAAATGTGCATCATTAACATCTGCACTTTGTTTAGTACAAGAGCAAATTAATGTATAGTTTTATTTCTACAGTGTTGTACATTCCAAGTTTGGCTTTTGGGATTCCCAGTTTAATTATGACGTCAGGGCCAACAGCGTGCAGCTGATCCGGCGTGCTCGTTTTTATCTTTTCTGGGGGCCCACAATTTTTGTTGGCGTAGGGCCTCACTCAAGGTAAATCCGGCCCTGAATAACAGTCAGGAGTGGCAGACCACAGTTGTCAGTGTTGGTGCTGCTGGACTGTTTGCTGTCACTAGTCCGTCTCCCCAGCTATAATGGTGTGTGGAGCATCGCAGCTCTCTCCAAATCATTTTCTGCAGCCATGGATGTCTAGGTTGAGGCGTGAGGTTTGCTGATGATGATTGGAGACTCTATAGTAAGGGACTGTGACAACTAGGGTGTGCCAAGCAGCCACTCCACCCAAGCAGTGGACTGTATCACCAGGCCAGTGTGCACCCTCTGGATGCACCGATCCGCCACTTGGATATCAACGTCCAGCACTGGCATGTGCTCCTCAACATAAGCTCCATGACTGTATGCCACCTTTTCTCAGGCATCATCTCCTGTTGTTGCTGTCTCATCCAACACGTGGGTGATGGTGACCGCAGATGCACTGTTAGTCCCTTCCGCTGTGGGTGGCCCATGCTCTGTGAAAAAGATAATAGAAAGGTAGGTATGCCTTTCATCACACATCATGAAGTGCCATCCCAGTGCCTGCAAGTTTAACATGTCAAGTAGGAAATGTCTAACATTAAACCATTACATTGCCATAACACAGCTACCATTGAAGGTGTAGGACATTCAAACCGATCAGTACAGATTATGTTCACATCTGCACAGGCACATAGAAATGTCCATGGCCATGTGTTACAGGTGTGTCATAGGTCCCCATCATGTCTATCAATGCTGCAGGACAATGACCTCTCAATGAACCCTTGAAGGACTACAAAAGGAGACTGCTACTTCTGGAGAGAGATCTGCAATTGTAACTATTACTTCTGGGAATTTTTCTAAATCTTGAGGGAAAAGGAATTCTTTAGATTAAAGCTGATTAATCTGTGAACCCAGTGTATTTGTTAAATCGGTCAGGGCCTAGCAAAGAGTTTTCAGTTTAAATTTAAAACATAGAGGAGAGCTTTCTGGTTAAATTTAGAAACCAGCAGAGAGCTTCCAGTTTAAATTTAATACTCAGTCAGGGCCTAGTAGCAGCAAAGAGCTTTAATTTAAATCAAATCAGAATATAACTTAGCATAAAAGGCAAAACAGGGTCAGTATTCCTTGAGCAATAAATTATTATTTCTAGAGACCTTTACAAAGAGGCCTTCTACATAGGGGGCCTGTGAACTTTACAAAGAGGCCTTCTACATAGGGGACCTGTGAACTTTTTTAAATAGGTGTTAAAGCCAGGCAACAGATCAAAAGGCCAGTTTGAAAGACTCCCACTTTCAAGCAAGGACTGTGTTAATCACTCAGGAAATTGGTCACAGCTTACCTCAGAAGCACAGGCATAAATAGTTCAACCAGAGTTCTGTGCTTCTCAGTCGTGAAGGACTACAAAAGGGGACCGCTACTTCTGGAGAGAGATCTGCAATTGTAAGTATTACTTCTGGGAAATTTTCTAAATCTTGGGGGAAAAGGAATTCTTTAGATTAAAGCTGATTAATCTGTGAACCCAGTGTATTTGTTAAATCGGTCAGGGCCTGGTAGCAGCAAAGAGTTTTCAGTTTAAATTTAAAACACAGAGGAGAGCTTACTGGTTAAATTTAGAAACCAGCAGAGAGCTTCCAGTTTAAATTTAATACTCAGTAAGGACCTAGTTTAAGTTTAAAACACAGAGGAGAGCTTTCTGGTTAGATTTAGAACCAAAGACGACTCCTATCTAAGCAAGGGCTGTGGGACTCCCCCTGGAGATTGGTCACAGATTACCTTAGAAGGAAAGGATAGGGTACTGTGTAGCAGCCAGCTTTTATGGTTTGGTGATTCGATCATTAGACATGTAGATAGCTGGGTGGCTGGTGTACGTGAGGATCACTTGGTAACATGTCTGCCTGGTGCAAAGGTAGCAGACCTCATGCACC
This sequence comes from Ichthyophis bannanicus, assembly GCA_033557465.1. Classification (NCBI taxonomy): domain Eukaryota; kingdom Metazoa; phylum Chordata; class Amphibia; order Gymnophiona; family Ichthyophiidae; genus Ichthyophis; species Ichthyophis bannanicus. The sequence goes on along the minus strand of CM066039.1, from coordinate 157,105,751 downwards.
ACTTAGACAAGGTCTTAGATAGTGCTGGGAAGGAGTCTGCTGTCTTCGTACATGTCGGTACCAATGACATAGGAAAATGTGGTAGGGAGGTTCTGGAGGCTAAATTTAGGCTTTTTGGTAGGAAGTTGAAATCCAGAACTTCCAGGGTAGTGTTCTCTGAAATGTTTCCCGTTCCACGTGCAGGACCCAAAAGGCTGGCAGAGCTCCGGAGTCTCAATGTGCGGATGAGACGATGGTGCAATGATGAGGGATTTGGATTTGTTAGGAACTGGGGAGCATTCTGGGGAAAGGAGGGGCTCTTCCGAAGGGCTGGGTTTCACCTTAACCGGGATGGAACCAGGCTGCTGGCAATAATCTTTAAAAAGGAGATAGAGCAGCTTTTAAACTAGATAATAGGGGAGAGCCGACAGTCGCCAAGAGTGCATGGTTCAGAACAATATATCCTTGAAGGATACTACCAGAAAAATGAAGTTAGGGCACATCAGCAGAGAGGTTCCAATAAAGATAAAGGTAGCCCAAATGCCCTTGAGTAGAGAGCAGACAGAGCTTAAAGATTCCAAATTACCCCTGCCTACCGATAATCAAATTAATATGAATAAAATACAGTCTCTAAAATGCTTGTATGCAAAGTCTAAAACATAAGATGGGAGAGTTAGAATATATAGCACTAAATGAAAAGTTAGATATGATTGGTATCTCAGAGACATGGTGGAAGGAGGACAACCAGTGGGACACTGTGATACCTGGGTACAAACTATATTGTAATGATAGAGCTGATCAAATTGGTGCAGGGGTTGCACTCTGGCCAGCAGCAGTCTCCTTTTCCAGTTTGGGGAAACTGCTAGGTACTGTCATGAAGCTGAAGCTACTGAGAGTGCAGACTTAGAAAACAAATCCTGTCTTTAACAGAGCTGTTGATGTGAGGAGGATGCAATTACCTTGCAGCCCAGCTAGAGGGAGCAGGAGCAAAACTACTGAGGCTGAGTTAACACACCCAGCCACTGATTATGTAAGAGCTAATCAGCTGCACCTGACGACAACCCCGGGAAACTCAAAGGTAGAATGCCTTTATAAGAGAAAGGCAGTCCAGAGGAAAGCAGGCCAGCAGAAGGAACCGGTCCAGAGGAAAGCAGGCCAGCAGGAGGAACCAGTCCAGAGGCCAGCAGGCCAGCAAGAGGAACCAGTCCAGAGGCCAGCAGGCCAGGAGAAGGAACCAGTTCAGAGGGAACCGGTCCAGAGGGAAGCAGTCTGGAGGAAAGCAGTCCAGAGAGGGACAGTCCAGAGAGAGACTGCCAGGAGAAGCACTTCAGATGGAAGGAGTGACACCTCCAGCCCAAGCAGCGTAGCTGGAGGTGTCACTCCTTGCTCAGAATAGTAAGTGCTGGAAAAGGAGCAGAGAAAGTCAGAAAGAAAGACAGCTCGAGGAGAGTCAGTCTGGAGAGAGACTCGGTAGCAGAGGACCACAGAGGCAAAGAGCTTGGGAGGAGAAAGCCATGCTTTGAGAGAGGCCTACGCTCACTGGAGGAGTCTGAATCAGGATTAAGAGGTACAAGAAGGAAAGGTTCTGATAGCAGAGCTACCTTTACCCAGAAGCAAGGAAATCCGGATTCCTCACCAGGTTTTCCTGAACTACAGAAAGGTAAAGCACTGCTCAGAAGGTTCCAAGAGAAAGCCTGTTTCCAGAGAGAGGTGCCTCAGAGAGAAAGCTCCAGTTATACCGGCTACAGGAGGAAGCCCAGGTATGGTGCCACTTCATTTATAAAAGAAAGTTTGTCTCCTAGAAGCTCTGGTGAAACAGATGCTCAGTGCAGGAGAAAAGGAAACAAGTCAGAGCTTTGCAAACCAGTATTTAAGGGCAGAAGAACAGGCCATGTTCGTTTGGGAGCCTTAGAACAGCCCTATTGGAAACAAGCAAACAGCGACAGAGTCTGGGAAAGTATAGCAGCAAGGGAGACATCCAATTCAGAGGGAGAGGCCAGTGACCCGGAGTCCATGGAAATAGACCTAGAGAATCCTATTCCCGTGCCTCCAGATGAATTTATGGAGTGTACCTTGTGTATTGCTAGCAGCCTTGAGTCATTAGCAGAACTGTGAATTGAACAGACCTTTTTGCTTTGAGAATGCTCATGTTTTGTGCTAAATGCTAGAGAACTGTTTTGCTTATTTAAGTTGCTCTGAAGTAAGGAAATCTTTCAGTTAATCTCTCCAATCAACTGTGAAACTTGTAACAGTTTTTCTTCTTGCTTATGTTTGGTGAAACTCTGAAAGAAAGGACTTTCTTTATTTCTGTGCCTTACTGAGCCTTTGCGTTAAAGGGGAAATAAAAGCCTTAATATCCTCTATTTGGCTTATACAATTTATTCATACAAGGAGCTGGACTACAAAGACCAACCTGCACTTGGCCTTAAAGAGCCCTTTCCTCCTTGAAACAATAAAAATGCTCATCCTACCCTTACAGCCACTGGCCACTAGGGAGTGCTGACGACAGTACTTATGACCTAGATTGGCCACTGTTGGAAACAGGGTACTGGGGTTGATGGACCTTGGTCTGACCCAGTATGGCATATCTTATGTTCTTATGAAGTCTGAGTACCAAACAAGCAAATTACATACAAGATGTTTGATGATGTTCGCAAACATTATCCAATGTGGAGGACATCTGGTGTGTGGTGCATGTGGTGGACAGGGACTGCCTGGAGATGCCATTGTGTGCAAGCTTTCATCCCAGACCCAGAGGTGGTAGTTGGAAAGTGTGAGATTAGTCTGTGCGCATGTTAAAATATCATTGCCTGTTGTCTAAACTATTCTGTCATGTGGCAAATGTGAATGATGAAGGATTCAGATTTGCCATCAAACAAAATGTACATTTTCCACAAGGAACACAATGCATGATACGATCACATCAGTAACAGGGCATCATCTGAGATGTAGCATCATTACTGCTGTGATATGTAAAGGTCCAATCACACTTCACACCAGGAACAAATAGTGAACATATACCTGCACAGTGTATCTGTACAATACGACTCCCACTCCACACACACTGCAATGTATAACACATGTGCACCTGGTACCATGTCCCCTGTTTGGTTCAAAGACAAGGCTACTAGGAGCAATGCCATGAGCCTATTCAAGGCCACATTCATGTTGGCTGTTTGAAGAATTGTAAGAAAAAGATAAATGCAATGTTCAACACTCCCACTCTTATCGCCTGTGTACACCAACATCATAGTTGGGAATGTCAGCAACACTATGGTGTCCAATTAACAACTGCTGAAATCAAGATGGCCATAGAGATGGTAAATTATAGACATGGAGTATATGTATGCATGCAATATAGGTGTAGAGCAATATATTTAGGAATACAAGGGAACATCACCCATGTCAAATGTTGTTCTGTGCCCTCAGTGTATGCAGGGCAATTGACACAACAGCATCAATACAGCAGACAGTTATGTTTGTGGAACATATGCAGGTATGTGATGTAAAATGCATACCTCTGATGCCACTATGTATGATGCACCAGTCCCAAATCACTGCCATGTTGTCATGTGTATGGAGCTGTTCCACAGTTGGCTGCATATAGATCCTCTTGGCCCAATTAGGTACCTCACTACACCAACAATAGCCTGTCAAACAGATTCTGTACAGTCACAAACACAGCAGACACACATATGTTAGGTTGTAGACCTGAAGCACACAGGATAGCATGCACATTTGTACACATATGCATTTCCTTACATCCACAGTATTTACATGAGAAGAACTGCTCGATTAGACGTTGCCGGATTGCTGTGCTGACATGTGTATATTCACGGCCACGTTCAGGAGGGCACACAGGATCATCTTCCAGATCCGGATTAATGTCGACTGGGATATTGTGCCTGAGAGCAATGTTGTGCAGGATGCAGCAAGCCAGAATTATCTGTACCACAGTCATGGGTTGGTATTGTAAGGCCCCACCAGTCTTATCCAGACACCTGAAGCGGCTCTCTAACATGCCAAAGGTGTGCTCGATGACAGAGTGGGTGGAGGCATGGGGCTGATTGTACCTCATCCATGCAGGTGACCATGGAAAATGCACAGGAATCAGCAACCAGGCCTGACACCCATATCCAGCATCACATGCAAAAAGAAAATGAGACAATTCACCAAGTAACATATGTGCACACACAATGTCTGGATGTACATGCCTGTACCTCTCCATTGCAGCCTGCCCTTCCCTATCACACACACACACAAAAATAATGTTGCTATAACATCTAGCATATACAATATTACAATAAATACACAGCATCTTTTGAGGGCATGTGTCCCTTAGCCTCAGGATCTCAGAATAATGAGAGACATACCAGTGATCTTCTGTCAATATGCTACCACAAATATCCATGTCCATGTCAAACACATTAAAAACCTGCCATATACAAAATGCAGCAACACCAGTTATGGAGGATCGAACCCTACCTAGCACAACACATCTCTGAAAATATTAAAGCTAAACATCTCTGAAAACAAAAACACATCACCTACTGGTGAAAGAGAATAAGTGCCACTGTCACATTAACAACATGACCAGCCCACCTCAGCTGTGTTAAACATGCTAATCATCAACAAACCAATAAGCAGGGATCAGAATGTGCAAACAGTGGGCAAAACTGAAAGGGGATATTTTAAGGGCAACCAACCTTTTTGTTAAAATGGTAAATAAAGGTAAAAGGAAAAGTAGACCGCTATGGCTTTCGAAAGAAGTAGCTGAAAAAGTGAAGAAAAAGAGGGAGGCCTTCATGAAATACAGGAGATCACAGAGAGAGGAAGACAGGCATCTATATTTGGAAAAACTTAGAGAAGCTAGCAAAGTAGTCAGGAAAGCAAAGATTCAAAAAGAGGAGGAAATAGCCAATGCAATAAAATGGGGGGATAAGACATTTTTCAGATATGTTAGTGAGAAGAGGAAGGGCAGAAGTGGTATTGTCAGACTCAAGGGTGAAGGGGAGGAATATGTAGAAGCTGATGAGGATAAAGCAGAATTGCTTAACAAATATTTCTGTTCTGTGTTCACAGATGAAGAACCAGGAGCAGGACCTCAGAAAACACCCACAAACGGGAACAGAAGCGAGGGACATCTTGAACAATTTTCAGAAGAATGTGTTCGTGAGAAACTAGCTCAACTTAAAGTAGACAAAGCGATGGGACCGGAGGGGATAAACCCTAGCATACTGAGGGAACTTGGGGACGTTCTAGCAGCTCCACTGACTGACTTTTTCAATGCCTCGTTGGAGTCGGGAGTGGTGCCAAAGGACTGGAGAAAGGCTCATGTGGTGCCTTTACATAAAAGCGGAAGTAAGGATGTGGTTGAAAACTACAGGCCAGTTAGTTTAACTTCGGTGGTGAGTAAATTATTGGAAAGGCTGCTGAAAGAGAAAATAGTGAGGTTTCTGGAGTCCAGCGGATTACAGGATCCGAGGCAGCATGGATTCACCAGAAGCAGGTCTTGTCAGACAAATTTGATTGATTTCTTTGACTAGGTGACCAGGGAGTTGGGCCGAGGGAGAGCCCTAGATGTGGTGTATTTGGATTTCAGTAAAGCCTTTGACACTGTTCCTCACAGGCGACTTATAAACAAACTGAGCACACTAGGGATGCACCCTAAAGTTACTGCTTGGGTTAGAAATTGGTTGGGTGGGAGGCGACAAAGAGTACAGGTAAATGGAGCTCACTCTGAGGAGAAGGATGTTACCAGTAGTGTGCCCCAGGTCTCTGTCCTTGGTCCGATTTCTTTTTAAATCTTTGTTAGTGATATACCGGAAGGGCTGTCGGGTAAGGTTTGCTTCTTTGCAGATGATACCAAAATCTGCAATAGAGTAGATACCCAGGAAGGTGTAGATAACATGAGGAGGGATCTAGCCAACCTTGAACAATGGTCTAGAATTTGGCAGCTGGGATTTAATGTTAAAAAATATAAGGTCATGCAGTTGGGCTGCAGCAATCCTAGAGAGCAATATAATATAGGGGGTGAAGTACTTTTGTCCACTAAAGAAGAGCGGGACCTAGGCGTGTTTGTGTCTGATGATCTTAAAGTAGCTAAACAGGTAGAAAAGGCGACGGCAAAAACTAGAAGGATGCTTGGGTGCATACGGAGAGGAATGGCTAGCAGAAAAAAGGAGGTGATTGTGCCTCTCTATAAGTCTTTGGTGCAACCTCATTTGGAGTATGGTGTGCAATTCTGGAGACCACACCTTCAAAAGGATGTGAACAGGATGGAGTCAGTGCAGAGGGAGGCTACTAATATGATTAGTGGTCTTCATTATAAAGCATATGAGGACAGACTTAGGGATCTTAATATGTATACCTTAGAGGAAAGGCAGGATAGAGGTGATATGATTGAGATGTTTAAATACCTCCGTGGCATAAATGTTCAGGGAGAGAGCCTCTTTCAATTGAAAGCAAGTTCTGCTACGAGGGGACATAGGATGAGGGTGAAGTGGGATAGATTCAGGAGTGATATGTGGAAATATTTCTTTACGGAAAGAGTGGTGGATCCGTGGAATAGTCTCCCATTGGCAGTAGTAGAGATGAGGACAGTAACTGAATTAAAAAAAGCATGGGACAAACACAGAGGATCTCTAAAGGTAAAAAGGGGACTGTTGTAGTTGTTGATATGGAAGGACAGACTAGATAGGCCATGTGGTCTTTTTCTGTCGTCATGTTTCTATGTTTCTAAACTGAAAGACAATAATGAAAGTGGTTACCCAAAAAAACAAAATCAGAAATGTACAACACCACCGGGATGAGAACAATGTTAGGTAAGTGACTCGGGCAGTAGACCAAATGCCAAGAGATGAACAGTGTACATATACCAAACCAGGCAAAGTGGAGTCAAAGACCATTTAGACAACAGGTATCCTTTAACCTTTGCGTTTGGGAAATGTGAGTGGTCATGTGAACTGGTCCAGTCACCTTCATCTGGTGTCAGCATATCCTCTGCTAGCTCACCATAGTCTTCTGTTTGTCCTGTCCTCTCACATATAGTTTCCTGCCATTCTGCCTCTACATCTGCTACAATATACTCAACCATCCCCTTTGGTCTTTACTGCACAGCTTCCTCTAATCCCTGTGTTGGCCACTCAGATGTCACCCTACCATCCACAGTCTGCACCTTCACTCCAAATACATGGACAATCATAGAGCCCAACCTGACCCCAACCAAATAATACTTGCCCTCTGCATGTTCCCACCCTCCCCGTCCCATCACAATCTAGCCCTCCCTCAACATCAGCTCCCAACACCTCCGGAGTCTACCTACCACCCACCATCTACAACCCCTATCCAGGAAGCCCCCACCAAGAGACCATTCCAGGTCCCGGCCTCCTCCCTCTACCCCTGAGGGGAGCTGTGCATGTCAGAATGGCTGTAAAGGAAGCCTACCAGGCCACACCTCACTTCTGTACAGCTGCTGGGGTGAAGAGTGTTGTTGTTCAGGAATGCAGTAGCACAGTTTCAATGTGGGGCACAGGTGCACTGGGAGACACAAAATGGCCATAACCCTATCATGCCAGTGCCCTACACATGAACACATCTACCTGATGGAGGGAAAATTGGTGCAATTCATCTGGGCAACTGTACATAGATGAGATGGGGCCTGAGTGTATCCTTCTGACGCTGCCACTGATGGGAGATAAACTGCAGTTGTGTGATGTTGGCAGTATAAACCCCTCCAAAGTGCAGGGCTTTGTGCAAACAGCACTCCTGCATACTAGACAGGCCCCTCAGTTCCCTCCAGAAGGTGTGTTCGGGCGACATCTGCTGTTGCTCTGTTATTGCTGCCAGAAGCGCCCTACACAGCCTCGCCTGACCACAGGGGAACATTGTGCAAGGTGCTGCAGGTGTCAGCAAGCACAGGTCAACTGCTCACTAAGGGCAACAAACATCTGTTAATAGGAGTTCCAGCTCAGCAAGTCACTCTACAGGCAGTGATTGGCAAGAGATAGAAATATGGATACACCACGAAGGCTGGCAGATGGAAATGTGGATATCCAGGTCATGAGAGGTGTATCTTACAAATGGCGTTCCTTTCATATTTCCTCAAATGATATATTATTGTAAACCGCTCTGATGCTTCGGCCTGAGCGGTATATCAAATTTAATAAACATAAACCAGCAGATCTGCTGCCCAGCACATGCTGCAGAATAGCACATGATGACCACTTCACATGTTCAGATACCTTCAGAGGCTCAAATAACTTTCAAATCGAAGAGGAGCCTGGAATACTGATCTAAACCTTATGGCTGCATGGTCCCACAAACCGCATAGTCAAAAGAAATCGCATACACTTGTCATTGTGAGAACACAAACAGTGATGTGCACATCAGTCTGGAGACATTGACATGCTGAGATTGCAGCTACAGTTACCAGACTTTGCAGATTCCCACAACCCAAATAACAGACATATGAAACAAGGGAAAACCATGTGCAGTTGTAATGCAGCTATAGAAAGGCATGAATGCCCTGGCTGTGCTTTGATGTGCCATAGCAGAAACACCAGTGTGTAGCATGTCCGAAATAAAAATAGTATCCTGCAGTAACCCATGTGTTCACAGCATGAGATATCCTGACATAAAGGTTCCACCCAAAACCACATGTGAACCTGCCCTATCTGTGATAGTGGTCAAGCACCCCATATCACATTAACAGTATGCGCATAGTAGATAGAAAAACTACTCACCCAGCAGGACATAGTCCTCATACTGTCCATTCTGAAACTGTTGGAATAGTGCTGAGTGATGCAGGATATAGGAGTCATGGGTGGACCGTGGAAACCTAGGAACCACATTCAGAACACGCATATTTGCATCACAAACAACCTGCACATCCAGGGAATGGTAATGCTTGCGGTTGCAGAACACTGCCTCCCTGTCTCTGGGTGGGACCAGGGCAACACGTATGCAATCAATAGCTCCCATCACATGTGGTATCCCCGCAATCTGCTCAAATGCCTGGTTTGGGGCCCCCCCATTATTTCCTACTGTCAGGAAATACAATGTAATTCATTACCTGGTTGATCATGGCTTGCACTACCTGGTGGAGACAGCGTAAGAAAGTGAGCTGGCTCATTCCACCACCTGCAGCCACTGATGTCTGGAAGCAGCCAGAGGCAAAGAAATGTAGGACACTCAGGAGCTTGACCAATCCTGGTATGGTATGAGACCGGCCAGTCAGAGGCTCAAGGTCAGATCTTAGATCCTCATAGAGCTCTCTAATATCTCCTGTGCTCATATGATAGAGGGAGATGACCTGGTCCTCACGCATGTCCTGGAGCATGGCCCTGGACCTGTAGAGGCGAGGCTGTCTGGAACAGACCTCTGCATTCCTACAGTGCCATGGTGCCCCATATCTGGCCTGTGGACCCTCCACAGTTGCAGGTCTGTGTTTCTGCAGGACTGGACTCCTGCCCATTGCCACTCTCCCTTGGACACCATCTCCCTCATCAAGCAACCGCTGTTCTCCCTCATCATGCAACCACTGGACAGCACTTGCAGCAAAGCAAAAGTGAGCCATCTTGGACGACAGGATCAGCAAATTCACTCTTCTTCAAATAGGGACTGTGGGGGAAAGGGAGGGGATGGGCAACTGATGAGAACAAATACCACACAGCTGAGCCTCAGTCACCACACACAAACAATGGCGCTAATTGGATATTGTGAATGCACCCTCTGCGCCCTGTGCATGCAGAAGGCGCAGAACATAAACGTAAGGTGCCCTGCGCATTTGGAAACGGGGTTAGGTATCTTATACATGTGCGACACGGTGGTGCTTGCAAAACAGTGTGATATTCGTATTGGGATTTATTTATTTTATTTATTTAACAGTTGCTTATATACCGCTACCTTCCACAGATCAGGTGCGGTTTACAATGAACAAGAATGAACAGATTTACAAGTCTGTTTTACATGGAACATTTGTTAACTAGGTACAAAGTAGCTGTTTTACATGGAACATTTGTTAACTTGGTACAATTTTGCAATATACATTAATCATGAATGACTAAATATGGTAAAACTTGTTAAATAACAAACGAACTTATTTACATATTTTGATTTATTACATATATTTATATACAGGATTTACAAGTAGTTATTTATTCGATTTTAATTGTAATTGTAGTTTGCTAGGAGAATTAGAGTTGGTGTACCCTAGGTTGTTATTAACCATTACCTGTCGGAGGTAAGGTATTTTCAAGTGTGCCAAAATGGGAGGTGAATAGATAAGTTTTTAATTTCTTGCGGAGTTCCTTTGCATCATTTAATGCTCTTATTTCTTCAGGGAGGGAGTTCCATAGGGTGGGAGCTGCATGTGAGAACGCTTTCCTATTAGTAGTCTTTTTAGCAGTTGTGAATTCGCAAGAGATACGCAAGAGATAACACAGCAAGAGCTGTGCCATTGCTGTCAAGCACTGACAAAATGCAAAAAGAGGATGCATATGGGGACAGTGGCAAAGAACAGTAGGCCTCTGTCAGACGAGAAACACAGGGAGAAGGGCTGGAGCAGGTGCCACAGGAGCAGCCTGGTGCAGAGATGCTTATAGTCCAGGCTCCGGAAGAGGAACAAGCTGGCCCATCTGGGGTAATACAGCAGCAACAACAACAGCCTGCCAAGCCCAGTGCTGGCAAATGCAAGAGGAAGCTGTGCCTGAGGAGGCGCGCAAGAGGGCAGTGCACTTCTCAAAGTAGGAGAATGACGTACTGCTTGCAAATGTGCCTGAGCACTATGAGGTGCTCTATGGGCGCCTGAGCACACAGACCCCTGTCAGCAGCAGAAATATGCTATGGGAGCATATCTGGCAAGCTGTTGCTGAGGTCGGTGGACTAAAACAGGACTGTGAGAGCCTACGCAAGAGATTCAATGATATAAAACACTCTGTCAGAGCATACATCACAGCTGAGCGTCAGCATGCAATTGGCACTGGTGGTGGTGGACTCAGTGGGGCCAATCTTTCTGCCCTGGAACAACAGCTGGCAGAGAGACTGGGGCCCATCTACATCCATGAAATGCCCCCAGAGCTGGACATGGCCCACCCACATGCCAGTAGGTGTTGAAACATGTCCAGGTGTGGAGCTCCCATGGTTATGTTTATGAGTATGTTTATGTCCATGCCCATGCAATATCTGGATGTATTGACTAGGTCAAGGTGTATCACAGTGGTGTACAATCACTGCAAACAAGTGCTGGACACATTGGTCATGGGTGGTGGGGGCGATCCCAACTAGCCACACACTGCAACCATTCCAGACCCACACATCTGCAGGTTCCACTCAAAGCCACCTCCTGCTACCCACCAGTTTAGCATCTGGGCCTGCATGTAGACACATAATGCTGAAGCGGCACATGCCAGGCATCACCGTCACCCAAGGGCACTAACCACTCCACCCTCCATGCAGTGCACAACTCGGCCAATGAGTGCTCTCCTCTGGGCCCATCCCATAAGAACATAAGATATGCCATACTGGGTCAGACCAAGGTCCATCAAGCCCAGTATCTTGTTTCCAACAGTGGCCAATCTAGGTCATACGTACCTAGCAGTTAGGAGTCTGACACAGGTAATAAAGCAGACGTGAGGCGCCCAATTTTTGTCCTGGTCACCGACTTGACATCCAAAGTACAGCTTATAATATGTCTTAACAAGCGGAGTAAAACGTCTTCTCTGCTTCTTAAAAGTAACCTCACCGCAAATGTAGCAAAATGAATCCGGCCGATTAACACACTTTCGAGGCATTGTTAAACAACTACAAGCGATAACCGTAATATTTATTAACCAACTGCTGTTTATGAAATAGATTAACACAAACTCACATCCATTCAGATTCTGTTTTTTTTCAAACAATACAAACCACAATCGCTGATGGCGACAAAAAGCATACCAATACATGACTCAGCATTTTCTGCTTGTATCTGCCGGACCAGTAGGGCAAGGGGCCCGGTTAATTAATTATATTATAACTACATGACTCAGCATTTTTGGTTGTGGCTGACAACATACAATAATAATTATGATTGAATTTTTCATATTCAACCTTTGTTTACTGAAACAAAACTGTAATGGCTAATTTACAGTAATGTACACACTTTACTAGATGATATCTCCTGAAGTATGGGTGATAGAAAAATTATATTTGTAAACAATGGGAAAAATTGCATATGAAACAGGTCAGAGCAGGTCTGTAACAAAAATTGTGTTGACCAGTGAATAGAGAAAGCAGTTCATCTCCAACTCCATGAATTTATAGACTCAAATGCACATCTTGATGACCAGCAACAGGGGTTCCGACAACATTATGGTACTGAAACACTTCTGAATTTTCTTCTTGACACCCTGTTTAAGGGAATGGAAGGATCCATACAGACATTCATCCTTATATTTATAGACATCTCAGTGGCCTTTGACTCCATAAACCACAGAAGACTCCTTACTCACCTGGTAGAAATCTGAGTAAATGGGATACCCTTAAGATGGTTCCACTCATACTTATCCGACCGCACGCAACAGGTCAAACTGGAAAACAACACCTCAAAACCATTTCAAATACACCAAGGACTGTCTCAAGGATCAGCTCTCTCAGACCTCTTATTTAACCTATATATCCAGCCCATATGTTGCATCCTCTGGAAACACAGCATAATGTATCATATCTATGCAGATGAGATTAATATACCCCAGTTGCAACAAGAATCCGGACTTTTCCACCATTCTTACATGTCTCAATGAAGTGACACAGTGGCTACATGAACACTCGCTCATGCTGAATTTGAGCAAAACTGAGACATTAGTGGTGAACAGAGACCCCACCTACGTTCCAGTAGAGAAACTCACAATCAACAACCACAATATCCCCATCAAGTCAGAAATCAATACCTTGGTGTGACTCTAGACCAGAAACTGAATTTCCAAGCACACATTAAGAAAACAACTGCAGCGCCATATCAAAAAATAAAGACTCTACATAACCTCTACGTGTTTTTGGATCATAATCTATTCCACATGGTTTGCCAAGCAATCATTACCCCTATCTGGGATTATTGTAACTCCATACTCCAAGGACCACCAAAATGTGCACTCCTCCCACTCCATATAGCTCAAAACTCTGCAGCTCGCTTGATATCACGGACACCTAGACAAGAACATATCACCCCAGTATTAAAGGAGCTACGCTGGCTGCCCATCCAAACATGAATACAATACAGATCAATCATGAATATCTTCAAGAGTATGCACAACCTAACTGCTGGCTGCTTACAATCGCTCATACACACACCTACAGACAATAGACCAAGAAGAGACCAAACCACCAACCTCCTTAATGTCTCCAAGCAGGAAACAACCAGTGCGCAAGAAACATGTCATCGCACGGACCTACCTTATGGAATTCCCTCCTGAGTAATCCCATGTGCACAATGGCTGCAAGCCACACACCAGACACACTTCTGCTCCTGTCCTTGCCAACACTCCTATCCCCCTGGTGTCTACAATCTGCTAACCTGGTGTGACCCTGGATCCCTCACTCACTTTCCATGAACACATCTCAGCCCTCTCTCTTCGCTCCCTCTACTACTTATGCCAAATTAGAGCTATCTGCCCATTTTGGACTTCCCAGGCACTGACTGCCCTCTTGTTATCTTTAGTAATGTCACGTCTGAACCTCTGTAATCACACTTTGGCCGGCATAATTCAGACACAATTGCATCGGCTGAAACTGATACAGAATACGGCCGCTAGGATTATCACATATATATCCTGCAGAGAACCTATTATGTCAATTCTCATCCAACTCCACTGGCTTCCTCTTGCATACCAGATATGCTATAAAATTCTCACTCTGTCCAGTCATGTCATATACACAGATTCTCCCCAGTACCTAGCAGATCTTCTCCAGTTCCATGTTCCCACCCGCAGTCTCCGCTTGGTTAATATTAATCAGTTCATACTACCTTCGCCCTCTCATGCTCACCTTCAATCTACCTGCGTCAGCCTTTTATCCTTGCCCCCTCCCGTTGGAATTCCCTCCCTCCTGAGTTGTGTCAAGAACCCTCCTATACCAGTTTCAATATTCTCCTGAAAACCCACCTCTTCCAACTGGCATTTGATTTACCTTCCAGCATCTGATGCCCCCCCCCCCCCCATGTACTGTGATAAGGAAGCTTATCATAGCTCAGGAAGGGGCTATAGAAAAGGTGAAGTGTCTCTGAACAAGCAACCTGTCAGTGCTGGTAGAAATGAGAAAACAGAATTTTGCCATAAAAGACTACCAGTCCCAGAATGCACCAGGTTTCCAACAGCCATGAGAGGAGCTGAAGTGGGGAAACGTGTGTTCAATCAGGAGGGCTATGAGGTAATCCCTAAGCACTCATCTCAAAGGGCTGCGCTGTGTTAGGGAGGAGCACTCATCTAAGCAGAATAAGAGTAGAGTTTATTCTACAGGTGACCATCTTCATGATCACCTTGGATATCCAGAGAATGATCATCAGTTTCATCTGAAGGATCATCAGAAGCAGAAGCCAAACCGGACAGACAGAGAGGCAAGGAAACCCTCTGGAAGAGAGGAGAAAAGCCTTTGAGAGGTCTAGAAGAGTCCAAAGCAGTACGTATACTGGGAGGTATTCCAAGGGCCAGCATACACCATTGGACTGGGGAAAGCCAGAGGAATGGTGCTGCAGAGCTAGGAATCACCAGAGGCTACCTGTGAGGGAGACGGCTGCACGTGGAAGGGACCCTAAGACCTGTGCCAGAAGGTATGTGAAGAGAGATCCAGTGTCCAGGGATTTGGATTGGAAGGCTGGACATAAGAACTGGACTACATACTGGCCAGGCTATATAGAGAGGAACTCTAGCAGCAATGGAAGCTCAGGTATGAACACTGATCTATGCCCTAGCTATAACCTTGAAAGACAGCAGGGAAACAAGTATTCTCCTGAAAATGCTCTATTGAGAGATTCATCTGTGCCAATCCATGATATTGAACCCATGCTTGTTGAACAAGGGGGAATAATAGCAGATGAAGATCCTATTTATATGGACTGCTCTCTATCTAAACTCCGTTGGTAACTTTCTGTTATAAAGTACAGCAACCATCACAAAGAAATACAAATTTGTTCTTTAATCTACTCAGAAAACCTCCTGAAGCAGGATTTGACCCACACAGTAGAAAGCAAACCAGCTAAGGGGTTTCAGCTGGATAACTGCTAGCAATTAAGCCTTACCTAATTGCTTGTGAGCTAGGAGAGAATCACTTCTGTATCTATGTGGGAAGTAATCAGAAGTTAACCTGAAAAGAACAGTTTGTTTCTTGCTTTGTGGCTTTTCATTTGTTGTTTTCCTGATTTTGACTTTGTTTTTCCAAGTTAACACTGAAAGCAAGTAACCTAATTTATGTGCTACCAAGCATATCTGTGTTGGGAGAAATAACCCCATAAATAAATATCTTATTGGCTTTACCCAAGAGCACAACTAAATTATTGTCAGCAGCTGTGTCTGGTGTGAATGAACTACGTTGCCCACAATACCTTGCAAATCATATAGAACTATGCACTTGCCAAGAGTGTGAAGATTCTCACCCAGGCAGCCGTCTGGCAGTACCTAAAGAGTAGTTACTCACCTGTAACAGGTGTTCTCCAGGAGCAGCAGGAATCAGTCCTCACATATGGGTGACGTCGGCGCCGACGGAGCCCTCGCGGAGCAATTTCCCCAGCTTTCAAAGAAAGCCTTTGGGAATTGCAGCGCGCATGCGTGGTCCCCTTCCCGCCCAAGGGTGCCATCTTGCTCAGTCTGATGACATAGCTAAAAGACAGCAAAAATATTAGCAAAAACGAAATGATAGGACTGCAACTCCAAGGGGAGGAGGGAGGGTTGTGAGGACTGATTCCTGCTGCTCCTGGAGAACACCTGTTACAGGTGAGTAACTACTCTTTCTCCAGGACCAAGCAGGAAGTCAGTCCTCACATATGGGACTCCCAAGCTTAAGGCTACCGGAGACCTCAAGCACAAAAATGAGCTCCCTCTAGCTCAGCAGTATAGAAGGAAGGAATCTTCTCTGAAAACGCCCCCGACCAGTAGCCCAACACCAGGGCCGGAGGGTAGGAGTTGCCTAAACCTCAAAGAGATTATGGAGGACTGCCTGACCGAAAGCACTGTCCCTGCGGGACTCCCTCTCCAGGCAGTAATGGGCCGCAAAAGTCTGGCTTGAAGACCAAGTAGCGGCCCGGCAGATGTCTGCCATCGGAACAGAGCGGAGGTGTGCCACTGACGCAGCCTTCGCCCTAACACGATGAGCCGTGACTCGACCCTCCAACGAGAGGCCGGCTGCCCCATAAGCCCAGGCGATACAGTCAGCTACCCAGATGGACAAGGTACGCTTGGAGACAGGTAGCCCCAAGTTATTGGGGTCAAAAGAAACGAAGAGCTGAACAGCCCTTCTATGCTCCCGCGTACGGTCAAGGTAGAAGGACAAGGCCCTCCTACAGTCCGGGGTATGCAGGACCATTTCAGCCCGGCTGGAGTGCGGCCTGGGAAAGAAGGTCGGAAGAACCACCTCCTGGTTGAGATGAAAAGGAGAAACCACTTTTGGAAGAAACTTAGGGTGAGTCCGTAAGACCACCCTATTCCTGTAGAACCTAGTGTAAGGAGGATCAGACACTAGGGCCTGCAGTTCACTAACACGCCTAGCAGAGGTAAGGGCTACCAAGAACAAGGTTTTCCAAGAAAGAAAACGAAGAGGGCAGGTAGCCATAGGTTCAAAGGGCGGACAGGTAATCCGCTGCAAGACCACATTCAGATCCCATTCAGGGGCTGGTGGACGCAAAGGAGGCTTAAGCAGAAGGAGGCCTCGGAGAAAACGAGCCACCAAAGGGTGGTTGGACAGAGGCCTGCCATCTACCGGTGCGTGATGTGCAGAGAGAGCACTGAGGTGGACTCTGACAGAGTTGGACTTAAGGCCCAGATTGGAGAGGTAAAGCAAATATTGCAAGACCACTGCCACCAAGCAGGAGAAGGGATTCTCAGACTGCTGAGCACACCACACGGAGAAGCGACGCCACTTAAGAGCGTAGGACTTCCGGGTGGAGGGCCGCCTGGAGGCCAAGACGACCTCTTCCACCTCCCGAGGCAGCAGGAGGGGAGCAAGGACTACCCTTTCAGCAGCCAGCCCATCAGATGAAGGGACCGGAGGTTGGGGTGTAGGAGAGACCCGTGGTCTTGTGTCAGGAGATCGGGTTGAAACCCCAGAGGAAGAGGAGTGTCCACTGCCAGCTGCATTAGAAACGGGAACCAAGGTTGCCTCGGCCACCGGGGAGCCACTAGGATCAGCGAGGCTTTGTCTCGGAGAACTTTGAAGAGCGTTCGAGACACCAGCGGCATAGGAGGAAAGGCATACAAGAGGCCTGTGGACCATGGAATCAGAAAAGCATCCGGCGCTACTCTGAGAGGATGCGGTTGTCGAGAGCAGAATCTGGGTAGTTGCCGGTTCAGAGGACTGGCAAACAGATCCAAGGTGGGGAGTCCCCACTTGAGAAAGACCTACTGAACCACTAATGGATCCAATCTCCACTCGTGTGGTTGGAGGATCCTGCTTAGTTTGTCTGCCAGGTAATTTTCTTGACCTGGGAGATAGACCGCTTTGAGGAGTATGCCGTGGCCGACTGCCCAAGAGCACAGCCGTCGTGCCTCCTGACAGAGAAGGAAGGAGCCTGTGCCTCCTTGTTTGTTCACGTAGAACATTGCTACTTGATTGTCCGTCTGGACCAGTACAGACTGGTGAGAAGTGAGGTGGTAGAAGGCTCTCAGAGCTAGGCGGATGGCTCTGAGCTCCAGGAAGTTTATCTGCTGCGCAGACTCCCAAGGAGTCCAGAGGCCTTGAGTACATGTCCCTTGGCAATGTGCTCCCCATCCCAGGAGAGAAGCATCGGTTGTTAGTACCTGAGAAGGAGGAGGAGATTGAAAATTCACTCCCAGTACTAGGTTTGGCAGATGAAGCCACCACCGCAGAGAAGAGACCAGCAGGTCCGAGACTTGTACTGAGTCCGTCAGGCTCCCCGTGGCCTGATGCCATTGCGTGCGAAGGCACCACTGGGAAGGTCGCATGTTCAGGCGGGCATTGGGGGTCACATGGACCGTGGAAGCCATATGGCCGAGCAGTCTCAGAAATTGCCTGGCAGAGACCAGGGAATTGCTGCGAAAGTGGCTGGCGAGATTCATGAGCCTATGGGCTCTGTCCAGAGGCAGAAAGGCCCGCGCCTGAAGTGTGCTTAACCTTGCGCCGATTAATTCGAGATCTTGAGAGGGGAGAAAAGTGGACTTTGCGAAGTTTATGACAAAGCCCAAGTGCTGGATCAGAGAAACAGTGCGATGAGTGGCTTGAGTGGCCTCTTGGGAAGACTGGGCCCGGATGAGCCAGTCGTCCAGGTATGGAAACACAAAAAGGCCTTGAAGTCTGAGATAGGCCGCCACCACTGCCAGGCATTTGGTGAAAACCCGGGGGGCGGAGGATAGGCCAAAGGGCAGGACCCTGTACTGGTAATGATTTCCTCCCACAACAAATCTGAGATATTGTCTGTGGTCTGGATGAATAAGGATGTGAGTATAGGCATCCTTTAGATCTAAGGAGCATAGCCAGTCTCCCTGCTGGAGGTAGGGCAGCAGGATTCCAAGGGAAAGCATCTTGAACTTTTCCCTTGCCAGGAACTTGTTGAGGTTTCACAAGTCCAGGATGGGTCTGAGGCCTCCTGTTCTTTTTGGTATCAGAAAGTACCTGGAATAAAAGCCGTGACCTCTCAGGTGGTGGGGCACCGGTTCCACAGCCTGTTCCTGAAGAAGACTTGCCAACTCCTGAAGGAGTAAGTCCCTGTGCAGAGGGAGTCTTGGAGGCTCCCCTGGAAAGTAGGAGGGAGGTACCTGGTGAACGTGTAGAAGATAGCCTTTCTGAACTATATGAAGTACCCAGGTATCTGATGTGATGGCTGACCACCTGTGGGCAAAGTGGACCAGCCGGCCTCCTGTGCTGAGAGAAACCAGCTGAGGGGAAGAGGCTATGCTGATGGAGTCAAAACCCCCACCCTGCTGAGCAGGGGCCGGCGTAGTGGGCTTGGGGGCCTGCTGCCTACGGGACCCATTACCCCGTCCCTTGGCCTGCTGACCCTTTTGGGGAGCTGCTGAGGCCTGATACTGAGGGTAGTATTTATAGGCAGCCGCCTTCCTTGGGTAAAAGGGCTTTTTCCCCGAGCCCTTCTTCTTCTGAGAAGGGGCAGAGGTTTTTCGGGAGAGCCTAGTTCTGGTCAGAGTCTCGGTCTCGATTTGTGCAGCCTTTTCAGCCATGGGTTTGCCAAAGAGGTTTTCACCTCTGCAGGGGACATCGACCAACTTGTCCTGGACCCATGGCTCGAGGTCGGATGACTGAAGCCAAGCCTGTCGGCGGGCACCGATGCCGGCTCCGGCTACTCGAGCTGATGCTTCGAAGCCATTGTAGGCTGCTCAAGAGATAAACCGAGCACTCTCGAATCCCAGTGGACAAGGCTTGGAACCTCTGCAAAGGTTCCTCGGAGAGACCAGCCGAGAACCCGGCAATTTCCTTTGCCAGATCTCGGAGATACATGCCCATATAGAGCTGGTAGGTCTGGACTCGACAAGCAAGCATAGAGCCCTGGAAACACTTTCTACCGAAGGCATCCAGGCTCCGGGCCTCCCTGCTGGGAGGCACCGAGGAGTGCATTTTTTGACTCTTGAGTCTATGCATGGCCGATTCCACCACCATGGAATGGTGCGGTAGTTGTGCCTTTTGGAAGCCGGGGCTCTTGCGGACTCGATAAATGGAATCGACCCGCTTGCTTAACACTGGCGCCGACGCCGGGTTCTCCCACATGCGGAAGAGAAGTCGTTCCAGCATCGGAGGAACCGGTACAGTAAAGGCCTCCTTCGGGGGAGAATCATACTGGAGGGCATCGAGCTCCTCGGCTCGAGGCTCCTCCTCGGGATCCGCGGGGAATGCCAAGGCCTTGGCCATATCCCGCACGAAGTCCAAGAACCGGGTGTCCTCCGGGGAGGGACCGTCTCCGAGGTTCGGACTCGGGCGAGTTCTTTGGGACACACCGAGTCCGAAAACTACCAGGGGACTCTTCGTCTTCCGATTCCCAGTCGGACTCCTCGGAGGAGGATTCGAGTGGCTCCGGTCGGGCGGGCACCGATGCCCTCCGCCCCGACGCCGAAGGAGTCGGCGTCGACGACCTCGGTCCCGAATGTGAGGCTGAGAGAGACCGCGACCGAGGATCGACTCGAGCTCGGATGGACTCGAGGATCGGCTCGGTCTCCGGGGTCGTCTTGGACTTCGACGTCCCGGTGGCCGGGGCAGATGCATTGGCAAGGCCAGCGATCAATGCCCGCTGCTGGTCTATGAAGGCATCCAAACTGCTCTCCAAGGCTGTCAACCTGAGTCCAAGCTCAGGAGACCTAGCAGCCCCTGACTCGGGCCCCGACGGCGTCGGGCCCGACGTCAGCTCCTTCGGAGGCGAGTCCACGAGGACCACAGTACTCACGTGTCCAGGCGACTCTATTTCGAGACGAGGATGTTTCGAAGGCCTCTCCGACTCCGAGGACCCGGGACGGCTGTCGGGGCTATGCGACCTGGCCCTCGAGGAACCAGGAGTGTCCACAGACGCCGCCCTCACGGGTTTTTTCTTCCTATGATGTTCCCGGGTAGGAGACCCCCGCTCAGAGGAACTCCGACGATGCTCAGGACCGAAGTCCCGGGACGTCGAAGCCTCTGACTAGGTCTGGGCTCGGCCGGACGCGGAGTCAGAGAAGATTCGTTCTCGTTGATGCTGCCGACTCCTCAATGCTTTTGAGGACATCTTGCCACACGGACCACTGATCATCGGGTCATGATCGGGTCCGAGGCAGCGGAGGCAGCAGTCGTGTGTGTCGGTAAGAGACATGAGTTTCTTACAGCGATCACACTTCTTAAACCCGCTGGCAGCCATCGAGGGAAAAAGGGCCCCTGCGAGGTCAAAAGATAGGGCTGCCAGTGAAAAGGAAAAAAATGGCGCGAACGCTTGTCACAAAGGACAAAAAACCGAAAAATAAAGAAACGGACCCGATACCGGCGTAGCGGGTCCGGGCGGGAAAAAGGATCCGGCGTCGAACCGAAAAAGAATAAAAAATAAGAGAGAAAATCAACTTTTTCAGCGGTGATCACAAACAGCGTCTGTAGGGCTCCGCGGAAAAAAGAAGACTGAGCAAGATGGCACCCTTGGGCGGGAAGGGGACCGTGCATGCGCGCTGCAATTCCCAAAGGCTTTCTTTGAAAGCTGGGGAAATTGCTCCGCGAGGGCTCCGTCGGTGCCGACGTCACCCATATGTGAGGACTGACTTCCTGCTTGGTCCTGGAGAATAGTTATGTTCTCCTGTCTCTCTCTCCTCTTTACCTTTTGCCTCTAGCTTGTTCTGCTGCTTCCCTATAAGATATTGGATTACATTTCCTTTCTTGGTCTTTATCCATTCCCCCTTTGTATATTGTTATTTGTAAACTGTCCTGGTGTAATGAAGGCACAGTTTAGCAAGAGCCTCAATAAACATAAAAACAAACATAAACATGAGACTGATCTGGCCAATGCAACCCTGTTCATCCCTTACACATGCTGTCCTGTGCAAGCAACTGACACATCCTGTAGATATGGATAACTATATGGCCACACATATACCATGTATGTATGTAGGTACATATGTGTGTGACCCAATGGCCTGTGTGACTGTTGTATGCATGGTGCACGGGAGGGTAGTAGGGATGGCCACCAAATCTATACTGGGTGGGATGGTCTGACAGGAATATCAAGGATACATTGTGGGGTGAACTGTCATGTAACAAAACATATTGGGCAACTCATTCAGTGCTGGGTGGCCTGCTTTGGCAAAACCATGTACATGAAGCTGTGTACTGTGTCCTGAACTGTGTGGTGTTCTGATGAACATGTCCTATAGCACATTGTGTGAATGGCGACAATATAGCCCACATGTTTGCAGTGGGCTACTGTGCATGTATGCTGTTGCAGCAGGGAACATGTGGGGGTATGGCATCAGGCACGCACATTGGTTGTGTGGAAGGAGGACCCAGTCAGGCATGATGGCATGATCAGCATATAGAATGGCGATATGCCACCCATGTCATATTGTGCAGCTTGTGGAGTGTATCACCACATACCTGTGTCCTTGTGTCCTTGCATGCACTAATGTGGAGTGCCCAGCAGATGATGCATCAGTGTCATGCACATAGGCAACATGTATGTACAGTGCAGTGCTAAGGTATCCATCCCCTGTGTGTCAGTCATAAGAACATAAGATATGCCATACTGGGTCAGACCAAGGTCCGTCAAGCCCAGTATCCTGTTTCCAACAGTGACCAATCTAGGTCACAGGTACCTAGCAGTTTCCTCAAAAGACACAGGTTCCATGACATGTCACAGTACAACCCGGAATTAGCATGGGTGGGAGGGGGTTGACACCATGTGCTGTATACAACATCCCAAGATGTGTAGAGAAGCAAGACATCCGTCATTGGGAAACTGAAAAGTAATTGGGCATGTGAGTACATGATGGTGGGACTGTGGCGATGTGTGTACCCACCAGTGTCTATACAATGTGGAGGCAATGTTTGCTGCACTTACAGCTGCAACTATCGTGGGGACCGGCACTGATAGGCATGCAAATCTGGGCACTGGGATGTGACCCCATTCCCCAGGCCACCCTGCCCCACATCAATCCATTTCTGGTATGCATTGCTACATAGCACACCTGCAGTGATGCCATGGATACCAGTTGGACCACTTTGTGCCCTTTGCCAACACCACACCATGCCATTCATCTGTGTCAGGTTAGGGAGGATTGGCAGTATATGTTGGGTCATTGTCCTGCTCCCCAATCTCAGGCAGACTGTCACAGGACATCCATGATGAATGCAGTCTTTTTGATGGCAACTATCTGTCCAGAACACCTGCCCACCTTTCCTGTACCTGACAATGATACCATCAGCACAGCATGTGGCTGCCATGGCCATGTTTCACTGTGGGAATGGTTGCCCAGGTGTGATGGTAAACGCTTACATTGCCCAACACATGGTGCTGCCCATGATGGGCCAAGGGTTCAGGGTTCCATCTCATCTGCCATCATGACCAACGGCCATGTGTTAGGGGTGGTCCGCACATACAAAACATGTTGTCCTATGTCCCTTTGTGAGCAATGGCTCTCTCTGGGCCACTGTTCCATGTGTCCCACTCTGTGGAGTGTCTGCCCTACGGTAGTCCCATGGACACATACCCCGATCTCCGTTGTGGACCTGTGAAGCTCCCTCAGTGCTATCCATAGTGTCTTTCTTTCATCTCTGGTCATTGATCTCCTTGGCTGATCCTTGGGTTTGGGTGGGCAGCCTCTCCTATCAGGGTCGTAGAGGTGCCACATTCTCCTGTGTTGCCACAATGTCTACGAGGGTGCTTAGTGATCTCATCACCAAACGGGGAGATCTGTTGCAGCGCTACTGTGATCTATATATCCCTTCAACCTTGTATCTGACCTGTCTTGAGTGGTCCTTGGGGTTCATGTTGCCTGTTTGGTGCTGTTGCTCTGTCACAGGCCTTATGGAATATGCACATTCATAAGGCTAGCATATTCACAGATCAGGTGATATATCTTGCACAAAGGTAGACTCTTATTAGCTCAATAGGTGGAGTTTGTGGCCAATATGTGGGACCAGATCCTATGTATGGGTTCAACCACACCAGGGATGGAAGCAGGAAACAGTTGCGCGCGCACACACACACACTTTCATTATTGATGTGTGTTCTGCATATCAACAAGGAGCATCATTGTTGTCACACCCCCACAATTTGACCAATATTGTTGGGCACAAGACCAAACATCTAAATAATCCTGCATCTTCATTCCATTGTGTACGTGCTGCGGCATAACAGCCCATATACAGTGGAGGTATACACATTTGCATGGCACAGTACATTGTCCAACTGTCTGGAGATGGGCATTGACCAGGATATGACCTGTAATGTCTGTTTCTTGTCTTTCCCCAGGTGACACACAGATGACACTGGAGGAGGTGGCAGATGTGGATGATGGTGCCAAGGTGGAGGGGTGGCATAACGACATTGCTGCAGGGGGCCAAGGCACTGTGGGTGAGTCACCACTGGCTGCCCACACAGAGATCATGAGCCCAGTAGATGACAGAGACAGAAGATGGATGTGAGGAGCAGGAGGATGACATCCACCTCCACCTGACGGCCAGCAGCAGTGAGGAAGAAGTGGCAAGCACCCACACCACACCAATGCGAATGGAGCAGGAGAGTAGATCAGGCCCTGCAGCAGGGATGTCTGAGGGCAGCACATCTGCCAGGCCATCTACAGAGCTGCTGAGGGACATGGTGAGCTGCATGATTACACCGCAACAACGCATGCAGACCTTGCAGGTGGGTGCCAAACCATTATGTGGCATGTTGTGGCACATGATGTGACAGGGTGCAAGTACCAATATGGGGGGGGGGGGGAGTATCGTATGCACACGCTACTGTCCCACCATGAGCAGACCTGTGACCTGTGATTGTTACAAACAGCATATGTTGCCAAGATGTCAGGTCTCTGTCATCCCTGAGCCCCTATTTGCATGTGTTAGCAGGGCAGCTGGCGAAGATTGCCTCACTATTCACAACCATCATTCCACAGGTGTCCACCAGGAGCTGCAGGGTCTCCACCAGGACATGGCTAGGAACAGTGAGGGGAACATCACGCTGGCCCAGGGAAAGCGTAGTTACTCACCTGTTACAGGTGATCTCCGGGAACAGCAGGAACTTAGTCCTCACATATGGGTATCGGTATTGACGGAGCCTGCGCGGGAACGCTCCCCAGCGTCCAATAGGAACGCTTTTGGGAGCATCCCTCAGCACATGCGCGCTGCCTTCCCGCCTTTCCAACTGTCCCTCTTCAGTTAAGTTTGTAGCTGAGTGAAAGGATAGAGGGAGAGAGGAAAGAGACAAAGAGAGAGAGAGAGCGACAACTCCTAGGGGAGGTGGGTGGGTTGTGAGACTAAGTTCCTGCTGTTCCCAGAGATCACCTGTTACAGGTGAGTAACTACACTATCTCCAGGAACAAGCAGGAATGTAGTCCTCACATATGGGGACTCCCTAGCTGAAGGTGCTAGGGAGATAGCCCCAGGAAGGTGCCACCGTCGAAGGTGAGAATCCTTCCTCCAATGGATCTCTGGCATCCCACCAGGGTCGGTGGGTAGGAGTTGGTTTAGGTTTAAAGGAGATTTTGAAGAACAGCTTGGCCAAATAAGGCATCCCGACAGGAGGCTTTGTCTAGGCAGTAGTGGGCTGTGAAGGTGTGTACCGAAGCCCAGGTGGCTGCTCTACAAATGTCATCGATAGACACATAGAAGCTGCCATGGCTCTCACATTATGAGCTGTGACATGGTCCTGAAGAGGAAGACCCTTACTCTCATAAGCAAAGTATATGCATTGAGCAATCCTTTTAGATAAAGTTCTTTTGGAGACTGGAAGTCCCAAATGACTAGAGTCAAAAGCTATAAAAAGTTGTGAGAACTTTCTATGTTGCTGTGTTCTTTGTATGTAAAAGGCCAAGGCCCTTTTACAATCCAGAATATGAAGGTTTCTTTCTGCATTAGAGGCATGAGGCCTCGGAAAAAATACAGGAAGGTAAATTGATTGATTTAAATGAAAAGGCGAAACCACTTTGGCATAAAATGTGGGCGAGTTCGAAGAACAACCTTATCATGATGAAACCTAGTATAAGGAGGATCAGCCACTAAAGCTTGCAATTCACTAATGCGATGGGCAGAGGTGATTGCAATTAGGAAGATGACCTTCCAGGTCAAAAACGTAAGGGCTGCAGTGGCTAAAGGTTCAAAAGGTGGCTTCATGAGCTGCCCAAGAACTAGATTTAGATCCCATGCCACCGGTGGCGGCTTGATGGGAGGTTTAGTTAATAAAAGGCCTCTCATAAATCATGATAGGAGTGGACGAGAGGAAATTGGTTGTCCATTTAGAGGCTTATAAGAAGCTGCAATTGCACTAAGATGGACTCTTACCGAATTGGTCTTTAACCCAGAATTCGATAAGTGAAGGAGATATTCTAATATCGATTCTAAGGGTATGACCAGGGGGTTTAATCCCCTTTTGGAGCACCATATAGTAAAACATTTCCACTTGAAGGCATAAGATCTTCTTGTGGAAAGTTTCCTAGAAGCCTGAAAGATATCTTTTACCTGCTGGGACAGGTTGAAATCCTGGAGGTCTAAGCCCTCAGCAACCAGGCCGTGAGATGCAGGGACTGGGAATTTGGGTGCCATAGCGTCCCGTTCTCCTGGGAAAGGAGATTTGGAGCATGCCCTAACTCCAGAGGTGCCGCTTGAGAGAGATGCAGAAGCAGGGAATACCACGTTTGGCGTGGCCATCGTGGTGCTACGAGGATCATGCGACCCCTGTCTCTCTGAAGCTTGAAAAGTGTTTTGGGGATGAGGGGAATGGGTGGGAATGCATAAAGGAAGTCCTGACCCCAGTGAAGGAGGAAGGCATCCCTTGCCTGATAACTGTGCGCCGGAATCCTGGAACAGAACCGGGGAAGTTTGGCATTCAGTGGACTTGCAAAGAGGTCTATGTCTGGAGTGCCCCAGAGATGAAATATCTTTGCCACCTGGTCTAGGTGGAGTGACCACTCGTGAGGCAGCAGTACTCGACTGAGTTTGTCTGCCCAAAAGTTTTGAATGCCTGGAAGATATACCACTAGGAGGTGAATTTGATGCTCTCTGGCGAGGGCCCATAGTCGTAAAGCTTCGTTGCATAACGACAGAGAGCCCATTCCGCCCTGCTTGTTCACATAGAACATGGCTACCTGATTGTCCGTCTGGACTAGGACTGTCTTGTAGCTCAGCTGGGCGTGGAACACTCGAAGAGCTAAATAAATTGCTCTTAATTCCAGGAGGTTTATGTGTAAACCAACCTCCTGTGGAGTCCAGGTGCGCTGGGTAGAGAGATGATTCAGGTGTGCTCCCCAACCCACCTGTGATGCAACTGTTGTTAGGGTGGCCTGAAAGAGGGGTTGATGGAAAGGAGACCCCACTGTCAGATTTTCTAGTGATTGCTACCATTGGAGGGACAAAATTAGTCATTGAGAAATTGTTATTTTGTCCGACAAATGACCCGTGGCCTGTGTCCACTGTGTGGAGAGGGTCCACTGAGCTGCTCGCATGTGGAGGCGAGCATATGGGACTACATGAACTGTGGATGCCATGTGTCCCAGTAACTGCAGTAGCTCCCGAGCAGTGAGGGAGGATTTGCCTGCTGCTTGGGAAGCTAGCTGCATTATGCGAAGACACCGGGCTTGTGGAAGGAAAGCCCTTGCCTGTCTGGTATCCAGACAGGCTCCTATGAATTCTAGGCATTGGGAAGGAACTAGTTGAGATTTCGGGAAGTTTATTACCAATCCCAAGTATTGGAGGATTCGCATTGTATGGGACAGTGCAGTGCTGGCCTCTGCAACTGTGGAGGCTGTGATAAGGAAGCTTATCAAAGCTCAGGGAGTAATGACAAAAGAGGAGAATTTACTCTGATTAAGGGACCTGTGCTGGCAGGTTATAGAAATAAGACAGCTTGTTACCCTAAAAGACTACATGTTCTAGAATGCACCTGTATGCAGAAAGTCCCTAGGGGAGCTAGAGTGGAAAAGCATGAGTCTAATCAGAGAAAGCATTATGTCATCCCTAATCAAACAGCCTCTAGAAGAATGCTTAAGTCAAAACACCTGAAGAGTGCAAGGGAGGAGTTGTAATCTAAGCCCTTTAAAGCAAGAGGGGAATCTTAAGGAAGACAGGGAGAGAGAGAGAGAATGAGAACAGAAGGAAGAACAACCGGAACCTGAAGGAACAAGGACAAGGAAGTAGACGGTCCAAGAGAGGAGCTCAGAGAAGTACCTATGCCTGGAGAGATACCTGGGGGAAAGGATCAGAGGACTGGAGAAAGCCAGAGGTCTGTAGATCCACAGCCAGGGACCCTCAAGCAACACCTAGGAAGAGGTCTGTTGCAGCTAAGGAGGAAAGGAGCCCAAATACCTCTTGGAGGACGTCTGGAGAAAAGATCCTGAGGTCCAGAGATACCAACTGGAGGAAAGGACACAGAAGCTCTATTGCATACTGGCCAGAATACCAGAAGAAGCAGCCTGACGCTTGCCTGGATTCAGGTAGGAACTGTGAATGTTTCTCTAGCTTTGAGCAGTGCAAACAGCAGGGAAACAGTTTCTCTCCATGTAGAGGTCAGTTCCTAAAGCCCTCCGAGCCAGACGGAGAAACTGAATCTATGCAATTTCAAGAGCAAGGTTTAATATCTGACGCAGACGATAATTATATGGACTGTTCTTTGAGTAAGTTGTTTTAGGAAAATCCTAAATATTTTATTTATTTATTTATTTAGCTGCATTTATATCCCGCTTTTCACCGGGTCAAAGCGGTTGGGGGATACATTTAACACAAGGGGATATGAGACACATACACTAATACTTACAGGGAACATGGGCAATGGAGGGTTAAGTGGCTTGCCCAAGACCACAAGGAGCACCTGCGGGACTAGAAACCCCAGTCCTTCCGGCCCAAGGTTGCTGTCCTCTAGTGGGATTTGAACCACCGACCTTCTGGCCTGTAGTACCTTGCCCCAACCACTAGGCCACTCCTCCCACTATAAATATCAGAGCAAACATTCTGAATATTGGCTTCCCATAAAGTTTTGTTGAAAAGAAAAAGCTTTGTTGGAAAGTTTTGCACGTGTGCTGAAATCAAGCTACTGAATGCAGTTAATTGTCACCTGTTGGTGGAGGAGAGCCCAGCACGAGCCGTGCACACGTGGGTTTTAAAAGTTCTTTTCTGAATGGAGAAAGTGAGCATTGTTTTTATATAAAGAAGTTTTCCTCTTTGATTTGTTTCACCTCAGCACTGCTAAGGAGTTTATTAGCAGTGGCTGAAAGAAGCCTTTCTGTTCCATAAAGGACTTTGATACTTATTTAGCATATGTTGTTTCAGTTGCCTTATTTAATGAATAAACCCTGGAGAAGTTATCTGGATGGTGTTACCAAGCATATCTGTGTGTGGGATATTCACCCCATAAATAAATTCTAATTTTGCCTTACACTTGACCAACTACAAGAGTCTTCTTTATTTTTAAAAAGGCAAGCTTTGTGTGAATGGACTTCAATAACCACAATCCTTTGCAAGACAGTTAATTTGCATACTTGCCAAGAGGGTGGTACCTTCATAACAAGCACCCCCTTTTACAAGGCTCGAATGAGCCAGTCGTCTATGTAAGGGAAGACAAAAATCCCCAGGGTTCGTAGAAATGCAGCTACTACATAAGAACATAAGATATGCCATAATGGGTCAGACCAAGGTCCATCAAGCCCAGTATCCTGTTTCCAACAGTGGCCAATATAGGTCATACGTACCTAGCAGTTTCCCCAAAAGACACAGGTTCCGCAATGCTTGTACTGGGTCAAGCACTGATATCCTGCGTCCCTTCTTAATAATGGTTTATGGACCTTTCCTCCAGGAACTTGTCCAAACCTTTTTTAAACCCAGCTACACTAACAGCCTTTACTACATCCTCCGGTAACAAATTCCAGAGTTTGATTACACGTTGAGTGAAAAAAATATTTTCTTTTATTAGTCTTAAATAGTTTACCCTGTAGCTTCATTGCATGTCCCCTAGTCTTTCTATATTCTGATAACGTAAACAATCGATCTACGTTTACCCGTTCCACTCTGTTCATCAATTTATAGACTTCTATCATATCTCCCCTCAGCTGTCTCTTTTCCAGGTTAAAGAGCTCTAACCTTTTTAGCCTTTCTTCATAGGGGTATCCTTCCATCCCCTTTACCATTTTGGTGGCTCTTCTCGGAACCTTTTCTAATAATGCTATATCCTTTTTAAGATACGACGACCAGAATTGCACACAATATTCAAGGTGCAGTCGCACCATGGAACGATACAGAGGCATTATAAAATCCTTTGTTTTATTTTCCATTCCTTTCCTTATGATACCTAGCATTCTTTTTGCTCTCTTGGCCGCCGCTACACACTGGGCGGAGGGTTTTAACATGTTATCCACAATGATGCCTAAATCTTTTTCCTGGGTGGTGGTTCCTAATGTGGAACCTTGCATCGTGTAACCATAGTTTGGGTTGTTCTTCCCTAGGTGCATAACTTTGCACTTGTCCACATTAAATTTCATCTGCCATTTTGATGCCCAGTCTTCCAATTTATCAAGATCCTCTTGCAATTTTCCACAATCCTAATGGGTTTTAACAACTTTAGTTTTGTGTCATCTGCAAATTTGATAACCTCACTCGTTATTTCCTTTTCCAGGTCATTTATGAATATGTCAAAAAGCAGTGTACCCAGCAAAGATCCCTGGGAAACACCACTATTCACCTTTCTCCATTGGTAAAATTGGCCATTTAGCCGTACCCTCTGCTTTCTATCTTTTAACTAGTTCCTGATCCACAATAGAACACTGCCTCCTATCCCATGACTCTTTAGTTTTGCCAAACGTCTCTGATGACTGACCTTGTCAAAGGCTTTCTGAAAGTCCAAATACACTATATCAACCGACTCACCTTTGTCTACCTGTTTATTCACACCTTCAAAAAAAACCATAACGGATTAGTAAGACAAGATCTTCCTTGTCTAAAGCCATGTTGGCTGTCTCCCATTAAGCCATGACTAGTTACATGTTCAACTATTTTGTTCTTTATGATGGTTTCTACCATTTTTCCTGGTACTGACATCAGGCTCACTGGTCTGTAGTTTCCCGGATCACCCCTGCAACCCTTTTTAAAAATTGGTGTTATGTTTGCCATCCTCCAATCTTCAGGTATTACAGATGATTTTAATGATAGTTCACAGATTTCTAATAGCAGGTCTGCAATCTCATATTTCAGTTCTTTCAACACCCTTGGATGTATATCATCCGGTCCAGGTGATTTGCTACTCTTCAGTTTATCAAATAGTTGTAATACATCTTCCCGATGTATCGATATTTCCTTCAATTCTTCCGCACCTTTAAATACCACTTCAGTAATGGGTAACATCCCTACATCTTCCTCAGTAAAGACCGAAGCAAAGACTTCATTCAGTCTCTCCGCTATCGCCTTGTCACCTCTTAGTGCCCCTTTAACCCTTCTATCATCTAATGTACCAACTGACTCTCTCACAGGTTTTTTGCTACGAATGTACTTGAAAAAGTCTTTATTATGCATTTTTGCTTTCGCAGCAAGCTTCCTCTCAAATTCTCTCTTTGCCTGCCTTATCAATCCCTTGCATTTAACTTGCCAGTGCTTGTGTTGTTTCCAGTTTTCGTCGTTTGGCTCTTTTTTCCATTTCCTGAAAGATGTTTTTTTGGCAACAACAGCCTCTCTGACCTAAACTTTTAAACCATGCTGGCAGTTTTTTGGACTTCCTTCCACTTTTCTTAAAGCGTGGAATATAGCTGATCTGGGCTTCCAAGATAATATTTTTAAACAACACCCAAGCTTGATGTAAATCTTTAACCTTTGCAACTGAACCAAACAGAGGGGAAGCCATATTGGACCTAGTCCTTAGTGGACCACCAGATCTGGTGCAGGAGATAAGGGTGTTGGGGACACTTGGCAATAGTGATCATAGCATGATCGCGTTTGATTTAATTAGTGGAGGAGGGATGGTAAGGAAATCCACAGTACTACCTTTTAACTTTCGAAAGGGAAACTCTGATAAAATGAGGAAAATAACTATTTCCTCACTAATTAAAACAAACGCGATCGTACTATGATCACTATTGCCAAGTGGCCCCAACACCTTTATCTCCTGCACCAGATCTGGTGTTCCACTAAGGACCAGGTCCAATATGACTTCCCCTCTGTTTGGTTCATGAACCAGCTGCTCCAAGAAGCAGTCATTTATTTCATCTAGGAACTTTATCTCCCTAGCATGTCCTGCCGTGACACTGACCCAGTCGATACTGGGGCAATTGAAATCACCCATTATTATTATTGTGCTGTAACGTTTGTTAGCTTCCTTGATTTCTTTGAGCATTTCATCATCCATTTGTTCATTCTGGCCAGGCGGTCGATAATACAACCCCACTGCCATTGCCTTCTCCTTTTACATGGTATTTCAATCCATAGAGATTCTACAGCAAATTTTGTTTCCTGCAAAACTTTAATCTTTTCTGACTCAATGCCCTCTCTAACATAGAGAGCAACCCCGCCACCAATTTGATCAGCTCTATCATTACGATAGAGTTTGTACCCAGGTATCACAGTGTCCCACTGGTTGTCCTCCTTCCACCATGCCTCTGAGATTCCAATCATATCTAACCTCTTATTTAGAGCTATACATTCTAACTCTCCCATCTTATTTTTTAGACTTCTAACATTTGCATACAAGCATTTTAGAGACCGTATTTTATTCATATTCATTTGGTATTGGTAGGTATGGGTAATTTGGAATCTTTAAGCTCTGTCTGCTCCATACTCAAGGGCATTTGGGATACTTTGCTCATTTTTGGAACCTCTCTGCTTTTGGCAGTATCCTTCAAGGATACATTCTTCCAACCAATGCGCTTTTGTGTGACTGTAGGCTTTCACCTATTATCTAGTTAAAAAGCTGCTCTATCTCCTTTTTAAAGGTTAATGCCAGCAGCCTGGTTCCATCCCAGTTAAGGTGAAGCCCATCCCTTCGGAACAGCCCCTCCTTTCCCCAGAATGTTCCCCAGTTCCTAACAAATCCAAAACCCTCATCCTTGCACCATCGTCTCATCCACGCATTGAGACTCTGGAGCTCTGCCTACCTTTTGGGTCCTGCGCGTGGAACGGGAAGCATTTCGGAGAACTCTACCCTGGAAGTTCTGGATTTCAACTTCCTACCTAAAAGCCTAAATTTAGCCTCCAGAACCTCCCTACCACATTTTCCTATGTCATTGGTACCGACATGTACCAAGACAGCAGACTCCTCCCCAGCACTATCTAAGACCTTATCTAGCTGGCGTGTGAGGTCCGCTACCTTCGCACCAGGCAGGCATGTTACCAGGCGATCCTTACATCCACCCGCCACCCAGTTATCTACATGCCTAATGATCGAATCACCAACTATAACGGCTGTCTTAACCCTT
The DNA here is from genome assembly GCA_033557465.1 of Ichthyophis bannanicus. Classification (NCBI taxonomy): domain Eukaryota; kingdom Metazoa; phylum Chordata; class Amphibia; order Gymnophiona; family Ichthyophiidae; genus Ichthyophis; species Ichthyophis bannanicus. The sequence goes on along the minus strand of CM066039.1, from coordinate 157,072,512 downwards.
CCCTCATGGGCACATTGCCCTGGAGAAACCTCCGTGATGCGAGAGGGTTTTACATCACCCGGATGACAGGTCCTGGTTACAGGATCACTTCCTGCCACACCAGGGTGATGCTCTCCTGTCATGTGACCTCTCTCCTCCATGCCAACAGGGATGATGCCAGACTGGAGGTGGGACTTCAGGACTATATCCCTGTAGGTCTCATCTATGTACCTCTCTGTCTTTCTTATGTCTTCCAAGTCTGCTACTCTAGCCTCTAGAGAATGGACTCATTCACTGAGAGCAAAGAGCTCCTTGCACCTAGTGCACACATAAGACCTCTCACCAATTTGAAGAAAATCATACATATGACACTCAATGCAAAAGACTGGAAAGCCCCCATCCCGCTGCTGTGCTGCTGTCTGCATCTTAGTTTTAAGCTTGTGTTTAGATCTTTAAGTTCTTTACTTACTAAGGGTTGCTGTGGATACTTATACTAATAAAAGTGTACCTAATACGTTGTCACGCCCTTGCCCCTTACTTCCAGTATGGAGGGGCGTGGTTATCATAGAAAGTTTCACCTTTTAGCCTTTAACTGACTGGTTCCTTTGCCATGCCCTTTGGGAAAGGTAGTTCAGTCACAATCCACTTGGCTTCAGGTAGAAGAAAACACTTGTAGTTGGCTCGAATGATAAGGCAATGACAGAATTAATTGACTCAAACACAAGGTTCACAAATACTACCCTTGGATACTTTCTTCAGGATTCTTCACAATACACATCAGGACATAAATAAACTCAAAGCAAACTTTCAGCTTATAGTGTTCTTCAACTCAAAGGAAAAATCTTTTAACAGTCAATGCTACCAGCTTGGCTAGCATTGCTGTTTAAAGCAAACAAAAACAGCATTTCTCAATGGCAGTTTTCTGTTCTCATAGTCCCAAACACTTCCAGGCTGGTTTGTCTCCTTACAAAGTAAAACTTTTAACAGGACAAAAACTTCTCATAAGCAAATAATGCCCTATTCCATGCTTTAGGAATATTCAAAAACAAAGCCAAAAACTTTCCTTCCTTTCACCATTAGCTCGGCTTCTTGCCGGTGCACTGCTCTGGATATCAGGTGTTTATCAAGCACAATCAGAGAGCTTCAGCTTGCTCTTGCTTTCTCAGCAAAAGTATTTCTTCTTTAACACAGGACATGCACAAAACCATCTACAGGCTTTCAAGGTTACCTGACTCTGAAGGTTTTCTCTTAAGGGTGGTTTTCTTTCAATCCCTCTGCAGTAAAGGATTGGCACAAGGAGCAATCCATGTATGAGTCTTCGTCATTCACAACTAGGTCTGGTTCACCTAATTGCATAGGCTCTACCTCTCCTTCCAGTTCACAGGGTTCAGCTAACTGCCTTCCGTTAGAGCTGAGAGTATCCCTTGCAACTCTGCACTGCTCTGTATTAGACAAGCTTTCAAGGCTCATAACTGGGCCTGGGCTTGTAGCAGCTTCACCTTTCTCATGCTCTGGCCACCATTCTCCTGTGCTTCCTCGTCCTGTCCTCCAGCTTGTGTTTCTGCTTGGGACTCTCCCTGAGACTCTCTCTGGGATTCTCCTCCTCCTCTCCCCTGCTTCTTTTTCTATCCTAGACTTAAATCCCCAAGGCTCCAGCCCCACCTCTTCTCCTCTCAGGTGATGGAGATCCGCTTGCCTCCTGGCAGCTGGGTAATTAGGGAACTCAGTGACGTAAGGGTCCCTTACCCTGGGTCTGTATTCCCTCTCCTTTTCTCCACTAGGGGAACTCTGAAACCTATCCCATCTGGGAATTTCCTGCTTTCTAGGTGTGATTGGGGTTTTGTTTCTCTGATCTTGCAAAATAGGTCCTTTTATAAGGGTGAATTCCTTTCCTTTATCCCTTTCTCCTCTGTCATGATAAGCTTCCTTATCATATACCCCCTACCCACGATATTACGGGCTGGCGGTGAGTGTCCCTCCGAACAGTCCGTAATTCTTGAGAGGGCATCCGCATTTTTATGCAGTTTTCCTGCCCGATGTTCTGTTTTAAAATCAAAGGCTTGCAGAGCCATATACCAGCGAGTTAACCGGGCGTTATGATTTCTCATTTGCTGGAGCCATTTTAGCGGGGCATGATCTGTAATTAATAGGAATTTTCTTCCTGTAAGGTAAAAACGTAATGCTTCTATGGCCCATTTTATAGCAAGGCACTCCTTTTCAATGGTAGAGTATTTTTGCTCTGCTGAAGATAGTTTCCTGCTGAGGAACATCACTGGGTGTTCATCTCCCTCATGTCTTTGAGACAAAACGGCTCCTAAGCCTATCTCCGATGCATCGGTTTGCACCAGGAAGGGCTTCTTGAAATCTACTCCGCGCAACACTGGACTCGTGCATAGCCTTCCTTTTAAATGAGTGAAGGCCTTCTCAGCCTCTGGGGTCCATCTGAGTTGATTCAGGCAATTTTTCCTCAGCATGTCCGTAAAAACAGAACTTTCTTCTGCAAACCTGGGTATGAATCTTCTGTAATACCCGATTAGTCCCAGAAAGCTCCTTATCACAACGTTTAATGTAGCTTGTTCACCTGAAGCTTAATTAATCTTAGGTCCTTAGTGTAGGGATGGATCCCAAAGTTACTGCTTGGGTTAGAAATTGGTTGGGTGGGAGGCGACAAAGAGTACAAGTAAATGGAGCTCACTCTGAGGAGAAGGATGTTACCAGTGGTGTGCCCCAGGGATCTGTCCTTGGTCCGATTCTTTTTAACATCTTTGTTAGTGATATAGCGGAAGGGCTGTCGGGTAAGGTTTGCCTCTTTGCGGATGATACCAAAATCTGCAATAGAGTAGACACCCAGGAAGGTGTAGATAACATGAGGAGGGATCTAGCTAAACTTGAAGAATGGTCTAGAATTTGGCAGCTGGGATTTAATGTTAAAAAATGTAAGGTCATGCATTTGGGCTGCAGCAATCCAAGGGAGCAATATAGTATAGGGGGTGAAGTACTTTTGTCCACTAAAGAAGAGCGAGACCTAGGCGTGGTTGTGTCTGATGATCTTAAAGTAGCTAAACAGGTAGAAAAGGCAACAGCAAAAGCTAGAAGGATGCTTGGGTGCATACGGAGAGGAATGGCTAGCAGAAAAAAGGAGGCGATAGTGCCTCTGTATAAGTCTTTGGTGCGATCTCATTTGGAGTATAGTGTGCAATTCATATTTCTATGTTTCTATGATATGGATAATGAGCTGCACCTGAGAGCACCTCCTTTCCTTTACGATGTGTAAGTACCTATAAAGCTACGATTATCTCAGGGGTTGGTGGGTGTTGGGGAGGAAGGGAGGGAAATAAGACTTTTTAAAAGAGGGCTGCTATACAGTTCCCTGTCCTGTGCTTCTAAGGTAAGCTGTGACCAACTTCCTGGGTGATTAACAGTCCTTGCTTGGATAGGAGTCTTTCAAAATGGCCTTTTGACCTGCCTCCTGACTTTAACACCTATTTGAAAAGTTTCATAGGTCTCTTGCCCCCTAGGTAGAAGGCCTCTTTGTAAAGGTCTCTAGAAGACTTTATTTGTTGCTCAAAGAATACTGACCCTGTTTTGCCTTTTATGCTAAGTTATATTCTGATTTGATTTAAATTAAAGCTCTTTGCTGCTGCTATGCTCTGACTTAGTATGAAATTTAAACTAGAAGCTCTCTGCTGGGTTCTAAATTCAACCAGAAAGCTCTCTTCTGTGTTTTAAATTTAAACTAAAAGCACTTTGCTGCTATTAGGCCCTGAGTGAGTATTAAATTTAAACTACAAGCTCTCTGCTGGATAGTAAATCTACATTTATTTTATTTATTTTATTCTCTTATACACCGCGCTATTCTGCATCAGTGCGGTTTACATTGAACAAACTGAAATTACATTGAACAGGGCATTATAACTTGGAGATAACTATTTTACAGGGAACATGGGCTATGGAGGGTTAAGTGGCTTGCCCAAGACCACAAGGAGCACCTGTGGGACTAGAAACCCCAGTCCTTCCGGCCCAAGGTTGCTGTCCTCTAGTGGGATTTGAACCCCTGACCTTCCGGCCTGAAGTACCTTGCCCCAACCACTAGGCCACTCCTCCACTCCATTAAGTACATAAGATGTCGTGATTAGAATAAAACTCAAATCCTACCATACCCATAAAGGCTTTCATGCAGATGCTGCAGACGCTGTCAACCTTGAAGTTGTTACCATAGAGGATATCTCAAAAGACGCTGCGCATGCGCAGTACCCGGGACTTCCGCTAATTATACACTCCTCCATTGACGTCACTAATTATAGTCCGTTCTCCCCACAACCTATTTCATTCTTCACCTTGAATCCAAAGATCTCTCACACATAGACAGAACTTCCAGCCAATTCTTTGAAACTGCCCATCCGATTACAAACTATCTTCGCACAGTTCTTGTTTAATAGTGCTACTTGAAAATCTCTGTGACACATATTGTTTAGTTTTTTTCGTTAAGAACATTTTTTTTCAAATTTTCAAAAGATCTGTCATAATATCTTGGTATAATAAACAGGCCCCCCAGTCGATGTAGGTGTTTAAACCTCAAGTGTTAAAGACTGGAGTGTGAATATCCATCTCTGTTCACGTAACAATAATATCTGTTCTCGTGACTTTCCATTCATTGCCGAGGGAACCTTCTCAACACAAAAACATTGTAGATCTTCAAACTTATGCTTCATTGTTAAGCAATGCTGAACTATGGGCGCCGTTATGATTCCACACTTCAAACGGCATTTATGTTTGATCATACATGTTCTAAAAGGTCTTATGGTCTTCCCAATGTAAAGCAAGTTACATGGACAACTAATCGCATAAACTACAAATGAGGTGTCACAAGTTGTACTGTCATTCAGGATATATTCTTTTCCATGGTAAAACAATTTTTGAATCTCACTAGTGATACTACATATCCCACAGCGGCCACATGTACTGTGGCCTTTCATTGAAGTGACTTCCTCCTCAAATATCTCAGGCCGTAGACTGGCCGGGCTTAATTTCTCCTTTAAGTTTTTATCCCTTTGCCAGACACAATGTATTCTTTTGTTCTGGAGACCTGGAACATTACTCAAAACATTAACATGTTTCAAGATTATTTTTTGAATTTTGAAGCTTAAAGGAGAGTATTTTGTGATAAAATTAATATTATCTGTGTCAATTACCTTTCTGTTTCTATTACTGGCCCCAACCAGCCAGGATCTATCATTGTACAATGCTCGATGATATGCACGCTTAATTATCCTTGGGGGATAACCCCTTTTGCTAAACTTTTTTGACAAAATTTGCGATTGCTTTTTATACTCCTGTACATCAGAACAATTCCTTCGAAAACGCAAAAATTGTGAAAATGGTAAACTGTCCTTTAATCGTGAAGGATGCGCACTGGTGTAATGTAAGAAGGTGTTCCGATCAATGGATTTCCTAAAAATCGACGTTTTCCACCCTGATTGTCCTTTCTCCACCAAAACATCCAAAAGGTTATACCATTACCACTCATGGTGTAAGTAAATTGGATACACTGATCCAATCCATTGACCCATTCCAAAAAAGATGTTACAGATTCCTGTGAGCTCCTCCACAACATAAAGACATCATCAATAAAACGGCACCACATCTTAATGTGGGCCGCATAAGGTGAAGAAATAATCCATTTTCGTTCAAAAGTCCCCATGAAAAGTTTGGCAATGGAGGGAGCACACGTGGCCCCCATTGCCACTCCTGAAATTTGATGGTATATTGCTTTTTCGAAGATAAAATGATTTTGAAAGATGACCAACTTTGTTAATTGTAATAAAAAAAATCAGTTGCTCTCCTGATAGATCGCCCCGGTCTCTTAGAGCATTTTCCAATGTTTCATAAGCCCCTTTCTGGGGTATGCTTGTATATAAAGCCATGACATCTAGTGTCACTAAAAGGATATCTGCATCATTGGCCCACTGAGAGTGCTTTACTAATGTTTCCAGAAAATGTGAAGTGTCACGTATATACGAAGGTATATCAACCAACAATGGGCGGAGATAAGAATCAATGAATGTTGACAAAGGTTCCAACAAGGTCCCCCTGGTTGAGACTATAGGCCTACCAGGGGTCGATCTAAACTTTTATGAATTTTGGGAACCAGATAGAATCGAGCCATTGTGGGATGTGAGACATTCAAGAACTTCCATTCTTTGGTAGAAATTATTTTGGCTTTCAGGGCCTGTAAAGTGATTTCGCAAATTTGCATTTTAAGAAACTGTAAAATGTGATAAGTCATTTGATCTGACAATTGCCTCTGCGCTTCTTCCACATAATAATCCCGACTTAGAATTACCACCGCCCCTTCCTTATCTGCACGATGAATGAAGATATCCGTCCTATTTTTCAATTCCTTCAATGCTAATCGTTCCTGTATTGGCAAAACATTGAGAGAGTGGCAGTGTTGTTTTTCTATAATGGTCACATCTCTTAATACTAGATCCTTGAAAATTGTTATAGCTGGATGTACCTGACCCGGGTGGGGGGGACCAGGTTGATCTATAAGGCAACTGTATCCTCCATTCATTCTGCTCATCCATAATCCTTTCAGCCTGCCGGGATGTAGAAGCGAAAAACACTTTTAAACTAAGTTTCCGCACAAGCCCTTCTAAATCTATGTGAAATTGAAATGGATCAAAAGTAATAGTGGGCACATAAGATAGGCCTCTGTTTAATAAGGTAACTCGATCAGATGTTAAAGGTTTTCCTGACACATTTATTACCAGGTTTTCCCCTACACTCTGGACTGATGTCTTCAATTCCGATGTGCCTGGTGTCTCCCTCTCACTCCTTCCCTTCCCTTTTCTTCTTTTTCTTTTCTTCGTCGTCTTAAAAACCTTCCTTGGACAACATGCTTGAGTCTGTAATGCTACCTTCTTTGGACGTTAATTCAAAATTCACCTGCTTGCAAAATTTTTTATTCTTTCGTTTCAGGTCCATCCACGGGTAGACACATCCCATTGTATAATCCTCTTGATCCCTTCGTAGTTTTTTAGCCTTGACTGCCCGAACTTCCTGTTGAAGCTGATCTGTTTTTTTCTTCATTTCTGCGAACTTTATATATTGTTCTTCAGATTTATTCTCTTTCAACTTAATAAGCGTAGACTCAACTTCTGTATGAAGCTCCTCCAAAACCATCTTTGTGGTATCTATGATTAATGAGACAAAACCAGAAGCGGAACCTAAGGACCAGGCCTACACATAGGTATATTGGTGCAAACAAAGTTTATTGGAGGACCCAACTAAAACGTTTCGGCCGGAGGCCTTCTTCAGGGGTCTAAAAATAAATAAATAAAACATACATTAAAACATTCATATTGAAATATGAATAAATAATATACATACAATATAACATATTAAAAAAACAGAAGGGTCTTAAAATATAATAAGGCAAAAAAAGAACCATCTATATGAGGGCATTACATAAAAGTGCACATGGTAAAAGTGTATATAAAACAAAATTGCAGGATACATTACCACAGGGTGTAGCAACAACATGTAAAAAAGCAGAATGCTCTCCTCAATCTATGTAAATTGAAGGAAAGATAGCAACATGAGAGGTCATATTGTACCAAAATCACTGAGAGGCATAATGCAATACATATAAGACTAATATATATTAAAAAATATATGGTGAACACATCCTTCTAATACTCTAATCTAATTGGCATAGTCATATTGCGCTTCAACAGATACTACAAATGCACAAGGGCTTAGTTAAAAAACATTTGTAGTATCTGTTGAAGCGCAATATGACTATGCCAATTAGATTAGAGTATTAGAAGGATGTGCTCACCATATATTTTTTAATATATATTAGTCTTATATGTATTGCATTTATGCCTCTCAGTGATTTTGGTACAATATGACCTCTCATGTTGCTATCTTTCCTTCAATTTACATAGATTGAGGAGAGCATTCTGCTTTTTTACATGTTGTTGCTACACCCTGTGGTAATGTATCCTGCAATTTTGTTTTATATACACTTTTACCATGTGCACTTTTATGTAATGCCCTCATATAGATGGTTCTTTTTTTGCCTTATTATATTTTAAGACCCTTCTGTTTTTTTAATGTTATATTGTATGTATATTATTTATTCATATTTCAATATGAATGTTTTAAGTAAATCATTTTTATTAAGAAGAACAAATTGGCAAACCTCAAAAATACAAACACGCCCAGCATGGGCCAACCAGAGCGAAACAACAGCCTCTGAGAGAGCAGTAGGAAGCATTAGGCAATGTTGTGCTATACAGACAATCAATACATGCTCCCCACCCTCGTTGTGAGCCCCAGGCAAAGAGCCACAGAAAGAGAATATGCTATATCCATAAACACAGATTCCCCCACCAAATCCCCCCATCCCCCACCCCTCCCAGCCCACCCCTTCCCCCTGTAACCCCAGCAGCCCCACAATAGTGGCTCATGGCTCCCTCCAGGGGCAGCACATCCATCGCACCCATCCCAACTCTCAGCTTCAACTCTCTACGCTCAGGGGGCCCCACACCTTTAGAAATCGTTCCCACGCTCCTCCCGCCAATAACCTGGCCATGCATTGCTCCATGTGCAGCAGCTCCCTCATAGCCCGCTCCCACTCCGCTACCCCCGGAACCATATCTCTCAACCAATATCGTAAGAGGCAGAGTTTAACTACAATAAAGCCTTTAGCGCAGAGTTGGCGGGCACTGTCTCCAAGGGGTTGCACTCCTTCACAGGAACCAAAAAGGCACCACTCAGGGGACAACTCTACAGGCGTCTGTAGCCAACCCCCCAACACTAGTCCCACCCTGGACCAAAGCCCTTGGACCCGACTACAGGACCAAAAGCGGTGCATGAGACCACCCTTATCCCCTTTGCAAAGTGTACAGAGATCTGATGTCGACAAGCCAGCTCGAGCGGCCCAAATATTATGCACATAGGCACGCCAGAGGAATTTATATTGAATCTCCTGTAATTGAATCGATTCAGAAAGAGATTTAATGCCTTGGAATGCACCCCGCAGACACTCCACCATAAGCTGAGGCATGCCATCCCTTCGCCACCTCTCCACCAAACCAAGCAGGCCGAGTAGCTGACCCTCAGGCGAAAACACCCTTCGGAGAGCCGCTATGGTAATCTTCCCATCTAAGGCTCCAAACAGTGACAACATCCCCTCGCCTTCCAGCACACCTGCGCACGCCCGGCGCAATGCTGCCACGTAGTGGCGGGCCTGTAGGTAAAAGTAAAAATCCCGGGGATCCAAGTCATAGCGCCCGCGCAAAGAAGCAAACGAATCCACCACAACTCCATTCGGCATACGGAGGTGCTCTACAAAGCGAGCACCCCTAGAGGCCCAGACGAAGGCCACCCGGGTCCCCCAACCAGGCGGAAAGGCCGGATTCCCCCCCAACGGGAGACAATCCGTCACTCTAGAAGCCACCCCACGTCGGCGACAGAGGGCCCCCCACACCCTGCGCAGGCCGGACCAGAAGCATGACTGCCTACAGCCCACGGAGAGCTGCCTACCATACGCGTGGACCACAAACAAGCGATGCTGTGGAGTCGCCATTTCATCAAGAATAGGGAGAGGGACAACTTCAGATGTCCCTTCTACCAGGTCCCGCAGAATGCGTGTCCAACACACCAAATTGTACCACCGAAGTGATAGCAAGCCAGCTCCTCCATCCTCTCGAGGTAGCAATAAAGTGCGGAGCGCAATGCGCGCCCGCCGCCCTCTCCATAAGAACCGCAGCAGATGTCGGCCTATCTGCCCAAGGTCGCGGCGTGACAACCATACCGGGAGGTGGCGCAACACATAGGCCCAGCGAGGAAACTCCATCATATTGAACAGAGCTATCCGTCCCTGAAGTGACAGGGGCAGCTGCCGCCAAGATTGCAGGCGCCACGCCATCCCGTCAATAAGAAGGGGGACGTTCACCTTGTACAGTTGGTTTGGCCGTTTAGGAATCTGAATGCCGAGATAGCGGAGCTGTCCGTCCGCCCAGAGGAGGGGGAACCGACCCACCCAGCACCACCGAGAGCATCCACCCACATCGAGCCCCAGAGATTTAGCCGTATTAATTTTCAAACCCGAAAAGGTACCAAAAAATTCAATCAGCTGTAAAGCTCGCGGCAAAGACACCTGCGGGTCCGTAAGACAAAGCAACATATCATCCGCGAAGGCACTGATCTTAAATTCCCCATCCAGCCAGGGCACCCCCGCCACAGCCCACTCTTTCATTAACTGCACCAATAAGGGTTCCAAATGTAAAATAAAGAGAAGGGGCGATAGGGGGCACCCCTGACGAGTCCCTCTCTGCAAAACAAATGGTTCCGAGCGGTCACCCCCCACCATAATGAACGCCCTTGGTTCCGCATATAAAGCTCGTATCCACCCTACAAACGGACCCTCAAAGCCAAATCGGTGCAGCGCCTCAAACAAATAACTCCAGGAGACCCGATCAAAAGCCTTCTCGGCATCCAGGCTAGCAAGTAATAAGGGGCGACGTTGTTGAAGGCATCTCTCCATACTCAGCAGCACCTGCAATATGTTTTTGGCAGCTACCCTCCCACGGACAAAGCCCGCCTGATAAGGCCCAATCAATCGCGAGAGAACCTCCTGCGCTCGCGCTGCCAATACCGCCGCGAGGATCTTCATATCAACATTAATAAGCGAAATAGGTCTATAAGAGGCGGGATCCTCGAGGTTCTTCCCAGCCTTGGGAAGCAGCGTGATGGAGGCCGTCCGCATATCCCTTGGGAATTGGCCAGTCTCCAGCACTTCCGCGTATACTGCTCCCAACGTGGGCACCACCTGCCGGCTCCACAATTTTGTAAAACTCCATACTGTACCCATCGGGTCCCGGCGCCCGATGCAGTTTGCCCCCCCGTATCACCTTCTGGATTTCCGGCCCCGAAAGTGGTTGATTCAACATCTCCCTCTCCTGCGGAGTCACTTGATTCAGCGACACACCATTCCAAAATGCCTGTCTATTCTGCTGGTCTTCCCCCTCTGGGGAGTAAAGACGACTATAAAAACGCCGAAAAACCTCAACAATCTCCGCAGGTTCTGTGCGCAGTCGACCCTGCTCATCCCGAATCCGCACCACCAAGTGGCTCCCCTGTCGCCCTCGCGCCAACCGTGCAAGCAGCTTCCCAGAGCGATTCCCAAAGCGAAATAGTTGGTGCCGATAATACTGCTGATCGAAGACCACTCGGTCCTGTAAAAGAGCATTCACCTGTCGTTGGGTCTCAAGATAAGCCTGATAGGCCGCTCCACTCCCCGGACATCGCAACACAGCGCGTTTCTGCGTTTGCATCACCTGCATCAGTTGTACCAATTCGGCATTGACCTTTTTCTGAGCTCTAGCCACATATGCCATCACATGCCGCGAATCACCGCCTTTCCAGCCTCCCACAATGTAGTCACGGAGGCAACGCTGCCCTCATTGAGCTCCAGAAATTCTTGCCAATGAGCTCGGACATACTCCTGAAAATCCTTTCTAAGCCAGAGGTGGCTGGGGAAGGACCATCTGCCCCCCACTCTACGGCAACCCGCCCAATCCATCATCACCATCGCATGATCCGACACCACAATAGGACAAATGTCCGTCTTCCGCACCTTCCCGAGGTCAACCCGCCGAACCAAAATATAATCTATGCGGGACCACGTCTGGTGCGCGCGAGATAAGTGGGTGTAATCCCGTTCACTCCCGTGCAGCAGCCGCCAAATATCAAGCAAATCACTAACCTGACAGAGATAGTGCACCCCTCTGGAATGCCATCTACCCGTTCTCGCTCCGGAGGAGGACTTATCCAGTGCCGGATCGTTAGGGCAATTAAAGTCACCTGCCAACACCAGGGGCACATTAGGCAAACCTCCAATCTTACGAGTAATCTGCTCAAAAAAACCATGCGAATATTGATTGGGGGCATAGATATTGCCCAAAATCAGTTCCTCCCCATTAAGTTTCACATGCACCCACAAATATCGCCCAAGGGGATCCGGGTCTTCGCTTATAATCTCTACCATAAGGCTCTTATGAAAGAGGAGTGCAACCCCCTTTTTCCGGCCCTTAACGGCTTCCGCCGCACAGACATGGCCCACCCACTTTTGTTGCAACTTAGCATGCTCTCTAGCAGTCAAGTGTGTTTCTTGTAGAAAAGCCACTTGGGACCGCGCTCGGTGCAGCGCCTGAAGCACCTTTGTACGTTTTATCGGGGTATTTAAACCCCCCACATTCCAAGACACAAATCGCAAATCAGAACCCATTAGCCCCCATTGCCCTGCTGTGCACAGACCCGAATCCATGATTGCAACCAGCGTGCTGAGAGCTGCCCAGCCTCAGCGCTCAGCACCCCGCTCCAGCTCCACTTCCCAAAAGTCCCTAATCTAGATCCACGTAGCCCCTTCTCCCGAACCATGAGACTGCTCTCCCTGCCCTCCCAACCCTTCCTAGGAATCCCCACCCGTCCCGGCCATAACATACCCTCCCCCAACCCCCCCCACCCCACCTTCCCTGTACCTTACCCTCACGCTCCATTACCCCCCTCCCCCACCCCATAAAAACACCATGTGAGCAACTCTTGGCCCACCCCGCCAGGCCTGAGACCCGTCGCCGTGCGCTGCAGGGCCATCCTGTCCCGAAGCGCTCAATCCCCTAGTAAGGGGGCAGAGCCAAAACCCCCATGCCATAATACCACATGAAGCCCGGATTAAGAAGCTTGGCTCCCCAAACACACCCCTGTCATGCACACGGACCCCCCCCTCCCACCCTCAACACACATACCAGGAATCCCCAATCTCGCCAGGGCCACACACCACCCAACCAAAAAGGAAAAAGAAAGAGAGAAGAAAAAGAAACTCCTGCCATCCCAGTCCGACACATACACCCTCCCCCAGCTCCCCAATCATGGCTAACCCCCCATTACTAAACACTCACTCGCTCACTCAAACAATCCAACTACCATGCCGCCCCGGGCTCAAAATCTTTCCGGGCCACCCTCAAGCAGAGCTTTAAACACATAATAGGCAGCACATAACAGTTCACTGTCTGGGCAACGAGTCCGGGCCCGGCTACCAGCAATTCTCAGACCAGTCCTTTATCAGCTGGAGAAGTCAAGTCGCACTCCCTGTAATATCCTCCGGCAGCTTGGCCTTCTGTTGTCCGCTCTGCTCCAGTTCCGCGAGAAACCGCTTCGCCTCTGCGGCGGTAGCCAGCACCCGTTGTTTCCCCTCATGATGCACTTTAAGGGTCGCCAGGAAGGCTAGGTTGAAGCGGACATGCTTGTTTAAAAGCGCTGCGCACACTGGGGAGAACTCTTTCCGTCATGCCGCCACCGAGGCAGAATAATCCTGGAAAATCAGCACAGAGTTATTGTCTAAGCGCAGGTCCCGCTTCTTGAGGAACGCCTGCATCAGCTGCCACTTATGCTGAAAATTTAAGATCTTTGCAATCACTACTCGAGGGCACTGTCGAAGCTCACCGGTAGGCCCCAAGCGATGTGCACGTTCTACTTTCATATGTCCCACAAGGTCTGTGAGGCCCAGCTCACGCGGCAACCAAGTCTCCACGAGGTCTAGCAGCATCGCATCGGTATGCGATTCTGGTATGCCCACCAGACGAATATTGTTTCTTCTGGACCGATTTTCTAAATCGTCGACCTTTTCCAGCAGCGCATCCACATGTTTCCGCAACCTGCTCTCATCCCGTGCCCGCTTGCCTTCTTCTTCCTCCAAAGCCGACACCCTGTGTTCCAGCTCCTCCACCCGGTGTGTGCATTCAGTGAGCGCCTCAGTCACCGTTTCCAGTTTGCTGAGGATCAAATCAAATTTAGGTTCAAGCAGCCGAGCCACCTCCCGTGCCAGCTCTTCCGGGCCTGAGTCTACGCTCTCACTCCCCGGCGACCGAGGCACCGCCACTGTGGTAGCTGGTCCAGTAGCCGTGGAAGGCCCAGCCCGCAGCACCTTCTCCTTGTCTTTCTGCGTTGGAGGAGGCATTTGTTCGACGTGTGCCGCAACTCGGGATAACCTGCAGGTAACCCCCGGAGTTCTCCGGTGTTTTTGCCCAAAGTTCTTGGGGTAGATAGTGAAAATATGCCGATTAATCACAGGACGGTCCCGGAGCGAGCAGAGAGCCCTCTCACTCGCTCATGCGTCACGTGGTCCTCCATGAATGTTTTAATGTATGTTTTATTTATTTATTTTTAGACCCCTGAAGAAGGCCTCCGGCCGAAACGTTTTAGTTGGGTCCTCCAATAAACTTTGTTTGCACCAACATACCTATGTGTAGGCCTGGTCCTTAGGTTCCGCTTCTGGTTTTGTCTCACCTTGTTTTTGTGGATACCTACTCTTCTTCTTTGGTTTTGTATCTATGATTAATACCATTAAGTCCAGAGAACATTTATTTAAAATCCGATTCCAATTGGCCATAAAATCTGGATCCAAGGTGAACATACGTGGTTCCTTGTATATTCTTAATCCTCTCGGGATATGCTGTCTACTCACATACTCTATCAGAGAGAGCTGATGTAATTCAGATTGCACAATCTGCTTTTGTTTTTTCAGTAATGCATCCCAGGTGATATTCATGTCTTCTTCTTGAAGATCATTCATCGTGAAAGGTGTTTTTTCTTTACACACTTCAAAGATATGAGCTTGGGTAAAACTCAGAGTGTCTCTCCAAACCACTAGACCATCCATTTCTGTAGTTCTACAATAGTGTAAGGTCAATTCTTAGAGTAATGCAAACTGTCCAATTGATACAAATTACTCTATTGTAGCAATAAGGTTAACGTGGTGACTAGCTTACTGCTAGTGGAAAGCACTCAAAGTTGAATGTAATCTAAGCATGTTTTGAAAGCGTCATCTGTGAGAATAATAAATTTATGTTGGAAATAGTTATTGATGCTATTAGGCACCACTAAAAGATACTCTGTATCATTGTTTGAGTGTCGATGAGTCTGAGACTTTCCGAGCATTTTGGCAGGACTTGAAAATATTGCAGTTCTCGCAGTAAGCTAGTCACCAGGTTAACATTATAGAGTAATCTGTATCAATTGGACAGTTTGCATTACTCTAAGAATTGATCTTACGCTTTTGGATACGAAATCTAACCAGAAATCTCTCTTCTGTGTGTTAAATGTAAACTTAAACTGCTGCTACTGTCAAACGGGTGGCTGGGTGAGAATGTTCACAGTCTTGGCAAAGGCATATATCAATATGATTTGCAAAGGATTGTGGGAAATGCAGTCCATTCACACCAGACACAGCCGCTCACAATAATTAGTTGTGCTTGAGTGTAAAGCCAATAAGATATTTATTTATGGGGTTATTTCTCCCAAAACAGATATGCTTGGTAGCACATAAAACAGGATACTTGCTTTCAGTGTTAAACTTAGAAAAACAAAATCAGGAAAACAACAGTTGAACTTGTCAGGCAATCAAATCAAAAGAATAAAGACCTGGTTGGTAACAAACTGGTCTTTTCTGTAGGCTCTAGCTAATATTTTCTTAGCAGTGCTTTAATCAACAAACAAAACCCACAAAGAAGGGAAAAACTGTTCTTTTCAGGTTAACTTCTTATATCTTCACATATAGACTCAGAAGTGATTTCCTCAGAGCTCACAAGCAATTAGGTAAGGCTCAATTGCTAGCAGTTACCCAGCTGAAACCCCTTAGCTGGCTTGCTTTCTACTGCGTGGCTCAAATCCTACTCAGGAGCTTTTCTGAGTAGATTTAAAGAACAAGTTTGTATTTCTTTGTGATGGTTGTTGTACTTTGTAACAGAAAATTACCAAAGGAGTTTAGACAGAGAGCAATCCATGTATTCACAGCCTGTATCTACCACCTCTCCTCCTTCTTCAACAATCATGGGTTCAAAATCATGGATTGGCACAGAGGAATTTCTCAATGGAGCACTTTCAGGAGAATACTTGTTTCCCTGCTGTCTTTCAAGGGTATAGCTAGGGCATAGATCAGTGTTCATACCTGAGCTTCCATTGCTGTTAGAGTTCCTCTCTAAATAGCCTGGCTAGTATGTAGTCCAGTTCTTATGTCCAGCCTTCCAATCCAGATCCCTGGACACTGGATCTCTCTTCACATACCTTCTGGCACGGGTCCTAGGGTCCCTTCCAAGTGCAGCCGTCTCCCTCACAGGTACCGTCTGGAGATTCCTAGCTCTGCAGCACCACTCCTCTGGTTTTCCCCAGTCCAATGGTGTATGCTGGCCTTTTGAATGTCTCCCAGTATACGTACTGCTCTGGACTCCTTTAGACCTCCCAAATGCTTTTCTCTTCTTTCTTCTAAAGGGTTTCTTGCCCTCTCTGTCCGTCCGCTCTGGCTTCTGCTTCTGATGATCCTCCGGATGATGAAGATGTCCAAGCTGAATCTGAGGATCTCCAAGAATCTGAGGATGATTCTCTGTAGAATACCTTTATTCTGCTTTGATGAGTGTTCCACCCTAGCACAGCGCAGCTGTGCTGAATCAGGCCCTGCCCTTTGAGATGAGTGCTTAGGGATTACCTCATAGCCCTCCTGATTGAACACACGTTTCCCCACTTCAGCTCCTCTAATGGCTGTTGGAAACCTGATGCATTCTGGGACTGGTAGTCTTTTATGGAAAAATTCTGTTTTCTTATTTCTACCAGAACTGTCAGGTTGCTTGTTCAGAGTCACTTCACCTTTTCTATAGCTCCTTCCTGAGCTATGATAAGCTTCCTTATCACACTACTAGGCCCTGACTGATTTAACAATACACTGGGTTCACAGATTAATCAGCTTTAATCCAAAGAATTCCCTTTAGAAAAATTCCCAGAAGTATATACTCACAAATTGCAGATCTCTCTCCAGAAGTAGCAGTGAGTCCTGTTCTTTCTGTGAGTCCTGTCTCTCTCTATTTGTTTGTCATTGCTAGTGTGCTCCCTTACCTCATTGCCCCCTTTTTTGCATTTTTTGTTCAGTTCTTCTCAGCAAAATAATGTATACCCCATCTCCCCTCCTCTCTATCCACCCACCATGTGACTCTTGGTCTCTTATAGCTGTCATCTGCTCATTACCTCACTTACAGGTGCACCTACTCCCTTTGGGCTCTCTCCAACCTTCTATTTCTTCTGGCCTCTGTTCTCCTCTCTATTGCTCTTCTATAGCTCTGCATCAGATTATCTGCCCTTTTTGTATTACTCCCTAGTTGTCAACCCTCCTACCAGCACCTTCACTCCTCCCCTCTTTATCTCCCCTTTACCATCCTCACTTCCCCCTGCATTCTGTCTTCTACCCTATTATCAGCTCTTGAGCTTCACCACTTTCTCCCTCTCATTCAGCCATCACCTATCTCAATTGTGATCTGGATTGGCCACTATTGGAAACAGGATACTGGAGTTGATGGACCTTGGTCTGACCCAGTATGGCATAGTATATGATGGCAGATAAAGACCAGCATGGTCCATCTAGTCTGCCCAGCAAGGCAGCAAGAGTAGGTGCACTTGCCTCTCCGTGCAGGTCACCTCTCCCCATGCCTTTATTTAGGGGTGTATCCACCGATCTGTGTAGGTCACCCCTATTTGTTCAGATATAAGAGATAGTTATGCTTATGTTGATTTTACCTGTTGTTATAAAGGGATCCACTATGTCTGTCCCATGCCATTTTGAATTCTGTCACTGTGTTTGCCCCCA
This sequence comes from Ichthyophis bannanicus, assembly GCA_033557465.1. Classification (NCBI taxonomy): domain Eukaryota; kingdom Metazoa; phylum Chordata; class Amphibia; order Gymnophiona; family Ichthyophiidae; genus Ichthyophis; species Ichthyophis bannanicus. Next base: position 157,054,832 of record CM066039.1, on the reverse strand, counting down.
CCACTTCCATTGGGAGGGCATTAAGAACATAAGAACATAAGATATGCCATACTGGGTCAGACCAAGGTCCATCAAGCCCAGTATTCTGTTTCCAACAGTGGCCAATCTAGGTCATATGTACCTAGCAGTTTCCCCAAGAGACACAAGTTCCACAATGCTTGTACTGGGTCAAGCATTGATATCTTCGGTCACTTCTTAATAATGGTTTATGGACCTTTCCTCCAGGAACTTGTCCAAACCTTTTTTAAACCCAGCTACACTAACAGCCTTTACTACATCCTCCGGTAACAAATTCCAGAGTTTGATTACATGTTGAGTGAAAAAATATTTTCTTTTATTAGTCTTAAATAGTTTACCCTGTAGTTTCATTGCATGTCCCCTAGTCTTTCTATATTCTGATAATGTAAACAATTGATCTACGTTTACCCATTCCACTCCGTTCATTAATTTATAGACTTCTATTATATCTCCCCTCAGCCGTCTCTTTTCCAGGTTAAAGAGCCCTAACCTTTTTAGCCTTTCTTCATAGGAGTATCCTTCCATCCCCTTTACCATTTTGGTGGCTCTTCTCTGAACCTTTTCTAAAATTGCTATAACCTTTTTAAGATACGGCGACCAGAATTGCACACAATATTCAAGGTGCGGTCTCACCATGGAACGATATAGAGGCATTATAATATCTTTTGTTTTATTTTCCATTCCTTTCCTTATCATACCTAGCATTCTATTTGCTCTCTTGGCTGCCGCTGCACACTGGGCCGAGGGTTTTAACATGGTATCCACAATGACGCCTAAATCTTTTTCCTGGGTGGTGGTTCCTAATGTGGAACCTTGCATCGTGTAACCATAGTTTGGGTTGTTCTTCCCTAGGTGCATAACCTTGCACTTGTCCACATTAAATTTCATCTGCCATTTTGATGCCCAGTCTTCCAATTTATCATGATCCTCTTGCAATTTTTCACAATCCTCTTGGGTTTTAACAACTTTAAATAGTTTTGTGTCATCTGCAAATTTGATAACCTCACTCGTTATTCCACTTTCCAGGTCATTTATGAATATGTCAAAAAGCAGCGGACCCAGCACAGATCCCTGGGGTACACCACTATTCACCTTTTTCCATTGGGAAAATTGGCCATTTAGCCCTAGCCTCTGCTTTCTATCTTTTAACCAGTTCCTCATCCACAATAGTACACTGCCTCCTATCCCATGACTCTTTAGTTTTGCCAAAAGTCTCTGATAAGGGACTTTGTCAAAGGCTTTCTGAAAGTCCAGATACACAATATCAACCGACTCACCTTTGTCCACCTGTTTATTCACTCCTTCAAAAAAACATAACAGATTAGTAAGACAAGATCTTCCTTGTCTAAAGCCATGTTGGCTGTCTCCCATTAGGTCGTGACTATCTACATGCTGAGTAATTTTATTCTTTATGATGGTTTCTACCATTTTTCCCGGTACTGACATCAGGCTCACCGGTCTGTAGTTTCCCGGATCACCCTTTTTAAAAATTGGCGTTACATTGGCGATCCTCCAATCTTCAGGTATTAGAGATGATTTTAATGATAGTTCACAGATTACTGATAGCAGGTCTGCAATCTCATATTTCAGTTCTTTCAACACCCTTGGATGTATACCATCCAGCCCAGGTGATTTGCTACTCTTCAGTTTATCTAATAGTTCTAAGACATCTTCCCAATGTATCGATATTTCCTTCAATTCTTCCGCACCTTTAAATACCACTTCAGTCATGGGTAACATCCCTACATCTTCCTCAGTAAAGACCGAAGCAAAGAATTCATTCAGTCTCTCCGCTATTGCCTTGTCACCTCTTAGTGCTCCTTTAACCCCTTTATCATCTAATGGACCAACTGACTCTCTCACAGGTTTTTTGCTACGAATGTACTTGAAAAGGTCTTTATTTCGCGTTTTTGCTTCCGTAGCAAGCTTCTTCTCAAATTCTCTCTTTGCCTGCTTTATCAATGCCTTGCATTTGACTTGCCAGTGCTTGTGCTGTTTCCAGGTTTCGTCGTTTGGCTCTTTTTTCCATTTCCTGAAAGATGCTTTTTTGGCAACAACAGCCTCTCTGACCTCACCTTTAAACCATGCTGGCAGTATTTTGGACTTCCTTCCACTTTTCTTAAAGCGTGGAATACAGCTGGTCTGGGCTTCCAAGATAGTATTTTTCAACAACACCCAAGCTTGATGTACGTCTTTAACCTTTGCAACTGCTCCTTTTAGTTTTTTCTTAACTGTTTTCCTCATTTTATCATAGTCTCCCTTTCGAAAGTTAAAAGGTAGTACTGTGGATTTCCTTACTATCCCTCCTCCACTAATTAAATCAAAGGCGATCATGCTATGATCACTATTGCCAAGTGGCCTCAACACCCTTATCTCTTGCACTAGATCTGGTGTTCCACTAAGGACTAGGTCTAATATGGCTTCCCCTCTGGTTCGTTCATGAACCAGCTGCTCCAAGAAGCAGTCATGTATTTCATCTAGGAACTTTATCTCCCTAGCATGTCCTGACGTGACACTGACCCAGTCGATACCGGGGTAATTGAAATCACCCATTATTATTACTGTGCTGTAACTTTTGTTAGCTTCCTTGATTTCTTTGAGCATTTCATCATCCATTTGGTCATTCTGGCCAGGCGCTCGATAGTACACCCCCACTGCCATTGCCTTCCCCCTTTTATATGGAATTTCAATCCATATAGATTCTACAGCAGATTTTGTTTCCTGCAAATCTTTAATCCTTTCTGAGTCAATGCCCTCTCTAACACAGAGCGTAACCCCTCCACCAATTTGATCAGCTCTATCATTACGATATAGTTTGTACCCAGGTATCACAGTGTCCCACTGGTTGTCCTCCTTCCACCATGTCTCTGATATTCCAATCATATCTAACATTTCATTTAGTGCTATATATTCTAACTCTCCCATCTTATTCTTTAGACTTCTAGCATTTGCATACAAGCATTTTAGAGAATGTATTTTATTCATGTTAATTTGGCTATTGTTAGACATGGGTAAATTGGGATCTTTAAGCTCTGTCTGCTCCATACTTGAGGGCATTTGGGCTACTTTACTCTTTTGTGGAACCTCTCTGCTTTTGGTAGTATCCTTCAAGGATACATTCTTCCGAACCATCCGCTCTTGGGCGACTGTCGGCTTTCCTCTAATATCTAGTTTAAAAGCTGCTCTATCTCCTTTTTAAAGGTTAATGCCAGCAGCCTGGTTCCATCCCGGTTAAGGTGAAGCCCATCCCTTCAGAAGAGCCCCTCCTTTCCCCAGAATGTTCCCCAGTTCCTAACAAATCCAAAACCCTCATCTCTGCACCATTGTCTCATCCACGCATTGAGATTCCGGAGCTCTGCCTGTCTTTTGTGTCCTGCGCGTGGAACAGTAAGCATTTCGGAGAATGCTACCCTGGAAGTTCTGGATTTCAACTTCCTACCTAAAAGCCTAAATTTTGCCTCCAGAACCTCCCTACCACATTTTCCTATGTCATTGGTACCGACATGTACCAAGACAGCAGACTCCTCCCCAGCACTATCTAAGACCTTATTCTAGGTGGCGCGTGAGGTCCGCTACCTTCGCACCCGGCAGGCATGTTACCAGGCGATCCTCACGTCCACCAGCCACCCAGCTATCTACAATCCTAATGATCGAATCACCAACTGTAACGGCTGTCCTAACCCTTACCTCATGGGCACATGGCCCTGGAGAAACATCCTCGGTGCGAGAGGGTTTTACATCACCTGGAGGACAGGTCCTAGTTACAGGATCACTTCCTGCCACACCAGGGTGATGCTCTCCTGTCACGTGACCTCTCTCCTCCATGGCAACAGGGGTGCTGCCAGACTGGAGGTGGGACTTCAGGACTATATCCCTGTAGGTCTCATCTATGTACCTCTCTGTCTGTCTTATGTTTTCCAAGTCTGCTACTTTAGCCTCTAGAGAACGGACTTGTTCCCTGAGAGCAAAGAGCTCCTTGCACCTAGTGCACACGTAAGACCTCTCACCAACTGGGAGAAAATCATACATGTGACACTCAATGCAAAAGACTGGAAAGCCCCCATCCCGCTGCTGGACTGCTGTCTGCATCTTAGTTTTAAGTTTGTGTCTATATCTTTAAGTTCTTACTTACTAGGGGTTGCTATGCGTATTTATACCAATAAAACTGTACCTAATACGTTTAATATACCTTGTTCACCTGAAGCTTAATTAATCTCAAGTCCTTAGTGTATGACTGATTTGGGTAATGAGCTTCACCTGAAAGCACCTCCTGTCTTTTAAGATGTGTAAGTACCTATAAAGCTATGATTATCCCAGGGGAGGGAGGAAAATAACATTTATTAAAAGAGGGCTGCTACACAGTACCCTGTCTTGTGCTGCTGAGGTAAGCTAAATTCTGATTTGATTTAAATTATAGCTCTTAGCTGCTGCTAGGCTCTAAATTCTTATGAAATTTAAACTACAAGCTCTCTGCTGGATTCTAAATTTAACCAGAAAGCTCTCTTCTGTGTTTTAAACTAAAAGTACTTTTCTGATGCTAGGCCCTGAGTGACTATTAAATGTACACTACAAGCTCTCTGCTGGGTTCCAAATGTAACCAGAAAGCTCTCTTCTGTGTGTTAAATTTAAACTAAAAGTACTTTGCTGTTACTTGGCCCTGAGTGACTATTAAATTTAAACTACAAGCTCTCTGCTGGGTATGAAATGTAACCAGAAAGTTCTCCTCTGTGTTTTAAATTCAAACTTTAATTGCTGCTACTAGGCCCTAACTGATCCAACAAAAAACAGTGGGTTCACAGATTAAGTAGCTTTAATACAAAGATTTCATTTTAGAAAATTACCATTAGTATATACTCACAGTTGCAGGTTCCTCTCCAGAAGTAACAGTCCCCCTTTCTAGTCCTTCAAGACAGGATCACAGAGCTCTGGTTGAGCTATTTATGCCTCTGCTGCTGAGGTAATGCTGTGACCAACTTCCTGGGTAATTAGCAGTCCTTGCTTGGATAGGAGAAGTCTTTCAAAATGGCCTTTTGATCTGCCACCTGGTGTTAACACCTATTGAAAAGGTTTCACAGGTCTCTTGCCCCCTAGGTAGAAGGCCTCTTTGTAAAGGTCTCTAGAAGACTTTATTTGTTGCTCAAAGAGTACAGACCCTGTTTTGCCTTTTGTGCTAAGCTAAATTCTGATTTGATTTAAATTATAGCTCTTAGCTGCTGCTAGGCTCTAACTTCTTATGAAATTTAAACTACAAGCTCTCTGCTGGATTCCAAATTTAACCAGAAAGCTCTCTTCTGTGTTTTAAAACTAAAAGTACCTTTCTGATGCTAGGCCCTGAGTGACTATTAAATGTACACTACAAGCTCTCTGCTGGGTTCCAAATGTAACCAGAAAGCTCTCTTCTGTGTGTTAAATTTAAACTAAAAGTACTTTGCTGTTACTTGGCCCTGAGTGACTATTAAATTTAAACTACAAGCTCTCTGCTGGGTATGAAATGTAACCAGAAAGTTCTCCTCTGTGTTTTAAATTCAAACTTTAATTGCTGCTACTAGGCCCTAACTGATCCAACAAAAAACAGTGGGTTCACAGATTAAGTAGCTTTAATACAAAGAATTCTTTTTAGAAAATTACCAGAAGTATATACTCACAGTTGCAGATTTCTCTCCAGAAGTAACAGTCCCCCTTTCTAGTCCTTCAAGACTATGTGGCAACATAGTATGACTGTGGCACCACTACATACCTGACAAGAGGGGACCACCCACCAAAACACACAGACCAGGCAAGTAAGGCATTAATCAGAGGTGGTACAAAGACACCAATGATGGCACTGCAGGAGCTGCACGGATCCACAGTGAGGATGGGAATATCTGTCCACAGGACCCCTTTATGCCATACAATCCACAGAGTGAGGCTTTATGGTGGTGTGCCCATTAAAAAGGCACTGTTTAAGGAGAAACATAGGAAAACACGTTTGGTATTTTCACAACAGCATGTGACATACCCCTCCCCCAAATGGAAGAAGGTTCTCTTGTCAGATGAGATGACATCTGTACTCTTTGACCATCATCGGAAATGCCATGTGTGGGGCAAACCCACAACCCCGAGAACACCATTCCAACAGTGACACATGGTGGTGGCAGCAACCTGCTATGGAGATGATTTTCATTGGCAGGTACGTGAAAACTGCTCAAGACAGAGGGAACGATGAATGCCAATACATACAAGGAACCTCAAAGGGCACCCTGCTATAGTCTGCCTGAGTTTGAAAGTGGGATGACGGTCCACTTTCCAGCATGTCAATGACCCTACACATACTGCTACAGCTACACTGGGGTTGTTTACAGGGAAACATGTATATGTCTTGGAGTGGCCTAGTCACAGGACTGAACTCAATCCAATCAATAATGGGTGGCATTAACTGAGGACTGCTGTACACCAAGGCACCACATCACACCTGAGGGTATTTGATCGGTTTAGGCTTTGGGAATGGCTGGAGCTCCCAGTGGCTACATGTACTAGGCTAATGGGGGTATACCCCCAGGAGATATGCAGCTGAAATTGCAGCAACAGGTTGTCCTACAATCCCCAGACTGGGGGGGGGGGGGCACATACTACATATGCACACTCCTGCATCTGTGTTTTTGGGGGTCATAAATATTGTTGGTGTCACAATAAAGGATGTTTTGCACCTTCAGAATGGTAGGCATGTAGTGTATTTTATTATTTTATTTATTTTTATTTAACAGTATTTCTAAACCGCCTTATCTTATTAATCAAGGTGGTATCACAGCAAACAATCGGGTAAAGTGAGCGTGTTATTCATGCAGTGAGGGTGAGACTTCGACTTGAGTGTATGTTGTGTTGTGTGCGAGATTAGTTTGAGCTATGTACAAAGTGTATATCAGATAGTGCTAACCCCCAAAATCCCATTTGAGTTCAAAGGACAGAGACAGCAGGGATGCATACATTTGCAATGCATTGTATATATCACTAACCTGTCTCACCCTACCTGAGGGTTGTGAGCCAGATAAAGGTTCACGTTCCATCGGTACAGTGATCCTACACATACATTTCATACCACTTCAATGTGAAATTGTACATAACCTCTGATGAACTGGACCAGGCCACAGCCATCCTCCATATACAATACACTGCCATGGGCTGCAGATTTATGCAACCCACTGAAAGTTACTTGCTCCAGGGTAAGTCTGAAAATCCCAGAGGCTGGATGTGGTGGGCTGATGGGGACATACCCCAATAGACTTACATCTGGCAGCGCATTAGGGGTTGCCGCACCAACCTCATGACCTTGGATGGTATATACACATGCACACACCTTGTATGTTTTTTTTTTCCAAGGTGCACATACTTGCATTTACAGTAGTGACAAAGCTATAGGAATCTCCTAGGTCATGGCAATGTTGGGTACTACATGTGCTACTATCCCCTGTACTATTGCAAGCCCATGTACATGTCACAATTAACACTCACCTAAGGTCACACCCACACTGTCATGTACAGATGTTCACCTCACAGATCTGAGACTGGACCCTCTGTGTTATGGTGTGCCCAGTAGATGATGTGTGTTGCCTACAACCTGCTATGCTGAGCTCCTTTGGTTGTGGTACCTGTCCCCATGTATTTACTCTCATGGGTAGACAGACTGCACATTGAAGTGCCTCTGGAGGTGGTCCCAGGCATGCTTGACCCTGAACAGGTCCTGCCTGACGCTGGAGGTGGAAAAAAGGTGCCTTTGACGGCAGCAGATGAGCCTGCCCAACAGTTCCAAGTCAGCCTCTGAGAAGCTTGGCTTGCACGAATGGGCAGCCATTTTGTCTCAGGGTTTTCTTGGATGATGTCATGACATCGTGGTCTTGTGGTGGCTCCACAATGTGCCCCACGGCAGGTTTGCATCAAGACACCTTACTGGTCTGTGCGGGCGCATTACCTCTCTTCATTTTAATTTAATTTAATTTAATTTAATTTAATTAGCGAGTTTTTATATACCGCACCTTCCATTGATCAGTTGCGGTTTACATGGAACAACAGTAAACAGGCAAAGCTGCTTTTACAGATAACATTGTGAAACTACAAAGAAATTCAATTTTACAATTAGCAGTTTGTTAACTATATACAAAGAACCAAATATTAACTATGTACAGGTATGTATGTTTTTGAGATCGTCGGTTTGGGGTTTTCTCATTTATTCCAGTTCAAAGATGGGATATGTCAACTGGTGAAGCTATCCTTTTTCCTGTTGAATAGGTGAGTTCGACAAGGATCCGTAGTATGTTGAGAATAAGTGAGTTTTGAGTTTTTTCCTGAACTCCATGATTTGAGGTAAGGGTCTTAATTCCGATGGAGTGTTGTTCCAAATTATAGGGGCAACATGAGAGAATGCTTTCTTGTTTGTTGATTTTTTGGCCTTTATAAATTCCTTTGGTGTTATAAGTTTGTTTAGTTGGTCTCGCCTTTGGAGATTATGATTGGGTTCTTTGTTAATAAGGTTGTTTAGAGTAAGAAGTGCTGTGTTGTTCAAGACTTTGTAAGTAGTTAAAAGAGTTTTATAATGTATCCGGCATTGAATCGGGAGCCAGTGTAGATTCTCTAAAATAGGTGTTATATGTTGGAATGGTGGGGCATTCATGATAGTCCTTGCTGCTGCATTTTGTGCTAGTTGGAGTTTTTTTAGATTTTGTTTTGCTATGCCTAGTAGGGTTAAGTTTGCGAAATCGAAATGGGAAGTTATTATAGCTTGTATTATACGTTGAAAATCCTGTAGATGCATTAGGGGGCGGAGTTGTTTTAAGACTTTTAGTTTAAAATAAACTTTTTTTGTTATATTTCTTATATGTGTGTCCATACTGAGGTGTTTGTCTAGTATTACTCCTAGGTAGCGTATTTCAGTTTTTATATTGATATCATTATTTTGCAGTGTGATGTGTGATGGGGGAATGAATGTTGTGTTTTTAGTTACTATTAGGGCTTCGGTTTTTGCATGGTTAATGAATAAGTTGTTTTCATTTAGCCAATTGTTTATTTCATTGAGGCAGGTATTAATAAGTAGTGTAGGAATATTAGGTATTGTGAATGGGACATACATCATTATGTCGTCCGCGTAAAGGTGATAGTGCACATTGAATTTTTTAAATATTTGACAGATGTGTTTTAAGTAAATATTAAATAGTAGCGCTGACAGTGCAGAGCCCTGGGGGAGGCCTAGTTCCTGATTGTAAGTTTTTGAGGTGAGGTTGCCAATTCGTACCGTTTGAGTTCGGTCACTTAGGTATGATAAAAACCAGTTAAGAACCGTGGATTTTATACCTATTTGTCTTAGTTTATTAATCATTGTTGAGTGGTGAACACTGTCAAAGGCGGCAGAGATATCAATGAATATGAGTAGGAATGCCTGTTTTGAATTATCGATACCTCTTACAAGGATATCAATAAGAACTGTTAGTGTGACTCCACCCCGTGGTGAGGGCGAAACCCATACTGTTGGTCATCCAGGGGGGCTGAGCTATCAATGTATTCTTGGGTCTGGATTTGTACTGCTTTTTCGATTAATTTAGCCAAAAACGGGATGCTTGATATGGGTCTGTAGGATTTAGGAGATGTTTTGTCAAGGGTGGAGTTTTTTAAGATTGGGCGAATCTGTGCATGTTTTAGTGCTGGGGGTAAGTACCCAGTTTTTAGCGAAAGATTTATTATGGGGAGTATGAATTGTGAGAGGATAGGTAGAGAATTTATCCATGTTACTGGACAAGGGTCAAGGAGTGAGGTTGTTGTATTAATGTTTGTTATGATGTTCTTGAGTGCAGTGTTAGATAGAGGTTGGAAGTCGGTCCATTCATCTGCATAATGGGTTTGAGAGAGGTAATTAGATTTTGGTAAGTGGGGGTGGGACGTGATTTTGTTCATGTAGTAGTTTGCCAGGTCCTGTGGGGAGATTTCTGTAATTTCGTTGCTGGAGTTGTGGGTGTTATTCGTTAGTTTATGAGCTATTGCGAATAGTTCTCTGGGTCTATTTATTGCATTGTTTAGTATTGAGGCATGGTAATTTTTCTTGGCATTGTTAATTGCATCCTTATATGAGTTAAGGAGAGTGATATATGAATCTTTATTAATGGGGTTTTTATTTTTTCTCCATTTGCATTCAGCTTTTCTTAGATTTCTTTTCATTATGCTTAGTGTGTTATTTTACCAGGGGGCTTGATCAGATTTAGAGTGAGTGTTTTTCTTAGTTGCTTGGTTATTGGCAGCTGCATTGTTAATGACTTCGTGCCAGTTGGATACCGCTACATCAAGATTTTGTGGTGCAATAGATAATTTGGGAATTATCATGTCTAGGAACTCCTCTTCGTTATATTTTTTAAATCTGTAAGGCGGAGCATTAATTGGGATTCGTTTAACTATTGAGTTATTGATTGTAATTTTAAAGTTAATGAGATGGTGGTCTGACCAAGGGGTTGAGGTACATTTGAGGGAGTTGGGGTTATAAGACCTGTAGATTACATCTGGCAGTAGGACCAAGTCAAGTATATTTCCTTTATTGTGTGTGCTAGTATTTACTATTTGGTGAAAGTCCATATCTGCGGTGGATTCTAAAAAGAGGGAGGCATAAGACGCTGGTAAGGAGGGGAGGTTGAAGTCACCAAGCATTAGTATTGGATTTTGGTCAGTGGAGGAGCTTAAGAATTCAATTAAGGGGTCCAGGTTCTCTGATTGTTGGTCTGGTGGTCTATAAATTAGACAGATTTTTATGTTGCCAATTTTCATAATGATTGTGTCGATGTTTGTGGGTAAGTGTGATTGTAGTTTTTTTGCTTTTAGTTCTTTTTTTATCATTATTAGGACTCCACCACCTTTTTTGTGAGTTCTATGTGTATAAAAGATATCATAATCATTATTGCTTAGTTGGTTTAAGTATACGTTATCTGAATCTGTTAGCCATGTCTCTGTTACACATAATATGTCTGGTGTTTGATTGTCTAGTATATCTGTGAATATTGTCAACTTATTTTTCATTGATCTAGCATTAGTTAGAATTATTGATAAGGAATCTGTGCTATTAAATGGATTAAGGTTTTTGGGTTGCGAGAGTGAAGTGTAGTTTATATGAATTAATCTATGGTGGTTTACTTTGGGATGAGGTTCTATGTAGGGTTGCCATGCTGAGGGACTGCTTCTTGTTGGGCTGTGTATGATCGGGATGTTTTTAAAGTTATTATTATTTAGGCTGTGGGCAAGAATAGTTAGGATAGAAATGGTGAAGAAGATTAATGGTATTCTGGGTGTTGGAGAGTTAGGTAATGGCATTTTGACTGAGGGGTATATTCTACTGTTAAAGGTAACAGTATAAGGGTTAATGAAGGGGAAAGCTACTGACAACAGTAAATAGATGTTACTGACAACAGTAATAGGAACAATAGCAGAAAGCTACTGACTGTTGTAATTGGAATGTGTTGCTGGCAACAGTAACAAAAAAACAATCTGGGTGTAGTGGATCAAGGCTATGAGCAGAATAAGGTGTAAGATGGTCACTGACAATAATTTTAAATTAGGCAGGGAAATTTTGATTTTGCTATAGGGATATTCTTAGCTAAGATAAATTATGGTTGTTAAACTTATTGGTGAACTGGGTTGTAATGTTATTTGTTTCAGGCAAAACTATTTGAAGTGATTTTAACCCAGAGGGGGTTCCGCTGTATTAATTTTAGAAATATCAGGCAAGATAGTTTGATGTGTCTATATGCATTAAGACTTTTGTTAGCATTAAAGTAGTTGTATAACTGGTAGCAGTAAGGTGTCTCTTTAGAGTATATTACTGGCAACGGTTGCGGTAAAATATGGAGCACAGTGCAATGGCAACGGTAGCAGTAAAATATGGAGCACAGTGCAATGGCTACGGTAGCAGTAAAATATGGAGCACAGTGCAATGGCAACGGTAGCAGTAAAATATGGAGCACAGTACAATGGCAACGGTAGCAGTAAGGTATGGAGTGCGGAACAATGGCTACGGTAGCAATAATAAGGAGTACAGTGCAGTGGTTAGTGGTTCAAAGCAATCACAGTTGTAGAATACTGGCGACAGTATAACATTAATGCACACTGGTGCAATGGATTTATACTATTTAGGTGCCTAGTTCAGTTTTTGGTAGGAAGTTTGTTTAAATGTTTGTAGTAGGTATACTTGCGGTTGAGGAGATGATGTGAGGATGTGGTATGCGAGCTCAACCCTAGGGGAGCTCAGCTGTACCGTGTGGTGTCAGCGTGGATTTCTCTTCAATGTTGTCTTGCCGTTTCGTAGATCTCTACAAGCCTTTGCCTAAGGGCCGTGCCAAAGGGCCCTCTTGCGCGGCCCTCAGGCGCGGGCCCACAAGGCGTGGGCGCGCCTGCTTCGCGCTTCCTTTTAAAGAGGCGAAGGGCTGCCCCGATTGGGCAGGATGACTCAGCAGCGATGCCAGAGAGGTGGAGCTAGAACACAGTCTTCCCTCAGGTGAGCTCTTTTGTGAAAGCTGTGTGCTTCGCGGTGGTATGCTGCCTCAGCCACTTCAGCCCCTGGTCTTCGGGCACGATGTAGTCTCTCCTCCGGTGGTGATCCTTGCTCCTCCTGGAGCTGTGCAAAGATCAGCTTTCGCCTGCTTCGCGCTTCCTTTTAAAGAGGCGAAGGGCTGCCCCGATTGGGCAGGATGACTCAGCAGCGATGCCAGAGAGGTGGAGCTAGAACACAGTCTTCCCTCAGGTGAGCTCTTTTGTGAAAGCTGTGTGCTTCGCGGTGGTATGCTGCCTCAGCCACTTCAGCCCCTGGTCTTCGGGCACGATGTAGTCTCTCCTCCGGTGGTGATCCTTGCTCCTCCTGGAGCTGTGCAAAGATGACACCTTATGTGATCATGTAAGGCACCATGCAGGCCACGCCCTGCATGGTGCCTCATGGCGTAGGGCCTTACACTTACAGGGCCATGGCATCAAGTCCTGAATCCGTGCGATTTTCGTGTATGGGTTTCCCATGTTGTACGGTCTTTTCCAGTGCTGTCTCCTGGCGAGTGTCTTGAAGGACTAGAAAAAGGGACTGTTACTTCTGGAGAGAGATCTGCAACTGTGAGTATATACTTCTGGTAATTTTCTAAAATGAATTCTTTGTATTAAAGCTATTTAATCTGTGAACCCACTATTTTTGTTAAATCAGTCAGGGCCTAGTAGCAGCAGTTTAAGTTTAAATTTAAAACACAGAGGAGAACTTTCTGGTTACATTTCATACCCAGCAGAGAGCTTGTAGTTTAAATTTAATAGTCACTCAGAGCCTAGTAACAGCAAAGTACTTTTAGTTTAAATTTAAAACACAGAAGAGAGCTTTCTGGTTACATTTGGAACCCAGCAGAGAGCTTGTAGTCTAAATTTAATAGTCACTCAGAGCCTAGCATCAGCAAAGTACTTTTAGCTTAAATTTAAAACACAGAAGAGAGTTTTCTGGTTAAATTTAGAACCCAGCAGAGAGCTTGTAGTTTACATTTCATAAGTTAGAGCCTAGCAGCAGCTAAGAGCTATAATTTAAATCAAATCAGAATATAGCTTACCTCAGCAGCACAAGACAGGGTACTGTGTAGCAGCCCTCTTTTAATAAGTGTTATTTCCCTCCCTCCCCTGGGATAATCGTAGCTTTATAGGTACTTACACATCTTACAAGACAGGAGGGGTTCTCAGGTGAAGCTCATTACCCAAATCAGTCATACACTAAGGACCTGAGATTAGTTAAGCTTCAGGTGAACAAGGTATATTACATGTATTAGGTACAGTTTTATTAGTTTAAATATCCATAGCAACCCTTAGTAAGTAAAGAACTTAGATCTAAACACAAACTTAAAACTAAGTTGCAGACAGCAGTCCAGCAGCGGGATGGGGGCTTTCCAGTCTTTTGCATTGAGTGTCACATGTATGATTTTCTCCCAGTTGGTGAGAGGTCTTACGTGTGCACTAGGTGCAAAGAGCTCTTTGCTCTCAGGGAACGAGTCCGTTCTCTAGAGGCTAAAGTAGCAGACTTGGAAAGCATAAGACAGACAGAGAGGTACATAGACGAGACCTACAGGGATATAGTCCTGAAGTTCCACCTCCAGTCTGGCAGCATCCCTGTTGCCATGGTGGAGAGAGGTCACGTAAGAAACGTGGAATGCAATTAAAAGACATGAAGTAAAATGCTTTTATTTCTTTATTCCACTTCAGCCACCGGCCCGACACTGGCCGTGTTTCGTAAACGCCTTCTTCAGGGGCAAATGATGGCTAAAATACATAAATACATATTTAAAAACCCAAATACTATAAATCAAGCTATTATTAAGAGGAAAAAGAGAATGAACCAAAACATAAATAAAACACGCCAATATAACAAATAAAATGAAGTACAACCAATAAAAGGAGCAAACACAGAGTAAAATGATAACTTTCAAAACGCCAAATTAACACTGCTGACTAAAAGCGTAAATATCAATAAATATATAAATATAAATTACATAATATAAATAAAACATGCTAAAATGATAAATTATAAACCGATAATATGATAAAACTCTAAACTATACATATAAACGAATAAATATGTAAATATAAGAATTATCACAAATGAATATAAAATTTACCACAAATATAAAAAAATATAATTTTTAGTACGTCAGCATTAAAAAATCTATACACACATATAAAAATTAGAACATGCGCTACAAAGGATGTGACCAACCCTAAGAAGTAAAAGGAAAAAGCAAACCATACCTGTATGTCGTGTGTTAACCGAGGCAGGCGGACCTGGCGCTCTGGGCCCTACCGTTTCCCCCCCCCCCCCAGCGCTCCCACCCTGCCCCCCCTCACCCTAACATAAGACATCACACCATAATTTCATGGAACACAACTGGTCGCAGCTTTATTAACCATTAACAATTAGAACAAACCAACATTAAACTTCCTAACCCCCCATTAGCGGAACCCGGTTGCACCAGCCATACCTTAGCAAAGTGCCCACCACCGCTAATGCCATACTTGCCTCCTGGCAAGTTGCCATGCCCCTCTCCCCGACTTCGCCATGCTATTAGCAAAAGTCGTCAGGGGCTTAACCGGGTCAGGGGCACCCCGCCCCCGCCCCAATGTAGCCTGCTGCTCCGGACCCCAAAAACCTCCGGGATCCCGCCACCGGCACAGAACCCTGTTCATGTGCCGCCCCCCCCAACCCTAAGCTGCAACCAGCGCACATCATGGACCGACGTATATTCCAAGGCCTCCTGCCAGTCATTAAGGAGCAGGTCCATACCAACTGGCGACAAATGAACCCCATCAGCCCGATAGAGCCCCGAATACCCGACATCCACCCAGTCATGCAAAATCTGATAACCTCCCCGCTCACAGACCCATCTACCGATCTGTCGATTGATCTTAGTCAGGCCCCGAGACCACCGTCGCTGGTCCTGGCAAGCCGGCCTTGGAATGATGTCAGACCATAGCAAAATAACACCAGGAAACATCCGAAGCACCACCCCCAGATCGTCCTGCGCTGCCCGAATCAGCTGCCTGCAGGACCAGGACACCAGGTCATTGCCCCCAAGATGCACAATCAGGGCTGCCGGCCACCGCGATGACCTCCCGTGGCGCTGTAGCAAAGGCAGCAATTGTGACCAACGAAGTCCTCTCACGCCCAGCCATATCACAGCCACCACCAACGGGTCCAGCCCAAATTAGCTCTGATAGGCCGAGCATCCGCACGCCGTCCCGCCCAGTGGACAAAAGAGTGGCCAGCAACCCAACAGCCACCAGGCCCGACACCCCCATCTGCAAAAGAAACCAACAGTTAAAACCCCGACCCACAACCCGAGCCCTTACAGCCGCACGTAGCCTTTAAAAGCCTGAGAGCGCCACCTACCTATACCCTGAATCACCTGCTCGGGCAACCCAGACGCCGCCGCACTAGTGGCAGCCCCAATACGAAAGGAGTGCGGCGCAAACCGCTTAGGGTCCTCCCCCATCGCACATAACGCCAGGCACAGTACCGCCACTACCTGAAAATGGGTTACGACCCGAGCATCCGCATGCAAGAAAAACCCACCCGCCAGCCTCGGACGCACCGACAAATACTGCCGCACCGCCCGAACCGGGCAAGCCAGTGGGTCCCCAATCTCCCCCAACAACACCCACAAACCTTTCCCCAGCGGATCCGTCTTGGACCTCGCCAAAAGGATCCGTAACAGCCCCCCCTCCACCCGAACATGATGCACCTGCAGCCCACCACCACCCCCCATCCGGCCAGAGCCCGCGACCAACTCACTGATTCGAAAAGCCCCAAAAAAGGCAAGGCAAAACACCGCCTGAAACAAAGTTGCTTCGTACGCAGACGCCGCCACCCGCGCTAAGGCCCCGCAAACCCTCACCAAGAGCCCATGTGTAATGGGCAACCGCGAATCCCGCGGTGTAGGCTGAACGCGCTCCCAACCCTGTAAAAGTCACCGCGGCAAAACCCCCCCAGCAGGCGAGCCCCAACCCACTGCGCTCGCAAAAAAGTTAAACCCTGCCAAGTGCGCACGCACCGCCGATCACGAGAAACCGGCGCCCTTGGCCTCCACAATATATTGACCAATCAATCCCGCCGAAACCCCTCCCGGCTGCCACCCATGAGCCGCCAAAAAGGCGACCACCCGGTCACAGCCCCGCTGATACGCTGACGAAGTCCCTGCAGACACCGAATTCTTCAGCAGATCTAGCATCTCCCATGGTCAATGCTCCACAAGCTCTCGGGGACCACAGATCCTTCCTTGTCCGCTTCGAGGGCCAGAGCCCAGAACCGTTCCCACTGAAAACGAGAAAGAGCATCAGCGATCTCGTTAGTGCACCCCGGTATATGCCGTGCCTTCACCGACACATTCAACCGGAGACAGGCTAACACCACTTCCCGCATCAAGCCCGCCACCCTCAAACACTTAGGGGAGTAGCGATTGACCACACTGACCACCGCCTCATTATCACACCACCAGAGAACCCTACGGTTTCAAAGCCGCTCCGGCCATAGCTCCAAAACCACACGAATCGGAAAGAGCTCCAAAAAGGTGATGTTCTTGGTCAAACCCTCTACGTGCCACGATTCTGGCCAACGATCCGCGCACCAGGCCCCACTGAAATAAACACCCAACCCCGCCCCCCCGCCGCATCTGTGTACAGCTGCAAGGCATCACTGGACACCTCGGACTCCATCAAAACAAAAGTCCCATTGAAGTCCTCCAAAAAATGACTCCACACCCTCAAATCTGCCCTCATCGCCCCTGTAATCCTAATCCGGTGGTGAGGCTTCTGCACCCCGGCCGTAGCACACGCCAGCCGACGTGAAAACACCCTCCCCATCGGAATCACCCTACACGCGAAATTTAAAGACCCTAACAGCGCCTGCAACTCCCTCAAGGAAATCTTGTGGGCCGACAACACATTAGCCACCGAAATCCGCAAACGAGCCACCTTGTCCTGCGGCAAACGCGCCACCATTTCCACCGAATCCAACTCCACCCCCAAAAAGGTCAACCGCGTTGTCGGACCCTCCGTCTTACCGTCAGCCAACGGTACACCGAACTCCCGCGCCAGCCGCACAAACTTGGATAACATCTCTAGACATGCCCCCGACTGCGCCGCACCCACAAACAAAAAATCATCCAGGTAATGCACCACATTAGCTAAGCCGGACACCTGAACTAGCACCCACTGCAGGAAGGTACTAAACATCTCAAAAGAAGCGCAAGAGACCGAACAGCCCATCGGCATACACTTGTCAAAATAATACCCCCCTTGAAAACAAAAACCTAATAAATTGAAGGCGGATGGATGGACGGGTAACAAGCGAAACGCCGATTCGATGTCAACCTTCGCCATGAGGGCATACCGACCGGCCCCCCGCACCATCAGCGCCGCCTTGTCAAAGGACGCATAACGGACCGTACAAAACTCACGTGGAATGCTATCATTAATGGAGGCACCTATCGGACAGGACAAATTATGAATTAACCGGAGCTTCCCTGGTTCCTTCTTGGGTACTATACCTAACGGAGAAATCACCATGTCGGGAAAAGAGGGCTCTGCGAATGGACCCGCCACTCTCCCCAACCGCAATTCCCCCAATAACTTGTCCTGGACGACCGCGGCCCAACGTCGAACAGAGGGGGAGTTCCGTGCACTCGGCGCCGACACCACACCCCTCACCGGGATAACAAAACCGAACCGAAAACCAAAAGACAGAATCACCGCATCCCGCCTCCGAGGATAGCGACTCAGCCACCCCAAAAAGGCCTCCACCCGAATCGGGGAAGGCGCACGCCCATGCCACTCATTGCCCCTTAGGAGCGGGACCGGCAACGCCAGTGGCGCCTTTCTTAAGGCACTTAGTGGCGGGGTGAGGACCTCCGCACAAGGAACAGGAGTGCTGAAATTTGCAGTCGGGAAAGGGGCAAGTGGACCGGTTGAACCGCCAGCACACGTCACCGCTCCCCGCCGTGCCCACCTTTGGCGGCCCCCTGACCGCCCCCACGTGAAAGGAACGCGCTGCCCCCCCCACCACCCCGACACTACCTTTCCCCCCGCCCCCACCACCGGCACCAGACCTAGCCAACATCTGAGTCAGCCACAGGTTAATGTCCTGCGTGCCCCAGGGAAGCGATCGACTCTCCTCCATCTTATCCCTGAACTTTTCATCATAGTTCAGCCAAGCCCATCCGTCATGCGTCTGAGACGCCTCCAGGATGGAATCGGCGTACGCTAACAACATACCATACTGCCCCGGTTCGTGGTGACCCAACACGCTGGCTAACCTCAGAAAGGAACGCGTCCAGTTCACCACATTATGTGCCACCTTCTTAACCCTACCGGCCTTTTCATCCTCCTTCCTCTTCTTCCGACTCTCACCCGAGCGCTTCCTCTCTTCAAGCAAGCGGAAGATATTTAGGTAGCGCCGCTTCCTAATCTTGCGCCGCAGCTTACGCGGCACCCCTCCCACAATTCCGGAAAAACCACCACCGATGTGGCCCCCCCACCCGCACTGGGGGCCACCCCTCCCCCACCTTCCCCTTCCCGCCGACCCGGCTCCCTTCCTGACCCAACGGACAAACCACTCGAAGAGGAAGAAGACGAGGACGAGTCAGAGCTACGATGCCGCCGACAAGACCGCCTGTGCTTCCTACGCGAACCCCCCCGCCTTCCCCTCCGGCGACTGCTCCCCCACATCACTCACGTCCCCAAGCAACTCACCAGTCTCACCGCCAGCAAGGGCCGACGCTGCGTCCATCCCAGCTGCCACAGAACTGTCCGCAGCATGAGCCCTCGCGACATCCAGGGGACGATCCCGCGCTGACTCCGCTGCCGCTCCGTGTTGCGACGCCACTCCCGCCACCGGACTCAACCAGCTCTCACATCCAGCAGCACTCGAAGTCCATGTTGGCTGTGCCATAACTCGCCCCTGCGGAGACATGAAAGGAAAAACAGGGGGGGGGGGGAACTGCCAGCGACCAAGCCTGAGGCCAAGGACCACCCCAGTCCACCCGAGACTAACCCTGCCCTCCACTCAGCCACTGTTCCCAAGGTGAAGGCCCCCCCAACGTACCGTAGCCGCCGGTACCCGGGAGCCAACCAGCGGGCA
Organism: Ichthyophis bannanicus; assembly: GCA_033557465.1. Taxonomy (NCBI): domain Eukaryota; kingdom Metazoa; phylum Chordata; class Amphibia; order Gymnophiona; family Ichthyophiidae; genus Ichthyophis; species Ichthyophis bannanicus. Next base: position 157,035,172 of record CM066039.1, on the reverse strand, counting down.
TGCTATAGCCATTGTCCCACTGGGCCCCATCAGGCCGCAACCCACTCCCCGGCCCCTGTACCCCCAAAACACCCAACACACCTGCACCCCCCAACAGACCCGCCTCACTTTCCACACCCCCCATATTCGCGCTCCCCGCCGCACCGACTGCTCCCCTAAGCCCACCACTCACCCCCAGGGTTCCCATGGGGGGTGGGGCACCCCTTCTGCCCCTGTCACCTCCCCCTGGCTGCCGAACCCCTTTTGCCCCTTTCTGCCCCCGCACAGCACCCCCGACCCCTCCGCCCCTACCACCCATAGGGCTGGGCAACCCCAGCCAGCCCTACCCATAGGGCTGGGCAAACCCGACCCAGCCCCCCCACGAGACCGTGACCCCCCGGGCCCCTCACCCCGACCCAGAAGCACCTGCAGGGGCCGAACCCCCTGTTCTAGCCCGACCGCACGGCGCAGGCCCCACCGAGACCAGGAACTTAAACTCCTGGGAATAAAGCACAGCAGCAGAAGCCGAGCTTTAACAAACGGCACAGGTTTAAAGTGGGATTATTTGTTGTTATTTTTTTTTTTTTTGAGGAACCTGCTGCAATTAAAACCCTAGAAACAGGCCACCCACAACAGACCCACACCACACTCACCAAACAAATCCCCCACCAAAAGGCTGACCCGCCGGACTTGCCTCAGGCCACCAGCGCTGACCGCCTCTGGGATCCGCAGCCTAACGTGATCAGGCTCCCGCTCCTCAGCCCTCAGCAACTCCGGCACCCCGAAGCAGCCTCCGCTCTAACTGACACGCGGAGGCTGCCGGCCGCAACTCCCACCCACCCCCCAACAAGAGGCCCTTCGATTGGCTCCCGTACGGCCGCGACCGCCGGGAGCCAATCAATTTGAAAGGCGCACTCTCGCGCCCCACCCTGGACGCGCACAGGGTCCCCATGCCAGGCCGCGCGCCCGGTTAAAATCGGCCGCCGGGACCCTGCCCGCGGCCTCGCGATTCTACTATTGTAATTGCTCTTCCTTAAAATCATAGAAGAGCCTAAGATTTTAAAAGAATAATAAACGATATTATTAACACACAAAGGAGGGAAAGGATCAAGAAAGAGGGATGAGGACGAGATCCTAAACCCTAAGTAAACAAATCGTGTGGAAAATTGTCAATATTGGAATCCAACTCTCGGTACTGATAATCCAAAGGGCAAAAACACTATAAACGAAAAGCATAGGGTAGCGTATGCAGAGGAAAATAATGAGAAAAACAATGAACTTACCTGTATAAGAGTTGACCTCTAAACTCAGAGTGTACTTATAGCGCCATAGTGCTAATCCTATGAGGGGAATATTGTGAAATACTAAAGTTAGTATATATCTTCTGAAATACATTGTGAAAAACATTCCTAACCAAAAAAAAAATCTATGCCCACCCATTGTGAACTGAGTTCTATGTTAACCCAAGAAGTAAAACTTGCAATGTCTGAATTAGTCCAGCCTTCATACCTTTGATTGGCGTTAAAAAAATAAAGAGTAGCTATTGATGTGTTTAAAATGTATAGAAACATTGTGAAGCTCCACGGGGCATTGTTTGTTGAATATGTTAACCCAAGAGGTAAAACTTGCAATGTCTGAATTAGTCCTGCCTTCATACCTTTGATTGGCGTTTAAAAAATGAAGAGTAGCTATTGATGTGTTTAAAATGTATAGAAACATTGTGAAACTCCACGGGGCATTGTTTGTTGAATACCTCATCCGAGTATAAGCCACTGGTGAAGGACACAAGTTATAGAAAACAAAATCTGAACAGTAAAAAACGTCAAGAATAATGCCATATATCAAATGCTACAACGAAATTTTATAACATACCTGTATTATAATATACCACTAAAATGAAAAGTGGCCAAATTGTACAGGTGTAGATAAAACCAAACAATAAAAAACGGTGTTGATCACATAACGCCACCCTAGGAACCCGCTAGACAAAGGCACTCTAAAGCCATATGAAAAAAGATGGATCTATTAACGTGACATCTACCAACCAGTTCAATTAAAAGAAACTTCAGAAATAAACTAAAAAAACGTAATAATAAATAATACAATGAAGTAAAACACGAGGGCTAAAAAACTGTGTAACATACTCGTGTTACATAATACTGCTGAATCAAAAAGTGGCCACATTATACCAGTTAGGGTGAAAGCACCATTATTAAACACATAAAGCTCCCTAAAAACATAAAACGCCACCGTCAAAAGAATATTAAAATCATTTAAAACAAAGGAAGGTAATAGTTGAATATTAAAACAATTTTTAAGATCACGCATAAAAACGGATGGTTAACATAAAATCGGAAAACAAAGATAAATGCCCCGTGGAGTTTCACAATGTTTCTATACATTTTAAACACATCAATAGCTACTCTTCATTTTTTAAACGCCAATCAAAGGTATGAAGGCAGGACTAATTCAGACATTGCAAGTTTTACCTCTTGGGTTAACATATTCAACAAACAATGCCCTGTGGAGCTTCACAATGTTTCTATACATTTTAAACATATCAATAGCTACTCTTCATTTTTTAAACGCCAATCAAAGGTATGAAGGCAGGACTAATTCAGACATTGCAAGTTTTACTTCTTGGGTTAACATAGAACTCAGTTCACAATGGGTGGGCATAGATTATTATTTTTTTTGGTTAGGAATGTTTTTCACAATGTATTTCGGAAGATATATACTAACTTTAGTATTTCACAATATTCCCCTCAAAGGATTAGCACTATGGCGCTATAAGTACACTCTGAGTTTAGAAGTCAACTCTTATACAGGTAAATTCATTGTTTTTCTCATTATTTTCCTCTGCATACGCTACCCTATCCTTTTCGTTTATAGTTTTTTTGCCCTTGGGATTATCAGTACCGAGAGTTGGATTCCAATATTGACAATTTTCCACACGATTTGTTTACTTAGGGTTTAGGATCTCGTCCTCATCCCTCTTTCTTGATCCTTTCCCTCCTTTGTGTGTTAATAATATTGTTTATTATTCTTTTAAAATCTTAGGCTCTTCTATGATTTTAAGGAAGAGCAATTACAATAGTAGAAACACACGACATACAGGTATGGTTTGCTTTTTCCTTTTACTTCTTAGGGTTGGTCACATCCTTTGTAGCGCATGTTCTAATTTTTATATGTGTGTATAGATTTTTTTAATGCTGACGTACCAAAAATTATATTTTTTTATATTTGTGGTAAATTTTATATTCATTTGTGATAATTCTTATATTTACATATTTATACTTATATGTATAGTTTAGAGTTTTATCATATTATCGGTTTATAATTTATCATTTTAGCATGTTTTATTTATATTATGTAATTTATATTTATATATTTATTGATATTTACGCTTTTAGTCAGCTGTGTTAATTTAGCGTTTTGAAAGTTATCATTTTACTCTGTGTTTGCTCCTTTTATTGGTTGTACTTCATTTTATTTGTTATATTGGCGTGTTTTATTTATGTTTTGGTTCATTCTCTTTTTCCTCTTAATAATAGCTTGATTTATAGTATTTGGGTTTTTAAATATGTATTTAAGTATTTTAGCCATCATTTGCCCCTGAAAAAGGCGTTTACGAAACACGGCCAGTGTCGGGCCGGTGGCTGAAGTGGAATAAAGAAATAAAAGCATTTTACTTCACGTCTTTTCGTTGCATTCCACGTTTCTTACTGGGTCCTTGGTGCACGTGGAATCGTGCTTAGTTTATTGGGTCGGAGAGAGGTCACGTGACAGGAGAGCATCACCCTAGTGTGGCAGGAAGTGATCCTGTAACTAGGACCTGTCCTCCAGGTGATGTAAAACCCTCTCACACCAAGGAAGTTTCTCCAGGGCCATGTGCCCATGAGGGAAGCGTTAGGACAGCCGTTATAGTTGGTGATTCGATCATTAGGCATGTAGATAGCTGGGTGGCTGGTGGACGTGAGGATCGCCTGGTAACATGCCTGCCTGGTGCGAAGGTAGCGGACCTCACACGCCACCTAGATAAGGTCTTAGATAGTGCTGGGGAGGAGTCTGCTGTCTTGGTACATGTCGGTACCAATGACATAGGAAAATGTGGTAGGGAGGTTCTGGAGGCTAAATTTAGGCTTTTAGGTAGGACATTGAAATCCAGAACTTCCAGGTTAGCATTCTCTGAAATGCTTCCTGTTCCACGCGCAGGACCCAAAAGGCAGGCAGAGCTCCGGAGTCTCAATGCGTGGATGAGACTATGGTGCAGAGATGAGGGTTTTGGATTTGTTAGGAACTGGGGAACATTCTGGGGAAAGGAGGGGCTCTTCCGAAGGGATGGGCTTCACCTTAACCGGGATGGAACTAGGCTGCTGGCATTAATCTTTAAAAAGGAAATAGACCAGCTTTTGAACTAGATATTAGGGGAAAGCCAACAGTCGCCCAAGAGCGGATGGTTCGGAAGAATGTATCTTTGAAGGATGCTACCAAAAGCAGAGAGGTTCCACAAAAGAGTAAAGTAGCCCAAATGCCCTTAAGTATGGAGCAGACAGAGCTTAAAGATCCTAAATTACCCATGTCTAACAATAGTCAAATTAATATTGTGGCAGGTGAAGGCCTGTGATCCATGGTGTCTGACATAAGCAGGCCAGCATGGTTAGCTTGACCTGTAAATGAAGCCTGTGGAGAGGCACATAGGAATTGCACATCCCCCAATATGCTGCTATTGTAGGATAGAACTCTGTAAGAGAACTAAACTAACTTAGGTAAGCAAAACTGAGAGATGGAAAAATACAGAAAAATGTGTTTAAAAGTTACTGATAAGAAAAAGTACATCTGCAAGGAATATAATTGGGAGTGATGACAGATGAGTTGCAGAGCCCTGCTCCCCTGCATGCACAAATTGGCTATATGGCCTTGAGAGTGTGAAAGTAACAAGTTGATGAACTGACCATTGTAATTGGGACTAGAAGGGGGGTATGCAGGTGCCATGCCCACTGAAGGGACATAATTGGATAAACTTATCAGTACCGGGACCAATGGAAGGGGTACGGGAGGTACGGGAGAGTACCGGGACCAATGAAATGTTTTTCTATACCTAGAATGGAACAGAAGTCTATAAAAGTTGTTGTAATGCTTGAAAACTTTGCTCAGCCATTTTGAAATTGACTGGTTCGAGACTTGTGCACAAATAAATGATTTGGACCTTCTGAACAGACTCCTGGTATCATTGGTTTGTCTGCGCTTTGCTGCTACATATTCTTGGTGCATTGGCCGGGAAGTTGTGGAATCAAAGTGTATATAGGGCAATATACCACGACTTTCCGCCTCTATAGGCTTGGTCCTGCCGGGATCGCGCCCTTCCGACGAGGGCTGCTCCCTGGCGCCACCGGTCCCTTGTATCGGAGGGAGCTGGTCGGACCTCGGCGGGTGCCGGGCCCGGCTGGAGCCAACGCCTCGAACCTGAGTGAGGGGAGTCCGAGGTCCAACTCATGCGCCTGCTTGGGAAGTTTGAGGACCGGATCCGGTGAGTATAGTTTTGATTTGGTGTCTAGACAGAAATAGAAAGAGCAGTACTGCCATTGGAACTTGGAATTTGGAATTTGTAATCTCGAGATATTGGGAATTGGTAAGAGAGCTTGATCACCTCTCAAGGAAGGGCCGAGTAACCCCGCATGGGAATTCGCCGGGTGAAACCCTCATCCTTATTGTAATTGGGAAAAAGACTAGTCAGAATAGATAGAAACGAATGCATTCTGGGATACGTTGCTAGCATGATTGTGTGAACGAAGTGTGAATGAGAGGTCTGGCAGCACGGACCAAGTGAAGGCGGACCCCTGAGTAGCGCATTTCCTGACCGGGCGACCGCATTCAGGTCGCGAAAAGGGGGAAGCGATTGTCGTCTTGTCTTGTTATTTGTACTCCCTATACGTTTCTAGGGCCGTGAGGACCCCTTACCCACGGTCCGCCCTCCTTTTCCCTTTTGTCTGTTGTTGCGCGCACACATCGAAATGGGAGGGGCGGGGTCTACTAGAAACACTCCATTAGAATGTATGATCGCACATTTTAAAGAGGGATATTCAGGAGATTATGGTATTAAAATGACAGCAGCCCGTTTGCAGATTTTGTGTACTAGGGAGTGGCCCGATCTAGACCCCATCTGGCCCCGAGAGGGAACGTTCAATGTAGAGATTATTCAGTCAATACACCGTAGAGTGCGGATAGCGCACCCCGATCAGTACCCCTATATAGATTCTTGGTTAAGTATTTGTGAAGATCCGCCCCCCTGGGCGCAGCACTGTTATGAGGAACAGTGCAGAATAATGTTAGCTAAGACAGATTCTAGTCAGAAAACACAACAGCCTAAAGCGAAAGAGCAGGATAAGAAATCCAGGAAGAAGCCCATCCTGGTAGATCCTGATTCCCCAGAAATAATTCCTAGACAGCCTCGAACCCCAGGTCCGGTAAGAGTAGTCCGGCGTCCTGCCCCAGAACCCCAGCGACGGCCGGAACAGGACCCAGCTCCTGACCCACCTCCCGAAGGGGAGAGAGAGGGATCAGCTGAAGAAGAAGATGCTATAAAAAGCGAGTCAGAAGCAGAGGTAGAAGAGGAAGAAAAAGAGAATGCCCCAGGCGAGGAGGGCAGTGTACAAGTGATTGCTAGCACTAGCAAACCAGCAAAAGATTTACCCAAAGTGAAACCTGTCGAGAAAAAGAAAGTGACCCCTTCGAAGACAATTACAAAAATAACCCTTAGATCCCAAAAGACACCTACTGCCAAAATGCTGCCTTTACGGCAAGTCCCGGGAGTGCCCGTAAAGAATGATAATGATGAAGTGGTAGCGGGACCCCTAACTTATGTGTATATCCCTTTCTCTACAACTGATTTGTTAAATTGGAGGTCGCATTATGCCTCCTATACTAGCAAGCCCCAGGAACTGACAGAATTAGTAACTACTATTATGGAAACTCACCAACCCACTTGGCCAGATTGCCGCCAGCTCCTGACTACCCTATTCACGACAGAGGAGCGAGCACGAATTAGAAAAGCAGCTATTGAATGAATGGCAGATAACCCTGTAGCTCCGGGACAGGGGCAGAGTAGAATAGACCATCGGGAAGCAGCCCAGAGAGAATTCCCGAATGAAGACCCCCATTGGGATCCAAATACAGATGAAGGATCCACAGCCCTAGCCCGTTTTCGCCAAGGCTTTTTACAAGGCCTGAAAAGGGGGGGGCCAGAAAGCTATGAACCTTTCCAAAGTTGCAGGAGTTATCCAAGGTATAGATGAGAGCCCAGCAGATTTTCATGAAAGATTAACTGAAGCATACAGAATGTATACTCCCTATGATCCCGAGGCACCAGGAAGTTTATGTATGGTGAATTCTGCTTTTGTAAACCAGTCTCAACCAGACATTAGACGTAAATTACAGAAGTTAGAAGGGTTTGCGGGCATGAATGCAACACAGTTACTGGAAGTCGCTCATAAAGTGTATGTGAATCGTGATACTGAAAGACAGAGAGAATGTGATAGAAAGATGAAGAAGAAAGCTGATTTTTTGGCTGCGGCCATAGTTGAACAGAAAAGGGGAGGTGTCCCTAGTCGACGGAGCAGAGGAAGAGGGCGGGGTCAAGGCGGAGGCCGGACCCAGAAGCTAGGCGTGAACCAATGCGCCTACTGTAGAGAGGAAGGACATTGGAGAGATACGTGCCCGCAACTCGAAGACGCCCAGCAAGATGACGACAGCAGTCATCAGTGGCGAGAAGAAAGACGAGGCTATCCCCGAAATCGCGGAGGAGCCAATCGAGAACAATTCCAGCGAGAAAGAGGAAGAGGAGCCATTCAAGCATTGGCCACACCGGTCCATGATGAGAATGACGTGGATTAGGACAGACCGGGCTCCAAGTTTGCTTTAGGTCTCCAGGAGCCTATGGTCGGAATACAAATAGGAGACCAAATTATGGACTTTATGGTTGATACTGGAGCACAACATTCAGTAATAGACAAAAAGATAGCCCCATTTTCTACAAAAGCAGTCACCATTATAGGAGCAACTGGTGCCAAAGCTACAAAGTCTTTTCTTCAGAATCGTATATGCAGTCTAGGAGGACAGCAAATAACTCATCAATTCCTTTACATGCCCGAATGTCCAGTGCCACTACTGGGACGAGATATGTTAGCCAAGCTGCAAGCACAAATATCCTTCTCTGAACAAAGAGAAATGCAAATGACAGTAAATTCCCAAGCCAAACCAGCAGGAATAATGCTGCTGACAGTTCCCCGAGAGGAAGAATGGAGGTATTACATCGATGACTCTATCCAAGACACTTATTTTGAACAAACTGGGGAAAGGAGGGGCTCTTCCGAAGGGATGGGCTTCACCTTAACCGGGATGGAACCAGGCTGCTGGCATTAACCTTTAAAAAGGAGATAGAGCAGCTTTTAAACTAGATAATAGGGGAAAGCCGACAGTCGCCCAAGAGCGCATGGTTCGGAAGAATGTATCCTTGAAGGATACTACAAAAAGCAGAGAGGTTCCAAAAAAGAGTAAAGTAGCCCAAATGCCCTCGAGTATGGAGCAGACAGAACTTAAAGATCCCAAATTACCCATGTCTACCAATAGCCAAATTAATATGAATAAAATACAGTCTCTAAAATGCTTGTATGCAAATGCTAGAAGTCTACAAAACAAGATGGGAGAGTTAGAATATATAGCACTAAACGAGAGGTTAGATATGATTGGAATATCAGAGACATGGTGGAAGGAGGACAACCAGTGGGACACTGTGATACCTGGGTACAAACTATATCGAAATGATAGAGCTGATCAAATTGGTGGAGGGGTTGCGCTCTATGTTAGAGAGGGCATTGAGTCAGAAAGGATTAAAGTTTTGCAAGAAACAAAATTTGCTGTAGAATCTCTATGGATTGAAATTCCATGTAAAAAGGGGAAGGCGATGGCAGTGGGGGTGTACTATCGTCCGCCTGGCCAGAATGAACAAATGGATGATGAAATGCTCAAAGAAATCAAGGAAGCTAGCAAAAGTTACAGTGCAGTAATAATAATGGGTGATTTCAATTACCCCGGCATCGACTGGGTCAGTGTCACAACAGGACATGCTAGGGAGATAAAGTTCCTAGATGAAATAAATGACTGCTTCTTGGAGCAGCTGGTTCATGAACCGACCAGAGGGGAAGCAATATTAGACCTAGTCCTTAGTGGAACACCAGATGTAGTGCAAGAGATAAGGGTGTTGGGGCCACTTGGCAATAGTGATCATAGCATGATCGCCTTTGATTTAATTAGTGGAGGAGGGATAGTAAGGAAATCCACAGTACTACCCTTTAACTTTCGAAAGGGAGACTATGATAGAATGAGGAAAACAGTTAAGAAAAAACTAAAAGGAGCAGTTGCAAAGGTTAAAGACGTACATCAAGCTTGGGTGTTGTTGAAAAATACTATCTTGGAAGCCCAGACCAGCTGTATTCCACGCTTTAAGAAAAGTGGAAGGAAGTCCAAAAAATTGCCAGCATGGTTTAAAGCTGAGGTCAGAGAGGCTGTTGTTGCCAAAAAAGCATCTTTCAAGAAATGGAAAAAAGAGCCAAATGATGAAACCTGGAAACAGCACAAGCACTGGCAAGTCAAATGCAAGGCATTGATAAGGCAGGCAAAGAGAGAATTTGAGAAGAAGCTTGCTGCGGAAGCAAAAACGCGAAATAAAGACCTTTTCAAGTACATTCGTAGCAAAAAACCCGTGAGAGAGTCAGTTGGTCCATTAGATGATAAAGGGGTTAAAGGAGCACTAAGAGGCGACAAGGCGATAGCGGAGAGACTGAATGAATTCTTTGCTTCGGTCTTTACTGAGGAAGATGTAGGGATGTTACCCACGACTGAAGTGGTATTTAAAGGTGTGGAAGAATTGAAGGAAATATCGATACATCGGGAAGATGTCCTACAACTATTAGATAAACTGAAGAGTAGCAAATCACCTGGGCCGGATGGTATACATCCAAGGGTGTTGAAAGAACTGAAATTTGAGATTGCAGACCTGCTATCAGTAATCTGTGAACTATCATTAAAATCATCTCTAATACCTGAGGATTGGAGGATCGCCAATGTAACACCAATTTTTAAAAAGGGTTCGAGGGGTGATCCGGGAAACTACAGACCGGTGAGCCTGACATCAGTACCGGGAAAAATGGTAGAAACCATCATAAAGAATAAAATTACTCAGCATATAGATAGTCATGACCTAATGGGAGACAGCCAACATGGCTTTAGACAAGGAAGATCTTGTCTTACTAATCTGTTATGTTTTTTGGAAGGAGTGAATAAACAGGTGGACAAAGGTGAGTCGGTTGATATTGTGTATCTGGACTTTCAGAAAGCCTTTGACAAGGTCCCTCATGAGAGACTTTTGGCAAAACTAAAGAGTCATGGGATAGGAGGCAGTGTACTACTGTGGATCAGGAACTGGTTAAAAGATAGAAAGCAGAGGGTAGGGCTAAATGGCCAATTTTCCCAATGGAGAAAGGTGAATAGTGGTGTACCCCAGGGATCTGTGCTGGGTCCGCTGCTTTTTGACATATTCATAAATGACCTGGAAAGTGGAATAACGAGTGAGGTTATCAAATTTGCTGATGACACAAAACTATTTAAAGTTGTTAAAACCCAGGAGGATTGTGGAAAATTGCAAGAGGATCTTGATAAATTGGAAGACTGGGCATCAAAATGGCAGATGAAATTTAATGTGGAGAAGTGCAAGGTTATGCACCTAGGGAAGAACAACCCAAACTATGGTTACACGATGCAAGGTTCCACATTAGGAACCACCACCCAAGAAAAAGATTTAGGCGTCCTTGTGGATACCATGTTAAAACCCTCGGCCCAGTGTGCAGCGGCGGCCAAGAGAGCAAATAGAATGCTAGGTATGATAAGGAAAGGAATGGAAAATAAAACAAAAGATATTATAATGCCTCTATATCGTTCCATGGTGAGACCGCACCTTGAATATTGTGTGCAATTCTGGTCGCCATATCTTAAAAAGGATATAGCAATTTTAGAAAAGGTTCAGAGAAGAGCCACCAAAATGGTAAAGGGGATGGAAGGCTACTCCTATGAAGAAAGGCTAAAAAGGTTGGGGCTCTTTAACCTGGAAAAGAGACGGCTGAGGGGAGATATGATAGAAGTCTATAAATTAATGAACGGAGTGGAACGGGTAAACGTAGATCGATTGTTTACCTTATCAGAATATAGAAAGACTAGGGGACATGCAATGAAGCTACAGGGTAAACTATTTAAGACTAATAAAAGAAAATATTTTTTCACTCAACGTGTAATCAAACTCTGGAATTTGTTACCGGAGGATGTAGTAAAGGCTGTTAGTGTAGCTGGGTTTAAAAAAGGTTTGGACAAGTTCCTGGAGGAAAGGTCCATAAACCATTATTAAGAAGGGACCCAGGATATCAATGCTTGAACCAATACAAGCATTGTGGAACCTGTATCCCTTGGGGAAACTGCTAGGTACGTATGACCTAGATTGGCCACTGTTGGAAACAGAATACTGGGCTTGATGGACCTTGGTCTGACCCAGTATGGCATATCTTATGTTCTTATGAACATTCATGCACCACCTGGAGTATGGGCAGAAGGCAGTCCCCCAGGCCTAGCCAAGCATATAGCTCCAGTGATTGTAACCCTCAAGCCTAGTGCTACACCAGTGCACGTCAAACAGTACCCTCTCCCAAGAGCTGCAATTGAAGGCATTCATCGCCACTTGCAAAGATTGCTCGAGTATGGCCTACTAAAAGTATGTCAATCCCCATGGAACACTCCACTTTTGCCAGTAAAGAAGCCTGGAACGGATGATTACCGCCCAGTACAAGACTTAAGGAGAGTAAATGATGCAGTTGAAACTATACATCCAGTTGTACCCAATCCTTACACTCTTCTAGGACTGATACCTGCTGAAGCTACCCATTTCACTGTACTGGATTTAAAAGATGCATTCTTTTGCATAAGATTAGCCCCTGTAAGTCAGATATTGTTTGCCTTTGAATGGCAGGACCCCATCTCTGGAAGAGGGGGCCAACTCACCTGGACAAGATTACCCCAAGGATTCAAGAATTTGCCTACCATCTTTAGTGCTGCACTGAATCAAGACCTTTCAAGCTATCCAGTAGCCCCGGGGAAGAGAGTGCTTCTCCAATACGTGGATGATCTGTTGATAGCTGCCATATCAGAAAGTGAATGCATACTAGCCACCAAAGATCTCTTGCAGTTACTAGATGAAGCTGGATACAAAGTTTCCAGAGCAAAAGCACAGCTATGCCAAAAAGAAGTGAAATACTTGGGTTTTCGTATTACCCAAGGAAGCAGAAGATTAGGCAGAGAAAGAAAAGAAGCAGTATGCAGAATTCCAACTCCAACAACCAGAAAGCAAGTCAGAGCCTTTCTGGGAGCGGCAGGATATTGCCGAATCTGGATACCCAACTTTGCCCAAATTGCTAAACCACTGTATGAAGCCACAAAAGGAGAAGAGAAGTCACCACTGGAGTGGGGACTTGAGCAGGATACAGCCTTCCAGAAATTAAAGGAAGAATTGATGTCATCACCAGCACTTGGGCTACCAGATGTCCATAAGCCTTTCCATTTGTTTGTACATGAAGCACAGGGAAATGCCTTAGGCATGTTGACTCAGAAATTGGGAAATTGGGAGCGACCTGTAGCATACCTATCTAAACAATTGGACCCCGTGGCCAAAGGATGGCCACCTTGCCTGAGGGCCGTTGCAGCTACAGCGATACTAGTGAGTGAAGCAGACAAACTCACACTAGGACAGAACATACGAGTCAATGTGCCACATGCAGTCCTTGCTCTCATGGAACAGAAAGCAAATTATTGGCTCACCAATTCCCAAATGTTGAAGTACCAGAGCATGTTATGTGAAAACCCACAGATACAACTCGAAGTGAGTCATGCCTTGAACCCAGCTACCTTGATACCCATCAGTGAAGAACTCCCAGAACATGACTGTATCGAAGTCATGGAAACTGTGTTCTCCAGTCGACCTGACTTGACAGATGTGCCCATACACAACCCTGACCAAATCTATTATGTTGATGGGAGCAGTCTCATCCTTGATGGACGACGCTGTGCCGGATATGCAGTCGTCACTCAACATGAAGTAGTTGAATCATCAGCTCTAGCCTCAGGCACATCAGCCCAGAAAGCCGAATTGATAGCACTCACCAGAGCATTGTTGTTAGGAGAAAAACTTGTGCTAAATGTATATACAGATTCCAAATATGCCTTCACCACTCTGCATGCCCATGGAGCTCTCTATAAAGAACGAGGGCTCATCACGTCCGGAGGAAAATCAGTCAAATATGGTCCCGAGATATTGATGTTACTTGATGCAGTTTGGGCCCCAACACGTGTAGCTGTTATGCATTGTAGAGGACATTAAGCAGGAAAGGGAGAAGTTGCCCGAGGGAATAGATTTGCAGATGCCTCAGCACGACAAGCTGCTATGACAGGACAGATTGCCCCACAAGCTATGCCAATGCAAGCAGCATTGTTTCCAGTACCTCTAAATTTATGGACACCACGATATACCACCAAAGAATTGGATTACTACTGTAACAAAGAAGATGGAGTACTGAAAGATGGATGGATTGAGCTGCCACCAGAAGAGGGCAGTCAACCCCCTGGACGAATAGTAATTCCTGAACTGTTAGGACCATCTTTTATCAAAGCTTTCCACGAAGCGACCCACTATGGAAAAAGTGCTATGGAAAAAGCACTCAGACCACATTTCTACATCCCTCTATTGACAACCATATCAGCTTCAGTAGCACGTCAATGTCTAACCTGTGCCAAAAATAATGCCAAGCAAGGCCTTATAACGGCACCCCGAGTTCAGTCAGGAGGTGTAACTCCCATGCACAACCTCCAAATTGATTTTACCGAAATGCCAAGAGCCAACGGATACCATTACCTGTTAGTATTAGTTTGTACTTTCTCTGGGTGGGTGGAAGCCTTCCCAACCAGAACTGAGAAAGCCCGAGAAGTTACCAAAGTTCTAATGAGAGAGATTGTCCCTAGGTTCGGAATTCCAGCAGTAATAGGGTCAGACAATGGACCCTCATTTGTCTCCCAAGTTACTCAGCAGTTAGCAAAAGCTTTGCAGATACAATGGAAACTCCACACTGCATACAGACCCCAGAGTTCAGGGAAAGTTGAGTGAATGAATCGTACCTTAAAAGCCCAAATGTCCAAGCTTTGTCAGGAGACACACTTGAAGTGGCCCCAAGTGCTCCCAATAGCTTTACTCAGAATACGCTCAGCTCCTGTAAAATCAACAGGATTTTCCCCTTTTGAAGTTTTGTATGGTAAACCCTCACCAATAGTGCAGGGAATTAAAGGAAGTTTAGCCCAAATTGGTTCAGAAGTAACCAGACAAGAACTCCTAGCTCTTAGTTTTGTTCTGCAGACTCTCCATGCGTGGATCCAAGATCAGTTGCCTATCAACTTGACGGAACCCTTGCATCCCTATCAGCCTGGTACCTCGGTGTGGATCAAAGATTGGAAGAAGACACCGTTGGAACCCCATTGGAAGGGACCGTACACCGTCATCCTGTCTACCCCAACTGCAGTAAAGGTAGCCGAGATCGACGCCTGGATCCACCACAGCAGAGTCAAGCCCGCCGCTGATCCTGAACCTGAGCAGTGGACAGCAGAACAGCATCTTGATGCACCCTTGCGAGTTACTCTGAGACGGCAACCAGCAGCTTAGACACTTCATCACAAGTGCTTTGCAGTAGCCAAGTCTTTCGAAGAGGATTGCTGTTTTCCATGCAGCAACAGTTTTGTTTCAACGAACCCAATTTGCGTGTGATTTGACACACTACTACACTACTTTGAGACTACATTGACTAAGCCAGACTTCACAAGCCAACTGAAATTGCTAATAAGTTGGTTAATGTGTACTGGACAACCTGAGGATCTCCAATCAACACTCAGCGCCCGTTAAATTGCTTCATTAGCAAACGGGACGAAGAATAAAAGACCGTCGTGATCAAGATCAGCAAGCTGAGGATTCAGAAGAACTCCAATCAACATCAACATGCATCTTTACTTTTGTTTTGCTTTGGTTGCCTTCTTTGGAGGTTTTGAACAGACTTATGCTCTACCTCCATGCACTGCTTGCATTACTTCTACTCGAACTGGACTGAAAGTAACTCAGACTTTGATTTATCATTCTTACTATACCTGCAAGGGAAAAGTGACTCGGTGTATCTATAACACCACTGAACTAAATGTTTGCACTCATGGCAAAATTAGAGCATGCTATAATCCGCATCAGAATCCATCCTATTACACGTTGGAAATATGATGGAAGGATGCAGATGGACCTATACTAGCTGCTACACCACCACTTAAAGACATTACTAAACCTGCTGTTTTGAATTTTGATGCATGTAATGCCATTAATAGAGATAGTTATTCCACCTGTGGTACTTGGGAGAAAGTGTATCGAAATGACCATAAGTACATGTGTCCAGAGGGTGCCACAGGATGGAGGAAGTGTACAGGTAAAAAGGAACCAGGCTATAGTACTGCACCAGCAGCAGATTACTATTGCCCGTATTGGGGATGTGTTTTTTATGCTACCTGGAATACTGGTATAACTGATGAGAAAATAGATAAACGAATGGCTACTTTAACCAAGCCAACCACAAATGATAAATGTCAGAAAGATGCTTGCAACCCCTTACACTTACGTATACACAATCCCCATGCATGGAAACAAGGATACAAGTTTGGTTTGCGTATTGCTGGAGGGGCAATAGATCCAGGAACCATTGTGCATATCAGATTGAATACCCAAGCCCACAAGTCATCTAAATATCATATTCATAATACCTTTTATGAAGCTATGCATGTAAATAAGTTTGAGATCCCTCATCCCTCACAGAATTTATTTTTAGAATTAGCTGGAGCAGTAGTATCTAGTCTTAAGATCTCAGATTGCTATTTCTGTGGCGGAACCCAAATGGGAGACCGATGGCCATGGGAAGCCCAAGAATTGAATTATTCTTTAGTTTACAATCAGACTGAATTACACAAGACTACCAGTGAGTGGGTGTTAGCGCACTCAATCGTTGGACGTCTTTGCTATGCCAGAACTGGACCCCAGTTCACCCAGAAGGTAGGACAGCTGGTCTGTCTTAGCCAGAAGTACTATAATGCCACGACCAAAAAGACAGCATGGTGGTCAGGAATCAGACACCCTGAACCTCCTAACCCATTAGCCAGATTTCCTGAACTTGCTGGTTTATGGACTAACCTTGCCAAAGTCCAAGCCTGGCAAGCCCCACCTGGCCTATATTGGATCTGTGGAAACCGAGCGTATGCACAACTCCCGCCACACTGGGGAGGAGCATGTGTCTTAGGAACCATCAGACCTTCTTTCTTTCTATTAAAGACTGAACACGGAGAACAATTAGGATACCCTGTATACACTACCCACCGACACAAGAGAGCATTAAGACAGAAAAGAGAAGCCTTGCAGATAGGCAAGTGGGAGAAGTGGCAAGGTGATGATTGGCCACCAGAAAGAATCATTGAGTATTATGGGCCTGCCACTTGGAATGATGATGGTATGTATGGTTATCGTACTCCAATCTATATGATTAATCGTATTATTCGCTTACAAGCAGTAGTTGAAATAATAACCAATGAAACTAGTCATGCTCTTACGCTCTTAGCTAGTCAAAGTACTCAGATACGCACTGCTATATATCAGAACCGCTTAGCGCTTGATTATTTGTTAGCAGCAGAAGGAGGAGTATGTGGTAAACTGAATCTAACTAATTGCTGTTTGAAAATAGATGATAAGGGTCAAGTAGTTGAAGAAATTGCTAAAGATATGCAAAGACATGCTTATGTGCCAGTACAGACTTGGCACTCATTGAAATTTCCTAACTGGTTTGCTAACCTTTTCTCTTGGATGGGAGGATTTAAGACTTTCATTGTCTTAGTACTAATTCTTGTTGCTGTTATTTTCTTATTACCATGTTTAATCCCATGTTGTATGCGTTCCATTCATAATGCTATTGATAGCACAGTAGAGCGGAAGACCGCAACTAAAATAATGGCTTTATACAAAGCCAGCCCTAGTCGAAATCCTTCAATCATGATGTGATTCTTCTAAAGGTGATTTAACTCTCACACCTTATTAAGTAATAGGGTGAGATTAATCAAAGGGGGGAATGTGGCAGGTGAAGGCCTGTGATCCACGGTGTCTGACATAAGCAGGCCAGCATGGCTAGCTTGACCTGTAAATGAAGCCTGTGGAGAGGCACATAGGAATTGCACATCCCCCAATATGCTGCTATTGTAGGATAGAACTCTGTAAGAGAACTAAACTAACTTAGGTAAGCAAAACTGAGAGATGGAAAAATACAGAAAAATGTGTTTAAAAGTTACTGATAAGAAAAAGTACATCTGCAAGGAATATAATTGGGAGTGATGACAGATGAGTTGCAGAGCCCTGCTCCCCTGCATGCACAAATTGGCTATATGGCCTTGAGAGTGTGAAAGTAACAAGTTGATGAACTGACCATTGTAATTGGGACTAGAAGGGGGGTATGCAGGTGCCATGCCCACTGAAGGGACATAATTGGATAAACTTATCAGTACCGGGACCAATGGAAGGGGTACGGGAGAGTACCGGGACCAATGAAATGTTTTTCTATACCTAGAATGGAACAGAAGTCTATAAAAGTTGTTGTAATGCTTGAAAACTTTGCTCAGCCATTTTGAAATTGACTGGTTCTAGACTTGTGCACAAATAAATGATTTGGACCTTCTGAACAGACTCCTGGTATCATTGGTTTGTCTGCGCTTTGCTGCTACAATATGAATAAAATACATTCTCTAAAATGCGTGTATGCAAATGCTAGAAGTCTAAAAAATAAGATGGGAGAGTTAGAATATATAGCACTAAATGAAAGGTTAGATATGATTGCAATATCAGAGACATGGTGGAAGGAGGACAACCAGTGGGACACTGTGATACCTGGGTACAAACTATATCGTAATGATAGAGCTGATCAAATTGGTGGAGGGGTTGCTCTCTATGTTAGAGAGGGCATTGAGTCAGAAAGGATTAAAGTTTTGCAGGAAACAAAATCTGCTGTAGAATCTATATGGATTGAAATTCCATGTAAAAGGGGGAAGGCAATGGCAATGGGGGTGTACTATCGAGCGTCTGGCCAGAATGACCAAATGGATGATGAAATGCTCAAAGAAATCAAGGAAGCTAACAAAAGTTACAGCACAGTAATAATAATGGGTGATTTCAACTACCCCGATATCAACTGGGTCAGTGTCACGGCAGGACATGCTAGGGAGATAAAGTTCCTAGATGAAATAAATGACTGCTTCTTGGAGCAGCTGGTTAATGAACCGACCAGAGGGGAAGCCATATTAGACCTAATCCTTAGTGGAACACCAGATCTAGTGCAAGAGATAAGGTTGTTGGGGCAACTTGGCAATAGTGATCATAGCATGATCGCCTTTGATTTAATTAGTGGAGGAGGGATAGTAAGGAAATCCACAGTACTACCTTTTAACTTTCGAAAGGGAGACTATGATAAAATGAGGAAAACAGTTAAGAAAAAACTAAAAGGAGCAGTTGCAAAGGTTAAAGACGTACATCAGGCTTGGCTGTTGTTGAAAAATACTATCTTGGAAGCCCAGACCAGCTGTATTCCACGCTTTAAGAAAAGTGGAAGGAAGTCCATAAAACTGCCAGCATGGTTTAAAGGTGAGGTCAGAGAGGCTGTTGTTGCCAAAAAGGCATCTTTCAGGAAATGAAAAAAAGAGCCAAACGACGAAACCTGGAAACAGCACAAGCACTGGCAAGTCAAATGCAAGGCATTGATAAGGCAGGCAAAGAGAGAATTTGAGAAGAAGCTTGCTGCGGAAGCAAAAACGCGAAATAAAGACCTTTTCAAGTACATTCGTAGCAAAAAATCTGTGAGAGAGTCAGTTGGCCCATTAGATGATAAAGGGGTTAAAGGAGCACTAAGAGGCGACAAGGCGATAGCGGAGAGACTTAATGAATTCTTTGCTTCGGTCTTTACTGAGGAAGATGTAGGGATGTTACCCATGACTGAAGTGGTATTTAAAGGTGCGGAAGAATTGAAGGAAATATCGATATATCGGGAAGATGTATTACAACTATTAGATAAACTGAACAGTAGCAAATCACCTGGGCCAGATGGTATACATCCAAGGGTGTTGAAAGAACTGAAATACGAGATTGCAGACCTGCTATTAGTAATCTGTGAACTATCATTAAAATCATCTCTAATACCTGAAGATTGGAGGATCGCCAATGTAACACCAATTTTTAAAAAAGGTTCCAGGGGTGATCCGGGAAACTACGGACCGGTGAGCCTGACATCAGTACTGGGAAAAATGGTAGAAACCATCATAAAGAATAAAATTACTCAGCATGTAGATAGTCATGACCTAATGGGAGACAGCCAACATGGCTTTAGACAAGGAAGATCTTGTCTTACTAATCTGTTATGTTTTTTTGAAGGAGTGAATAATCAGGTGGACAAAGGTGAGTCGGTTGATATTGTGTATCTGGACTTTCAGAAAGCCTTTGACAAGGTCCCTCATCAGAGACGTTTGGCAAAACTAAAGAGTCATGGGATAGGAGGCAGTGTACTATTGTGGATCAGGAACTGGTTAAAAGATAGAAAGCAGAGGGTAGGGCTAAATGGCCAATTTTCCCAATGGAGAAAGGTGAATAGTGGTGTATCCCAGGGATCTGTGCTGGGTCCGCTGCTTTTTGACATATTCATAAATGACCTGGAAAGTGGAATAACGAGTGAGGTTATCAAATTTGCAGATGACACAAAACTATTTAAAGTTGTTAAAACCCAAGAGGATTGTGGAAAATTGCAAGAGGATCTTGATAAATAGAAAGACTGGGCATCAAAATGGCAGATGAAATTTAATGTGGACAAGTGCAAGGTTATGCACCTAGGGAAGAACAACCCAAACTATGGTTACACGATGCAAGGTTCCACATTAGGAACCACCACCCAGGAAAAAGATTTAGGCGTCATTGTGGATACCATGTTAAAACCCTCGGCCCAGTGTGCAGTGGCGACCAAGAGAGCAAATAGAATGCTAGGTATGATAAGGAAAGGAATGGAAAATAAAACAAAAGATATTATAATGCCTCTATATCGTTCCATGGTGAGACCGCACCTTGAATATTGTGTGCAATTCTGGTCGCCGTATCTTAAAAAGGATATAGCGATTTTAGAAAAGGTTCAGAGAAGAGCCACCAAAATGGTAAAGGGGATGGAAGGATACTCCTATGAAGAAAGGCTAAAAAGGTTAGGGCTCTTTAACCTGGAAAAGAGACGGCTGAGGGGAGATATGATAGAAGTCTATAAATTAATGAACGGAGTGGAACGGGTAAACGTAGATCGATTGTTTACCTTATCAGAATATCAGAATATGAGATGACTGTATTTCCCGGGACACATTAACAATAATTACAGATCTACAGGCCTTTTCTTAGGGGGCTATGGAGGACAATGTGATGTGCCTTTCATCACAGGGAGTGTCAGTGGGTATTTAACCCTTGATGTGTTGTATGCTAGGTAGCTACCCTAACCACTGGGCTATGCACTCCACACCATATGTAGCTGTATAGTGTCATGAAGAAGACCCTTCTGAGCCTATGGAGTTGGTGAGAGAAGAGGATTCCGTTGCAGAAACTGACAGGCAGTCTGAGCACATGGCTCAATGTTTTCAGAGAGAATGTAAACAAAGAGAGTCACGAGCTGGAAAGACACTCCCACGCTGTGACGTAGTCCCTAGTTCAGGAGATAATGAGATACACCTGTTTAAGGGAGGGGCACAGTTTAGCCCGGGGAAACAGGATGATAAAAAGTGGTCATTAGCCTGGACTAGTGGGGAGCAGAAAGAAGGAAGATGTCAAGAGGTGAGAACCAAGGGAGCCATAGTCCCAACGCCAGAAAGAAGCAGCACAGGACAGGTGACGTCTGGTAAAGGCAAGAAGGATAAGATATTTCCTGGAAGGCAGGCTTGGGAAAACTCACATGCTCCAGAGAGAGAAACCTGCTGGCATGACAATACTTGTACCTCTAAGGCTGAAGCTACGAGGCTGAGAGACAAACAAACACAAGCTGTGTTTGGGAATCAGTCTGACTTTGCAGAGCTGAGAATTCCTTTCCCTCCAAAGCCGAAAGGTAGGCTTCACAACTTACATAGATTTGAACCTAGTTATAAAGTATTTCCCTGCAGTTGCCAGAATGTAGCAGACTCACTAAAAAGAAACTTCAGTATATACGGTAATTCACAGTCCTATCCTTTAGAGTGCTACCGAGAGAAGCCATGTGAGGATAGTGAGGACGTCTGTTTTAAAGTTCAGGATAGCAGCTCACTGACACACCCTGCTATTGCTGACGCTGAAGAAATGCAGATTGACTCTGATAGCAGTGAAATAGTGGATAACCAGATGGACTGCACGTTATGTTTTGCTGACCACGTTGAGTCTCTTTGCTGAAGTTTGAAAGCTGGTAAAGCAACAGAAAGAATGAGGAACATTTTCTTTTGCTGAAGGAAGCTGTTATTGTTTGTTTGTACCAAGCACTGCACATTGTGAGCCTGAAGCTGATAAGGCTAATTTACCTGAGTTCTTGTACATATCCCTCAAGCCAATTGTATGGCAGTTTGTCCTAAGTTATTTACCTGCATGGAAATCCGTTGGGAAGGGGAAAAATAAATTCTTGTCATAGCCTGAAACACTCGACTACAACTCTTCTGTTCTCAAAGGGTAAAAGGGACTACCATTCCCAGAGGGCCTTGCAGGACCAATGCAGGGTCATACTTTCTGAGTCAGGAATACAAAGGCAGACCAACTCTCAGCGCCCTAGACGCTGGGCTGGCGACCGAGAGGGTGACAATAGCTATACATATATATGCATATCACAGATACATATGATGTGGAGGGTTGGCTCAATGGTTAGGGCAACTACCTAGTACACAGAGGATCATGGTTTCAAATCACAAGGTCACCCTGCATGACCCTGCCCACATCACATTACACTCCTTTGCCTTCTATGAAAGGCCTGCGCGTACATAAATGTTTATTGTTCTCTGCATGTCTGTTTATAACTCAAAATATCCATTTGTGCCAGGTAATAACTCTGTGTCTTGCCACATTGGCCTTTGATGTTTGCCCCTCTGCCTTTGGGCAGCATATGGTCAATCGCAGACCACCCTGGACCTCCGTGGGGTACCATGCACACATCTCCCATCATCCTAGCTGACAGGCCTTTTTTTTAGGGACAGGCCCCATGGTGCCCTCCTTCTATTCTGCCATTGGTGCTGCTCTGTGATCTGCTATTGGTTCATACCACCATCTCTCATGATGCATTCCACATTCAGACCTGCTGTATGCATGCCCTCCAAGACCAGCAGAGGCTCTGTACCTTCACATGACAGCACAATTTTACAGGCCCTCATGGCCTTCATGACACATACAGCATCAGAGACCATTATCTTGCAGTTGCAAAGGTCACCATGAATGGGACATGGGTCACATGGCACCTGGTCCACAAGGTCAGTAGTGCACTACCTGAACATCTCTGATTCAGCCACAGATCTACATCACAGCTATTGTGCTGCATGTGTAATCTCTATTGCATGCTTGTGTGCGCAATGGGACCATGCTGGCATGTCCTGGCCTTTCTTGTTGGTGGACCCTTTATCCCTTGGCCTTTGGCCAATGTCAGATATCCCATACAGACAGCTGGGTTTCAGCAACAGGTTCGGATATGGTGTGACTTGGCATAGAGGATGGTGGGCGAATGTTCAGAGGACCCATGATGGCTGACAAAGGTGAGCCAGACACCCACAGCAGCAGAAGTCCCTCCCATCACTGCAAGAGGCATGTGGTGCATGACTCTGCTGCACTTTCAGTTCACACTCATCGCTGCAGCTATGGCTATCATCAGCCTGATGGGACAATCAGACACAGCTGAAAGTGACACTCTGCAGACCCAAGGAAATCAGGTGTGCACACCCCAGCTGTCCCAAGGCTGTTGTTACACACAGAATATATGTGCCCAGTGCCATGCGTGTCTCTGAAACCACTCACCAACCTGAAATAGCAGGTACAAGACCTGAAATAACAGGCAGACAACTATAACTTTGACCTATGTGTAACACAATGTATCTACATAGCCAAGCCAGCGTCATACCACAGTCAGGATGAATGTGGCCTATCAGTATTCTCTGCTGTTTGCACCCTAGTCAGGCGGATGGCTATCACAAGTTCACCCATCTCTTCCATATACATTCCCTCTCACACATGTGCATCCTGTGTTAATGATGCTGTTTCATGTATTTCCCAGCATCCTCTCTTTCATTTGCATCACATTCTACTGTAGGACTGTGCTGTGGGACCATTCTTGCTACATTTGCCATGTTCCCAGATGCTGTGTGCTCCTACTCAACTGTGTCTTTGTCCATCCATCCTGTTTAATTCCCTGCCACAAGACCGTGTTGCCATGCCATGAGAGGCAAATGCAGTCACTCCCACTGCAGGTGCAGTGGGCACCAGCATGGGTAGCCATGTGCACTGGACCTGTGCTTGTTATGTACATTTGAGGAGTGGGAGCCACAGCACATTGTGGATTTGTTCGTACTGCTAGACCATTACATGCGTGCACACTGGATAGCTGCACCTCACACTCCATGGGTCACACCCCCCCCCCATCCACCATATACTGTCTAGACCCTTTTAGGTATGTTGTTCAACATATGCTTGTTAAATACCCCTGGATTGTATGTGGCTGCACACTATGCATGCATTATTGCAACTCACTTCACAATACATGCACACTTGCTACACCCATCCGACCATAAATGTTGAACCTGTGGGATTTGCCATCTTGCCTTATATTGGCCATTTACTCCTTTTTTTAAATGTAATAAAGTTTATTGAGCAGATTCAAATAACATACCTTCCAACACATCAAACCATAAAAGTGTAGTACAAACGCTACCAGGTTTACAGCATTATCAACCGTCAAATAAGACACAGATCAAAATATCCAAATATCGACCGCTGTTAAACATCCAGTATACATAACAAAGCTTAAAGGAAAAGAAAATGACCCGTGTCAGAAAACCTAAACCACTCCCCATCCAAAGGCTCCCCCTCAGACATCAACCCACATCGGGATAGGGTAAAGATACAGTATAGTTTCAAACAGGTACAGAAAGCAATACCGAAACAATACCATACAAGTCAAGTCAATTCAAAGCAGTTCAGAACAAAACAACAACAAACACCTAGCCCTCCCACTTAGATGCATCAATGGTAAAAAATATTTGCGGGGCCCAGGCAACATAATTGCAATTCCCTTACAATCCCCATTTCTGCAAAGCTAAACCCCTCCGTCATCACAGCAGCAAAGAGCTGGGAGTGGAAAGGCACACACAATCCCTTAAGTAGACTGGGGTGTGCAGAAGACTCTGCTCATTTGTCCCCCTTAATCCCACCCATTCCTCCCCCTTCCCCTCACCACCCCTCCCCCTCCTAACCCTTCTGACCCATCAACCCCCCCCCCCTAAGAAAGGGAAGGAATAATAAGAAGAAAGAAAAGGAAAGAAGAAACAGATCCCATCATTTACTCCTTTTTAACTCTGCGTGTGGGGATCCCTGTCTGCCCCTGGTCACATCTGCTGTGGTACAGCCATGACAGTCATTTCTATCATTGTTAATCCACATGCTGGCCTTGCTCCTGCATCCCCTGACTCATTCGCACACTGACCTTGTGCTTGGCATAACAGAACTGCTGTGCATTTCTTTATCATCAT
Organism: Ichthyophis bannanicus; assembly: GCA_033557465.1. Taxonomy (NCBI): domain Eukaryota; kingdom Metazoa; phylum Chordata; class Amphibia; order Gymnophiona; family Ichthyophiidae; genus Ichthyophis; species Ichthyophis bannanicus. The sequence goes on along the minus strand of CM066039.1, from coordinate 157,010,236 downwards.
ATTTGGATGTCCATTGTCAGGGTTCATGTGGGCCTGACATCATGTGTGTGTATGTGCACCTAGCTGTCTGAGGGCTCTGTGATTTACTGCACAGCTGCACCTACAGTTTCATTGTGTACATGAGGATTGGCACAGATAGCAGTGTGGACGATGGCTAAGGGGCACAGGTAGCGTGTTGGTTGGATTACAGAGTGTGCTTCCTTCCTTACTGATTGTGACAGTGGGTGCTGGCTGACTGGGGTGCAGGATGGGTTGGCTGATGAGAGACAGGGGTGTACGTGTCAGAGTTCACAATGACTGAGGTGGGCCTTATGACTGCAGTGAGCTATGCATGCCATTGAGAGGGGAAGGGGGGAATGAGACCCACAGATCATGTCCTAGGATGGTATGCTGACATACAGGAAATAGAGTCTAGCTATGGTGATTCATGGACTGGCCTTGTACCTGCCACCCTACAGTCATGCACAAAGTGACCTGAGGGTTTGGGCCACAGGGCTGCCGGATATGAGGGCCATTCCGGTATATTTAGGTTTTCCATACATGATGCATCTGGGCATGTGTTGGTGTATTCCTATGTTGACATAACTGACTGCGACCCCTGTGACATGTTGACAGACACACACACACACAGTGACAAACCGTGCAAAAATGGAGGGCTAGTCATAAACTATGTTACTATTCCTGCCTGCCACGCTGGTGCCAATCTCAGCTCAGCCATTGTGAAGGTATGCTCATTGTGTAAGAGCAGGTTGTGTGTGCTCTGATGTTGATAGCTGCTCACTGTGCTGGTGGTGTCAGCTCGACTCCGCATGCAGATGTGGATAGTGGAGTTTGTTTGTACCCTTGTTGGCCAGTTCTTTGATGGTTGCACATGTTGGTGTTGTACCTGCACTGTGGGAGAAAGTTTAGCCATGGGAATATAATCCACAGCCAGGACCTGAACCTGTGACCCTCTATTTCTCTATACACCAACTGTGTGTGGTGCACCAGAGTGCTTCCATGTTGTTACCATGGTCCATGGTGATTACATGCTTCCCATCAGACAGACATAAGAACATAAGACCATGGCAGATATTGTATTGCACATGGTGCACTGGATCTGGCCATGGCTTTTCTCAGCTGCACACAGGTGACAGTCCCTCCCACCTTGCTGACATGCCCATGTGCCATCAGTGTTGGTGGTGCCTGGTCCCAGGCCTGCCAACTTGCAGATAGGCAGGTAGCTAGGGCATGTGCTCCATGTGGGGCAGAGGCATACCTGGACAGACACACATCACTCCTCCCCCCCCCCTCATCTGCCTCTCCAGGGTCCCTATCACCACGTGGCAATGGTATGGCTCTTTGACCTTGGGGATGAGACAGCTGTGTGGTGTTGGGTTTGAGGTATTGGGAATATTGTCTGCAGTGGGTGAGGTATCCATTGTTCAATAGTCTGTACAATCTGACTGCTGTAGGACTAGGGGCCATGCACTGCAGCTGCTGGGTTGGCCATTCCAGACCACTGTGTTAACATATGTTGTCCTTCCACCTATTGTCACACCCTGCACTCCATTACCAGAGGATGTAGTAAAGGCTGCTAGTGTACTGGGTTTAGCGTAGTTACTCGCCTGAAACAGGTGTTCTCCAGGGAGAGCAGGAATCAGTCCTCACATATGGGTGACATCGGCGCCGACGGAGCCGTTGTGCGGAGCAAATCCCCAGTTTTCAGTCCCCTTCCCACCTAAGGGTGCCATCTTGCTCAGTCAAATGACATAGCTAAAAAGACAGCAAAAAGAACAAAATATAATAATAATAAGACTGCAACTCCTAGGGGAGGAGGGAGGGAGGGTCATGAGGACTGATTCCTGCTGTCCCCGAAGAATACCTGTTACAAGTGAGTAACTATGCTTTCTCCGGGAACAAGCAGGAAGTCAGTCCTCACATATGGGACTCCCCAGCTATAGGCTACCGAGAAGCCACAGCTGAAAAATAGGCTCCCTCTACAAGAGCTGCAAGCAGACACAATAGGAATCTAACTGAGAGAGTAGCACACCGGTAGCCTGATACAGAAGGGTCGGAGGGCAGGAGTTGCCTAGACCTTGAAAAGGCTACGGAGTACAGCCTGGCCGAAAGCACTGTCCCATTGGCACTCCCTATCCAGGCAGTAAGGGATAGCGAAAGTCTGACCCAAAGATCAGGTGGCGGCCCGGCAGATGTCTGCCAGCAGAACAGAGTGGAAATGAGCCACTGATGCCACCATTGCCTTGACCCGGTGGGCCGTAACACGACCCTCCAACGGAAGCTGAGCTGCCCTGTATGCCCAGACAATACAGTCCGCTACCCAGGTGGACAGCGTATGCTTGGAAACAGCCATCCCCAGCTTACTGAGGTCATAGGATATGAAGAGCTGAGAAGTCCTTCTATGGCTCTGCATACGCTGAATATAGGCGGCCTACACCCTCTTACAGTTCAGGGTATGCAGAACTGTCTCTGCCCGACTGACATGCAGCCTGGGAAAAAAGGTAGGCAGCACCACCTTCTGGTTGAGGTGGAACGAAGAGACCACTTTCGGAAGGAACTTGGGGTGTGTGCGGAGCACCACCCAGTTCCTATAGAACCTTGTATAAGGCCTGTCAGACACAAGGGTCTGAAGCTCACTCACTCACCGAGCCGACGTGAGTGCCACCAGGAAAACTACCTTCCAAGAAAGGTAGCGTAGATGGCAGGTTGTCATCAGCTCAAAAGGAGACCGAGTAAGCTGCCCTAAAACCACATTCAAATCCCATTCGGTCGCCGAAGGGTGGACCAGAGGGGCTTCAGCAGAAGCAGGCCTCTCAAGAATCTAGTAACTAGGGGATGTGCAGAGAGAGGCTTTCCCTCCACCTGGAAGTAGTTTGCTGCAAGGGCACTGAGGTGAACTCTGAGAGAGTTGGACTTAAGGCCCAAATCCGAAAGGTGGAGAAGGTACTGTAAAACCACTGCAACCTGGCAGGAGAAGGGGTTTATAGGCTGTTCCTCGCACCAAGCCACAAACCTACGCCACTTGAAGGCATATGTCCGTCTAGTTGACAGCCTCCTTGAGGCCAGCAAGACCTCTTCCACATCTTTTGGAAGGAGGAGCGGTGCGAGCACTACCCTTTCAGCAGCCATGCCATTAGGTTGAGGGAGCTGAGATTGGGGTGCAGGAGAGTGCCCCCCTCCTGGGACAGGTGGTTTGGAGAAGACCCCAAGGGAATGGGGGCCTCCACCGCTAGCTGAAGCAGAAGTGGAAACTAGGGTTGTCTCGGCCACCTGGGGGCTACCAGGATGATCGAGGCCTTGTCCTGGAGGATCTTGACTAGAGTCTTGGCCACCAGAGGCGTTGGGGAAAATGCATACAGGAGGCCCACAGACCATGAAATGAGAAATGCGTCGGCAGCCACCCTGTGCGGGTGTGGCTGCCTGGAGCAGAACCGGGGCAACTGGTGATTTACTGGACTCGCAAACAAGTCCATTATTGGCTGTCCCCATGTCTGAAAAAGCCAATGGACTACTCCCTTGTCCAACTGCCACTCGTGGGGCTGGAGAATCCTGCTTAGCCTGTCGGCTAAGGCGCTGTCCTGGCCAGGCAGGTAAACTGCTCACAGATGAATGCCATGCCAGACTGCAAAGGAGCATGGATCCAGGGTTTCCTGACACAGTAGGCGGGACCTCGTGCCACCCTGTTTGTTCACGTAGAACATGGCTACTTGGTTGTCTGTCTGTACCAAGACAGGCTCATGAGTCAAAGTTCGCCAGAACACTCCCAGAGCTAGGCGGATGGCACGGAGCTCCAAGAAATTGATTTGTTGTGTTCGCTGATTTGGAGACCACATACCCTGAGTACAAAGCCCCTGGCAATGGGCTCCCCAGCAGAGATGCATCCGTAGTCAGGATCCTTGTGTGCCGAGGAGCCTGGAAAATCTAAAGTAACCACCTAACTGAAATTTCTCCCCAATATACAATTCTTATAAATTAGAGAAATAAATTAACCTAAGTCTAAAACTGACGTGTGTAGATCTGTAAATGTCGGAAAAGTAGCCTTGAGACAGTGTTACTATCTCTTGAAGCTAATATTCCATTTTACTCAAAATATTGAGCCCATTGAGAGCTTACGAAAATTAAGGTTTAACACCACATGAAAGTGTCACCAATAAATAAGAAAAAGTCATAAAACCACTTGTGAGTTTTTTTAGACAAAAGGCCAAAGCAATCCACTAGTAACCGGATACTTATCTAAAGTCCCTCCGTTTCATGAAGGTATGCGATTGGCCCGATGCTCTTCCAGTGCTGTGTCTGCTTTTTGGCTACTTAAACAGTGCTGATTATTACTCAAAGAACCTTTCCCACAATTTCAACTCCTTGAATATTTATCCAAGGAAGAGCATCGGGCCAATCGCATACCTTCATGAAACGGAGAGACTTTAGATAAGTATCCGGTTACTAGTGGATTGCTTTGGCCTTTTGTCTAAAAAAACTCACAAGTGGTTTTATGACTTTTTCTTATTTATTGGTGACACTTTCATGTGGTGTTAAACCTTAATTTTCGTAAGCTCTCAATGGGCTCAATATTTTGAGTAAAATGGAATATTAGCTTCAAGAGATAGTAATACTGTCTCAAGGCTACTTTTCCGACATTTACAGATCTACACACGTCAGTTTTAGACTTAGGTTAATTTATTTCTCTAATTTATAAGAGGATCCTGGAAAGGCATCCCCACTTCCAAGTGGAATGGGTGAAGCCACCAGTTCAGGGACTGTACTAGTCGTCTGAATACCGTGACTCTGTCTCAGAGGCCGCCTGTGGCCTGTGTCCACTGGTCTCTGAGGCACCACTGAGCAGTTCGCATGTGGAGGCGGGCATCTGGTGTTACATGGACCGTGGAGTCCATGTGCCCGAGGAGGCGCAGAAAGTGCCTTGCTGACACTTGGGATCTGCGACTCACCTGACATGCCAGGGCCAGAAGCCTCTTTGCCCTGTCTGTTGGCAGGTAGACCCTTACCTAAAGGGTATCTAGTCTTGTCCCAATGAACTCTAGCTGTTGAGTGGGAACAAGGCTGGATTTGGAGTAACTGATTACAAATCCCAGATGCTGGAGCACCTGGATGGTGCGGGATGTGGCGTGATGGACCTCTTTGGCTGAAGTGGCTCTAATGAGCCAATCGTTTAGGTAGGGGATGACAAAGACCTCTTGAAGTCTGAGATAGGCGGCCACCACAGCCAGGCATTTTGTGAATACCCTGGGGGCGAAGGCCAGGCCAAAGGGAAGTACCCCATACTGGTAGTGATTGCCTCTCACCACAAAGCACAGATATTGCCTGTGGTCTGGGTGTATTAGGATGTGTGTATACGCATCCTTTAGATCTAAGGAGCATAGCCAGTCTCCCTGGCGGAGGTAAGGCAGCAGTATTCCAAGTGAGAGCATCTTGAACTTTTCCGTCACCAGGAATTTGTTTATTGCGCAGTTCGAGGATGGGTCTGAGGCCTCCTGTCCTTTTTAGTACCAGAAAGTACCTGGAATAGAAGCCCTTGACTTGTAGGTGGTGAGGCACCGGTTCTACCGCTTGATCCTCGAGAAGACCTGCTAACTCCTTCAGAAGAAGGTCCTGGTGAAGGGGAGACCTGAGGGGCTCTCCTGGAAAATGAGGAGGAGGTACCTGGGTCAAATGAAGGAGACAGCCCTGATGGACTATCTGCAGGACCCAGGCATCAGTGGTAATGGCTGTCCATCTATGGGCATACAGGGTATGCCTTCCTCCTGTGCATTGCCTGTCCCCTGTGGGAAGAGGGGCCATTCTGTGAGAGTCAAAAGCTGCTACCAGGCTGGGCTGGAGTCCATGCCTGGGGTTTGGGGGCTTTCTGCTTACGCGGGCCATGCCCCTGTCCCTTTGCCTGCTGCCCCTGTTGGGGAGCTGGGGAGGCATGAAATGGGGGGTAGCTTCGGTAAGCAGTACCCTTCCTCGGGTAAAAGGGCTTCTTATCCGAGCCCTTCTTTCGAGATGGGGCAGAGATCTTCTTTGAGAGCCGTGTCCTGGTCATGTACTCTGACTATTTCCACAGCCTTGTCGGTCATGGGTTTGCCAAAGAGATTCTCCCCTTGGCATGGGACATTGACCAACTTGTCCTGAACCCATTGCTCGAGGTCCAGTGACTATAGCCATGCTTGGCGGCGTGCACTGATGCCCGCCGCAGCTACCCGGGTTGCCGACTCGAACCCGTCATAGGCCGCTTGAGTCATGAACTTCGAACACTCACAGACTCCGGTGGACAGGCTCTTGAAGCGCTGCAAAGGCCCCTCGGAGAGACAAGCCGAGAACCCGGCGAGTTCCTTCACCAGGTCCCTCAGGTACATGCCCATGTACAGCTGGTAGGCCTGGATTCGACATGTCAGCATTGAACTCTGGAAGCATTTCTTGCCGAGGGTGTCCAAGTTGCGGGCCTCCCTGCCAGGAGGCACCGAGGAGTGCATCTTCTGGCTCTTCAGTCTGTGCATGGCTGATTCCACAACCATGGAGTTGTGCAGCAATTGTGCCTTTTGAAATCCAAGGCTCTTACGGACTCGATACATCGAGTCGATCCGTTTGCTAAGGGCCTCCCAAGGGGGAGAGTCATACTGCAGGATCTTGAGCTCTTCGGCTCGAGGATCCTCCTCGGACTCCACGGGGAATACCAAAGCCTTTGACATATCCCTCACAAAGTCCAAGAACCTAGTGTCACCTGGGGGGGGGGGGGGCCTTCTCCGAGGTTCAGACACTGGGGAATCAGACGGGACGTCCCTGTGCCGACAGGTGTCCGGGGACTCTTCCTCCTCAATCTCCCATCCTGATGCCTCCAAGGAGGAATCAATGGGCTCCGGCATCGAGGGCCCCGACATCGACCACCCCGACGCCGGTGGCACCGGCGGTGATGACCTTGGCCCTGAGCGGGAAGCCGAGAGGGACCTCAATCAAGTCCGCATGGTCTCGAGGATTGGCTCGGCCTCCGTGATCTACTTAGACGTCGGTGGCCCGGTGGTCGGGGCGGAAGGACCGGTCAGACCGGCAATCAGCGCCCGCTACTGCTCCATAAAGGCAGACATACTGCACTCCAGGGCCACCATTCTGAGACCAAGCTCAGAAGGCTCTGCAGCCACCGGGTTGGGTCCCGACACCATCAGGCCCGACACCAGTTCCCCCAGAGGGGAGTCCTTGACATGGACAGTTGTTACCTGCTTTGGCTGCTCCAATTCCTGTCAAGGAAGCTTCGCTGGACACTCCATCTCCGAGGATCCGTGCCTGCTCTTGGGGCTATGCGACTGGTCCCGGGAGGGACCAGGTCATTCAGAGTCATCCAACGACGCCGTCTTCGAGGATTTTTTCTTCCTTCGATGTTCCCGTGAGGGAGACCTCATCTCCGAGGAACCCCTACGACACTCGGGTTCGGAGTGTTCCCCCTGAGACGTAGAGGCCTCAGACGAAGTCCAGGCCCGCGAAGGTACGGACTCAGGAAAAATCCTATCATGCTGCTTCTGGCGGCTTCTCAGTGCCTTCGAGGACATCTTCCTACACGGGTCACAGACCATCGGGTCGTGGTCAGGCCCGAGGCACCGGAGACAGCAGTCATGTGTATCGGTGAGAGACATTAGTTTAGCACACCAATCACATTTCTTAAACCCGCTGGCAGCCATTGGGGGAAAAAGAGCCCCTGCGTGGTCGAAGAACCGGGCTGCCAGTGAAAAAGAAAAAACATGAACACTAGTCATGAAGGACAAAAACCAAAAAATCAGTCCGGACTCGATACCGGTGTACCGAGCCGAAGGCAGGAAGAGGAACCGATGTCGATCCGGTAAGGAAAGAAAAGGAAATTCTAACTTTTTTTGTTTTAATTTAAATGTTTCTTGAATCATACATCATCAAGAACCCAACAATCAATACACTACAGAGTAACAACCAAACACAACATAAAGCAGTATTCCCCTCCACCCTTCTCCCTCCACCACTTGCCAGAGTTAACAAATTACCCTGCAGTCAACACACACCACCAACTAAATCAGATAACACTCCCCATCATTATCAAATGCCCCCTCCTTTCCTTACCCCCTCCCTCCCACCCCACCCCCTCCCTTATACACCACCATAACTCTCCCCAATTCACCTCAAATTTATCTACCCTCCCCCGTCGTGCAGCAGTTAACTTTTCCATAAGTACTATATACCTCAATCTTCGCTCAAAGCATGCCACTGAGGGCATGTCTCTCTGCTTCCAGGCCGCTGCCAACTCACAGCGCGCTGCGTAGAGACACGCTACAACTATGTGCCCCCCTGTGGCCTCTCCTCCCCCCACCAGGATAGTAAGTATATACCTGGTTTCAATTCCACCTCTACCCCCACAACCCGTAGGATCCACTGCTGAACCCTCCTCCAATATTCCTGAACTTTTGAACACCCCCACCAGATATGCCAGAAAGTACCAATCTCCCCACACCCCCTCCAACATTCCACCAAAGCCCCCGGGAACATCTTGTGCACCCGCTCCGGCGTATAATACCATCTAAGCATGATCTTATAGCAATTCTCTCGAATACTGCTAGACATTGGCACTTTTTTCACCTGGGACCATACCACATTCCAGTCCTTAGGCAACAAAGGCTCCCCCAACTCTTCCTCCCACTCCCTCATATATTTGAACTTCAGGCCCACTACTTCCCTCACCCCTCTATACAACCCTGATATCATACCCCTTAAAGCCCTTTTCCCAACCCACATCGCCTCCACCATCGACAGCTCCTCCTCTAGCCCCCCTCTCCTCTTTAATTTCCGCAAGAAGTGACAAACTTGCAAGTAAGCATATCTGTCTGCTCCCTTTAACCCATACATTTCCTGAATCTTCTCGAAACAATGAATTTCCCCCTCCTCCACCAGTTGATAGAAACACGCCAGCCCCCTAGTCGTCCAGCCATCAAATTTTCCCCCCTCCCATCCAGGGCGGAACTCTTTCCAACCCCTCCAAGGGATCAACAGCGAGAAGACCATCCCTCTCTTCTTCCTGACCTTTGCCCGGATCCCATTCCACACCCCCACACCACTCTAATTGCTGGCGTACCAATCCCCAATTCTTTCCGTGTGCTCGCAGGGGCCCACAACCAGGCATCCAACCTTCCCCCCTTAATATATGTCCTTTCCAGTACCACTCCTGGCTTCTCCCCAGCCCCCCCTCCAATCCATAACATGATACAACTGTGCCACCCTATAATAGTCCTGGAAGTTAGGGACGCCCAACCCCCCCCCCTCCCCCTGCCGCACATACATAACCTCCCTTGCTATCCTTGGTGGATTCCGTTTCCAAATATATTGGAACACCTTCCTTTGCAAATCTCTCAAAACTGCCCCGGGAACCTTCACCATCAGTGCCTGAAATAAATATAATTGCCGCGGAAGCACATTCATTTTGACCCCTGCTATCCTCCTTAGCCATGACATCTCAAGTCCCATCCACCCATCTAGGTCCCTTCGGATTCCCCTCAGCACTTTCGGGTAGTTCGCTTTATAGGCTTCCTCAAACTTTACCAGGATCTGCACTCCCAAATACCACCGCTATCCGGCTACCCATCTTACCGGGTAAGCCCTTTTTAAACGCTCCTCACCCTCCTTAGGAAGCGAAACATTAAGCACTTCCGTTTTGTCCATATTCATTCGGAAGCCGAAAACCCTCCCATATCTTTCTATCTCCCCCAGAACCTCTGGCAAAGCCCCCTGTGGGTCCCGAATATACAACAGGATATCATCCGCATAAAGTGAAATCTTATGCTTCACCCCCCCCCCATTTCCAGCCCCAATATCTTCTCATTATCTCATATCCTCTGCGCAAGTGGTTCTACCACCATAGCAAAAAGCAATGGCGACATTGGGCACCCCTGCCTCGTTCCCCTACCCAATTTGAAATCCCTCAAATAACTCCCATTTACTTTCACTCTCGCCCTAGGCCCTGAGTACAACCCCCCCCCCCCCCACCCATTTCTCAAATTTTGGCCCACACCCCATCTTCGTCAACACCTTCATTAAAAATTCCCAGTGCACCCTATCAAACGCCTTTTCAGCATCTATGGACATTAATATAAATTTCTCCTTCCCCTGACTGGCCTCCCACACCACCCCCATCGCCCTCTTAATATTGTTCCCAGCCTGCCTCCCCATAATGAACCCCATTTGGTCCTCCTTAATCAACCCCGGCAGCAGAGGCACCAATCTACCCGCTAACACCTTCGCCAATATCTTAATATCAACATTCAGTAGAGATATAGGCCTTTATGAACTACAACACACCGAATCCTTCCCCTTTTTTGGTAAAATGGTAATCCCAGCTGTAAGCATATCCCTCGTCAGTTCCCCGCCCTCCTCTAACATCCCAGGACTTCCCCAATTTCCTTGAAGAAGAGCTTGTAAAACCCCCCCGCCAACCCATCAATCCCCGGTGCTTTCTCCCCCACCATACCCCTAACTACTCTCCCCAACTCTTCCACCGATATGTCATTCTCCAAAAGTTCCCGAGTCTCTGCCTGCAACCCCGTCAACAATCTCCTCCAGGTACTGCTTTATTAATCCCTCGTCCATCCCCTCGTCCTTCTTATATAGACCCTGATAGAACTGTGCAAAACACTCCCTAATAATGTTTTCCTCACTACACACCTCCCCATTCTCCCGCTTAATTTGGTAAATCATGGAGTCCACCTTACGCTGCTTCAGCTTCCGAGCCAAAAGCCTACCAGCTTTATTACCAAATTAATAAAATAGCTGCTTCACCTGATTCACCTTCTATGCTATGTGCTCTATCTATAACGCTTGTAACTCCCCCCTCAACCTCTCGACCTCCTTCTTCTCCCTTTCCCTCCCTGACATCTAATACCCCTGTTCCGCTGCCCTCAATTGTTGCCTCAATTCCTCCTCCTTCTGTCCCCTTTCTCTTTTTAGCTTCGCCGCCCACATGATAAACCTCCCCCTAATGAAAGCCTTCAGCCCTTCCCACACCATTACCGTCCTCACCCCCCCTTATCATTCAGCTCTAGGTATTCCTTTATCGCCCCCTTAATATCTGCCACCACCTCCTTCTTCTTAAGTAGGCTCTCATTTAACCTCGAAAACGTCACCCCTTCTTGCCGCTTCCCTCTCAGTTCCATCATCACAGCACCATGATCCGTCCAAACTAATGGCTCAATCCCAACCTTCTTCATTATCCCCAACCATTCCACATCCACTAATACCATATCAATCCTGCTCCAACTACCATGAGGTGCAGAGTAAAACATATATTCCCTACTCTCAGGGTTTCTAACCCTCCACGCATCCACTAGATGGAAACGCTTCATCACCTGCTTTAACCCCACCCTATTCTTCCCCCCACTATCGTCCCCTCGCGGATGTCGGTCTAGCCCCGGGTGCAGCACCACGTTAAAATCCCCCCCTACAAGTAACTTCCCCTTTGAACCCTTCTCCAACATCTTCCCCACCTCCTTCCAGAAGATCACCTGATTTCCATTGGGCCCATATATCGAAACAATAGTAATATCCTCATCCCCTAATTTCCCCCAAACCCCCACCACCCTACCCAAGTCCCGAAAACTTCCCAGGACCTGCACACCACTACCTTCTTTTAGAAGAATAGCTACACCCCCTCTCTTACCCCCAATCCCTGTTACAAGAGAAATATTGTTCCTGAAACCTCCTTTGTTTAAGCCTCCCAATATCCCCCCACCTAAGATGAGTTTCCTGTGGTAGTACCACCTCCCAATCATTCCGCTGGTTCTCTCTCTATAGTTGCCTACGCTTATAGGGCGTGTTTAGCCCTTTAACATTCATGGACCCTATCTTCACCATAATAAGAACCCCCCCCCCCGAACTCACCCCCTTCCCTTGAGTTATTCCAGTTCCTTTCATTCCCATCCCCCAAGCCCCCTACCTCCCCCCCACTCACCTCCCTTCCACCTCTCCTTCCCACCCCCCAGCCTCCCCCCACCTCCACCAACACTTCCGTGTGCATCATATACTTATCCCATATACCCCCCGATCTATCCACCTTAAAACACACATTAAAAATACTATCCCCACATTATATCAAACATTCCTTATACTCCCCAGCTCCCCTGCCCACCTCCCTTAAATTCCATTGTCCAAAGACTAATGTCCAAAATACCAACTGAGCACCGTCGCATCTCTTCTTCCACCTCTGCAAATTGTTCCTCGGACCTTCACTTGCCCTCCTCCGTCAACAGGCTCTTATTCTCTTGCGAGAGTCGCTTTAGCCTCTTCCCCTTTTTGGACACTCGCTGCCACTTGGAGACGGGCCGGCCTTTACTACTCGAGTCTTTACCAGCCAGGCCCCGGCTCCCCTCCTGCTGCTTAGGTAGTTGTTCACAATCCAGCTCCTCCAGTGCCAACCACGGCTCATCTGCCATCTTCACCTTCCTCGACACACCACCAACCGTCAGCAGCAGTCCAAATGGAAACATCCACCTGTAGCGCAGACTCTTCTCCCTCAGGAACGCCGTCACTTCATGCAGGCCTCTTCGTCTTTCCAGTGTACCACGAGACAGATCATTGTACACCTCCACTTCGCAGTTCTCCCACACTATCCGCCCGTATTTCTGTGCAGCCGCCAAAACTTTTTCTTTGGTGGGGAAACTGCTCAAGCATGCTATAATGTCTCTGCATTGCTTCTCCCGCCTCGGGCCTAGGCTCCGGTGCACTCTCTCCACACCAATCCCCTCCAGCCTTTCCTCTGCGCTTCCAGCCAATTTCAAAATATGCACACATAGTCCTTTAACCACCTGGCTGCAGTCCTTAAATTTCTCCAATTCTGGAATCCCCCGAATGCGTAAGTTGTTCCGCCGGGCCCGATCCTCCATTTCTTCAATTTTCTCCTGCAGCTCCCTCCTGCACTTTCACCAATTTATTATGTGCTTCCACGATTTCTTGAAGCTCACCGGCCTGGATCTCCACGTGCTCCTCCACATCTTCAATCCGCTGCCCCAAACTATTCACATCCTCCCGCAACGAATTAAGAGTCTCTTTCAGATCCCCTCGCATTGCTAGCAGCTCCTCCCTTCATCTCCCGCTTGAACTCCCGGAGCCATTCTTTTAAATCCATGCCTTCGGGCAGCTGCCCTCCTTCCTCCGCACCACCACTCTCCAGGCCCCCTTTCTCTTCCATCTCGTCCGAGTTTCTCCATGCTCTCTCCTCCTTGCGCACATAAGCTGACTGAAACTCGCCAACTTTTTCCGGACCGACATCTCCTTTTCACTTATCACTCTCCGGTCTGCTATAGTTACCGGGAACAGGCTTATTTTTGCAAATGCAATGGGATTAGTACAGTGCTAGGTTAAACTGCAGCCATTTGCTCTCCGACATCTCCGGAGGTCCAGGAAATTCTAACTTTTTAAAGATTTTTCGATGGCGGCAGTTGGACGACATCCAGAGGACTCCGTGGAAAAAAAGGAGACTGAGCAAGATGGCACCCTTGGGCGAGAAGGGGACCGCACATGTGTGATGCAATTCCCAAAGGCTTTCTCTGAAAGCTGGGGATTTGCTCCGCATGAGGGCTCCATCGGTACCAATGTCACCCATATGTGAGGACTGACTTTCCTGCTTGTTCCCAGAGAACATGTATGTTTTGGCCAGGTTCCTGGGGAGGGTCCCTAAAGCATTGTTAGTGAGGACCACAGATTTTCACTGTGCCCCCCATTGCAAGCATTGTGGCTCATGTGTGTCTTTTGTGGTACCTACTAGGTAACTGTGCCATACTTCGTACACTGTTGGTCACAGGATACTGGGCATGATGGACCTTGGTCAGACATAGTCTTGCATATTTACCGGTCTTCTGTTCCTATGTGCCACCTAGGCAGCCATCTGATCTGCCCTGTGCCCCTGCAGACCCAACTGCATGTTCCACATGCATCCTCCTATGCCCCATTTGCACCATCAACAAAGTGTCCTTTCATACCTGGGCAGTATGCTGTTGCTGCAAATAGTGTACTACTATCACTTTCTTGGGCTCATCTGTCTGTGCAGCTCATTGCAGACATTTAAATAGGCTCTCTCTCCTCAAAGTGCACCCTTACCACTTGCAGTAATGTTCCTAGTAGTAAGGTGACAGTGTTAAGGGAGCCGGACCTTGTTCCCGCCCACTGACCCCTACTCTCCACCATCTCTCTGCCCATAGTGCACTTAATGCTGTGGGTAACGTTAGCGCCCGGTAATGTGCCGTTTACCATGCGCTAACATCACATATGTAACGTTAGCACGTGCTAATGTTACACTTGCTATCTTACCGCAGTTTAGTAAACATACCCCTTAGAGATATAAAGGAGGTGTATGCTTACCAAGGAGCCAGCCACCAGTGATTTCTCCACTGCTGAATTGCTCATGGATGTCTAATTGCACCAGGATAATAGGCACTGTGGCATGAACCTGGAAAGCATTTAAAATGCATCAGTTATTTCACCGTCTGCATTGCAAACCACTTGCATGTTAATGGAGTGGTAGGCCATGCTTCCCATGCTCTTGGGGGCTGCAAGCCTATATGTGTGCACTCTATGGCAGCACTGTGGGGAAGTCTGCTAGCTGTTATTATGGTCTGCTATCACTGCTGTACTGAACTGGGGAAGCTTATGTACTGTGTGCTTCTGGGGAGAAATGCTGCCAGGAACTGTGTCAAACATTGTGACACTGTCAGCTGGCTGATGCCTGCCATAGCAATGAGCACAGCTGTTGGTGGCCAGGAATGCAAGGACAGTCGTTATCTTGATGTGAATAGGGATGGGATGGTCTCTGTCTGTGGAGTCACTGAGGTCTGGCCTCAACTATTGACACTGCTAGAGTATGGCCATTTTGTCAATCAAGAAATGCATAAAGCACTGGTCATCAATAAGCCCTATGTATTGGGCCTTCTTTGTGCACTCCAATGCTCCCTATTCAGCTCCTCCTCTATAACCACTAGAAATCACTGGTTCATGCTCTGCATAGCTGCTATGCTCCTCAAACAATTATAAACAAACCTCCTCTTTTTTATAAGACTGGGTCACCAATACTTTTATAAAGACCAGATCACCAAAATTATTTTTGTTGGGCTTAGTAAAAAAGCCACGATAAAGTAATCATCTTTGTCTTTATTAGGAATCTTGATAGACCGCTTTGGCTGAGGCATTAAGCGGTGTACAAAATACATGGAACTGCAAAAAAGAAAGAAACAGGAAAGGAACGCCAAATTTTTATAGGACAGGAAGAGACTAGGAAAGGAAGAATAAGTCAGAAAATATAAGAAAGGAAAAGAAAATGTAGGGAGGTGCCAACTGCAGGAAGTCAGAGCTGGGGAGTAACATAACCAAAATAGGGGTGCCAAGGTGGTAGGATATAGGAGGGGAATGCGAGGTTAAAATAATGAGTTTTCAAGGCAGTTTTGAACCTTCTGTGTGAGTGCTTGGAGCGGAGGGTATAGGGCAGAGAGTTCCATTGTGCAGGCCTGAGAAAGAAAAATGCGGAGTCTCACATGCGCTCGTTGAGCTAGAGATATCAAAGGGAGAGCCAAATGATGAGAATGGATGGAACGAAGAAGTCGTTTGGATCATGGCTCCTAAGAACCTCCCAAGTCCATTTTAATTTTAAATAAATATCTCTAGTCAGCTCACTTGCACTCTTTTTAGTTAATTAATCTTAATTATACAGTCACTGCATTTATTCCAATAAAGCACTCATAGTTCCAGAAAATCAATGATGCATTCCAACACAGCGCTATGTTTCGGACTGTCAATATCATTTGTTCAGTCCTACATTAGGGAATCACAACTTATCTGTTTCAACGAGTGTTCAAATTCTCAAAAACTGGGCTTAAAAATCTCCAGAACCTGGTATAATCCTTCCGCAGCGGCTGTAAGACCATTCAAAAACCAGTACTCAGTCAAAAACACAACTAAATCAAAAGGCACTGCTCTCTCCAACATGCTGTCATACCTCACAGACCCTTCATTTCAGTGCATGATGTCAGACATCTGGGTAATCCATCTCTTAAGAATAATCCAGTCTCCGTGTTCATGCCATTAGGACTTAATGAATTCAAATTAAAGATCCAACATTGTTCAAGGTAGTTCAACCTCTTCTGTCGATTCCCTCTCTTACAGTCTTCCAGAACTAGATCAGTCATCCTCCATTTCAAGAATAAACATAGCGCTGTGTTGGATTATGAATGATTTTTCTGAAACTATGAGTGCCTTATTGGAATAAATGCAGTGACTGTATAATTAAGATTAATTGACCAGGGGGTCTCATGATGTAATGAGGTGCAGTGACTATCCGATTCTTCAACCGGGACTTATGTTTGGTCAAACGAGTCTTCACTGGTCTACAAGTTCGCCCAACATATAGCTTAGGGCAGTCACACTGTATTATGTAAATTACTACTACTACTACTATTCAGCACTTGTAAAGCACCACGCACGCAGCGCTGCACAGCTAACCTACAAGAGGTAGCCAACATACAAGAGACAGTCCCTGCCCGTCAGAGTCAGGCTCATCGGAGCTTACAATCTAGTTAGAGCAGTACATAAGTTAGAACAGTATAGAGCATTAGTCAGTTCTGCGCATGGTACGGTTTGGTCTGTAGTTTGGCCATAACGATGGCGGGGGTTAGGGTAAGATGAGGAAGGAGTCAGGATCTGAATTACAAAACTAGAATTACAGGTAGTCCAATACTTAAAATGATACAACTTCCCAGTCATCAAATCTGTCCATTCCAAACCTTCTATCATTTGATTACAGTAATTACAGCTAGTACATTTAAAGTGACCAGATCAAGGTAACTCAATTGTATTCAAAAAGATTTTTTTAGTATTTAATTTTTGTTCTATATTGGGGCCTCTTATAAATGTCATCAAGGGAGATTGATAAAAACCTGGTATTAGGGATATAGTATCACAGTGTTTAAGCAAGATCCTCTTCACTTCCATAGCTTTCATTGAATAGGGAAATATATATGTCATGCGTTGTTTGTCCATCCTCCTCTGATAAGAGAGAAATAGCAAATGTTGTGTATAAAGGGTTCTCTTAAATGCTTTATTTATCAACCATACTGGATAACCCTTTCTTCAAAATCACTCCCGCAATTCTCGAACCCTCGCTTAAACTCCTACAGGGCTGCAGATCCTCCTCAACTGGGGGAATTGCCCAATAGGGAGATTATTTTTCAAATGAAATGAATGGCAACTTTCATACCGTAATATGAGTTTTCCGCCCAATCTCCTTCCGGTACCCCATGGTTTCCAATCAATCTATTCCCTTATTAACAGTAATATAGAAAAAATTGATAGAATTCTGATCTTAATCATCTTGAATTTTAAAAGCCGCAGCCATTCTACAAATAAATCCAATTGCTGCTCAGTCCCGTGCCATAAGAAAACAATATCATCCAAAAAACTGCTCCAAAGTTTAATATAGGGGAACCATTCTGAGAGATACACTGACTCGTCTTCAAAGTCAGCCATATATATGGTAGCTATGGAAGGGGCCAAGAACTGACCCTTATATTGAAAATAGTTTTTCTTCAAAACCAGAGCCAAAAGTTCCATAACAAATTCTTTAGCAATTCGAGTCAGTTTAAAGCTTTCCAAGGACAACTTTTGTATGATATCCAGAACTTCATCCTGATCTATGTTGGTATATAAGGATCCCACATCTAGCGTTACAAACCACATGTTGTCCTGAGGTTCTATAAAATGATCCAATTTATTTAGCTTAAGAATGGTGTGTCTACCTACAGCCATTTGGAGTAGGATGACTGCTGGACCTTTTTGAAGAACTTTGAAGGAATAACTGTTTGTTGAAGAACTGCCACTATTTTCTTCTTATCCCTGATACAGATAAGTTCAAAACATAATATTGTGTTGGATGGATGTTTTTTTTGGTTAGTCAATAGTGGCCTTTTGGGATACCGGGAACAGTATATTATGTCCTATTTGGTACCTTTATGAATAATTTATGCAATTAAGTTTAAAAATATTGATAATGACAAATAAAGAAGAAAATAAAACCAATAGAAAATTAATTAAAATTATAAATAATTGACTCGGTAAGTACTTGGACAATATATATTAAGTAACTGTGGGTTGACCTGGATTAAGGTTGCAGTTACTCTGTTGAGGACCGATGATGACGATCTTTGATTATGTCTGGCTTTGAAGCCTGAAACTTTGTTCTGGCTCTCTTGCTAGAAGCAATTTTTGCTTAATTTATTTGAGGTCCTCTTTAACAAAAATGTATTGTTCAGGAGTTGTTTTGATTATTTGGGTACTTAATATAGAAATGGCAGCTTTGGGCTAATTGGATTCAATAGTTTGTCCAAAAATTTAGAAATGAGTTCCAAAACTGAACCCCCAACTAGCCACTATAGGTGTTCCTGGAAGATTGGTAAGAGACTTATGTATCTTAGGCAGAGAATGAGGAATTACTGGATAAGATTAAATTAGAAAATCTTTTTCCTTCTTAGTAATATAATCCAAGTGCCAAGCTGTCTCTATAATCTTCTTAATTTGATTCTGTAGCTCAACTGTAGGGTCCATTCCCAAAGGTTGGTAATATGTCAAATCTTCTAATTGTTTCACATTTTCTTGCTGATACAGTATTTCTCCATTGATTGGATGACTATCGCACCACCTTTATCAGCTCTTTTCACTATCAAACAATCATCAGTAGCCAACTCCTTCAAAGCTTGATTCTGTAGCTTTGAAAAATTATAGAACTTTTTCTCTCTTTGCTCTTCCACAAGTTCAAGTCCCTCATGTAGGCCTGAACAAATAACATTGACAATTCCAAACAGTGCTGTTTCCCCGATGCAGCACTGAACAAATGATATTGACAGTCCAAAACATAGCGCTGTGTTGGATTATGAATGATTTTTCTGAAACTATGAGTGCCTTATTGGAATAAATGCAGTGACTGTATAATTAAGATTAATTGACCAGGGGGTCTCATGATGTAATGAGCTGGGTAACTGTTTCTGCCTGGCTCTGGGACTTCCCACCTAACTACCTTTTTATTTCTTTTGCTATTTACCCAATTTATTATTATTATTATTTATTTATTTTATGTGTGTGCTTTTCTATACCGCCCCTTCCAGAGATCAGGGGCGGTTTACAAAGACCTTTTAAACAATATAACAAACAGTGAAATATTGCATTACATAGAACATTACGGGCACATAGAAACTATGTTACAGAGAAACAATATTTTTTAAACTATTTACATGGTTGAGTAAAAGTACTGCTTATTTACAATAATTATTTGCAAACATATTATAGTAAGAACTAGGTGCGCAGTGTTGGGAGGGGGACTATTTAGAATAGTCATTTGAGGAATGATTGGGATTCAGTAAGTACAATGTATCACAGATGTCTGTAGGCAAATGCTAACGGGAGTGGGTCTTGAGTTATGTAGGGTAGACTTGTGTTTGGTTAGTTGTGCATTCTTATGTAGTATATCTGATTGTGGGTTGTAGGTTGCAGTAGTGTTGACTAAACAGGTACGTTTTAAGTTCCTTCCGGAAAGAGGTAAGGTCCTTAATCTCTCTTAGGTTTAGTGGTAGTTTGTTCCATTGACTGGGTGCATAATATGAAAAGGCAGTGTTGGTGGTTATTTGCTTCAATTTTCTCACGTCATTGGGAATTAATAGCATGTTGAGATTTGTTCTTCTTCTAAGTCTGTTTTCTGCTGGGGTCTGAAGTAAAGTTGCCAGATGTGATGGGGCTAAGTCATTAATGAGTTTAAAGATGGTGACGAGGGTTTTATATTGAATCCTACTAGTGATTGGAAGCCAGTGGAGAGTGTATAAGATGGGGGAGATATGGTCGTATAGTTTGGCTTTAGAAATGATCCGGGCAGTGACATTCTGGGCTCTTTGAAGGATGTGTAGATTCTTTTTAGAGGTACCTTGGAGTATGCCATTACAGAAGTCTAAATGTGGCATAATAAGAGCCTGGATGACTGTTCTGAAATTGTTAATGTCAATGAGGGGTCTGAGTTGTTGGATAGTTCTGAGCTTAAAAAATATAGTTTTGGCGGTCTGTTTTATGTGGTGTGTCATGCTCAGTGTTTTGTCCAGAGTAACTCCAAGATATTTAATTTTGGATTTGACTGGGAGAGTGATGTTCATCAGATTGATGACAGATGGAGGGGTGAAATTGGTGTTTCTGGTCACGAAGAGTGCTTCAGTTTTTTTGAAGTTGATATCCATATGGATTGAGCGGAGCCACTGTTCAGCTTCAGAGAGGCACGTGGCGATTCTGTTGAAATCAAGGTTAGCGATGTCATAAGGGGCGAACAACATGATGTCGTCTGCATAGATAAAATAGCTTAGATTATGGCGTTGAAAGATTGTGCAAATAGGTTGTATATAAAGGTTAAAAAGTAAGGCAGATAGCGAGGATCCTTGTGGGATACCTCGTTCTTGAGGGAATGATCTATCTGAACATATTGGAAATGATTAGATATGTAAGACTCAAACCAGCTAAGAGTGATATCTTTTAAACCTAGTTGTGATAGTCTGGATAAGAGGGTATTGTGATTCACGCTGTCAAAGGCTGAGGAAATATCAAGGAATATAAGTAAGGCGGCCTGTTTCATATTATCCATACCTCGGATTAGTGAGTCAAAAAGGGCTATGAGTAAGGTTTCTACTCCGTGATATGGGCGGAAACCGTACTGGTGCTCATCTAATGGGAAGTTGGTATCAATATGATTTTGTAGTTGTATCTGGACTACCTTTTCAATGATTTTGGCTAGAAAAGGTACGCTGGCAATGGGGCGGTATGAGGAGGGGTCATTACTGTTAAGGGTTTTATTTTTTAGTAGAGGGCGAATTGCTGAATACTTGAGGTCATCCGGCACGAAGCCTTGAAGTAGAGATTGGTTTACAACTTTCAATATGTATGGCGCGAGTTCAGATTTTGCTGCTTTAACCCATGACACTGGGCAGGGATCAAGTAATGAAGTGGTAGTATTGAGGTTTGATATAGTCTCCAGAAGTTGTTTGTTGGAGATAGTGTGAAACGAGCTCCATTCAGTGATGGCATTTGATGTGGTAGGGGCCAGGATAATGCCTGGACGGGTACTTAGTTTAAGCTTGTTGGCAAAGTGGTTTGCCAGGAGTTGGGGGTCCATTAGTGTTTTATTTGGGGTGTGTTCGGGAACTTTAGTTAAAGATTTAATAATCTCGAAGAGTTCCCTGGGTTGGTTGATGGCTTTTGATAATGTTTTAATGTGGTATAGTCTTTTTGTGTTGTTAATGGCTTCCTTATAGGTTTTTAGGTTTGGGAAGTATTGTACCCTGAGTTCAGGGTTTTTTTTCTTACGCCATTTAGTTTCTAATTTCCGGAGGTTTTTCTTTAGTGCCGCAAGCTCGGATACCATTTCTCAGATGAGTTTCTTCTAGGTTTTCTTTTATTTGGAGGTAGATATTTAGCTTCTGCCTCTACAACAGAGTTCCAGATTGATACAAGTTCATTGAGATTGTTTGAGGTATTGTCTAATTTAGTAGAGATTGATTCCAGAAATCTTTCCTTGTTAAACTGGCGGAATCTTTGTTCTATGTGTTTGGCATTGCTGTGAGGTGGAGTTAGGGAGTTGTGAAGGGAGAGAAAAATGTATCATGAAATGATCAGACCATGGTACTTGAGTTGTGGTGGATGGAGTAAAATGAGGTGAGAGTTGAAGTGTGATGGTAGGAATATTACATCAAGGGTGTTACCTTTGCGGTGAGTAGGGTGAGTAATTATTTGCCTGAATCCCATTTCATCCATTGCTTCAAGGAAGGATAGTTCATGGCTATTTGATTAAGGTCTCCTAAGATAACAGAAGGTTTTCTCAGTGAGGAGTTACAAGCAACCTCAAGGATTAAGTCTAAGCTTTGTATGTCAGGTGGGGGGGGGGGGGTCTATAGATAAGGCAGATGGCCATGGAGTGACTTTCTATTCTGAGTATATCTATACCCTCATGCTTATCTAGTAAGGTAGGTGAAAGATTAAGATTAGCTTTCGCTATTACGAGGACTCCACCGCCTCTTTTTTTGTCTCTATTACTGCTGAGTATGGTATAGCCATGTACTCTCAGTTGGTTAAGGAGAACTGAATCAAACTCATTTAGCCAGGTTTCCGTTATACAAAGCAAATGAGGTTTTTCATCTGAAATGAGGTCAATCATAATGCAATGTGTGCCTTCGAGTCAGTCCTGACTCCTGGCGACCCAGAAGCTCCTGGGTTTTCTTGGCAGTGTCACCGGAAGTAGATTGCCAGGCCTTTCTTCCGAGGCAGTGGAGGGTTAAATGACTTGCCCAAGGCCACAAGGAGTGCTAGTGGGAATTGAACCCTGGTTGCTTGGTTACCAAGCCAGTGTTCTAACCACTATGCTACTCCTCCACTCCGAGGTCAATCATAATTAGAATTTTATTCCTGATTGACCTGGCATTGATAAGGATGCAATTTAGTTGTGTTGAATGGGTAGTGTTTTGCTTGGGGTTATTCATTGGTGTTGAGTTCAATTGGATTAACCTTTGAACATGGATATGTTGGTGATTGCGTGGTCTGCCCATGGAGGGATTTCTGCTATCATATTTTTGTGTGTTATGTCTGGGCCTGTATGGAATGATGTGAATGTGGGCTGACTTTAAAATGTTTGTAGTTGGGGTTAGAGAGTGAATGGGAAGAGTGTGAGAAAGTAGAAACCCTAGCGTGAGCATTAGGATGTTTAAACTGAGTGCTAGAAATCTTCCTAGATCCATTGTTAGTTAAACAGGCATAAATTTAAGGCTAGGGAGATAGTGTAATGTGGAGTAACAATTGAATATTATATTAAGATATTGTAACACCAAAAATGTGCCCTGTAACTTTAAGACACAAAAAGCTGAAGAGTACGGCACAGACACTGACAGAAAGGGAGAGAAAAAGCTTCCTAGTTGCTATAGGCAACCAGAGCAGGCTGAGGCACGAGACCTGAAGGCACGCCCAGCCAACAGACACTGCCCAAACACTGAGGGAAACACTCTGCACATGTGCAGGAAAACGCCCATAACTCTGCATAAGAAAGCAGGCAGGCAAGCAGAGTTAGTTCGAGTTCAGGAACAGGCCAGAGCTTGGGAGCAGGCCAGAGAGGAGAATCCTTATTATGCTCGAGTCCAGGAGAGAGAGAATCCAGGAAGAGAGGCTGAATGTGATTCCTGTATGATTACTGATGAAGGTTTTGATGACACAGAAGCTGCAAGCGTTTGTGAAACCTGGCAGGTCAGAGAGAACCTAAAACCCTTCAACAAAAGGTCAGAGTATTGTCAGCCTAACCCTGTGTATTCTGAGGCCTGGAATAAGAAGCCAAGAAGGGCTGGGAGACATAACAGGCAGTCATTCTCCAACCGTGAGTTTAACCATAGAAAACCCTTTGCTAATGAAAGCCAGAAGCTTTTAAGGTATTCACATCCTTATAATAGAGATAGTGAACTGCTTCAGGATATTTGTATGAGAGCAGAGCCTGAATGTTTGTATGAGAAGCCTGGCAGCAAACTGACAAGAGCAAGGTGTAACAGAAAAGCTGAAAAGCATTTTTATCAAGGCTCAGATAATTATCTCCCTAACCAAGAAGAGAGTTTGGAAGAGAGACCAGTCACTGACTGGAGGAGGTTACAAACTCTCTGCCAGAGGGAAGACGAGGCACTTGAGGAGCCCATGTGTACTGACCAGAATGAATGTTTATCTTATGAGGAAAAGATGGACTGTTCTCTAGTGATGACTGAAGAGACCTCTCTGCGCTGAGAGCTAATAAGCCTGCTAGAGAGACAGGTCTGCACAGTGGAAACTGCCCAGGTGTTTACCTTGATGATATATTTTGTTTTGTCATTTGATTTGTGAAGCAAGAAGCTACTTTTCTTTATCCATTTGTTTACACCAGAAGTATGGTTATCTTTTGAGTTTGGAAGTGTATTATTTTTGAAAGTCCAGCAAAACCCCGGGAGGGGAATAAATCCTTGTTTAAACCTGACCCTCGACTTGCAACTACACTTTCTTTTTATAGAAAGGTCAGGGCCAGTAGTGCACTAAGCTAAATAACAATAGTTTAGCCTCTGCTGGTGACATATAAAATGGCGTAGCACGTTGGATTTTTGAAAGAAAAAAAAAAAGCAATACTACTGCCCAAAGTTTTTTTCAAAAGAGAAACAGATTGGAAGAAGAAAAAAAAAAAAAAAAAACTCACAGCAGCAAAGGAAATCCTGAGAGGAAGAAAATCCTGATACTAAGAGGACATCCACAAGCTGACCGGACGGAGGTGCAGAGAACCTTTCTCAAAATAAGATCCTTCACCGTGCTAAGGTACAAGTAGCTGGGCACGGGTGGTAAGGATTGTGGAGAAAGGGGGAGAGAGATATCTGGATAAAAGCAGATAGGGAGAAAGAGCTATATTGTGTGCCGCACTTGGTGGGCCTCTGTTTTTTCTCGCCTATACAGGTATACCGCAAGCGCCAAGATGGATTCCAAAGAAATGATGAAATGGATGGAAGAGCAGTGGAAGGCACAAAGTGAGCTGGCACGACAGGCCCAGGACAGGACTATGGCAGCACTGGCTGCGCAACAAAAGCCCCTGTTGGACTTGGTGACCACGCTACTACAGCGGACATCCACTACTACAGCTGCGGAGGAAAATGTACCAGTACCAGCGGCGGTAGGAGTACAATACTATGGTGCATTGGCACTAGGACCTTTACAAAAAAGTGATAACTTTGATGATTATTCGGACGCATTCGAGCGAATCGCTCAGGCGGCTAAGTGGCCCCTAGACCAATGGGCAGTCCGATTCGCCATGTCGTTAACTGGAGAGGCATTGGCGGCCTATAAGGCGATGCCCGCTGGCCTAGTGACCAGTTATCCAGATGTAAAATTGGCAGTTCAAGATAGGCTAGGTTTAACACCTACACATTATCGCCGACTTTTTAGGGAGGCAAGGCTCTTGCCCCAGGAGACACCTAAAGCTTTAATGCAGAGGTTGAAAGGTTTAGCAGCAAAGTGGTTGGCTCCAGAAAGGGCCACGATAGAAACCTTAATGGATGCGGTGCTGCTAGAGCAGTATTTTGAAGCTGTACCCGCCGAAGTAAAAGCTTTCCTGCTGTTACAAAAATGTCAATCCACTAGAGAAGCAGCGGAAATGACCGAATGCTATTTTGAAGCTGCATTGGCCGGAGCTTCTAGTAATAGTATGATGCGGGTAACAGGCATGGGAAGGATGCCTGGTATAAGGAAAGCTTATGCTTCTACGGTCCCAAAAGAAAATGTAAAAAGCTATAATAATCTGATAAGATGTTTCCACTGTGGAAAAAATGGTCATGTATATAGGGACTGTAAAGAACACATAGCCCTTGTATCAGGGAGAGAAATACACGGTGGGGAGGAGTTTATTATAGATGTCCAGGTAGAGGGTATAGATGCGGTGGCACTCCTAGATTCTGGGGCAGACCAGAGTATGGTCTCCCAGGAAATGTGGAAGGCCATTCAGGCCCACAATCCTACCCAGTGGGATAGTACGGATGGTCGTGTGAAAGTGCGATGTGTGCATGGTGCTTCCTCTTTTTATCCGATATATGACATGAGTGTGAATGGGTTGAATACCAGAGGAAAGGTACACATGGCAGTTGTCCCCCGACTTCCCTTTAAGGTGGTCCTAGGCCGTGACTGGCCCCCGTTTAAAGAGGAATTGGGGAAAGGCCTTGAGGGGAAAGTAGGCCCCGAAGAACCACTAAGGGGAGAGGTATCGTCCGAAGCCCACATAACTGAAGCCATTGCACAAAAGATCCCAAGTGCTTTATTTGGGAAACCCCGGGTGGAAGGGAAACCCCCAATTAAAAAAGGGTTTGTGTTGCACTTCACGAAAACATCCCAGCAGGTAAAGAGTCCCCAAAGAGCTACTGAAGCCTCAGCGGGCTATGACCTCTTCAGCAATGAGGATACAGTAGTCCCCAAGAGAGGGAAAGCCCTCGTGGATACCGGGTTGAGCATTCAAATCCCCGAAGGATGTTATGGCCGCATAGCACCGCGGTCTGGCCTAGCGGTCAATCATTCAATTGACATTGGGGCCGGGGTAATAGACCCGGATTATCGGGGGGTGGTCAAGGCCCTACTGTTTAACTTGGGGGAAGAAGATTTCATAATAAAAAGGGGTGAAAGAATAGCCCAGTTGATATGTGAACGGGTGGGCTTCCCGGTATTGTTAGAGACATCCTCATTAACCTCTACAGGCCGTGGGTCTGGGGGGTTTGGCTCCACAGGCAGAAAAGATGTTAAGGGCTTAGCAGCCATCGCTGAGGAAAGGAAAGAGGAGGACTTAGGCCCTCAGCTCTCAGATTGGAGGGAACAACCCGAAATACGTACAGGTACTGACCTGTCTGAACATCAGCAGGTAGAGTTAGCCCGGCTATTAAGGAAATTCTCCGATGTTTTGACAGCGGTGCCCGGTGAAACACGCCTGGTAGCCCATGAGGTCATTACAGTTCCGGGGAAAGTTATTAGACAACGCCCCTATAGGTTGCCAGAGGCGAAGCAAAACGAGGTCATTGCCCAAGTCAAGGAAATGGTGGAAATGGGGGTGATCGAGGAATCTCATAGTCCTTGGTCTAGCCCAATAGTTCTCGTCCCAAAACCGGATGGCTCCCTTCGTTTTTGTATTGATTTTAGGCAGGTAAATGCGATCTCACAGTTTGACGCATACCCCATGCCAAGAATCGACGATCTGTTAGATCGGTTAGGGCAGGCCCGGTTTCTAACAACCCTCGATTTAACCAAGGGTTATTGGCAAATCCCCTTGACGAGGGATTCGAAGCCAAAACCAGCTTTTTCCACCCCTTTAGGCCTATACCAGTTTAGGCGTATGCCATTTGGGCTACAGGGCGCAGCGGCAACGTGCCAGCGTCTTATTGACCAGGTCCTAAGGCCACATCAAGATTACGCGTTGGCCTATATGGATGACGTTATTATCCATAGCGGCACCTGGCTAGAACACCTATCACGGGTAGAGGCGGTATTAAACGCCATTCGAAAAGCGGGTCTCACTTTGAACCCCAAAAAAATGTCTTTTTGCGGCTAAGGAAGCCAAATACCTGGGTCATTTAGTTGGGAATGGGATGGTAAAGCCTCTAGCGGACAAAATAGAGAGTGTCCGGAACTTCCCACGACCGGTAGAAAAGAAGCATGTCCGCAGCTTCTTGGGCCTAATCGGCTACTACCGGCGGTTTATCCCCAGGTTTGCGGAGGAGAGCAGCCTTTTTACAGACATGATTAGGAAAAATGCCCCAAATAAAGTGCATTGGACTCCCGAGGCCGAGGAGACTTTTATCGCTCTTAAAGAGAAGTTGTGTAAAGCTCCTGTATTAAAGGGAGTTGACTTCCGGCTTCCATTCATTATCCAGACAGACGCTTCTGAGACTGGACTGGGGGCAGTTATGTCCCAGAAATTTGATGGTGTAGAACACCCGATTACCTACTTAAGTAGGAAACTGTCCAATGCGGAGCGGAAGTATTCTACTGTAGAAAGGGAATGCTTAGCCATCAAATGGGCGGTAGAAGCATTGCGATATTATGTGACAGGGCGAAAATTTATATTAATAACAGATCATGCACCGTTAAAATGGCTAAGCCAAATGCGCAACAATAATGCACGACTGACGCGCTGGCATTTAGCTTTGCAAGCCTTTAGTTTTGAGGTACAGCACCGTGCAGGGAAGCTGCATGGTAATGCGGATGCGTTGAGCAGAATTACGCGCTGTCCGACGGGGACGTCAGCAGCTCGTAATGTCTTAAGAAGGGGGATGTGTAACACCGAAAATGTGCCCTGTAACTTTAAGACACAAAAAGCTGAAGAGTACGGCACAGACACTGACAGAAAGGGAGAGAAAAAGCTTCCTAGTTGCTATAGGCAACCAGAGCAGGCTGAGGCACGAGACCTGAAGGCACGCCCAGCCAACAGACACTGCCCAAACACTGAGGGAAACACTCTGCACATGTGCAGGAAAACGCCCATAACTCTGCATAAGAAAGCAGGCAGGCAAGCAGAGTTAGTTCGAGTTCAGGAACAGGCCAGAGCTTGGGAGCAGGCCAGAGAGGAGAATCCTTATTATGCTCGAGTCCAGGAGAGAGAGAATCCAGGAAGAGAGGCTGAATGTGATTCCTGTATGATTACTGACGAAGGTTTTGATGACACAGAAGCTGCAAGCGTTTGTGAAACCTGGCAGGTCAGAGAGAACCTAAAACCCTTCAACAAAAGGTCAGAGTATTGTCAGCCTAACCCTGTGTATTCTGAGGCCTGGAATAAGAAGCCAAGAAGGGCTGGGAGACATAACAGGCAGTCATTCTCCAACCGTGAGTTTAACCATAGAAAACCCTTTGCTAATGAAAGCCAGAAGCTTTTAAGGTATTCACATCCTTATAATAGAGATAGTGAACTGCTTCAGGATATTTGTATGAGAGCAGAGCCTGAATGTTTGTATGAGAAGCCTGGCAGCAAACTGACAAGAGCAAGGTGTAACAGAAAAGCTGAAAAGCATTTTTATCAAGGCTCAGATAATTATCTCCCTAACCAAGAAGAGAGTTTGGAAGAGAGACCAGTCACTGACTGGAGGAGGTTACAAACTCTCTGCCAGAGGGAAGACGAGGCACTTGAGGAGCCCATGTGTACTGACCAGAATGAATGTTTATCTTATGAGGAAAAGATGGACTGTTCTCTAGTGATGACTGAAGAGACCTCTCTGCGCTGAGAGCTAATAAGCCTGCTAGAGAGACAGGTCTGCACAGTGGAAACTGCCCAGGTGTTTACCTTGATGATATATTTTGTTTTGTCATTTGATTTGTGAAGCAAGAAGCTACTTTTCTTTATCCATTTGTTTACACCAGAAGTATGGTTATCTTTTGAGTTTGGAAGTGTATTATTTTTGAAAGTCCAGCAAAACCCCGGGAGGGGAATAAATCCTTGTTTAAACCTGACCCTCGACTTGCAACTACACTTTCTTTTTATAGAAAGGTCAGGGCCAGTAGTGCACTAAGCTAAATAACAATAGTTTAGCCTCTGCTGGTGACAATATATAATATATAGCAGTAGTACAAGAACTATGAAATATCTGTATTATCAGGCAGGGTCAGCAAAAATGTTGGATAATGTTACTAATTGATAACAAGGAAAATATTATATTTATCAGCAAGCAAGCAACAATATCTGTATTTAATAGCAATATAGGGAACCGAAAGGCATGAGATGCAAATATGTGTTCAGGTTACCTCTTATCGGTCAATTAGTCCTTGTTGCAGCTTGTCAAGCAGCTGCAGTGTCAGAAGGAGTGGGTTTAAAATGAACAGGGCTCAAGTAAGGTGATGAAGGTGGATCCTCGAGATTCTGGGTAGATAACTGTGAGGGCCGCTGCCTAAGGGCCCTCTGGCAAGGCCCTCAGGCGCGGGCCCACAAGGCGCGGGTGCGCCGTTGACGCTGGCTTTTTAAGTAAGAGAGGGCAACACGTGGCTGGGATGCCGCTGCTGGAGGTAGAGGAAGCAGCTTTTCTCCCTCCTGGGAGATCGATGCGCTGGAAGAGGCTTTGGTCCGGGTCGATGCTCCTTTTAAGGTTGGAGAGGTGAGGGCAGCCCTGATTTGAGCTCACGTGGCTGGGACGCCGCTGCTGGAGGTGGAGGAAGCAGCTTTTCTCCCTCCTGGGAGATCGATGTGCTGGAAGAGGCTTTGGTCTGGGTCAATGCTCCTTTTAAGGTTGGAGAGGTGAGGGCAGCCCCGATTTGAGCTCACGTGGCTGGGACGCCACTGCTGGAGGTGGAGGAAGCAGCTTTTCTCCCTCCTGGGAGATCGATGCGCTGGAAGAGGCTTTGGTCTGGGTCGATGCTCCTTTTAAGGCTGGAGAGGTGAGGGCAGCCTCGATTTGAGCTCATGTGGCTGGGACGGCGCTGCTGGAGGTGGAGGAAGCAGCTTTTCTCCCTCCTGGGAGATCGATGCGCTGGAAGAGGCTTTTATCCGGGTTGATGCTCCTTTTAAGGTTGGAGAGGTGAGGGTAGCCCCGATTTGAGCTCACGTGGCTGGGACGCCGCTGCTGGAGGTGGAGGAAGCAGCTTTCTCCCTCCTGGGAGATTGATGCGCTGTTTATTTAATATCGTACTAGCTTGATTCATGGAGTTTCTTCATCTAATTGAGCAGGAGCAAGCAGATAAACCCACTAATCCCCAATGGCCACCGAATCGCTGCATAAAGAAAAGAGTTGTGCAGCTGAGGCTAAAATGGCTGACTCATCCACAGAAAGCCCGCGTACAGATCCTCTCTCAAGCATTGTGGAGGTGGTTACCACCGCAGTTGTGGTGGCTTTGGAAGAGGGATTCCAGGCCCTCTCCAAACAATTGACACAGGTGGGGCAGGCTGTTACCGACTTTGGAACCACATTGACCAAGTTGAACGCAGACTCTTGGACTCGGAGGACACCCAGCAATCTCAAGTACAACCTCTGCAAAAATTAGAAGAACTAGTAAAGCAGCAAGGAGAAAAACTAAAGGATTTGGAGAATTAGGGACAGCCAAAAACACTTTGATTTGTGGGCAAAGATGAATCAGTGGCTAAGTCTGAACTGCGGGGTTATTTGGAAGCATAGCTGCCCCTGAATCTTACCTTGAATGCCGCAGTGGGGTCTGTTGTTATCAAAAAAGCCCACAGGCTGGGTCCCCGCCAGGAAGGTGCTGACTGGCCACGAGTAGTAATTGCCTGATTTCTCAATTTTGCAAAAAATTAATTAACCAAAAAGAGAGCCAGTGACCTGACTATAGATAGTTATTTAAAATTAAAAAACGTTTATGTTTATTCAAAAACTTTATATACCGCCCGTCACAGGGTATCAGAGCGGTTTACAATCATAAAAGGCTACAGAAAGGAAAGAGAACGCCAATTTAAAAGTTTCCAAGAGGGGAAAAGGAAAGAGAATAGAAAAGTAAAAAAAAACCAAAAAAACTGACAAGACAACCAATAAAGAAGTTAATTACAATACTTGTTAAGGGGGAAAGTAGTAGGAGGTGAGGGAGGGGGCGGAAGGTTGAATGTTGCAGCCAGTAAGTTGAATGCTGACATTGGACTCAATATTGGTGTGTGTCATGGATAAGTGCCTAGGTCATCAGCAGTACTATCAATATGGGGCTGATGAATTGCCAAACCATGTATGTGTGGATACAGCATGTGTCTGATAGGGTAGGCAATGTCTCAAATGCCCATGAGTGGTGCTGTACAGTAGTCACAGGTGAGATGTCTACAGTTTCACACACTGTCACAAATATACTGGTGATTTATTTATTTAGCTGTATTTATATCCCGCTTTTCACCGGGTCAAAGCGGTCATTTGGGAGATACATTTAACACGAGGGGATGAGACACACATACGCTAATACTTACAGGGAACATGGGCAATGGAGGGTTAAGTGGCTTGCCCAAGACCACAAGGAGTACCTATAGGACTAGAAATCCCAGTCCCTCCGGCCTGAGATTGCTGTCCCCAGGTGGGACTTGAACCCCCAGCCCTCCGGCCTGAAGTACCTTGTCCTAACCACTAGGCCACTCCTCCCACAGCATGGTGTACCAGCTGAATGGAAAATGCATGATTGCACATAGTAGCTATATTGGGAGTGCTGACTGGTGGCATGGCTGTTAGGCCACACAGAGTATGCCATGTTTGTATGGACTGGAGCTATGAGACCTGCCTGCACAAATCCTCTATGTGTGTGGGGATGGCAAATAAGCTGTGCCATGGTTAACATAATATAACAATGTTGTGTGTGGGACTCCTAATGCAGAATGTGCAACTTCATAATTATCAACCTGACACAGTTATAGGAAGGTAAAGGGCACGGTGTTCCCATATGTGTCAAGTAATGATGGGTGAGGATTGCATGAGACGAACATGCAAGGAGTAGCATGTTCATATATGTGAGAGATATATGTCCTGTAGTCAAAAAGATGTGAAGTCATAGTGATGTGTCAATAGCCACATCTGGTGTTATTCTCTGGCAGATGTGTAGGTCCAACTGACACCTTGAACACCCAGACATCCATACATGATACACAATGTTGTATTAATGAACCTGCATGTGTCCTGCAGATATGGAATACCAAACACCTAACCGCTCTGTGTGCACATGTATGCCCAGTGCAGCTGTCTCCCTGATGTCCCATAGCATAGCGTACTCTGCATGTCTGCATGTGCATGATGTTTGCTGTCTGTGCCACATCTCCCCACAGCTTTTGCATTTTTGGAACACAGGCATCCCCCTATCTCCCCAGAAAAACATAACAATGAGAAATTTCAGCTGATTCAATGGAGACTGTAGATCTCCATTGAATCAGCTGAAATTGGAGTGGAGGAGTGGCCTAGTGGTTGGGGCAAGGTACTTCAGGCTGGAAGGTCGGGGGTTCAAATCCCACTAGAGGACAGCAACCTTGGGCCGGAAGGACTGGGGTTTCTAGTCACAGGTGCTCCTTGTGGTCTTGGGCAAGCCACTTAACCCTCCATAGCCCATGTTACCTGTAAAATAGTTATCTCCAAGTTATAATACCCTGTTCAATGTAATTTCAGTTTGTTCAATGTAAACCGCACAGATGCAGAATAGTGTGGTATATAAGAGAATTAAAATAAATAAATCAGACACCACATGGCACAAAACCAACATGGATAGCCCAGAGAACACCAAGAAGCGTGCCCTAGCCAACAGAATGTGCTGTGCCTGGACAAAACACAGGCCCCCTTCTGTACCCTGCCACCACAGGCATGGCTGTCCCACATCAATGTATGCAGATCCTGCCTCAGGTGAGTGTGGTGACCAATGGCAGAGGCAGTATCCCCAAAAGCTGCTGTCTTTGTGCCTGTTGTAAATACCTCCACTGCTGCTGGCCACCCTATCTCACATACAGGAGTACGCTGTAGCAGGAGTAGGATGGTGTAAAACATGTTCTGTCACAGTGAGGGGTGCAACTTGAAAGTCTGTTCACTTTGTGTATGCCATAAAGGCTGGAGTCACATCAGAAACACCTCAGAATGTCATACACATGAGGCAATAATATAGTGTCTATCAGTGAGGCATGATGGCAACCCACAGGTTCCACATTGATGCACACAAATAGTGTAATGGTAACATCATGATGAATGGGAACAGTCATGTAGTCCCACAATACAGGTGATAGATGTTCTACATGAACCATGGTTGCCTGTGTCCCAGGAGAGTCATCTGACCATCACACCACATATGGACACGGTTGCTGTATGAGAGGTGTCACAGCAGGGGTCCCCAGGATATCTAACACACACAGCAGAGTCCAGCATCTCTGTTGGACTGCAGCTGGTGTAGACATATGACAACAGTGGCAAAATGATTTGGGTGCCCCATGAGGCATGGCCACTACCCATGTAGTAGCACTCAATCACCTCATGGGGCAACCAGTCTGTAGCCGCTAATGGCCCTGATACTACCCCCACAGCAATCACTAAGGGAAAGGAGTCATGTACTAGAACACCATGGGTAATATGAACAACACAGTTAACCATTTATTTATTTTATTTGAGTGTTTTCTATTCTGCTATATCAGGTAATCATAGCAGTTTACAATTGAACAATAAGTACATTTCACTTATTGTGAGGGGCCCACATTGCTGACAATATGACTCTTCCCAGTATGCCTGTGCCCCACATAGCATAAAGGTCAGTTTTGAGAGACACATTATGTGTATGGACGTGTTGCTTGCTAAGGCTGATGCAGGTGTTGCTGTTTATTTATTTATTTATTTAAACAGATTTCTATACCGCCTTATCCTTCAATCAAGGCGGTCTACACAGCAAACGATCACAAAGTCTTGTGTTTAGTGTGCACATGCAGTGAGCAGTGAGTGCGTGTGAGTGTAGGTGATTGTTGATTTATGGTGAGCTAATTATAACGTGCGCTATCTACAATACTATGTACATTGGGCTTTGCTTTAGTACTGTGATCTTGTCTTGATGGCATGTTGGTGAGTCGGGGTATTGTCTGTTGCACAGCTTATGTGACGTTCCCATAGTGTTCAATGAAGAGTGTCACCTTTAGTAGTTTAATCCTAAAGTCCTTAATGTCTGATGTTGCTCTTAGTTCATCGGGGAGTGTGTTCCAGATTGTTGGAGCCACTTTTGAAAGGGCTCGTTTTTCGGTTCCTTGCGTACTTTGTTGAAGTCCTCAGGGGTGTTGACTCGGTTGGATGTGCCTTTCCTCCTTGGTCTTGTACTGCTGTTGGGTTGTATGAGTGGGTGTAGGCTGAGAGCTGATGTGCGTTGTTTGATTTTGAAGATGTTTATGACTGTCTTGTATCTGATGTGGGGGAGCTGATTGGTAGCCAGTGTAGATCTTTTAGAGTGGGAGTGATGTGTCTTTTGGTGCCTGTTATTATGCATGCTGCTGTGTTTTGTGCCAATTGCAGTGGCCTGAGGGCTTGTTTTGTTAGGCCAAGATAGATTGGGTTGCAGAAGTCTACGATTGGGGTTATTAATGCCTGGCATACTGTGCAGAAGTGTTCTTGAGAGAGGAGGGGCCTGAGGCGTCGGACTAGGCTCATCCTGTGGCATGCATTTTTGGCAGTTCTACTGATGTGGGACTGGAGGTTCAGTTCTTTGTCCAGAGTCACTCTGAGGTATTTCACTTCTGGTTGTATGGGTATAGTTATGGTGTCTATCTTGATGTTGGGAGGAGGGATAAAGTCGGAGTTTCGTGTGATGATTAGGGCCTCGGTCTTGTTGTAGTTTATTGTCAAGGTGTTGTCTTGAAACCAGCTGTTCATGTGCATTAAACACTCTGTTATCTTTGAGTAGTCTGGGTTGTCGAGGGTAATTGGTGTGTATATCATGATATCGTCTGCATAGATTGTGTATCTTATCCTGTTTTCTTGTATGATGTTGCAAACTGGCTGGATGTAAAGGTTGAATAGTAGTGCTGATAGGGCGGATCCTTGGGGTACGCCTTGCATGACCTTTATGGGTCGGGAGGTGTTGGGGCCAATCTTGACCTGTATCTGTCTATCCGTTAAGTAGGAGTGGAACCACCTCAGTGTGGCTCCATGTAATCCGATGTTCTGTAGTCTTGCTAGTAGGATTCCGTGGTCCACTGTATCAAATGCTGATGAAATGTCGATGAAGATCATGAGTATTCCGTTTTTGCTGTTATCTATGAGGTTGAGTATATCGTCAAATAGGTATAGCAGGAGAGTTTAGACTCCGTGGTTGGGGTGGAAGCCGTGTTGGTTGAGGTCAAGTTGTGCGTGGCTGTCTATGTGGGTCCTGTAGCTGATGTTGTACTGCTTTCTCAATGATCTTAGCCAGTAGGGGAATGCTTGAGATAAGTCTGTAGGCTGCTGGGTTGTTCTTGTCGAGTGTTGATTTCTTTAGGATTGGCCTTATTGTGGCGAGTTTTAGCTGATCTGGCATGATTCCTTGGGTTAATGAACTGTTTACCATGTTGTGTATGGTGTTGATGAAGCTTGACTTTGTCGCTTTAATCCATGTGGCTGGGCATGGGTCTGTTGGGGCCGTGCTTGTGTTGAGTGCGGTGATGATGTGTGAGAGCTGCTCTGTGGATGGGTTGCTGAATTTGTCCCATGTTTCTCTTGAAGGGGTGGTTGTCTTTGTGCTTGTGTCTGTCTTCCGTTGTGGAGCTGAATGGAATTTTTTCTGGATATGGTCTGCAAATGCTTGTGAGTCTATTTGCACTTCGTTCTCAGTTTTCTGTTCTTTGGTGAGGGTTTTCACAATTTCAAAGAGCTCTCTCGGTTTGTTTTTTGATTTGAGTATAATGTTGGTTTGGTATTCTTTCTTTGTTTGGTTTATGAGGTCATTGTATTCTTTTTGCTTTGTTTTGTGCCTGAGTGTTGGGTGACTTGGCATGTCTCCATCACCGTTCTAATTTCCTGAGTTCTCTCTTCTCGGTCCGTATGATTTTTGAATACCAGGGTGTGTGGTGTGCTTTAGTACGGCGATCTTTCCTGGGTCTGTATTTGGTGGCTTTGGCAGCAGTGTTGGTGACACAGTTCCATTTTTTGATTTGTTCGTCTAGATCAGGGGTCTCAAACACACGGCCCGCGAGAGACCTTTGTGCGGCCCGCGATGCAAGGGGGGGAAAAAAAACACCCCGGCTTCTGCTGCTGCTGCCGCCGCTGCCGTGGCCGGCAATAGCAGCAATATCGCAAGTCCCGCGGGCTCCGCTCCCCCCCCCCTTCTTCCTTCCTGCTTGCCTGCCAGTTCTCCGCTTCGGCTTCGCCTTTCAGAGCCGCGAAGGGAGAGCTTCTCCCTCGCGACTCTGTTCAGCCCGCTGGGGCAGATGGGAAATTTCCCATCTGCCCCAGCGGGCTGAACAGAGTCACGAGGGAGAAGCTCTCCCTTCGCGGCTCTGAAAGCCAAAGCCGAAGCGGAGAACTGGCTGGCAGGCAAGCAGGAAGGAAGGAAGGAAGGAAGGAAGGAAGGGGGGGGGGACGGAGCCCGCGGGACTTGCGATATTGCTGCTATTGCCGGCCACGGCAGCGGCGGCAGCAGCAGCAGAAGCTGGTTTTTTTTTAAAGTTTAATTTTCCCGGGGGGGGGGAGGGAGGGGGCAGGACTTGATGGGGGGGAGCAGGACGATGTGGGGGGGGGGAGCAGGACGATGTGGGGGGGGGAGCAGGACTTGATGTGTGGCTGGGGGGGTAGTACTGAAAATGGGGTGATGGGGGTTAGGACTGGTAATGGACAGATGGGGGTTAGGACTGGAGGTGGTCTGATTGGGGGGCTAAGACTGAAATGGGGTTATGGGGGGGCTAAGAATGAAGATAGGGCGATGGAAGGGTTAGGCCTGGAAGTGGGCTGTTGGGGGGCTTAGGACCGATAATGGGCTGGGGGGGGGGCTAGAACTGGTAATGGACTGGGGGGGGGGGTGCTATGACTGGAAATGGGCCGAGTAGAAGGGGGAGCTTGAACTGAAAATAGCTGATGGGGACAGGGTCTTGGAATGGTAATGGGCTGAGTGGAAGGGGGCTTGGAATGGAAATGGGCTGATGGGGAGGGGGGCTTGGAAAGGAAATGGGCTGTGAGGGGAGGGAGCTAGGACTGGAAATGGGCTGATGATGCGGGGACTAGAAGGGAGCGGATGCTGGGTTGGGCAGGAGCTAGAAGGGAGTTGATGTTGGGGGACGATTAGAATGGGATGGGGCTGGGAGAGTGAAATGGAGAGGGGAAATATATTTTGTGTGGGAGGGAAGAAAAATCTACAATTGGCCGGGTATTGGGAGAGTAAGTGGGGATTGAGGATGGAGGGGTAAAATTTGAGTGGATGAAATAGGAATGAGGAAAGAGCAAAAGGAGAATGATTAGTATGTTAAAGCAGATGTAGAGAGAATGGAAAAAAACTAGGAAAGAAGAAAGGAGAAATGGACAGCAGACGATGGAGAGTTAGCAGAAGACACAAAGAAACCAGAAGAAAGTGACTGGAACAATTGCAACTGAAAAAAAAATGCACAAAAGGTAGAAAAATATCTCTTTATTTTGAATTTATTAACTGAAATATGTCAGCTCTTGGAAATGTGCATCTTTAACGTCTGCACTTTATTTAATACAAGAGGAAATCAATGTATAGTTTTATTTCTACAGTGTTGTACATTCTAAGTTTGGCTTTTGGGGTTCCCAGTTTAATTGTCTTCCTGTTTCTAAATTGTGATTCCTTGTTTGGTGATGGTGTATGTTCTGCATGTGTAACTGAGCTGAGGTATTCTGTTTATGTAATTCCTATTTGACATTGCCACTTGTTCTCTTTCCCGAGTAGGTCATGTATTGTTATTCTCTGAAATGTGTTGATTTAATATTTGCAGTGTTGCCTTTTGATAGTTAGGGTATGGTGCTTTGTGAGTCCTGGTAGTGCTGTTAGGACACGGCAGGTTTGCTATGGGTTCTAAATGGGCAGTGTTTCTAGTAGTTCCTAATGTGCCTGGCGGTTGGCACTGGTTTATAGTAATGTAGAAATCTTTTAGTCTTTCTTTATCCATACACTCATTAAGAGACATGTTTACTAAAAGTTAGTATATGGTAACATTATGCAAATATTTATGCAAATGATGCCCTTATGCAAATGAGGCCCTTATGCAAATGAGGCCTGCGTCTTGTGCGGCCCCCGGGTTACTCTACAAGTCCTCATTTGGCCCTCAAAGCAATTTGAGTTTGAGACCCCTGGTCTAGATCTTCTTCTTCCATGTTCAGGTGGGGTAGTGTGTCCTGTAGAAATTGGTCTTTGTCGAAGCATTTAAATCTTCTTTGGGTTGGTGGGCTGTCCGAGTTCTTGACGTGGGTTTTGGCCTTGCGGTATAAACTTTATTTTGATTATGTGATGGTCTGACCACGGTACAGGTGTGGCATCGGATGTTGATATGTTACCACTGTCCAGTAGGGAGTTGGGTGCGAATATGAGGTCTGGTGATGATCCGTGTCTGTGTGTCGGGGTATTGATCAGTTGGGTGTAATGCAGGGATCCCATGGCTCATAGGAAAGCATCTGCATCCTTTGCGTTGGTAGATTTTAGGTTGAAGTCTCCTAGTAGTAGCAGGGTTTTGTGCTTTGTGTTGACTGCACAGACCTAGCGTGGAGGCTAGTTCATCTGGGGGTGCATTCGGGGCTCTCTATGTGAGGCATAAGGCCATCCGTTTGTTTTCCACAGTGATGGTGTTGCATTGGTTTGTGTTGGTAGTACTTTGTGACTCGAGTCTTAGGCTGTTCTTTGCAAGGATCAAGTTAGCAGCATCACATACCAAGCATGCCACATCTGCATCATGCATGTCATTGTCTGCACTCAGCATCTGTACACATGAGATGTGTGTGAATGTCCCCAGCCCTGGAAGCCTATGAAGCAAACATGTTGAATCACGCTTTTCCAAAAAAAATATTTCTCTCTCTCAAAATAACATACATATTTACAAAAACAAAGAAAATTATGCTTCTCACAAATTATTGTTCTAATATCTCATTTACATATGAGCAGACCCCTTTCTATGTCATGTCTGCCACCATGATCTGGTGCAAACAGCACACAGACATACATACCTACAAACAGCACACATACACACCACAGGATTGCTGTGGTCTTGGTACCAGTGGGGGCCAGGTGGTTGACTAGTTACACATGGTGATATACACAAATATCTAAACATGATGTACCAGCCATGGATGTGTGCAGTGACATGGTGGCCTGCCAAAAACTTATGCACATGTGGCTAGTATGTAGCACACTATGGACAGGTGTAGACAATGTCCAGGAATAGTGCTTGGCAAAGGTATTCAACCCCTTGGTAACCGCTGTCTTGTGTTGCATTGCATGACGTACAACCTAAAATGGAGGTGGGGTCATGTGGCCCTAGGTAAGTGACCTCTAAGTAAGGTCCATATTGTTGAGGTGGAATGGCAATATGTTCATGGTGCACCTAAAAAGCAACAGTATTAACCGACAGTGCAGATGTATTCACTGACACATACAACAAAAATGCTTCTAAAAGTGGCTTATATCTGCATCCTCCTAACAATCATAATTAACCTAACACTAAGTCTTAACATTAAAAACTACCAGACAATTCCAATCATACATACACCAAATCGGAACAACTTCCATATTGGTCATTATTCCCCCACACAATCAGACTAAAATAAACTACCACAGACTCATCCAAATAAAACAAATTAATCTACAACATACCACACAGCTTAACCACCATCACAAGTATACATCTTTATCATGCACCCTTATAAATGCCCGATCATTGAAAAATAAAATCCCTATAATTAATGATCTACTTGCTGACTCAACAGATATTCTATGCATAACAGAGACTTGGCTCACAGATACAGATACAGTTCTCCTAAATCAACTGCACAACTCAAACTATGATATCTCCTACTCACATAGAACAACAAAAAAGGAGGTGGTGTATTGATTATGACAAATAAAAACCTAAAAGCCAAAAAATACTAGCTAATTCAAACAACAACATGGACATGCTCATAATAAAAATAGATCACCTCAGAATCTGTTTAATTTATAGACCCCCCAACCAAAATGCTGATAGCCTCCAATCATTAATTGAACTTCTCAACTTATCTTCAGAACAGAGTCCTCTAATTGTCCTAGGTGATTTCAACCTTCCCTCACTACCAACGAATGACTCTAAACTCTTTATTGAAACAATTCAAGATCTCGAATACCATCAAGTAATAAACATACCTACCCACACCAAGGGTAGTACCCTTGATCTAGTACTACTACCTAACTTATGCTTTAAACTGTTTAATCCAAAACTCTATAGAATGCTCTCAAATACCGTGGTCTGATCATCACCTTATCAAACTAAATCTCAATTACAATACCATTGACACCATAAAACAAAAAGAAATGACCATACAATTAAATTTAAAAAATTTAACGAAACTGAATTTCTGGATGCCACAATACCTCTCCTTGATCCTTCTCCAACAACCTGGATGAAGCAGTCAAAAACTGGCATACTACCATAAACAATGCAGCCCAAATACATCAAACTAATAAAAAATCAACCCAATCAAAAACCAACGGCACTCCATGGTTTAATAGCACTTTAAAACAAATGAAAAGAGAGCTAAGAAAACTAGAACATAAATGGCGCAAAACCAAATCACTATTGAGAAAGAAATATACTACAACCACCTCAAAACTATAAAGATGCCATAGATAACTCAAAGAAATTACTATGCTACAATCCTATCAAAATCATATAACAGACCAAGAGAACTATTTTCCATAATTACCAACCTAACAACCAACCCTCAAGATTCTAACAAGGAAATCACTGACATCTCTGCACAAACTCTAGCCAATTATTATCAAAACAAATCAAAACACTCACCAATGACCTTAGATCCTATCTACAAACCTCTCTATATGCTAAATGAATGGCCAGAATTTTACCCTTTATCCAATATATCATTAAAGAATATCATTATCAATCTTAACACCACAACATCCTATCTAGACCCTTGTCCAGTAACCTGGATAAAAAACACACTACCAACACTTCTTTCATTCATACTTCCTATGGTCAATTTATCACTACTCCAAGGTTACCTCCCACCCACCTTAAACAAGTACAAATCAGACCAATCCTGAAGAATAATACACTTGACAAAACCTCCCCAAAATCTTACCGACCTATCTCAAGTATACCATTCTTAGCAAAAGTCATCGAAAAAACTGTACAAATACAAACACAAGAATTTCTGACTCATCCTACCGCTAGATGACCAACAATATGGATTTCGCCCAAGCATGGAGTTGAAACACTCCTGACTGTTTTTACCGATACACTACTAAGAGGAATAGACAACCACAAAAAAGCTTTTATAATCTTATTTATTGACATATCAGCCGCTTTCGATATTGTTAACCATTCAATAATGCTTAACTACTTAAGACACATAGGAATATACTAAACAGTTCACAATTGTTCACCTATTATCTGAGCAATAGAACGCAAAACGTTAGAATAAGCAATCAAACTTCTGAATCATATAAATTTGAAACAGGATTACCACAAGGATCAGCGCTTTCAGCTCTACTATTTAATATATACATAAAACCAGTTTGCAATATCTTTAAGAAATATGGTGTACTCTATCATCTATATGCAGATGATATTATGATGTACATCCCATTCACTATCCCTAACATACCGTTGCAACTCCTTTCGGATTGTTTTAATGAAATAACATTATGGCTAAATGCCCACAATCTCCTAATAAACCATTCAAAAACTGAAGTGCTAATAGTCACCAAAAACCAAGATTATACCCCACCAACACATATAACACTTCAAAACCAAGAAATTAAAATAAAGAATGAAGTGAGATACTTAGGAGTCATTTTAGACAAACATCTCACTCTAGATACCCATATCAGAAATACCACAAAGAAATTTACTACAAACTTAAAATACTTAAACAACTTAGACCTCTTGTTTACATACATGATTTTATCAGTATATCCAAGCCACTATAACCCCCCACTTTGATTTTGCGAACCTTATATTATTAGGCACATCAAAACAAACATCAAAAGACTGCAACTCGCACA
This sequence comes from Ichthyophis bannanicus, assembly GCA_033557465.1. Classification (NCBI taxonomy): domain Eukaryota; kingdom Metazoa; phylum Chordata; class Amphibia; order Gymnophiona; family Ichthyophiidae; genus Ichthyophis; species Ichthyophis bannanicus. The sequence continues at coordinate 156,968,056 of CM066039.1, read as the reverse complement.
AAACTCAGCAGCTAGGATAATAACAAAAACACACTCTCATCAACATATAACACCAATTCTAGCATCCCTTCACTGGCTTCCAATTCAAAACCGAATAACATATAAAACACTAATAACAGTATTTAAATCACTATTGATTTGACACCATCTACTTTAAGTAACTTAATTACCAAAGAACATCCAAAACCTACTCAAAGAAAAAATCTAAACAAACTTAAAACCCCCATAGATTTCATAAAAACAAATAAAGCAACAAACAACAGAGCGTTCTCACATGCAGCCCCAACAGCCTGGAATTCCTCCCTGTTGAACTAAGAATATTAACAGAGATTAACGAATTCCGAAAAAAACTGAAAACACACCTCTTTACAATGCACTACAACACTATAGAACAGCCATCAAAAGAATTAGACAAAGGCTAAACAGTTTTATCTACATCTCACTATAACAGAAAAGAAATCCTGCCCTATCTGCATCTGTACTACTCATAATGATTATATCCCACATAACTTGTATATGTATTTATAATATAATGTTAATGTACATAATGTATATAGTGTTGCACTGTTCAGTGCTATCTGTTCAACATTTCTGTTTACTGTACATTGGTTATAGTTATATGACGTTATATGTAAAACAAATCCATGATTTGTTGCCTGTTGTTATTTGTGAACCGCAGCTGATCTTAGGAAGCTGCGGTATATAAGAGATTGTTAAATAAATAAAATAAATAAAATTCACCCATAGTCCTATGAAACACCAACATGAGCAATGGGACAACAAGAGAACCTCAGAAGGCACAGATATGGGCCTTACCTGTGTACCATCAGTCACATTAACCCTCACATGTAGCTTCCATGAAGAGACCTGACCCAAAAGGCCCCTGACATTGCAACACCACCAACCATTACTATGTTGATCAATGAGCCCTGCAAACATGGACGAGACAAATTTGGAGAAGCAACGATCACGTTTGGGTCATTAACCAAAGAAATCATGAGTATTTGACTGGATCACCATGCAGTCATGTAGACACCATTGGAATGAATAGGACAACGCAGCAGACCTGTCTAGAGAAAGCCTTGCAGCAAAACTAAGGACCCTGCAAGTACGGCATGACTCAGAGATGTCACAAAAGACAACAATGATTATACTGAAAGAGATCACAAGTCCCACAGAGGAGATGGGAGAATATGTCCATAGGACCACATTAGGCTATATGCTCCACAGAGCACAGCTTATGGGAGAGTAGCCAGAAAACAGTCACTGCCAAAAGGAGGACATGAGAAAACAGGTGTTAAACACACACAAATGCATGAGTGGCAACACCCAAATACATGGAATAAGGTGTTCTGGTCAGATGAGGTGAACATTGATCTTTTGACACATCATGAAAATCACCATGTGTGGTCATAGCCAACATATGTCCCATGACCATAAGAACACCATTCACACACTGAAACATGGTGGTGGTACAGTCATCATGCTTTGGGGATGTATCCATGGCCAGGACCATGAAAACTGGTTATGACTGCAAAAACTATGGATATCCCTGAATACAGGCCAATACCTGTGGAAAAGTTGATACAGTCTGCCAGTTAATAGAGGACAAAGGTTCACCTACCAGCAGGACAATGAACCAAAACATAATGGCCAAGTTACACTGGAATGCCCAAAATGGATATAGCAGGACACCACCAAACAGCATGCTGCTACGCAGACAACAGCAAACAGTACAAAGGACGTCGCCAGGTATAAGTTCTCACCAAAGCTTTATTGTTTCATATATGAAAAGGGGAGAGACCTGACCCGACACAGGCCGTGTTTCGATAAAATCTTCCTCAGGGGTCGGCTCACCTTATGCTGATCCCCTATATGAGGGGTATACCAATGCATATATTGTGTGCATTAGGATAGAAACCACACTTGTAAAAATCCGAGTGGGGGATTCATATAGGGGATCAGCATAAGGTGAGCCGACCCCTGAGGAAGATTTTATCGAAACACGGCCTGTGTCGGGTCAGGTCTCTCCCCTTTTCATATATGGAACAATAAAGCTTTGGTGAGAACTTATACCTGGCTACGTCCTTTGTACTGTTTGCAAAATGGATATAGCTACATGTCCTGAAATAGCCTTTTCAAAGGGCAAACCGCAATCCAGGTGTGAATCTGTGCCATGACAGGAGGAGAACCATAAACCAAGGCAACAAATCAAAGAAAAAGGCGTTGGATCAGGTTTGCCTGAGGAATGGCTGAAAATACCAGTGGATGGCTCTGTGAAAGTAACAGAGACATACACCATGGGACTTGCAAACATCATTGTAGCAATAGGTGTCACCACAAAGTATGGTCTGTGGAGGTGTGGAAACATGCACATACCTGATGTCAATGTCCCTTGTGGTCTGACACAGTGCTTATGTCAGAATAAGGCATATAGAGTAGTTACTCACCTGTAACAGGTGTTCTCCAGGAGCAGAAGGAATCAGTCCTCACATATGGGTGACATCGACGTTGATGGAGCTCTTGCGGAGCATTTCCCCAGCTTTCTATGAAAGCCTTTAGGAATACTGCATGCATGTGCGGTCCCCTTCCCACCTATAGGTGCCATCTTGCTCAGTCTGATGACATAGCTAAAAAACAGCACACAAAAATGTAAAAATAAACTATGTACAACTGCAACTCCCAGGGGAGGAGAGGGGTTGTGAGGACTGATTCCTGCTGCTCCTGGAGAATACCTGTTACAGGTGAGTAACTACTCTTTCTCCAGGACCAAGCAGGAAGTCAGTCCTCACATATGGGTGACTCCCTAGCTCTGGGCTACCAGGAACCCAGGCGGAACAAGAGAACTCCCTCTAGTCCCAGCATCAAAGAAAGACTTTTCACTGAAAAAACCTCCACCGGTAGCCCAACAGAGGGCTGGAGGGCAGGAGTTGCCTAAACCTCAAAGAGATTCCGGAGTACTGCCTGGCCAAAAGCACTGTCCCTACGGGACTCCCTCTCCAGACAGTAATGGGCCGCAAAAGTCTGGCTTGAGGACCAAGTTGCAGACCTGCAGATGTCTGCCAACGGTACAGAGTGGAGATGAGCTACTGAGGCAGCCATAGCCCTGACACGGTGGGCCGTGACCCAACCCTGCAATGGAAGGTCAGCCGCCCTGTAAGCCCAGGTGATACAGTCAGCCACCCAGATGGACAAGGTACGTTTGGACACAGCTACCCCCAAATTATTAGGGTCAAAAGATATGAAGAGTTGAATAGCCCTTCTATGCCTCTGCGTACGGTCAAGGTAGAAGGATAAAGTCCTTCTACAGTCCAGGGTGTGCAGGACCGCTTCAGCCTGGCTTGCATGAGGCCTAGGGAAGAATGTTGGAAGAACCACCTCCTGGTTGAGGTGGAAAGAGGAGACAACCTTTGGGAGGAACTTTGGGTGAGTCCTAAGGACTAGCCTGTTCCTATAGAAGCGAGTGTAAGGCCTATCACAGACCAGGGCCTGAAGCTCACTCACTCGCCTGGCCGAGGTTAGGGCTACCAGGTAGAGTGTCTTCTAGGACAGGAAGCGGAGAGGACAAGTAGCCATCGGCTCAAAAGTTGGGCGAGTCAGTTGCTGCAAGACCACATTCAACTCCCACTCTGGAGCTGGAGGACGGACAGGAGGCTTGAGCAAGAGCAAACCTCTGAGGACCCGGAACACCAAGGGGTGAACCGACAGAGAGTGTTCTTCCACCAGTAAGTGGTGAGCTGCTAGAGCTGAGAGGTGGACCCAAACAGAATTGGATTTAAGTCCCTGATTGGATAGGTGCAGCAGGTACTGAAGCACCACTGGTACAGCACATGAGAAAGGATCTTCTGTATGCAGCTGGCACCACATAGAAAACCTTTTCATTTCAGGGCATAGGTTTTCCTAGTGGACTGCTTCCTAGAGGCCAGGACGACCTCCTCAACTTCCTGAGGAAGGCCCCAAGGAGCCAAAACTACCCTTGCAGCCTCCAGGCCATCAAATTGAGAGATTTGAGACTGGGGTGCAGAAGAGAACCCTGATCCTGAGAGAGGAGGTCGGGCTGCAACCCCAGAGGCAGTGGGGTGTCCACTGCCAGTTGAAGCAGAAGTGGGAACCAAGGCTGCCTCGGCCATATGGGAGTGACCAGAAGGACCTAGGCCTTGTCCTGTAGAATCTTGAACATGGTTCGGGCCACCAGAGGCGTGGGAGGAAACGCATACAGGAGGCCCTGGGACCAGGAAATGAGAAAAGCATCTGCTGCTAGCCGCAGAGGATGTGGTTGCCTGGAGCAGAACCTGGGCAGCTGCTTGTTCAGGGGACTGGCAAACAGATCTATGGATGGAAGTCCCCATTTCAGGAAAATCTTCTGAACCACTAAGGAATGGAGCTGCCATTCGTGGGGCTGCAGAATCCTGCTCAACCTGTCTGCCAGATAATTTTCCTGGCCAGGAAGATAAACAGCCTTGAGAAACATGTTGCGCTAGAGCGCAAACAAGCAAAGGTCCTGTGCCTCCTGACAAAGGAGCCTGGACCCAGTGCCGCCCTGTTTGTTCACATAAAACATGGCTACCTGATTGTCTGTTTGGACTAAGACAGACTGGTGAGCCAGGGTTTGACAGAAAGTCCTGAGGGCTAAGCGAATAGCCCATAGCTCCAGCAGATTGATTTGCTGCGTGGCCTCCCAGGGAGACCACAGGCCCTGGGTGCACTTGCCCAGACAATGTGCACCCCAGCCCTGCAGGGAGGCATTGGTGGTCAACACCACTGTGAACCGAGGCATCTGAAAGGGCACCCCTTGCAGTAAGTTGGGGGGGGGGGGGGTGCAGCCACCATTGCAGGGAGTTCAAGAATGGTCTGGACACCCTGTCTCTGAGGCTCCCTGTGGCCTGTGTCCACTGAGTCCTGAGGCACCACTGTGCAGGCCTCATGTGGAGCCGGGCATTTGGAGTCACATGTACTGTTGAAGCCATGTGGCCAAGAAGCCTCAGGCAGAGTCTGGTGGCGCCAGGAACCTGCTGAGAAACTGGGTTGCCAAGCTGATCAGTCTTTGGGCTCTGTCCTCTGGCAAGAAAGCTTTTGCCTGCAGAGAGTCTAGTCTTGCCCCTATGAACTCCAAGTTTTGGGAGGGGAGCAAAGTGGACTTTGCGAAGTTTATGACAAACCCCAGGTGTTGAAGTAGAGAAATAGTGCGGAGGGTGGCTTGCCTGGCCTCCTGGCACATCTGACCCCTGATGAGCCAGTCGTCCAGATAGGGGAAGACAAAGATACCCTGATTTCTCAAGTAGGCCGCCGCCACCACTGCCAGGCATTTGATAAAGACCCTGGGGGCGGAGGTGAGGCCAAAAGGCAGCACTTTGTACTGATAATGGTTTCCTCCCACAATGAACCTGAGGTACTTCCTGTGGTCTGGATGAATGAGGATGTGAGTGTACGCATCCTTTAGATCTAAAGAGCATAGCCAATCTCCCTGCTGGAGGTAGGGCAGAAGTGTTCCAAGAGTAAACATCTTGAACTTTTCCTTCTCTAGGAACTTGTTGAGATTTCTGAGGTTGAGAATAGGCCTGAGGCCTCCGGTTCTCTTTGGTACGAGGAAGTACCTGGAATAGAAACCGTGGCCTTGTAGGTGGGGAGGCACAGGCTCCACCGCCTGGTCTTACAACAGGCCCTGAAGCTCCCGCAGGAGGTGGTCTGTGTGGAGAGGAGGCCTTGGAGGCTCTCCTGGGAAGTAAGGAGGAGGCAACTGATGAAAATGGAGCAGGTAGCCCTTGTGGACTATGCTTAAGACCCAATTGTCTCCTGTAATGGGTGGCCACGTGTGGGCAAACAGGGCTAGTCGACCTCCTGTGCAGGGATGGGACAGCAGAGACGGAGAGGCTATGCCTTGAGAGTCAAAATCCCCTACCCTGCTGAGTGGGAGCAGGAGCCGGAGGCTTGGGGGCCTTCTGCCTACGGGGCCCATGTCCCTGCCCCTTGGCCTGCTGACCCTGAGGGGGAGCTGGGGAGGCCTGGTAAGGTGGGAACTGTTTGTAGGCAGTCACCTTCCTTGGGTAAAAGGACTTCTTATCCAAGCCCTTCTTTTTATGAGAAGGGGCAGAAGTCTTCCTAGACAGCCTTGTCCTCGTGAGGTGCTCGGTCTTGAGCTGTGCAGCCTTCTCGGCCATGGGCTTGCTGAAAAGGTTTTTACCTTGGCAAGGGACATCAACCAACTTGTCTTGCACCCATGGCTCAAGGTCCGATGACTGCAGCCATGCCTGGCGTCAAGCCGCAATGCCAGCTGCTGCAACACGGGCTGAGGCCTCAAAGCCATCGTAGGCTGCTCGGGACATGAACTTAGAGCATTCCCAGATCCCCGAAGACAAGGACTTGAACCTCTGCAAAGGTTCCCCGGAGAGACCAGCAGAGAACCCGGCAAGTTCCTTCGCCAGGTCCCGCAAGTACATGCCCATGTATAGCTGGTAGGACTGGACACGGCAAGCAAGCATCGAGCCCTGGAAGCACTTTCTACCAAACGCATCCAGGTTCCGGGCCTCCCAGCCGGGGGGGGGCACCACGAAGTGCATCTTCTGGCTCTTCAGACGATGCATGGCCGATTCCACCACCATGGAATGGAGTGGTAGCTGCGCCTTTTGAAAACCAGGGCTCTTACGGAATCGATAAATGGAATCGACCCGCTTGCTCAAAACCGGCGCCGAGGCCAGTGCCTCCCACATCCGGAAGAGGAGCCATTCCAGCATCAGAGGAACCGGCACAGTAAAGGCCTCCTTCGGAGGAGAGTCATACTGGAGGGCCTCGAGCTCTTCAGCTCGAGGCTCCTCCTCGGGGTCCGCAGGGATCGCCAACGCTGTGGCCATATCCCAAACGAACTCCGAGAACCAGGTATCCTCTGGGGGGAGATCTACTCCGGGGCTCGGACTGCGGTGAGTCCGACGGGACGCACCGAGTCCTGAAGGTATCGGGGGACTCCTCGTCCTCCGTCTCCCAGGCGGACTCGTCCGAAGAGGAGTTCGTCTCCGACCGCGTGGCGCCCGGCAGCACCCGCCCCGACGCCGTAGGCACCGGCGTCGATGCCCTCGGTCCCGACCGGGAGGTCGAGGGTGACCGCGACCAAGGTCGACCTCGAGCCTTCATGGTCTCGAGTATCGGCTCGGTCTCCGGGGTCAACTTCAACGTCGATGTCCCGGTGGTCGGGGCAGATGCGCCAGCAAGGCTGGCCATCAGCACCCGCTGCTGATCCATGAAGGCAGACAGTCTGCACTCCAAGGCTGTCAGCCTGAGTCCAAGCTCAGGAGACTCAGCAGCCACCGACTTGGGCCCCGGCGGTGGCTCCCTGGGAGGAGAGTCCGAGGACAACAGGACTTACGTGTCCAGCAGACTCCGGCTCCACACGAGGTTTTTTTTTTTTTGTTTTTTTTTTAACATCTTTATTTATCTTTTCCAAACACCAAGAACAACACAACAATAGTAAGAATGATAATAAGAGAGATAAAAAATAACAAAGGAAACACCAAATAACAAAATAACAGAAAATAACAGAAAGATTACAGTATTACGTTATGGCAGACATGAACATGGGCCAGTATCGTAGTAGAAGCAAATACATCCACTGACATTATAGCCCATCCAGAAATCTCTGATCATACATTATACCTGTCCCCAATGACGAATGCTACATCACACGGAGCCAGGCCACTACAATTATTTATGAATCAATTGCAGATCCAAGGTATCCCATTTTTTAAGCACACTTCGAAATGCAGGATTCTGATTCACATACACTTTTTCACAAGCGTGGTGATAACACACCAAATTCCACCAGTATTCCACGTTCAGACTCTCAAAGCTCTTCCAATGACTCAAAATTGTCTTCAGTGCCAGACTTAACATCAAGTCGAATATCACATAATCCCGTCTCTCCAGTTCCTGGATTCCAGCCTGCGATTTGTATATCACTATTCGGTATGTTAATGGCGTCCATATCTTTAATAACTGGGTCAGTCGTTGCCACACTTGCTGCCAAAACATCTTCAGCTTACAGCAGTGATATAACATATGAGCCAGTGTACCGGCATCTGTTCCACACGACCAGCAGTTACTCCCACCCTGAGCTTGCCACTTAGACATTCTCACAGGCGTCAGATAAGCACGATGGGCAAGGAAATACAACGTCTGCGTAAGCGAGGCAGCTCTCGTTATCCTTATCTGTGTACTCCAAAAATCCTTCCACATTTTGGGAGACTTGAGCTCGCTCACTTCCGACTCCCAAACTAATTGCACTCCCCCTTGGGCCTTCTCTTTTCCCCGTCCCGGATTATTGCAACCAACTTAGATATTAACTTCGTTCCCGTCTTGATCTCTTGAATCTTGTGATGGAGTGGTCGACCAGAGCTAAGCAGCATTGGCAAAACTCCAGCTTTACTCAAGCAATGTCTCAACTGTCACCACTGGTACATGCAACCATTTGGCAGGCTATAATTGTGCTGCAGAGTTTGGAAAAACTTGTACGCATTATTACTGATTAAGTGGCCCAAGCTGAATATACCCCATTTCATCCATACGACCCAGAGAAAACTGCAACCATCAATCTTGAATTTCAAGTTTAGCCAAATAGGGGTAGCATCAGTATACACTTAGTCCTCTTCAATGTACGGCATCAGAAACTTATACGCTAGTTGGGTAGCACTATAATCTCATTACCGGTACCTGACAGCATTACTTCCGCCCCAATACGCATCCATAGTGGAATGGGCTCACTGGATGCTTCCTCAACTCGCACCCATGTCGGGTCTCCCAGCGTCACCACCTCTTCACTCCACCAGGCTCCTTGCTTCAATAGAGCGGCTACATGATACCAATAAAAATCCTGGAAATGTACTCCACCCCGATTTTTGGGCGACTTAAGCTTCCACGCCGCTATTCTAAGTGTTTTGTGGTACCATAGAAAAGACAATACAACTTTTTCCATCTTGATGTAGAATTTACGGTCAAATAGAATCGGCACCATGCTGAGAATGTAATTTATCTTGGGTACAATAACCATTTTGATGCTTTCCAGCCTGCCCCACCAGGTTAAATTCAACGGGGACCATTTGCTCACACAATCCTGTATTGTCTTTTCACACCATACCATGTTCTGACGCAGAGTATCTTGCAAGGTGATCCCATAGGTAACACCCAAGTATTTAAAAGAAGATTTCTTAACGATGAACGGGTATTGTTGTAGAGCTGATTCCGTGACATGAGAATTTAGGGGTATACTTGTTGTTTTAGACAAATTCAATTTATATCCTGATATATTGGAGTACTCAGCAACGACCTCCAGAGCGGCCTCTACAGAACTAGGTTCAAGGAACAAGAGGAGGTCGTCCGCACACGCTGACAGTTTACAGTGACAGCCCTCTAGTTTTATACCCCGAATGTCGGATTTTCATGATTAATGGTTCAAGGGCTAGATTAAACAATAATGATGACAGCGGGCAACCTTGCCTCGTACCCCTAGTTAGCTGGAACTCCGCTGAGAGCTCTCCATTCGCAGCCACCCGCGCCACAGGTTTAGTGTAAAGCAGTTCTACACTCTTCAGAAAATTCTCTGGTATTCCAAACCATTGCATCGTTTGAAAAAGATAGGGGAGCTCCACCCTGTCAAATGCTTTTTCGGCATCTAATGCCAAGCCCACCACCGGCTCCTGGACTTGAGCTCTCAGCAGCACATGCACCAGCAGACGCCCGTTATCAGCTGTCGATCTACCGGGCATGAACCCGCACTGATGCGGATGAATTAGCGTCGCAATCACTTTAGACAACCGGTTGGCCAGTATCTTGGCATAAATCTTATAGTCGACGTTCAACAACGATATGGGTCGGTAATTCTCAACTTTCTGGGGATCTCTCCCCGGCTTAGGATGGATGACTATCATAGCGGCCGCAATCGCACCGATGGACGGGCATTCCTCTTTGATCTTACTGTAGTACAACTGCAATTTTGGTATTAGTTGTTTGGAGAAGGCCACATAAAATTCCACGGGCAGGCCATCAGGTCCACTCGCCTTTCCTTTCGCTGAGTCATTTCTTAACGATGACTGTATCTCCTTACAGGTAAGATCTTCCTCTAACAACAGCATCTGCTGTTTCGTAAGTTTAGGGCCAGCAATCATTGAAACGAAATTAAGGAAGGCCGCCTCATCGTATTCTACTTCAGATTGATAGAGCTTAGAATAGAATTCTTCACACAATGCCAGTATCTCCTCATCTTTCACCCTTAACTTTCCCGAAGGATCTTTCAGACCCACGATCCGCGTCACTGCCCTTTTAGTTTTCAGTGTACGGGTAAGTAGCGCACTAGCACGACTGCTCTCATGGTAATACACTCCCTGTTGAGCCCTAATTTGTTTACTCGCTTCAACATTCAAAATGGAGTTGTATTGATATCTCAATTTCTGTAGCCGCAGCAAAACTAGCGAGTCTAATCGCTTGGATAGGAGCCTCTTGCCCGCACGGATCTCCAGATCCAATTCAGCCATTCTCTGCATGTCAGCTCACTTCTTTTGAATACAGAATGATGTTATACGCCCCCGGATACTCGCTTTAAACGCTTCCCACCAGGCCCACGCAGGGGTCTCCCCTACCTGGTTGTTCAGAAAGTACTCTGTGATGGCCAGTCACATGGAGTTGAGAAATTCTTCATCTGCAAGCCATAATTTATCAAAATGCCATCTCGATTGGGTTCTCTTAATCATATCCACATCCAATTCCAATACAACTGCCACATGATCCGAGACTGTTCTAGCCAGCAAACCAGCAGTTGTGATCTTTGGCATCAACGTCTTAGACACTAGAAAATAGTCAATACGAGTGCGTATTATGGGGCAGAGAGTAGAACGAGTATTCTCTGTCTGTTGGAAGCAGAAGTCTCCAAGGGTCAATCAGACCCAGCGATTCCTTCATATTTAGTAACACCTTACTGGACAGAGGTTTATGTTGTTGTCTATACGGAGTGCGATCCACAAGCGGGTCTTGTATAAGATTAAAGTCTCCACCTAAGATTATTTGCGTTGACCCTGCTTCTAAAAGCTCCAGCGTGACTTGATCAAAGAACTGCGGATCATCCTGATTCGGGCCATATATCGTCATCAAGGTGAACACTTTGTCACAGATCCGCACTTTCACCTTGGCCCACCTTCCACCAGGGTCACTCTTTGTCTCCTCTATTATTGGTGCAAGCATTCTCCCGAGTAATATGATTACACCTCCTTTCCTTTTGAAAGCAGGAGCTGACAATATGTTTTGATAAACATCTCCTACCACTTTGTGAGATTCTGAGATAGAAAGATGAGTTTCTTGCATGTATACTACATCTGCATGCTGCAGCTTACAATATGTCAAAATTTTCTTCCGCTTAGCGGGATTAGTGATACCCTGCACATTTAGGGATAACACCCTTAATTTACAACTAGCCATAGCCAGTATTATTGACCCTTGTGATTGTAGCATTCATCATCAACATTATCCTTATCATATACATTGTGCATTCTTTAATATACTGATAACCCCATGTCTGCCTCTTAACATAAACTATTGCAACTTGCATGGTAAAGTCCCAACCGCCCCTAAACCAATCTAATACCCAAACCATCCCCACCCCGACATCAGAGCATGAACGTACTACTTGCCTCTCCCCAGCATTAGCCAACCTCCCACATCTTCACTTATACATCATTAATCTTCACACCCCGCAACAGGGCGTTCAAGTTATCCACCATATTAAAAAATAACAACAATAACCACCCTGCATTGGGATGCAAAGCCCACCTTCAAACAGTTAGTCCAAACCAATGCACTTCAAGTCCATTTATCCAAATGACATTACACCCAGATCCACAGAGCCAGCCTTAATCTTGTCTATGTCCCGACCTCCATTCGTGCGTGCTCCTGGAGAAAGGATCGTAGTGCTGCCCCATTATCAAAGGTTTGCGTAGTATTGTCAAAGGTCACCCGCATTCGCGCTGGGTAGAAAAGGCCATATCGCGCTTGAAGTTTCTGCATCAGGGGTCTACAGGCCAACAGCTCCTTCCGTCGCTCTACCGTCTGTTTACTCAGATCCGGATAAAAGGATATCTTGTGACCCTCCATCTGCAACGACGGTCTCTGCTTAGCTACTTGTAATATTTGCAGGGCTTGCGGGTACCTTAGGACCTTGACTACAATAGGGCGAGGCCGCTGGATGCAATTGGTCACATGGGAAGGGACATGGTGTGCCCGCTCCAGTTCAAATGGGTGAACAAAGGTAATTTGTAATAAATCCGGTATTAACTTCTCTAAGTACACAATAGGGCCTGACCCTTCTCGCCCCTCCGGTATACCTACGATTCTAACATTGTTTCTTTGGGCGCGATTACTCTGGTCCTCCACTTGAGTTTCCAACGCCATCACTCGCTTAGTCAGTGGGCCCACCTGAGCCAGTATGACCTCGTGTTTACCAACCTCAGTTTCCACTTTATCCAGACGCCCCGCGACATCTGACATCTGCTCTTTAACCTCCTGCAGATCCTCTTGTAATTGTGTAAGTGTTGCGGCATTGGTAGCTATCATCTCTTTAACTAGTCTTAAGTTCCTGCAATATCTCTCACCCCTTCCGCCATTTCTTTCTCCGACGCCATTTTTTGAGGGGAGGATACTTCTTGCTTTGCCCGTTTGCTCACCTGACCAGCCACTTGCTGGAACTCTAACCTGGCCGGTTTCAACGACGACATCGTCCTTGTACTTTCCCCGCAAAAATGAGCAGTGAACTCTGGCTGCAGCCGGGGGAGAGACTCAGGATTCTACAGTCGGGATAGGAGCCACACTCTCAAGCAGCCATCTCGCTTCGCGGCTAGCTCCGCCCCCCCCACACGAGGCATTTTGGATGGCTTCTCCTGTTCCAAGGGCCCGGGACGGCGGTCGGGGGTCCGAGACCTAGCCCTCGAGGAGCCAGGGACCTCTTCCGACGCCGCCCTCGTGAGCCACTTCTTCCTCTTTTGCTCCCGATGGGGGATCCCCTGTCTGAGGAACCCCGACGATGCTCGGGGTCAGACTCCCGAGACGTCGAGGCCTCAGACGAGGTCCGGGCTCGGCCAGAGGCCGAATCAGAAAAAAGCCTTTCCTTTTTATGCTGTCGACTTCGCAGTGCCTTAGTGGACATTTTCCCACAGGGCCCACAGATCTTAGGATCATGATCGGGACCAAGGCACTGAAGGCAGCAGTCGTGTGTGTCGGTGAGAGACATCAGTTTCTTGCACCGATCACACTTTTTGAAACCACTGGAAGCCATTGGGGAAAAAAGAGTCCCCGCAAGGTCAAAGGACCGGCCTTCCAGGGAAAAGAGAAAAAAGGGCGCGAACGCCAGCCACTAAGGGCAAAAACCGAAAAAAGAAAGACGAGCTCGATACCGGTGTACCGAACCCAGCGGGAAGGGGAACCGGCGTCGAACCAGACAAAAACCGCGATGAAATCGTAAGAAAATCGCAAGAAAAATCTAACTTTTCTCCGGGTGACCAGGACGAACGTCCGACGGGCTCCTCGGAAAAAGAAAGACTGAGCAAGATGGCACCTTTAGGCGGGAAGGGGACTGCGCATGCATGCAGTATTCCCAAAGGCTTTCATAGAAAGCTGGGGAAATGCTCCGCAAGGGCTCCATCGACATCGATGTCACTCATATGTGAGGAATGACTTCATGCTTGGTCCTGGAGAACATGCATCTTCCCAGTCATAGGCAGTTTGTGTCCATCATATGCTGCTAAATCCCTAAACTACATTGTACCTTCAGGTATTGATGGGACAGGACAGGACAAACATGTAGAAGATGAATACGTTTGCGAGGCACTGTATCATGTGTGAAGGCTATTGCTGCATGCGCAGACATTTGTGGATACCAGGCTGCAGCAAAGGAGAGGGAAGCTAGGAACGCATGGCTCATGGTGATGGGGTCCTAGAAGATGATGTGTGTGGCTGATTGAGCAGGGAGGGTGAGGTGTGTCTCTCCATTGTGTATACCCAGTGATTAAGCTGGGCCATACTTGCATCCAGCTCCTCCTTAACTGTGGAGAAGTGGCGCTGCACCTCAACCATGGCAGACATCCCCATAACCACAACACTCTGTTGGTCAGCAAGTGTGACTGCCCACAAGTATGAGATCTGCATTCCAAAGTCTAGGAGTGTTGTGGCAGTGGTCGCCGGCGCAGGTACAAACCCCTCAAATCCTGATGTGCTGGGAGAATCTGGAGGCCATCCCATGCATCAGCTGCAGCCAAGGCCTCTGCAGGTGATGGAGGCAGGTGGATGGGGCTGCATGCAGCATCTCTGTTGTTAAATTGCCTGACTGGGTTGCTGCTGGTGTCCACATATGTTATCAGATGGATGGGGCTGCAGGCAGCATCCCTTATGACCATGCCACTGCCTGGCAACACAGCCCTATAAACCTCCTCCATTATGGTGTTATCAGCCACACCCATCTGACCACCCACATTCCCTAAACCGTCCTCTGGCAGTTCAGGGATGCCCCTGCTCTCCTCAGCTGTGGCAGGCCCCAGATATCCCCCCCACAGGTGCCGCCTCCCTGCCGCTTTCCAGGGGCTCACTAGACACAGCAGCAATCACCCTGGGTGCCTGACGGTCAGCCTCACAGGACGTGGAGAGCCGTGGGTCTGTTGGAGGGAAACAGAGAGGTCCATAAGCACCCGGAACACAAGAGGCATCATAAATGAACAATCAGTTGTTGACAGGTGACAGTATCACATGTGTAGACCAACATATTCGCATGGCTTCAACACACCAGGATTGTGTCTGTACAACATTAACAGCGTAAACATGATGTACAAAGGGATGGGATGGTGGAAGGTCAACCAAGGCATGTGGCTGTGGCACCTAGCAAGGGAAGACACAAAACAGACACGAGGTACACACATGGAGAAATGGAGGGCCATAAAAGTGAAGCAGCATAATAGGCTTTAAAAAACACTTGGAAAGGCTGGATGTCCTCAAGGATGACACAGGGTGGCCACAACCATGACAGGAGAGTGGTATAGATAGGTGGGGGCAGCCAGCAGAAATGGACCATCCAAATGGGGTCCAGGAGGGGGAACGGAATACATGACTGTGCAGGATATATGCCACCAGGGACTATGGTCACAGCAGTGGCAGCAGAATGAACCTGTGGGACACTGTACAGAGAATGTCTGCACCGTGCAACAAAGGCATGCCATGGGCAGTTCACATGCTATTGGTACAGGTGCTGACAACATCAGAGCCTATGTGTAACTGAATTTCACTCACCATCAGCTGTATGGCGCATCTCATCACAAATGTCCCGTAGATAACATGCCTGCCTGGTGCAAAGGTAGCAAACCTCACACGCCACCTAGACAAAGTCTTAGACAGTGCTGGGGAGGAGTCTGCTGTCTTGGTACATGTCGGTACCAATGACATAGGAAAGTGTGGTAGGGAGGTACTGAAGGCTAAATATAGGTTTTTAGGTAGGAAGTTGAAATCCAGAACTTCCAGGGTAGCGTTCTCCGAAAGCTTTCTCCCTGCTCTCCCCCCTGAACCTGCTGTGTTTTTAAATTTTGTTTTCCTGCCCTAACCTACCGAGTGAACCCCCCTCCCTTCCCCCCTGCTGAGGTATTGTGTAGCCTTCTTCCTGTCTCCACCACCTGTGCATAGTCAGTTTTGTTTGCTTCTTTCTGCTCTGGGAAGAGCAGTGCTCTAACAGTTCTCTGCTAGAAAGGTGGATATTACCTACTGTGACAACTTGCAGTGAGTTCTAGCTGTTTATTTAATTATTTATTGTTTGTCTTATTGGTGTATAACTTACCTTGCCTCTCTCAACTAACTGGGCTTTGTGTGAGGGTTCAGGACAGGGTACCTTGTAACTGCCCTCTTTAATAGGACTTATTTCCCTCCCTCCCTCCCCAGCACCCACCCACCCCTGGGGTAATTGTAGCTTTATAGGTACCTACACATCTTGAAGGAAAGGGGCTGCTCTCAGGTGCAGCTCTTTATCCAAATCAGTCATACACTGAGGACCTGAGATTAATTAAGCTTCAGGTGAACAAGGTGTATTGGGGGTGTTAGGTACACTTTTATTAGAATAAGTATCTACACCAGTCCTTATTATATACAGAATTTAAAAGACCTAAACACAAGCTTTAAACTAAGATGCAGACAAAAGTCCAGCAGCGAGATGGGGGCTTTCCAGTCTTTTGCATTGAGTGTCACATGTATGATTTTCTCCCAGTTGGTGAGAGGTCTTACGTATGCACTAAGTGCAAGGAGCTCTTTGCTCTCAGGGAACAAGTCCGTTCTCTAGAGGCTAGAGTAGCAGACCTGGAAGACATAAGAAAGACAGAGACGTACATGGACGAGACCTACAGGGATATAGACCTGAAGTCCCACCTCCAGTCAGGCAGCATCCCTGTTGCCATGGAGGAGAGAGGTCACGTGACAGGAGAGCATCACCCTGGTGTGGCAGGAAGTGATCCTGTAACTAGGACCTGTCCTCCAGGTGATGTAAAACCCTCTCGCACCGAGGACGTTTCTCCAGGGCCATGTCCCCATGAGAGGAGATTCAGGACAGCTGTCATAGTTGGTGATTCAATCATTAGGAATGTAGATAGCTGGGTGGCTGGTGGACGTGAGGATAGCCTGGTAACATGCCTGCCTGGTGCAAAGGTAGCGGACCTCACGCACCGCCTAGATAGGATCATAGATTGTGCTGGGGAGGAGTCTGCTGTCTTGGTACATGTTGGTACCAATGACATAGAAAAATGTGGTAGGGAAGTTCTGGAGGCTAAATTTAAGATTTTAGGTAGGAAGTTGAAATCCAGAACTTCCAGGATAGCGTTCTACGAAATGCTTCCTGTTCCACATGCAGGACCCAAAAGACAGGCAGAGCTCCAGAGTCTCAATGCGTGGATGAGACAATGGTGCAAGGATGAGGGTTTTGGATTTGTTAGGAACTGGGGAACATTCTGGGGAAAGGGGGGGCTCTTCCGAAGGGATGGGCATCACCTTAATCAGGATGGAACCAGACTGCTGGCATTAACCTTTAAAAAGGAGATAGAGAAGCTTTTAAACTAGAAAATAGGGGAAAGCCGACAGTCGCCCAGGAGTGCATGGTTCGGACGAAGGTATCCTTGAAGGATACTACCAAAAGCAGTGAGGTTCCAAAAAAGAGTATAGTAGCCCAAATGCCCTTGAGTAAGGTGCAGAGCGTAAAGATTCCAAATTACCCATGCCTACCAATAGCCAGATTAATATTAATAAAATACAGTCTCTAAAATGCTTGTATGCAAATGCTAGAAGTCTAAACAATAAGATGGGAGAGTTAGAATATATAGCACTAAATGAGAGGTTAGATATGATTGCAATCTCAGAGACATGGTGGAAGGAGGATAATCAGTAGGACACTGTGATACCTGGATACAAACTATATCGTAATGATAGAACTGATCAAATTGGTGGAGGAGTTGCGCTCTATGTTAGAGAGGGCATTGAGTCAGAAAGGATTAAAGTTTTGCAGGAAACAAAATTTGCTGTAGAATCTCTATGGATTGAAATTCCATGTAAAAAAAGGGAAGGCGATGGCAGTGGGAGTGTACTATCGACCGCCTGGCCAGAATGAACAAATGGATGATGAAATGCTCAAAGAAATCAAGGAAGCTAACAAAAGTCACAGCAGAGTAGTAATAATGGGTGATTTCAATTACCCTGGTATCGACTGGGTCAGTGTTACGGCAGGACAAGCTAGGGAGATAAAGTTTCTAGATGAAATAAATGACTGCTTCTTGGAGCAGCTGGTGCATGAACCGACCAGAGGGGAAGCCATACTGGACCTAGTCCTTAGTGGAACGCCAGATCTGGTGCAAGAAATAAGGGTGTTGGGAACACTTGGCAATAGTGATCATAGCATGATCGTGTTTGATTTAATTAGTGGAGGAGGGATAGTAAAGAAATCCACAGTACTACCTTTTAACTTTCAAAAGGGGGACTATGATAAAATGAGGAATATAGTTAAGAAAAAACTAAAAGGAGCAGTTGCAAAGGTTAAAGACTTACAGCAAGCTTGGGTGTTATTTAAAAATACTATCCTCGAAGCCCAGACCAGCTGTATTCCACGCATTAAGTGGAAGAAAGTCCAAAAAACTGCCAGCATGGTTTAAAGGTGAGGTCAGAGAGGCTGTTGCTGCCAAAAAAGAATTCTTCAGGAAATGGAAAAAAGAGTCAAATGAAGAAAACTGGAAACAGCACAAGCACTGGCAAGTTAAATGCAAAGCATTGATAAGGCACGCAAAGCGAGAATTTGAGAAGGAACTTGCTACGGAAGCAAAAACACGAAATAAAGACTTTTTCAAGTACATGCGTAGCAAAAGGCCTGTGAGAGAGTCCGTTGGGCCATTAGATGATAGAGGGGTAAAAGGGGCAGTAAGAGGAGACGAGGCTATAGCAGAGAGACTGAATGAATTCTTTGCTTCGGTCTTTACTGAGGAAGATGTAGGGATGTTACCCAAAACTGAAGTGGTATTTAAAGGTGATACTGCAGAGGAATTGAGAGAAATATCGCTACACCGGGAAGATATATTACAACTATTTGATAAACTGAATAGCAGCAAATCACCTGGACCGGATGGTATACATCCAAGAGTGTTGAAAGAACTGAAATATGAGATTGTGGACCTGCTATTGGTAATCTGTGAACTTTCATTAAAATCATCTGTAATACCTGAAGATTGGAGGGTCGCCAACGTAACACCAATCTTTAAAAAGGGTTCCAGGGGTGACCCGGGAAATTACAGACCGGTGAGTCTGACGTCAGTACCGGGAAAATGGTAGAAACCATCATAAAGAACAAAATTACACAGCACGTAGATAGTCATTGCCTAATGGGAGACAGCCAACATGGCTTTAGACAAGGAAGATCTTGTCTTACTAATCTGATATGTTTTTTTGAAGGTGTGCATAAACAGGTAGACAAAGGTGAGTCGGTTGATATAGTGTATCTGAACTTTCAGAGAGCTTTTGATAAGGTCCCTCATCAGAGACTTTTGGCGAAACTAAAAAGTCATGGGATAGGAGGCAGTGTACTATTGTGGATTGGGAACTGGTTAAAAGATAGAAAGCAGAGGGTAGGGCTAAATGGCCAATATTCCCAATGTAAAAAGGTGAATAGTGGAGTACCCCAGGGATCTGTACTGGGTCCGCTACTTTTTGACATATTCATAAATGAACTGGAAAAGGGAATAACGAGTGAGGTTATCAAATTTGCAGATGATACAAAACTGTTTAAAGTTGTTAAAACCCAAGAGGATTGTGGAAAACTGCAGGAGGATCTGGATAAATTGGAAGACTGGGCATCCAAATGGCAGATGAAATTCAATGTGGACAAGTGCAAAGTTATGCACCTAGGAAAGAACAACCCACACTATAGTTACACAATGCAAGGTTCCACATTGGGAACCACCACCCAGGAAAAAGATTTAGGAGTCATCGTGGATAACATGTTAAAACCCTCTGCCCAGTGTGCAGCGGCAGCCAAGAAAGCAAATAGAATGCTAGGTATCATAAAGAAAGGGATGGAAAATAAAACAAAGGATATTATAATGCCTCTGTATTGTTCCATGGTACAACCGCACCTTGAATATTGTGTGCAGTTCTGGTCACCGTATCTTAAAAAGGACATAGCATTATTAGAAAAAGTACAGAGAAGAGCCACCAAAATGGTGAAGGGGATGGAAGGCTACTCCTATGAAGAGAGGCTACAAAGGTTGGGGCTCTTCAACCTGGACGGCTGAGGGGAGATATGATAGAGGTCTATAAATTAATGAATGGAGTGGAGCGGGTAAACGTGAATCAATTGTTTACGCTATCAGAATATAGAAAGACTAGGGGACATGCAATGAAGCTACAGGGTAAACTATTTAAGACAAATGAGAGAAAACATTTTTTCACTCAACGTGTAATCAAATTCTGGAATTTGTTACCGGAGGATGTAGTGAGGGCTGTTAGTGTAGCTGGGTTTAAAAAAGGTTTGGACAAGTTCCTGGAGGAAAGGTCCATAAACCACTATTAAAAAGGGACCCAGGATAATCAATGCTTGACCCAGTACAAGCATTGTGGAACCTGTGTCTTTTGGGGATATTGCTAGGTACGTATGATCTAGATTGGCCACTGTTGGAAACAGGATACTGGGCTTGATGGACCTCGGTCTGACCCAGTATGGCATATCTTATGTTCTTATGAAATGCTTCCCGTTCCACGCGCAGGACCCAAAAAGCAGGGAGAGCACCGGAGTCTCAATGCGTGGATGAGACAATGGTGCAAGGATGAGGGTATTGGATTTGTTAGGAACAGGGGAACATTCTAGGGAAACGAGGGGCTCTTCCAAAGGGATGGGCTCCACCTTAACTGGAATGGAACCAGGCTGCTGGCATTAACCTTTAAAAAGGAGATAGAGCAGCTTTTAAACTAGATAATAGGTTCAGAACAATGTATCCTTGAAGGATACTAGCAAAACACTGAAGTTAGAGCCTATCAGTAGAGAGGTTCCAATACAGACAAATGCCCTTGAGTACAAATGCCCTTGAGTACAGAGCAGACAATTACCACTGCCTACCGATAGCCAGATCAAGATGAATAAAATACCCCTCTAAAATGCTTGTATGCAAATGCTAGAAGTCTAAAAAATAAGATGGGAGAGTTAGAATATATAGCACCAAATGAGAGGTTAGATATGATTGGTATCTCAGAGACATGATGGAAGGAGGACAACTCGTAGGAAAATGTGATACTTGGGTACAAACTATATCGTAATGATAGAGCAGATCAAATGGGTGGAGGGATTGCACTCTATGTTAGAGAGAGCATTGAGTCACAAAGGATTAAAGTTTTGCAGGAAAAAAAAATCACTGTACAATCTCTATGGATTGAAATTCCATGTACAAACGGAAAGGGGAAGGCAATGGCAGTGGGGGTGTACTATCGACCACCTGGCCAGAATGAACAAATGGATGAAGAAATGCTCAAAGAAATCAGGGAAGCTAACAAAAGTTACAACACAGTAATAATAATGGGTGATTTCAATTACCCCGGTATCGACTGGGTCAGTGTCACGGCAGGACATGCTAGGGCGATAAAGCTTTTTGGAACAGCTGGCTCATGAACCGACCATAGGAGAAGCCATTTTGGACCTAGTTCTTAGTGGAACACAAGATCTGGGCAAGAGATAAGGTTGTTGGGGCCACTTTGCAATAGTGATCATAACATGATTGCTTTTGATTTAATAAATGAAGGAAGGACAGTAAGGAAATCCACAGTACTACCCTTTAACTTTCAAAAGGGAGACTATGATAAAATGAGGAAAATAGTTAAAAAAAAAACCCTAAAAAGAGCAGTTGCAAAGGTTAAAGATTTACATCAAGCTTGGGTGTCGTTCAAAAATACTATCTTGGAAACCCAGACCACTTGTATTCCACGCTTTATGAAAAATGGAAGGAAGTCCAAAAAACTGCCAGCATGGTTTAAAGGTGAGGTCAGAGAGTCTGCTGCAAAAAAAAAAAAAAAAGCAACTTTCAGTAAATGGAAAAAGGAGCCAAATGATGAAAACTGGAAACAACACAAGCACTGGCAAGTTAGATGCAAGGCACTGATAAGGCAGGCAAAGAGAATTTGAGAAGAAGCTTGCTGTGGAAGCAAAAACGCATAATAAAGACTTTTTCAAGTATATTTGTAGCAAAAAACCTCTGAGAGAGTCAATTGGACCATTAGATGATAGAGGGGTAAAAGGGGCACTAAGAGGGGACAAGGCGATAGTGGAGAGACTGAATGAATTCTTTGCTTCGGTCTTTACCGAGGAAGATATAGGAATGTTACCCATGACTGAAATGGTATTTAAAGAAGATGCTGTGGAAGAATTGAAAGAAATATCAATACACCGGGAAGATGTATTACAACTATTTGATAAACTGAAGAGTAATAAATCACCTGGACCAGATGGTATACATCCAAGGGTGTTGAAAGAACTTAAATATGAGATTGCAGATCTGCTATTAGCAATCTGTGAACTATCATTAAAATCATCTGTAATACCTGAAGATTGGAGGATGCCCAATGTAACGCCAATTTTTAAAAGGGTTCCGTGGTGATCCGGGAAACTACAGACCAGTGAGCCTGACATCAGTACCGGGAAAAATGGTGGAAACCATTATAAAGAACAAAATTACTGAACATGTAGATAGTCATGGCTTAATGGGAGACAGCTAACATGGCTTTAGACAAGGAAGATCTTGTCTTACTAATCTGTTATTTTTTTTTGAAGAACTGTATAACAGGTAGAGAAAGGTGAGTTGGCTGATATAGTGTATCTGGAGTTTCAGACAAGGTCCCTCATGGCAAAATTAAAAAGTCATGGGATAGGTGGGAGTATACTATTGTGGATCAGGAACTGGTTAAAAGATAGAAAGCAGAGGGTAGGACTAAATGGCCAATTTTCCCAATGGAGAAAGGTGAATAGTGGAGTACCCCAGGGATCTGTGCTGGGTCTGCTGCTTTTTAACATATTCATAAATGACCTGGAAATGGGAATAACGAGTGAGGTTATCAAATTTGCAGATGACACAAAACTATTCAAAATTGTTAAAACACATGAGGATTGTGGAAAATTGCAGAGGACCTTAATAAATTGGAAGACTGGGCATCCAAATGGCAGAAGAAGTTTAATATGGACAAGTGCAAAGTTATGTACCTAGGAAAGAAAAACACAAACTATGCTTACATGATGCAATGTTCCACATTAGGAAACACCACCCAGGAAAAAGATTTAGGTGTCATCATGGATAACATGTTAAAACCTTCCGCCCAGTGTGCAGCAGCGACCAAGAGAGCAAATAGAATGCTAGGTATCATAAGGAAAGGAATGGAGAATAAAACAAAGGATATTATAAATGCCTTTGTATCGTTCCATGGTGTGACTGCACCTTGAATACTGTGTGCAATTCTGGTTGCCATATCTTAAAAAGGATATTGCATTGTTAGAAAAGGTACAGAGAAGAGCCACCAAAATGATAAAGTGGTTGGAAGGATACCCCTATGAAGAGAGGCTAAAAAGTTAGGGCTCTTCAACCTGGAAAATAAATGGCTGAGGGGAGATATGATAGAGGTCTATAACAGAGGACCTCAAACTACGGCCTGCGGGCCACATGCGGCCCGCCGAGGACATTTATCCGGCCCGCCTGGTGTTTTTGCCGCCGCTGCCTGTCCTCAGGGGGGGCTCTACCATGAGGCGAAGTGAGGCGGCTGCCTCAGGCGGAGAAATGTCGAAGGCGGCATTTTTGCCCCCAAAGTAGCCGCCTCACTTCAACATCTAAAAAAATAATCCAACTTAAACACAAAGTAAAACCGATGCAGACTCTGGAGCCTTCACGTGCAGCAGCATCCCGCCCCCAAAGGAAGTTCCTTTGGGGGCGGGACGCCGCTGCACGTGAAGGCTCCGCAGTCTGCACCGGTTTTACTTTGTGTTTAAGTTGATGTCGCTAGGTGTTTAGGACTGGTAACAGACTGATGGGGGGGTTGAGACTGAAAGTGGGCTTATGGGGGTGTTTAGGACTGGTAATGGACTGATAGGGGGGTTAGGACTGGGTGGGCTGATGGGGGGGTTAGAACTGGAAAAGAGCAGGCAGCGCTGGACGGAGGTATGGGGGGAGGGAGGCGTGCAGAGCCTGCTGCTGCCTGAGGACAGAGGTAAGAACAAGGCTGCATTGATGGGCAGTGCAGTCTGTATGTCTCTGTGTGGGCAAAGTTATTGCTGGTATATTGTTTTTGTAGCGCTGTATATATATATTGGTATTTTACTAATAGCAATTTGGAATCCCTAGGAAACAATGATATCAAGAAAGAGAAAAATTGACTCGGAGTGTAGGATATTCAAAGAACAGTGGACTTATGATTACTTTTTCATGCAGTACAAGGAAAGAGCTGTGTGTTTGATATGCCAGATTATAGTGTCTGTGTTCAAAGAATACAATTTGCGTCGACACTATGAAACTCAACATAAAGATAAATATGATTGTTTGGTCGGAGAAGTGAGAAAAGATAAAATATTAAAACTGAAAAATACATTGACAACTCAGCAAAATACTTTTGTGAAGCAGAAGCAGCTAAATATTTCATCACTGTGAGCAAGTTTTCAAGTTGCCAAGCTAATAGCATGCACTGGCAGACCATTCGTGGAGGGAGAATTTGTTAAAGAATGCCTTCTTTCTGTTGCCAAAGAGATATGTCCAGAAAAGGCCGATTTATTTAGTACAGTGAGTCTTTCAGGACCTACAATTACACGAAGGATTGAAGAAATGGGAGACAATTTGCATCAGCATTTGCAAAACTCCGCAAGAAAACTTTCCTATTTTTCCTTGGCACTCGACGAAAGCAATGATGCTCGTGATTCTGCACAACTTCTAATTTTTATTCGTGGGACGAATGACTATTTTGAAGTCACAGAAGAGCTTGCTGCACTGCAAAGCATCAAAGGAACAACTACAGGAGAGGATATCTATGAAAAGGTTTGCCAAACTGTGAATGGTTTGGAGCTGGACTGGGCTAAACTAGCCAGTGTGACAACTGATGGTGCTCCTAGCATGGTGGGGTCTAAGAAAGGAGTAATTGCTCGCATTAACCAAGAGATGGACAAACATAACCATTCTCATCCAATAGCCATACACTGCCTCATCCACCAACAAGCGCTGTGTAGTAAATCACTGAAGTGGGACTCTGTTATGAAAATTGTGCTATCTTGTGTTAACTTCATTAGAGCTAATGCACTAAACCACAGACAATTTCAGGAATTTCTGTCTGAGCTAAATGTTGCCTATGAAGATGTTCTGTACCACACAGAAGTCCGTTGGCTGAGTCGAGGGAGAGTTTTGAAACATTTCTATGACTTACTTCCACAGATTACAGCTTTTCTGCTTTCAAAAAACAAAGAAGTACCAGAGCTCAATGATGCAGAATGGAAATGGCACCTTGCCTTTCTGACAGATGTAACAGAGCTACTCAACAGTTTCAATGTGCAACTTCAAGGAAAGGGGAAGCTCATCTGTGATATGCAATCACATGTGAAAGCATTTGAAGTAAAATTAGGCCTCCTCATCAAACAAGTGAAGGAGGAAAATTTCTGCCATCTCCCCACAACTCAAAATCTGTTAGCGGAAAAACCATTGGTTACATTCCCAAACAAAACATGTGTGGATTCACTGGAAAAGTTGCAAAAGGAGTTCCAATTTAGATTTAAAGAGCTTCATCTCCATGAACAGGACATACAGCTTTTCCATAACCCATTTTCTATTGACATTGAAAATGTGGATACAATTTACCAAATGGAACTGGCTGAACTGCAGAATTGTGACTCTCTGAAAGACTCATTCAAGTCAAGCAGCCTTCCTAATTTCTATGCATCTCTCCCCTCTGAGACATATCCTAATCTCAGGAACCATGCACTCAAAATGGCAACCATCTTTGGCAGCACTTATGTCTGTGAACAGACTTTTTCCAGAATGAAACATCTGAAATCTCCAACCAGATCTAGACTAACTGATGCACACTTGCATCACTTGTTACGACTAGCAGTGACATATATGGAACCGGACATTGACCATCTCATTAGCCAAAAGCAGGCCCCATAGTTCCCATTGAAATACTGGTAAGTTTGTTGATTTAACTTTACTTGTTCTTCATTTTAAATATTGTATTTGTTCCCATTTTGTTTTTTTACTTCAAAATAAGATATGTGCAGTGTGCATAGGAATTTGTTCACAGTTTTTTTTTAAACTATAGTCCGGCCCTCCAACGGTCTGAGGGACAGTGAACTGGCCCCCTGTTTAAAAAGTTTGAGGACCCCTGGTCTATAAATTAATGAATGGAGTGGAACGGGTAAACGTAGATCAATTGTTTACGCCATCAAAATATAGAACGTCTAGGGGACATGCAATGAAGCTACAGGGTAACCTATTTAAGACTAATAAGAGAAAATATTTTTTCACTCAACACTTAATCAAACTCTGGAATTTGCTACCAGAGGATGTAGTAAAAGCTGTTAATGTAGCCGGGTTTAAAAAAGGTTTGGACAAGTTCCTGGAGGAAAGGTCCATAAACCATTATTAAAGTGGACCCAGAATATCCACTGCTTGCCCCAATACAAGTATTGTAGAACCTGTGTCTTTTGGGGAAACTGCTACATACTTTTGACCTAGATTGGCCACTATTGGAAACAGGATTCTGGGCTTGATGAACCTTGGTCTGACCCAATATGGCATATCTTATGTTCTTATACTGAGGCCTTTCGCGGCACAGGTGACTGCCCTTCTGGCATATGTTATCCAACTTTGTACATCAGAGAGTAACAGTAAGTACCCCGTATGCATGGCTGGCACCAAACATGACAGGTGGCGCACACACATGAGCCTCAGTAACAAACATGTCAATGTTCACTGCCCTGCTGGTTCACATGCGGTGTGTGCATGTTCATGCACTAGCCAAGAAACACATAAGCAGTACCAACAGCATCACCATGACTAAAAGAACAGCCAGTTAACAGTTAAAGCACAACACTATGGCAGCCCTGTGTGTCTAATTGCACAACCCTTTTTATGAAGAGGTCTGTACAACACCAATCCCAATTTTACTCTAACACAGTTTGCAAAATGAGGAGACATGATCATAGCGATTATGTACACCTCATGACAACTAGTCACCCACCAACAGGGGAATGATCTTACCAACCATCATTGATTGCAAAAACGCCTCATGATTTGTTAGGTAATTGAAAGTTGATCTCTAGTAGGACACCCACTACTCAGTATCTGAGCTAAGCTCCATAGGCATCTACATCAAAATCCTATATGATTCCTGCTTAAACACCAATCAACATAACATCAGACCAGTAATTGAACCAGGCTGTATTGAGTTCATCAAATCCATTACTCTTGGCATCCAAAGCCACTTCACCAGTATCTGTAAGAAAGAGAACACATATATTGTACTCTTATTGACATATTGTCCCCCCCCCTCGAGGAGAGTACCGTGGTCTGGCCCTGATGAGTCCACCTAGAGAAACAAAGATCGTTGTTGGCTGTCTAAAGTATGTTTTTTCATCAAGGGATACAAGCAGCATTGAAGTGAGGTATCCGGTTGCTCATTGAATCCCCTTATGGCAACATGTTTACAATATCACTGTTCTCCATGTTCCAGATACTCGTGAGGTGGTGTTGGCTGTCTGCAGTGATGGTTTTGGTGAACCAATGCAGCGAGGTTCAATTAGTAAACTAATAATAGGTTGTGTGGATCATACAAAAGAATGTTATGTATGTTCATGTTCATGCCTGTCGAGCTAAGCTCAGCTACCCAATTGTAGGTTTCCTATGAATACACATCTTTACATGGAATATACATTTATGAGTAGGGCTTTAGATAAGTGATGTATATCACACTTGGTCCCCTGATGGTGGCTGACCATAAATCATTGTTGAGGCTTACCCAGGTAATCCTCAGCATGTCCCTCAAAAGGCATTGTGGGCCATGTGCATGCCAACAACAGGCCTCACACCCCATGCATCATCATGGTGAAACAACACGCCCCACCAAGACGTGAGTGTGTGAACCCAAAGCATAGTACATTTGCATCAGATCCAGTGCTGGGTGGCTATCCCCATACCACCAAACCACATGTATAAGGTTGCCGGAGCACAGTGACCTGAAGAGGTTATATGCTCCAGGAGCAAGGACTGTCTGTCATGGATATCTGTGACTAGCATCCTGTGCCCTACTATACAGCACATCTGACCCACTGTGCCACATGTTGTCCTCCTCTCTGTGCCCATGTACATACTGTCCGTGGGTAGTTGATTTCTGCATTGAATTTGTCAGCAATACACTGCCAGGAATGCTGCAGCCACACCATGTCATGCTGGACTGAAGAGCCAGGAAAGAGCCTGCTCTGCTTATAGCATATCAGGAGGGCCAGAAGCCAGACATCATGGTCTGAGAACTGAGGTTTTTTTGACCTTCGTGGCATGTCTAACTGCTGTCCTCTCCTGCAACTCACAATCTGAATGTTTTACACACAGCAGTCTCAATCAGTGTCACCTACATGCATTCTACGTAACACGTGTAATAAATGCAGGGCACATTTATTTATTTATTTATATTCTCTTATATACCGCGCTATTCTGCATCAGTGCGGTTTACATTGAACAAACTGAAATTACATTGAACAGGGCATTATAACTTGGAGATAACTATTTTACAGGGAACATGGGCTATGGAGGGTTAAGTGGCTTGCCCAAGACCACAAGGAGCACCTGTGGGACTAGAAACCCCAGTCCTTCCGGCCCAAGGTTGCTGTCCTCTAGTGGGATTTGAACCCCCGACCTTCCGGTCTGAAGTACCTTGCCCCAACCACTAGGCCACTCCTCCACATGTGCACCATATATTCCACGTCCATATGTGCTATGCACATGCACAACGTGCAGAACATCTATGGAACATACTGTATACATGCACAAGGTGCAGAATGTCTGAATAATGTGCCTTATGCATGTGGTACGCAAAGTACCCCTGTCCATGAGCAGAGCACCTTGTGCATGCGCAAGGCACATAACGCTGATGTTCCGCATAAGGCATGTTCCGCAGAACAGCAGAACGTGCCAGGCGCACGTGCAAGGTGCAGAACATCAGCAGAATGTGTCTTACGCATGCAAAACATGTGGAACGTCAGCGGTACATGTCATGCATGTGCGTAAGACATGTTCTGCTGATGTTCCGTGGTGCACATTTTATGCATGCACTGACATTCTGCGCATTGCATATGCATAGGACACATTCCGCTGATGTTCTGTGCCTTGCACATGCGTAAGGCGCATTCTACATAACATCAGCGGAACATTCTTGCGCATGCGTAAGACACGTTACGCAGATGTTTCATGTCTTGCACATTTCACTGCATTCTGTGGGTTGTGTAAGTGCATGGCACATAACAGCCATGGAACGTGCAGTGCACATGCACATGCACAACACGCCCTGCATATATTACGTGCATTACGTGGCATGCATGTAGGTGATGCTGATTGTGACTGCTGTCTGCAAAACATATATACTGTGGAGTAGGGATAGCACAGAAGCATCTGCGACAGCACAGCATGCTACAGGATGGACCCACTGCACAGAAAGAGTGAGGGGGCAAATGCTGCAGAGCAACAGGGCAGTAAGGGTCAACATACACAGAGAGGGGTGATGGAGCATCTTCCATAAGGACAGTCATCAACTGTATTTGATGATGTCCCAGCACAGGATAATGAGCAATCTGGCCCATCTGGTGAGGTACAGGCACAGTGACCAGCTGCCATCCTAGCACATTCATCATCCCCTGGGATTGCACAGAAGCGCAAGAAGAAGCATGTCCCCGAAGAGTCCCAAAAGAGGGCGCAAAGCTTCAATCCGGAGGAGAACGAAGTGCTCATTGAGCAAGTGCTGGAAAATTATGAGGAGCTGTTTGGCAGGCTCAGCTCACAGACCCCTGTTCGCACCCACAGAGCTATCTGAGAGCAAATAAGACTGGCTGTGGCAGAGGTTGAGGGCCCAGTGTGCGATTGTGAGGGGATCTGGAAGCACTACAATGACATCAAGCGGTTAGTCAGAGCACGACTGACAGCAGAGTGCTAACACACACTGGGAACTGGTGGTAGAGGACGTAGGCAGGCAAATCTCATACCCATGGAGGAGCTAGGACTGATGTACGTTCATGGACTGCCATCAGATCTGGACACAGCCCATCCATATGCAGGTATGTATTGACACACATCTATGTGTGGACCTTTCATAGGTGGAAGGTATGTTTCCTGCTACCCACACAATGCAACCATTCCTGCATCAACACCCCTGAGTTACCCCTTCCCATTCAGCTCCCAATGCCCATCATTGTGCCTGTGGGGCCTGCACATGGCCCCCCCCCCAGATCACATACACACACATATATCACTCCCACAACAACTGTCAGGCATCTCCTAGCCCCAATGCCACTGACCACACCTCCCTGCAGTGCACAGTGCTGCCAAGGAGAGCTGCTCCCTGGGCCCATCCAATGTGCACACTGCCTGCATGGCAGACCCTGGACACATGTGACCCCTCAAACCAATGCAACTCTGTTCATTCCCCATAGCCCTTGTCCTGTGCAAGCAACCAACACATCCCACAGATACAGATGGACATGTGGTTACACATATGCTACGTATGTATGTATATATGTATGTGACCTTTAGGCCTGTTCTACCATCGCATACATGGTATTTGTGAGGGTTACAGAGAGCCCAACGATTCAGTACCGGCTGGAGTGGTCTACAGGGAATACCAAGGATACATTACAGGGAGGAACATCACATAACATAACATTGTGGTCATCAGGCTGTTCTAGGCAGGGTGGTTAGGAAGATCTGTGTAAATAGAACTGTGTACATTGTCCTGATCTGTGTTATGGTACAGTGAACATGAGATCCATTATAACGTGTGAATACTGAAATATGTATGTCACATCTTGAGGAGAGGTCCTGTATATGGATGCCGTTGCAGCAGGATACATGTGGGCTACCGCTTCTGGCCTGCACATCTTTCTGGTAATAGTCAGTAATGCATGGTGGCATGATCAGCATGGAGAATGTCAATAGGCCACCCATGTCCCATAAGGCAGCTGGGCGAGTGTACCAGATGTTTGGGGAAGAGGAGGTACATGCTCTGTTTACAGATGATCGAACCACCCTCTCTAGTACTCTGGTGATTGACAGTGAGGCCTGTGAACCAGCATCTTGCCGCCTTGGTTGTGTGGGTATCTGGAGTAAAACAATGTAATACCTTGTTTGTATGTGCCTGTTTGTGTGACAGATGGCTACTGGTATCTGGCAGAGTTGCTGTAGGATGGGTGATGTGTGTCCTGTCCTGGCTGGCAACATGATGATGCATGCAACAGTATTCTGTGCCATTTGTAAGATGTGCAAGGTATGTTTTGTGAGGCCCTGGAGGATACTAGTGGCCAAAACAGAGTGTGCACCAACCATTGCTTCAGTTTCTGAGCAGTCACCATTGTTTCAGAGAAGGTGGCATAGGTTCTGCAATGTGTTTTTTTGTTGGGTTGTCTGTGCTGTCATGTTAATGGGTTGACGCAGGTTGTCCTTCTGATCCAACATCATCCCAGGTATGCTATTCCCTGTACAATGTGCAGTACAATGTACCTATTGTGTCTGAGGTGGTAAGGACATCTCTGCCCATGGAGTTGAAGACTGTGTTTGGCCACAGGGTCCTGTGAGGGTGGTGGCATGCAGCCATTGTGAGATGTCATTGAAGTCTCAGATGATTTGTTTGTATTGTGGTCCCAGAGTCCTGATGGTCAGAACGATCAGCATGTTGGTGCTTTACACACCGTATGCCATGTAGAGAGCCATGACTGGCACAGATGGGCTGACGGTAGATGTTAAGAGGTGATGTGGATGGAGATGGGCCCTGGGGTTGGCCGTGGGGGTGACTGTCCTGTGAGAGAAAGACCAATGCTGCCTGTCGTTCTGTAGTCCAGTAGGTCTGATATGCACCATTGGGACACGGTGCCTCCAATGTTCATCTGTCAAAGGTGATAATGTAGAGTGGAGCATCTGATTGAATAACATGTGGATGCCATAGCTGGGGAGATCAGTATGTACAGCTGCCTGTTGTTACCAATTCTGGATTAGGTTCCCAAACAAAGGTATGTGTGGTGTGACCATGCTACTGTGTGTCCAGACGACATAGTGACATGTTAAATATTGGTTTTGTGTAGCAAAATGAGTGTGTAGGTGTATCTGCACAGTATCATTACCTAACACGTCTCTTGGCCCCACAGATACTCGAAATAGGTGCCCTAACATATACCTTGTGGTCATGCTGCCACTGTGGCCATGCAATGACAACCCCCATGTCACCCCTGGAACCACCAGGACCCTGTGCCACCCCCAGTCAACAGCACCTATAGCACCCTCACACATGCCCAATGCTGGACATGCTGACCATGACATA
Source organism: Ichthyophis bannanicus (assembly GCA_033557465.1). Lineage (NCBI taxonomy): Eukaryota > Metazoa > Chordata > Amphibia > Gymnophiona > Ichthyophiidae > Ichthyophis > Ichthyophis bannanicus. The sequence goes on along the minus strand of CM066039.1, from coordinate 156,935,956 downwards.
GTGGAATGCCTTGGAGACAAGCTGCCAGAGACCCTGGTGCATCTACTGATGCACCAGTGTCATGCACATTGGAAGCATCTATGTACAGTGCATTACAAAGGTATCCATCCCCTCTGTGTTTGTCCTGTCTTGTCACAGTACAACCTGGAATTTAAATGGAGTTTGTGGGGTTAATGCCAAGTGATATACACAACATGCCTACAACTTTGAAGGTGCAAAATATCCTTCATTGTGACACAGACAATAATTAGGCCACATAAAAAAATGAAAGCAGGATTGTGCATATGTAGTCAACCTCCTCCCTCCCCAATGTCAATACATTGTAGAGCCCCCTTTTGCTGCAATTCCAGCTAAAACTCTCTTGGGGTATGTCTCTATTAGTTTAGCAAATCTAGCTACTGGGATTTTCACCCATTTCTTAAAGCCAAACTGTTCCAACTCCTTCAAGTTAGATGGGATGCCTTGCTGTAAGCAATCTTTAAGTACTGCCACAGATTCTCAGTTGGATTGAGGTCTGGGCTTTGACTAGGTTACTCCAAGACATTTAAATGCGTCCCATTAAATCAGCTTTAGCAGTATGTTTAGAGTCATTGTCCTGCAGGAAAATGAACCTTTGTCCCAGTCTCAAATCTCTGGCAGACTAAAACTGTCTTTAGTGCCATCCATTGTTCCTTTAATCCTGGCCAGTTTCCCTATCCCTGCCAATGAAAAACATCCCCACAGCATGATGCTGCCACCACCACCACAGTTCACTGTGGGAAAGCGTAGTTACTCACCTGTAACAGGTGATCTCCAGGAACAGCAGGAATTTAGTCCTCACATATGGGTATCGTTGGTACCAACGGAGCCTGCGCAGGAACGCTCCCCAGCGTCCAATAAGAACGCTTTTGGGAGCATCCCTCAGCACATGCGCGCTGCTTTCCCGCCTTTCCAACTGTCCCTCTTCAGTTAAGTTTGTAGCTGAGTGAAAGGATAGAGGGAGAGAGGAAAGAGACAAAGAAAGAGAGAGACAACTCCTAGGGGAAGTGGGTGGGTTGTGAGGACTAAATTCCTGCTGTTCCCGGAAATCACCTATTACAGGTGAGTAACTACACTATCTCCAGGAACAAGCAGGAATGTAGTCATCACATATGGGGACTCCCTAGCTGAAGATGCCAGGGAGATAGCCGCAGGAAGGTGCCATCGTCAAGGATGAGGATCCTTCCCTCCCATGGATCTCTGGCATCCCACCAGGGTTGGTGGGTAGGAGTTGGTTTACATTTGAAAAAGGTTTTGAAGAACAGCTTGGCCAAAGAAGGCATCCCGACGGGAGGCTTTATCGAGGCAATAGTGGGCTGTGAAGGTGTGTACCGAAGCTCAGGTGGCTGCTCGACAAATGTCATCAATAGACACAGAGTGGAGATTAGCCATCGAAGCTGCCATGGCCCTGACATTATGAGCTGTGACATGGTCCTGAAGAGGAAGACCCTTACTCCCATCAGTAAAGGATATGCATTGGGCAATCCATTTAGATAAAGTTCTTTTGGAGATTGGAAGTCCCAAATGACTAGGGTCAAAAGCTATAAAAAGTTGTGAAGACTTTCTATGTTGCTGTGTTCTTTGTATGTAAAAGGCCAAGGCCCTTTTGCAATCCAAAGTATGAAGGTTCCTTTCTGCATTAGAGGCGTGAGGCCTGGGAAAAAATACAGGAAGTTAAATTGATTGATTTAAATGAAAAGGCGAAACCACCTTTGGCATAAAATGTGGGTGAGTTCGAAGAACAACCTTATCATGATGAAACCTAGTATAAGGAGGATCAGCCACTAAAGCTTGCAATTCACTGATGCGACGGGCAGAGGTGACTGAAATTAGGAAGATGACCTTCCAGGTCAAAAACGTAAGGGCTGCAGTGGCTAAAGGCTCAAAAGGCGGCTTCATGAGCTGCCCGAGAACTAGATTTAGATCCCATGCCACCGGAGGGGGCTTGATGGGAGGTTTGGTTAATAGAAGGCCTCTCATAAATCTTGATATGAGTGGATGAGAGGAAATTGGTTTCCATTCAGAGGCTTATAAGAAGCTGCAATTGCACTAAGATGGACTCTTACCGAATTGGTCTTTAACCCAGAATTCGATAAATGAAGGAGATACTCCAGTATCGATTGAAAGGATACGGAGCAGGGGATTTAATCCCCTCCTGGAGCACCATATAGTAAAACGTTTCCACTTGAAGGCATAAGATCTTCTTGTGGAAAGTTTCCTAGAAGCTCGAAGGATATCTTTTATCTGCTGAGACAGGTTGAGATCCTGGAGGTCTAAGCCTTCAGCAACCAGGCCATGAGATGCAGGGACTGGGGATTCGGGTGCCATAGTGTCCCGTTCTCCTGAGAAAGGAGATCTGGAGCATGCCCTACCTCCAGAGGTGCCGCTTGAGAGAGATGCAGAAGCAGGGAATACCACGCTTGGCATGGCCATCATGGTGCGATGAGAATCATACGACCCCTGTCTCTCTGAAGCTTGACCCAGTACAAGCATTGTGGAACTTGTGTCTCTTGGGGAAACTGCTAGGTACATATGACCTAGATTGGCCACTGTTGGAAACAGAATACTGGGCTTGATGGACCTTGGTCTGACCCAGTATGGCATATCTTATGTTCTTATGAAGAGTGTTTTGGGAATGAGGGGAATGGGTGGGAAAGCATACAGGAAGTCCTGGCCCCAGTGAAGGAGGAAGGCATCCCTTGCCTGACAGTGGTGTGCCAGTATCCTGGAACAGAACCAGGGAAGTTTGGCATTCAGTGGACTTGCAAAGAGGTCTATGTCTAGCGTGCCCCAGAGATGAAATATCTTTGCCACCTGGTCTAGGTGGAGTGACCACTTGTGAGGTAGCAGCACTCCACTGAGTTTGTCTGCCCAAAGGTTTTGAATGCCTGGAAGATACACCACTAGAAGGTGAATTTGGTGCTCTCTGGCAAAGGCCCATAGTTGTAAAGCTTCATTGCATAACGACAGAGAGCCCGTTCCACCCTGCTTGTTCACACAGAACATGGCTACCTGATTATCCGTCTGGACCAGGACTGTCTTGTAGCTGAGCTGGGCATGGAACACTCAAAGAGCTAAATAAATTTCTCTTAATTCCAGGAGGTTTATGTGTAAACCTACCTCCTGTGGAGTCCAGGTGCCCTGGGTAGAGAGATGATTCAGGTATACTCCCCAACCCACCTGTGATGCATCTGTTGTTAGGGTGGCCTGAAAGAGGGGTTGATGGAAAGGAGACCCCACTGTCAGATTTTCTAGTGATTGCCACCATTGGAGGGACAAAATTAGTCTTTGAGAGACTGTTATTTTGTCCGACAAATTGCCTGTGGCCTGTATCCACTGTGTGGAGAGGGTCCACTGAGCTGCTCGCATGTGAAGGCAAGCATATGGAACTACATGAACTGTGGATGCCATCTGTCCCAGCAACTGCAGAAGCTAGCTGCATAATGCAAAGACACCGGGCTTGTGGAAGAAAAGCCCTTGCCTGCCTGGTATCCAGACAGGCTCCTATGAATTCTAGGCATTGGGAAGGAACTAGTTGATTCTTTGGGAAGTTGATTTCCAATCCCAAGTATTGGAGGATTCGCAATGTACGAGACAGTGCAGTACTGGCCTCTGCAACTGTGGAGGCTCGAATGAGCCAGTCGTCTAAATAGGGGAAGACAAAAATCCCCAGGGTTCGTAGAAATGCTGCTACTACTGCCATGCATTTTGTGAACACCCTTGGTGCTGAAACCAGACCAAAAAGAAGAACCCTGTACTGGAAATGTCTTCCCCTGAAAAGGAAACGTAAGAATTTCCTGTGATCTGGATGGATGAGAATGTGTGTGTATGCATCCTTTAAGTCTAGAGAGCAAAGCCAGTCCTGAGCTTGAAGGTATGGCAGAAGAGTTCCTAGAACAACACAAGGAGGAGCAACCTCCTGCAGGGAGTCCAAGCAGACACAGGAAGCAGGAGATAATGGAAGAGTAAGGGTCTTTATTGTGCACAGGAACCCCATAAATAAATAAATTTGTTTATATATATAATATAATAATGAAAATAAATATTAAAAGAAAAAAGATATTAAAAAAGGGGTAAAAAAATAATAAAAAATAAAAAAATATAAAAAAATAAAATAAATGGGAATAGAGAGCATGGTAATATGATTTGTATGGACCGGCTCATCAATGGCGTTGTGGCAAGGAGACAATCAGGGGATGAAAAATTGGAACAGAAGAAGTCTAAAAGCTATTAAAAAATGTAACAGCAGTAGGAAAATAAAAAATAATAAATAATAAATAAGTAGTGCATGAGTGACAAAAACTAGGAGTAAGATGTAAGTGTGCCTTAAAAAATGATTACAGCGTGGGCAATGGAAGAGATGGTAAACAAATATAAAGTGCCGTAGTTACGCAGTGGACTATGGTATTATAGAAAGTAGACTTATGGGGCCATAATAAATTGGGAATAGAGAGCATGGTAATGTAATTTGTATGAACCGGCTCATCAATCGCGTTATGGCAAGGAGACACTCAGGGGAACTCTAAATGCTATTAAAAAAGTAGCAGCGTTAAAAATAAAAAATAAAAAAGTAGTGCACGAGTGGCAAAAGATAAGAGTCAAATGTAAGTGTGCCTCAAAAGAATGTATACAGCGTGGACAGTGAGAAGGACGGTAAACAAATATAAAGTGCCGTAGTTACGCAGTGGACTGTGGTATTATAAAAAGTAGACTTATAGGGCCATGTCTTAAAATTGTAAACTACAAGAACCGTTTGAATTATGTAACTTCAAGTAAGGCAGCCACGATTATAGCCGCGAAAGATTGTAAAAAGGACGTTACCGTACAGAGACTTAAAAAACAACTTACTAACCCAGCACAGTCGCATATCAATTAAAAGAAAGCCGAAAGGCAACAAGTTAAGGAAAAAGCCATTGAGAGATCATGAGAATTGTGTGCGGTCACGTAGAATATATGGTCCTGAGAGGTAGGAGTAACACAAAGGAAGTAAAACAACCAAACTAATGCCGCAATGGAAACATAGCCGTAAATGTAGGGCCACAGAGACCACCGAGTGCGATAATTATGACAATAAGACTGAAATAAATAAATGCAAAAAACTGCAGAGAAACATCATATAAGCAAGGGAAGATAGGTACTGCTTATGTAAAGGAAATCTGGAAACTCACCCATACACACGTAGGCAGAAGTCGCATCAAAATAGTGTAGGAACTAGTCACGAATTGCTAGAAAGAAATATTGTATAGTCAACCAAAGAGAGAACTATGAACCCCTTTAAAAACATTTACCCATGAAAACACTCACGATCAGGATGAACCTCAAACCATCAAGGAATCCGCGTCCAACGGACTTGTGAAGAAATTGAAACGCTCAGAGCATTCTGAAAAATGACCGGCTGAGCTACACTGCTATTTAAACGCCAATTTTGGCGCCAAATTACAAACACCGTAGTGCTTGGGGGAGGAGCCACAACCATGCTGCATTCCAAAAAAAATAGACTAAAGAGAACAAATGGAACAGAGTGCATTTACTCAAATATTCAAGGTGTGGTCTCACCATGGAACAATATAGAGGCATTATAATATCTTTTGTTTTATTTGCCATTCCTTTCCTTATGATACATATTTGCTCTCTTGGCCGCCGCTGCACACTGGGCTGATGATTTTAACATGTTATCCACAATGACGCCTTAATCTTTTTCCTGGGTGGTGGTTCCTAATGTGGAACCTTGCATCGTGGAACCATAGTTTGGGTTGTTCTTCCCTAGGTGCATAACTTTGCCCTTGTCCACATTAAATTTCATCTGCCATTTTGATGCCCAGTCTTCCAATTTATCAAGATCCTCTTGCAATTTTCCACAATCCTCTTAGGTTTTTAACAACTTTCAATAGTTTTGTGTCATCTGCAAATTTGATAACCTCACTCGTTATTCCCCTTTCCAGGTCATTTATGAATATGTCAAAAATCAGCGGACCCAGCACAGATCCCTGGGGTACACCACTATTCACCTTTTTCCATTGGGAAAATTGGCCATTTAGCCCTAACCTCTGCTTTCTATCTTTTAACTGATCCACAATAGTACACTGCCTCCTATCCCATGACTCTTTAGTTTTGCCAAACGTCTCTGATGAGGGACCTTGTCAAAGGCTTTCTGAAAGTCCAGATAACGACTCAACTTTGTCCACCTGTCTATTCACACCTTCAAAAAAACATAATAGATTAGTAAGACAAGATCTTCCTTGTCTAAAGCGATGTTGGCTGTCTCCCATTAGTCCATGACTATCTACATGCTGAGTAATTTTGTTCTTTATGATGGTTTCTACCATTTTTCCCAGTACTGACATCAGGCTCACTGGTCTGTAGTTTCCCAGATCACCCCTGGAACCCTTTTTAAAAATTGGCGCTACACTGGTGATCCTCCAATCTTCAGGTATTACAGATGATTTTAATGAAAATTCATAGATTACTAATAGCAGGTCTGCAATCTCATATTCAGTTCTTTCAACACCCTTGGATGTATACCATCCGGCCCAGGTGATTTGCTACTCTTCAGTTTATCTAATAGTTGTAATACATCTTCTCGATGTATCAATATTTCCTTCAATTCTTCCGCACCGTTAAATACCACTTCAGTCATGGGTAACATCCCTCCATCTTCCTCAGTAAAGACCGAAGCAAAGAATTCATTCAGTCTCTCCGCTATTGCCTTGTCACTTCTTAGTGCCCCTTTAACCCCTATAGCATCAAATGGACCAACTGATTCTCACAGGTTTTTTGCTACGAATGTACTTGAAAAAGTCTTTATTTTGCGTTTTTGCTTCCGCAGCAAGCTTCTTTTCAAATTCTCCCTTTGCCTGCCTTATCAATGCCTTGCATTTGACTTGCCAGTGCTTGTGCTGTTTCCAGGTTTCGTCGTTTGGCTCTTTTTTCAATTTCCTGAAAGATGCTTTTTTGGCAACAGCCTCTCTGACCCCCCCTTTAAACCAGCTGCTCCAAGAAGCAATCATTTATTTCATCTAGGAACTTTATCTCCCTAGCATGTCCTGCTGTGTGATACTGACCCAGTCGATACCGGGGTAATTGAAATCACCCATTATTATTACTGCGCTATAACGTTTGTTAGCTTCCTTGATTTCTTTGAGCATTTCATCATCCATTTGTTTATTCTGGCCAGGCGGTCGATAGTACACCCCCACTGCCATTGCCTTCCCCTTCATACATGGAATTTCAATCCATAGAGATTCTACAGCAAATTTTGTTTCCTGCATAACTTTAATCCTTTCTGACTCAATGTCCTCTCTAACATAGAGCGCAACCCCTCCACCAATTTGATCAGCTCTATTATTACAATATAGTTTGTACCCAGGTATCACAGTGTCCCACTGGTTGTCCTCCTTCCTCCATGTCTCTGATATTCCAATCATATCTAACCTCTCATTTAGTGCTAAATATTCTAACTCTCCCATCTTATTTTTTAGGCTTCTAGCATTTGCATACAAGCATTTTAGAGACTGTATTTTATTCATATTAATTTGGCTATTGGTAGACATGGGTAATTTGGGATCTTTAAGCTGTGTCTGCTGCATACCCGAGGGCATTTGGGCTACTTTACTCTTTTTTGGAATCCCTCTGCTTTTGGTAGTATCCTTCAAGGATATATTCTTCTGAACCTTGCGCTCTTGGGTGACTGTCGGCTTTCCCCTATTATCTAGTTTAAAAGCTGGGTATGGGGGACTCGCCATGCATCTGAACCATCTCGGGTCCTAGGTCTTCTTCCTCCCCTTCCACATCAGCTTTTAATCCCTTGCGATCCACCCAGGACGTTAGCATATTTACGTGACTCAACCCTTGAACTGTAACCTATGTACATATTGAATTACACTGTATATCTAATGGATGCTGTATATAGTTCCAGTTCCGCTGTAAAATGTTAATACCCTGTTCCAATGTAAACCGCTTCTTGGAGCAGCTGGTTCATGAACAGACCAGAGGGGAAGCCATTTTGGTCTTCGTCCTTAGTGGAACACCATATCTGGTGCAAGAGATAAGGGTGTTGGGGCCACTTGGCAATTGTGATCATAGCATGATCGCTTTTGATTTAATTAATGGAGGAGGGATGGTAAGGAAATCTACAGTACTACCTTTTAACTTTCAAAAGGGAGACTATGATAAAATGAGGAAAATGGTTAAGAAAATCTAAAAGGAGCAGTTGCAAAGGTCAAAGACTTACATCAAGCTTGGGTGTTGTTGAAAAATACTATCTTGGAAGCCCAGACCAGCTCTATTCCACACACTAAGAAAAGTGGAAGGAAGTCCAAAAAACTGCCAGCATGGTTTAAAGATGAAGTCAGAGAGGCTGTTGTTGCCAAAAAAGCATCTTTCAGGAAATGGAAAAAAGAGCCAAATGACGAAAACTGGAAAAAGCACAAGCACTGGCAAGTTAAATGCAAGGCATTGATAAGGCAGGCAAAGAAAGAATTTGAGAAGAAACTTGCTGTGGAAGCAAAAACACATAATAAAGACTTTTTCAAGTACATTTGTAGCATGAAACTTGTGAGAGAGTCAGTTGGACCATTAGATGATAGAGGGGTAAAAGGGGCAGTAAGAGGGGACAAGGCTATAGTGGAGAAACGGAATGAATTCTTTACTTTGGTCTTTACTGAGGAAGATGTAGGGATGTTACCCATGACTGAAGTGGTATTTAAAGGTGATACTGCAGAGGAATTGAAAGAAATATCGATACACCGGGAAGATGTATTACAACTATTCAATAAACTGAAGAGTAGCAAATCACCTGGACCGGATGGTATACATCCAAGGGGGTTGAAAGAACTGAAATATGAGACTGCAGACCTGCTATTAGTAATCTGTGAACTATCATTAAAATCATCTGTAATACCTGAAGATTGGAGGATGGCCAATGTAAAGCCAATTTTTAAAAAGGGTTCCAGGGGTGATCCGGGAAACTACAGACCGGTGAGCCTGACATCATTACCGGGAAAAATGGTAGAAACCATTACAGAGAACAAAATTACTCAGCATGTAGATAGTCATGGCCTAATGGGAGACAGCCAACATGGCTTTAGACAAGGAAGATCTTGTCTTACTAATCTATTATGTTTTTTTGAAGGTGTGAATAAACAGGTAGACAAAGGTAAGTCGGTTGATATAATGTATCTGGACTTTCAGAAAGCCTTTGACAAGGTCCCACATCAGAGACTGTTGGCAAAACTAAAAAGTCATGGGATAGGAGGCAGTGTACTATTGTAGATCAGGAACTTGTTAAAAGATAGAAAGCAGACGGTAGGGCTAAATGGCCAATTTTCCCAATGGAGAAAGGTGAATAGTGGAGTACCCCGGGGATCTGTGCTGGGTCCGCTGCTTTTTGACATATTCATAAATGACCTGGAAAAGGGAATAACAAGTGAGGTTATCAAATTTGCAGATGACACAAAACTATTGAAAGTTGTTAAAAACCTAAGAGGATTGTGGAAAATTGCAAGAGAATCTTGATAAATTGGAAGACTGGGCATCCAAATGGCAGATGAATTTAATGTTGACAAGTGCAAAGTTATGCACTTAGGAAAGAACAACCCAAACTATGGTTCCACGATGCAAGGTTCCACATTGGGAACCACCACCCAGGAAAAGGATTTAGGCGTCGTCATGGATAACATGTTGAAACCCTCTGCCCAGTATGCAGCAGCGGCAAAGAGAGCAAATAAAATGCTAGGTATCATAAGGAAAGGAAGGGAAAATAAAACAAAGGATATTATAATGCCTCTGTATTGTTCCATGGTACGATTGCACCTTGAATATTGTGTGCAATTCTGGTTGCCGTATCTTAAAAAGCGTAGTTACTCACCAGCAACAGGTGATCTCTGGGAACAGCAGGAATTGACTCTTCACATATGGGTATCATCAGTACCAACGGAGCCTGCGCGTTAACGCCCCCCAGCATCCAATAGGAAAGCTTTTGGGAGCATCCCACTGCGCCTGCGTCGCTGCCTTCCCGCCTTTCGAACTCTCCCTCTTCAGTTGAGTTTATAGCTGAGGTAAAGGAGAGAAGAGAGGGAGAGAGATACAACTCCTAGGGGAGGTGGGCGGGTTGTGAAGACTCAATTCCTGCTGTTCCCAGAGATCACCTGTTAAAGGTGAGTAACTACGCTATCTCCAGGAACAAGCAGGAATGCAGTCTTCACATATGGGGACTCCCCAGCTGAAAGATGCCAGGGAGATGACCCCAGAAAGCTTCAAAGCTCAGGTTGAGATGGGTCATGCTTCCTCCCATGGATCTCTGGCATCAAACCCCGGGAAGGCGGGTAGGAGTTGTTCTAAGTCTGAAAGAGATGCTGGAGAAAAGCCTGGTCAAACGAGGCATCCCGACGGGAGTCCTTGTCTAAGCAGTAGTGGGCTGCAAAGGTGTGTACCGAAGCCCAAGTGGCTGCTCTACAGATGTCGTCAATGGACACTGAGTGAAGGTTAGCCGTTGAGGCTGCCACTGATCTCACATTGTGAACTGTGACATGACCTTCGAGATAAAGTCCCTTACTCTTACAGGCAAAGGATATGCAATCTGCAATCCATTTAGACAGAGTTCGCTTGGAAACTGGTAATCCAAGATGACTGGAGTCAAAGGCAACAAAAAGCTGAGAAGACTTTCTATGTTGCTTAGTTCTCTAAAGATAAAAAGCTAAAGCTCTTTTACAATCCAGAGTATGAAGCTTCCTTTCTGCATTTGAGGCGTGAGGCCTAGGGAAGAATACAGGAAGGTAAACTGACTGGTTTAAATGAAAAGGCGAAACCACCTTTGGCATAAAGTGAGGTTGAGTCCTAAGAACTATTTTATCATGGTGAAACCTTGTATAAGGAGGATCAGCCACTAAAGCTTGTAGCTCAATGATGCGTCTTGCAGAAGTGAGGGCAATTAGGAAGATTACCTTCCAAGAAAGAAACTTCAGAGATATAAAGACTAAGGGTTCGAAGGGCGGTTTCATAAGCTGCCGAAGGACAAGATTCAAATCCCATGCCATGGGTGGTGGCTTAATGGGAGTTTTCGTTAAGAGTAGACCTCTCATAAACCGTGCTACTAGAGGTTGGGAGGAGACAGGTTGTCCATCCATGGGCTTGTGGAAAGCCGCAGTGGCACTAAGGTGGACCTTTACTGAATTGGTCTTAAGATCAGAGGATGAAAGATGGAGGAGATACTCCAGTAACGCCTCCACTGGAACTGAGAAGGGATTAAGTTCCTTCCTTGAACACCAGATAGAGAACCTCCTCCACTTAAAGGCGAAGGCTCGCCTTGTGGAAGGTTTTCTTGAAGCTAAAAGGATATCCTTAACCTATTGAGAAAGGTTGATATCCTGGAATTCTAGGCTCTCAGCAGCCACACTCTGAGATGTAGAGACTGAGGATTCGGGTACAATAGCGTCCCGTTCTCCTGGGAAAGAAGATCTGGAGCACATTCCAACTCCAGAGGCTTGGCTTGAGAGAGATGTAGAAGCAGTGGATACCATGTCTGTCGTAGCCAGCGTGGGGCTATGAGGATCATATGGCCCCTGTCTCTCTGAAGCTTGAATAGAGTCTTGGGAATGAGGGGAATGGGTGGGTAGGCATAGATGAAGTCTGACCCCAGTGAAGGTGGAAGGCGGAAGGCATCCCTTGCCTGACAATTGTGAGCCGGGATTCTGGAACAGAATCCCGGAAGTTTGGCATTCTGAGGACTTGCAAAAAGGTCTATATCTGGGGTTCTCCAGATCTGAAAGATTCAAGCAGTTTGCTCTGGATGAAGAGACCACTCGTGTGGCAGTAGAACTCGACTGAGTTGTCTGCCAAGAGATTTTGTGTGTCTGGTAAATACATCGCTAGTAGGTGGATTTGGAGATCTCTGGCAAAAGCCCAGAGGCTTAGAGCTTCATTGCAAAATGCCAGAGAACCCGTCCCACCCTGCTTGTTCACATAGAACATGGTTAGTTGATTGTCGGTCTGGACAAGAACTGTCTTGTAGCTCAGGCAGTCCTGAAATACTTGAAGAGCACAGAAGATGGCTAAGTTCCAGGAGGTTTATGTGAAGATAAGCCTCTTGCTCGGTCCAGAGTCCTTGAGTGGAGAGATTGTCCAAGTGAGTCCCCCAACCTAACTTGGAATCACCTGTCGTCAAGGTGGCTTGGTGTAGTGGCTTCTGAAAAGAAGACCCTACGAGAAGGTTTTTCAGCAACTGCCACCACTGTAGGGACAAAATGAGGCGTGCAGTTTCTGATTTTGTCCCCCAGGCAACCCGACATCTGTCCACTGAGAGGCTAGGGTCCACTGGGCTGCTCGCATGTGTAGACGAGCATAGGGAACCACATGGACAGTGGATGCCATATGCCCCAGTAGCTGAAGCATTTCTCGAGCAGTTAGAAAAGTTTTCATAGCTGCTTGAGAGGCCAGCTGGAGTATTCGAAGACAATGTGGTTGTGGCAGGAAAGCCTTTGACTGTCTTGTGTCTAGAAGAGCCCATATGAACTCTAGTGACTGAGAAGGGGAGAGATGAGATTTTGGGAGGTTTATGACCAGTCCCAGGTACTGCAGGATTTGCATTGTACAGGAGAGAGCGGTGCTGGCTTCTGAAGCTGTTGATGCACGGTTGAGCCAGTCATCTAAGTAGGGGAAGATGAATATCCTGAGAGTTCTCAAGAATGTTGCTACTACTGCCATGCATTTTGTGAAGACTCTTGGGGCGGAAGCCAGTCCAAAGGGCAGAACCCTGTACTGGTAATGTCTTCATTGAAAGAGGAACCGAAGAAACCTCCTGTGATCTGTATGGATGAGAATATGTGTGTATGCATCCTTTAGATCTAGAGAACATAGCCAATCTTGACTTTGAATGTAAGGAAGAAGTGTTCCAAGGGAGATCATCTTGAATTTTTCTCGGAAGAGATACTTGTTCAACTCTGAGGTCCAGTATGGGTCTGTATCCCCCTGTCTTCTTTGGAATGAGGAAGTAGGGGGAGTAGAAACCCATGCCCTGTTGGGATATGGATACCTCTTCTATTGCCCCTTGAGCAAGTAGTGAGGTGACCTCTTGACACAAGAGAGTGGTGAAGGGGCCCCGAGAATTGAACTGTCTTGTGATGGTGGGAGGGGGTATACTGTGAAAATGGAGTTTGTACCCTCTGTTACAATAGAGAGTCCAGTGCTCTGATGTTATCTGTTGCCATCTCTCGGCGAAATGACAGAGTCTGCCTGGGATGGTGAGAGGCTCTGGACCCTTCAGGGGCAGGATGACTAAGTTCCCTAGGAAGGAGTCAAAGCCTCTGAGGAGGCTGTGTCTGCTGAGCTGGTTGAGCTCTGGGGACTTGGGCCTTCCTCTGCTGTCTGGGTTGTTGCTGCCCTTTTTGGGGAGCATGAATTGGATAGTGGACAGTTTGGGTGTAAGATGGATAGAATTTCTTTTTCTTGTTGAAAAAGGGTTTCTTAACTGTCTTTCTTAACTGGGGTGGCTGTGGTCCTTGATCATCTGTTCAAGGTGGTGTTTTTGGACTCAAGCTGATTAGCTTTGTCCTGCCAGTTCTTGCCAAAGAGGTTTTCTCCTGGGCAAGGAATATTCCCCAGCTTGTCTTGCACCCATTGTTCCAGATCAGATGCTTGTAACCAGGCAATGCAACGTGCACCGATGGAGATAGCAGAAGTTCTGCTAATGCACTCAAAGCAATCAAAAGTTGCTCAATTCATGAACTTAAACATTCTGGGCATGTTTGACCAGAGTGAGAAAGTCAGCCCTTTTGTCATCGGGAAGAAGTGGAGCCATGAGCTCCAAGTCGCTTGTAACCTCCCGAAGTAACATTCATATAAAGTATGTAAGAGCTTATTCTAGCTGATAGCATCGAGGACTGAAAGCATCAACGCCCAAAAGCATCAAGCATCCTCTATTCACGACCTGGAGGGTTGGGTGAATGCGTCTTAGCACACTTGATCCTACGCATTGTCGATTCCACTACCATGGAATGGTGTGGTAATTGTGTTTTTTGGAAACCGGGATAGTGCGGTACCCAGTACGTTGTATCGAGTTTCTGAGAATGTTGAGACACCGTTAAAGGTGTTTCCCACATTCTAAGCATGAGATCATGCAAAATTCAATGAATGGGAAGGGTAGCAACCTCCTTAGGAGCTGCCAGATACTGAAGAACTTCCAACTCTTCAGCTCTCGGTTCCTTCTCAGGGGTCATGGTGATCGAGAGTCCCCTTACTACATCATGAATAAAGTCCTGAAAGGACATGTCCTCCGGGGAAGACATTCAACGCTGTGGTGAAGGAGAGGAATCCTCCGGAAGCACCAGCCCGGTACGGACAGAGTCATCAGAATCATTGGAATCGGAGGATTCAAAGTATTGTCAAGCCGGATGTTCTCGTATTGCTTGTTGACGTATCGATCAAAGTCAGCATTGAACTGCCTCGATGCCAGAAACCGATTTGAGGGCCGGCATGGGAAGAAGCATGGAGAGAGGCGCATTGGTCGATGCAGATATGTTCGGAACCGATACCGGTACGGACAACTGCATCGATTTAAGTGGCTTTAGCTGTACTGAGGCTGCTAATAAAGCCGCAAGACTGCGCTCGATGGCCAGGATACGAAGATCCATGGAGCCCGCCGATGCTGGATGTCGGTACCGGCAGAGCAGGCCATGACACTAGAACATGGCACCAAGAGTTCACCGGAGGTAGAAGCTTCGGGAACATCCTGGAACCCCGTTAATGCTTTGGAGGCCAGGGCCTCCCGACAGGATTGTTTGGCCAGTGTGTTTTCCTCGAGGGCAACGCTAGTAGCATCTCGATGCTTAGAAGGAGATCTACCCTTTGAGGACTGGCTGGTCTTGGAAGACCTGGGTTTGGTTACCTGAGATCCATGGGAGGAAGATGAAGCCCTGGACGACGTCGATGCAACAGACATTGCATCCGAGGCAAAGAGGGTGCCGCGTTTTGCAGCTCTGTTCTGCAGGCCTCTCTTGGTCATCTTTCTACAAAGGAGACACTCCGATGGTAAATGGTCAGGACCTAAACATTTGAGACACCAATCATGGGTGTTGGTAGCAGAAATGGTACTGCTACACTTTGAACATTTTTTGAAACCACTAGATGGTTTCTCCATTTGGAAGAAAAGAGGGCCTAGTGCCCAAAATGGCACCTGGCACCAAGAGGGGACAGACCCTTCAAAAATAATTTATTTTTTTAGGAAAAGAATAAGAAAAGAAAGAAAACACCGGTGGTACTGGTATAGGTGTCGACAGTGAAGGCAGACGCGACCACAAAAAGAGAATTTTCTGCGGTGACAGGGTTTGCTGCCTGTCAGCTCCACGGAAAACGAAAAACTGAAGAGGGAGAGTTGTAAAGGCGGGAAGGCAGCGACGCAGGTGCAATGGGATGCTCCCAAAAGCTTTCCTATTGGACGCTGGAGAGCGTTCCCGTGCAGGCTCCGTCGGTACCGATGATACCCATATGTGAAGACTACATTCCTGCTTGTTCCTGGAGATAGGATATAGTGTTATTAGAAAAGGTGCAGAGAAGAGCCACCAAAATGGTAAAGGGGATGGAAGGATACTCCTATGAAGAGAGGCTAAAAAGGTTGGGGCTCTTCAACTTGGAAAAGAGATGGCTGAGGGGAGATATGATAGAGGTCTATAAATTGATGAATGGAATGGGTAAACGTAGATCGATTGTTTACGTCAGAATATAAAAAGACTAGAGGACATGCAATGAAGCTACAGGGTAACCTATTTAAGACTAATAAAAGAAAACATTTTTTCACTCAACGTGTAATCAAACGCTGGAATTTGTTAACGGAGGATGTAGTAAAAGCTGCTAGTGTAGCTGGGTTTAAAAAAGGTTTGGACAAGTTCCTGGAGGAAAGGTCCATAAACCATTATTAAAAGGGACCCAGGATATCACTGCTTGACCCAATACAAGCACTGAGGAACGTGTGTCTTTTGGGGAGACTGCTAGGTACTTATGACCTAGATTGGCCACGGTTGGAAACAGGATACTGGGCTTGATGGACCTTGGTCTGACCCAGTATGGCATATCTTATGTTCTTGTGACCTGGTGAAAAGCGGTATATAAATACAGCTAAATAAATAAATACAATTTTACGTGAAAGGTTTGGAATCGGCTCTTCCCCTGGGACACTCTGTAATCAACCGGTCCTAATTTCTTCTGAACCACAAAGGGTCCTTTCCACTGAGCCATCAGTTTATTCTGGGAAGTGGGCAATAACATAAGTATTATTTATTTATATTATTAACATTTCTATACCGCATTTTCCAGTAGATCAGACGCAGTTTATAGGTAACAATATGAGTAATACAAATTGTTATATTCTCGATCCCTCTCTCTCCCGGCTGGAAACCTCTTTCTCACGCTGTCTTATCGTAATAACTTTTCTGGTTTTTTGGGCTTTTCCTTAGCCAGAGAGGACCATGTATTTAAGGTCTCCCTCATTTGATTTACATATCTAAGAGGGAGGTAACCATATCCTCTTTCACGGTCCACCCCTCCTTAACCATCTCCATTACAGGATTGGTGCCCTAATATTAGTTTGAAAGGTGAAAATCCCAGAGAAGCCTGAGGGACTTCATGGTAGGCTAATAAGACAAAAGGTACAACCTCTTCTCAATTCCTTACATTCTCTTCAATGGATTGCTTTAGCTTCTGGATTAGGGTTTGATTAAACACTCTACCAAACTGTCTGCAGATGGTAGGCGGCTGTCTTTACATGTTGGATCCCAAATATCTTTCAGAGGCTTTCAAGATACTTGGAAAGTTCATCCCTCTGTCCATGAGTAATTCCCTAGGAAAACCCATCTGACAGAATACCTTAAGTAATTCTCGTCCAACCTTACTACTATTACTATTAATCATTTATATAGTGCTACAAGGCATATGCGGCGCTGTATAAACACACATAGAAGACAGTCCCTGCTCATGGAGCTTACAATCTAATTAAGACAGACAACACAATACAAGAAAAGTAAGGGGTTCAATAGGGAGAGGAGACACAAGGGGAACAAGAGATTAGGATCCAAAAGTGGCCTCAAAAAGGTAAACCTTTAGCATGGATTTCAAGAGGGAGAGAGATGAGACTTGACGTAAAGATACAGGAAGTTTGTTTCAGGCATAAGGAGCAGCAGTGACCTTCTTCAGTGGTACCACCCAAGGTTAGATAGCAAGTTACATAATCTACAAAAATGAGGAGATATTGATAACCTGCCCCACTTTTCTTCAAGGGCCTGAGCACATCCACTGCCACCCGAGTCATGGATTCCTTCACTATTGGTAGTGAAATTAGAGAGCTTTTTGGAGGGAGAGATTTGGAGATTCTCTGGCAAATCGGGCAGGAGTGACAAAACTCTCTTATGTTCTGGTATAAACCCAGCCAGAAAAACCTCTATACATTTCTAGCCATGACCCCTTGTTCCTCCAGATGCTTCGCTAAAGGATGGCTATGCGCGAGGGTTAAGAGGGTCTTATGCGCGAGGGTTAAGAGGGTCTTCCTAAACATAGTGGGTATCATCTGTTGCCTCCTTATCCTCTCCCTTCCTGGAAATCAACTCGGTATAGCAGATTATTCACCTTTTTGTAATATGGATATGAATTCGCTCTCAGGAGTTGACCCACTCTTTTCCAGTAGGCTTGCAAGGTAGTATCGGCCAACTGTTCCTGGGAAAGGTTGGGAAAGCGGGCTAGAACCTCCTCCCCTAGAGCTTCCACCCCACCTGGGGGTATCAGACTTTTTTACTTCTCCTCTTGTTTTTGAGCCTTGGGTTTTCTGCTTTTTCCCAGGTCTCAAACTACATCAGGGGCTGCAAATGGAAATAATTCCCCCAGCATCATTCCATCCCTCCTCCTCCTCATAGGATTGCGAGCGTGTGGTGACCAAGGCTGTTTTATGGCCCACTAGTTCTTCCAATCCCTTCCAATCATGCCCCAGGATGAAATGGTAGGGCAGGCGTTCCACCACTGCAATGCTCAGTCGTTGGGATCTCCTATCCCACTTAATTGTGACCTTGAAGGCTTTTACATTCCGCATATCTCCTGCTACTGAGCAAACGGTGAGCTAGCCATCCAGCCATAAGGGATTGATTGGTACCCGTATCAACCAAAGCCTCCACATCTATTCCTTTGATTTGTATTCCCTTCTTTAAAAATGGGGCTCCCTCAGACTCCAGATCTCACCCCTTCCTGGAGAATAAAGAATCCCTCTTGGGGCAATCCCATTTGAAATGGGACTCCTCACCACAGAAAAAGCACCTAAGGACTCCCTGGGTTTCGGGAATGGGTCCTCTTCCCTGTACCTCCCATTTCCTTGGGGTTCCCACCTGGGGATGTCCAGGCCCTTTTGTGTTCCTGACCAATTTGACCCTTTCTCTCAGTCCCTCCCAAGATTGGAGTCTTCTGTTCCTCCTCACTGGGAATTCTCCACCCCCCTTAGGCATCTAGGAACCTCTCCACCCAGACTGTGGCCTCTTCAACAGAGCTGGGCCCCTGGCGACTAACCCACATCTTTACTTGGGCAGGAAGGATGCTGATAAATTGCTCAAGCACTACGCACTGTACTATGGCTGTGCCACTATTTAGTTCTGACTCTAGCCAGGTCAACTAGCTGCTGGGCCACTGCCCTACGTGTTCCCCTTTTGGGAAAGTCTTAGCTCATAACCATTTGTGGTACTGCTCTGGGATAACCCCAGCCTGTCTTTAGTGGCTACCTTCATGGCTATATAATCCAAGGCCTGCGCATTGTCAAGCACTCTATATGTGGCTTCAGTTTCCCCCATCAGATAGGGTGCTAAGCGAACTGCCCATTGTTCCTGCAGCCATCTAGAAGCTTCCTCCACTCTTTTAAACATCATCAAATAAGCCTCAGGATCATCTCTGGGTCCTATTTTGGTGAGGGCTAGCCCCCTAGTCCCTTCACCTTATGTCACTGTCCCAGTGGCTCCTAACAGGGTGGGCTGTGAGCACCCACCTGGTGGTAATCCCAAGATAAGCTTCTGGAGTTCCTTGGTCTGCCCCTCCAGTAGCTGATACAACGGTTGTGCAATTGTGCATGTTGTTGTTGTTGTTCCAGGACTTAGCAAATCTCCATTCACTGGCTTCTTGCTATGCCATCAGATGCTCCATCTGGTCCACGCCCTGTCAGCTGAGTTGGCCAGTGGGATGCAGTACTTCCACCTCGGGCTTGTCTCCTCCCAGGTAATGTTTCAGGATCCCACTCCTAACACCATATTTCATCCATTGTTGACCAGAGTAAGCCAGCATGTGCAATCCCCAATGAATCGGCCAGCAAGGGTACAGACACCCATCCGCCACACAGACAGGCTCCACTATACACAGCTGAATGGAAAGGCAGGCTGATAGCACCTGCACAACGAGCGGGTGTTAACAACAGGTGTGAATGTCAGAGTGTGCTACTAGTCCCTGCATAACGAGCACATGTTAATGTGTGTGTGTGTGTCTAGAATTCTGTGGCCTTTTGCACTGCACTGTGCCTCACATTGCCTAAGCTGTTCCCAGCAATCTGCAAATGTGCATGATGAGGAGCAGAGGATTGTGGGTATGGCCTGAAACAGCAGTTTGGTCAGGATGTGTCTGCATCGGAGGTTGGGTCAATGGCTGAGACATCATAGTGCCCTTTTGCCACATGCATGGCCTGGGTGCCCAGAGCATTTGCTGCTGCGAGGGCACTCTGAGCTATAACCATGCCATGGCTATGTAGCCACATAGTACTTATATAGTGTGCAGCTCCTATGATGTGGGTGCACTCCCTGTCCTGGGAGCCATATGCTAGGTAGCCATGCTGTTTGTCTCAAGCCAACATACCCAAGCCAGCAGACTAGCCACAGTTGGTATGTGCCTGGCTGAGACAGCCCTGTGGTGGATTGGCAGTTCCAGATGGTTGGGACAGGAGTTATTCCTACCCTGTTCACTGTGATCATGGCAGGATAGTGGTAGTAGCCCCACACCTGCAGTTGGTATCCATGGCACCAGCTGCTGCAACACTGGGCACTGAGATGCGCTGTTCTAGGAGGGTCCCAGTCCAAAAGAGGCAGAACACAGGGCCAAGAAGTGCCTACAGCATTCTGCAATTGGGCAGAAAACAAGGTGACTAGCATAACACACTGCAGACAATATCTGCAACACACTGGCAGTGTTGTGGATATGGAGCATGGCCAGCAGAGACCATCTCTAGCAGTGCAAGCTCTGGGGACCAGGTGCTGGGCGCCCATCCTCACCTTCAGGGTGACCCCTGAAACTGTTCAGTAGCATGGTTTGTAA
This sequence comes from Ichthyophis bannanicus, assembly GCA_033557465.1. Classification (NCBI taxonomy): domain Eukaryota; kingdom Metazoa; phylum Chordata; class Amphibia; order Gymnophiona; family Ichthyophiidae; genus Ichthyophis; species Ichthyophis bannanicus. The sequence continues at coordinate 156,915,628 of CM066039.1, read as the reverse complement.
CTGTTCTGTGCTTGTATCACACACTGTCAGTGCATCTTGCTGAGCTGATGGATCAGTGCATTCTCCATTTGGTGATCAGCTGCAGACTGCTGTTGTGTGTGTGCAATGCATAATGAGTACTAGAGGGGCTAACCTATACTGGCACGCACAGCAGAGTTTAGGCAGTGACCTGCAGTCTCTGAATCCAGACATTGCTTAGCAGAGAGGAATGGAGGTGTAGCCTACTGGTTAGTGCAGTGCCTACGTAATCAGGGGACATGGGTTCAATTCCCACTTGTTCTTTTTGTGACTGTGTGCTATTCAGTTCATTTTCATTCCTGTAACAGTCCGGGCTCTGCTGTGACTGGCAGACACACATACTTGTTATGCGTTCTGGCCACAATTTGGGTCAGCAAATAGATTATTCGCCATCATGCTCTTCTGACAGCATGACTTTATTGGCTCTGCTGCAGCCCATTGCAGGGGGAGAGCAGTTACTCACCTGTAACAGGTGTTCTCCAGGAGCAGCAGGAATCAGTACTCACATATGGGTGACGTTGGTGCCGACGGAGCCCCCGTGCGGAGCATTTCCCCAGCTTTCATAGAAAGCCTTTGGGAATGCAGCGCGCATGCGCGGTCCCCTTCCCGCCCAAGGGTGCCATCTTGCTCAGTCTGATGACATAGCTAAAAGACAGCAAAAATAGCAAAATAAATCATATGACTGCAACTCCAAGGGGAGGAGGGAGGGTTGTGAGAACTGATTCCTGCTGCTCCTGGAGAACACCTGTTACAGGTGAGTAACTACGCTTTCTCCAGGACCAAGCAGGAAGTCAGTCCTCACATATGGGACTCCCTAGCTTAGGGCTACCAGAGGCCCCAAACTGAAAAATGAGCTCCCTCTAGAGCCTCAGCATGCAAGAACAGAATCTTCTCTGATAACGCCCCCGACAGGTAGCCCAACACCAGGGCCGGAGGGTAGGAGTTGCCTAGACCCCAAAGAGATTATGGAGTACCGCTTGCCTGAAAGCACTGTCCCTGCGGGACTCCCTCTCAAGGCAGTAGTGGGCCGCAAAAGTCTGGCTTGAAGACCAAGTAGCGGCCCGGCAGATGTCTACCAACGGAACAGAGCGGAGGTGAGCCACTGATGCAGCCTTCGCCCTGACACGGTGAGCCGTAACTCGATCCTGTAACGAGAGGCCGGCTGCCATGTAAGCCCAGGCGATGCAGTCAGCTACCCATATGGACAAAGTACGCTTGGAGACAGCCAACTCCAACTTATTGGGGTCATAAAAGACGAAGAGCTGAACAGCCCTCCGGTGCTCCCGCATACGGTCAAGGTAGAAGGACAACGCCCTCCTAGAGTCCAGGGTATGCAAAACCATCTCAGCCCGGCTAGCATGAGGCCTTGGAAAGAAAGTCGGAAGAACCACCTCCTGATTGAGGTGGAAGGAGGAGACAACTTTTGGGAGGAACTTAGGGTGAGTCCGTAAGACAACCCTGTTCCTATAGAACCTAGTATAAGGTGCTTCTGAGACTAGGGCCTGAAGTTCACTCACTCGCCTAGCTGAGGTAAGGGCTACCAGAAATAGCGGTTTCCAGGATAGAAAACGCAGAGGGCAAGTAGCCATAGGTTCAAATGGTGGGCAAGTAAGCTGTTGCAAGACCACATTTAAATCCCATTCAGGGGCAGGTGGACGCACTGGAGGCTTAAGCAAAAGCAGGCCTCTGAGGAAGCGAGCCACCAAAGGATGGCTGGACTGACCCTCCACCTGTGAGTGGTGTGCGGAAAGAGCACTAAGATGAACTCTAACAGAATTGGATTTAAGGCCTAGGTTGGACAGGTGAAGCAAATACTGCAGCACCACTGGTACCAGGCATGAGAAGGGATTCTCATTGTGTTGAGTATACCAGGAAGAGAATCTATGCCACTTGAGGGCATAAGACTTTCTAGTGGACTGCCTCCTAGAGGCCAAGACTACGTCCTCCACTTCCCTAGGCAATAGCAAAGGCGCTAGGACTACCCTTTCAGCAGCCAGGCCATCAAATTGAGGGACTGGAGATTGGGGTGCAAGAGAGATCCCTGCTCCTGAGACAGGAGATCGGGTTGCATCCCCAGAGGAAGAGGAGTGTCCACCGCTAGTTGCAACAGTAGTGGGAACCAGGGTTGCCTTGGCCACCTGGGGGCCACCAGAATCACTGAGGCCTTGTCCTGGATCACCTTGAATAGTGTCTTGGACACTAGAGGCGTGGGAGGAAACGTATATAGGAGGCCTGCAGACCATGGAATGAGAAACGCATCCGCTGCTACTCTGAGAGGATGCGGTTGTCTGGAACAGAACCTGGGAAGTTGACGGTTCAGAGGACTGGCAAAGAGATCTATGGTTGGAAGACCCCATCTCAGGAAGATCTGTTGAACCACCAAAGGGTTCAACTGCCATTCGTGCAGCTGCAGAATCCTGCTCAATCTGTCCGCCAGGTAATTCTCCTGACCTGGGAGGTAGACTGCTTTGAGAAGAATGCCATGATTGACTACCCAGGAGCACAGTTTCTGCGCTTCCTGACATAGAAGGCGGGACCCTGTGCCCCCTTGTTTGTTCACATAGAACATGGCCACTTGATTGTCTGTCTGAACCAAGACGGACTGGTGAGAGATGAGATGAGAGAAAGTTCTCAGGGCTAAGCGGATAGCTCTCAGTTCTAAGAGACTGATCTGCTGTGCGGCCTCCCAAGGAGTCCACAGGCCTTGAGTACATGCCCCTTCGCAATGTGCACCCCAACCTTGTAGAGAAGCATCAGTTGTCAGCACCTGAGAGTGTGGAGGTGCCTGAAAAGGCACCCCTTGAACTAGAATTGGAAGATGAAGCCACCATTGCAGAGAAGACTGTAGTAGGCTGGACACCCTCACTTTGTCCGTGAGGCTTCCTGTGGCCTGGTGCCACTGAGGCCCCACTGAGCCGGTCTCATGTGTAGACGGGCATTTGGAGTCACATGGACCGTGGATGCCATGTGGCCTAAGAGCCTCAGGAATTGTCTGGCAGAGACTAGAGAATTGCTGTGGAATAGCCTGGCTAGAGCCATCAATCTGTGGGCCCTGTCCACTGGTAGAAAGGCCTTTGCCTGAAAAGTGTCCAGTCGAGCTCCTATGAACTCCATGTCTGGGAGGGATGCAAACTGGACTTTGCGAAGTTTATGACAAACCCCAGGTGCTGAAGCAGAGCGACAGTGCGAAGGGTGACTTGATTGGCCTCTTGCGGGGACTGACCCCTGATGAGCCAATCGTCCAGATATGGAAAGACAAAGAGGTCCTGAACCCTGAGGTAGGCCGCTACCACCGCCAGGCACTTGGTGAATACCCTGGGGGCGGATGTAAGGCCTAAAGGCAGTACTCTGTACTGATAATGGTTTCCTCCCACTACAAATCTGAGACATTGTCTGTGGTCTGGATGAATAAGGATGTGAGTATAAGCATCCTTTAGATCTAAGGAGCATAGCCAATCTCCCTGCTGGAGGTAGGGCAGCAGGATTCCAAGGGTAAGCATAGCACAGTTACTTACCTGTTAACAGGTGATCTCTGGGAACAGCAGGAATAAGTCTTCACATATGGCTACGTCGGTACTGACGGAGCCTGCGCGGGAACGCTCCCCAGCTTCCCAAAAAGGAAAGCTTTTGGGAGCATCCCACAGCGCCTGCGCGCTGCCTTCCCGCCTTTCCTAACCAGCTCTCCTCAGTTCGAGTTTAAAGCTGAGACAATAGAGAGAGAGAGGAAAGGAAAGATAGAGAAATAGATAAAACTCCTAGGGGAGGTGGGAGGGTTGTGAAGACTTATTCCTGCTGTTCCCAGAGATCACCTGTTACAGGTAAGTAACTGTGCTATCTCCAGGAACAAGCAGGAATGAGTCTTCACATATGGGGACTCCCTAGCTAAGATGCCTGGGAGATCCCCAAGGATATGAGACCCTGGGAAGGGTTCTACATCCTCCTATGGATCTCAGGCATCCATCCAGGGAAGGAGGGTAGTTGTTTAAGAATGGAGCAGGTGTTTGAGGACAGCCTGACCAAACAAGGCATCCCGGCGGGAGTCCTTGTCCAAACAGTAATGGGCTGTGAAGGTATGAACCGAGGCCCAGGTGGCTGCTCGACAGATCTGGTCGATGGACACAGAATTTAGATGAGCCATAGAGGTGACCATGGCCCTCACATTATGAGCTGTGACATGGCTCTCCAGAGAAAGGTTCTTACTCTGGTAGGCGAAAGAAATACACTGAGCAATCCAATTGGACAGTGTTCTCTTCAAGACTGGAAGTCCCAAATGAGAAGGATCAAAAGCAACAAAAAGCTGGGAAGACTTTCTATGTTGCTGGTGTCCTTTGTAAGTAAAAAGCAAGAGCTCTTTTACAATCCAGAGTATGAAGATTCTTCTCTGCACTGGATGCATGAGGAGCTGGAAAAAAGACAGGTAAATATACCTCTTGATTAAGATGAAAAGGTGAGACCACTTTAGGCATAAAGTGTGGATCTGTCCTAAGGACTACCTTATCATGATGGAACCTTGTACAAGGTGGATTAGCCACTAAGGCCTGCAGTTCACTGATGCGGCGAGCTGAAGTGACTGCAATGAGGACAAATAAACTTCCAGGAAAGAAATTTCAAGGAGGTAGTGGCTAAGGGTTCAAAGGTGGCTTCATAAGCTGACCAAGAACCAAATTTAAGTCCCAGGCCACCGGAGGAGGCCTAATGGGAGGTTTAGTTAAAGTGAGGTCTCTCATGAATCTTGCAATGAGAGGATGAGAGGAAATAGGTTGTCCATTGATGGGCTTAAGGGACGCTGCAATAGCACTCAAATGGACTCTTACTGAATTTGTTTTAAGTCCTGCATTGGAAAGATGCAGGAGATAGTCTAACAGAGAATTTAAAGGTAGTGCTAGAGGGTCAAGACCCTTTTCAGCACACCAAATGGAAAATCTTTTCCATTTAAAAGCATAGGAACGCCTGGTGGAAGGTTTTCTGGAAGCATGGAGGATACCCTTCACTTGCTGAGAAAGATTCAAGCCTTGAAGGTCTAGGCCTTCAGTAACCAAGCTCTGAGGTGAAGGGACTCGGGGTTTGGGTGCCACAAAGTCCCCTCCTCCTGGGACAGAAGGTCTGGAGCAGCTCCCAAGTCCAGGGAGGGGGCTTGGGAGAGATGTAGAAGTAGAGGGTACCACACTTGGCATGGCCAGCGTGGAGCTATGAGGATCATAGATCCTTGATCCCTCTGGAGTCTGAACAGAGTCTTGGGAATCAAGGGAATGGGTGAAAAGGCATACAGGAAGCCCTGACCCCAATGACGGAGGAAGGCATCCTTGGCCTGAACTCCCTGACACGGAATTCTGGAACAGAACCGGGGAAGTTTGGCATTCCACGGACTTGCAAAGAGGTCTATGTCCGGGGTTCCCCATTCTTGGAAGATTCTGAGTACCTGATCCATGTGCAGGGACCATTCGTGTGGAAGCAGAACTCGACTGAGTCTGTCTGCCGAAGAGTTTTGGATTCCTGGGAGGTATACTGCCAGGAGATGGATTTGATGCTCTCTGGCGAAGGACCATAATCTTAAAGCTTCGTTGCAAAGCGACAGAGAGCCAGTTCCTCCTTGCTTATGTAAAACATGGCTACTTGATTGTCCGTATGAATGAGGACTGTCTTGTAGCTGAGGAGGGTATGAAAGACCTTGCGAGCTAGAAAAACTGCTCGAAGCTCCAAGTGGTTGATATGAAGAGAGGTCTCCTGTGGGGACCAAGTGCCTTGAGTGGAGAGGTCTTGTAGATGAGCTCCCCAACCTGTTTGGGAGGCATCTGTTGTGAGGGTTGCTTGGGGCAACAACTGTTGGAAGGGGGACCCCAGCAACAGATTTTGAGTGGACATCCACCATTGGAGAGACCAAAAGAGACGTTTGGAGGTTGCTATTTGGTCTGAGAGAGCTCCTGAAGCTTGAGTCCACTGGGTGGACAAAGTCCATTGAGCTGCTCTCATGTTTAGGCGAGCATAGGGTACCACATGCACTGTGGAAGCCATGTGGCCTAGCAGTTGCAGCATCTCCCGGGCAGTTAAGTGGCTCTTTGACTGAATCTGGGAGGCTAACTGCACTAGACGTTGGCAGCGGGCCTGAGGAAGGTAGGCCCTTGCAGTGGTGGTATCCAACCAGACCCCTATGAATTCTAGGGACTGAGTAGGGGTGAGCTGAGACTTTGGGAGGTTTACCACAAGTCCCAGATACTGCAGAATGCGTCTTGTGCGGTCCAGGGAAATCTGGGCCTCTGACTGAGAAGGAGCTCGGATGAGCCAGTCGTCCAGGTATGGGAATACAAATATTCCCAGAGTGCGTAGAAATGCAGCTACTGTTGCCATGCATTTGGTGAACACTCTTGGAGCAGAGGCCAGACCAAAAGGAAGCACCCTGTATTGGTAATGTTTTCCTTGGAAAAGAAAACAGAGGAACCTTCTGTGAGAAGGATGGATGAGGACATGTGTGTACGCATCCTTGAGATCTAGAGAACAAAGCCAATCCTGACTTTGAAGGTATGGCAGGAGAGTGCTCAGAGAAAGCATCTTGAACTTCTCCTTGCATAGAAATTTGTTCAATTCCCTGAGATCTAATATGGGTCTGTATCCCCCTGTTTTCTTTGGAATCAGAAAATAGGGGGAGTAAAACCCTGACCCCTGTTGAAGAAGAGGTACTTCTTCTATTGCCCCTTGGGCAAGAAGGGTAACCACCTCTTGACCTAGAAGGTCGAGAAGAGATGTTGGAGAATTGAAATGTCTCACCATGGTGTGAGGAGGAAGGTTTGAGAAATGAAGTTTGTAGCCCTCCCTTATGATGGAGAGGGTCCACTGCTCTGCTGTAATTTGTTCCCATCTGGGAGCAAAATGGGCTAACCTTCCTGGAATGGTGAGAGGTTCTGGCTGCTTTAGAGCCAGAAAGGCTAAGTTCTCTAGCATCAAGTCAAAAACCCTGAGGAGGTTGGGACTGCTGAGTTGCAGCAGCCCCTGTAGACTTAGGCCTGGCCTGCTTAGGTTGCTGACGCTTAGTGGCAAAGCGACCTGTAGAAGATTGTTGGCCAGAAGTAGAAGGAAATCTGCCCTTTTTGAAAAAAGACTTTTTAAAAGTCTTTTTCTTGGCAGGAATGGAGGTTGACTTTGAAAGTCTATCCAGAGCAGAGTTCTCTGCATCCATTTGAGTGGCCTTTATTTGCCACTCTTTGCCAAATAGATTTTCACCTGTACAGGGCAGATTTCCTAAGCCATCTTGAACCCACGGTTCTAAATCAGAAGCCTGGAGCCAAGCAATTCTACGAGCAGCTATGGCAATGCCTGAGGCTCTGCTGGCACCTTCAAACGAGTCAAAGGCTGCCCTGTTGGAAAACTTTGAAATGTCTTGAGTATGCTTAAGCCAAAGGAGGAATTCTTCCCTTTTATCTTCTGGAAGAAAAGGGAGGAAATTGTGCAGCTTTTCTGCAACTTCTTTTAGAAACATACCCATGTAAAGACTATATGAGTTGATTCTGGCAATAAGCATACTGGCTTGGAAGATTTTCCTACCAAAAGCATCCAAGGTCCTGCATTCTCTTCCTGGAGGAGCAGAAGAGTGTCTCTTTGTACTCTTTATCCTCTTCATAGCTGACTGCACCACAATGGAATGGTGAGGAAGCTGAGTTTTTTGAAACCCAGGACATGGAGGGACACGATACATAGTGTCCAATCTGAGAGAATGAGGAGAGAGAGTGAGAGGAGTCTCCCATAAATCTATCATGTGTTCATAAAGAATCTCATGAATTGGTAAGGTGACTGCCACTCTAGGAGCCTTAGAGTACCCTAAAATATCTAATTTTTTTGCTCTAGGCTCTGATTCAGAGGTTACTGAAATAGAAAGTCCTTTAGCTACTTCTCTTATGAAGTCTTGAAAGGACAAGTCCTCTGGAGGAGACATTCTTCTTTTTGGAGAAGAAGGCTCTTCAGGAAGGGCTATAGATACTTCAGGAGACTCATCTGATAGCGTGGTTACTCACCTGTAACAGGTGTTCTCCAGGAGCAGCAGGAATCAGTCCTCACATATGGGTGACGTCGGCGCCGACAGAGCCCTCGCGGAGCAATTTTCCCCAGCTTTCAAAGAAAGTCTTTGGGAATTGCAGCGCGCATGCGCGGTCCTCTTCCCGCCCAAGGGTGCCATCTTGCTCAGTCAGATGACATAGCTAAAAGACAGCAAAAATTAGCAAAAACGAAAGCATATAACTGCAACTCCAAGGGGAGGAGGGAGGGTTGTGAGGACTGATTCCTGCTGCTCCTGGAGAACACCTGTTACAGGTGAGTAACCACGCTTTCTCCAGGACCAAGCAGGAAGTCAGTCCTCACATATGGGACTCCCAAGCTTAAGGCTACCGGAGACCCTAAGCACAAAAATGAGCTCCCTCAAGGTCAGTAGCACAGAAGGAAGGAATCTTCTCTGAATATGTCTCCAACCGGTAGCCCAACAACCGGGACGGAGGGTAGGAGTTGCCTATACCTCGAAGAGGTTACGGAGGACTGCCTGTCCGAAAGCACTGTCCCTGCGGGACTCCCTCTCCAGGCAGTAATGGGCTGCAAAAGTCTGGCTTGAAGACCAAGTAGCGGCCCGGCAGATGTCTGCCAATGGAACAGAGCGGAGGTAAGCTACCGACGTAGCCTTCGCCCGAACACGATGAGCTGTGACTCTACCTTCCAGCACGAGGCCGGCTGCCTCGTAAGCCCAAGCGATACAGTCCGCAATCCAGATGGACAGAGTACGCTTGGAGACAGGGAGCCCCAACCTGTTGGGGTCATAAGACACGAAGAGCTGAACAGCCTTTCGGTGCTCCCGCGTACGGTCAAGGTAGAAGGTCAACGCCCTTCTACAGTCCAGGGTATGCAGGACCATTTCAGCTCGGCTGGAATGTGGCCTGGGAAAGTAGGTCGCAAGTACCACCTCCTGGTTGATGTGAAAAGGGGAAACCACTTTGGGAAGAAATTTAGGGTGAGTCCGTAGGACTACCCGGTTCTTCTAGAACCTAGTGTAAGGAGGATCAGAAACCAGGGCCTGCAGCTCACTAACGCGTCTAGCAGAAGTGAGGGCTACCAAGAACAAGGTTTTCCAGGAAAGAAAACGCAGCGGACAGGCAGCCATAGGCTCAAAAGGCGGACAGGTAATCCGCTGCAACACCACATTAAGATCCCAGTCCGGGGCTGGCGGGCGCAAAGGTGGCTTAAGGAGAAGGAGGCCTCTGAGAAACCGAGCCACCAGAGGGTGACTGGAAAGAGGTCTACCATCCACCGGCATGTGATGCGCAGAAAGAGCACTGAGGTGGACCTTTACCGAGTTGGACTTCAGTCCAAGGTTGGAGAGAGAGAGCAAGTACTGCAAGACCACTGATGCTGAACAGGAGAAAGGATCTTGAGACTGCTGAGTACACCAGACGGAGAACCGACGCCACTTGAGAGCGTAGGTCTTGCGGGTGGAGGGCCTCCTGGAGGCCAAGACGACCTCCTCCACATCTGGAGGTAGCTGCAGAGGAGCAAGGACTACCCTTTCAGCAGCCAGGCCATCAGATGAAGGGACCGGAGATTGGGGTGTAGGCGAGTCCCCTGATCCTGCGACAGGAGGTCGGGCTAAAATCCCAGTGGAAGAGGAGTGTCTACCGCTAGCTGCATCAGAAGCGGGAACCAAGGTTGTCTCGGCCACCGGGGAGCCACTAGGATCATCGATGCTTTGTCTCTGAGAACCTTGAAGAGCGTCCGAGACACCAGTGGCATGGGAGGAAAGGCATACAAGAGGCCGGTGGACCATGGAATTAGAAAAGCATCTGCCGCTACCCGGAGAGGATGCGGCTGTCGAGAGCAGAATCTGGGCAGCTGCCGGTTCAGAGGACTGGCAAACAGATCCATGGTGGGGAGGCCCCACTTGAGAAAGATCCGCTGAACCACCAGCGGATCCAACCTCCACTCGTGTGGCTGGAGGATCCTGCTTAGCTTGTCGGCCAGGTAATTTTCTTGACCTGGGAGATAGACAGCCTTGAGAATGATGCCGTGGTGGACTGCCCAAGAGCATAGTTTTTGTGCCTCCTGACAGAGAAGGAAGGAGCCTGTTCCGCCTTGTTTGTTCACGTAGAACATTGCCACCTGATTGTCTGTCTGTATCAGCACCGACTGGTGAGAAACCAGGTGAGAGAATGCTTTGAGCACTAGGCGGATGGCTCTGAGCTCCAGGAAGTTTATCTGCTGAGCAGACTCCCAAGGAGTCCAGAGGCCTTGAGTACATGTCCCTTGGCAATGTGCTCCCCAACCCAGGAGAGAAGCATCGGTCGTCAGGACCTGAGAATGCGTAGGGGGCTGAAAAGTCACTCCTAGTACCAGGTTTGGCAGATGAAGTCACCATTGTAGAGAAGAGACCAGCTGGTCGGAGATCTGTACGGAGTCCGCTAGGCTCCCCGTGGCCTGATGCCATTGATTGCGAAGGCACCACTGAGCAGGACGCATGTTCAGTCGGGCATTGGGGGTCACATGGACCGTGGAAGCCATATGGCCGAGCAGTCGCAGAAAGTGCCTGGCTGAGACCAGCGCATTGCTGTGAAAGTGGCCGGCGAGATCCATGAGCCGCTTGGCCCTGTCCAGAGGGAGGAAGGCCCGCGCCTGAAGTGTGTCCAACCGGGCGCCGATGAACTCGAGATTTTGAGAGGGGAGCAAAGTGGACTTTGCGAAGTTTATGACAAAACCCAAGTGCTGGAGCAGAGCCACAGTGCGATGAGTGGCTTGAGTGGCCTCTTGGGAAGACTGGGCTCTGATGAGCCAGTCGTCCAGTTATGGGAACACAAACAGACCTTGAAGTCTCAGATAAGCCGCCACCACTGCGAGGCATTTGGTGAACACCCTGGGTGCGGAGGATAGGCCAAAGGGCAGCACTCTGTACTGGTAATGATTTCCTCCCACAACAAATCTGAGATATTGTCTGTGGTCCGGATGAATGAGGATATGAGTATATGCATCTTTCAGATCCAAGGAGCATAGCCAGTCTCCCTGCTGGAGGTAGGGCAGCAGGATTCCAAGGGTAAGCATCTTGAACTTTTCCTTTGCCAGGAACCTGTTGAGGTTTCGCAAGTCCAGGATGGGTCTGAGGCCTCCTGTTCTTTTTGGAATCAGGAAGTACCTGGAGTAAAACCCTTGGCCCTTCAGGTGGTGGGGCACCGGTTCCACGGCTTGTTCCTGAACAAGACTTGCTAACTCCTGAAGGAGTAAGGCCCTGTGCAAAGGCAGTCTGGGAGGCTCCCCGGAAAGTAGAAGGGAGGTACCTGGTGAAAGTGAAGAAGATAACCCTCTTGAACTATGTGAAGTACCCAGGTATCTGTGGTGATGTTGGACCACCTTTGGGCAAAGTGGACCAGCCGGCCTCCTGTGCTGAGAGAAACCAGCTGAGGGGGAGAGGCTATGCTGAGGAAGTCAAAAACCCCCACCCTGCTGAGCAGGGTCCGGTGGTGCAGGCTTGGGGGCTTGCTGCCTACGGGACCCATTACCCCGTCCCTTGGCCTGCTTTCCCTGTGGGGGAGCTGCTGAGGCCTGATATTGAGGGTAGTATTTATAGGCAGCACCTTTCCTCGGGTAAAAGGGCTTTTTCCCCGAGGCCTTCTTCTTTTGAGAAGGGGCAGTCTTCCTTGAGAGACGAGTCCTGGTGAGAGTCTCCGTCTCGATTTGTGCAGCCTTCTCATCCATGGGCTTGCCAAAGAGGTTATCACCTCGGCAGGGGACATCGACCAACTTGTCCTGTACCCAGGGCTCGAGGTCGGACGTCTGAAGCCAAGCCTGGCGGCGTCCACCGATGCCGGCCGCAGCTACTCGAGCCGAAGCCTCAAAACCATCATAGGCTGCTCGAGATATAAACTTGGAGCACTCCCGAATACCAGTGGACAAGGTTTGGAACCTCTGCAAAGGTTCGTCGGAGAGACCAGCAGAGAACCCAGCTATTTCCTTAGCCAGGTCTCGGAGATACATGCCCATGTAGAGCTGGTATGTCTGGACTCGACAAGCAAGCATAGAGCCCTGGAAGCACTTCCTACCGAGGGCATCCAGGCTTCGGGCTTCCCTACCAGGGGGCACCGAGGAGTGCATTTTTTGACTCTTAAGTCTATGCATGGCCGATTCCACCACCATGGAATGGTGCGGTATTTGTGCCTTCTGGAAGCCGGGGCTCTTGCGGACTCGATAAATGGAATCGACCCGCTTGCTTAATACCGGCGACGACGCCGGGCTCTCCCACATGCGGAAGAGAAGTCGTTCCAGCATCGGAGGAACCGGTACAATAAAGGCCTCCTTCGGGGGAGAGTCATATTGGAGGGCATCGAGTTCTTCGACTCGAGGCTCCTCCTCGGGATCCGCGGGGAAGGCCAAGGCCTTGGCCATATCCCTCACGAAGTCCGAGAACCGGGTATCCTCCGGGGGGGACCGTCTCCGAGGTTCGGACTCGGGGGAGTCCGAAGGGACACACCGAGTCCGAAAGGAACCAGGTGACTCTTCGTCCTCAGATTCCCAGGCCGACTCCTCGGAGGAGGAGTCGAGCGGCTCCGGTCGGGCGGGCGGGCACTGATGCTATCCGCTCCGACGCCGAGGGAGTCAGTGTCGACGACCTCGGTCCCAAATGGGAGGCCGAAGGAGACCTCGACCGAGGATCGACTCGAGCCCTCATGGACTCGAGGATCGGCTCGGTCTCCGGGGTCGATTTGGGGGTCGACGTCCCGGTGGTCAGGGCAGAAGCACCGGCGAGGCCAGCGATCAATACCCGCTGCTGGTCCAAGAAGGCAGTCAGACTGCTCTCCAAGGCCGTCAACCTGAGTCCGAGCTCAGGAGACCCAGCAGCCCCCGACTCGGGCCCCGACGGCATCGGGCCCGACGTCGGGTCCTTCGGAGGCGAGTCAACGAGGACAACAGTACTCACGTGAGCAGGCAAGTCCACCTCGAGTCGAGGATGTTTTGACGGCCTCTCCATCTCCGAGGACCCGGGACGCGAATCGGGGCTATGCGACCTGGCCCTCGAGGAACCAGGAGCGTCCACCGATCCCGCCCTCGCGGGTTTCTTCTTCCGATGATGTTCCCGGGTAGGAGACCCCCTCTCAGAGGAACTTCGACGATGCTCAGGACCAGAGTCCCGAGACGTCGAAGCCTCTGACGAGGTCCGAGCCCGGCCGGAGTCAGAGAAGATACGCTCCCGCTGATGCTGCCGACTCCTCAATGTTTTTGAGGACATTTTGCCGCAAGGCACACAGATCAGGGAGTCATGATCTGGGCCGAGGCAGCGGAGGCAGAAGTCATGAGTGTCTGTAAGAGACATGAGTTTCTTACAGAGATCACACTTTTTAAAGCCGCTGGCAGCCATCGGGGGAAAAAGGGCCCCTGCGAGGTCGAATGACCGGGCTGCCAGGGAAAAAGGAAAAAGGCGCGAAATCTGTCACGAAGGACAAAAAAAACGAAAAATAAGGGACGGACTCGCAACCGGCGTCGCGAGTCCGGGTGGGAAAAGAACTGGCGTCGAACCGAAGAAAAAAGAGAAAAATAGAGAAAAAAATCAACTTTTCTGCGGGGATTCACAGGCAAGATGGCACCCTTGGGCGGGAAGAGGACTGCGCATGCGCGCTGCAATTCCCAAAGGCTTTCTTTGAAAGCTGGGGAAAATTGCTCCGCGAGGGCTCTGTCGGCGCCGACGTCACCCATATGTGAGGACTGACTTCCTGCTTGGTCCTGGAGAAGTATCAGAATCATCAGAGGAGTCAAAGTACCGTCTGTCAGGGTGCTCTTCTAACACTCGATACGCGTATCGAGCAGTATCGACATCGGGCGTCCTCGGTACCGGATCGGTACCGATAAGCAGCCCTGGACAAGGAACCACTGCAGCCGGTATCCTGGTCGATGTCGATGCAGTCGGTACCGGTATCGGCGCTGGTGCCGGTACCGGAGCCGATACCGACAACGGAGTTTGTTGCGGTACCAGCGGCGTCGCAGCTTGAATGAAGGCCGTGATAGCTCGCTGCATGGACAGAACATTCTGATCCATCGATGCCATGAATGCCTGGAATTCGGTACCGGGAGATTGTGCCGGTACCCCAGAGCATTCTAACAGGTGATCGGTCGAGGCCGTGCCATCGATGTCAACCTGTAACCCCATAGGAGGAGCTTTGGAAGCCGGAGCTTCCCGCCGGGGTTGTTTTGCTGGTGCAGGATCCTCGCGGGCAAGCCCGGAGGCATCTCGATGCTTAGAGGGAGATCTACCCTTCGAGGACCTGCTAGATTTATGTTTGGTTACCTGAGATCCATCAGGAGAAGAAGACCTGGAAGAGGTCGATGCTACTGACGCTGCATCAGCGGGAAACAGCACATGGAGCTTAGCTTCTCGGTTCTGTAAACCCCGTTTAGACATTAGAAAGCAGGACGGACAATCCGGAATGGAGTGTTCAGGACCCAAACATTTAAGGCACCCTTCATGGGTATCTGTAACAGAAATAGTACCGCTACACTTAGTGCATTTCTTGAACCCGGAGGCTGGTTTTTCCATGAGGGAAGTTTTCTTGTGGGCCCTGAGGCCCAAGAGGAAAAATACACTAAGTGAGGAAAAGTATAGATTTTTTTTTTTTTTTTTTAAAGAAAGAAAGAAAAAGACCGGCGGTACCGGTCCAGAGTCGGGGAAGGCAGACACGCGACCAAAGAAAAAAATAAAATAAAGAACTTCTTCAGCGGTGACAGGGCTCAACCTGCTGGCTCTGCGGCAAAGAAGAACTGAGGAGAGCTGGTTAGGAAAGGCGGGAAGGCAGCGCGTAGGCGCTGTGGGATGCTCCCAAAAGCTTTCCTTTTTGGGAAGCTGGGGAGCGTTCCCGCGCAGGCTCCGTCGGTACCGACGTACCCATATGTGAAGACTCATTCCTGCTTGTTCCTGGAGATCGAACTTTTCCCTTTCCAGGAACTTGTTCAGGTTTCACAAGTCTAGGATGGGTCTGAGGCCTCCTGTTCTCTTTGGTACCAGGAAGTACCTGGAATAGAAGCCGTGACCTTTCAGGTGGTGGGGCACCGGTTCCACTGCCTGATCCTTTAGAAGACCTGCCAACTCCTGCAGGAGTAAGTCCCTGTGCAGAGGGAGTCTGGGAGGCTCCCCTGGAAAATAAGAGGGGGGTACCTGGTGGAAGTGGAGGAGATAGCCCTTCTGGACTATACTTAGAACCCAGGTATCCCTTGTGACGGCTGTGGGCGTACAGGGCCAGCCTGCCTCCAATGCTGATGGGAGCCAGCTGAGGAGGAGAGGATATGCCAATGCAGTCAAAATCCCCCTCCCTGCTGAGCAGGAGCCGGAGTAGGAGGCTTGGGGGCCTTCTGCCTACGGGGCCCATGACCCTGCCCCTTGGCCTGCTGACCCTGTTGGGGAGCTACAGAGACCTGATAATGAGGGTACTGTTTATAGGCAGATGACTTCCTCAGGTAAAAGGACTTTTTCCCCGAGCCCTTCTTCTTCTGAGAAGGGGCAGAGGTTTTTCTGGACAGCCCTGTCCGGGTAAGAGTCTCGGTCTCGAGTTCGGCAGCCTTGTCAGCCATGGGCTTGCCAAAGAGGTTTTCACCTCGGCAGGGGACATCGACCAACTTGTTCTGCACCCATGGCTCGAGGTCCGATGACGTAGCCAAGCCTGACAGCGTGCACCGATGCCGGCCGCGGCTACTCGGGCCGAAGCCTCAAAGCCATCATAGGATGCTTGAGATATAAACTTCGAGCACTCACGAATACCCGAGGACAGAGCATTGAACCTCTGCAAAGGTTCCTCGGAGAGACCAGCAGAGAACCCGGCAATCTCCTTTGCCAGGTCTCGAAGGTACATGCCCATGTACAGCTGGTAGGTCTGGACACAGCAAGAAAGCATAGAGCCCTGGAAGCACTTCTTACCGAGGGCATCCAGGTTCTGGGCCTCCCGGCCGGGAGGCACCGAAGAGTGCTTCTTCTGACTCTTCAGACGATGCATGGCCAATTCCACAACCATGGAGTGGTGCAGTAATTGTGCCTTTTTGAACCCGGGGCTCTTGCGGACTCGAAAGATGGAATCGACCCGCTTGCTCAAAACCGGCGTCGAGGCCGGCGCCTCCCACATGCGGAAGAGCAACCATTCCAGCATTGGAGGAACCGGAATAGTAAAGGCCTCCTTCGGGGGAGTGTCATACTGTAGGACCTCGAGCGCCTCGGCTCGAGGCTCCTCCTCAGGATCCGCGGGGAATGCCAAAGCCTTGGCCATGTCCCGCACGAAATCTGAGAACCGGGTATCCACCAGGGGGGACCTTCTCTGAGGCTCGGACTCGGGCGAGTCTGAAGGAACGCACCGAGTCCGAAAGGTGTCGGGTGACTCCTCATCCTCTGTCTCCCAGCTGGACTCCTCGTAGGAGGAATCGAGCGGCTCCGGTCGGGCAGGCATCGATGCCACCCGCCCCGATGCCGAAGGTACTGGCGTCGACGACGACCTCGGTCCCGAACAGGAGGCCGAGGGGGACCTTGGCCGAGGATCGATTCGAGCTCGCATGGACTCGAGGATCGGCTCGGCCTACGGGGTCGACTTGGACGTTGATGTCCCGGTGGTTGGGGCAGATGCACCGGTGAGACCGGCGATCAGTGCCCGCTGCTGTTCCATGAAGGCAGCCAAGCTGCTCTCCAAGGCCATCAACCTGAGTCCGAGCTCAGGAGACTCGGCAGCCCCTGACTCGGGCCCCAGTGGTGCCGGGCCCGACGTCGGCTCCCCTGGAGGTGAGTCCACGAGGACTACAGTACTCACATGACCCGGGGACTCCATCTCCACACGAGGTTGTTTTTCAGGCCTCTCCGACTCCGATGACCCGGGACGGCGCTTGGGGCTATGCGACTTGGCCCTCGAGGAGCCAAGTGTGTCCACCGACGCCGCCCTCGCGGGTTTTTTCTTCTTACGATGTTCCTGCGAGGGAGACCCTCTTTCAGAGGAGCGTCGACGCTGCTCGGGGCCGGAGTCCCGAGATGTCGAGGCCTCTGACGAGGTCCGGACCCGACCGGACGCGGAGTCAGATAAGATTCTCTCTTTTTGGTGCTGCCGACTCCTTAATGCCTTAGAGGACATTTTCCCACACGGACCACAGATCATCGCGTCATGATCGGGTCCGAGGCACCGGAGGCAGCAGTCATGTGTGTTGGTGAGAGACGTAAGTTTCTTGCACCAATCACACTTTTTAAACCCGCTGGCAGCCATCGGGGTAAAAAGGGCCCCTGCAAAGTCAAACGACAGGGCTGCCAGTGAAAAAAGAAAAAATGGCGCGAACGCTAGTCACTAAGGACAAAAAACGAAAAAGAGATCCGGGCTCAATACCGACGTATCGGGCCCAGGCGGGAAAGGGAAACTGGCGTCGAACCGAAGACAACAGGTAAACGCAGAGAAAAATCAACTTCTTCCTTGGGTGAAATGAATATACATCCATCTGGCTCCGCGGAAAAATGAAGACTGAGGAAGATGGCACCCTTGCGGCGGGAAGGGGACTGTGCATGCGCGCTGCATTCCCAAAGGCTTTCTATGAAAGCTGGGGAAATGCTCCGCACGGGGGCTCCGTCGGCGCCGACGTCACCCATATGTGAGGACTGACTTCCTGCTTGGTCCTGGAGAATCAAATATGTTCACCCTGTAGATGTTTGGCAACTGCTTGGAAGTGTGGTGTAATAGTCATGGCATTGGCTTGGGACCCAGGGTTCGAGGCCCAATAGCACTCCTTTTGCGACAATTTGCAATGTTTTACTGTGGCTTTTAATGTATGCTCAACTTTCCTGGATTGCCCACACCTCCTTCGATCTTGGGCAGGTCACCTCATCCTCCATTGCATCAGCTGACTGCAAGTTCTTACAGTCCCTGTTTTTCATCAGACATTACCACTTTTTCGGTAAAATGTAACCCAATGTGACTGCACTAATGCAGTGGTATACTAACAGGCATACAGCTGTAACGTACTTGTACAACATGAGTCAGGTATGACATCATGACTGTGACTGTATAGCTTTCGCTCCATCATATCTCTGCATTACATGCAGGCACATCCTACCCCTCAGAAAGCCACCTGCAGGTATCAAATCATGTCCGTAACTGCCTCTTTTGCCCAGTTTGAGTGACTTCTGTTCCGTTGTTGTATGCACTTTTGTCTTGGTTGTTGTATGGTGGTTGGGTGGCTGGAACAGGTGTGAGACCCACATGTCTGGTTTCAGGCCTTACACATGGCACTGGCACACATTTTTCCCACACAATACAAATACTTGAGGGTGGCATCACCAATACTTCGGTGCTGCTAGCCCATGCCACACTCTCCTCTGCTGCCATCCTTTCCTTCAGCCCATCCATCAGCTTCTGGCGGCTATGTGCAGTCATGTCTTCTCATGCAAGCTGCTACACCATGGCCAACACAGGTACTCTTTTCCGCATTTTAACACTTCACTCACACCACTCCTGCTCCGTCATCCTTTCGCTGCACATATCATGCCACTTCTGACTCTGCTGGGGGACAAGTCTTCCCCATCCTATGCCACACACTGACATTACGGCGTTTTATGGGGGCTCCTCCTGTGCATAGGTACAGCCTTCTTCCCACATGCTCATCACACTTACTGGCTGGCACGTTGGATGCCCACGGATCTGTCAGGTCCTTCTGCCCCCACCTATCCTTCCATTCATCATCTTTACATTGGCTTTTGCTGGGACTTCCTTATCCAGCGATAAAGTGACAGCCATTTTCGGGCATTAAGGTGCACGCTTGATATCTTAACACCCAATGTCCTGTTAGTGCTCGTTAAGTGGCCCATTGTGCTCTTACTGCTGGAATGCCTCCTACCCGCCCAGGGCCTTTTTTGCATGGAAAACCTCGTCACTGCTGTTAACACTCAGTAATGCCTGATCCCTTAACGCCCTTTAGTAAACATACCCCTATGTGTATGTTCAGTAATTTATTAAAATATTTATTTATTGAATTGTTTGGGAACAGTTATACAATAAATTATAAAAAAGGAAAATACTTTCCACTACAAAACATAAGAAAAGTATCATTTTTACAGCATTTACATTAATTCCCTCCCAACCCACCACAACTCTTACACCAATAGTCTCTCTTATATCCATCCCCCCCCTCAGTCATTCTCTTCCCCCTTGATGAGAAATGAATCTCATCCTGACTCCATTTTGTTTGCCTAACTCCATTTTGTATAACCACAAACGTTAGGCTTGTATAATCAAGGGTGCATATTCATCCCCCACCTCTTGTACAAGCCGTGTTTTCCAAGGATGAAAGGAAATCATGTCTAGACCACTTGACTCAAGCTAGGGCCCTACTTGCAAGTAATGTGCAGAGAAGAGAAGAATTGGCCGAGTAGGACAAGGACATAGAATGCAAAGAGGAAATTAACAGAGAATGTCTGGTGCTAGTGGCCTTGAATGGAAGCCTTAAACAGGCTACAATGATTAGTACCTGCAGCATGAAATAGAAAAAGAATAATTGGGAACTTAATCTTTCCCTCCCCTTGGAACAAACTGTGTTTTGCAAGAGAAAAAGGGGATTCACATCTGGGAAAAGAAATACTTGGTCCAAGTTGGATCTCATCAGCATGTGATCAACAAAGAAGAACCAGATAAGGAGGAACAGGATGGCAGATGTACAGAGAGTTCGATATGAATTGACATTTGTGATGAGCCACAGAATGAGAAACTGCAAACACAGCATAAAGTACTAAGAATATGGGGATGGGAACCAAGGGGGGGGTGGAAGAGAAAATAGATTATAGTAGCCATCACGGGATTAGATAAGGAAGTATAATATGACTAAGCACCTGGGAACAAAGAAATTGGCTATGACCATTTAGTCACATAAGCCTATTGAAAAAGTGTATAAAAAGTGTGATAAGACAGACTGTAAATTGAGCAGACAGTGACTGAAGCTCACATGAGTTGAAGTTACCCTGCTTCAGCAGGAACCTTGAAAGCGTTAGACTTTTTGCTTGCTGCATTAATTAGTCCTAAATTGTTATTGCAGACCTTGTAATAAAAAGCTGTACTGAAATTACAGACCGGTTTTCCTGTTTGATTAAATTTGAATGGGTTGGAACATATATATTGAGGTGTCACGCAGCAGTAAGACAAGAATCCTCAATATATTTGGTGACCTATTCTGACATGATTAAAGAGATGAACATGATCGTTTGGAAGGTCTTCAACAGAATGTTAAACCTAAAGTAGGTTAGGTTAGTTCCTGTATTAGATATTCTGAAAGATGCAGAATGTTGGTTCATTGATGGTTCACAGAGAAATAGCATTTCTGGATTTGCAATGTGTCGCTTGTCCTCAGAAGGTAAGATTGATCAACAGTACCAGTACTGCCCCCACGGTATAGCATGCAGGGAACAGAGATAGCTGCGCTATTCCAGTTGCTCAGACAGAACGCTGACAAACATCTAATTGTATATACCGATTCACATTATGTGCTTTCTTCTCTCCACACTTATAGTACAGTATGGACACGAAGAGGTTTTCTGTCTGCAAAATACCAACCCCTGCAGCAAATATATATAATAATGGAGATTATGGAAAGGTTAAGAGATAGGACTGAGAAAGGTTTGCTGTTTGCTTGCGAATAGATAAAGGCACATCAGACAGTACAATCATGGGAAGAATATGGGAATTTAGTAGCAGACAAATTTGCACAGGAAGTCGCAATGTTAAATGGTGAGGTTACTATTTTACCAGTTACCGGGTCTGCAACATATGCATATAACATGAAAGAAATGCAGGAAAATGCTCTCCAAGCTAATCTTACCAGGTGGAAATCCGCAGGATGCAGCAAAAGTATATCTCTTTGGGTGCACCCTTCTAGAATCCCTTGCATTTCACAGATGTCACTCACACATTTAGCAACACTTATGCATTATAAAGATCAGAGCAGTGTTTTAGGCATTTTCTCCCAAATAAAAGAACAAATGTGGTATCCTGATATGAAGAAATGAATTCAAACAGTTGTTTGAAACTGCCATATATGCCTGGCTAATACACCAGCCAAGAGGGGACCCACTGTAGTAGGAGCCATTCCAAAACCTCAAGGTCCATTTCTACACTGGCACATTGACTTTACTGACATGCAACAACCATGCCAAGGTAAAAGATATTTACTAGTTCTGGTATGTCCTTATTCGCAATGGGTAGAGGCTTTCCAGTGCAAAAAAGAAACTGCAGCAGAAGTAGCGAAGCTAAAAAGTCAGGGGATAGGAGGCAGTGTACTATTGTGGATCGGGAACTGGATAAAAGATAGAAAGCAGAGGGTAGGGCTAAATGGCCAATATTCCCAATGGAAAAAAGTGAATAGTGGAGTACCCCAGGGATCTGTACTGGGTCCGCTACTTTTTGACATATTCATAAATGACCTGGAAAAGGGAATAACTAGTGAGGTTATCAAATTTGCAGATGACACAAAACTGTTTAAAGTTGTTAAAACCCAAGAGGATTGTGGAAAACTGCAGGAGGATCTGGATAAATTGGAAGACTGGGCATCCAAATGGCAGATGAAATTTAATGTGGACAAATGCAAAGTTATGCACCTAGGAAAGAACAACCCACACTATAGTTACACGATGCAAGGCTCCACATTAGAAACCACCACCCAGGAAAAGGACTTAGGAGTCATCGTGGATAACATGTTAAAACCCTCCGCCCAGTGTGCAGCGGCGGCCAAGAAAGCAAATAGAATGCTAGGTATCATAAGGAAAGGGATGGAGTATAAAACAAAGGATATTATAATGCCTCTGTATCGCTCCATGGTACGACCGCACCTTGAATATTGTGTGCAATTCTGGTCACCGTATCTTAAAAAGGACATAGCGTTATTAGAAAAAGTACAGAGAAGAGCCACCAAATTGGTGAAGGGGATGGAAGGCTACTCCTATGAAGAGAGGCTAAAAAGGTTAGGGCTCTTTAACCTGGAAAAGAGACGGCTGAGGGGAGATATGATAGAGGTCTATAAATTAATGAATGGAGTGGAACGGATAAACGTGGATCAATTGTTTACGCTATCAGAATATAGAAAGACTAGGGGACATGTAATGAAGCTACAGGGTAAACTATTTAAGACAAATAAGAGAAGATATTTTTTCACTCAACGTGTAATCAAACTCTGGAATCTGTTACCGGAGGATGTAGTAAGGGCTGTTAGTATAGCTGGGTTTAAAAAAGGTTTGGACAAGTTCCTGGAGGAAAGGTCCATAAACCACTATTAAAAAGGGACCCAGGATATCAATTCTTGACACAGTACAAGCATTGTGGAACCTGTGTCTTTTGGGGATATTGCTAGGTACGTATGACCTAGATTGGCCACTGTTGGAAACAGGATACTGGGCTTGATGGACCTCGGTCTGACCCAGTATGGCATGTCTTATGTTCTTATGTCCTTAGTAAAAGTGTTTAAGGAATACATAATCCCGAGATTTGGCGTACCAACACAAATTTTGTCTGACAATGGTTCTCTCTTCCGCAATCAACTTAATAAAGCTTTTTCTCACTCAATTTGTACTAGAAGGCGATTTGTCTCAGTATATTCGCCCGTGTCTAATGGATTAGTTGAATGATGCAATGGATTAATTAAAACACAACTTCGAAAACTAGCAAATGGTAGCAGGCAAACCTGATTGCAAACCCTATCATTGTGTCTTTATTTACTAAGGAATAATCCAATTAAATGAATTGGACTCACTCTGCATGAGATTGTTACAGGTAGAAGAACCCGAACCTCTGTAATAATGAACAATCTTGGTATTTTAACCGATATGTTTTCTGCTTATATTGCAGATTTGTGAACCAGTGTCTCTCTGATTTAGCAATCACTCGCTGAAAGAGAGCAACCAGCAGAACTCCTGCCATATACTTTCCAATTGTGTGATAAGGTATACAGAAAGAGTCCAATAAGGAACACTTGGGGTATGTTTACTAAACAGTGGTAAAGGAGCAGTCTTTTCCATGCATTAATGGCAGCAATAAGGGGTTACCGTGCAGTAAGTGTGCTAGGCATGTTAGAGACGTGCCGGTATTAAGGGATGGTAGTGGACACTTACCATGCGGTAACAGCACATGCTGCATTAAGGGGTGGTAGTGGACACTTACCGTGTGGTAATGGGACATGCTGAGGGAAGGAATCTGCCATGCACCTTAACGCAGGAAAGCCACTGAAATGTTGAAAGGGTCATTGGAGAAAGTAAGAGTAGTTACTCACCTGTAACAGGTGTTCTCCAGGAGCAGCAGGAATCAGTCCTCACATATGGGTGACGTCGGCGCCGACGGAGCCCCCGTGCAGAGCATTTCCCCAACTTTCAAAGAAAGCCTTTGGGAATGCAGCATGCCTGCGCGGTCCCCTTCCCACCCAAGGGTGCCATCTTGCTCAGTCTGATGACATAGCTAAAAGACAGCAAAAAAATCAAAATAAAGTATATGACTGCAACTCCAGGGGAGGAGGGAGGGTCGTGAGGAATGATTCCTGCTGCTCCTGGAGAACACCTGTTACAGGTGAGTAACTACTCTTTTTCCAGGACCAAGAACTAGAAGGACTAGAAAGGGGGACTGTTACTTCTGGAGAGAAATCTGCAACTGTGAGTATATACTTCTGGTAATTTTCTAAAAAGAATTCTTTGTATTAAAGCTACTTAATCTGTGAGCCCACTATTTTTTGTTGGATAAGTTAGGGCCTAGTAGCAGCAATTAAAGTTTGAATTTAAAACACAGAGAACTTTCTGGTTACATTTTATACCCAGCAGAGAATTGTAGTTTAAATTTAATAGTCACTCAGGGACAAGTAACAGCAAAGTACTTTTAGTTTAAATTTAACACACAGAAGAGAGCTTTCTGGTTAAATTTAGAATCCAGCAGAGAGCTTGTAGTTTAAATTTCATAAGAAGTTAGAGCCTAGCAGCAGCTAAGAGCTATAATTTAAATCAAATCAGAATTTAGCTTACCTCAGCAGCACAAGACAGGGTACTGTGTAGCAGCCCTCTTTTAATAAGTGTTATTTCCCTCCCTCCCCTGGGATAATCGTAGCTTTATAGGTACTTACACATCTTAAAAGACAGGAGGTGCTTTCAGGTGAAGCTCATTACCCAAATCAGTCATACACTAAGGACCTGAGATTAATTAAGCTTCAGGTGAACAAGGTATATTAAACGTATTAGGTACAGTTTTATTGGTATAAATACCCATAGCAACCCCTAGTAAGTAAGAACTTAAAGATCTAGACACAAACTTAAAACTAAGATGCAGACAGCAGTCCAGCAGCGGGATGGGGGCTTTCCAGTCTTTTGCATTGATTGTCACATGTATGATTTTCTCCCAGTTGGTGAGAGGTCTTACGTATGCACTAGGTGCAAGGAGCTCTTTGCTCTCAGGGAACAAGTCCGTTCTCTAGAGACAGACAGAGAGGTACATAGACGAGACCTACAGGGATATAGTCCTGAAGTCCCACCTTCAGTCTGGCAGCACCCCTGTTGCCATGGAGGAGAGAGGTCACGTGACAGGAGAGCATCACCCTGGTGTGGCAGGAAGTGATCCTGTAACTAGGACCTGTCCTCCAGGTGATGTAAAACCATCTCGCACAGAGGAAGTTTCTCCAGGGCCATGTGCCCATGAGGGAAGGGTTAGGACAGCCGTTATAGTTGGTGATTGGATCATTAGGCATGTAGATAGCTGGGTGGCTGGTGGACGTGAGGATCACCTGGTAACATGCCTTAGATAAGGTCTTAGATAGTGCTGGGGAGGAGTCTGCTGTCTTGGTACATGTCGGTACCAATGACATAGGAAAATGTGGTAGGGAGGTTCTGGAGGCAAAATTTAGGCTTTTAGGTAGGAAGTTGAAATCCAGAACTTCCAGGGTAGCATTCTCCGAAATGCTTCCCGTTCCACGCGCAGGACCCAAAAGGCAGGCAGAGCTCCGGAGTTTCAATGCGTGGATGAGACAATGGTGCAGAGATGAGGGTTTTGGATTTGTTAGGAACTGGGGAACATTCTGGGGAAAGGAGGGGCTCCTCCGAAGGGATGGGCTTCACCTTAACCGGGATGGAACCAGGCTGCTGGCATTAACCTTTAAAAAGGAGATAGAGCAGCTTTTAAACTAGATATTAGGGGAAAGCCGACAGTCGCCCAAGAGCGGATGGTTCGGAAGAATGTATCCTTGAAGGATACTACCAAAAGCAGAGAGGTTCCACAAAAGAATAAACTAGCCCAAATGCCCTCAAGTATGGAGCAGACAGAGCTTAAAGATCCCAATTTACCCATGTCTAATAATAGCCAAATTAACATGAATAAAATACATTCTCTAAAATGCTTGTATGCAAATGCTAGAAGTCTAAAGAATAAGATGGGAGAGTTAGAATATATAGCACTAAATGAAAGGTTAGATATGATTGGAATATCAGAGACATGGTGGAAGGAGAACAACCAGTGGGACACTGTGATACCTGGGTACAAACTATATCGTAATGATAGAGCTGATCAAATTGGTGGAGGGGTTGCGCTCTATGTTAGAGAGGGCATTGACTCAGAAAGGATTAAAGTTTTGCAGGAAACAAAATCTGCTGTAGAATCTATATGGATTGAAATTCCATATAAAAGGGGGAAGGCAATGGCAGTGGGGGTGTACTATCGAGCGCCTGGCCAGAATGACCAAATGGATGATGAAATGCTCAAAGAAATCAAGGAAGCTAACAAAAGTTACAGCGCAGTAATAATAATGGGTGATTTCAATTACCCCGGTATCGACTGGTCAGTATCACGTCAGGACATGCTAGGGAGATAAAGTTCCTAGATGAAATAAATGACTGCTTCTTGGAGCAGCAGGTTCATGAACCGACCAGAGGGGAAGCCATATTAGACCTAGTCCTTAGTGGAACACCAGATCTAGTGCAAGAGATAAGGGTGTTGGGGCCACTTGGCAATAGTGATCATAGCATGATCGCCTTTGATTTAATTAGTGGAGGAGGGATAGTAAGGAAATCCACAGTACTACCTTTTAACTTTCGAAAGGGAGACTGATAAAATGAGGAAAACGGTTAAGAAAAAACTAAAAGGAGCAGTTGCAAAGGTTAAAGACGTACATCAAGCTTGGGTGTTGTTGAAAAATACTATCTTGGAAGCCCAGACCAGCTGTATTCCACGCTTTAAGAAAAGTGGAAGGAAGTCCAAAAAACTGCCAGCATGGTTTAAAGGTGAGGTCAGAGAGGCTGTTGTTGCCAAAAAAGCATCTTTCAGGAAATGGAAAAAAGAGCCAAACGACAAAACCTGGAAACAGCACAAGCACTGGCAAGTCAAATGCAAGGCATTGATAAGGCAGGCAAAGAGAGAATTTGAGAAGAAGCTTGCTGCGGAAACAAAAACACGAAATAAAGACCTTTTCAAGTACATTCGTAGCAAAAACCTGTGAGAGAGTCAGTTGGTCCATTAGATGATAAAGGGGTTAAAGGAGCACTAAGAGGTGACAAGGCGATAGCGGAGAGACTGAATGAATTCTTTGCTTCGGTCTTTACTGAGGAAGATGTAGGGATGTTGCCCATGACTGAAGTGGTATTTAAACGTGCGGAAGAATTGAAGGAAATATCGATACATTGGGAAGATGTCTTACAACTATTAGATAAACTGAAGAGTAGCAAATCACCTGGGCTGGATGGTATACATCCAAGGGTGTTGAAAGAACTGAAAAATGAGATTGCAGACCTGCTATCAGTAATCTGTGAACTATCATTAAAATCATCTCTAATACATGAAGATTGGAGGATCGCCAATGTAACACAAATTTTTAAAAAGGGTTCCAGGGGTGATCCGGGAAACTACAGACCGGTGAGCCTGACGTCAGTACCGGGAAAAATGGTAGAAACCATCATAAAGAATACAATTACTCAGCATGTAGATAGTCACGACCTAATGGGAGACAGCCAACATGGCTTTAGGCAAGGAAGATCTTGTCTTACTAATCTGATATGTTTTTTTGAAGGAGTGAATAAACAGGTGGACAAAGGTGAGTCGGTTGATATTGTGTATCTGGACTTTCAGAAAGCCTTTGACAAGGTCCCTCATCAGAGGCTTTTGGCAAAACTAAAGAGTCATGGGATAGGAGGCAGTGTACTATTGTGGATCAAGAACTGGTTAAAAGATAGAAAGCAGAGGGTAGGGCTAAATGGCCAATTTTGCCAATGGAGAAAGGTGAATAGTGGTGTACCCCAGGGATCTGTGCTGGGTCCGCTGCTTTTTGACATATTCATAAATGACCTGGAAAGTGGAATAACGAGTGAGGTTATCAAATTTGCAGATGACACAAAACTATTTAAAGTTGTTAAAACCCAAGAGGATTGTGAAAAATTGCAAGAGGATCTTGATAAATTGGAAGACTGGGCATCAAAATGGCAGATGAAATTTAATGTGGACAAGTGCAAGGTTATGCACCTAGGGAAGAACAACCCAAACTATGGTTACACGATGCAAGGTTCCACATTAGGAACCACCACCCAGGAAAAAGATTTAGGCGTCATTGTGGATACCATGTTAAAACCCTCGGCCCAGTGTGCAGCGGCGGCCAAGAGAGCAAATAGAATGCTAGGTATGATAAGGAAAGGAATAGAAAATAAAACAAAAGATATTATAATGCCTCTGTATCATTCCATGGTGAGACCGCACCTTGAATATTGTGTGCAATTCTAGTCGCCGTATCTTAAAAAGGATATAGCGATTTTAGAAAAGGTTCAGAGAAGAGCCACCAAAATGGTAAAGGGGATGGAAGGATACTCCTATGAAGAAAGGCTAAAAAGGTTAGGGCTCTTTAACCTGGAAAAGAGACGGCTGAGGGGAGATATGATAGAAGTCTATAAATTAATGAACGGAGTGGAACGGGTAAACGTAGATCAATTGTTTACGTTATCTGAATATAGAAAGACTAGGGGACATGCAATGAAGCTACAGGGTAAACTATTTAAGACTAATAAAAGAAAATATTTTTTCACTCAACATGTAATCAAACTCTGGAATTTGTTACCAGAGGATGTAGTAAAGGCTGTTAGTGTAGCTGGGTTTAAAAAAGGTTTGGACAAGTTCCTGGAGGAAAGGTCCATAAACCATTATTAAGAAGTGACCGAAGATATCAATGCTTGACCCAGTACGAGCATTGTGGAACTTGTGTCTCTTGGGGAAACTGCTAGGTATATATGACCTAGATTGGCCACTGTTGGAAACAGAATACTGGGCTTGATGGACCTTGGTCTGACCCAGTATGGCATATCTTATGTTCTTAAGTCAGTCCTCACATATGGGACTCCCCAGCTCTAGGCTACCGGGAACCCAAAGCTGAAAAATGGCTCCCTCTGCAGAGCCTCAGCATCCGTGATAAGAATATCCTCTGAGAATGCCCCCGTATGGTAGCCCAACACAAGGGCCGGAGGGTAGGAGTTGCCTAAACCTCAAAGAGATTCCGGAGTACCGCCTGTCCGAAAGCACTGTCCCTCCGGGACTCTCTCTCGAGGCAGTAGAGGGTGCTGCAAAAGTCTGGCTTGAAGACCAAGTAGCGGCCCGGCAGATGTCTACCAACGGAACAGAGCGGAGAAGAGCTACTGACGCGGCTTTCGCCCTGACACGGTGGGCCGTGACTCGACCCTGCAAGGAGAGGCCGGCTGCCCTGTATGCCCAGGAGATACAATCTGCTACCCAAGTGGAAAATGTACGCTTGGAAACAGGTAACCCCAACTTATTAGGGTCAAAGGATACAAAGAGCTGAGTAGCCTTTTGATGCCCCCTCATACGCTCTATGTAAAAGGACAACGCCCTCTTACAGTCCAGGGTATGCAAGACTGTCTCAGCCCAGCTGGTATGCGGCCTGGGAAAGAATGTCGGAAGAACCACCTCCTGGTTGAGGTGGAAAGAGGAGACAACTTTTGGAAGGAACTTCGGATGAGTCCGAAGGACCACCCTGTTTCTATAGAACCGTGTGTACGGTCTGTCAGAAACCAGAGCTTGTAGTTCACTCACATGCCTAGCCGAGGTAAGAGCTACCAGGAAGAGCACCTTCCAAGAAAGGAAGCATAAATGGCAGGTAGCCATCGGCTCAAACGGTGGGCGAGTAAGTTGTTCCAAGACCACGTTCAAGTCCCACTCAGTGACAGGGGGACGAATCGGAGGCTTGAGCAAAAGCAGGCCTCTGAGGAAGTGGGACACCAAGGGGTGAGCCGACAGCGACTGTCCCTCCATCGGTGAGTGGTGTGCTGAAGGAGCACTGAGGTGAACCCGAACCGAGTTGGACTGAAGGCCTAGGTCTGACAGGTGAAGTAGGTATTGTAGCACTACTGGCACCAGCCAGGAGAAAGGATCTTCATTGTGCTGAGCACACCACACCGAGAACCTGCGCCACTTGAGTGCATAGGACTTTCTGGTGGATTGCCTCCTCGAGGCCAAGACCACCTCCTCAACTTCCCTAGGTAGAAGTAAGGGAGCCAGCACTATCCTTTCAGCAGCCAGGCCATCAGATTGAGGGATCTGAGATTGGGGTGCAGAAGGGAACCCTGATCCTGAGATAGGAGATCGGGCTGCAACCCCAGAGGGAATGGAGTTTCCACTGCCAACTGCAGAAGAAGTGGAAACCACGGTTGCCTCAGCCATCTGGGAGCTACCAGAATGACTGAGGCCTTGTCTCGTCAAATCTTGAACAGAGTTCGGGCCACCATGGGCGTGGGAGGAAACGCATACAGGAGGCCCGTCGACCAAGAGATCAGAAAAGCATCTGCTGCCACTCTCAGGGGATGCGGCTGTCTGGAGCAAAACCTGGGCAGCTGACGGTTCAGTGGACTGGCAAAGAGATTGATGGATGTAAGTCCCCATCGGAGAAAGAGCTGCTGAACCACCAGTGGATTCAACTGCCACTCGTGAGGCTGGAGAATCCTGCTCAGTTTGTCTGCCAAAAGGTTCTCCTGACCAGGCAGATAAACCGCCTTGAGAAACATGCCCTGTTTGACTGCAAAGGAGCAAAGGGCCTGCGCCTCCTGACACAGGAGTCTGGACCCTGTGCCCCCTTGCTTGTTCACATAGAACATTGCTACCTGATTGTCTGTCTGAACCAAGACAGACTGGTGAGAGAGGGCATGAGAAAAAGTCTGTAGAGCCAAGCGGATTGCTCGCAGCTCCAAGAGATTGATTTGCTGTGTGGCCTCCCG
Source organism: Ichthyophis bannanicus (assembly GCA_033557465.1). NCBI lineage: Eukaryota > Metazoa > Chordata > Amphibia > Gymnophiona > Ichthyophiidae > Ichthyophis > Ichthyophis bannanicus. The sequence goes on along the minus strand of CM066039.1, from coordinate 156,885,396 downwards.
AGGAGACCAGAGGCCCTGAGTGCATGTGCCCTGACAATGTGCACCCCAGCCCTTTAAAGAAGCATCGGTCGTCAGCACCCTTGTGTGTGCTGGAGCCTGAAAGGGTACCCCCTGAGAAGGTTGGGGAGATGTAGCCACCACTGCAAAGAGTCCAAGAGTGGTTTGGACACTCTTACTCTGTCTCGGAGGTCGCCTGTGGCCTGCGCCCACTGAGCTCTGAGGCACCACTGAGCCGCCTGCATGTGCAGACGGGCATTCAGGGTCACAGGTACCGTGGATGCCATGTGGCCCAGAAGCTTCAGAAAGTGTTTGGCGGAGACCTGAGAATTGCTGAGGAACTGGTTGACCAAGTCCATCAGTCTGTAGGCCCTGTCCTCGGGCAAGTAAGCCCTTGCTTGCAGGGTGTCTAATCTTGCCCCTATAAACTCTAGGTTTTGCGAGGGGAGCAAAGTGGACTTTGCGTAGTTTATGACAAAGCCCAGATGCTGAAGAAGACAGACAGTGCGAAGAGTGGCTTGTCTGGCCTCCTGGAGAGACTGACCTCTGATGAGCCAGTCGTCCAGGTATGGGAAGACAAAAATTCCCTGATTTCTGAGATAGGCCGCCATCAGCGCCAGGCATTTGGTGAAAACCCTGGGGGCGGAAGTTAGGCCAAAGGGAAGTACTCTGTACTGGAAATGGTTTCCTCCCAACACAAATCTGAGGTATTGTCTGTGGTCTGGATGAATGAGGATGTGAGTATAAGCATCCTTTAGGTCTAAGGAGCATAGCCAGTCTCCCTGCTGGATGTAGGGCAGCAGTATCCCAAGAGACTTGTGTCTCTTGGGGAAACTGCTAGGTACATATGACCTAGATTGGCCACTGTTGGAAACAGAATACTGGGCTTGATGGACCTTAGTCTGACCCAGTATGGCATATCTTATGTTCTTAGAGTAAGCATCTTGACCTTTTCCCTCTCCAGAAACTTGTTTAGGTTTCTCAAGTCTAGGATAGGCCGGAGGCCTCCTGTCCTTTTTTGTACCAGAAAGTACCTGGAGTAAAAGCCTTGCCCTTTCAGGTGGTGAGGCACCAGTTCCACCGCCTGTTCCTTTAGAAGGCTTGCCAACTCCTGAAGGAAGAGGTCTCTGTGCAGAGGGAGTCTTGGAGGCTCTCCTGGGAAGTAGGAGGGAGGTATCTGGTGGAAGTGGAGCATGTAGCCTTGTTGGACTATGCTGAGGACCAAGGTATCCCCTGTGATGGCTGGCCACCTATAGGCGTACAGGGTCAGCCGACCTCCTGTGCTGAGTTGAGCCAGCTGTGGACAAGAGGCTATGCTGTGGGAGTCAAAACCCCGCTCCCTGCTGTGCAGGAGCCGGAGCTGGCGGCTTGGGGGTCTTCTGCCTACTGGGCCCATGCCCCTGCCCCTTGGCCTGCTGGCCCTGTTGGGGAGCTGGAGAGGCCTGATAGTAAGGGTAGGATTTGTAGGCAGCACCATTCCTTGGGAAAAAGGACTTTTTCCCCGAGCCCTTCTTTTTCTCAGAAGGAGCAGAAGTTTTCCTGGACAGCATTGTCCTGGTGAGAATCTCAGTCTCGATTTCTGCAGCCTTTTCAGCCATGGGTTTACCGAAAAGGTTTTCACCTCGGCAGGGGACATCGACCAACTTGTCCTGCACCCATGGCTCCAGGTCCGATGACTGTAGCCAGGCCTGATGGCATGCACCGATGCCGGCCGCGGCTACCCGGGCCGAAGCCTCAAAACCATCATAGGCTGCTCGAGAGATAAACTTCGAGCACTCTCATATCCTTATTGACAAAGCCTTGAACCTCTGCAAAGGTTCCTCGGAAAGGCCAGCTGAGAACCTGGCAATCTCCTTTGCCAGGTCCCTTAAGTACATGCCCATGTACAGCTGGTAGGTCTGGACACGGCAAGACAGCATCGAGCCCTGGAAGCACTTTCTACCGAGGGTCTCCCAGCCGGGGGGCACCAAGGAGTGCATCTTCTGACTCTTCAGACGGTGCATGGCCGATTCCACAACCATGGAGTGGTGCGGTAGCTGTGCCTTTTGGAACCCAGGGCTGTTACGGACTCGACATACGGAAGAGCAGCCGTTCCAGCATCGGAGAAACCGGTACAGTAAAGGCCTCCTTCGGAGGAGAGTCATACTGGAAGGCATCGAGCTCCTCGGCTCGAGGCTCCTCCTCGGCGTCTGCAGGGAAGGCCAGGGCCTTGGCCATGTCCCTCACGAAGTCCGAGAACCGGGTATCCTCCGGGGGGGATGACATTCTCCGAGGCTCGGACTCCGGTGAGTCTGAAGGGACGCACCGGGTCAGGAAGGTGTCCGGGGACTCCTCGTCCTCCGTCTCCCACTCCAACTCCTCCGAGGAGGAGTCGAGCGGCTCCGGCCGTGTGGGCCTCGGTGCCACCCGCTCCGACCTCGGCCCCGCACGGGAGGTCGAGAGGGACCGTGTCCGAGGATCGACTCGAGACTTCATCAACTCGAGGATCGGCTCGGTCTCCGGGGTTGACTTAGACGTCGAGGTCCCGGTGGTCGGGGCAGATGCACCGGTCAGACCGGCGATCAGCACCTGCTGCTGCTCCATGAAGGCAGCCAAGCTGCTCTCGAAGGCCGTCAACCTGAGTCCAAGCTCAGGAGACTCAGCAGACCCCGACGGCTTCGGGCCCGATGTCGGCTCCCCCGGAGGAGAGTCCACGAGGACAACTGCATTTACGTGACTCGGGGACTCCGGCTCCACACGAGGTAGCTTGGCAGGCCTCTCCGACTCTGAGAGCCCGGGGTGGCGGTCGGGGCGAGGCGACCTGGCCCTCGAGGAACTAGGAGCCTCCACTGACGCCGCCCTCACAAGCTTTTTCTTTATTCGGTGCTCCCGCGAGGGAGACTCCCTTTCAGAGGACCCCTGACGGCATTCGGGGTCGGATTCCCGAGATGTCGAGGCCTCTGACGAACTCCAGGCCCGGCCGGATGCGGAATCAGAGAATATTCTCTCACGCTGATGCTGATGGCTCCGAAGCGCCTTCGACGACATTTTGCCGCACGGGCCACAGACCAGCGGGTCATGGTCGGGCCCGAGGCATCGGAGGCAGCAGTCATGTGTGTTGATGAGAGATATAAGTTTCGTGCGCCGATTACACTTCTTAAACCCGCTGGCAGCTATCGAGGGAAAAAGGGCCCCTGCAAGGTCAAACGACCGGGCTGCCAGTGAAAACACCAAAAAAGCGTGAACGCTAGTAACGAAGGACATAAACCGGTGTACCGAGCCCAGGCGGGAAGGGGAACCGGTGTTGAACCGGGCAAAACAACGCGAAAATCACCGAAAACCCCCAACTTTTCCCAGGTGACACGAACTCACGTCCGTCGGGCTCCGCGGAAAAAGAAAGACTGAGCAAGATGGCACCCTTGGGCGAAAAGGGGACCGCACAGGTGCGCTGCATTCCCAAAGGCTTTCTTTGAAAGCTGGGGAAATGCTCCGCACAGGGGCTCCGTCGGCGCCCACATCACCCATGTGTGAGGACTGACTTCCTGCTTGGTCCTGGAGAATGGATGAAAGCACAATTGGTAGCTGATGGAATTGACTCACCTGATACCTGGCAATGTGGCAGTATGTGTGATGAGCATTTTATTTATTTATTTATTTATTTAACATTTGCTTCTATACCGCGCTATTAAAATCAGCGCGGTGTACATCAAACAAGCATACTACAATGTATACAAACAACATTGAGTTTTACAGAGAACAGGAAATTGAACATGGGAAGGAAACCAGGCTTGTGCTGTTGACTAGGAGAGATAGATAGCTGCCTAGTGATAACAGTCAGTGTGGGTGTTGGCTGTGTTATGGGTGGGTGGAGTCAGCGGAGGGGATACAGCAGCGGGTGGTGCTGTAGCAGTCATGCAGTTCTAGATGCTTCTGAAAGCATACACCGTGCTGTAAGCTATATTATAGTGTTTGTGATGTGTGGACATGTATCCAGATGTACTATCAACGTGTAGCATGCCATAGGCCAGGACAGTGTCTGGGTGGAGGCAGCATGTTCTGGATGTGGGCAGCAAAGGGAGGATTGTCCATGAGTGCTCCTGTGGAGCAGTCACAAGAGAGATGTGCATGATATGGCTAACTGTTGTAAATGACCCCTGATGGCCATGGTGGGGCCAGCTGCCAGTAAGCTGCAACACCATGAATCTCCCTGACGGCCAAATGGTGGGTGCAGGGCTGTGCCATGGATTTTCCAAGCAGAGAGCTTGCAATGTGTGTGGTGGGTGGATGTATGGGATCATACAGGCCAAAAGCATTTGGTGTGTGTGAACCAAAGATAGCAGTGCCATGGGTACATGAAACACCATTTGTGTGGGTGGGACTGGTGCCTCAGCAAGACAACACACCCAACAGAGTGGCATGATAGAAAGGGACAAGTTAAACCCATTTTGCCCATGTGGGGCAAGTAATGATGGCAAATAGCAAATAGAATGCTAGGTATCATAAGGAAAGGAATGGAAAATAAAACAAAAGATATTATAATGCCTCTATATCGTTCCATTGTGAGACCGCACCTTGAATATTGTGTGCAATTCTGGTTGCCGTATCTTAAAAAGGATATAGCGGTATTAGAAAAGGTTCAGAGAAGAGCCACCAAAATGGTAAAGGGGATGGAAGGATACTCCTATGAAGAAAGGCTAAAAAGGTTAGGGCTCTTTAACCTGGAAAAGAGACGGCTGAGGGGAGATATGATAGAAGTCTATAAATTAATGAATGGAGTGGAACGGGTAAACTTAGATCGATTGTTTACGTTATCAGAATATAGAAAGACTAGGGGACATGCAATGAAGCTACAAGGTAAACTATTTAAGACTAATAAAAGAAAATATTTTTTCACTCAACGTGTAATCAAACTCTGGAATTTGTTACCGGAGGATGTAGTAAAGGTTGTTAGTGTAGCTGGGTTTAAAAAAGGTTTGGACAAGTTCCTGGAGGAAAGGTCCATAAACCATTATTAAGAAGGGACCCAGGATATCAATGCTTGACCCAGTACAAGCATTGTGGAACCTGTGTCTTTTGGGGATACTGCTAGGTAAGTATGACCTAGACTGGCCACTGTTGGAAACAGGATACTGGGCTTGATGGACCTTGGTCTGACCCAGTATGGCATATCTTATGTTCTTAACAGTGCAAGGGATGGCTATGCAACGAGTGTTAGGTGCCTGAATTTACAAGATATATCTTCTTTACATAAAGCTGGGAGGTCACAATGATGGTAAAACAGAAAACGCATCCATACCAGTTGACCCAGACATCTGCTGTGTATACATCACTGATCGTCCGGTTTGGATTAGCTTGGGTGAACATGCCTCGCGATTTACTACTAAGACCCTTTCGGCTCCTCTAGTGGAACTCTGCCTTTTGCATCAACACACGTTTGGAGACCATTGCTGGAGAGTAATTGATCTGGTCCCCCTTGATCCTCGGGGGGGCGATCGGGAACAAGCGCTTCAACTATGTGAACAACGCTGGATGTTTCAGCTAAAAACTATATTGCCTATGGGCTTGATCTTGGAATGTGACTGGTGGAGTTTAATATAATTTAATTCACCTTGTTTTGACCTTTGGTTCCCTGCCCGGTCATGTCCTTTTTGGGGTTCCCTGGTGACGAGCTTCTGGCTCCTCCCCCTTTTTTGGTGACGCAGTCTCTCAACAGCCATTCAGTGGTTCTACGGTGTTACAAATTATCCGTTGCGTTCGGCGTTTTTTCAAGGGCGCGACAATTTGCTGAATTCGCTTGACACAGGGCTCTCTTTTTGGGCTTGAAACATGCATGTCGTTGTTTGGAATTTTGATGCCCTTTTGCTGAATGGATATGGTCCACTTTTGCAGATAAGTGTCTTTAACACTATTATTTACTTTTTATTTAATTAATTTTGAAAATAAAGAAAAGGCTTCTACCGACGTAGAGAGGGGAGCTTTTCCTCTCCCCGTCTCAGGTCGGCGGATCCCGACAGAAAAATGTTAATTGTAAGAATGTTGTTTCCTCTATAAACGGATTCACGGGTATTATGTTTTGACTTTGTTTTCAAAGGTTTTGAATGCCTGGAAGATATACCACGAGAAAGTGAATTTGATGCTCTATGGCGAGGGCCCATAGTCGTAAAGCTTCGTTGCATAACGGACAGAGAGCCTGTTCCACCCTGCTTATTCACATAGAACATAGCTACTTGATTGTCCGTTTGGACTAGCACTGTCTTGTAGCTGAACTGGGCGTGGAATACTTGAAGAGCTAGATAGATTGCTCTGAGTTCCAGGAGGGTTATGTGACGACAAGCCTCCTGTGGAGTCCAGGTACCCTGGGTAGAGAGATGATGCAGGTGTGCTCCCTATCCTGCTTGTGATGCATCGGTTGTTAGGGTGGTCTGGAATAGGGGTTGCTGGAAAGAAGACCCCACTAGAAGATTTTCCAGTGATTGTCACCATTGTAGGGACAAGATCAGTCGTTGTGAGTTTGATATCTTGTCCGACAGACGTCCTGTGGCCTGTGTCCACTGTGTGGATAGGGTCCACTGGGCTGCTTGCATATGAAGGCGAGCGTAGGGAACCACGTGAACCGTGGATGCCATATGTCCCAATAGTTGTAGTAGTTCTCGAGCAGTTAGGGAGGACTTCACCGCTGCTTGAGAAGCTAGCTGCATCATACAAAGACAGCAGGGTTGTGGGAGAAAAGCCCTTGACTGTCTAGTATCTAGACAAGCTCCTATGAACTCTAGGGACTGAGACGGAGCAAGCTTGGATTTTGGGAGGTTTATGACCAATCCCAAGTATTGAAGGATTCACATTGTGCGAGAGAGTGCAGATCTGGCTTCTGGAACCGTGGGGGCTCGAATGAGCCAGTCGTCCAAGTAAGCGAAGACGAATATCCCCATGGTTTGCAGAAATGCAGCTACTACTGCCATGCATTTTGTGAATACTCTTGGTGCCGAAGCCAGACCAAAGGGAAGAACCCTGTATTAGAAATGTTTTCCCTTGAAAAGGAATCGTAAGAATTTCCTGTGATCTGGAAGGATCAGAATGTGATCCTTTAGATCTAAAGAACAAAGTCAATCCTGACTTTGAAGGTATGGCAGAAGAGTTCCCAGAGAAATCATTTTGAACTTTTCTCGGAACAGATATTTGTTCAATTCTCTAAGGTCTAGAATGGGTCTATGTCCTCCTGTTTTCTTTGGAATAAGAAAACAGGGGGAGTAGAACCCTGCACCCTCTTTGAGCAAGGAGTGTTGAGACCTCTTGATCCAGTAGATTGCCTGTAGAGGTTTGGGAATTGAAATGTCTTACGATTGTAGGAGGGGGCATACTGTGAAAATGAAGCTTGTACCCCTCTCCCACAATGGACAGAATCCAGTTTTCTGTTGTTATTTGGTGCCATCTGTTGGCAAAATGACACAACCTGCCTGGAATGTTCAGGGGTTCTGGCCCCTTCAGAGGCAGGAAGGCTAAGTTCTCTATGAAGGAGTCAAAGCCCTTGACGGGGCTGGGCCTGTGGAGCTGGTTGAGCTCTAAGGCCTTTGGCTTCTTTTGCCTGGATTGTTGTTGTTGACCCTTCTGAGCAACTTGACCCTGAGCTTGCCCTTGCTGGGTATAGGATGGATAAAACTTCCTCTTTTTGTTGAAAAAGGGTTTTTATAGGGTTTCTTTTTGGCTGTAGTGGCTGTAGATTTTGATAATCTGTCTAAAGTGAGATTGTCAATATCTCTCTCATTAGCCTTCTTCTGCCAATTCTTGCCAAAGAGGTTTTCTCCTGTGCAAGGGATGTTTCCCAATTTATCCTGTACCCGAATCTCCAAGCCAGGAAATCCGACATGCACCAATGGCAATAGCAGAAGTTCTGATGCATTCAAAGCAGTCAAAGGCTGCACAGTTTACAAACTTGGAGACATCCTGACATGCTTGACCAGAGTGAGAAAGTCCTGTCATTTGTCCTCAGGGAGAAGGGGGCTCATAAGCTCCAAATCTCCTGTGACCTCTTTGAGGAGCATTCCCATGTATAAAATATATGAGCTGATCCTAGCTGAAAGCATAGAAGTCTGAAAAGTTCGACGCCCAAAAGCGTCAAGAGTCTTGCATGCACGACCTGGAGGACTGGATGCATGTCTCTTTGCACTTTTCATCCTACGCATGGCTGACTCCACTACCATTGAATGGTGTGTCAGCTGAGTCTTTTTAAAACCAGGACATGGTGGAACTTGATACATGGTATCGAGTCTCCTAGAATGAGGAGATGTGGTCAAAGGTGTCTCCCACATTCTAAGCATCAAATCATGAAGAATTTCATGAATGGGCAGAGTGGCTGCTTCCTTGGGAGCCTTAGGGTATTGGAGAATTTCCAATTCCTTTGCTCTAGGTTCTTTTTCAGGAGCTACCGTGATTGAAAGGTCTCGGGCCACATCACAAATAAAACCCTGAAAAGACATGTCTTCCAGAGCAGACATTCTGCGTTGGGGAGAAGAGGAGTCTTCCGGGAGAAACACACAGGTACCGGCAGAATTATCAGTGTCATTGGAATCGGAGGATTCGAAGTATCTCTGATCCCGATGTTCATGCAAAGCATGGTCTCGGTATCGATCAAAGTCGGTACCGAAATGGTCCGATACCGATCTGTCAATGCCAGAAAAAGTCTGCATGGGAAGGATTCCCACTGGGGCCGGTACCGTCGGTGCAGGTACCGGCATCGGTACCGGTGCCCATTGAACCACTGGTGTCAACGGCACCGCAGCTGTAAGGAGAGCTGCAAGACTGCATTCGATAACGAGGAATCTCTGGTCTATCGACGCTGCCGATGCCTGGGTATCGGTACCGGTAAAAGCGGCCGGATCCCCTGAGCATGGCACCAGTAGTTCTGCCGAGGTTGAAGCCTCGAACATCCTGGAACTCTGTTAATGCTTTGGAGGCCGAAGCCTCCCATCGGGGTTGTTTTGCCGGTGTAGTCTCCTCAAGGGCAATGCCAATGGCCTCTCGATGCTTTGAAGGAGAGCTACCTTTTGAGGACCGGCTCTTATGTTTAGTTACCTGAGATCCATGGGAGGAAGACGAGGCTCTTGAAGACATCCATGCAATGGACCTGGTATCCGAAGAAAAGAGGGTACCGAGCTTTGCAGCTCGGTTCTGTCTTCCTCTTTTAGTCATCCCCATAAAGGATGAAGACTCAGATGGAGAATGGTCAGGGCCTAAACACTTTAGACACCAGTCATGGGTGTCGGTGATGGTACCGACACATTTAGTACATTTTTTAAAACCACTAGCTGTTTTTCCATCTTTTGGGAAAAATGGGGCCTAATGCCCAAAATGGCGCCTAGCACCAAAAGAAAATGTTTCTGAAGAGAAACAGCTCAAAAATATATATATATTTATTTTTTAAAAGAAAGAAAGAAAGAACCAGCGGTACCGGTAGGTGTCGTGCGGAGGCAGGCGCGACCACAAGAAAACAAGTTTAAAGAAGAAATTTTCTGCGGTGACAGGGTATGTGTCCTGTTGGCTCCGCAGAAAATGAAGAACTGAAGAGGGACAGTTGGAAAGGCGGGAAGGCAGCGTGCATGTGCTGAGGGATGCTCCCAAAAGTGTTCCTATTGGACGCTGGGGAGCGTTCCCGCGCAGGTTCCGTCGGTACCGACGATACCCATTATGTCAAGACTACATTCCTGCTTGTTCCTGGAGATATAAAGCAATGATCACTTGTACCATCTCTAGGGCTGATGCAAATGACCATGCATAACTTACACGGATTCAGCCATATTCTATAAAATACATGCGTAAATATGCGTTCCACAATAAGCACAATTGCCCCGACGTGCTTACTTTCAGAATGGTGTAAGTGCACAAGTGTGAAAATCTAGCCATCCTTTATAGAATTACCTCCTTATAATCTCTAGAGTGCCTGTTTTAGATCACCATAATCACATCCAACCAAGCAGGCAAATGACAAACAAGAACTTAATTCAACAGAATTAAATATCTGTAGAATTTATTTGTTCATTACTTATTGTACAAACCAATTAAGAAGCAGAGATGAGACTTTTCCACCTTCACCTTGTTCTTTTATGCTATACATATGATTGCAAGTGGTTCAGGTACAAGTTTACGTGCTTATAGCCTTGTCTTTGTAAGTTGCCATCATTTTCTTAATTTCAGCAATCGCTTTTCCAGGATTTAGTCCCTTCAAGAGAGGAAGAAATGAACAAAAGTTAAGTTGGTCAGGGGAGGCTTAGTGCCACACTGTTTCACAATGGAAAATAATCTACCAGGTACTCAGTGTTTCCATGGTGTCTGCCATAGTGTGAATGGGTAACAGCTGTTAAAAAAATCAGTTAGCAATAAGCCAATCTTTGAAAGGCTGTAATTCAAATGTTGGCCCATCTCTGTATCCAAATGCACCACATAGACCTTACAGGACTACTACGACTACAGTGTGCTATTTTGATTGAATCACAGCTGTCCCCAGGCGGGAAACACTGTTTAATATTGAAGAAATTACAGAAGACTCTGTACATAATGCACAGGGAGAAAAGGGATTCTTAGATGCTTTGGATTCACAGGCTAAAGATAACACACACACACAAGCAATAAACCAATAAACTGCATGCAGCACATTTATCTGATACATAAGAAATTTATATCAAGAGATAGGAGGGCCAACTGCTGAGTTTGTGGAAAAGTGTCAAAAAGCAGTTCAATCCAGGAGCATATAAAAGAGACTTCCATCCATATCAGAGCTCTTGGAAGTCAGCAGAGGAATAGGTTTGGACTGACCCTTCTGATAAAGCAAGGTTACTTACCTGTAACAGGAGTTCTCCATAGACCGCAGGATTAGTCAGCCACATCTGGTGACATCATCTGATGGCACAATGGATATGGAAATGCTCTCCTAGAGCTCAGAAAGGCAAGCCTTTCTGAGCATTTGCTGGTTGCCCCACCTCCGGGCCTGTCCCTACCCAGCAAAGTTTGTACTGAGTTTACGTCAGTCTTACTGCCTGGGTAGGGGATGTGGTCTGCCTTGGCGGCATTGCATAATGAACTGCAGTGCCTTCGTCCGTAGGGAGGGAATGTGTGGCTGATTAATCCTGTTCTCTACGGAGAACTCCTGTTACAGGTTAAGTAACCTCGCTTTCTCCTAGGACAAGCAGGATGAGTCAGCCACACCTGTTGACTCACCTGCGTGGCTTTGCTGGCTTGGGCTGCGGTAGGAGGAAGGCCTGGCCCTTCTTTAAGACTCTTAACCAAGACACGACAACTTTGGTTACTACTGGGTTGTTTATTGGGGCCTCTTTCAGAAAACTATGCACCGTTAACCACAATTGGCTTGATGCAAACAAGCAATGAACAAAGAACAGTCAGCAATCACAGCATTTGCAATGAGCAATCAACAGTCAACAACTATTGACTCAGGAAGCGAGCAACAGTCAACAGATATCAGCAGTTTTGTATATCATAATGCTAGAGCTGATCAAATTGGTGCAGGGGTTGCGCTCTATGTTAGAGAGGGCATTGAGTCAGAAAGGATTAAAGTTTTGCAGGAAACAAAATTTGTCTTAGAATCTCTATGGATTGAAATTCAATGTAAAAAGGGGAAGGCGATGGCAGTGGGGGTGTACTATCGACTGCCTGGCCAGAATGAACAAATGGATGATGAAATGCTCAAAGAAATCAAGGAAGCTAACAAAAGTTATAGCACAGTAATAATAATGGGTGATTTCAATTACCCCAGTATCGACTGGGTCAGTGTCACGGCAGGACATACTAGGGAGATAAAGTTCCTAGATGAAATAAATGGACTGCTTCTTGGAGCAGCTATTTCATGAACCAACCAGAGGGGAAGCCATATTGGACCTAGTCCTTAGTGGAACACCAGATCTGGTGCAGGAAATAAGGGTGTTGGGGCCACTTGGCAATAGTGATCATAGCATGATCGCGTTTGATTTAATTAGTGGAGGAGGGATGGTAAGGAAATCCACAGTACTACCTTTTAACTTTCGAAAGGGAGACTATGATAAAATGAGGAAAATAGTTAAGAAAAAACTAAAAGGAGCAGTTGCAAAGGTTACAGACTTACATCAAGCTTGGGTGTTGTTGAAAAATACTATCTTAGAAGCACAGACCAGCTGTATTCCACGCTTTAAGAAAAGTGGAAGGAAGTCTAAAAAACTGCCAGCATGGTTTAAAGGTGAGGTCAGAGAGGCTGTTGTTGCCAAAACAGCATCTTTCAGGAAATGGAAAAAAAGAGCCAAACGACGAAAAATGGAAACAGCATAAGCACTGGCAAGTTAAATGCAAGGCATTGATAAGACAGGCAAAGGGAGAATTTGAGAAGAAGTTTGTTACAGAAGCAAAAACGCGTAAGGTGAAATTAGACTTACCTGCTAATTGTTGTTCCTGGAGTGTAGACAGTCTAGTCCCGGACCTCTGGGTTCCCTATCTCATCCAGCAGCTTGGAGACTGAGAAACTCCTCCTTTTTATGATGTCACCGGTATATCTTCCTCGAATCCGCCTCCTATCCTCAGTAACCTATTGACAAAGCAGACTCACCGGAGACACAAGTAAGCCTTTAACAGAAATATGAACCTTGGAAAACAACCTCAATGGAACAGCCAACTAAACTATAGTGACTTTAACTTAAGCAGGCCCCTCCCTCCTCCCCCCCCAAAGGAAGGACCCCTAACCATACAGAAAAGAAGCGCTAAAACTTTCTTATCCGCGCCCCCCTTGTCTCTCCTCTTTTTTTTCATCTTCTTTTATTTTATTTTTTCTAGTCTGATGCTCTGTTCCTCTCTAAAGTAACGCAAGACAACGGAGAGTCCCAACTTCCACTTACCGGTAAATGCACTCCCGCTGTCAGTCCTCGACATAGCAAGACAAAAACACCGGGTGGGACACGGGACTAGACTGTCTACACTCCAGGAACAACAATTAGCAGGTAAGTCTAATTTCACCTTCCTGATCGTGCTAGCCAGTCTAGTCCCGGACCTCTGGGTTGATACCAGAGCAGTGAAAGAACCTCAAACATGGGAGGGACCCGGAAGACCAGCCTGCAGAACCGCCGATCCAAAACAGGTCTCTTCCGCCCTCTGCACCTCCAGGCGATAATGCCTCACAAAGGAATTCAATGAGGACCAAGTCGCTGCCTTGCAAATCTCCGCCGGAGGAACCAAACGGACCTCTGCTCAGGATGAAGCCTGCGCTCTCGTGGAATGCGCCCCAAGCCCTTCCGGCACAGGCTTCCCTTTCAATACGTAAGCCGACACAATAGCCTCCTTTATCCATCTAGCAATGGACCCTTTGGACGTCGATTCACCTTTTCTCGGGCCCGCGAACAGGACAAAGAGTCTGTCGGACTTGCGGAAACTGGCAGTCCGTCGCAGATATTTTTTCAGCGTCCTACGGACATTTAGCAGATGCAACTTCCTCGTGTCCAATGGCTGCGCTGCCCGAGAAAACATCGGCAGAGAAATCTCCTGATTCACGTGAAACGGCGAAACCACTTTAGGAAGGAAAGCTGGTACCGTTCTTACCACCACCTTCGACGCAAAGAATGACAGATAGGGCTCCCTGCAGGAAAGCGCTTGCAACTCCGAGAGACTCCTCGCCGAACAGATGGCCACCAAAAACACCACCTTGAGAGTAAGATCTTTAATCGACGCCGGAGACAATGGCTCGAAGGGTGCACGCTCCAATGCATCTAACACGAGTGGCAGCTGCCACTTAGGGAAGATCCGAGCAACAGGTGGCCGCTCTAACGACAACGCTCGGAAGAAACGCTTGATGTCACACTGACCCCCCCATTGCTTGCCCGCCAACTTTGCCCCTGTAACAGGACAACGCCACCACCTGCACCCGGAGCAACACCGCAACGAGCCCTTTATCAAAACCATCTTGCAGGAAGTCCAAGATTTGCGGAATGGAAGACTTCAATGCCTCACACCCCCTTTCCGCGCACCAGGCTTCAAAAATCCTCCAGACACGCACGTATGCTAGCGAAGTGGACCGTTTTCGGGCCCTCAACAGAGTAGATACAACCGCCGCCAAATAGCCCCTCGATGTTAACCTTGCCCTTTCAAGAGCCAAGCCGTAAAAGAGAATCGATCCACATGCGGCATGAAGAGAGGCCCCTGCGACAGGAGATCCGGGCGAGGGGGAAGTCGCCAGGGCTTTGCCGCCAACAACCTCACGAGATCCCCGTACCAGGGTCTGCGCGGCCAATCTGGGGCTATCAGTATTACCTGCCCTGTGAAGGTTTTGACTCGCTGCAGGACTCTGCCTATCAGAACCCACGGAGGAAACACATATAGTAGATGCCCTTCCGGCCACTCCTGAACGAGAGCGTCCAATCCTTCCGACATCCTTTCTCTTCTTCTGCTGAAAAAGCGGCTGGCCTTTGCCAAAGCAAAGTCGCCATGAGATCCATCACCGGCACGCCCCAACGGCGTACTACCATTTTGAAGACCTCCGGATGGAGAACCCACTCCCCCTGGTCCACTCTCACCCTATATGTGCTATTGTCCACCCCTGCTATATGTGCTGCCGACAGATCCAGAAGATTCACTTCCGCCCAAGCACACAGGGCTTCGGCCTCTGATTCTAGCGCCGCGCTGCAGGTTCCTCCCTGCCTGTTGACATATGCTATCGCCGTGGTGTTGTCGGAGAATACTTGAACCGCCCTGCCTGCGATTATCTGTTGAAAACTCTGCAGAGCCAGGAAGACCGCTTTCAATTCTAGTCTGTTGATTGACCATGTCTTCTCGTGGGTGCACCAGCTCCCCTGAGCAAAGCTGCCCTGACAATACGCTCCCCAGCCCAGTAGACTGGCGCCTGTCATTAGCGGCACCCAGCTCAGAGCCTCCAATGTCTTCCCGCTCTCCAATGACGCGGGACGCAACCACCACTGAAGGGACTGGCGGACCTCCGCTAGACAGCGCAACTGCCGGGATAACGGGTCCCGTTGGTGCAACCAGCGGCGGAGCAACGCTCTATGCAACGGCCGCATGTGGGCCCTTGCCCACTGAACCGTCTCTATGGAAGCTGCCATCGTGCCTAACACTTGAAGATAATGCCAAGCCGAGGGCGCCTTGCACCGGAGAAACTGCTCCACTAATTTCCGAAGGGTGCGTGCTCGCTCCTCCGTTAGGAAAACCTTTCCCACCGCCGTGTCGAAGCGAGCTCAAAGATACTCGAGACTCTGCGAGGGAACCAACCGGCTCTTCGAAAGGTTGACTACCCAACCGAGCTCCTCCAGAAAGGACACTACGCGGGCAGTAGCCGCCTCGCTCTCGGACCGCGACTTTGCCCGAATCAGCCAATCGTCCAAATAAGGACGAACCAGTATTCCCTCCTTTCTGAGTGCCGCCGCCATCACCACCATGACCTTGGTGAAGGTGCGCGGCGCTGTTGCCAAGCCGAAAGGTAATGCCCGGAACTGGAAATGCCCAAAGGGAAATGCGAATCGGAGAAACTTGGAATGCTCCAGCCGTATGGGAATGTGGAGGTAGGTCTCGGACAGATCTAGAGAGGTTAGAAATTCCCCTCGTCGCACCGCCACTATCACCGACCGCAGCGTCTCCATATGAAAATGCGATACCCGAAGACAGCGATTTACTCTCTTGGGATCCAGGATCGGACGAACGCCTCCATCTTTCTTCGGCACCACGAAATAAATGGAGTATCGACTGGAGCCGTGTTGGCTTGGCGGAACTGGCACGATCGCTTTGAGCTCTAGCAGCCTTTGGACTGTCTCCCGCAGAGCCTCGCACTTGGCTACGGACTTGCCGGGGGACTGCACGAAGGCCCCTCGCACCGGTCTCAAAAAGTCCAGTGCGTAACCCTCTCGAATTACCTCTAGCACCCACTGATCGGACGTAACCCGGACCCAGGCAGCATAAAACTCTTGCAACCGCCCCCCCACCGGCAGCAAGGGTGCCCGGATCCCCCTTATCTCATTGTTGCTTTTTATTAGCGAAGGACGAGGAAGAGGAAGGGCCGAAACCCCGTCCTGCTCCCCGAAACCCTCGGAAGCCTTGGCTTCTATTAGGGAAACAACCTCTCTGACTTGCACTAAACCTCTGGAACCGAGACCAG
Organism: Ichthyophis bannanicus; assembly: GCA_033557465.1. Lineage (NCBI taxonomy): Eukaryota > Metazoa > Chordata > Amphibia > Gymnophiona > Ichthyophiidae > Ichthyophis > Ichthyophis bannanicus. The sequence goes on along the minus strand of CM066039.1, from coordinate 156,869,297 downwards.
CGAAAATCACGTTGCTGACCCCTACTAGGGGCAAATGACCGGCTCGACTTGGGTTTGTCCTCTGGCAACTTACCACCTTTAGACTCCCCTAAGTCTTTAACCAGCTTTTCCAAATCTTCCCCGAATAACAATCGGCCTTTAAAGGGAAGCTTGCTCAACCGAGACTTGGAAGAACTATCCGCCACCCAGTTACGCAGCCACAAGTAGCACCGTGCCGCTACCGCGGACGCCATGCTTTTTGACAGCCCACGCATAAGATCATAATGGATGTCTGCTAAGTAGGCCGTATCAGACTCTAATTTAGCCGCCTCACTCAGCTCTGGGCAATCCTGGCCTGTTTGTATTTGTTGCGACCAGCGAAGACAGGCCCTAGCCACCCAAGCGCCGCAAATAGCTGCCTGAAGCGACAGGGCATTCACACCAAACACCTGGCGTAACAATACATCCAACTTTCTGTCCTGGATGTCCTTAAGAGCCGCACTGCCTTCCACCGGAATGGTAGTTTTCTTGGTGACAGCCGAGACGGCCGCATCAACTTTGGGCGACTTAAACACTTTCTTATCCTGATCCAATAAGGGATACAGCCGACTCATCACTCTGGCTCCCCTCAGAGGAGCTTCCGGCGTGTTCCACTCTTCCTGAATCATTTCCCGAAACACTCTATGCACCGGGAACGCCCTTTGATTCCTCCGGAAAACCTGCAACAAGGGATCCTCTAGCGAATCATCCTCAGATGCCCCTGGCGCCAGCATATTTAGTACTTTTAACGCCTCGGCTATCAAGGCTGGCAGCTCATCCCTTCGGAAGACTCTCACCACTTGAGCCTGATCTTCCTTCTCCGAAAGTTCTCCTTCTTCCAGCTCCTCTTCAACTTCCAAACCGTGGTCCTCTTCATCGGACAATAGTCCCTCCGAGGCCACCAAAGTCTCCCCAGGGACACCCTCCTGGCGAGATCTCTTAGAACCTCTGGTAAGATCCTCAGTCTGTAAGGACGGGGAGGGTCTCTTAAGCCACCCTGAGCCCTCCGCTTCCGCACGCTGAGGAGTGCTACCAAACACCGTGCGTCGTAGAAGCGCGACAAAATCCTGCGAAAAGATGGCCACCAACTCCTTAGGGAACGGAGACTGAGGGAGAGGGGTGTCCGGTGCCGAAGATGGACCAGCCACTGGCTCTACCTGAGGCTCCGCAGGTAGCGTCGCAATTGAACTCTCCTTCTCTGCCTCTGGCACTTCTCCCTTTCCGTCCCTGGACTGCTCCATCAATGCTGCCTCCCTCACACAGGCCTTACACACACTGGAAGCAGAGCCCCTCTTCAAGCCACAGACTAGGCAGAGTGGCCTAGAGGGCATGGTAAGCCAGGCGAACTAAACAGATTCCGCCCGGACAGGCTGCTGAGCTAACAAGTCCCCCAACAGCCGCCAAAGTCCTACTTTTTTTTTTTTTTAAACGGAACGGAAAAACGTAGAAAAAGCCTCTGCTAGCTAAATTGCTGCCCAAAAAACTCTTACCGAGGCTCCGGCGATCGGGTAGACGCGATCTGACAGCCCAAGCCAGCCGCGTGGACCCGCGGCCCCGCCACGCGGCTAGGCCCGCCGCCGGCGTCTTCACGCCAAAAAACACGCGGCAACCCCAACTGGCAGAATAAATTTATCTTACCTCAAGCACCGCTTCAACAAGCACTCTGCCCCTTGTCCCAGAGTGGCTTGACGGCGGCTCCGGAGATCGCTGGGAGACCAGACTGCCTCGTCCCCGACTCACCCTCTCTCAGAATGTTAGAACGGGCTGAGCCAGCCAGCGCACTGACAGGCAGACCTCTGTGCGGCGCTGGCTGGACTCTCCTCCAGCTCTCACCCCCGCACTAAAAGCAGCTCTAGCTTGCAGTAAATGAGCCGCCGATCCGCACTCCCCTTAGGGCCTCAGCCACTGCCCCAGCTAAGCAACGGCCACTGCGGGTGGGGGGGGGGGGTGTGAGGAAGAAGCCTGCAGCAAACTTAAAGGCACAGCACCCCAAGTCAAACTGCTCGTAAAATCTATTTCAAATGGGATCCTAAAGCTTACTACTTATCAAAAAAACTTAATTGTTTCTCTAGTGAGCCCAGCTCTCCGGGCTCTATTCCATCCAGCTGTTTGGAGACTGAAGTAACTGAGGATAGGAGGTGGATTCGAGGAAGATATACCGGTGACATCATAAAAAGGAGGGGTTTCTCAGTCTCCAAGCTGCTGAATGAGATAGGGAACCCAGAGGTCCGGGACTAGACTGGCTAGCACGATCAGGAATAAAGACTTTTTAAGTACATTCATAGCAAAAAATGTGTGAGAGAGTCAGTTGGTCCATTAGATGATAGAGGGGTAAAAGGGGCACTAAGAGGCGACAAGGAGATAGCAGAGAGACTGAATGACTTCTTTGCTTCGGTCTTTACTAAGGAAGATGTAGGAATGTTACCCATGATTGAAGTGGTATTTAAAGGTGCGGAAGAATTGAAGGAAATATCAATACATCGGGAAGATGTCTTACAACTATTTGATAAACTGAAGAGTACCAAATCACCTGGACCGGATGATATACATCCAAGGGTGTTGAAAGAACTGAAATATGAGATTGCAAACTTGCTATTAGCAATCTGTGAACTATCATTAAAATAATCTGTAATACCGGAATATTGGAGGATGGCGAACGTAACACCAATTTTTAAAAAGGGTTCCAGGGGTGATCCGGGAAACTACAGACCGGTGAGCCTTATGTCAGTACCGGAAAAATGGTAGAAACCATCATAAAGAACAAAATTGCTGAACATGTAGATAGTCATGGCTTAATGGGAGACAGCCAACATGGCTTTAGACAAGGAAGATCTTGTCTTACTAATCTGTTATGTTTTTTTGAAGGTGTGAATAAACAGGTAGACAAGGGTAAGTCGGTTGATGTAGTGTATTTGGACTTTCAGAAAGCCTTTGACAAGGTCCCTCATCAGAGAGTTTTGGCAAAACTAAAAAGTCATGGGATGGGAGGCAGTGTACTATTGTGGATCAGGAACTGGTTGAAAGATAGAGGGTAGGGCTAAATGGCCAATTTTCTCAGTGGAGATGGGTGAATAATGGTGTACCCCAGGGATCTGTGCTAGGTCCGCTTCTTTTTGACATTCGTAAATGACCTGGAAAAGGGAATAACGAGTGAGGTTATCAAATTTTCAGATGACACAAAACTATTTAAAGTTGTTAAAACCCATGAGGATTGTGGAAAATTGCAAGAGTATCTTGATAAATTGGAAGGCTGGACATCCAAATGGCATATAAAATTTAATGTGGCCAAGTGCAAAGTTATGCACCTAGGGAAGAACAACCCAAACTATGGTTACAAGATGTAAGGTTCCACATTAGGAACCACCACCCAGGAAAAAGATTAAGGCGTCATTGTGGATAATATGTAGCTGGGTTTAAAAAAGGTTTGGACATGTTCCTGAAGGAAAGGTCCATAAACCATTATTAAGAAGGGACCCAGGATATCAATGCTTGACCCAATACAAGCATTGTGGAACCTGTGTCTTTTGGGGAAGTTGCTAGGTACGTATGACCTAGATTGGCCACTGTTGGAAACAGGATACTGGGAATGATGGACCTTGGTCTGACCCAATATGGCATATCTTATGTTCTTATGTTAACATGTTAAAACCCTCTGCCCAGTGTGCAGCGGCACCCAAGAGAGCAAATAGAATGCTAGGTATCATAAGGAAAGGAATGGAAAATAAAACAAAGGATATTATAATGCCTCTATATCATTCCATGGTGAGACTGCACCTTGAATATTGTGTGCAATTCTGGTCGCCGTATCTTAAAAAGGATATAGCGTTATTAGAAAAGGTGCAGAGAAGAGCCACCAAAATGGTAAAAGGGATGGAAGGATACCCCTATGAAGAGAGGCTAAAAAGGTTAGGGCTTTTAACCTGGAAAAGAGACGGCTGAGAGGAGATATGATAGAAGTCTATTTATTAATGAACGGAGTGGAACGGGTAAACGTAGATCGATTGTTTATGTTATCAGAATATAGAAAGACTAGGGGACATGCAATGAAGCTACAGGGTAAACTATTTAAGACTAATACATGAAAATATTTTTTCACTCAACGTGTAATCAAACTTTGGAATTTGTTACCGGAGGATGTAGTAAAGGCTGTTAGTGTAGTTGGGTTTAAAAAAGGGTTGGGTAAGTTCCTGGAGGAAAGGTCCATAAACCTTTATTAAAAAGGGACCCAGGATATCAATGCTTGACCCGATATAAGCACTGTGGAACCTGTGTCTTTTGGGGAAACTGCTAGGTACGTATGACCTAGATTGGCCACTGTTGGAAACAGGATACTGGGCTTGATGGACCTTGGTCTGACCCAGTATGGCATATCTTATGTTCAGTTAACAGAGGTAGTTGCCACGCTAAGACAGAGTAAGGCAGAGTGGGCTGTATGTTACTCCAGTCCGGGGTCCCTGGAGGCTGGCATGTCCTGTAGCCGGTCTCCTGCCTCCAGGACAGAATGTCTGAACAAGCTGTCAGTCAATGTCAATTGTTCCAGGCAGTAGTGCCTCTGGAAGGTGTGCAGCGAGGTCCAAGTTGAGCCTTGCAGATGTAGTGTACCGGGATTGTGTTGAGGTTCACCAGAGTGGTCGCCATGGCTCGTAGCTGATGGGCCTGTACATGTGCTGGAGGGTTGGTTCCTACTTGCAAGTAGCAGTAGGCGATGCATGCAGTGATCCACTGGGACAGTGTCCACTTTGTAACCGGCTGTCCAGGTCTGTTGGGGTCGAAGGCCACAAAGAGTTGGGGCCCTTGGCGGGCCATCGTTGTGTGCAATAAATAGGTGGGTAGGTAGCTCAGTGGTTTGGTTGATATGGAAGGGCAAGGCCACCTTTGGTAGGAATTTCGGGTGGGTCCACAGTGACGCATGGTTTGGGTAGAGCAGGTTGTAAGGGAGGGTGTGCCAGGAGCACGCACACCCTCCTGGCCAACATAGTGGCAACAAGAAACAATGTCTTCCATGTGACGTACTTGAGCAGCACCCGCTCCAGTGGCTCGAAGAGCTCCTTTGTGAGCTGCTCCAACACCATGTTAATGTCCCAGGGGGGCACTGGCTTCCTCACCGGGGGCTGTAGGTTGGAAAGCCTTTCATAAAGCACAAAATCAATGGGTGTGCGAAGACAGGTTGGCCATCGAGGTGGTTGTGACAGGCCGTGAAGGCAGCGAGGTGGACCCTGATTGATGACGTCTGGAGACCAGCTTGCGTGATGTGGACAAGTATTGGAGTACTTGCGGCAGGGGGCAAGAGAGGGGGCTGACCCCTAATGCCCTGCACTATGCGTCAAATCGGTTCCACATTAGCATGTACGAACATCGAGTTGGCCCTCTTCGAGCAGTCAGGATGACTTGTTGGACCTCGCCTGTGAGATAAATATCAGATAGGCATGATCTCTCAATTTCCAGGCAGTTCGTGTGAGGAAGAAAAGATTGGGGTGCATGGTCCTCCCTTCATCCTGGGTGAGGAGGACCGGGCATTTTGGTAGGTGCACTGGAGGGCTCTCGGCGAGGCGTTGGAGGTAGGGAAGCCACATCTGTCTCGGCTAGTATGGTGTAATGAGGATCACCGAGGCTCTGTCGGGGATGATCTTCTGCAGGACCTTCGAGATAAGTGGTGTCAGGGGGTAGGCGTACCGCAGTTTGCGGCTCCCCCAGTTCATGTGGAATGTGTCTGCTGCTATTCTTTGCTCTGCTGGGTGTCTGGAGAAGAATTCTGAGCAATTTGCATTGGCAGGGTGTGCGAAGCGGTCCACCTGTGGCTGGCCCCACCTCTAGAATAGGGAAGCTATGATCTCCAGATGGAGGGATCATTCATGCGGTTGCAGTTGGCAGCCGAGTCTGTCCCCCAGGTGGTTGTGTTCACCGGGAAGGTAGGTAGCCAGGACGTGGCAGTTCTTGGACCATGCAGTGTTCCAGATTACATGTGCTGCCCTGAAAAGGGACAGCGATCTCATGCCACCTTGTTTGTTGATGTACAATATGGCGACTTGGTTTGTTTGTTTGGACCAGTACCACCTTGTTGGTTATCCATGGTTCAAAGGCTTGGAGGACATACCTGATGGCTCTCAGTTCGAGCAGGCTGATGTGGAGCCAACCCTCTTGCCCCGTCCATGTTCCTTGAGTGCACAGGTGCAGGAGGTGAGGACCCCACCCCAGTTTGGAAGCATCCGTGATGAGGATGAGGTCAGGTGGTGGGTCCTTGAAGGGTCTGCCATGAGTGAGGTGTTCTTTGTGCATCCACCAGGTGAGTGAGATCCGTGCCTTCAGGTCTATGTCTATCCACTGTGACATGGGCTGTGTTCGCTAGTTCCAGCGGCGGTGGAGGTGCCACTGGAGGCCTCTCCTGTGGTGCCTGGTGAGCCGGATAACATGTGCAGTTGCTGTCATGTGTCCCAGGAGGCGTAAGAGTGTCTTGGCTGTTATATCTTTGGCCACTGAGACATCCCGTGCAAGGAATGTAATAGTGTCCACCCAAACCGATGAGAGGAAAGCTTTTGCTTGGTGGGTGCAGAGCATCGCAGCAATGAAGTCCAAGGCTTGTAGTGGGTCGTAATTGCGATTTCTTGAAGTTGACCAGGAAGCCAAGGGTGGATAGGAGTGAGGTGGTGCTGCATACATCAACCTCTGCTGCTGATCTGGAGGGTGCAGCTATCAGCCAGTCATCCAGGTAGGGAAAAACACAGATGCCGGACCCCCAGAGGGGAGCAGCTGCCACAGCGACACACTTGGTGAATACTCTCAGGGCCAGAGAAAGGCCAAAGGGGAGCACCTTGTACCGTTAGTGTTTGTTCATGACATGGAAGCACAAGAACTTCCTGTGTGCTGGATAGATGTGGATATGGGTGTCAGCATCCTGCAGGTCCAACGAGGCCAGCCAATCATTCTGTTGTATGACGGGTAAGATGGACACTAGAGAGTACATCCTGAAGTGTTCTTTATGGATAAACTTGTTGAGACGACGTAGGTCGAGGATCGGGCGCACCTCTCCAGACTTCTTGGGAACCAGGAAGTACTTGGAGTAGAAGCCTTGCCCTGTTTCTCCCTGGGGCACATGCACTATCGCCCAGGCATTCAGAAGAGCCTTGATCTCCAAGGACGCCTTGTCACAAAAGTGGACTGGCATGCAGCTGAGAGGAATGGATTTCTGATGTGGGACTGTCGTGAATCAGATACAGTAGCCTTGGGTGATGATTCAAAATACCCACTTGTCGGTGGTGATGTTTTCCCACGCTTCCTTGAAAAAGGCGACACGTCTTCTTACGAGCAAGCATATGGATGATGTGCTGTCAAACGGACGGGGTGTTCTTCCCCGAGGAGATCGCAGCTTGTTTCTGCTGTCTGCACTCCTTCGTGTGTGATTTTTGGTTGTAAGGCTGGTAGGACGGCTGACAGGTTTGGCAGTTGGAACATTTTGGCTGCCACTTATGGTGTGGCTGGTACTTTTTGGATGGGTAAGACCTCTGCTATTTTCTGGAACTGGAGCTTCTGTCAAGACAGTCGGAGGGTAAGGTCTGGAGAGTGTTGAAGTGCTCCTTTATATTCACTGTCTCTTTCACCTTTGCTCCAAAAAGGTTGTCGCCAGCGCAAGGTGCGTCCACAAGGCACTTGTGCATGTTCTCCTGCAGACCTGAGGCCTGAACTCAGGCTGTGTGTCTGGCTGTGATGGCTGTTGTGGCCCCTCTGGATGCGGGTCAAAAACATCAAAGGTGGAGCATATGAGATGTTTGCCGCATTCGCTCAGGTCCCCCAAGAGGGGCGAGAAGGTGGCCTTGGACTCTGGGCGCAATCCCTTTGTAGCTTTCTTGAGACTATCCAGGATGGTGTCAAGATATAGCGCCTGCTGAAACTGATGTGCAGCAATCTTCGCGCTCAGCATGGTCGCCTGGTATGTCTTTTTCCTGTGGTCATCCAGGATCTTGTGGTCCTTGCCTGGTGGTGCACTGGTACGTGTGCAAGAATTCTTGGCCTGCTTTTAGGGTGGACTCCACCACGATAGATTGGTGTGCAGCGAGGTCTTGTCAAACCCTGGAGTTGGCTGCACCTGGTATTTGGCATCCAGTCTGCGTGATGTTGCAGGGATGGATGCAGGTGTCTGCCAGTTGAGATTGAGGGTGCCCAGCAGGAAGCAGTGTATCGGAATGGAGATCAATGATCTGGGCATGTCGAGGTATTTCAAGAGCCCCAGGACCTCACTTCTAGGGTCCGGATTGTCTGTGGGGGTAAGAACCAGGCATGAGGACAGTTTTTGTAGGAACCTGGGGTAAGTTAAGTCCTCCAGTGTGACAGTGGGAGAGGTGGCATTGGAGAGGGCTCCTTGTCATCAACTGGAGGAGAGGAGCTACGCATAGAGATCAGTTCTGCTACCTCCTCTGCCTCGTTCTCCGTGGAGAGAGACCCCAGGGAGAATCCGACTGGTGAGGGAGACTCTTGAGGAGACGGTGTCCGAGGGGTTAATGCTGGTGGCTGTGATGGTTGCAGTGTCTGGATGCTTTATGTGGGGCAGTTTTGCACCAAAAAGCTTCTTCATAGTTCCATGATGGCCGCGGGTGGGCGATCCGGGTCGAACACTGAAGGGTGGGGGCAGGGGCTGCAGACCTGTGCCGTGCATAGCTATTGCTTTCCCTTTGCTGACTCTTCCGGGGTGGGGGAGGAGGGGTGTAGGAGGTAGGAGAAAGAGAGCTTCTGGAGAGGCTCCATGATGGGCGTCTGTGCCTTCTTTCTTTCCCCCAGCTGCTGCTGCCACTGTCCAATCTTCTGTCGGCGCAGCTGTAAGTGTGGCGCACGTGCCGGCATTGAGGAGAGGGTGAATGCAATTGCATGGTCCATAGGTGGAGACTCGTTTCTGGTGCGGGGTTCGGCAAAGGTAGGGGAAGTATTCAGGGATCCTTGTTCCTCTCTGCTGCCGCAGTTGCACATATTTTCATTGGAGGGGCAGCAGGTGCATGGGAAGGAGTTGCTGTAGCTGGGCCGAGGATGGAGGCCTCAAGAGGCACAGAGTCTTGGATGGCGGCAGCCATGTTGGATGCGGCCATGCGGTTGCTCCCCTCACCTCCTACCAGATTCTTCTTTTTCCCACTGGTGCTGGGTTGAGCTGTGAAAGAGGGGGCTGAAGACAGAGCCTTGGAGGGTGAGTCTTTTCCAGAGAGGAAGTCCTGTAATGTGTGATTGTGGGAGCGGCGAGCTCTGGGAGACATGCGGGCACATTTCCATGTGGAGGTCCTTCCCCAAGCAGCATACACAGTGGTCATGAGCATCTATGGAATTCATTTTCTTCGAGCATTTTGAGCATTTCTTGAACCCAGGTTGCTGATCTTTTCCAGTTTATCCTTGGTTTTCTTTATTTGTTTTTCTTTATCAATGTTTTAGTTCAATGTAAAAAAGCCTATATTCCAACCATGTGGCAGGGCGGAAGAACAAGAACTGGGCTGGGTAGGGGTGGGCTCGGGATGGGGGCAACCAGCACATGCTCAGAAAAGCTTGCCTTTCTGAGCTCTAGGAGAGCACTTCTGTATTCATGGCGCTGTCGGATTACATCATCAGGTGTGGCTGACTCATCCTGTTTGTCCTAGGAGAACTGTAAATGCTTTCTACATTTTGCCATACTTTGCTTTTGTATCCCAGATCTAAGATCTAGGTTTAATGAATACTACAATAGTTTTTTCTGATAGTTACAGAATTTGGTAATAGTGCTGCTCTGTGGTCTCATATTTATCAGTAGTCCCTGAAAGCAGACTGTACTGTCTATAACTTAACTGTCAGCAAGGTGCTCCTCTTCCCTCATTAAAATGCAATGCTTCAATCTACTCCACTGGTTCTCAACCTTTTTTCTATTGGAACACACCTGACTGAAGATGCTCACATACGTGTCACACTGCACATGTGACCCTCATGGACCTTTCATTTGATACAATATAGTAATTAAATGTAAACATGTTCTGCATCCACAAAAACCCTACAACAGGTGCTGATCAGAACTAGGATATTTTTCCATGGAAGTAACCATACAAAAAATATTTTGATACAAGCGTCATTTGAGTAAGAGCAGCATAACCTTTTCCACTGCCAGGTACATTGTGAAAGAATACAAAACCTGAAAAAATTCCCCACCACTCACATATGTAGAAAATGTGCCATACCATAGCAGTACTAATTCCTATGATTCAAGCAAATAGAATTCTATCAAAGAATAGGCAGCACTACAAATATTATATTAGGCCAAAGAACACTAATACACCTACTACTGGTAAAAAAGAACAAGTGGGACTACTACAGATCTCTACAGAAACTACACACTAATGCCACCACACCTTCGTTACATGCAAAACTCTGACAGATTCTCACCAAATATAGAACAAGGGACCACAAATTATAAATAGAAATATGAAAATAAAAATGAAACTCGGAATCTCAAGAAGTCAAACTCAGCAGATACAGCAACACTGGAATTTTCTTTTCTTTTTTGGCCCGCAGATTTTTTCCTCGTGGCCTAGCTGATCAAGACGTTGGCGTTTAACCTCGCATGACTTGTTTCTCCCGCTATGTCTTCAATCAGCAGATTTAAGCAGTGTGGCAAGTGCAACTGCCCTATGTCCCACACAGACCGCCACAGCACTTGCATAAAATGCCTCAGGGAAGACGACGACATGACTTCCTGCACACTTTGCCTTTTGATGTCAGCTAAGACCCGGAAGAAGCGCAAAAAGCAGCAGGGGGAGCTATTTGGCAAGTGTGCCTCAGGGTCAGCATCGAGGGCGGAATCCCTGCCTTTGATGCCAGTGCCAGCGACTCTGCGTCCTACTCCCAGGCTCAGTCAGAGCCGTGGGGCTGACGTGCGACGGAATCGTCCTCGGAGGACCTTCCCTGGGTGTCGAAGACACCATCAAAGCTAAAGTCGAGGTCGATCCTGGCTCGGGGGGGGGGGGGGTAAGACCTCTTGGACTCGGGTGCGGAGCCCTCGACTCAACACTAGTGATGAGGACCGGGAGTGCCCCGCCAAGCAACCCCAGAGGGAGCTGTTGTTGATAGAGTCGGAGATCGCGTCGGTTCCCCCGACACCATTACCATCAGGAACTCCCCTACCAGGGACCCGACACTGTCCTCAGCAAATTCAAAGATGGTGCCTGCCTCTGCGGAACCTCTGAGCATTGATGCCAAGATGCTAGCCATGGAGCGCAACTTTGCAGCCCTCATCGAAGCTCAACGGGGCCCAACTCCCAGTCACTCCAGGTTGTAGGTGTCTGTTATGGCACTGTCCTTGTCCAGGACTTCCCCGAAGGATGCCCCTCCCATTCTTGAGAGGCTGGTCCACTCAGTGTCAACTCCATCAGCATCCGAGTCGAGGACCGGCATGGCATTGGGCATGGCAGTGCCAGAACTCCAATCCCGAGGATCTGACGACCATGGAGCACTAGCAGACTCCTCCGCCTCCGAGTCAGCCTGAGAGATGGATGAGGAATCCCAAACACCATCCTCCATTGGGACATCTCCTCCAATCCGTCTCTGCCACACCACTGGCAGCTTTCACCTTCAGAGGATCTAGCTTTCCTGGAGTTTGTCTGGGAGATGTCCCAAGCACTTGCCTTTGATGGTGGTGTTGGAGGATGAGCAGCGTACCGAGGCTCTTGAGATCCTCCAGTACGGGGCTCCTCCTTGGGAGGCACCGACGGTGCCCATGCCCCCCATCCATGAACGGCTGCTGTTCAGGATGTGGGAGACCCCAGTAATGGTGCCAATTGTGAACTGTCGACTTAATTTGCAGTATCGAGTCAGCCAGAGCCCTGGCTTCAAGAAAACTGCAACATAACTCCATGGTGGTGGAGTTGGCTATGTGTCGCATTAAGAGCTTGAAAACGCACTCCTCAGTGCCTCCTGGCAAGGAAGCCTGCACCATAGATGCTTTCGGCTGGAAGTGTTTCCAGGGCTCCATGCTCACAGCCTGGATCCAAGCATACCAGCTGTACATGGGCATGACCTGGCGAATGAGTTTGCCGTTCTCAGCTGAGATAGCAGAACCCTAGTTTCAAGGAGTGCTCCAAATTTCAAACTCGGGCAGCCTTCGACGGCTTTGAGTCAGTAGCTCGGGTAGCTGCGGTAGGGGTATTAGAAACATAGAAATATGATGAAAGAAAAAGACCACATGGCCTATCTAGTCCGTCCTTCCATATCAACAACTACAACAGTCCCCTTTTTCCCTTAAAGATCCTCTGTGTTTGTCCCATGCTTTTTTGAATTCAGTTATTGTCCTCATCTCCACCACCTCCACTGGGACATTATTCCATGGATCCACCACTCTTTCTGTAAAGAAATATTTCCACATATCACTCCTGAATCTATCCCCCTTCACCCTCATCCCATGTCCCCTTGTAGCAGAACTTGCTTTCAATTGAAAGAGGCTCTCCCCCTGAACATTTATGCCACGGATGTATTTAAACATCTCAGTCATATCACCTCTATCCTGCCTTTCCTCTAAGGTGTACATATTAAGATCCTTAAGTCTGTCCTCATATGCTTTATAATGAAGACCACTAACCATTTTAAGTAGCCAGCCTCTGCACCAACTCCATCCTGTTCACATCCTTTTGAAGGTGCGGTCTCCAGAATTGCACACTATACTTCAAATGAGGTCGCACCAAAGACTTATACAGAGGCACTATCACCTCCTTTTTTCTGCTAGCCATTCCTCTCCGTATGCACCCAAGCATCCTTCTAGTTTTTGCCGTTGCCTTTTCTACCTGTTTAGCTATTTTAAGATAATCAGACACAAACACGCCTAGGTCCCGCTCTTCTTTAGTGGACAAAAGTACTTCACCCACTATACTATATTGCTCCCTTGGATTGCTGCGGCCCAAATGCATGACCTTACATTTTTTAACATTAAATCCTAGCTGCCAAATTCTAGACCATTCTTCAAGCTTAGCTAGATCCCTCCTCATGTTATCTACACCTTCCTGGATGTCTACTCTATTGCAGATTTTGGTATCATCTGCAAAGAGGCAAACCTGACCCGACAGCCCTTCCGCTATATCACTAACACAGATGTTAAAAAGAATCGGACCAAGGACAGATCCCTGGGGCACACCACTGGTAACATCCTTCTCCTCAGAGTGAGCTCCATTTACCTGTACTCTTTGTCGCCTCCCACCCAACCAATTTCTAACCCAAGCAGTAACTTTAGGTTCCATCCCTAGGGTGCTCAGTTTGTTTATAAGTCACCTGTGAGGAACAGTGTCAAAGGATTTACTGAAATCTAAATATACCACATCTAGGGCTCTCCCTCGGTCCAACTCCCTGGTCACCCAGTCAAAGAAATCAATCAGATTTGTCTGACAAGACCTGCCTCTGGTGAATCCATGCTGCCTTGGATCCTGTAATCCGCTGGACTCCAGAAACCTCACTATTTTCTCTTTCAGCAGCGTTTCCAATAATTTATTCACCAACGAAGTTAAACTAACTGGCCTGTAGTTTTCAACCACATCCTTATTTCCGCTTTTGTGTAAAGGCACCACATGAGCCTCTCTCCAGTCCTTTGGCACCACTTCAGACTCTAACGAGGCATTGAAAAGGTCAGTCAGTGGAGCTGCTAGAATGTCCCCAAGTTCCCTCAATATTCTAGGGTGTATCCCATCCGGTCCCATTGCGTTGTCTACTTTAAGTTGAGCTAGTTTCTCACAAACACAGTCTTCTGAAAATTGTTCAAAATGTCACTCGCTTCTGTTCCTGTTTGAGGGTGTTTTCTGAAGTCCTGCTCCTGGTTCTTCATCTGTGAACACAGAACAAAAATATTTGTTAAGCAATTCCGCTTTATCCTCATCAGCTTCTACATATTCCCCCCTTCACCCTTGAGTCTGACAATACCACTTTTGCCCTTCCACTTCTCACTAACATATCTGAAAAATGCCTTATCACCCCATTTTATTGCATTGGCTATTTCTTCCTCTTTTTGAATCTTTGCTTTCCTGACTACTTTGTTAGCGTTTCTAAGTTTTTCCAAATACAGATGCCTGTCTTCCTCTCTCTGTGATCTCTTGTATTTCATGAAGGTCTCCCTCTTTTTCTTCACTTTTTCAGCTACTTTTTTCGAAAGCCATAGCGGTCTCCTTTTCCTTTTACCTTTATTTACCGTTTTAACAAAAAGGTGGTTGCCCTTAAAATATCCCCTTTCAGTTTTGCCCACTGTTTTTCTACATCCCCCAGCTGTTCCCATCCCACTAACGACTCCCTGAGGTATTGGCCCATCTTGGCAAAGTTAGTCTTCCTAAAGTCTAAGACCCTCACCTTTGAATGGATTCTAACAGCCCTAGTCCTAATACTGAACCACACCATCTGGTGATCACTGCATGCAAAATGATCTCCCACTATAACATCAGAAACACTTTCACCATTGGTAAGCATCAAGTCCAGTATGGCCCCTTCATGTGTGGGGTCTGTTACCAATTGCCTGAATAGTTCTCTCTGTAGAGAATCCAGGATCTCTTTACTTCTAGATGATACTGCAGCAGGAATGTGCCAATCAACATCTGGGATATTGAAATCCCCTATCAGTAGCACTTCCCCTTTCCTAGCAATGCTGTGTATGTCTTCAATTAACTCTCTGTCCATCTCTTCCTCTTGTGAGGGAGGTCTGTATATCACGCCAATGCAAATAGATTTCTCTTTCCCTCTTTCTAGTTTAACCCACAATGCCTCTTCTCTCCCTTTCAAGATCTGTAATTCCAAAGCTTTAATAGTATTTTTTTTTACATATAGTGCCACTCCTCCTCCCCTTCTTCCTACCCTGCCCTTTCTGAATAAAGTATAGCCAGGTATAGTTACATCCCAGTCATGGTTTTCTGTAACTGCTACTAAATCCAAGTCGACCACTCCCACCAAAGCTTCAACATCAGGGATCTTATTTCCCATGCTACGGGCATTTATACACACTGCTTTCCATATGTTACCCCTGTTACCCATTTCCATAAAGGTATTTAATGTATCACTTACCTGGGGGCTTTCTTCACCCATCCCCAACGAATCTAGTTTAAAGCCCTCTTCAGTAGATTAGCCAGTCTAATACTGAAGATGTGTCAACCGTTCTTGGACAGATGGATGCCATCTCTGCTCTGCAACACTTGGAACAGCATCCCATGGTCTAGGAAACCAAAACGCTAACACCATCATACCCGACGCCTTGCCTGACTACAGTCCTCTGACATGGAGCAGTGGGTTAGGACAAGTTAGTTGATATCCCTTGCTGGGGGTGGGGGATCTCTTCGGCAAGCCCATAACGGAGAAGGCGGACAAGCTGCTTCCTGGTCAAGGAAAATTTCAAAATTGTATCCCTTGGAACCTTGCTGCCTTACCTCCTACAGGGAGATTGGCTATGCTCCTTGGATCTCAAAGACATCCTGATCCATCCAAGGCACTTTCATTACCTCCAACTCGTTGTTGGTGAATGGCATTATCAGTACAGGTTACTCCCCTTTGGCCTCGCCTTGGCTCCCAGGGTATTTACCAAATGCCTGGCAGTCATTGCTGCTTGCCTCAGACTCCGGGGGGGGGGGGGGGTGTTTCGTCTTCCCCTACCTGAACGACTGGCTCATGAGAGCCAGCGTGCCGTGGGAGGTACGCAACATAGTGCAGCACAGCATAGGACTGCTCCAGCGCCTGAGCTTTGTGATGAACTTCCCGATGTCTCACCTACAGCCCACCCAGCACTTGGAGCTCATCAGCGCCCTACTGGATTCCACTCAAGCAAGGGCCTTCCTGCCTCTCGATCGAGTACAGCGCCTATCTGCCTTGGCCCAAGTCATACAAGGCAGTTCAGCGGTGACGGCCAGACAGATGCGCCGCTTCTTGGGTCACATGGCATCCACTGTCCACGTTACTGTGTTTGCCTGCCTCAGCATGAGGCAGGTGCAATGGATGTTAAGCGCCCAAAAGACACAAGCTTCCGGCTGTCTAGAGGACTGCATCCTGATCACACAAGCCCTGGCGACATCCCTTGCCTGCCCTTCCAGGCTCCCCCAGTGTGCTGTATCCTCACAACAGATGCGTCCAAGTTGGGCTGGGGGGCCCACTTCAGTCACCAGAGAAGAGTGCCTCGCAGATCAATCTGCTAGAACTCCGAGCAGTCTCATGTCCTGTGGGTCTTCCAGGATTATCTGGAAGGGCAGGTAGTTTAGGTCCAGACAGACAATCAGAAGACGATATACTACATAAATAGACAGGGGGGCACGGGTTTGTACCACCTCTGCTGGGAGGTGGTGTGGCTCTAGAACTTCATGACGGGGAAGAACATCTCCCTCAAGAGTGGTATACTTGATAGGCCAGGACAAAGTGCTGACCAACCGCCTGAGCTGCAACCTCCAGCCCCACGAGACAGAACCCGGCTGTTCTGGCAGATGCTATTGCTTGGGCGCTATATCAAATGCTGAAATAAAGATAAATATTTTTCGGCACTGGGGGACCCCGGAGGTCAACCTCTTTGCCAGTCCAGAGAACATGCAGCTGCCGTGCTTCTGCTCTCAGAAGCTGGCCCGGGGTTGGAAGGCAGAGGACACCTTTATCCTCCCCTGGTCCAGAGGACTTCCTGTATGCGTTTCTGCCCAAACCCCTGGGTGCTACAGGCCTTTCTCAAGATCCAAGCAGAGGTAGCCTCAGTCATCTTCATTGTGTACAGGTGGCCCAGGTAGCCCTGGTTCCCCCTGCTTCTGCAGCTTCCCAGAGGGACCCATTGCAGCTGGGGAGCACCCCAGATCTGCTGTCTCAAGAGGATGGGATGCTACTGCACCCCAGCCTCTAATCCCTGGCCCTGACAGCCTGGATGCTGAGAGGCTAGCTATAGCGCATCACCACCTCTTCAGGCCGGTGGAAGACATTCTCCTTGCCTCCTGTAAAGACTCTACATGTCAGGCGTATGCTTTTAAATGGCGCAGGTATTTGCACTGGTGTGTGAAGGTATCAATCCCTTCCACCTGTGCGATACCGGACATTTTACGGTACCTTCTGCACCTGTTGGGGGCTGGTCTTAAGTCCAAACAGTCAGAGTGCACCACTGTGCCATCTCGGTTCACCACATGCAGTGGATGGCCAGGCACTCAAGTGCACCCTCTGGTTGGCTGGTTTATGTGAGGCCTCCTCCTCTCCCGGCCGCTGATCTGTCCGTCATCAGTGGCATGGGACCTCAATGTGGTTTTGGGGAAGCGCATGGCTTCACCCTTTGAACCTCTGGCTACCTGCCATCTCAAATACCTTTCTTGGAAGGTTGTGTTCCTGGTGGCGCTCACCTGGGCCAAGCATGCGAGTGAGCTGCAGGTGCTGGTGGCACACGCGCTCTACATCAGGTTCCACCAGAACATGGTCATCTTTAGTACTCACCTGAAGTTCTTGCTGAAGGTTGTCTCTGCCTTCCATTTGAATCAAGAGGTGGTATTGCCCACCTTCTTTCCTAGGCTTCATTCTTCTAGGGTGGATGCCTCCCTGCACACGCTGGACTGCAAGCATGCATTGTCCTTCTACATCTAGAGGACGCACCCTTATCACCGTTCAACGCAGCTCTTTGTCTCTCTTGACCCCAGTCGTCTGGGGTTTCAGTCTCCAAGTGCACCCTCTCACGGTGGGTGGCCGACTGCATTTCTTTCGCCTATCAGCAGGCAGGGCTCTCTCTGGAGCATCATGTGATGGCTCACAATGTGCGTGCCATGGTGACCCTGGTGGCCTGTGCTCAGTGCCCATACTGGAACATCTGATGGACCACCACCTGGTCCTCTGTGCACACCTTCACTGCACACCACTGTTTGGAAGAGACCTCCCGGAGGGATAGCGTCTTCGGCAGGCAGTACTTCGGTCGCCTCTTCAGGGAATAATGCAACTCCTTCCTCCGACCTGTGATGTCCAGGCTACCGGAGTGGGGATTGCATTTTCAATGCTGCTTCTGCAGTGTCAGACTTTCAGCCAATCAGTGCCCCCTGCTGCCCTGTAGGAGGTAAGGCAGCAAGGTTCTAAGGGATACCATTTTGAACTTTTCCTTGACCAGGAAGCGGTTGAGGTCTCATAGATCCAGGATGGACTGGAAGTTCACAGATTTGTTGACATCCCTGCCATGTTGATCTGGTAACAAGAAGCTTGGGCGGGGGGGCAGGAGTTGTTATGTGTCAAATAGATGTTGGAGGACCGCCTGACTAAAGGCAGCATCCCGGCGGGAGTCCTTGTCCAAGCAATAGTGGGCGGCAAAGGTATGAACAGAGGACCAAGTTGCTGCCCGACAGATTTCATCATTGGCTACTGAACATAGGTTGGCTACAGAGGTTGCCATGGCTCGGACATTATAAGCAAAGGATATACAATCCGCAATCCATCTAGAGAGCATGCGTTTCGATACAGGAAGCCCCATGTGATTGGGGTCAAAGAAAACAAATTGTGAGGATTAACGGAGATCCTGGATTCTCTGGAGATAGAAGGCCAGGGGCCGCTTACTGTGTGCAGTGTTGATTCTGCACAGGAAGAATGTGGTTTTGGAAAGAAGACCAGAACGATTACTGATTGACTGATATGGAAAGGCAATACCACTTTTGGTAGAAAGTGGGGATACATGCAAAGGATGACCTTGTCATGATGGAATCTGGTTATGGTGGGTATGCAACCAAAACCTGAAGCTGATGCGCCTGACCGAGGTCAGAGCAATGAGGAAGATGACCTTCCAAGACAAGAATCGGAGGCGAGTGGTGGCTAGAGGTTCAAACGGTGGTTTGAGAAGTTGTACCAAGACCACATTAAGATCCCAAGCCACTGGGGGAGGTTTGAGGGGTGGCTTAGAGAGTAGGAGACCTCTCATGAAGTGTGCAACCAGTGGATATGAGGAGATAGATTGACCATTGACTGGCTAGTGAAAAGCTGTGATTGCACTGAGGTGAACTCGCATTGAATTTGTTTTGAGTCCTGAAGAGGATAGGTGAAGTAGGTATTGCAGAAGCTAAGTTATTGGTGCGGTAAATGGATTGAGGACCTTTTCCGAGCACCCTGAAGCAAATCTGTGCCATTTGAAGGTGTATGCATGTCTGGTGTACGGTTTCCTTGATGCCAGGAGGATATCTTTCACTCCTTGTAGAAGGTTGAGATGCTGCAGCATCAATCCTTCTGCAGCCATGCTGTCAGACGGAGAGAGCACAGATTGAGATGTAGGACTGTTCTGTTGTCCTGGGACAGAAGGCCTGCTTCCCTTTCGTGGCGATCAGCGGCATGGGAGAGAAGGCGTACAGGAGGCCTTCTGACCATGAGAAATCGAATGCATCTGCTGCCACCCTGGATGGGTGGGCCTGCTGGGAACAGAAGCGAGGCAACTGAAAGTAGTCCAGGCTGGCGAACAGGTCCATTACGGATTCCCCCCAGATCTGATACACAGCCCGCAGGAGAATACCCTGTTGGATTGCGTACGAGCAGAGGACCAGGGCCTCCTGAAAACGGATACGAGATCCCGTGTCACCCTTTTTGTTCACGTAGAACATCGCCACCTGGTCGTCCGTCTGGACCAGCACCGGCTGGTGACACAGGTGGTGGCAGAAAACTCGCAGGGCTAAATATATGGCTCACAGCTCCAAGAGGTTGATCTGCTGGGTGCTCTTGTCTGGTGACCAGTTGCTCTGAGTGCAGAGCTCCCCGCAGTGGGCTCCCCAGCCAAACAGGGAGGCATCCATGGTGAGGATCCTTGAGGGGCTTGGGGCCTGAAAAGGCATGCCTACCTCGAGATGCTGCAGAGATTGCCACCAGATCAGGGAGTCCGCTGGTTGGTGGGTAACCAAGACTCTGTCTCGGAGGCGACCTGTGGCTTGAGACCACTGGTCCCGAAGACACCACTGCACCGCCCTCATGTGGAGGCGAGCATCTGGGGTGACGTAGACCATGGAGGCCGTGTGCCCGAGGAGATGCAGAAGAAGCTGAGTGGGCACTGAGGGATGGTACTGTATGTCCCGTGCCAGCGTCCTGAGACAGTCGGCTCATTCCCTGGGAAAGAAGGCCTTCGACTGGAGAGTGTCGAGCTTTGACCCGATGAACTTCAGACATTGTGCCGGGAGGATGTGAGACTTGGGATAGTTTATGACAAACCTCAAGTATTGCAGAACCTGGATGGTGCATATGGTGGCCTGCTGCACCTTTGAGGCCATGCCTCCCTTTATGAGCCAGTCATCCAGGTAAGGGAAGACAAAGACCCCCTGGAGGTGGCCACGACTGCCAGACATTTTGTGAAGACTTTTGGGGCTGAGGACGAGCCGAAGGGGAGCACCCTGTACTGAAAATACCTGCCTCCCATTACAAACAGCAGGTACTGCCTGTGATTGGGGTGAATGAGGATGTGAGTATAAGCATCCTTGAGGTCTAAGAAGCATAGCCAATCTCCCTACTGGAGGTATGGCAGCAATGTTCCAAGTGAGAGCATTTTGAACTTCTCCCTCACCAGGAATTTGTAGAGGTTGCAAAGGTAGAGGATGAGCCTTAGGCCCCCTCTCCTTTTTGGCATGAGGAAGTACCTGGAGTAGAACCCCTTGCCCTTGAGATGATAGGGCACCGGTTCCACCGCTTTGTCCTCGAGAAGACCTGCCAACCTTTTCAGTAGAAGGTCCCGGTGGAGACCTGAGGGGCTCTCCTGGGAAATAAGGGGGAGGTGTCTGAGTCAGGTGGAGGCGTGCCGAAGTGCCCAGGAGTCGGTGGTGATAGTCAACCACCTCTGGGCACAGAGGGCCAGACATTCCCCTGTGGGCTACTGATTTCCTTCGGGTAGACAGGCTATGCTCAAGGAGTCAAAAACTCCCCCCTGGCTGGGCCGGGGCCGGAGCCTTGGGTTTTGGAGCCTTCTGCTTACAAGGGCCATGCCCATGTCCCTTGGCCTGCTGACCCTGTTGGGGAGCTGGGGAGACCTGATAAGGTGGGTAGTTTCTTTAAGCAGCTCCCTTCCTCAGGCAGAAGGACTCTTTGCCCGAGCCCTTCCATTGGGGAGGGTCAGTGATCTTTTTGGAGAGTCTGGTCCTCGTCATGAACTCAGTCTCCAGCTCGGCAGCCTTGTTGGTCATGAGTTTGCCAAAGAGGTTCTTCTCCTTGGCATGGGACATCAACCAATTTGTCCTGAACCCACTGTTTGAGGTCAGACGACTGTAGCCAAGCTTGGTGCCGTGCAACGATGCTCACCGCTGCTACTCGAGCTGCCGACTCGAACCCGTCATAGGCCGCTCAAGACATAAATTTGGAGAACTCATGGACTGTCTTGGCCAGGTTTTTGAACTGCTGCAAGGGTTCCTCGGAGAGACCAGCTGAGAACCCGGCGAGTTCCTTCGTCAGGTCTCTTAGGTACATGCGCATGTACAGCTGACAGCTGTGGATGCGGCCGATGAGCATTGAGCCCTGGAAGCACTTTCTGCCAAGGGCGTCCAAGGTACGAGTCTCCCTGCCGAGGGGCACCGAGGAGTGCATCTTCTGGCTTTTCAGCCAATGCATGGCGACTCCACCACCATGGAGTTATGCGGCAGCTGTGACTTTTGGAAGCCAGGGCTCCAGCGAACCTGATACACTGAGTCAAGCCATTTGCTCACCACTGGTACTGAAGCTGGTGTCTCCCACATCTGAAGCATCAGCCGTTCCAGGAGGAGCCTCGTACTGGAGGATTTCCAACTCATGCGCCCGAGGGTCTTCCTCCGACTCGGTAGAGAACGCCAGGGCCTTTGACATATTCTTGACGAAATCAAGGATGCCCATATCCTCTGGCAGGGAGAGTCAGATGGGACATTGCGGTGGCGATGGGTATTGGGGGACTCATCCTCCATCTCCCATTTGCAATAGTCCGTGGAGGACTCATAGGAGGGCTGCTCCGTGGTCCTCTGGGCTTCCGATGCTCCGTGACCGGTGCCCAGCAGACTCTGATTTCGACCTTGGCTGAGGAAAGACTTGAGGCCAAAGGACCTCAAGGATCGGCTCGGCCTCTGGAACATCTTGGATGTTGAGGGCCCGGAGGTCAGGCGGATGAACCAGTCGTGCCGGACAACAGTGCCCGCTGCTGGTCCATGAAATCAGACAAACTGCACTCCAGGGCCACCATTCTGGACTCCAGACCAGAAGGCTCCTCAGCCTTCAGAGCGGGCACCAAGGGACTCAGACCCGATGCCTGCTCCCCCGAAGGGGAATCCTCGATGAGGATGGTGTCTGGGGACCGAGGCCGGTCTGTAGTTGGATCCTTTCAGGGGACCTTTGCAGGCCTCTCCTTCTCTGAAGCCTTGGACGAGCGTCTCGGACTGCAGGAAAGGGCCCGGGTGGCACCCGGCCAGTCAGAACCATCTAAAGATGCCGCTTTCGAGGGTTTCTAATTTGTCCTGGGTTCCCTCGAGAGAGACCCCCTATCTGAGGACGCAAGATGGGGCTCAGGTTTGAGAGGTTCCGCCCAAGATGTCAGGGCCTCAGATGAGGCCCTGGCCCTTCGGAGGTACCAGAGACTCGGGGAAAATCGTGCTGCTACTGGCAGCTCTTGAGGGTCTTGCAGGACATCTTTCTGCAGAGACCACAGGCCGCCAGGTCGTGGTCTGGCCCGAGGCAGTGGAGACAGCAGTTGTGTGTGTTGGTCAAAGACATAATTTTAGAGCACCGATCACACTTCTTAAAGCCACTGGTCGTCATGGGGGAAAAAAGTACCCAGCAAAGTCGAAGACTCTCCGGGATGGCAGTTGGAAAAAAGGCATGAAGATGCCAGGAATAGAAGAATGAAAACTACAAAAATAGACCTGAACTCGACACCGAGGCAATGAGATTGGGTGGCGGGAAGAGTACCAGTGTGATACCGGAGGTGAGTATGAAACTCGAAGAAAAAAAAAATCAACTTTTTCCAGGGACAAGCCAGATAAACGTCTGAAGGTGCTTTGTGGAAAAAAGGAGACCGAGCAAGATGGCACCCTTAGGCGGAAAGGGGACCACACATATGTGGTGGCATATCCCAAAGGCTTTCTTTGAAAGCTGGGGGGGATGCTTCCGCATAGGCTCCGTTGGTGCCGATGTCACCCATATTGTGAGGACTGACTTCCTGCTTGTTCCCGGAGAACAAAAGATTCTTTTTCTACGGTGACGTTAATTTCATCCTGCTGGCTTCGCAGAAAATGAAAGACTGAGGAGGGGAGTTCAGAAGGTGGGAAGGCAGTCAGGCAGGCACAGTGGAGGGCTCCCAAAGGTTTTCTAATTGGATTCTGGGGAGAAATTCATGCAGGCTCCATCAGTACTGACGTCACCCATATGTGAAGAATATATTCCTGGGCAGACTAGATAGAAACATGATGGCAGAAAAAGACCATATGGCCTATCTAAATATGTCCCTGGCATTCAGAATGGAATTCTTTTTTTTTTAGTGCCATCAAGTCAGTGTTGACTCATAGCCACCCAGCTACCTCTGGGTTTTCTTGGCAGCGTATCACCAGAGGTAGATTGCAGCGTTTTCTTCCAAGGCAATGGAGGGTAAAGTGACTTGCCCAAAGTCACAAGGAGTGCCAGTGGGAATCGAACCGTTGATCTTCTGAGCACTAGGCAGCTGCTCCAACCACCAGGCCATTCCTCCACTCCAGAATGGAATTACGTTCTCTTTTTTTCTCAATTCAAGAAGGCTCTTTCCTGGGGAATGGCTCCAAAAGTAGAGCCAGAGGGAACAGCCATCCTAGCTTATCTATGGTAATTTGGAATCCTGCAGTATGGGAGCTGTGGCACCAGTCTAACACTTCAATTAGATGGAGGGCTTACACTGATGGATATCAATGAGTAAGATCCTTCTTTCACCAAAGGCGTGCGGGGGTATGGTCAGATGCCACAACAGCTAAAGATGAATTTGGATTTTAGTTCTAAATTACTCATCTTTATCAAATCTGAGCTTAAGGTGAAATACAAGCAGGTACTCAAGTAATTTTCCTGTCTAGGTGGACATAAATGTAAGTTGTGCATTAGGCACTGAAGAATGTCAGTGAGCAAAGTTGGATTTGAAACCTGGCTTCCCTAGTTTTCAGCCTGCTGCTTTAACCATTAAGTTGCTCCTCCATTATTTACGCTAAAAACAGGGTAGTTCTTTGGGGCAGTATTTACACACCTCACTGCAATCACCTTATTTTCTAAAACAACAAGCATGAGGATTCAATAAGGAAGATTATGATCAAGAGGGAAATTGTAGAGTGGGACTATGAGGTTGGCAGTACTCATGATCATAGGTGCCCACTTATGGCATGCTATGGGCACGGTAAGGGAATCAGCTTCTGAGAAAACCTTTTCAACCAGCATTCTTGGTCGCATGTGTGAATGAGATAATGGTGCAAAGAAGAGGGTTCTGTATTTGTTAGGAACTGGACTTTCGTTAGGAACTGGGGCAGGGAAGGCCTCCTCCTTAACTGGGATGGTACTAGGCTGCTAGCATTAATCTTTAAAAAGGAGATAGACCAGCTTTTAAACTAGATAATAGGGGAAAGCAGACAGTTGCCTAAGACTGCATGGTTCGGAAGGACGTAGCCTTAAAGGATACTAGTAAGAGAGGAAAGTTAGGGCATTCAGATAGAGAGGTTCCATTAGCAAGTGTAATCTACTACAAAACCCAAACCCCTCCAGCACTTCCACCCTCTCCTCGCTCCACCAGACTTCCGCTCGGTACTACGGGCCCTCATCATGCCACCTATCAACTATTACAACTCAACATACCACGGACTACCAAAATAAACGCTCCTTCCTCTGCAAGCAGCCCTCTGCACGACAGCCCGCATCATCCAAAGTGCCTTCAGACATGACCACATCATCTCCATCCTCAAATACCTTCACTGGCTCCCACTGCAGAGCAGAATACAAAATTCTCCTCATGACATACAAAACCCTCGAACACCAGTCTTCCCCCTACCTTCAAACCCTCATGCACCACTACAGACAAACAGACCATGAAGATTCTACAACAGGATCACCCTAACCACCCCCCAAGTAATAACAAAAAGCACCCAGCAAGCATGTGCCAGATCCTTTGAGCTCTGGGCTCCCTCCTCCTGGAACTCCCTTCCCTGATTCTATAAGAAACACCAAAGAGTTCTTCACCTTCACAAGTTCCTCAAAACCCACCTGTTCACCCTCCACTTCTGACCCACCCCACCTAATCCTCCAAAACGTTCTCCACTACAAAGATGTTTTATATATAGCTAAAGGCAGCTAGCCCCTGCCTAAACTTATGACAATCTCAGGTTGTTAATCCTGATTGTATAAATTTAATGTTCCATGTAAACACTGCTTAACCTTTTCAAAGTAATATGTATACCACTTTGACCTCTGTGAAAAGCAGTATAAAAATTCAGTCAAATAAAATAAAGATAAAAGTAAACCAGATGCCCCTACGTACAGAACTGAAAGATTCCAAATTACTCCTATCAACTAAAAACCAGATTAATATGAATAAAATATCATCTTTAAAATGTCTGTATGTAAATGCGAGAAGTCTAAAACATAAGGTGGGAGAGCTAGAATATATAGCACTAAAAGAAAGGTTAGATATAATTGGCATCTCAAAGATCTGGTGGAATGACGACGACCAATCGGACACTGTGATACCTGGGTACAAACTATATCAGAATGATAGGGTAGATCAAATCGGTGGAGGGGTTGCACTCTATGTTAGAGAGGGCATTGAGCCACACAGGATTCAAGTTTTGCAGGAAACAAAATACCCGGCAGAATCTCTATGGTTAGAAATCCAGTGTAAAAAAGAGGAAGGCGATAGCAGGAAGTTAAAGTTTCTAGATGAAATAAATTACTGCTTCTTGAGCAGCTAGTTCATGAACCGACAAGAGGGGAAGCTATTCTGGACCTAGTTCTTAGTGGAACACAGGATCTGGTGCACGAGATAAGGGAGTTGACGGCCACTTGGCAATAGTGATCATAGCATGATTGCATTTGATTTAATAAATGGAGGAAGGACGGCAAGGAAATCCACAGTACTACCTTTTAACTTTCAAGAGAGACTATGATAAAAAGAGGAAAATAGTTAAGAAAAAGGAGCAGCTGCAAAGGTTAAAGATTTACATCAAGCATGGGCACTATTTAAAAGTACTATCTTGGAAGCCCAGACCATATGTATTCCATGCTTTAAGAAAAGTAGAAGGAAGTCCAAAAAATTGCCATCACGGTTTAAAGGTGAGGTCAAAGAGGCTATTGTGGCCAAAAACGTGTCTTTGAAGAAATGGAAAAAGGAGTCAAACGACAAAAATGGGAAACAACATAAGCACTGACAAGTTAGATGCAAGGCACTGATAAGGCAGGTAAAGAGAGAATTTGAAAAAAAAGCTTGCAGTGGAAGCAAAAACGCATAATAAAAACTTTTTCAGGTTTATTCGTAGCAAAACAGCTGTGAGAGAGTCATTGGATATTTAGATGAAAGAGGGTAAAAGGGGCACTAAGAGTAGACAAGGCTATAGCGAAGAGACTGAATGAATTTTTTGCTTTGATCTTTACTGAAGAAGATATAGCGAAGTTGCCCATAAATAAAATGGTGAGATATCGGAAGAACTGAAAGAAATATCGATAAACCGGGAAGATGTATTACAAGTATTTGATAAACTGAAGAGTAACAAATAATCTGGACCGGATGGTATACGTCCAAGGGTGTTGAATGAATAGGAATATGAGATTGCAGACCTACTATTAGTAATCTGCGAACTATCATTAAAATAATCTGTAGAACCTGAAGATTGGAGAACGGTCAATGTAACATCAATTTTCAAAAAGGGTTGCAGGGGGGATCCATGAAACTAGACCGGTGAGCCTGACATTAGTACTGGGCAGAATGGTAGAAACCATTATAAAGAATAAAATTACTGAACACATACATAGTCAGGGATTAATGGGAGAAAGCTAACATGCATTTAGCCAAGGAAAGTCTTGTCTTAGTAATCCTGTTATATATTTTGAAGATTTGAACAGACAGGTAGAACAAGGTGAGCTGGTTGATACAGTGTACCTGGATTTTCAGAAAGCCTTTGACAAGATCCCTCATGAGAGGCTCTTGGTAAAATTAAAAAGTCATGGGATTGGAGGCAGGGTAATATTGCGGATAAGGAGCTGGTTAAAAGGTAGAAAGCAAAGAGTAGGGCTAAATGGCCAGTTTTCGCAATGGAGAAAGATGAATAGTCGAGTACCCCAGGGATCTGTGCTGGGCCCGCTACTTTTTAACATCTTCATAAATGACCTGGAATAAATGGGAATAACGAGTGAGGTGATAAAATTTGCAGATGACACAAAATTATTCAAAGCTGTTAAAATACAAGAGGATTTTGAAAAATTGCAAGAGAACTATGATAAACTGGAAGACTGGATGTTCAAAAGGCAGATGAAATTTAATGTGGACAAGTGCAAAGTTATGCACCTAGGAAAGAACAACCCAAACTACAGATACATGATGCAAGGTTCCACATTAGGAATCACCACCCAGGAAAAAGATTTAGGTGTCATTGTGGATGATGTATTGAAACCCTCTGCCCAGTGTGCAGAGGCGACCAAGAAAGCAAATAGAATGCTAGGAATCATAAGAAAAGGAATGGAGAATAAAACCAAGGATATTATAATGCCTCTGTGTTGTTCCATGGTCTTGGGGAGAGAGCCACCACTTAAGGGCCCTTTGCTTGTTTCCATTTGGAGGAGACGGTTCACTGCGCTTTGGGACTACATGGACCGTGGAGGCCATGTGACCCAACAGACAAAGCATGCCTCTTGCTGTGGTGTGATTGCACTGAATGCTGCCTGCCACATCTATGAGGCATTTGAGACAGTCCTCAGGCAGGCAACCTCCAGCCTGAGTCATATCGAGAAGAGCACCTATGAATTCTAAATTCTGAGTGGGAGAAAGGTGCGACTTTGGAAAGTTTATAACAAATCTAAGATGTTTGAGCACCGCGACGGTGCGTTGAACGGACAGATACACCACATGTAGTGCCTCGCCCCTGACAAGCCAGTCATCTAAGTAGTGGAAGACGAAGATATCCAGGGTGTGGAGATAAGCTGCGACTACCAGAAAACATTTCGTGAACAATCTTGGGCTGGACGCGAGGCCAAAGAGCAGGACTCGGCATTGTTAATGCCCAACATTGAACAGGAAGATGAGGTATTGCCTGTGAGTTGGGTGACTGAGGATGTGCATGTACGCATCCTTTAGATCCAGAGAACAGAGCTAACTGTTCCTCTGAAGGTAGGGCAGTAGGGTTCCTAGAGAAATCATCTTGAACTTCTCTCGTACTAGGAACTTGTTGAGGTTCTACAGATCTAGGATGGAACGGAACCCCACTGATATTTTGGGAATAAGGAAATGCTGGGAGTAAAACCTTAACCTTTCCTGTATGCAGGGAAGAAGCTCTACCGCACCCTTTCTTAGAAGGGTGGTGACTTCCTGCTGTAACAGAGGTGATGGAGAGGTTCTAGAGGATACTCCCCTGGAACTGGTTAAAAACTAGAAAGCAGAGGGTAGGGCTAAATGGTCAATTTTCCCAATAGAGAAAGGTGAATAGTGGAGTACCCCAGGAATCTGTGCAAAGTCCGCTGCTTTTTAACATATTCATAAATGACCTGGAAATGGGAATAATGACTGAGGTTATCAAATTTACAGATGACACAAAACTCTTCAAAGTTGTTAAAACCCACGAGGATTGTGGAAAATTGCTAGAGGATCTTGATAAATTGGAAGACTGGGCATCCAAATGGCAGATGAAATTTAATGTGGACAAGTGCAAAGTTATGCACCTAGAAAAGAAAGACCCAAACTATGGTTACACGATGCAAGGTTCCACATTAGGAACCATCAGCCAGGAAAAAGATTTAGGCGTCATCATGGATAACATGTTAAAACCCTCTGCCCATTCTGCAGCAGCAGCAGCCAAAAGAGCAAATAGAATACTAGGTATCATAAGGAAAGGAATGAAGAATAAAACAAAGGATATTATAATGCCTCTATCATTCCATGGTGTGACCACACCTTGAATATTGTGTGCAATTCTGGTCGCCGTATCTTAAAAAGGATAAAACGTTATTAGAAAAGGTACAGAGAAGAGCCACCAAAATGGTAAAGGGATGGAAGGATACCCTTATGAGGAGAGGCTAAAAAGATTAGGGCTCTTCAACCTGGACAAGAGACGGCTGAGGGGAGATATGATAGAGGTCTATAAATTAATGAATGGAGTGGAATGAGTAAACGTAGATCATTTGTTTACGCCATCAAAATATAAAAAGACTAGGGGGCATGCAATGAAGCTACAGGGTAACCTATTTAAGACTAATATGAGAGAATATTTTTTCACTCAATGTGTAATCAAACTCTAGAATTTGCTACCGGAAGATGTAGTAAAAACTGTTAGCATAGCTAGGTTTAAAAAAGGTTTGTACAAGTTCCTGGAGGAAAGGTCCATAAATCATTATTGAAGGGGACCCAGAATATCCACTGCTTGACCCAATACAGGCATTATGGAACCTGTGTCTTTTGGAGAAACTGCTAGGTACTTGTGACCTAGATTGGCCACTGCTGGAAACAGGATTCTGGGCTTGATGGACCTTGGTCTGACCCAGTATGGAATATCTTATGTTCTTAAAGAAGAGAGGAAGTAACTGGGCAAAATGTAGCAGATACCCCCCTGAGGATGACCTGTAGAGTCCAGGGCTCTGATGTTTTGACGGGTCATCTGTGGGCAAAATGGACTAGCCTGCCTGCTGTTTGAGTAGGCAGTGGCTCCTTAAGGGGAAGAGTTGCAATGTTCTCCAGAAAATAGTCAAAAGCTAGCCCCAGGCTAGGGCTGCAGGGCTGGTTGTGGCTTAAGAGGTTTGGGCCTCTTCGGGTGGTGAGGAGCCTGAGGATTCTGCTGACCTTGGTGAGCATGATAGTGCGTGTAAACCGAATAAAAGGGGTAATATATATATTTTTTTTTTTAGGATACAAGAGTTTCTTTACAGAGGCCTTTTTTCTAGAAGGATCAGTTGTTTTACAAAAGAGACACTTCATGGTAAGATCATCAGCCTCAATCTCACTAGCTTTCTCCCTCCAGCCTTTACCAAAGAGGTTCTCACCGGAGGCTCATTTAAGATCAGGGAATGCAGCTGATGTCATCTTGGTGTGTGGGCGGGAACCTCTCCTCACCTCAGAGACTGCCTAGCAGAGGACCCTTTGGCATGGCCCTTAGGCGGGGTCCGTGGCGAATGATTAAAATCATACAGAAATTGTGAGTCTATTTGTCATGCCTGTAGTTTGTGAAGGTAGTCTGCTGTTCTGTTTTCTCCTTATCTTTGCTATCTCTTTGTCTATTTGTTTCTCCTACTCTGTCCTATCTTATTAATGGCGTTCTTTTCTTATTTTCCATAACATAAATGTAGGATTGTAAACCGCTCTGATGCCTCTTGGCCTGAGCGGTATATCAAATGTAATAAACATAAACATGTCTGCTAGCTTGTCTTGGACCCAGTGTTCGAGGTCTGAAGACTCCAACCAAGTCAGCCTTCTGGCCCCAATGCCCACTGCTGCAGCTCTGCTGATAGATTCATGAGTCAAAAACTGCACTGGTGATTAACTTGGAACAGTCCTGATCATGCTTGACTAAGGCCCAGTAGGCTTCCAGCTTCTCTGAAGGAATTACAGCAGAGAGCTCATCAAGTTCCTTTACAATGTCCCTAAGGAACATGCTCATATAGAATTAATGCGGCAAGCCAACTTCGATGCCTGGAAGCATCGGCAGCCAAAGGCATCAAGGTACGCAATTCCCTTCCAGAAAGGACTGAAGAGTGGTTCTTAGCACTTTTGAGCTGGCACATGGCCGACTCGACCACCATAGAATGGTGAGGGAGTTGAGTTTTCTGGAATCCCAGGGAATCGGGAACCCTGTATATGGTGTTTAGCCTCTTACTGACTGAGGGAACCGAGAGAAGGGGTCTCCCATTTCCGAAACATGAGGTCCCATATAATACGATGGACTGGAAGAGTGGCAGCCTCCTTAGGAGTCGAGGGATACTGCAGTATTTCCAGTTCCTTGGCTCTCAGTTCTGTCTTTGTGCCCATCGAGACTGAGAATCTCGGCCATGCCCCGGATTAAGTCCTGGAAGGACATGTCCTCAGGTGGAGATTGGTGGCGCTCATGAGACAGTGAAGGTTCCGACGCACATCATGATGCCTCTGTGAAAAAGGAGACTCAGCCTCTAATGTCCAGACATCGGAATCGGAGAGGAAGTCAGAATAGCGATGGTCACCGTCACATCTCCATTGCCAATATGATGTCGATGGACAATCACAATGCCAAAACCCTGAGGCATCGGAACCATAGAAGCTTGAGACCGGTTCTTCTTGTAGCTGATGGGACTTGGCCAGTTCCAGGCTCGGCATGGACCCTGAGAGTCCCAATGACAGCAGTTACAGGCTCAGCATCAAGACCTGGGCTGCCAAGAGTTTTGAAATGCCCAATTCCAAGCTCTGTATCGAGTCCTGAGCTCCCAAGGGCCTTGAGGTCAATGGCACGGATGCTGTCAGGAGCGCAACCAAAATCCTCTCAATGGA
Source organism: Ichthyophis bannanicus (assembly GCA_033557465.1). NCBI lineage: Eukaryota > Metazoa > Chordata > Amphibia > Gymnophiona > Ichthyophiidae > Ichthyophis > Ichthyophis bannanicus. The sequence goes on along the minus strand of CM066039.1, from coordinate 156,837,712 downwards.
CAGCATGCACTGCTTGAGGGAGATGGAGGATGTCTGGGTGAAATCTGGTGCAGGACTCTGGACCACTGTCCCAGACAATGGAACCAGAGGCTTTCCATAGGTCAAAGCCTCAACATCACTCCAGAGCGCCTCCTGTGCTTTGGAGGTAGATTCCTCCTGCTGGGCTGTTTAGCTGGCTGCTCTTGCTTCTCAGCAATCTGAGTCTCACCTAAGTGAGCTCCGGTATCAATATCTAAGGGATCGATCGTGGGAATCGGTTTCGGTCCTTGATGTCAAAGACGGAGATGCTAATGTGGCGTCAGTGGTCGACCGTTTCTTATCACGGCCTCTCGGTTCCGAAGAAACGTGGGAATCACGCAAAGAACAGGAGCCCCGAGAGAATGTCGACATCGAAAAAGAGTGTGCTGAGGCTGCTGAGTCAGATCCAAAAAGACTCTCGCTTTTCCCGTTTTAACCCTATCCTTGTCATTTGCTGAAACAAATTATAGGAGTCTGGGTTGTGGTCAGAGCCCAAGCACTATAAGCACCAATTGTGCTTGTCGGTGGCCGAAATGGTGCGGTTGCAGTTAGTACGTTTCTTAAAACTGCTGCCTGGCTTCTCCATGTCAGGAAAAATAGCCTTTGCCAGGTCAAAAGACTCAATGGCAGCTGGAATCGACGAAAAAACCCATGGGAACTGCAAGGTAAAAAAGAGACAAAATAAAAGTTAGTTGAAGTGCCAACGACAAGCGACAGTACCAAGGCAGACAGGAAGGCAAAAAGAAAAAAAATAAGCACCACGAAGGACACGGAAGAAAAAAGTTTTATCTGCGGTAACAGGACAAGCGTCTGTAGGGCTCCACGGAAAAACTGAGACTGAGGAGAATCACTGAGAAGGCATGCATGCATGCAGGGATTCTCCCAAATGCTTCTTATTGGATGCTGGGATCCACTGGTGATTTGTTCACTCTTAAACCTCTCATAGATTCTGGAGTGGGTGAAAATGTAAGAATTGTGGCAGGAACCTGGAAACCTTGAAAAGACATCAATTATCTTCCCCTGTTCAATGCATATTGAGCGAGTGGAATATCTTCCTGTTAAGTGGCCTCCCTCCCTCGTGGGGGCCTGAGGCCATATGGGTGCAAATAACACCACCTAATATCCATTGGGAATCTTGTCACCTCATGGAATTTGATCATTATTTCCTCTCTCTGCTGCATGGTCTGAGGAAAGGCTATATATTCTGTAGTATGGATTAGAAAGATCCTCAGCAGACGGGAAGGCAAAAAGAAAAAATAAGTACCACGAAGGGCATGGAAGAAAAAGGTTTTATCTGTGGTGACAGGACAAGCATCTGTATGGCTCCACGGAAAAACTGAGACTGAGGAGAATCACTGGGAAGGCATGCATGCACGCGCATATGTGAAGACTGAATTCCTGCTTATTCCTGGAGATACCATTATTAAAGAGGACCTGGGAAATCCACTGCTTGCCCCTGAACAAGCATTGTGGAACCTGTGTGCCTTTTGGGAACCTGCTAGGTATTTGTGACCTGGATTGGCCATTGCTGGAAACAGGATACTGGGCTTGATGGACCTTGGTCTGACCCAGTATGGCATTTCTTATGTTCACATTCTTCAGTGCCTTACAGGTCAGCAAGTTATTAAGAGCCTCAAAGAAAGGGGGTGAGGTCAATAGTTTATTATATCGTAATAATTAAGCTCTGGAATTTGTTGCCATATGATGTGGTGAAAGCACAAGTTACTGGAGAAAAAGTCCATAAAATAATTATTAAGGTAGACTTAGGGAAATCACTGCTCACTCCTGGGGGTAAGCAGCTTAAACTTAGCTACTTTTTGGGATCCTGCCAAGGAATAGTGACATGGATTGGCCACTACTGGAAAAGGATATGGGGATTGATGGACTTTTGTCTCACCCAGTATGTTCTCATATATTAAAGTTGAATTAAAAGTGGCAAATTATGGTTGGAAATGAACAGGTACAAAAATAAACCAGATGGGGGAACAATTCCCGCTCCAAGTGAAAGCTCCAATTACCTTCCCTGTGCAAAACACCAGAGCATATGTTGCAACACGGCCAGCAAGGTCTTGGGAAGTGTGCAAATATTTCTTGGTGCATGTGATGTTTTCACTTAACGATCCTATTTAAGCAGGCATGGCAGATATAATGCAACCCTTTATGGGACCCATTCCTTGAACAAAAGCAGCCATAAGCTGGAGGGAGGAGTAGCCTAGTGGTTGGGGCAAGGTACTTCAGGCCGGAAGGTCGGGGGTTCAAATCCCACTAGAGGACAGCAACCTTGGGCCGGAAGGACTGGGGTTTCTAGTCCCACAGATGCTCCTTGTGGTTTTGGGCAAGCCACTTAACCCTCCATTGCCCATGTTCCCTGTAAGTATTAGTGTATGTGTCTCATATCCCCGCGTGTTAAATGTATCCCCCAATTGTGTTGTGACCGCTTTGATTGAAGGATAAGGCGGGATACAAAACTGTCTAAATAAATAAATAAATAAAAATAAGCAACACATCTAGAAGGCTACCTCCCACCACTGTTATGAGAACGTGCAATACTGTTTTGCCTTCCCCATGGTTGTCTTGACTTCTCTCATATAGGTCACAGTAACATAGATCTCAAATACAGATACCTCACATTTTCTCTCGTATTATAACTAAAGGCAAAAAAAGTATTGCAGTGTTCCAGAACAAGTGATAATGGGCATAAGGTGAATTTAAACTGTTAGAAAGCTATGCTTATTTCACGATTCTATGTACAAAAACTCCGGAGCTTTGCTAAGCAGAATCTGGAAACTAACATGATGGAGTCCACAGCACTAAATCAAAAACCTAGTTGTTTCCTAAATAAGTTGCAAATAACAATACATGTTTTGCTGATCTAAGCTGTTTTTCCTGTGAGTATCAGGTTTTTATGGATTTCAGTTTAGAAGTAATAGTTCATTGAATTTTATTTGTTTTTACAGTGCTGTATATCACTTCGGACATTTGTGAATAATGAGAAAAAGGTATTATATTAAGCATAAACAAACAAAAAAACACATAGCTTGTCTAATCAAATGTGAAAGTTTTATACTTGCTGTCAAAGATGAACACTTTCCTATATAGTCTGGATTATTTCCAAACAAAAATCACAAGATCTGCTTATCTGTAATGATGTTTATCCACAAAGAGCAAGATTAATCAGATATACAAGTGGGGGTAATATCATCTATGGTGCTGATACAGACAGCTCTCTCAGAGATCAAAAAAAGAACATAAGAACATAAGATATGCCATACTGGGTCAGACCAAGGTCCATCAAGCCCAATATTCTGTTTCCAACAGTGGCCAATCTAGGTCATATGTACCTAGCAGTTTCCCCAAGAGACACAAGTAAGAGACAAAAGCATAGTTACTCACCTGTAACAGGTGATCTCCGGGAACAGCAGGAATTTAGTCTTCACATATGGGTATCGTCGGCACTGACGAAGCCTGCGCGGGAACGCTCCCCAGCGTCCAAAAGGAAAGCTTTTGGGAGCATCCCACAGCGCCTGCATGCTGCCTTCCCGCCTTTCCCAACTGTCCCTCTCCAGTTGAGTTTAAAGCTGAGACAAAGAGAAAGGGAAAGAGAGAGAGAGAGAGAGAGATAGAGATACACAAATCCTAGGGGAGGTGGGTGGGTTGTGAAGACTAAATTCCTGCTGTTCCCGGAGATCACCTGTTACAGGTGAGTAACTATGCTATCCAGGAACAAGCAGAAATGTAGTCTTCACATATGGGGACTCCCTAGCTGCAGATGCCAGAAAGAAACCCTAGAAGTTGTGTGCCCTTGTGAAAGGGCTCCACTTCCCCCCATGGATCTCTGGCATCCTACCAGGGATGGTGGGTAGGAGTTGATTAAGTATGGAACAGGTGTTGAAGAACAGCCTGACCAAACAAGGCATCCCGGCGGGAGTCCTTGTCTAAACAGTAATGGGCTGTGAAGGTATGAACTGAGGCTCAAATAGCTGCTCGACAGATGTCGTTGATAGACACAGAGTGAAGATGAGCCATAGAGGTTGCCATGGCTCTCACATTGTGAGCTGTGACATGGCCTTCCAGAGAAAGGTTTTTACTCTCATAGGCAGAAGATATACACTGTGCAATCCAGTTGGACAGTGTTCTTTTGGAGACTGGAAGTCCCAAATGACTAAGATCAAAAGCAACAAAAAGTTGGGAGGACTTTCTATGTTGCTGTGTCCTTTGCAAGTAAAAAGCCAGAGCCCTTTTACAATCCAAAGTATGAAGATTCCTTTCTGCATTTGAGGCATGAGGTCTTGGGGAAAAATACAGGAAGGTAAACCGCTTGGTTTAAAGGAAAAGGTGACACCACCTTTGGCATAAAGCGTGGATGCGTCCTAAGGACTACCTTATCATGATGGAACCTAGTATAAGGAGGATCAGCCACCAACACTTGCAATTCACTGATGCGACGTGCTGATGTGACTGCAATAAGAAAGATGATCTTCCAGGAAAGGAATTTCAAAGAGGCAGTAGCTAATGGTTCAAAAGGCGGCTTCATGAGCTGCCCAAGAACCAAATTTAAGTCCCATACTACCGGTGTTGGCTTAATGGGAGGCTTAGTTAAAAGAAGGCCTCTCATAAATCTCGCTATGAGAGGATGAGAGGAAATAGGTTGTCCATTTAGAGGCTTGAAAGAAGCTGCGATAGCACTCAAATGAACTCTCACTAAATTGGTCTTAAGCCCTGTATTAGACAAATGAAAGAGATACTCCAGTAATGATTCCAGAGGTATCGCAAGAGGGTCAAGACCCTTCTGCGAGCACCATATGGTAAACCTTTTCCACTTGAAAGCATAAGAGCGTCTTATGGAAGGTTTCCTGGAAGCATAAAGGATATCCTTTACCTGCTGAGAAAGGTTAAGACCATGAAGTTCTAGGCTTTCAGCAACCAGGCCCTGAGATGGAGAGACTGGGGATTGGGATGCCACAGCATCCTGTCCTCCTGTGAAAGGAGATCTGGAGCAGATCCTAACTCCAGAAGCAGAGCTTGAGAGAGATGTAGGAGCAGAGGTGGCCAATATGGAGCTATGAGAATCATATGACCTCTGTCTCTCTGAAGCTTGAACAGGGTTTTGGGAATTAGGGGAATGGATGGAAAGGCATACAGGAAGTCCTGGCCCCAATGGAGGAGGAAAGCATCCCTGGCCTGACAACCCTGAGCTGGAATTCTGGAACAGAACCGGGGAAGTTTGGCATTCAGCGGACTTGCAAAGAGGTCTATGTCCAGGGTTCCCCAAATTTGAAAAATTTTGGCCACTTGGTCTGCATGGAGAGGCCATTCGTGTGGAAGCAGAACTCGACTGAGTTTGTCTCCCAAGAGTTTTGAATGCCTGGAAGATACACCGCAAAGAGATGAATCTGATGCTCTCTGGCGAGGGCCCATAGTCACAAAGCTTCGTTGCATAGCAACAGAGAGCCTGTTCGACCCTGCTTGTTCACATAGAACATGGATACCTGATTGTCTGTTTGAACTACGACTGTCTTGTAGCTGAGCTGGGTGTGGAATACTCAAAGAGCAAGGAAGATTGCTCTGAGTTCCAGGAGATTGATGTGTAGATAGGTCTCCTGTGGAGTCCAGGTATCCTGCGTAGATAGGCCTTGCAGGTGGGCTCCCCAACCAACCTGTGAGGCATCTGTTGTCAGAGCGGCTTGGGGTGGGGGTTGTTGGAAAGGGGACCCACCAAAAGGTTTTGGGGTGACTGCCACCATTGGAGGGACAAAATAAGACGATCTGAGTTTGTTATTTTGACTGACAGGCAACCTGATGCCTTAGTCCATTGAGTGGATAAAGTCCACTGGGCTGCCCTCATATGAAGGCGATCATAATAAACAGAACCAAACCCAACAATAATATCTCCCAATTCTAAGGAATTTCTTTTTGTCGGAGAAGGCTGGAGGCGACTGAAATGTAACCCAGTCACACCAGGCAACCTTATCCCTTTTAATTATAGTGTAGCTAAAAACGCTATACTTAGCTTATCAAAATTATCAGTGAAATGTTCCAACACTCCTTGTACCAAAAGTATTTCCACACAGCGGATTTGTAGCAGTCCACGATGTACGTTTCGGGCCCCTGGCCCTGTTTCAAGTGTTCACGCTCTTACAAATCACTGCTTTTAAAATTTTCCCGAGTGAACTCACCATACTGAAGTTTTAAAGAGAGAAAAGACTTGCTATTGGCTAATAGTTTTCTGCCATTCAAAAAAGGAGCTCCAATCAACTAACCGGGAGACCCCACTGTCACCGGGGAATCCCTTAGTGTCATGGATTGCGTCATAATAGGCTAAACCATTCAACTTCCTTATTCAATCCAGTAGGTTGAACAGCCTGTAGCTCAAAAATCAAGTGCTGTTCCCGACGTTGTAATAATGCAAGGAGGCGATTTCCACCCCGAGGATTCGGAGGTATATAGTCCAAAACAGTCCAGGTAAATTCAGAAAATGACTGATGATGAATTAGCTCACAATGTTCAACTAAGGGAGCTGACATCACCTTCTGTTTAATCCGCGAGGCATGTTCACTCAAACGCACCATTACAACGTCGGGAACAGCACTTGATTTTTGAGCTACAGGCTGTTCAACCTACTGGATTGAATAAGGAAGTTGAATGGTTTAGCCTATTATGACGCAATCCATGACACTAAGGGATTCCCCGGTGACAGTGGGGTCTCCCGGTTAGTTGATTGGAGCTCCTTTTTTGAATGGCAGAAAACTATTAGCCAATAGCAAGTCTTTTCTCTCTTTAAAACTTCAGTATGGTGAGTTCACTCGGGAAACTTTTAAAAGCGGTGATTTGTAAGAGCGTGAACACTTGAAACAGGGCCAGGGGCCCGAAACGTACGTCGTGGACTGCTACAAATCCGCTGTGTGGAAATACTTTTGGCACAAGGAGTGTTGGAACATTTCACTGATAATTTTGATAAGCTAAGTATAGCGTTTTTAGCTACACTATAATTAAAAGGGATAAGGTTGCCTGGTGTGACTGGGTTACATTTCAGTCGCCTCCAGCCTTCTCCGACAAAAAGAAATTCCTTAGAATTGGGAGATATTATTGTTGGGTTTGGTTCTATTTATTATGATTGTTTATAGCTGACTGAACCAAGGATATATTTTTTGGAGTACTCATATGAAGGCGAGCATAAGGAAACGCATGCACAGTGGATGCCATGTGGCCTAGCAATTGTAACATTTCCTGAGCAGTGAGGTGAGGTTTTAACACTGCTTGGGAGGCTAATTGCACAATGCGAAGGCAGCGGGCCTGTGGAAGGTAGGCCCTTGTCTGTCGTATCCAGCAGAGCTCCTATAAACTCCAGGGACTGAATGGGAGCAAGGATGGATTATTGGGAAGTTATGACAAGTCCCAAATACTGAAGGATGTGCATTGTGCGAGAGAGCACAACCCTGGCCTCTTGCTTTGAAGGGGCTTGAATGAGCCAGTCGTCTAAGTAAGGGAAGACGAATATTCCTAGGGTGCGAAGAAATGCTGCCACCACAGCCATGCATTTTGTGAACACACTTGGTGCTGAGGCCAGTCCAAAAGGAAGAACCCTGTATTGGTAGTGCTTCCCTTGAAATAGAAAGCAAAGGAACTTTCGATGAGTTGGATGGATGAGAACATGAGTGTACACATCCTTGAGATCTAGAGAACAAAGCCAATCCTGACTCTGAAGGTATGGCAGCAGAGTTCCTAGAGAAATCATTTTGAACGTCTCTTTGAACAGGAATTTGTTCAGTTCTCTGAGGTCAAAAATGGGTCTGTGTCCTCCTGTTTTCTTTGGAATAAGGAAATAGGGGGAGTAGAACCCTGTACCCTGTTGGAGAATGGGTACCTCTTCTATTGCCCCCTGGGCAAGAAGCAAAGTGACCTCTTGACCTAACTGGGCATTGAGAGAGGTCTGAGAATTGAACTGTCTTACCATTGTAGAAAGGGGCATGCTGAGGAAATGAAGCTTGTACCCCTCTCTTACAATGGACAGAGTCCAATTTTCTGTTATCTGCTCCCATCTGGGGGCAAAATGACATAACCTTCCTGGAATGGTGGAAGGCTCTGGGCCGTTCAGGGCCAGGAAGGCAAAGTTTTCTAGATGGGAGTCAAAGCCCCTGTGGAGGCTGAGTCTCCTGAGCCTGTTGAGGCTTAGCAGCTTTTGTTTTTCTTTGCCTAGGTTGTTGCTGCTGTAACTTTTGGGCAGACTGACCTAAACGATGCCCCTGCTGGGTATAGGAGGGGTAAAACTACTTCTTCTTACTGAAGAATGGTTTCTTGTAGGATTTTTTCCTTGTAGGATCAGCTGTAGATTTAGACAATCTATCCAAGGTGATATTGTCAGCATCTATCTCGTTAGCTTTTTCCTGGCAATTCTTGCCAAAGAGATTCTTTCCTGTGCAAGGAATATTCCCCAGTTTCTCCTGTACCCAAAGTTCAAAGTCAGATGCCTGGAGCCAAGCAATCCTACATGCACCTATGGCAATAGCAGAGGTTCGGCTTATGCACTCAAAGCAGTCAAAGGCTGCACGATTTACAAACTTGGAAACATCCTGAGCATGTTTGACAAGGGCAAGGTAATCCTGCCTCTTATCATCAGGAAGGAGAGAGCTCATAAGCTCTAAATCTCCCGTGACCTCCTTAAGGAACATTCCCATATATAATATATAGGAACTGATCCTAGCAGAAAGCATGGAAGCCTGGAAGGTTCGACGTCCAAAGGCGTCAAGAGTCCTACACTCACGTCCTGGAGGATTAGATGCATGTCTTTTTGCACTCTTGATCCTTCTCATAGCTGATTTCACCACCATGGAATGGTGTGGTAGCTGAGTCTTCTGAAACCCAGGACAAGGAGGAACTCGATACATGGTGTCGAGCCTTTGAGAGTGAGGAGACGTGGTTAGAGGTGTTTCCCATATCCTTAACATGAGATCATGCAAGATCTCATGAATAGGTAAGGTAGCTGCCTCCTTGGGAGCTTTAGGGTATTGCAGGATTTCCAATTCCTTTGCCCTAGGCTTTTTTTCAGGAGCTACTGTGATGGAAAGACCTTGAGCCACATCTCGGATAAAATCCCGAAAGGACATATCCTCTGGAGGAGAAGAAGAATCCTCAGGAAGAAGTACTCTGGTATCGGCAGAGCTTTCAGAGTCTTCAGACTCATCCTAGGATTCAAAGTATCTCTGATCTGGGTGATCGTACAAGGCATCGGAGGGGTCCGGTACCGACTTGTCGATACCGGATGGATAAGCATGACTCGGTCCTGGTAGACTACCTGCCGATGTCGATGCAGTCAGTACCGGAACCGAGGTCTGTGCCGCAACCGGTTGAATTGTCTGAAGCGGTTTCAAGGGCATCAAGGCCATGAGAAGAGCCGCCAGACTGCATTCAACAGCCAAAAATCTCTGGTCTATCGACGCTGCCAATGTTTGGGTAACGGTACCGGATGAAGCAGCCGGTACCCCAGAGCATGGCACCAGTAGTTCTGCTGAGGTTGGGGCCTCGAGAACATCCTGGAGCCCTGTGAATGCTTTGGAAGCCAAAGTCTCCCACCAGGGCAATTTTGCCGGTACAAGTCCCTCAAGGGCAACGCCAGAAGCATCTCGATGCTTAAAAGGAGATCTACCCTTTGAGGACCAGCCAGATTTATGTTTAGTTACCTGAGATCCATGGGAGGAAGACGAAGACCTGGAAGACGTCGATGCCACAGACGCTGCATTGGAGGGAAAAAGGGTGCTAAGTTTAGCAGCTCGGTTTTGCCGGCCCCTCTTCGACATCATCCCACAGGCAACACACTCCGAAATAAAGTGGTCAGGACCTAAACATTTGAGGCACCACTCATGGGTATTGGTGACGGAGATGGTACCGCCACACTTGGAACACTTTTTAAAACCCGAAGCGGGTTTTTCCATTTTAAAGGAAAAGTTGGGCCTAGTGCCCAAAATGGCGCGTGGCACCTGAGGAAAAAATACCTGGAAGAGACTCCAGAAGAAAAGGTTTTTGTTTTTTTTTTAAGAAAAAAGAAAGAAGAACCAGCAGTACCGGTGTAGCCTCGAGGGAAGGCAGACGCGACCACAAAAAAGAAGAATAAAAGGGAATATTTTCTGCGGTGACAGGATGTGCGACCTGTCGGCTCCACGGAAAACGAAGAACTGGAGAGGGACAGTTGGGAAAGGTGGGGAAGGCAGCACGCAGGTGCTGTGGGATGCTCCCAAAAGCTTTCCTATTGGACGCTGGGGAGCTTTCCCGCGCAGGCTCTGTCGGTACCGACGATACCTATATGTGAAGACTACATTCCTGCTTGTTCCTGGAGATAACTCAAATGGGGAATCCTATGGTTGAGGGTTGAGATGATTCCAATTGCTCTGATTCTTATGAGCAATCTGGGAAAATTTGTAGGGGATGTTGACTGTTAACTGAAAAGTCCTTGCAGAACTGTCAGTCTGAATGCATCTTCACTCTGGGACATCTTTTCAAGCAGTAAAGCAGTGTGAAGGTGTGAGTGAAAGTCTATGTCACTACTTTGCAAATATCTTCTATGGGAAGTGAACAAAAATGAGCAACTGAGCTCTTATTTGGGATGCTTTTATTGGATCAGTAGGATATGCAGTCTGCTAGCCAATTTCACAAGATCCTTTTAACAATGATGGATCCTAGTAAACTATGGAATATAAAAAAATTGGTTCCATGTACAGTCAGGCTATTTACTTGTGGAAGAACGCCACTGGCTTTCTTTTGAAAACAGGATTAAGTTCAAAATCACAAGCCTAGTGCATAAATGTTCTTACAGAAGCATCCTGCAGTATCAGACCAAACTCCTGCTTCCTTAACCAATACATATGCTGCACTGGCCCAGATGGGATTGTTAAGATTACTTCATTTTTCTGAGATTAATTCAACAGACTAGAAAGCAAGCCTTTAGATATGCTAGCACTCATTTATGGAACTCCCTTCTGCTAAAGGGAATAATCAAACTTTCTTTGTTTTTTTTAAAGAAATTAAAGGCTATGGGGGTCATTCCAATTCGCGAATAGTGGGGTTGGATGTCCAACCCCCGTTTATTCCCGGCAGCATATTCTGTACCCCCTGCTCTCTAGACGCAGAGAGAGAGCACTCGAGGGGGTGGGAGGGGGAGGCCGGAGGCAGAGAGTGGGTAGAGCAGGATGGACTGACTGGCAGCGAGGGACAGATGGATTTGGGACTTAATCCACCTCAGAGAAGGAGTAAGCCCCATCGATGGCGGGGATCAGGCCAGGCAACCCCACCAATCAGGCAGGGCAGATGCAGGTGTGTCCCCACTGCCCGATCCTGGCCCTGGCTGCCCCTGCTGAGGGTTGGGCAGCGGGGAAAGGTGCTTTAATCCATTTCCGGCAGACAGTGTTCCTGCTGGGCATCCTGTAGCCATAGTGAAGGGACACCATGGCACCAGCATACCAGCAGGCGCATAGGGCGGGCTGGCTAGGCAGGAAGGAGGATGTCTCGTGCTGCTGAATTGGGGGCTATGCCGAGCTGCCTATGAGCCCGATTCTGCAGCCACGGGAACGTCTAGCTCCCGTGGTTGCAAAATCGGGTGCAATTTGGGCCCATCCATTTTTTGGATGTTTGGACGTGCCCTGATCGGAATCGGCCTCCATATTTTTCACTGTAATGTATGTTTAATTCTTGTTTTATTTATTTTGTATTTTATTGTATGTTTTATAGCTTTAATTGTCATTTGCTTTAATATAAAGTTGGAATATCAAAACCTTTTTTACAGTCTCTTTTCTTTATGTGAAAAAGACCCTGAAGAATGCGAGGAACATTTTAGAATGGTTCATGTGGAAGGCTGATGCCACAATCAGTTAAAATCTAGAAGGAGTCAGAGGACTACTCTATCATGGTAGCAATGTAAATATGGAAAATATGAGAACATCTCCTATAACCTGTTTATTCTTTGGACAAAGGTTACTGCTATCAAATAGAGAGTCTTCCACTTGAAAGACTCAAAGTTCATTGTTTCCATGGATTCAAAAGTTAGTGTCAGCAACTACTCAGGTCCCAAGGAATAGGTTAAATCCTGGCAGGAGATTCTGTGTGTCACAACCCCTTCATGAATCTGTCTACCATTGAGTGCAGTGATACCAGATTACAGTTTTGTGTTATGGTATGCTGCTATCACACTAAGGTGGACTTTCATTGAAGAGATGCTCAGACCAGAGTTTGAGAGGTGGTAGAGATACTGGAGAAAGCTCTACAGAGCGCAAATGAACAAGTTAAGCTTTTTCTTGCTATACTGAATGAACCAACTCTTTCTTTTAAAACTGCAGAACCTTCTAGTAGATGGCTTCCCAAAGGCTAAGAAAATGTCACTCACCTCCTGAAAAGGTTTGAGAGATTCCACTAATTCACATTCAACCTCCAAGCCATTAGCACCAGGGAGAGAACAGTCGGGTGAAGAATCCTTCATGGATTCTGTATTATTAGGAAAGCATAGGCACTCACCTATAACAGGTGATCTCCGGGAACAGCAGGAATTTAGTCTTCACATATGGGTGGACGTTGGCACAGATGTAGCCTGCTTGGGAACATTCTCCAGAGTCCAATTGGAAAGCTTTTGGGAGCACTCCACCACATCTGCACGACTGCCCTCCCACCTTCCTCTCTTCAGTTGAGTTTGTAGTTGAGAAAAGAGAGTAAATGAAAGCCTATAACTCCTAGGGGAGGAGGGCAGGTTGTGAAGAATAAATTCCTGCTGTTCCCGGAGATCACCTGTTACAGGTGAATAACTACGCTATCTCCAGGAACAAGCAGGAATGTAATCTTCACATATGGGACTCCCTAGCTCCCAGATGAAGTGACCTCAGAAACTGTGGAGATTTGTCTCGGAACAGATATGAGGTGGTCATGGATCCCACATGGATTTCTGGTATCTTCAAAGTCCAGGAAAATCTTCAAGTCTGAAAGAGGTGCTGGAGTATAGCCTGACCAAACATGGCATCCTGACAGGAGTCTTTGTCCAGACAATAATGGGCAACAAGCGTATGGACGGAAAACCAAGTTGCTGCTTTGCAAATTTCGTCAATGGCATAAAGTGTGGGTGAGTCCAAAGGACTACTCTAACACTGTGGAAGCAGGTTTAGGAAGGATCCGCCACGAAAGCCTGAAGCTCACTAATGCTGAAGTGAGGGCAATTAGGAAGATGACCTTCCAAGAGAGGAACTTAAGTGAGGTAATGGCTAATGGTTCAAAGGGCGGCTTGAGATGCTGCGCTAAAACAACGTTGAATTCCCAAGCCATCGGAGGTGGCTTGATGGGCGGCTTGGAGAACAGGAGACTTCTCATGAAATGCGCTACTAGCGGTTGCGTGGAGATGGGCTGTCCATCCAGTAGGTGATGAAAGGCTGCAATGGCACTAAGGTAGACTCTTACACAGTTTGTTTTCAGACCTGTCGAGAACAGGTGGAGGAGATATTGGATGAGTGACTCCACTGGAACAGAAAAGGGATTGAGATGTTTCTGTGAACATCAGACAGAGAAACTACGCCACTTAAAAGAGTATGGACGTCTGGTGGAGGGCTTTCTAGAAGCTAAGGGGATCTCCTTAACATCTTGAGTAAGGTCAAAGCCTTGTAAAGCTATGCTCTCAACAGTCAAGCTGTGAGGCAGAGAGACTGTGGATTGGGATGTAGTAGTGAGCCGTCGTTCTGGGAGAGGAGATCCGGTGCATATCCCAATTGCAGAGGATGAATCTGTCAGACGTAGTAGCAGTGGAAACCATAGGTGCCACGGCCAGTGAGAGGCTATGAGAATCATGGACTGAAGCTTGTAAAGCATTTTGGGAATGAGGGGTATAGGAGGTAAAGAATAAAGTAGACCCTGACCCCAGTGTAGGTTGAAAGTATCCACCTGTTGGCTTGCGGATGTCGAAGTTCTTATGCAGAAGCGAGGCAGCTTGGCATTTTTCGGAGTCGTGAACAGATCTATGTCTGGAGTTCTCCAGGTCTGGAAGATGTAGGACGTTGTGTCCTGATCGAGAGACCATTCGTGGGGAAGAAGAATGTGACTCAGTCTGTCTGCCAAGACACTGAACTACCCCAGGAGGTACAACACTTGGAGGTGTATTTGATAAGCAATGGCAAAGAACCACAAATGCAGCAACTCCTCGCAGAGGGGTCAAGAGCCTATTCCTCCCTGCTTGTTCACACAGAATATGGCAACCTGATTGTCCATCTTAACTAGGACTTGTGCTCTGAGGTTGTGTTGAAACATCCAGAGGGCATTCGAGATAGCACGAAGTTCCAGGAGATTGATCTGGAATTGTAACTCTTGCGTTGCCCAGAGCCCCTGTGTAGTCAGGTTACCCAGATGGGCTCCTCAACCCAGTTTGAAGGCATCCATCGTCAGGGTGCATTGAAGTGGAGGCATCTGAAAAGGTGACCCTATGATCAGATTTTCTGGAAAGCACCACCATTGAAGGGATGTGGTTAGACGGGCAGTGACTTGGATCCTGTCCTGTAGAAGGCCCGAGGCCTGCTTCCACTGAGAAGCAAGAGTCCACTGAGCTGTCCACATATGTAGTTGGGCATATGGAATGAAATGTACTGTAGAGGCAATGTGCCCCAGGAGCTGCAGCATCTCTCGGGCGGTCAGATGGTCTCGTAGGAGCGTCTGGGATGCTAGTTTGACTAGACGGGCACAATAAAGGTGGGGCAGAAATGCCCTGGACCACTGGGTGTCTAGTTTAGTTTTTGAGTTGGAGTGAGCTGTGATTTTGGAAGTTTATCACAAATCCCTAGTGTTGTAGTACTGTGATGGTACTATGCAAGGAAAGCAGTACCTCTTGGGAAGTGTCGGCTTTTATTAGTCAGTCATCTAAGTCAAGGGAAGACGAATATCCCCAGAAATCTTAGATATGCGGCCACGACCACCATGCACTTTGTGAAGACTCGGGGCAGAGGCGAATCCAAAGGGAAGGACTCTATTGATAATGTTTTCCTTGAAAAGTGAAGCATAGATATTTACTGTGTCCTGGATGGATGAGGATATGTGTGTACGCTTCTTTTAGATCTAAAGAACAGGGCCAGTCCTGACTCTGGAGGTAGGGAAGAAGAGTCCTGAGAGAGATCATCTTGAACTTTTCGTGAATTAGAAATTTGTTGAGGTTTCTGAGGTCCAGAATGGGCCTGTACCCTCCGGTTTTCTTTGGAATGAGAAAGTACAGAGAGTAGAAGCCCATTCCCTGTTGGTATGTTGGGACATCTTCTATGGCGCCCTGAGACAAAAGAGAGGACACCTCATCCTGTAGGAGAGTAGTGAGTGTGGGTTGCATTTGATATTCCCCTGTGAAAGTGCAGGGGGGCACAATTTCTAGATGAAGTCTGTACCCTTCCTGGACTATGGTGAGTGTCCACTGCTCTGAGGTGATGAGGTGCCATCTGTGGGCGTAGTGACACAGTCTGCCTGCTATGTGGAGGGGGGTGAGAATCCTCCAGAAGCAGGGTGGCAATGTTCTCTAGGAAAGAGTTAAAGACCAGGCGCAGACTGTGGCTGTGGAACTGGTTGAGATTTAGCCATCTGTGGCTTCTTTTGTTGCTTAGGAGGCTGCTGCCTCTTCTGAGGGGCCTGACTCTGGTACTGAGAAGCAGGAGAATAAGAAGAGAAAAAATTATTCTTTTTATTGTAGAAAGACTTTTTTGCAGGTGTCCTTTTCCTAACAGGGTCAGTTGTTACTCTAGACAGTCTCTTTAGAGTAGTATTTTCTGACTCTAATTGAGAGGCCTTATCTTGCCAGTCTTTGCCAAAGAGGATTTCCCCTGTGCAAGGTATGTTGTCCAGCTTATCTTGAACCCACTGTTGAAGATCTGAGGCCTGAAGCCATGTAATTTGACATGCACCAGTGCATATTGCTAATGCTCTGCTTGTGCATTCAAAGAATCAAAGGTAGCCCTATTGATAAACTTTGAGACATTTTGGCTATGCTTAACCAAGGCAAGATAATCTGCCCTTTTATCATCTGGGAGGAGAGGGGCAAAGGCCTCGAGATCTCTGGAGACCTCTTTGAGGAACATTCCTATGTAGAGAATATAGGAGTTAATCTTAGCCGAGAGCATGGATGCTTGAAAGCATTGATGCCCAAAGGTGTTGAGAGTTCACGATTCTCTACTTGGAGGATTAGAGGAGTGAGTCTTGCAAACTTTTGATTCAGTGCATCACCGATTCAACCACCATGGAGTGGTGTGGAAGCTACAGCTTTTGGAAGCCGGGACACTCCGGTACTTGATACATGGTATCAAGATGTCGACTTTGAGATGAGACCATGAGAGGTGTCTCCCACATCTGGAGCGTAAGATCATGAAGGATGCGGTGCACCAGTAAGATGGCTGCCTCCTGGGGTGCTGTTGGGTACTGGAGGATCTCTAATTCCTCCGCCCTTGGCTCCTTCTCCGATTTTACCATGATAGAGAGCCCCTTGGCTAGGTCTCAAATGAATTCCTGGAAGAACATGTCTTCCAGAGGTGAATGCATCGCTGTTGAGGTGGGGAAGGGTCCCCGAGAGTCAAGTGACTCCACATTCGAAACTGAGGAATTGGAGGACTCAAAGTATCGACGAGCCTGGTGTTCGCCGGAAGGTAGATGCCAGTACCGATGCTCCAAGCTGTCGACCTCAGTGAGCCACTTGGGTTTGGCACCAGTATCGGTAAGAGTTTCAAGGAAGCGCATGGATGAGAGTGATGTCTATGCCATCTGCAGCAGCCCTGATGCCATGCCTGGAACCGGTGTCAATGTCGGTACCGTAGCCGGTATCACTGGGGTGGTTCCTACAGCCAAGGGTTTTATTGGTACCAAAGCTGCAAGGACTGCCAAGCTCCGCTCGATGGCCAGAAAGCATAGTTACTCTCCTATAACTGGTGATCTCCAGGAACAGGAGGAATTTAGTCTTCACATAAGGGTGGCGTCGGTACAGACAGAGTCCATGTGGGAACGCTCCCCAGCATCCAATAGGAAAGCCTTTGGGAGCAACCCACTGTGCCTGAGTTGCTGCCTTCCCAACTCTCTTGCCTCAGTTGAGTTTGTAGCTGAGAGAAAAGGAGAGAAAAGAAAACCTATAACTCCTAGGGGAGGAAGATGGGCTGTGAAGACTAAATTCCTGCTGTTACAGGTGAGTAACTACACTATCTCCAGGAATAAGCAGGAATGTAGTCTTCACATATAGGACTCCCTAGCTCCCAGATGCCAGAGGGAATGACCTCAGAATGGGAAGGTTTGCCTCAGGGCAGAGTTAAAGAGGTCATGAATCCTTCACGGATGTCTGGTATCAAGCTCCAGGACTGAGGGTAGAAGTTGCCCTTAAGTCTGAAAGAGGTGCTGGAGGAGCACAGCCTGACCAAACATGGCATCCCGGCAAGAGTTCTTGTCCAGGCAGTAGTGAGCAGCAAAGGTATGTATTGAAGACCAAGTTGCTACTTTACAGATTTTGTCAATGGCTACAGAGCATAGATTCACCATCGAGGTGGCCATGGCCCGAACATTATGGGCTGTGACATGACCATCAAGAGACAGTCCTGCTTTATCAAAGGCAAATGAGATGCAGTCTGCTATCCATTTGGAAAGAGTTTGTTTGGATACTGGCAACCCTAAGTGACTAGGATCAAAGGAGATGAATAACTGAGATGCCTTAAGGTGTTCACCTGTCCTTTGAAGATAGAATGCCAAGGTACATTTGCATTCATGGTATGGAAATTGCTTCTGCCCTAGACGAATGTGGTCTAAGAAAAAAGACAGGAAGATAAACTGATTCAAATCTTTATCTTTATCTTTATTTACATTTAATATACCGCCCTTGTCGAAACGTGAGGGCGGTTTACAATAAAATAATATAATAAAAGCGTTAAAAGGAAAAGAAATCCATTAAAATAAAGAGAAGATAGACCAAAGAGGTCACAGAACAAAGCAAACAATAAACAATCAGACAAACCATGGGTAAGCAAAAACAAACGAAACAAAACAATTAGACAGGACTACTAGGAGGGGAGATCGAATGCCTGTTTGAACAAGTGAGTTTTTAGTAAGCTTTTGAAGAGTTGATAGGAAGGCTCTAGGCGAAGAAGGGCAGGAAGAGAGTTCCAAAGTGAGGGACCCAAGAAAAAGAAAGCAGCGTGACGTGTCTGTTCAAGGTGGGCTCGTGAGGGTGGGGGGAGAAACATACGGTTAGCATGCAGTGACCGGAGTTGCCGATAAGGGGTGTGAAGAGAAACTAGATTTGCCAGATACTGCGGATTAGAAGTGTGAATTACTTTATGCAATAAAATAAGAACTTTGTATTTAAACCGAAAGTGCAGTGGAAGCCAATGAAGGTGAAGCAGAAGGGGAGTAACATGATCCGATTTCCGGGCAAAAGTGACAAGACGAGCGGCTGTATTTTGCAGGAGTTGAAGACGTTTGATTTGGTAAGCAGGGAGATTGGCATAAACTACGTTACAGTAATCCAGTCTGGACATAACTAGAGCAAGCACCAAAGTGGTAAGTGAATCAGGGGGCAGGATTGAACAGACTGAGCGTATCTGTCGAAGCGTAAAGAAAGAGCGACGAGATAGGTTAGATATGTGCTCGTGAAAGGATAGTGAGGAATCTAAGATTACCCCCAAGTACCGGAGGGAAGTGGTAAGCGGAATAGGGGTGGAATTTATATGAGGTGCAATGTCAGGGCAGGAAGAGCTCAAAGACACCCACATCGCAGAAGATTTGGCGGGATTCAAGTGCAAGAAATTGGATGAGAGCCAGGAGGCAATATGAGAGAGGCAGTCATTGAGGGGAGAAATGTCAATCGTGGTTGGAGGAGTGTGGAAAAGAAGGACAATATCATCAGCGTAAATGTAAATGGAAACTGGGAATTGTTGGGCCAATAGGGGAAGTGGGGCTAGAAAAATATTAAAGAGCAGAGGGGACAGAATCGACCCCTGGGGGACACCGCAGAGCAAAGGAATGGAGGACGAGGTTTGGTGATTAGCATGTACAACATAAGAACGGGCAGTGAGAAAGGAACGGAACCAACCTAACACCACATCCCGTAAACCAATGTCAAAAAGGCGTGATAGGAGAGTCCGATGATCTATCAGATCAAATGCAGCGGAAAGGTCCAGTGATACCAAAAGGGTGATGTCACCGCGTTCGTGTGCGACGTGAATCTCATTTAAAAGAGCGAGAAGAATGGTTTCGGTACTGTGACCTGATCTAAAACCAGCCTGGCGGGGATGGAGAACGTTGGTGGTCTCGACGTGGGATACACCACCTTTGGCATGAAATGGGGGTGCGTCCTTAGGACAGCCTTGTCATGGTGGAACCGTGTGTAAGGTGGGTCTGTCACCAAAGCCTGAAGCTCACTAATGCATCGAGGTTAAGTGAGTGCAATAAGGAAGATGACCTTCCATGTTAGAAACTTTAGCAAGGTAGTAGCTAAGGGTTCAAAGGACGGCTTGAGAAGTTGCCCCCGAACAACACTGAGATATCAGGTGGTGGTCTGATGGGAGGTTTGGTGAGCAAGAGACCTCTCATGAAAAACGCCACGAGTGGCTGTGAGGAAATTGGTTGTCCATTCAAGGGATGACGAGAGGCTGCAATTGCACTCAGGTGAACTCTTACTGAGTTGGTCTTGAGACCAGCAAAGGATAAATGGAGGAGATACTGGAGGTGTGCCTCCACTGGAGCCAAGAAGGGATTAAGGTCCTTCTGGGAACACCAGCGAGAAAATCTACGCCACTTGAAAGCGTAAGGGCATCTGGTGGAAGGCTTTCTAGAGGCTAGAAGGATCTCTTACTTCCTGAGAAAGGTTGAGAGCCTGTAATACTATGTTTTCAGCAGCCATGCCCGTGAGGTGGAGAGACTGTGGGTTGGGATGGAGCAGCGTCCCCTCCTCTTGAGAGAGGAGATATGCAGCAGATCTGAGATCTAGGGGTTGAGTTTGACACAGATGTAGTAGAAGAGGAAACCATGGTTGACGTGGCCAACGTGGGGTGAGGGGAAAATGAATCCCCCTTCAGGTACACTGGTCTCAGATTGGACTACTGTCCTCCATCTTGTGCTAACGTCTTCAGCTTCAGGCCTAAGTAAGAAATAGCCTGCTGACCCTTTCATCCTGAACTGCAGAATTAGCAGCTTGAGCTATGGAATGTGCTAACATCCTGAAATCATAGAGCTGACACAATGAGATGTGCTGACAACGGCTTTGGAAGCTATAAGGTTACTGGAACTGCCACCTGGGCCCCTTGATTAAGCAAAGGGGAACAAAAAAGAAGAACTAGGTGGCAGGATGTAGTTGACCAACATCAGCATCTGGAGTTAATCTGCGGGAAACAGGGTTAGCAAAAGGCGAAGGAACGAGAAACTCTGATGGATGGACAGACTAGCACACTCTCCTTAGAGAGCAACGCTACTCTGTCCCCTGGACCCTTCATAGGAGAACTCAGGTGCTTTGCGCATAAAGACAATTTTATATTCATCTTCCTGTTTCATGCTGATTTGTAATACAGAGATTAGAGCATTGACTTTAAACTTGCAAAGCTTGTGATATTACATACCTGACAATAAAATGTCTACTTTACTTCAGTGGCACGATACTTTATTTGAAAGAGGGTCCTGTGTTTTACACTTATGTTGGGGTGAACCCTGCAGCCACGATAATTAACAAGAAGGCGAAAACCCCAACAGGAGCTATGAATATCATGAAGCCCCTGTCTGCCTGGAGCTTGAAAAGTGTCTTGGGAATCAGGGAGATGGGAGGAAAGGCATACAGGAACTATCGACCCCAGTGGAGGTGAAAAGCATCCACTTTTTGGTTGCCCGACATGGGAGTCCTGATGCAGAAGCGAAGAAGTTTGGCATTCTGCGGAGTGGCAAGGAGGTCTATGCCTGGAGTCCCCCAGGTCTGAAAAATGAAGAATGCTGTCTGTGTGGAGAGACCATTCGTGGGGAAGGAGGATCTGACTCAGTCTGTCTGCTAAGATATTTTGTTCCTCTGGGAGATATAGCGCCTGAAGGTGTATCTGATGAGTAATGGCAAAGGACCAGAGATGGAGAGCTTCTTTGCAGAGAGGCTAAGATCCTGTCCCTCCTTGTTTGTTCAGATAGAACATGGCTACCTGATTGTCCGTTTGTACCAGGACCCTCTGGGAGCTTAAATGACCCTGAAAAACCTTGAAGGCATTGAAGATTGCCCGAAGTTCCAGTAGGTTTATCTGGAGCATGGACTCCTTTTCCATCCAGAGTCCGAGTAGAGAGGGTTCCTAGATGGGCTCCCCATCCCAGTTTGAAGGCATCCGTTGTCAGGGTACATTGATATGGAGGCAACTGAAAAGGTGACCCGAGGAGGAGATTCTCTGTGGAACACCACCATAAAAGAGATGAGGCCAGAGGGGCAGACACTCAGATTTTGTCTGTGAGATGGCCTGAGGCCTGTGCCCACTGGGAGGCCAAAGCCCATTGGACTGTGCATATATGCAGGCGTGCATGTGTTACTACATGTACTGTTGAGGCCATATGACCTAGAAGCTGTAGCATCTCTTGGGCAGTTAGGTGATCTCCGACACATATCTGAGATGCCAACTGAATAAGATGAGAACAGCGGGGCTGAGGTAGAAATGCCCTTGACTGCTGAGTATTTAAGAGAGCCCCTATGAACTCTAGAGTCTGAGTGGGAGCGAGATGAGACTTTGGAAGATTTATCACAAATCCCAAAAAGTTGAAGCACCTGCATGGACCTCTTGGGAGGTTCCAGCCTTTATGAACCAGTCGTCTAAGTAAGGAAAGATAGATATCCCTAGAGATCTTAGAAATGAGGCCACGACCGCCATTCACTTTGTGCAGACTCTTGGGGCAGAGGCGAGTCTGAATGGCAGGACCCTGTATTGATAATGTCTTCACTGAAACATGTAGATATTTTCTGTATTCTGGATGAATGAGGATGTGTGTGTATGCTTCCTGTAGATCTGGAGAACAGAGCCAGTCCTGACTCTGGATATAGGATAGGAGGGTCCCTAGAGAGACCATCTTGAACTTCTCGCGGATGAGAAACTTCTTCAGGTTTCCAAGGTCCAGAAAGGGTCTCTGTATCCTCCGGTTTTCTTTGGTATGAGAAGGTAAGGAGAGTAGAAGCCCATTCTCTGTTGAGATGTTGGGACCTCCTCTATGGCACCTTCCGATAGAAGAGAAGTGACCTCTTGTAGCAAAAGAGCTATGAGAGAAGGCTGAGAAGATTATTCCCCTACCAGTGTGGAGGGGGGCAAAGTTTGCAGGTGAAGTCTGTACCCTTCTGTCACGATAGTCAGGGTCCAGTGCTCTAAAGTGGATCAGATGCCACCTGTGGGCATAGTGACAGAGTCTGCCGGCAATGTTGAAAGGGGGGGGGGGGGGGTCTCCAGAGGCAGAGTGGCTATGTTCTCTAGGAAAAAGTAAAAAAACAGGCACAGATTGAGTTTGCGGAGCTGGTTGGTTTTTGGGAGCCTATGGCTTCTTTTGTTATTTGGGAGGCCGTTGTCTCGTTTGAGCACCCTGTGGTTGGTACTGCGAAGCAGGGTATAAGAAGGGTAAAACTTATTTTTCTTATTGAAGTAAGTTTTATTTGTAGCTGCTTTCTTCTTAGCTGAATTGGCAGTGATTCTAGAAAGCCTATTGAAGGTAGTATTCTCAGATTCCAACTGAGAAGTTTTGTCCTGCCAATCCTTGCCAAAACGGTTCTCATCTGTGCAGGATTATTACCCAGTTTACCTTGAACCCATTGTTAAGATCAGATGCTTGAAACCAAGCAATCCTGCGTGCTCCAATGCAGATTGATGTGGCTTCACGGGTGCATTTGAAGCAGTCAAAAGTTGTCCTGTTTACAAACTTTAATACGTTTTGGGCATGTTTGACCAAGGTGAAATAGTCAGCTCTCTTATCAGAGAGAAGAGGAGCCATTGACTCAAGATTTCTAGTAACCTCTTTGAGGAACATACTCATATAGAGGATGTATTAACTTATTCTGGCTGAAAGCATGGAGGCCTGAAAATATTGGCATCCGAAAGCATTGAGGGTCCTCGATTCTCTACCGGGAGGGTTCGAAGAATGGGTCTTTGAACTTTTAATTTGATGCACTGCCAATTCCACTACCACTGAGTGGTGAGGCAACCGAGTCCTTTGGAATCCAGGTGATTCCTGTACTCCATACATGGTATTGAGTCATCGAGTATGGGGAGAAATGGTAAGGGGTGTCTCCCACATCCGGAGCATGAGATCCTGGAGGATGCGGTGAACCGGAAGAGTGGCAGCCTCTTTAAGAGCCATAGGGTACTGGAGGATCTCTAATTCCTCTGCTCTAGGCTCTTTCTCCGATGTTACTGTTATGGACAGGCCTCTGCCAGATCTCAAATAAATTCTTGAAAAAACATGTCCTCAGGAGGGGACATGCGCAATTCCAGAGAGGGAGATGGATCTTCTGGTATACTTTGAAGTCCTTGGGTATCGATCAATTCATCATCGGATGAATCGGAATCTTCAAAGTATCTGTGAGAGCGATGTTCACGCTCCGCTAAGGCTCGGTACCGATCAAAATCGGCATGGGACCAGGAAACTTGTTTGGAGGAGCCCCCGGTACCAGGGATGGATTAAAGGCAGGCATGGGTGATAGTGGATCGATCGGTACAAACTCCAATGCAGTCTGCATCAGTACCGTGGGCAGTGCCAGTGTCAATGGTACTGCTGGTATGGATTTGATCAGAACAGATGCCGCTAGTAGAGCTGCTAAGCTGCGCTCGATAGTGAGGATATGTTGATCCATAGAGCCCGCCGATGCTTGGATTTCGGTACCGGAAATGCGGGCTACCATCCTAGAGCATCCTGGGACCCCTCGATGAATTTGGAGGAAAGGTCCTCCCACCGGGGTTGCTTGGCTGGCCAGTCCACCTCTAGGGCAATGTTTAAGGCATCTTGATTATTAGAAAGAGATCAACCCTTGGGGGAATGGTGTATCTTCAAAGACGACTTATGCTTTGATACCTGAGATCCATGAGAGGAAGACGATGACCTTGATGAGGTCGATGCTAAAGACACTGCGTCTGAGGCAGAGTGTGCCTAACTTTGCAGCTCAATTTTGCAGGCCTCTCTGTTATCTTCCTACACAAGGGATACTCTGAAGGTGTGGAGGATTGTGGAAAGCTGCAGGAGGATCTGGATAAATTGGAAGACTGGGCATCCAAATGGCAGATGAAATTTAATGTGGACAAGTGCAAAGTTATGCACCTAGGAAAGAACAACCCACACTATAGTTACACGATGCAAGGCTCCACATTAGAAACCACCACCCAGGAAAAAGATTTAGGAGTCATCGTGGATAACATGTTAAAACCCTCCGCCCAGTGTGCAGCGGCGGCCAAGAAAGCAAATAGAATGCTAGGTATCATAAGGAAAGGGGTGGAGAATAAAACAAAGGATATTATAATGCCTCTGTATCGCTCCAAGGTACGACCGCACCTTGAATATTGTGTGCAATTCTGGTCACCGTATCTTAAAAAGGACATAGCGTTATTAGAAAAAGTACAGAGAAGAGCCACCAAATTGGTGAAGGGGATGGAAGGCTACTCCTATGAAGAGAGGCTAAAAAGGTTAGGGCTCTTTAACCTGGAAGAGAGACGGCTGAGGGGAGATATGATAGAGGTCTATAAATTAATGAATGGAGTGGAACGGATAAACGTGGATCAATTGTTTACGCTATCAGAATATAGAAAGACTAGGGGACATGTAATGAAGCTACAGGGTAAACTATTTAAGACAAATAAGAGAAAATATTTTTTCACTCAACGTGTAATCAAACTCTGGAATCTGTTACCGGAGGATGTAGTAAGGGCTGTTAGTATAGCTGGGTTTAAAAAAGGTTTGGACAAGTTCCTGGAGGAAAGGTCCATAAACCACTATTAAAAAGGGACCCAGGATATCAATGCTTGACCCAGTACAAGCATTGTGGAACCTGTGTCTTTTGGGGATATTGCTAGGTACGTATGACCTAGATTGGCCACTGTTGGAAACAGGATACTGGGCTTGATGGACCTCGGTCTGACCCAGTATGGCATGTCTTATGTTCTTAAGGTTTGTGGTCGGGCCCAAGACACTTGAGAAACCAGTCGTGGGTGTCGGCAGCCAAGATGGTACCGCCACAGAACATGTCTCAAAACCACTAGCTGGTTTTTCCATTATGTCAGTAGACAAATGGAGGCTTATGGCATAAAATGGCATTGATGCGCCCAAGAAAGTTCTACTTTACTTTTTTTTTTTTTTTTAAAGAAAAGAAAAAAGAGCCAATGGTAGTCAGTACCGGTATTGACGGAAAGGCAGACGCGACCACAAAAAACCAAAAGAATTAAAATAAAGGAATTTTCTGCGGTGACAGGATTTGCTTCCTGCTGGCTTCACAGAAAACAAAGAACTGAGGAGGGAAGGCGGGAAGGCAGGCACAGTGGGATGCTCTCAAAGGTTTTCCTATTGGACGCTGGAGAGCGTTCCCCATGCTGGCTCCGTCAGTACTGATGTCAACCATATGTGAAGACTACATTCCTGCTTGTTCCTAGAGATAGATGATTCCATAAGATGAAGCAGTATATCAATCAACAATTTGTATAATTGAGGGAACCAGATCTTATAAGGTCAGAATAGGGCTAATAGTATTTCAGAGGTCTTGTCTTGCTTTATTTTCTGAAAAAATTGGGGTATTAACTTATAATAAAGGCAGCCAGTGTTAGAAGGTCCTCACTTAAGAAAGCAGCCATTTCTTATCTTGGTAGCTTAGAAAAGAGATCTAAAGTAAATGAAACTATCCCTCAAATCCTAAAACTCCGGCAATGACCTATTCTCTAATAGCAACCTATAATCAAAATGTTTTGAAAAAGAAAAACAAGGTCTCGGACTTTAATCAGGCACTCTCCTGCAGACTATGTCACTGGATATGTGCCGTTTTTGCATCAATGACCTGTTTTCTCTCTTATAAGTATTATGTTCATGGACAGGCAAGTTCTCATGCCATGTAGATATTAAACAAGTGAATTATTCTTATCTTGTGATGCCCCGACGCCTTCCTTCGGCTGCCGTATCGCGTTTCACAAGCTGGCTGGTTTCTTCAGGGGGTTAAGCTTGAAATCTCTGCTAAATCCCAGCAGTTTTTCATTAGAAGCAGTGTACGTGTCTCCAAACTGGCACTCACTGGTTCTATTTCAGAATTCCGATGTTTGGTGTGTTAACCTGGAGCCTGTCAGCTTCTTCAAAAAAACGCCGCTGTCATTAGGCGTGTCTGTGATTTTAAGTTATCGTCCACTGTCTCTTAGTCCAAGGTTATCCTGTGTGCTTTAAT
This sequence comes from Ichthyophis bannanicus, assembly GCA_033557465.1. Lineage (NCBI taxonomy): Eukaryota > Metazoa > Chordata > Amphibia > Gymnophiona > Ichthyophiidae > Ichthyophis > Ichthyophis bannanicus. The sequence continues at coordinate 156,811,332 of CM066039.1, read as the reverse complement.
GCTGTGCACCAACCCTATGGAATTCTCTCCTTCATATGTATCCTCTGAGCATGATTAGTTAACATTCTGGAAGCTGCTGAAAGCTCCTCCATGTCTCCAACATCAGTGTCCCCATCTAATGGCTATCATCAACAATGAGAAGAAGAAATGTCTGCAAGAAATTAATCTTGAATTCTTTCTGAATAAGGTGGTAGTACAGAGCTCTCAAATTCTGAATCTGCCTCAATCCTCCCAATATAACTGGAATAAATGATTTTCGACCATGGAACCAACTCCTCCACTTTTTTCTTGAGGAAAGATTCTACTTAATCTACAGTTCTTGGCCCGGATTCAGTGTAGCTAGGTGGATGGATAGGATGATCCAGAAGCTTCACATGGAAATGAAACAAATAATCTGAGATTCACAGTCTTTAGAACATATCCATCCCTTGTTATCGAGTGCCAAGTGCTGGATAAATGCTAGGCAAGGGACCAAAATGGGTATACCAATTATGCTGCTGAACCTCAAAAACTCAGCATTGACTTATGTTAAACTGTGATCTGAGGCTTGGGCTGCCTCCTGTCTCTTTATTGAAACCATGAAGACTGCAACTGTTGCTCTTGTTGTCTATTCCTCCGATATGGCCAGTAGCTTTTTTTTATTTTTTTTAAACAAATTCTGCCTTCTACATTATGTACAAACAGAGCATTTACAGAGTGAAGTGATTTTTTTTTTTAACGATCCATCATCTACATAGTAACATAGTAAATGACGGCAGATAAATACCAGTATGGTCCATCTAGTCTGCCCAGTACGATGCCAAGAGTAGGTACACCTGCCGCTCCGTGCAGGCCCCCCTCCCCATGTCTTTGTCTAGGGGTGATCCCGCCACTCCATGTAGGATACCCCTATTTGTTAAGGAATTAGATGGTTTCATCTTGCTTTCAAACAGATCCTCCTTACTAGATGGCACATTGGTTTGTAAACACTTCTTGCAAAATGGATGCCCTTAGCCATGCTGAACATCTAACCACCTCCAACACTTCTCCACATTGGCCAGTTGCTTCAAGAATCTTTCACTTTCACTCACTGGCAGAACATTTACAAATTCTTCAGGGTCTGTAGGTACAATTGGTCTACTGCACCATGTAGAGCTGATGATCAATTATCCTTAAACCTACTATAGTACTTTGAAGATTTTCTTTTACCAAATAAGTCGAGTGTGAAGATTTTTTTTTTTTTGCCAAATAAGCCCAGTGTCTTCACGGCTTTCCTGGATCATGAGTTTGAATGCTTTTTGGAACACCTTCTCTGTTTCAAGGTTGGTGCAAACACCAGAGTGGTGAGATCAAAACCACATCAAAAACCAGGTGTAGTTAATGTCTGATTTTCTGGCTACTGGTGAACAGGAGATGGGGGTTCTGCTACATCCTCAGCTGCAATTCCTCAAGCAGCTCATGCAAGAAGTTGACTCTTTAGTACAAACAATCATTGCTTCCTTCATGGCATCAATATCTTGAAACAGGCCAAAAAATGTCTACTGTGGGTGGTTCTTCCTTCTATAATATAGAAGGAACCACCATAGTCATCTTCTCCATAAACTTAGGTAAGGGATCTTCCAGTGGTAACATGCTTTTAGGCAAGTTTGGTGACAGGACAGAGGGCAGACTGGTCAACTCTTCTCTTTCTGACCATTCTGGAGACTCATTTCAGTAGCCTTTACAGTACAGTGAACTTGACAATGAAGGATCTTCTTGCAGAGAGAACCTTTCAATGACATATGGAACTGCAGCTGTGTGGTAGTCCTGAGGATCTTCTGAGACACAGCTCTAGGCGATGACAGCCTGTATGTTGATGGACTTCACTGCTGTACTAGTAGCAGGACTGTCTGACTATAAAAAGGCCCCATAGAGGAGACTTGTCCTGCAGGACATCCAACAATGACGACACTGACTTCTTAACTGAAGAGACATGCTTGTTCTCTAAGAAAATGTTCATGAAATTTCAGGAGCTCTCCAGTCAAGAAGGAAAAGCCTCTGGCTTAGTAAGGGAGGCCTGAGAAATGGCTCATCAGCATCCTACATCAGGATGGGCATCTAATCTCCATATTTTAAAGAGACATCCTCACTGGCACCAAAAGCACTGCAGGTCTGAGCACAGAGAGCATCTGTGACTTCTTTCTCAGAGCCATGCCCACTTTCTATGCTGAGGACTGCAGTACAATGAAGATTTTCAGAGCTAGTGATCTATGCAATTTGAAAGGTAGCACAAAGCAACCATGCTGCTTCTTTTTCTCCTTGTGGTGCCGCTTCATTTGGTGCTTCCATTCTCTCTCTTTCTGAAAAGCTAGAGCTGGAACTAGAGTGGCTGTGGTAGTCTCCACCAATTAGTGGGGAACATGACCTTGGCCTACTAGAGGCTGTTACCTGCCCATTCAGTATTTTCAGAAAAGATGTCTGAAAGGGTCATAATTCATTGTGAAGGCTGGGCATCTTTGTATAATATGTGCAGCTATCCACATAGTGGCGTGGACCAAGGTACCTGCAACAAACTAGATGGGTATCTGTGATGACATTGCTCACCCACACCTACAATTCTTAGAGTTGTTAATTGCATTTATCAAAGAGAAGAAACTGCCTGCAAGGTCAAATTCAAAGGCTGAGTGAAGAAGAATCTATCTTTCTATTTTGTTTAAAGCTGGGGGGTATCAGAGAAGAGCACCAATAATAAAAACAAAGCTTCCAATTGGCTGAAGCAAAAAAGTCTCTTGAAAAAGAATCAAATCATGTCCATGCAACTTCTCAGAAAGGAAAGACAGAAAGGTCACGAAGAAGCTGCTGCCTGAGAATTTCCATGTGTGTGACAGCTATCTGTGAAGGCACTGTTGCATGGCATCATTCCATTTATCTGGCTGATTCGTGCTGACAGAGAAAAGAAATATGCAACTTAAACTAGCTGCAGTGAGCTAAAGAAACAGCTTCCTGAATTAAACTAGCAGAAAATTCTATAATTTGTCTTTTTATTTATTTATTTTATTTATTTATTTTAATTTCTTTTATACCGCACTCTTCGACATCAGCGCGGTTTACAGAGAACAAAACAAAAACCAGAACAACAGGCTGTTCGGAGTTACATATAACAGGATTATCAACTTGGAAAACAAGGGAGAACTATTTACATGGAAAATGTAATCTGTTAACTAGATCACATGCTAGAACTATGTACATGAATTAGCACGATTGTTGGGAGCAAGGGAAAAAAAAACCTGAAGTTGGATATGTAGTGGGACTAGATGTTATCTTCATATGGGGTAGTATCTGGTGAATAGGGTGAATTTAAGGGCCTTTCTGAACTGGGTTAAGTCGGTTTATGGTACGGATGTCGGCAGGGAGCGAGTTCCAGCATTTTGGTGCGCAACACAAGAAGGCTCTGTTAGCTGTTGATAGATTGTATGTTGTAATGGCCTTTGGTGTTGATAAGGAGTTTAATGTTGCCTGTCTTCTGTTTCTGTTTCGTGGTACAGTTTGGATGAGCTCAGAAAGTGAGTTGGAAGATAGTCCCTTTATGGCCTTGAATGTTAGAATCAGGATTTTGAACATCAGCCTTCCGTGTATGGGGAGCCAGTGGAGCTGTTTGAGGATTGGTGTAATATGTTCACTCTTGGACGCTCCTTGAAGAACCCTTGCGGCAGTGTTCATAGCGAGCTGTAATGGGCTCAAGGTGGATTGTGGGAGTCCTTGAAGAATTGAGTTGGCGAAATCAAAATGTGGTAGGATTAGGGCTTGGTAAATGGTTCTGAAGTCTTCTGGGTCAAGTAGGGAGCGTAGGTGCTTGAGCGTGCGTATCTTGAAGTAGACAGCTTTTACGATATTATTTATGTGTGGTTTCATGTTGAGCCGGTGGTCCAGTGTGACTCCAAGGTATTTTATTGCTTCCTTAGTGCATAGTTCAGCTCCTTTGACTTTTATATGTAAGGTGGGGTGAAGTTGGTGTCTCTGGTGATAAAGAGAACCTCGGTTTTCTTGTGTTGAATGCGGAGGTTCTGTGACAGGAGCCATTCTGAGACTGCATCGAAGCAGTTTGTTATAGGTAGTAAATCCATTTGCTTTGTGGAAAACGGCATGTAGAGTAGGATATCGTCTGCGTATACCATACATTTCACATTGAATGACCTGATGATATTGCAGATCGGCTGCATATAGATGTTGAACATGAGGGATGAGAGAGAGGACCCTTGCGGAACCCCTTGTTTTTGATGGAAGAGTTCGGATTCTCCTGTTGCAGTTTTTACATATTGCATTCTGGTATCAAGGTATGATTTGCACCATTCAAGTGCTGAGTTATGGACGCCTTTTTCTTTCAGTCAAACGAGGAGAATCTCATGGTTTACCGAATCAAACGCTGCTGCTATATCCAGGAAGATTAGCACAACGCCTTGCTGTAAGTTGTCTATAGTGGTGAGAACATCACTGAATAGGGTGGTGAGCAGTGTCTCAACCCCGTGGAATTCTCTGAAGCCGTGTTGAGAATGGTCAAGGGGGGCTGCGGAATCTATATGGTCTTGGATTTGCCGTTGTGCCTCTTTCTCAAAAATCTTTGCTAGAAGGGGGATGCTGGCTATAGGCCTGTAGGAGTCGGGCCGTTTAGGGTCTAGTTTCGCGTTCTTTAGCAGAGGTCTAATGGATGTGAACTTTAATGCAGATGGGAAGGATCCAGATGTAAAGGAGAGGTTAATGATTCTTGCAATGAAGGGGCTAAATGCACTTCGAAGATCCTTTATCCAAAAGGCTGGGCAAGGGTCGGTTTGTGCAGTTGTGGTGTTGAGTGAGGCGATTGTGTCTTCAATGTGTTTAGCAGAGGGTGTGGTAAGTACAGACAGGGATGTTAGACAGGTTGTTGCTTGTACAGTGGTTTTTGAGAGCTCATCTGTTTGAAGAAGTTTTGATTGTAGGTCATCAGCAAATTCCTGTGGGTGGATATCTTCATTTTGTTCAGAGGATGGTTCCTTTGACAGTGATTTGACAAGATTGAAGAGGTCGCGAGGTTTGTTCAAAGATCTTTTGAGCAAATCAGTGTGGTATTGCTTCTTTAAGGTTGTGATTGCTTCACGGTGAGATGCAAGGTGGAGATTGTAGGCTGCGTGATCGTCGATGGAAAGTGAGCGGCGCCAGCGTTTTTCGAGTCTTCGTAGGTGGGTAAGGGAGGACCGTAACTCGGGGGAAAACCATGGAGCAGAGGATTTTTTCCTGGACATGTTCTTTTTGTGTGGGAGTTGAGCAATGGTGTTAAGGTTGCTGTTCCAGGCGGTGATAGACTCATCAAGGTTGAGTGCTGTGTTGTCAAGGAGTGATTGGGTGCTTGATAGTATAAGTTCCCTGTTGAATGGTCGAAAGCCTCTTGTAGCTCTAGATGTGTTGTCCAGTTTTCTGTTGTTGCGAAGCTGATTGTTGCTCAGAGGAATTTGTAAGTTTATAAGTTTATGGTCCGACCATGGTACATTTGAGTTGCTGGCGGGAATATATGGTATTAGGTGGAGGCTATTACTGACTTCATTACAGATAACAGGATTTAAGGATAGACTAGATGACTGTATAAAGTCATGCGATAGCTATTCAGTGAACTGCGGACAACGGTGAAGTTACTGGCAACAAGCTAATTGATCAAGGTATACTGTAAGGTAGATAAGCAGTAAAGATACTGGCAAGAATTTACTGACATTAGTGATTTGTAAGGTGAACAAACAAATAAACGTAGATTGCTGGCTATTTAATTAATGCTAGCTGGCGGTACTTGTAGGATTGCAAGTTACTGGCAACAATAAGGAAGGAGTTCAGGCGCTGGATACAGTACAAGTGGCCATTTGGACTCAGCTGCTGGTTACCGTGAAGGTAGATGTTGACTTCTGGGAGCGATACTGTTGTCAGGGATGTTCTTGCTGGTACCGATAGCGAGCTCGACCCTAGGGGAGCTCAAGCAGCTGGTTGATGGAGGAGATGCGTGCCTGACTGTTTTCCAGCGTTTCAGAGAGGGCCACTGCCTAAGGCGCGGGCCCGGCAGGCGCGGGCCTGCCTGACGGCAGCCGCTTTTATGTGTCGCTTCCTCCCTCCCACAGCCCGGATTTGGCCGGAGAAACCTGAGCGGGAAGGATGGAGAGCCCGCTCAGGTGTGCTCAACTCCCGATCGGAGGAGCCTTTTAAATGGCGGCCGATTCTTTCTGCGGCAGCCGCTTTTAGGTGTCGCTTCCTCCCTCCCACAGCCTGGATTGGGCCGGAGAAACCTGAGCGGGAAGGATGGAGAGCCCGCTCAGGTGTGCTCAACTCCCGATCGGAGGAGCCTTTTAAATGGCGGCCGATTCTTTCTGCGGCAGCCGCTTTTAGGTGTCGCTTCCTCCCTCCCACAGCCCGGATTGGGCCGGAGAAACCTGAGCGGGAAGGATGGAGAGCCCGCTCAGGTGTGCTCAACTCCCGATCGGAGGAGCCTTTTAAATGGCGGCCGATTCTTTCTGCGGCAGCCGCTTTTAGATGTCGCTTCCTCCCTCCCACAGCCCGGATTGGGCCGGAGAAACCTGAGCGGGAAGGATGGAGAGCCCGCTCAGGTGTGCTCAACTCCCGATCGGAGGAGCCTTTTAAATGGCGGCCGATTCTTTCTGCGGCAGCCGCTTTTAGGTGTCGCTTCCTCCCTCCCACAGCCCGGATTTTTCCTCCCATTTTTAATGAAATACATCTACTCCAGGTCTTACATAGTAAAAGATGCTATTTTTTAATGACACAACTGCAGTTTGCAATCCTCCTTTCATATTCAGAATAAAACATTTGTTCCTGCCCTCTTTGCCAACCTGCTTAGTTTATTTTTTATGGCTATATTTTGCATCAGCAGAGAGAGGTGTTCCCTCCCTAGTAAGAGAACAAGAAAATAGTGGGGATAACAAGTACAAATAAAGATTTCTACTATTCCATTTACTGTTTACTATTACTGAATAGCTTATAGTGATGTTTACTCCCTCCAAGAGATTCAGCAGTTCCCCATTAGCAGTGTGAACACAACTCATACCTTGGGGCAAGTCTTGGTACAATTCATGATGGTGTGACAACGGTAAAGAGAAAATGGATCCTGCAGTTTTGCCAAACGTTCTTCTGTAAAGTCGTCACGTGAATCAATCATCCAGCGATAAGCCTTAAAGAAAAAAAAAATCCGCACCCTGTTACATTCCCTGACAGCATATAGTCTTTCCAGAGCTATATTTCTACTCCTTCTGAATTGGAAAGTAACATCAATTTTTATTTTTTTAAAATTATTAATACATGTATTTATATTAGATGTATTTATTAGGTTTTTTTTAATATTGCAAACCACTTTGTTATATATAACATGAAAAGCAGAATAGAAAGTCTTAATATACACACAACATGGAACCTGAATCAGCAGGAATCAGTCCTCACATATGGGTGATGCCGGCGCTGACGGAGCCCCACAGATGCATCTCCCCAGCTTCCAAAGAAAGCCTTTGGGAGATGTCACCACGCATGTATGGTCCCCTTCCCGCCAAAGATGCAAACTTACTCAGTCAGATGACATAACTAGAGCCGACAAAAGGAGATGACAAAATACAGCAACTCCAAGGGGAGAAGGGAGAGTTATGAGGACTGATTCCTGCTGTCTCTGGAGAACACCTGTTTCAGGTGAGTAACTACGCTTTCTCCAGGAACAAGCAAAAAGTCAATCCTCACAAATGGGACTCCCTAGGCTACAGACTACTGAGAACCTGTAGAAAACACATCTCAGCTGTGAGCAGCCACAAGCGAATCTGAGGAAAGACTCTGAGGACCCCAGAGCCTGAACAAGAGTTGCCTAAACCTCAAACAGATTACGGAGTACAGCCTGGCTGAAGGCACTGTCCTATCATGACTCCCTCTTCAGGCAGTAATGAGCTGCAAAGGTGTGAGCTGAGGACCAGTTGGCGACCTGTCAGATATCTGCCACAGGGACAGAGAGTAGGCTTGCAACAGAGGTCGCCATAATCCTGATGTTGTGCACCGTGACACGGCGCTCCAAGAGCCAAGCCTAATCGTGAGTGAAGGCGATGCAGTCTGCCACCCAGGTGGACAGGGTCCGCTTGGTAATAATCTCCCAGGTCGACTGGGATCATATGAAACGAAAAGCTGCGACGCTGTGCGGTGGCCCTGAGTACATTGCAGGTAGAAGGACAGTGCCCTCTTACAGTCCAGAGTATGGAGAACGGCCACTGCCTTGTCTGCATGGGGCCATTGAAAGAAGGTGGGGAACACCACCTCCTGGTTGAGGTGGAAGGCAGATACCACCTTCGGGGGAAATCTAGGGTGGGTGTGAAGCACAACCCTACTCTTGTAGAACCTGGTATAAGGTGGCTCGGCAACCAAGGCCTGAAGCTTGCTGACTCTGCGTGCAGAGGTGAGCCCACCAGGACGACGACCTTCCAGGAGAGAGAACGTAAATAGCAGGTAGCCAGAGGTTCAAAAGATGGCTTGGTGAACTGTATCAGAACCACGGTGAGATCCCATTAACAGGTGATCTCCGGGAACAGCAGGATATCATGGGTACCGACGGAGCCTGCGCGGGAACGCTCCCCAGTGTCCAATAGGAACGCTTTTGGGAGCATCCCTCAGCACATGCGCGCTGCCTTCCTGCCTTTCCAACCGTCCCTCTTCAGTTAAGTTTGTAGTTGAGTGAAAGGATAGAGGTAGAGAGGAAAGAGACAAAGAGAGAGAGAGAGACAACTCCTAGGGGACGTGGGTGGGTTGTGAGGACTAAATTCCTGCTGTTCCCGGAGATCACCTGTTACAAGTGAGTAACTACGCTATCTCCAGGAACAAGCAGGAATGTAGTCCTCACATATGGGGACTCCTAGCTGAAGATGCCAGGGAGATATCCCCAGGAAGGTGCCACCGTCGAAGGTGAGAATACTTCCTCCCATGGATCTCTGGCATCCCACCAGGGTTGGTGGGTAGGAGTTGGTTTAGGTTTGAAAGAGATTTTGAAGAACAGCTTGGCCAAAAAAGGCATCCCGATGGGAGGCTTTATCTAGGCAGTAGTGGGCTGTGAAGGTGTGTACCGAAGCCCAGGTGGCTGCTCGACAAATGTCATCGATAGACACAGAGTGGAGATTAGCCATAGAAGCTGCCATGGCTCTCACATTGTGAGCTGTGACATGGTCCTGAAGAGGAAGACCCTTACTCTCATAAGTAAAGGATATGCATTGGGCAATCCATTTAGATAAAGTTCTTTTGGAGACTGGAAGTCCCAAATGACTAGGGTCAAAAGCTACAAAACGTTGCGAGGACTTTCTATGTTGCTGTGTTCTTTGAACGTAAAAGGCTAAAGCCCTTTTACAATCCAAAGTATGAAGGTTTCTTTCTGCATTAGAGGCATGAGGCCTCGGAAAAAATACAGGAAGATAAATTGATTGGTTTAAATGAAAAGGCGAAACCACCTTTGGCATAAAGTGTGGGTAAGTTCGAAGAACAACCTTATCATGATGAAATCTAGTATAAGGAGGATCAACCACTAAAGCTTGCAATTCACTAATGCGACGGACAGAGGTGATTGCAATGAGGAAGATGATCTTCCAAGTCAAAAATGTAAGGGCTGTAGTGGCTAAAGGTTCAAATGGAGGCTTCATGAGCTGCCCGAGAATTAGATTTAGATCCCATGCTACCGGTGGTGGCTTGATGGGAGGTTTAAGTTAATAAAAGGCCTCACATAAATCTTGATAGGAGTGGATGAGAGGAAATTGGTTGTCCATTTAGAGGCTTATAAGAAGCTGCAATTGCACTAAGATGGACTCTTACTGAATTGGTCTTTAACCCAGAATTCGATAAGTGAAGGAGATACTCTAGTATCGATTCTAAGGGTATGACCAGGGGGTTTAATCCCTTCTTGGAGCACCATAAAGCAAAATGTTTCCACTTGAAGGCATAAGATCTTCTTGTGGAAAGTTTCCTAGAAGCATGAAGGATATCTTTTACCTGCTGAGACAGGTTGAAATACTGGAGGTCTAAGCTTTCAATAACCAGGCCGTGAGGTGCAGGGACTGGGGATTCGGGTGCCATAGCATCCCATTCTCCTGGGAAAGGAGATCTGGAGCATGCCCTAACTCCAGAGGTGCCGCTTGAGAGAGATGCAGAAGCAGGGAATACCTCGTTTGGCGTGACCATCGTGGTGCTATGAGAATCATGCGACCCCTGTCTCTCTGAAGCTTGAAGAGTGTCTTGGGGATGAGGGGAATGGGTGGGAAGGCATAAAGGAAGACCTGACCCCAGTGAAGGAGGAAGGCATCCCTTGCCTGACAGTTGTGTGCCGGAATCCTGGAACAGAACTGGGGAAGTTTGGCATTCAGTGGACTTTTAAAGAGGTCTATGTCTGGAGTGCCCCAGAGATGAAATATCTTTGCCACCTGGTCTAGGTGGAGTGACCACTCGTGAGGTAGCAGTACTCGACTGAGTTTGTCTGCCCAAAGGTTTTGAATGCCTGGAAGATATACCACTAGAAGGTGAATTTGATGCTCTCTGGTGAGGCCCCATAGTCGTAAAGCTTCGTTGCATAACGACAGAGAGCCTGTCCCGCCCTGCTTGTTCACATAGAACATGGCTACCTGATTGTCCGTCTGGACTAGGACTGTCTTGTAGCTGAGCTGGGCGTGGAACACTCGAAGAGCTAAATAAATTGCTCTTAACTCCAGGAGGTTTGTGTGTAAACCAACCTCCTGTGGAGTCCAGGTGCCCTGGGTAGAGAGATGATCCAGGTGTGCTCCCCAACCCACCTGCGATGCATCTGTTGTTAGGGTGGCCTGACAGAGGGGTTGATGGAAAGGAGACCCTACTATCAGATTTTCTAATGACTGCCACCATTGGAGGGACAAAATTAGTCGTTGAGAGATTGTTATTTTGTATGACAAATGACCCGTAGCCTGTGTCCACTGTGTGGAGAGGGTCCACTGAGCTGCTCACATATGGAGGCAAGCATATGGGACTACATGAACTGTGGATGCCACGTGTCCCAGTAACTGCAGTAGCTTCCGAGCAGTGAGGGAGGATTTGCCTGCTGCTTGGGAAGCTAACTGCATTATGTGACGACACCGGGCTTGTGGAAGGAAAGCCCTTGCCTGTCTGGTATCTAGACAGGCTCCTATGAATTCTAGGCATTGGGAAGGAACTAGTTGAGATTTCGGGACGTTTATTACCAATCCCAAGTATTGGAGGATTTGCATTGTACGAGAAAGTGCAGTGCTGGCCTCTGCCACCATTCTGGCTTGGATGAGCCAGTCGTCTAAGTAAGGGAAGACGAAAATCCCCAGGGTTCGTAGAAATGCAGCTACTACTGCCATGCATTTCATGAATACCCTTGGTGCTGAAGCCAGACCAAAAGGAAGAACCCTGTACTGGAAATGTCTTCCCCTGAAAAGGAAACGTAAAACTTTCCTGTGATCTGGATGGATAAGAATGTGAGTGTATGCATCCTTTAAGTCTAGAGAGCAAAGCCAGTCCTGGCTTTGAAGCTATGGCAGAAGAGTTCCCAGAGAAATCATTTTGAATTTCTCTCGAAACAGATTATTTGTTCAATTCTCTGAGGTCTAGAATGGGTCTGTGTCCTCCTGTTTTCTTTGGAATAAGAAAATAGGGGGAGTAGAACTCTGCACCCTGTTGAAGAATGGGTACTTTTTCTATTACCCCTTGGGCAAGAAGTGTGGAGACCTCGTGATCTAGCAGATTGTCTGCAGAGGTTTGTGAATTGAACTGCTTTAGAATTGTAGGAGGGGGTAAGCTGTGAAAATGAAGTTTGTACCCCTCCCCTACAATGGACAAAGTCCAATCTTCTGCTGCTATCTGATGCCATCTGTTGACAAAGTGGCATAACCTGCCGGGAATATTGGGGGGTTGAGGACCCCTCAGAGGCAGGAAGGCAAAGCTCTCTAGGAAGGAGTCAAAGCCCTTGAGGGGGCTGAACCTGGAGAGCTGGTTGGGCTCTCGGGCCTTTTGTTTTCTTTTGTTGTCTAGTTTGTCCCTTTTGGGCAACCTGACCTGGAGTCTGAGTCTGGTGGGTATAGGAAGGATAAAACTTCCTCTTTTTGCTAAAAGAGGGTTTTTTATAAGGCTTCCTTTTTGGCTGAGTGGCTGTAGACTTTGACAATCTATCTAAGGTAGAATTGTCAGCATCTAACTCGTTAGCCTTCTCCTGCCAGTTCTTGCTGAAGAGATTCTCTCCCATGCAAGGAATGTTGCCTAACTTGTCCTGTACCCAAGTCTCCAAGTCTGATGCCTGTAGCCAGGCAATCCGTCGTGCGCCAATGGCAATAGCAGAAGTTCTGCTGATGCACTCGAAGAACTCAAAGGCTGCACGATTGACAAACTTGGAGACATCCTGAGCATGCTTAACCAGAGTAAGAAAGTCTTGTCTCTTATCATCTAGGAGAAATGGGCTCATAAGTTCCAAGTCTCCTGTGATTTCTTTGAGGAACATTCTCATATATAGGACATATGAGCTGATCCTAGCTGAAAGCATGGAAGCTTGAAAAGTTCTGCGTCCAAAAGCATCCAGAGTCCTGCATTCACGATCTGGAGGATTGGATGCATGTCTTTCTGCACTTTTCATCCTACGCATGGCTGACTCTACTACCATTGAATGGTGTGGCAGCTGAGTTTTCTGAAATCCAGGACATGGTGGGACTCGATACATGGTATCAAGTCTCCTAGAGTGAGGAGAAGTAGTCAGAGGTGTCTTCCACATTCTGAGCATCAAGCTATGCAGAATTTCATGGATAGGCAGAGTAGCTGCCTCCTTAGGAGCTTTAGGATATTGGAGGATTTCCAATTCCTTTGCTCTCGGTTCCTCTTCAGGAGCTACTGTGATTGAAAGACCTTTTAGCCATATCACGGATGAAATCCTGAAATGACATGTCCTCTGGAGGTGACATTCTGCGTTGGGGAGAAGAGGGATCTTCTAGGAGAAAACCCTCTAGTGCCAGAAGAATTGTCAGGGTCTTCGGAATCGGAGGAATCAAAGAATTCCTGAACCCGATGCTCCTGCAAAGCACCATCCCGGTACTGATCGAAGTCGGTACTGAGGTGACCCGGTACCACTTTATCCACTCCAGCTGGAGGTGGAATGGGAAGAGTTACCATCGGGGCAGGTACTGTCGGTACCGGCATCGTCGGTGTCGGTACTGGCATTGGTGCCCTTGGGAGAACAGGTACCGCAGCTGAGAGAAGAGCCGCTATACTGCGTTCAATAGCAAGAAATCTCTTGTCTATCGACGCTGCCGATGCCTGGGTGTCGGTACCGGTAAGAACGGCCGGAACCCCTGAGCATGGCACAAGTAGTTCTTGCGAGGTTGAGGCCTCGAGAACATCCTGAAGCCCCATCGATGCTTTGGAAGCCGAAGCCTCCTGCCGGGGCTGTTTTGCCGGTGTGGTTCCCTCATCAAGGGCAATGCCAATGGCCTCTCGATGCTTAGCAGGAGAGCTACCCTTTGAGGACCGGCTTTTGTGCTTGGTTACCTAAGATCCATAGGATGAAGAAGAGGCCCTTGACGATGTCGATGCAATAGATCTGGCATCTGAAGAAAAGAGGGTACCGAGCTTTGCGGCCCGGTTCTGTCTTCCTCTTTTGGTCATTCCCATGCAGGAGAGACATTCAGTTGGAGAATGATCAGGACCTAAACATTTTAGACACCAATCATGGGTGTCAGTGACGGAAATGGTACCGCCACACTTAGTACATTTTTTAAAACCACTAGTTGGCTTTTCCATGATTTTGGAAAAATGGGGCCCAATGCCCAAAATGGCGCCTAGCACCAAAACAGGAAAGTTTCTTAAAAGAAACAGTCTAAGTCTAGGATTGGGTTTTTTTAGGAAAAGAAAAGAACTGGCGGTACCGGAAGGTGTCGTGCGGTAGGCAAACGCGACCACAAGAAAGAATTTTAAAGACGGAATTTTCTGCGGTGACAGGGAAATAGGTCCTGTTGGCTCCACGGAAAATGAAGAACTGAAGAGGGACAGTTGGAAAGGTGGGAAGGCAGCGCGAATGTGCTGAGGGATGTTTCCAAAATATTGGACGCTGGGGAGCGTTCCCGCGCAGGCTCCGTTGGTACCGATGATACCCATATGTGAGGACTACATTCCTGCTTGTTCCTCGAGATAACGGGTCTACCCGTTGATCCACACACCATACTGAGAATATATGCCACTTGAAGATGTCGGCTCGTCTTGTGGAATTCTTACGAGAGGCCAGGAGGACTTCTACCACCTCTCTTGGGAGGTTAAGGGTACTAAACCGACCCATTCAGCAGCCATGCTATTAATGACAGAGACCCCAGGTTGGGGTGAAGAAGAGAGCCCTCCTCCTGGGTCAGTAGTCCTGGAGCATTCCCCAGAGAGACCGGGAGCTCCATCAAGAGGCAGAGCAACAGGGGAAACCAAGGCTGCCTGCCCCGCAAGACCCTGAAGAGGGTCCGGGCGATTAGTGGTGTGGGAGGGAAGGCATACCAAAGGCCCACTGACCACAAGATGAGGAAGGTGCCTGCCGCTATCTGGGACGGATGCAGATAGGGACAGCAGAAGTGTGGCAGCTGAGCATTGGCTGGGCTGGCAAAGAGGTCCAGAATTGGAGTTCCTCGGAGTCGGAATAGCCACTGCACCACCCTGGGGTCTAGATGCCATTCATGCAGCTGCTGGAACCTGCTCAGCCTCTCCACTAGGACGATGTCTTGGCCTGGAAGGTAGACTGCCCTGAGGAGCATTCCCTGACAGATCGTGTATAAGCAGAGGGCTACTGCCTCCTGGCAGAGGTGCTGAGATTCTCTGCCCCCCCTGCTTGTTCAGGTTAGAACATTGCAACCTGGTTGTCCATTTGGACTAGCACTGACTGGTTCCACAGGCGGTGGTGGAAGGCCTTGATCGCCAGAAAAATGGCCTTGCACTCCAGCAGGTTGATCTGCTGCTGGCTCTCCGCTAGGGAGAGGTTGCCCTGTGTGCACAGTTCCTCACAGTGGGCCCCCCCAGCCCAGTAGGGATGTGTTTGTGGTGAGGACCTTTTGAGAGTTTGGGGACTGGAAGGGCATGCCCTCCTGCAGGTGCTGTGCACCCAGCCACCAGTCAAGTGACTCTGCTAGTTGACAGGACATTGAGATCCTGTCCTGGAGCCTGCCCGTGGCTTTTGTCCACTGTGAGAGAAGGCACCACTGAGCTGCTCACATGTGGAGGCAGGTGTTGGGGACCACATGAACTGTGGATGCCATGTGACATAGTAGGCGGAGCATGGACCACGCCAACACTGCGTGATGGCGCTGCACCTTGGTGGCCAGAGCCCTAAGGCGATCTTCCCCGTCTAGGGGGAGGAAGGTCCTGGCCTGGAGAGTGTCTAGACAAGCTGCTATGAACTCCAGATCCTGTGTTTATTTATTTATTTAGACAGTTTTGTATACCACCTTATCCTTCAATCAAAGTGGTCACAACACAATTGGGGGATAAATTTAACAAGAGGGGATATGAGACACATACACTAATACTTACAGGGAACATGGGCAATGGAGGGTTAAGTGGCTTGCCCAAGACCACAAGGAGCCATGTCTCACCTCACTGTGTTGGAGTGAGGTGAGACATGGTGTGGTTTATCATGAACCCTAAATGCTGCAGGACCTTGATGGTGCGAGCTGTGGCCTGCTGCACCTCGGTGGCCATGTCCCCCTTTCATGAGCCATTCGTCCAGGCATGGGAAGATGAAGGTCCCTTGGAGACAGAGGTAGGCAGCCACCACTGCCAGGCATCTACTACTAACTACTACTGAGCATTTGTATAGTGCTACAAGTCGTACGCAGCACTGCACAGACACATAAGAGACAGTCCCTGCTCATCAGAGCTTATAATCTAGTCAAGACAAACACAGAAGGTGTAGGCAGGGATAAAACAGGGGGAAAGAAAAAGGAGATCAGGTGAATCAAGGTCCAAAAGCAGCAGCGAAGAGGTGAGTTCTCAGCCTGGATTTGAAGAGGGTTATAGAAGGTGCCTGGCGTACAGACACAGGTAGTTTGTTCCAGGCATAAGGTACAGCAAGGTGAAAGAGGCGAAGTCTGGAGTTAGCAGTAGAAGAGAAGGGCACAGATAGAAGCAGTTTGCTAGAAGAGCAGAGTTCCCGAGGGGGGTTGTAAGGAGAGATTTATTTATTTATTTATTTTATTTAACAGTATTTCTAAACTGCCTTATCATAATAATCAAGGTGGTATCACAGCAAACAATCTGGTAGTGTGAGTGTGTTATACATGCAGTGAGGGTGAAAATTTAGTTGGGTGCGTGTTGTCTTGTGTGCTAGATTGGTTTGAGCTATGTACAAAGTGGGCTATATACAGTGGTGCTAAAAACATTTTATATACGTACAGTGTTAGGCGGTAACGTGTGCTGCTATACAGTCACTTAGGTTATGAGATAAGAGAAGAAAGGTAGTGAGATGCCGCAGAGTGAATGAATTTATAGGTCAGCAGGAGAAGTTTGAACTGGATGCGGAAACGGATAGGGAGCCAATGAAGTGACTTGAAAAGAGGAGTAATATGGGCATGATGAGGGAGAGAGATGATTCAAAGGGAGACCAGCAAGGAGTAGGTTACAGTAGTCAAGACGGGAGGTGATTAAGGAGAGGATAAGCATTTTAGTAGTGTGTTCAGAAGGGAAAGGGCAGATTTTGCTGATGTTATAGAGAAAGAAATGTCAGGTCTTAGCTATCAGATGGATATGTGTGGAGAAAGAGAGAGAGGAGTCAAAGACAACCCCAAGATTGCGGGCTTAGGAAACAGGAAGCAGTACATCCAGAGACTGAGAAAGGAGGAAGAGGAGGGGAGGTTTTAGGGTGAAAGATAATAAGTCCAGTCTTGGCCATGTTCAATTTCAAGCGGTGGTGAGACATCCAGGCAGCAATGTCAGAAAGGCAAGCAGAGATCCGGGTCTGGATTGCCAGAGAGATTTCAGGCATAGAGAGGTAGATCTGGGTGTCATCAGCATAGAGATGGTACTGAAAGCCGTGGGAAGAGAAAAGCGTACCAAGGGACTGGGTATAGAGAGAGAAAAGAAGCAGACCCAAGACAGATCTGATGAAGACTCCTGGTGCGGAGACTAGGCCAAAGGGTACATAAGAACATAAGATATGCCATACTGGGTCAGATCAAGGTGCATCAAGCCCAGAATCCTGTTTCCAACAGTGGCCAATCTAGGTCATACGTACCTAGCAGTTTCCCCAAAAGACACAGGGTTCCACAATGCTTGTATTGGGTCAAGCATTGATATCCTGGGTCTCTTTTTAATAATGGTTTATGGACCTTTCCTCCAGGAACTTGTCCAAACCTTTTTTAAACCCAGCTACACTAACAGCCTTTACTACAACCTCCAGTAACAAATTCCAGAGTTTGATTACGTGTTGAGTGAAAAAATATTTTCTCTTACTTGTCTTCAATAGTTCACCCTATAGCTTCATTGCATGTCCCCTAGTCTTTCTATATTCTGATAACGTAAACAATCAATCTACGTTTACTCGTTCCACCCCATTCATTAATTTATAGACCTCTATCATATCTCCCCTCAGCCGTCTCTTTTCCAGGTTGAAGAGCCCTAACCTTTGTAGCCTCTTCTCATAGGAGTAGCCTTCCATCCCCTTTACCATTTTGGTGGTTCTTCTCTGAGCCTTTTCTAATAAAGCTATATCCTTTTTAAGATACAGCGACCAGAACTGCACACAATATTCAAGGTGCGGTCGCACCATGGAACGATACAGAGGCATTATAATAAAAATGCAATGTGTGCCTTCAAGTCAGTCCTGACTCCTGGCGACCCAGAAGCTCCTGGGTTTTCTTGGCAGTGTCACTGGAAGTAGATTGCCAGGCCTTTCTTCCAAGGCAATGGAGGGTTAAGTGACTTGCCCAAGGCCACAAGGATTAATATCCTTTGTTTTATTTTCCATTCCTTTCCTTATGATACCTAGCATTCTATTTGCTCTCTTGGCTGCTGCTGCACACTGGGCGGAGGGTTTTAACATGTTTTCCACAATGACACCTAAATCTTTTTCCTGGATGGTGGTTCCCAATGTGGAACCTTGCATCGTGTAACCATAGTTTGGGTTCGTCTTTCCTAGGTGCATAACTTTCCACTTGTCCACATTCAATTTCATCTGCCATTTGGATGCCCAGTCTTCTAATTTATCAAGATCTTCTTGCAATTTTCCACAATCCTCTTGGGTTTTAATAACTTTAAATAGTTTTGTCTCATCTGCAAATTTGATAACCTCACTTGTTATTCCCTTTTCCAGGTCATTTATGAATATGTCAAAAAGCAGCAGACCCAGCACAGATCCCTGGGGTACTCCACTATTCACCTTTTTCCATTGGGAAAATTACCTTGTACTGGTAGTGGTCGCCCCAACCATGAACCTCAAAGTACTGCCTGTGACTGGGATGAATAAGGATGTGGGTATAAGCATCCTTTAGGTCCAAGGAGCATAGCCAATCTCCCTGCTGGCGGTAGGGCAGCAATATTCCAAGGGAGAGCATCTTGGACTTCTCCCACACCAGGAAGTTGTTAAGGTTTTTCAAGTCCAGAATGGGCCTTAGGCTTCCTGTTCTTTTTGGGACCAGAAAGTACTTGGAGTAGAATCCCTTTCCCCTGAATGGGTGGGGTATTGGCTCTATGGCCCTGTCCCTGAGAAGGCCTGAGAATTCCTGCAGTAGCAGAGCCTGGTGCATGGGAGTCCGAGGGGGCTCTCCTGGAAAGAAAGGAGGTGGCATCAGGTCCAGGTGAAGGAGGTAGCCTTCTCTGAACATTTGGCGTGCCCAGGTGTCTGTGGTGATGGCAAGCCACCAATGGACAAAATGAACCAGATGCCCCACCGTTGGCAGCTGCTCCCCCACGGGTGGAGAGGCTATACTCAGGGAGCCAAAACCCCAACCCTTAAGAGCCCTCAGGTTTGCGTTGGCCCTGGCCTACTCCTTTGTCCTGGTGACTCTGCTGCGGGGTCTGGGGGGCCTGGTATTGGGGATAGCCTCGGTAAGGATGGCCTTTCCTGTGGAAGGGAGGCCTTTTCTGGCGTTTTTTTCTTGATAAGGGTGAAGGTCTTCCTGGAGAGCTGAGTCCTAGTGACGAACTCTGTCTTGATCTCTGTCACCTTATACTCCATCGGTTTGCCGAAGAGGTTTCATCGAGGCAGGGGATGTCAGGGAGTTTCTCCTGGACCTACTGCTTAAGATCCGATGCCTGGAGCCAGGTAGCATTAGACTCGAAGTCATCGTAGGCAGCTCGAGACATCTACTTCGAGCATTCCACGACACACTTTGTGAGGGTTTGGAATCACTGGAGGTGATCTCCGCTGAGACCCGCCAAGAAACTTGCAAGTTGTTTTGCTAGGTCTCGGAGATACATGCCGATAAACAGCTGATATGCTTGTATTCGGCAACTCGGCATCAAGCCCTGGTAGCATTTGCGTCCAAGGGCGTCGAGGGCAAAGGACTCCCTGCCCAGCACAGAAGAGTGAGTCTTCAGGCCTTTCTGCCGGTGCATGGTCGACTCCACCACCATAGAGGTGTGAGGGCCTTCCGGAAGCTGGGGCTCCGCTGGACCCAGTACATAGTGTCCAGGCGTCAGTTAACTATCGGAACCAATACTGGTGTCTCCCACACCTGCCCAAGGATGGCGGGGACAGGGTCCGTTAGAGACTCCTTAGGTGGAGCTTCATAATGGAGGATTTCGAGCTCCTCCATGCGAGGGTCCTCCGATGACTCCATGTTGAGAGACAAGGCCTTCGCCATATCGCAAACAAACTCGAGGAATGAGGTGTCCTCGGGAGGGGACCGGAGTCTCGACACCGGGAGAGACGAATCCAAGGGGAGATCACAGTGCTTATGCGTCTCCGTGGAAGCCTCGTCCTTAAACTCCCAGTCAAAGTAGAACATCGAGGACTCGAGGCCTGACGACTCCTGAGGCGTCGGGCTCAGAACAGGTCTTCGGTGACCCACGGCTGCTGCTTGGCTGGAGCCATGTGCTTGCTGGGGAGGATCTCACCCCCTGAGGACTGGGAGCGGGATCAAGACCCCCCCCCCCCCAGAGAACTGGCTCTCGGCTCTCAAGGATCATATCAGCTGCCCAGGAGTCCTCAACATCGAGGACCCTGCGGCTTCTGCACGAGCACTGGCAGGGACGTGTATTGACGCTTGCTGCGAGGCAAGGAAGGCAGTGACACTGTGTTCCAACACCATCATGGAACAAAACTATCTCCATGGCTGCAGAAAGAAAACCAGACCCATCACCACATAATAGCAATGACAATAAAACCGAAAAAAGGAATGCCCCATGGTTTAATATGACACTCAAAAAACTAAAAAGACAATTAAGAATGGAAGAAAGGAAATGGAGACAAACCAAAACACTAACAAATTATGAGAAATACATAAATACCCTAGATATATAAGGAAACAACAGACAGTACTAAGAGAAACTATTACTCTAACATACTCAATAATTCCATTAACCGACCAAGGGAATTGTTCTGCATAATAAAGAACCTAACAAACAAAACATACAACTCAGACGAAATTTCCATAGATATTTCTCCATAAGAATTAGCACAATATTATATTAATAAAACTAAACTACAAATGACCCCCCCAATAACACACACTGAAATGACACACACTACACTGGATAACTGGTCCAACTTCATTCGAATTTCAAAGGCCACTCTCAAAACTACTATATCTAACATCAACACAACTACATCATATCTTGATCCATGCCCTGTGGATTGGATAAAAAAGACATTCTCAATACTCTTTGCTTTCATCCTCCCTATGGTCAACCTATCACTAGAAAAAGGATACTTACCCCCATCTCTCAAACATGTTCAAATACGACCAATACTTAAAAATAACACATCAGACAAATTATCACCAAAATCATACAGACCAATATCGAGTATTCCTTTCATGGCAAAACTTATAGAAAAAATAGTCCAAACTCAACTACAGGAATTCATTGATTCATTGAACCTCCTTGACGAACACCAATATGGCTTCCGGCCATTCCATGGGGTAGAAACACTACTAACAGTCCTTTATGACACTTTATTAAGGGGAATTGATGACACTAAACAAGCATTCATCCTAGTATTCCTCGACATCTCTGCAGCATTTGACAGTGTCAATCATTTAACAATGTTAAACAGACTTCAACAAATTGGAATAACATCTACTGTTTATAACTGGTTCAAATCCTACCTATCAAACAGAACCCAAACAGTGAGAATCCTCAACCAAACATCTACCACTTTCAATCAAACACAAGGTCTTCCACAGGGATCCGCGCTATCAGCACTACTATTTAACATTTACATACAACCAGTCTGTAGCATCTTTAAACGTCATGGCGTCTATTACCATATTTACGCCGATGATATAATGTTCTACCTCCCATTTAAAATCCCGCACCCTCCACTACAACAAATAACAGAATGTTTTAAAGAACTAACAATATGGCTTAAGGATCAGAACCTACACATCAATTTCTCAAAAACTGATGTACTATATATCACTAAAAATCAAACATACACACCTCCAAGCACCATTACCCTAGACAACCATGAGATCAACATAAAAAAAGAAATAAAATACCTAGGTGTGATACTTGACAATAAACTTAACATGGATTTACACATAAAATATCTGACAAAAAACATACATTACAAACTCAAGACATTGAGACAATTAAGACCATTGATTCACCTACAAGACTTCATAACTATAATTCAAGCCATCATAACCCCACACTTTGATTTTGCAAATATAATCCTTAATGGCATCATAAAGCAAAATATGAAAAAGATACAACTAACTCAGAACATAGCAGCAAGGATAATAATGAATATAAACTCAACAGAACATATCACACCGATCCTGGCTGAACTTCATTGGCTACCCATTTACTGCAGAATAAAATACAAAATTATTTTAACCACATTTAAACTAATAAATAACTTAGCACCATCTGTACTCAATACACTCATTAACGTAGAATTAGATAAACGATCACAAAGGAGCAGAAACACAAACACTATAGCAGTCCCAAAAGATTACACAAAAGCTAGAAAACAAACTAACAAGAGGGCCTTCTCCCATTCGGCACCTATCCTATGGAATAATCTGCCTGACATTCGCCAACTATCAGACATAAAGGAATTTAGAAAAAAACTAAAAACCCATTTATTCTCTCTACACTACAATACACTACCTAATCAGAATACACAAAGAGACACAGATTAGCAACCATACTACAATACTACATAACACACAAAATATTTTTATACATCACAATTTTGTTCCATGATATATTTTGTAAGTACCCATAATGTAAATACGTTCTAACTTTTTTACTGTTCAAATGTTATATTGTTACTTGTAAATAGTTCCACCTGTTCTATGTAAAACGAATAGGTATGCGCTTTAACATACCATATAACTTACTGTTCCTTGTAAACCGCACTTGATACTTGGGAAAGAGCGGTATAGAAATAAGTGTTAAACAAATAAAAATAAATAAATAAATCATCCTGACTTCCCACTCAGGAGTTGCAGCCTTCGACATGGACACCGGGGTGATCATGTCTGGGGTCGGTGAGGAGGAGTCTTCGACGGGACAGGCCTCAGGGGGTGTGTGATCCGTCTCCAGAGGCATCTGTTCTGGGCATGTTCGCCGGCTGCTCCTGCTCCTACGCCTCGGATACTCTCCGGGGACTGAGGGACCTTGCACGGGACTTGCCGTGTAGGTCTGATTCCCAGGATGAGGAACTCAAGGATTTTTTCTTCTTCTTGCGCTCCCGCTCCAGAGAACCCTTGTAGGCATGTCCGCGGATCAGAGAGGGCGCCATGGGGGCTTTACGCAACTTCGAGAATCCGTGCGGGGCCTTACAGCGCGATCTTACCAGGGACACCGGGGCTGAATCTGACCTGTGGAAGATGTCGTCTTGCGTCTGCCAGCGACTTTGGGTGGCCTTAGTGGATATATTTTTGCACAGTGCAAACCTCTGGGTCATGGTCGGCACCTAGACACCGGAGGCAGCAGTCGTGTGTATTGGTTAGGGACATGTTCTTTATACACCGCTCATACTTTTTGAACCCACTGGTCATTGGGGCAAAAAGGACCCTTGCAAGGTCGAAGACCTTCAACTCAGCTAGCGATTAGAAAAGGCGCAAAACCTTGCTGGAGAAAAAAACAACAACCTAAAAACGGTTCTGAGACTCGAAACAGAGGCGATGGGGCTCGGAGACAGGAAAGGGACCGGTGCTAACCGGAGAAGGAAAGGTACTTTAATGCACTAGAAAACACGTAGTTACTCACCTGTAATAGGTGTTCTCCGGGGACAGCAGGAATCAGTCCTCACATATGGGCGACGTCGACGCCAACGGAGCAAATTCCAAGCTTTCAAACAAAGCCTTTGGGAATTGCTACCATGCATGCGTGGTCCCCTTCCCGCCCAAGGGTGCCATCTTGCTCAGTCAACTGACATAGCTAAAAAGACGGCAAAACAAATGAAAACAATTGGACCACAACTCCAAGGGGAGGAGGGAGGGTTGTGAGGACTGATTCCTGCTGTCCCCAGAGAACACCTGTTACAGGTGAGTAACAACACTTTCTCCGGGAACAAGCAGGAAGTCAGTCCTCACATATGGGACTCCCCAGCTACAGGCTACCCTGAACCTATAGCCAAAAAAGGCTCCCTCATCAAGAGCCGCAAGCAGCTGCAATGAAAACCCTAACCAGGGAAATAGGACCCGAGTCCTAGGAAAGTAGCACTCTGGTAGCCTGAACACAGAAGGGTCGGAAGGTAGGAGTTGCCTAGACCCCGAAAAGGTTACAGAGTACAGCCTGGCCGAAGGCACTGTCCCGTCAGGACTTCCTATCCAGGCAGTAATGAGCTGCGAAGGTATGAACCGAAGACCAGGTGGCGGCCTGGCAGATGTCTACCAGAGGAACATAGCGCAGGTGGGCCATTGATGCCGCCATGGCTCTGACCCTATGAGCCGTAACACGGTCTTCCAGTGGAAGCCTCGCTTCCTCATAAGCCCAGGCAATACAGTCCCGCCACCCATGTGGACAGCGTACGCTTGGCCACCACCTCCCCCAGCTTACTGGGATCGTAGGAAACAAAAGGTCGAGAGGCTTTCCGGTGACCTTGAGTACATTGAATGTAGAAGGACAGAGCCCTCTTACAGTCCAGAGGACCACCTCTGCCCGACTGGCATTCGGCCTGGGAAAGAAGGTAGGAAGAACCACCTCCTGGGTTGAGGTGGAACGAGACGACCACCTTTGGAAGGAACTTGGGGTGAGTGCGAAGCACCACCCTATTCTTGTAGAACCTGGTGTAAGGCCTCTCCACCACGAGGGCCTGGAGCTCACTCACCCACCAGGCAGAATTGAGTGCAACCAAGAAAACCACCTTCCAGGAGAGATAACGGAAGTGGCACGTGGCCAACGGTTAGAAGGGCGGCCGGGTGAGCTGCCCCAACACTACATTGAGATCCCATTTGGTTGCCGGGGGGCGGACCGGGGGCTTCGACAGGAGTAGGCCCTTTAGAAACCGGGACACCACTGGATGAATTGAGAGGGGCCTTCCGTTCACGGGATAGTGGTTCGCTGCTAGGGCATTGAGATGCACTCTGATGGAGTTGGACTTAAGCCCCGTCCTGGAGAGTTGGATAAAGTATTGCAATACCACAACCACAAACAAGAGAAGGGGTCTACCCCTTGCCCAGCACACCAAAGCGCAAATCTGCGCCACTTAAAGGCTGTCTGGTAGATGCTCTGTGCAAATCCAGCAACACCTCCTCCACGTCACCCACCCCCTCAGCAGCCATGCCATCAACAAAAGGCAACCGAGGTTGAGATGCAAAAGAGAGCCCCCCTCCTGTGAAAGGAGCCATGGAGACGATCCCATAGGGAATGGGGGTCTCCACCGCTAGCTGCAGGAGAAGCGGAAACCATGGTTGCCTGGACCACCGTGGGGCTATCAGGATGACGGAGGCTCTGTCGTGAAGGATCTTTAACAGAGTCTTGGCGATCAGAGGTGTTGGGGGGGAAAGCATACAGAAGACCCACCGATCAGGAGACTAGAAAGGCATCGGCTGCCACCCTAGCTGGGTACGGCTGCCTTGAGCAGAAACAGGGCAACTGGTGATTGCCCGGGTAAACAGGTCCATCACCGGTTCCCCCCAGGTCTGGAAAAGCCTGCTGGCTACTACCCGGTCCAGCTGCACTCATGCGGCTGGAGCATCCTGCTGAGTCTGTCGGCCAGCCAGTTGTCCTGGCCCAGCAGGTATACCGCCTTGAGGAGAATGCCCTGCCAGACTGCATAAGGGACCCTGTGCCCCCCTGTTTGTTCACATAGAACATGGCAACCTGGTTGTCCGTTTGCACTAGAACAGTCCTATGGCCCAGGCATTGCCTGAAAACCTTCAGTGCAAGACGGATTGCAGGCAACTCTAACAGATTGATCTGTTGGGCACTCTCGTCTGGGGACCAAACTCCCTGTGTGCAGTATCCCTGGCAATGGGCTCCCCAGCCCAGCAGGGAGGCATCTGTGGTGAGGACCCTCGAGTGGTGAGGGGTCTGGAAGGGCATCCCCACCTCCAGGTGATGAGGCAAGAGCCACCAGGCGCCTGGTCACTCTGACCCTGTCCTGGAGCTGTCCCGTGGCCTGGGACCACTGGTCCCTGAGGCACCACTGCACAGTTTGCATGTGGAGGCGGGCATCTGGAGTGACATTAACCGTGGAGGCGGGCATCTGGAGTGATATGGACCATGGAGGCCATGTGCCCAAAGAGGCGCAGCAGATGCCTTGTTGGCACTGAGCGACGGTGCTTTATGTCTTCAGCTAGGGCCATGAGCCTGCTTGCTCTGTCTGCAGGCAGGAAGGCTTTCGACTGAAGGGTGTTGATCCTTGCCCCAATGAATTCCAGCTCTTGTGCTGGGCAAAGGCTGGACTTGTGGTAGTTGATAACAAACCCCAAGTGCTGCAGGAGCTGGGTGCTGCTAGCGTTCTTTTGAGTCTCTGTAGCTCGGACCTGCAATACGCTTTTGGAGCTGTGCCTTTGGTGGTTTTTATAGTGCAGGTATAATTGTTATTCAACTTTTTCTGTTTATGCTCTATAAATTTCTCAAGTAATCCTTGGAATTTACATATAATCTATATTTTAAAATAGTAGGTTTTTAGATGTTTTCGGCTTATCACCGTTGATTATAATTTTGTGTTCCAAAGCCGGTTTCAATTGTATTCCCTTGTGATTCAGATACATTAGTTTCTTTAGAATCCCTTTTGGAAGATGTTTTATACATGAGTTTATCTATATATTCATGTTATTAGGGCGACTTCGACTATATGCCAGATTGTTGTAAAATTGGCCTTAACGGGTCCGTGTCCAGTTTCTGCCAATGGGCTTAGACTGCATTTTTAGCAACGTTGTTTTTTAGCTGGCTTTTGTGCTCTTGAGAACAAGCCCCTATTTTGGTCCGTTTTTTATCCTTCGTGTAAGAAGTATTGCCTTGCTCATCTATAGGATATTATGTCTCCCTGCGGATGGTTTATTCAAATGGTTGTCACATGAGAGGTTTTCATTTGAAGTGCTTACTGAATGTAGCATTTCATTTCCTCATTACAATGGATATTTTGTCTGATTTTGGACATGTGGTTTCTTTTTAAATCTTTATCCCTTTTTTTCAGAAGTGTTACTATCCTTTGCATTAGTGGCTTCAATCACATTTTTATGTGCTTTGTGAAGTCCTTTGCCACCACACACCGATCAGGTAATGCCCTTCTCTCCATTTTAGTACTCACTCCTGCTTCCAATTCGTCCTCCTCATTTCTTTGGTCTCTTTTACATGTATTTTTATGGTGAATATTTTGACAATTTGTCCTTCTCATTCTCTTGGTCTCTTTTAAATGTACCTTTTAATTTCCTTATGCTGAATATTTTGATTTTATGTGTCTGTATTCCTTTTAAAATATTTTAAACACATATTTATTTAATTTATGATTTTTTCTGATTAATTATGTTCATGGTATAGTGTAATGATGTATTCATTAATGTGTTGATTTTCAACCTGTTAGTGTTACAATAGATTATGTCTTAGCCTTTTTTTATATACTTGTTTTAATTGTTTTTATTTATTATGCTTATCTACATCATTATGTTTTTAAATGTTTTGTTAGTGTGCCCTGACAACCCCTGACGAAGTACAACACGAAACACGGTCCTGTGTTGGGTTTTGGCCACCTATTGATTGTATAATAAAGGTGTTGTGTGTGAACCTGCCACTCTTTTGTCTTTTGGTTCTGTTCCTGCTGAGTGTGGCTGCTGCTGTTTTTTTGTTGGTTCCGTCTTCAGCTAGGGCCATGAGCCTGCTTGCTCTGTCTGCAGGCAGGAAGGCTTTCGACTGAAGGGTGTTGATCCTTGCCCCAATGAATTCCAGCTCTTGTGCTGGGCAAAGGCTGGACTTGTGGTAGTTGATAACAAACCCCAAGTGCTGCAGGAGCTGGGTGCTGCGAGTTGTGGCCTGCTGCACCTTGGGGGCTGTAGTGCCCCTGATGAGTCAGTCGTCGAGACAGGGGAAGACAAAGATCCCCTGAAGCCCGAGGAAGGCGACGACCACCGCCAGGCACTGTGAATACCCTGGGGGCCGAGGCAAGGCCCAAGGGAAGCACCCTGTATTAGTAATGATTGCCCCCTACCACAAAGCGTAGGTATTGCCTGTGGCTTGGGTGGATTAGGATGTGTGTGTAGGCATTCTTTAAGTCCAAGGAGCACAGTCAGTCTCTCTGGCGGAGGTAAGGCAGCAATATTCCAAGGGAGAGCATCTTGAACTTCTCCCTCACCAGGAATTTGTTGAGGTTGCACAGGTCGAGGATGGGCCTTAGGCCCCCTGTCCTCTTTGGCACGAGGAAATACCTGGAGTAGAACCCCTTGCCCTAGAAGTGGTGGGGCACCGGTTCCACCGCATGATCCTCAAGAAAACCTGCCAACTCCTTAAGGTCCTAGTAAAGGGGAGACCTGATAGGCTCTCCTGGGAAGTAGTGTGGAGGCACTTGGGCTAGATGGAGGAGGTATCCCTCCCCGACCACTTGTAATGCCCATGAATTGGTGGTGATGGT
Source organism: Ichthyophis bannanicus (assembly GCA_033557465.1). Taxonomy (NCBI): domain Eukaryota; kingdom Metazoa; phylum Chordata; class Amphibia; order Gymnophiona; family Ichthyophiidae; genus Ichthyophis; species Ichthyophis bannanicus. Next base: position 156,783,155 of record CM066039.1, on the reverse strand, counting down.
TTCCCACCTGTAGGCATACAAGGCGAGCCGACCTCCTGTGGGCTGCACAGCTCTGGTTAGGAGAGGGGCCATGCTGCAGGAGTCAAAAACCACAACCAGGCTGGGCCGGGGCCTGAGCCAGAGCCTGGGGGCCTTCTGCTTACGCGGGTCATGCCCCTGTCCCTTGGCCTGTTGCGGAGCTGGAGAGGCCAGGTAAGAGGGGGGTAGTTTCAGTAAGCAGTGGACTTCCTCAGGTAAAAGGGCTTTTTACCCGAGCCCTTCTTATGGGAAGGGGCAGAGGTCTTCTTAGAGCCGTGTCCTCGTCATGAACTCGGTCTCCAGCTCTTCGGACTTGTTGGTCATGGGTTTTCCGAAGAGATTCTCCCCTGGCATGGGATATCAACCAACTTGTCCTGAACCCATTGTTCGGGGTCCGACGACTGCAGTCAAGCTTGGCGGCGTGCACCAATGCCCGCCACAGCTACCCATGCTGTCGACTCGACCCCATCATAGGCCGCCTGAGACATGAACTTGGAGCATTCACGGACATCTTTGGACAGGCCCTTGAAGCGCTGCAAAGGCTTCTCGGGCCGAGAACCCGGCGAGAACCAGCGAGCCGAGAATCCGGTGATTTTCTTTGCCAGGTCTCTCAGGTACATGCCCATGTACAGCTGGTACGCCTGGATCCGACAATTCAGCATTGTGCCGAAGGCATCCAAGGTGCGGGTCTCCCTCCCAGGGGGCACCGAAGAGTACGTCTTCTGACTCTTCAGTCAACAACATGGCCAACTCCACAACCATGGAGCTGTGCGGTAGTTGTGATTTTTGGAACCCAGGGCTCCGGTGGACTTGATACATCGAGTTGAGCCACTTGCTGATTACCGGTGTCTCCCACATACACAGCAGAGGTCATTCCAGGATAGGAGGAATGGGCACCGTGAGGGTTACTCGAGGGGGAGCCTTGTACTGGAGGATCTTGAGCTCATCAGCCGAGGATCCTCCTCGGACTCCGTCGGAAAAGCCAAAGCCTTGGACATATCCTGCACAAAGTCCAAAAAAACTATTTCCTCTGGTGGGGACCTTATCCAAGGTTCAGATACCAGGGAATCAGAAGGGACATCTTGATGACGAGTGTCCGGGGACTCCTCGTCCTCGGTCTCCCAAGCAGAGGCCTCCGAGGAAGACTTGTGGAGCTCCTGGGGCATCGAGGGTCCTGGCGCTTTCCGCCCTGACACCTGCAGGTTCAGCGGTGATGACCTCGGTCCCGATGAGTGGGAGGCTGAGAGAGACCTCGGCCGAGAATAGACTCAAGACGTCAAGAGCCTGGTGGTCGGGGCGGAGGAACCGGACGTGCTGGATATCAGCACCCGCTGCTGTTCCATGAAGGCAGTGAAAGCATAGTTACTCACCTGTAACAGGTGATCTCTGGGAAAAGCAGGAATTTAGTCTTCACATATGGGTATCATCGGTACCGACGGAGCCTGCGCGGGAACGCTCCCCAGCGTCCAATTAGGAAGCTTCTGGGAGCACCCCACAGTGCCTGCGTGCTGCCTTCCCCTCTTTCCCAACTGTCTCTCTCCAGTTGAGTTTAAAGCTGAGACAAAGAGAGAGAGAGAGACAAAGAGAAAAAGAGAGATAGAGAGATACAACTCCTAGGGGAGGTGGGTGGGTTGTGAAGACTAAATTCCTGCTGTTCTCGGAGATCGCCTGTTACAGGTGAGTAACTATGCTATCTCCAGGAACAAGCAGGAATGTAGTCTTCACATATGGGGACTCCCTAGTTGCAGATGCCAGGGAGAAACCCCAGAAATTGTGTGCCCTTTCGAAAGGGCTCCACTTCCCCCCATGGATCTCTGGCATCCTACCAGGGATGGTGGGTAGGAGTTGATTAAATATGGAACAGGTGTTGAAGAACAGCCTGACCAAACAAGGCATCCCGGCGGGAGTCCTTGTCCAAGCAGTAATGGGCTGTGAAGGTATGAACCGAGGCCCAGGTAGCTGCTCGACAGATGTCGTCGAAAGACACAGAGTGAAGATGAGCCTTAGATGCTGCCATGGCTCTCACATTGTGCGCTGTGACATGGCCTTCAAGAGGAAGGTTCTTACTCTGATAGGCAAGAGATATACACTGTGCAACCCAGTTGGACAGTGTCCTTTTGGAGACTGGAAGCCCTAAATGACTAGGATCAAAAGCAACAAAGAGTTGGGAGGACTTTCTATGTTGCTGCGTCCTTTGTAAGTAAAAAGCCAAAGCTCATTTACAGTCCAAAGTATGAAGATTCCTTTCTGCATTAGAGACATGAGGCCTTGGGAAAAAAACAGGAAGGTAAACTGCTTGGTTTAAATGGTGAAACCACCTTAGGCATAAAGTGAGGATGAGTCCTAAGGACTACCTTATCATGATGGAGCCTTGTATAAGGAGGATCAGCCACCAATGCTTGCAACTCACTAATGCGATGTGCTGAGGTGATTGCAATAAGAAAAATAACCTTCCAGGAAAGGAATTTTAAAGAGGTAGTAGATAATGGTTCAAAAGGCGGCTTCATGAGCTGGCCAAGAACCAGATTTAAATCCCATGCCACCAGTGGTGGCTTAATGGGAGGCTTAGTTAGAAGGCCTCTCATAAATCTCGCTATGATAGGATGAAAGGAAATAGGTTGTCCATTAAAAGGTTTGAGAGAAGCTGCAATAGCACTCAAATGAACTCTCACTGAATTGGTCTTAAGCCCTGCATTAGACAAATGAAGGAGATATTCCAGTAATGATTCCAGAGGTACTGCAAGAGGATTGAGATCTTTTTGCGAACACCATATGGTAAACCTTTTCCACTTGAAAGCATAAGAGCGTCTTGTGGATGGTTTCTTGGAAGCATAAAGGATATCCTTTACTTGCTGAGAAAGGCTAAGACCATGAAGTTCTAGGCTTTCAGCAACCAGGCCATGAGATGTAGAGACGGGGGATTGGGATGCCACAGCATCCCGCCTTCCTGGGATAGGAGATCTGGAGCAGATCCTAGCTCCAGAGATGAAGCTTGAGAGAGATGTAAGAGCAGAGGGTACCACACTTGTCGTGGCCAATGTGGGGCTATGAGAATCATATGGCCTCTGTTTCTCTGAAGCTTGAATAGGGTTCTGGGAATTAGGGGAATGGGTGGGAAAGCATACAGAAAGTCCCGACCCCAATGGAGGAGGAAGGTATCTGTGGCCTGACAACCCTGAGCCGGAATTCTGGAACAGAACCGGGGAAATTTGGCATTCAGCGGACTTGCAAAGAGGTCTATGTCCGGGGTTCCCCAAAATTGGAAAATTTTAGACACCTGGTCTGCATGGAGAGACCATTCGTGTGGAAGCAGAACTCGACTGAGTCTGTCTGCCCAAGAGTTCTGAATGCCTGGAAGATACACTGCAAGGAGATGAATCTGATGCTCTCTGGTGAGGGCCCAAAGTTGCAAAGCTTCGTTGCAGAGCGAAAGAGAGCCTGTTCCTCCCTGCTTGTTCACATAGACCATGGCTACCTGGTTGTCCGTTTGGATTAGGACAGTTTTGTAGCTGAGCTGGGTGTGAAACACTCGAAAAGCAAGGAAGATTGCTCTAAGCTCTAGGAGACTGATGTGTATATCGGTCTCCTGTGGAGTCCAGGTACCCTGGGTAGAGAGGCCTTGCAAATGGGCTCCCCAACCCACCTGTGAGACATCTGTTGTTAGAATTAGTTGAGGTGGGGGTTGCTGAAAAGGGGACCCCACCAACAGATTCTGGGGTGACTGCCACCATTGGAGAGACAAAATAAGACGATCTGAGGTTGCTATTTTGTCTGACAGGCAACCTGACGCCTGAGTCCACTGAGTGGATAGAGTCCACTGGGCTGCCTTCATATCGAGGCGGGAATAAGGGACCACATGCACGGTGGATGCCATGTGGCCTAGCAATTGTAACATTTCCCGAGCAGTGAGGTGAGACTTTAGCATTGCTTGGGAAGCTAACTGCACAATGCAAAGACAGCGGGACTGTGGAAGATAGGCCCTTGTCTGTCTGGTATCCAGCAGGGCTCCTATGAATTCTAGAGACTGAGTGGGAGCTAGGCTGGATTTTGGAAAGTTTATGACAAGTCACAAATATTGAAGGATACGCATTGTGCGAGATAGAGAAATCCTGGCCTCTGACTCTGATGGGGCTCGAATGAGCCAATCGTCCAAGTAAGGGAAGACAAATATATTTAGGGTGCGGAGAAATGCTGCCACCACAGCCATGCATTTTGTGAACACCCTTGGTGCCGAGGCCAAGCCAAAAGGAAGAACTCTGTATTGGTAGTGCTTCCCTTGAAATAGAAAGCGAAGAAACCTTCGGTGAGTTGGATTGATGAGAACATGAGTGTACGCATCATTGAGATCTAGAGAACAAAGCCAGTCCTGACTCTGAAGGTATGGCAGTACAGTTCCCAGAGAAATCATTTTGAATTTCTCTTTGAGCAGGAATCTGTTCAATTCCCTGAGGTCCAAAATGGGTCTGTGCCCTCCTGTTTTCTTTGAAATAAGGAAAAAGGGGGAATAGAACCCTGAACCCTGTTGATGAATAGGTACTTCTTCTATTGCCCTTTGGGCAAGAAGCAGACTGACCTTGTGATCTAACTGGGAGTTGAGAGAGGTCTGAGAATTGAACTGTCTTACCATTGTAGGAGGGGGCATGCTGAGGAAGTGAAGCTTGTATCCCTCTCTTACAATGGACAGAGTCCAACTTTGTGCTGTTATCTGCCCCCATCTGGGAGCAAAATAACGTAACCTTCCTGGGATGGTGAAAGGCTCTGGCCTGTTCAGGGCCAGGAAGACCAAGTTCTCTAGAAGGGAGTCAAAGCTCCTGTGGAGGCTGAGACTGCTGAGCCGGTTGAGGCTTAGCAGCCTTTGTTTTTCTTTGTTTAGGTTGCTGCTGACCCTTTTGGGCAGACTGACCTGAATGATGCCCTTGCTGAGTATAGGAGGAGTAGAACTTCTTTCTAGTGAAGAATGTTTTTTTGTAGGACTGTTTCCTTGCAGGATCAGCTGTAGATTTTGATAATCTATCCAAGTTGAGATTATCAGCATCTAGCTCATTAGCTTTCTCTTGCCAATTTTTGCCAAAGAGATTCTCTCCTGTGCAAGGAATATTCCCGTTTGTCCTGTACCCAAAGTTCCAAGTCAGATGTCTGGAGCCAGGCAATCCTACGTGCGCCTATGGCAATAGCAGAAGTTCTGCTTATGCACTTAAAACAATCAAAAGCTGCATGATTTACGAATTTGGAAACATCCTGAGCATGTTTGATAAGTGCAAGATAATCTTGTCTCTTATCATCAGGAAGGAGAGGGCTCATAAACTCTAGATCTCTTGTAACTTCCTTAAGGAACAGTCCCATATATAGAATGTAGGAACTAATCATGGCAGAAAGCATAGAGGCCTGGAAGTTCGACGCCCAAAGGCATCAAGAGTCCTACATTCACGTCCTGGAGGATTAGATGCATGTCTTTTTAAACTCTTGATCCTTCTCATAGCTGATTCCACCACCATGGAATGGTGGGGCAGCTGAGTTTTTTGAAAACCAGGACAAGGAGGAAGTCGATACATGGTATCAAGCCTACGAGAATGAGGAGAAGTTGTGAGAGGTGTTTCCCACATTCTTAGCATGAGATCATGCAAGATCTCAGGAATAGGCAAAGTAGCTGCCTCTTTGGGAGCTTTAGGATACTGTAAAATCTCCAATTCCTTTGCCCTAGGCTCAGTTTCAGGAGCCACTGTGATGGAAAGACCTCGAGTCACATCCCGGATAAAATCCTGGAAGGATATATCCTCTGGAGGAGACATCCTATGTTAAGGAGAGGAAGAATCCTCAAGAAGAAATACTCTGGTATCGACAGAACTCTCAGAGTCTTCAGACTCGTCGGAGGATTCAAAGTATCTCCTGTCCGGGTAATCGTGCAGCGCACGATACTGGTACCGATCGAAGTCGGTATCGACAGGGTCCGGTACCGACAGCGTAGTTACTCACCTGTAACAGGTGTTCTCCAGGAGCAGCAGGAATCAGTCCTCACATATGGGTGACGTCGGCGCCGACGGAGCCCTCGCGGAGCAATTTTCCCCAGCTTTCAAAGAAAGCCTTTGGGAATTGCAGCGCGCATGCACGGTCCTCTTCCCGCCCAAGGGTGCCATCTTGCTCAGTCAGATGACATAGCTAAAAGACAGCAAAAATTAGCAAAAACGAAAGCATAAAACTGCAACTCCAAGGGGAGGAGGGAGGGTTGTGAGGACTGATTCCTGCTGCTCCTGGAGAACACCTGTTACAGGTGAGTAACTACGCTTTCTCCAGGACCAAGCAGGAAGTCAGTCCTCACATATGGGACTCCCAAGCTTAAGGCTACCGGAGACCCTAAGCACAAAAATGAGCTCCCTCTAGCTCAGCAGCACAGAAGGAAGGAATCTTCTCTGAATACGTCTCCAACCGGTAGCCCAACATCCGGGATGGAGGGTAGGAGTTGCCTATACCTCGAAGAGGTTACGGAGGACTGCCTGTCCGAAAGCACTGTCCCTGCGGGACTCCCTCTCCAGGCAGTACTGGGCTGCAAAAGTCTGGCTTGAAGACCAAGTAGCGGCCCGGCAGATTGTCTGCCAACGGAACAGAGCGGAGGTAAGCCACTGACGTAGCCTTCGCCCGAACACGATGAGCGGTGACTCTACCTTCCAGCACGAGGCCCGCAGCCTCGTAAGCCCAAGCGATGCAGTCCGCAATCCAGATGGACAGAGTACGCTTGGAGACAGGGAGCCCCAACTGGTTGGGGTCATAAGACACGAAGAGCTGAACAGCCCTTCGGTGCTCCCGCGTACGGTCAAGGTAGAAGTTCAGCGCCCTTCTATAGTCCAGGGTATGCAGGACCATTTCAGCTCGGCTGGAGTGTGGCCTGGGAAAGTAGGACGGAAGTACCACCTCCTGGTTGATGTGAAAAGGGGAAACCACTTTAGGAAGAAACTTAGGGTGAGTCCGTAGGACTACCCGGTTCTTGTAGAACCTAGTGTAAGGAGGATCAGATACCAGGGCCTGCAGCTCACTAACGCGTCTAGCAGAAGTGAGGGCCACCAAGAACAAGGTTTTCCAGGAAAGAAAACGAAGAGGACAGGTAGCCATAGGCTCAAAAGGCGGACAGGTAAGCCGCTGTAAAACCACATTGAGATCCCAGTTCGGGGCTGGCGTGCGCAAAGGTGGTTTAAGGAGTAGGAGGCCCCGGAGAAAACGAGCCACCAGAGGGTGGCTGGAAAGAGGTCTACCATCCACCGGTAGGTGGTGCGCAGAAATAGCACTGAGGTGGACCTTGACCGAGTTGGACTTAAGTCCAAGATTGGAAAGGGAAAGCAAGTACTGCAAGACCACTGATGTTGAACAGGAGAAGGGGTCTTGCGACTGCTGAGTACACCAGACGGAGAACCGACGCCACTTAAGAGCGTAGGACTTCCGGGTGGAAGGCCTCCTGGAGGCCAAGACGACCTCTTCCACATCTGGAGGTAGCTGGAGAGGAGCAAGGACTACCCTTTCAGCAGCCAGTCCATCAGATGAAGGGACCGAAGGTTGGGGTGCAGGAGCGTCCCCTGATCCTGCGAGAGGAGGTCGGGCTGAAACCCCAGAGGAAGAGGGGTGTCCACCGCCAGCTGCATCAGAAGCGGGAACCAAGGTTGTCTCGGCCACCGGGGAGCCACTAGGATCACCGACGCCTTGTCTCTGAGAACTTTGAAGAGCGTCCGAGATACCAGAGGCATGGGTGGAAAGGCATACAAGAGGCCTGTGGACCATGGAATCAGAAAAGCATCCGCCGCTACCCGGAGAGGATGCGGCTGTCGAGAGCAGAATCTGGGAAGCTGCCGGTTCAGAGGACTGGCGAACAGATCCATGGTGGGGAGGCCCCACCGGAGAAAGATCCGCTGAACCACAAGCGGATCCAATCTCCACTCGTGCGGTTGGAGGATCCTGCTCAGTTTGTCTGCCAGGTAGTTTTCTTGACCTGGGAGATAGACAGCTTTGAGGACGATGTTGCGATGGACGGCCCAAGAGCAGAGCTTCTGTGCTTCCTGACACACCGAGTCCGAAAGGAACCAGGTGACTCTTCGTCCTCAGATTCCCAGGCCGACTCCTCGGAGGAGGAGTCGATCGGCTCCGGTCGGGCGGGCACTGATGCCATCCGCCCCGACGCCGAGGGAGTCGGTGTCGACGACCTCGGTCCCGAACGGGAGGCCGAAGGAGACCTCGACCGAGGATCGACTCGAGCCCTCATGGACTCGAGGATCGGCTTGGTCTCCGGGGTCGATTTGGAGGTCGACGTCCCGGCGGTCAGGGCAGAAGCACCAGCGAGGCCAGCGTTCAATGCCCGCTGCTGGTCCAAGAAGGCAGACAAACTGCACTCCAAAGCCGTCAACCTGAGTCCGAGCTCAGGAGACCCAGCAGCCCCCGACTCGGGCCCCGACGGCGTCGGGCCCGACGTTGGGTCCTTCGGAGGCGAGTCCACGAGGACAACAGTACTTACGTGAGCGGGCAAGTCCACCTCGAGTCGAGGATGTTTTGACGGCCTCTCCGACTCCAAGGACCCGGGATGGGAATCGGGGCTATGCGACCTGGCCCTCGAGGAACCAGGAGCGTCCACCGATCCCGCCCTCGCGGGTTTCTTCTTCCGATGATGCTCCCAGGTACGAGACCCCCTTTCAGAGGAACTCCGACGATGCTCAGGACCAGGTATATTCGGGAGAGGAGGAAAATCAGACGTGGAATTGCAGGACTCAAAAATTCTGGGAACGTATTCGTGGAAAGTGACACTGAAAAAGCGACAATGCTAAACAAATACTTCTGTTCTGTTTTCGCTAGAGAAAATCCTGGAGAAGGATCACCTGTTAGTGACAAATAGACAAATGGGAATGGAGTAGATACCACATCATTCACAAAAGATGATGTGTTAGAACAGCTTGCAAAACTGAAAGTGGACAAGTCTATGGGACCAGATGGGATACACCCCAGGATACTGAAAGAGCTTAGAGAAGTTCTTGCTGGGCCTTTAAAGGATGTTTTTTAATAGATCATTGGAGACAGGAGAAGTTCCACGGGACTGCAGAAGGGCTGATAAGGTACCTCTTCACAAAAGTGGTAATAGGGAAAAAGTGACAAACTACAGGCCAGTAAGCCTTACCTCTATGGCGGAAAATTTTTTTTAAACTGCCTCTAATGTTTCGATTGATTTTTACATTTTTTGGTGCGCTGAATCCAAATCTGGTAACCAATTTGCTCCATCACGTACAGATCTTTTGCTACATTGGGTTAGCAGTTTGAGGTGAACGTTTCAGATTGAGTGCGATCGAGATAAAAGTTTCTTGGATGAATTCTTTATACTAATTGTTTAGTAGTTATTCAAATAAGAATAAAGAAAATTGTAACAAGGCAGCACATAAGAATAGAGTAATGTCAACAAAACACACTGTGATGGTAGCAAAATTGTCTGCACTTAAAACAGCCACATACATGTGCACAAACACTGAGCATATAAGAGCGAGGTTAGACACAAAGCAAAGCAAAGAAATGTGCAAAAAATGTTGTACAGGTATGTATGTAAGAATAGAAAACGCAAACCGCACCATTGCAATACATGAAGACAAACACCCGATGGTGTGAAAATAAAATTCTAATAAATGAGATCCGACACTGTGGTAATAACTAGCAAATTTTTATTTCAAAGTTTAGTAAAAACACGATATTTGTCAACACAGTTTAGATTTTAAAGTCATTCTTGGGTCAATCAATCTCCTGGTGGGCCCGTTTCTTCTTCCCCCGAATGCTTCTCTTGGTGCGCTGCTTGGCGTATTTTTCATCTGGGGTTTCCCGCAGCAGCAACCAGCAGAAATCAGCCATCATAGTGGTGTTCCATCTTCCTTGGTACCTTCTCTCTGCGTCCTTGATGTCCTGGTGAAACCTTTCACCTTGTTCTTCACTGTACGCCCCCAAGTTTTCGGGAAAGTAGTTCACATGGGAGTGCAAGAAATGGACTTTCAGGCTCATGTTACAGCCTTGTTCTTTGAAGGCATTGAGCATCCTGGCAACAATATCCTTATAGTTCTCATCCCGCCTGTTCCCCAAGAATTTGAGAACAACATCCTTGAAGGAATCCCAGGCTTCTTTTTCCTTCTCAGACATCGTTTCAGCGAATGCTCCATCTGAAATGAGTTTCCTTATATCAGGGCCAACAAACACTCCTTCCTTTAGCTTTGCTTCAGAAAGTCGGGGGAACTTTGAGCAAAGGTACCGAAAGCACTCACCATCTTTTGGAAGGGACTTGATGAATTGCTTAATGAGACCCAACTTAATGTGGAGAGGTGGTAATAGAATTTTATCACGAGGTACCAAGCTCTCATGAAAAACATTTTTCTCACCGGGTCTCAAATACTCCCGAATTGGCCAGTCTTTTTTCCCCCAGTGTAGGTCGCGGGCCCGGCTATCCCACAAGCAAAGGAAGCAGGGATATTTGGTGAAACCGGATTGCTGCCCTAATAGCATGGATAGAATTTTAAAGTCTCCACAAATCATCCACTTATGCTCATCATAACGAATCTTCTGAAGAATCAGGGCCAAATTCTCGTATTTTTCTTGGAGAATAACAGAGTGAGCAATAGGAACTGAAGCGAATGTGTTGCCATTATGAAGAAGAACACCTTTTATGCTGTCTTTTGACGAATCAATGAACAGCCGCCATTCAGCAGGATCATACTTGAGTTTAAACTTTTCCATCACTCCGTATATATCGTTGCAAAATACCAAATCTTCCTCTTTGCTGAAATACTTCAAAAATTGTGTCTCGCGGTTGCGGTACCAATAAAAAGTTGTTCCTGGTGACAATAGATTTTTTTTGTTTAAGCCGAGAACCTAGCAGTTGGGCAGCATCTTTTGGGAGTCCTAAATCCCAGACTAAATCATTCAATTCAGCTTGAGAGAAAAGTTCAGGTTTCGGATCTGGTTCAGTTTCAAACTCGGAAGTACTGGACTCATCGGGAAAAGCCATCTGATGAGTCTCATCATGATCAGAACCGTCCACACAAATATGATCCAAAGATTTTGGTGGTTCAGGCACAGGTACTTCGTTGCTATGAGGCATAGGCCTAATTGCTGAGGGAAGGTTGGGGTAACTTATTACGTTCTTATTTTTTAAGTTGTATCCCTTCACAATGCAAGAGCAAAAATAGCAGTCACTGCTGTGGTCTCTTTGTTCACGCCACATCATAGGTATTCCGAAACGAAATGCTTGTTTTTTACCTTTCATCCATAAGCGTAGATCTTCCTCACATGTCTTGCACACTTTGTGAGGAGCCCACGGTTTGTCTTGATCGCCTAGCTTCAAACCGAAATAGGCGAAATATACTTTTTTAATAAATGCAGAAATGTTCCTCTGCCGCTTTTTCACGGTATATTCCCCACAAATAAAACAAAAACTGTCCGGAGAGTTGACGCAACCTCTGGCTCTGTGAGCCATCCCAAATACACAGCACTGCAAACTACAACTGTAGTGAACCACTTCGGAATAAAGCTGGATTACGACTGAGCAAACAAAAGATAATAATGAACTTGCAAGAAACTGAAATTTGACAGGAACGTTCATGTCGCAACCACCGTGTTTGAGCGAGCGAACGAGGCGAGGCGAACAGGAAAGAACATGCGCCAGCGCGAGTACTGGATTTAACCCCCCGCCTCCCAATTGTCCTGTTAATGTATAAAATGAATACAAAACACTCTAAAATATCATGAGGGAGTGTTTCTAGTTAGTTAACCATTACAACCTCTATTTTGGGCCAAGAAAATAAACTGCAGTCGGCTAAAAAGAAATTATGTGAACATTCCTTATATGGGTAAGAAATCTAATTTTGCAAGAAAATGTGACGTGATGGAACATTTTGGCTATTTTTCCTGGATTCAGCACCCCAAAATCTATAGGAATCAGTTGCAAAACTGGAGGCAGTTTTTTGGTAGTGTACCTGTGTAATTCTTCTGCGGTGACAGGAACCGACCTGCCGGCTCCGCGGAAAAAGAAGAACTGGAGAGAGGCAGTTGGGAAAGGCGGGAAGGCAGCACGCAGGCGCTGTGGGATGCTCCCAAAAGCTTTCTAATTGGACGCTGGGGAGCGTTCCCGCACAGGCTCCGTCGGTACCGACGATACCCATATGTGATGACTACATTCCTGCTTGTTCCTGGAGATAACTAGATCAACGGCATGCGATGGATGTGATCTACCTGGATTTCAGTAAAATCTTTGAGCTAAGTCAGCTTATCAATAAACTCAACAGCTTGGGGATGGGTTCCAAGATGGTGACGGTAAACAGAACCCACTCGGATGAAAGGAAGGTGATTAGCGGTGTGCCCCAGGGTTCGGTCTTGGGACCGGTACTGTTCAGTATATTCATAAGTGATATTGCCAAAGGTCTGAATGGAAAAGTCTGTCTTTTTGCAGATGACACCAAAATTTGCAACAGAGTGGACTCACCTGAGGGAGTGGACAACATAAGGAAAGATCTACAAAAGCTGCAAGAATGGCCTAATGCTTGGCAATTAAAATTTAATGTGAAGAAGTGCAGTGTCGTGCACTTGGGAAGCAGAAATCTAAGGGAATTGTATGCGATAGGGGGTGAGAGATTCATGTGCATGGACCAGGAGAAAGACTCGGTGTGATTGTTTCTGATGATCTCAAGGTGGCGAAACAGTGTGACAAGGCGCTGGCAAAAGCCAAAAGGATGCTGGGTTGCATACAGAGAGGAATTACCAGCAGAAAGGAAGAGGTACTAATGCCACTGTACAAGTCACTGGCGAGGCCTCACTTGGAATATTGTGTTCAGTTTTGGAGACCGTATCTCGCGCAAAGGATATAAAAAGGCTGGAAACGGTTCAGAGGAAGGCGACCAAAATGATATGGAGCCTGCGTCATAAGACTTATGAGAAGAGACTTGAAGACCTAAATATGTACACTCTGGAGGAGAAGAGGGACAGGGGAGATATGATTCAGACCTTTAAATAATTAAAGAGTATTAATGGACAAACAAACCTTTTCCAAAGACGGGGAAGCTGTAAAACTAAAGGGCATAACATGAAGCTGCAAGGGGGTAAACTGAAAGGCAATGTCAGGAAATACTTTTTCACTGAAAGGTTGGTGGATGCTTGGAATACCCTCCCGATGGAAGTGGTGGGGGCAAACACAGTGACAGAATTCAAAATGGCATGGTGGTATGGGACGGACATAATGGATCCCTTTATAGCAACAGGATAAAATCAAAATAAGCATAACTATCTCTTATATCTGAACAAATAGGGGTGACCTACACAGAGCGGTGGGTACACCCCTAAACAAAGGCATGGGGTGAAGTGGCCTGCACAGAGCGGCAAATGCACCTACTCTTGCCGCCTTGCTGGGCAGACTAGATGGACCATGCTGGTCTTTATCTGCCGCCATATACTATGTATGTTACTATGTCTCTCCTCCTGTGCATTTATACCATGGAGGTATTTAAACATCTCTATCATATTTCCTCTATCCCGCCTTTCCTCTAACATATACATTTTAAGATCCTTAAGTCTGTCCTCATATGCTTTATAACAAAGACCAGTAACCATTTTTGTAGCCCTGTGCACCGACTCCAACCTGCTTGTATCCTTTTGAAGGTATGATCTCCAGAATTGCACACAATACTAAAGAGGTCGCACCAAAGACTTATACAGAGGCACTATCACCTCCTTTTTTCTGCTGACCATTCCTCTCCCTATGCACTCAAGCATCCTTCTAGCTTTCGCTGTTGCCTTTTTTACCTGTTTAGCTACTTTAAGATTGTCAGACACAATCACACCCAGGTCCCGCTTTTCTTTTGTCGACAGAAGTAGTTCACCCCTACACTGTACCACACCCTTGGATTTTGCCATATTCAATTTTAGGCGGTGGTGAGACATCTAGTTGGCGATGTCAGATAAGCAAGTAGAGATACGAGTTTGGAGCGAAGCAGAGATGTCAGGTGTAGATAGACAGATTTGAAAGTCATCAGCATAAAAATGATACTGAAAGCCATGGGAAGAGATGAGGGCACCAAGGGACTGGGAACAGAGAGAGATGAGGGCACCAAGGGACTGGGAACAGAGAGAGGAGAGGGCCCAGAATAGACCCTTGAGAAACACCAACTGAGAGACGGATGGCAGAAGAGGAGGAACCTCCAGAATAAACACTGAAAAAGTGATGGGAGAGATAAGAAGAGAACCAAGAACCAAGACAGTACAGGGCCTCTAAAACCAAGAGAGGAAAAAGTGTCAAGGAGGAGGAGGTGGTCAACAGTATCAAAAGCGGCAGAAAGAACGAGATGAATGAGAACTGAGTAAAGGACTTTGGACTTAGCGAAGAAAAGATCACTGGAAACTTTGGCAAGAACCGTTTCAGTAGAATGAAATGGACGAAAACCAGATTGAAGTTGATTAAGAAAGGCATGAGAGAAGAGAAATTCGAGACAGCGGTGTAGAACTGCATGTTCAAGAATTCTGGAAACAAATAGGAGAAGGGTTGATAATTAGAAGGACAAGTAGAGTCAAGTGAAGGTTTTTTGAGGAGAGGAGCGATTACAGCATGCTTGAAGGATGCAGGAAAAGTTGCAGTGGAAAGCGAAAGGTTGAGAATATGTGAGATGAAAGGGATGACCAAGGAGGAGATAAAGTTGAGGAGATGGGTGGGGGCAGGATCAGAAGAACAGGTAGTGAGTTTAGAAGAATGAAGAATAGGGTTTCCTCAACAGAGTTTTTAGAAAAGAATGAAAGGGTGATAGAGGTTGAGGGGAAAAGTTGGTAATGGAGAGGGGGAAGAGGAGGTGAAGAAGATTTAGTGGGGAATTGAAGAGTAATCTTATGCACTTTGTCATGGAAATAGTCCGAAAGGGTTTGGGCAGAAAGAGAAGGAGGGATTGGAGGTGGAAATGCCTTAAGAAGAGAATTGAGAGTAGAAAAGAGACGGCGGAGAGTAGAGGCAAGACAGTTAGTCTAATGGAGAAAATAGTTTTGCTTAGCAAGTGCAAAGGTGGACTAGAAAAAAGAAAGCATGAATTTGAAGTGAAGAAAGTCAGAGAGAGAAGGATTTGAGCCAAGTGCGCTCAGCTGAGCAGACACAGGAACGTAGGTAGCAGGTAGTTAAAGACAACCAGCGCTGAGGTGAGGTGCGACTCACAGTATGTGGAATGGGCAGAGCAAGGGTATCCAGAATAGAGGAGAGAGCAGTATTATAGGAAGCTATGGCTTCATCAACAGACTTAGAGGACAAAGTTGAAGAGAGAAGAGATGAGGAAGTAGAGGATAGAGTCAGTGGATCGATAAGATGAAGATTCCTAAAAAGGTAGGAGAAGCTTGGGCAAGATTTAGGGGGAGGGGAGTAATGAAGAGTGAAACTTAGCAGGTGATGGTCAGATAAGAGAAGAGTGGAGGTATGGAAATTAGAAGGTAAACAATTAGAGTAGAAAACAAGGTCAAGGTAGTGACCAAGCTGATGAGTGGGGGGCCGAAGAGCAAAGCTGGAGGTCGAAAGAGGAGGCAAGGTTAAGGAGTTTGGATGCATAGGAGTCAGAGGGGTTATCAATAGGACAATGAAAGTCACCAAGAATAAGAGAGGGGGAAGAAGAATCCAGGAATAAGGAGAGCCAATAGTCAAAATCAGCAAA
The DNA here is from genome assembly GCA_033557465.1 of Ichthyophis bannanicus. Lineage (NCBI taxonomy): Eukaryota > Metazoa > Chordata > Amphibia > Gymnophiona > Ichthyophiidae > Ichthyophis > Ichthyophis bannanicus. The sequence goes on along the minus strand of CM066039.1, from coordinate 156,767,469 downwards.
GAAGGTAGAAGGGGACTTGTCAGGGAGTCTATAGATGACAGTGATCCGGAGAGGTAGGGGATTAAAAAGACAGATGGAATGGACTTCAAAGGAGGGAAAGGAATGAAACCGAGGAAAAAATAGAAATTACACTTACCTGGTAATTGTCGTTCCTTGAGTGACGACAGTTTAGTCCTCTACGTCTGGGTTGTGCACCTCTTCCTGCAGCTTGGAGACTGGCATGTCAAAATTGTGACATCACTGGATATAGCCTGCTGGTAACTCCCATCAGACCCAGTGACCTACTGACAAACTCAAAGGAGCAACAGATAAGTAGCTTTAAATGAACTTTACCCGTAATATTAAACTTGTGTGAATCCGAACTCTGAACCCCTGAACTATAAAAACGAATGTTCAATTAAGATTTATGTTATAATAAAAATTATGCATTGCTACGAACTCACATCCCCTTATTCTGTACCTTCCCTGTATTCTCCACTAAAGGACAGAAAAGAACAGGGAATGATAACAGCACTGACATCCATACTCACTGTGATCCAGGAACTGAAAGAATCTTTATCCCTCTTCAAAACTGATTCTCCTCCTCTAGAAGAAAACCCTGAATACTCCCCGGGTGGGTATGAGGACTAAACTGTCATCACTCAAGGAATGACAATTACCAAGTAAGTGTAATTTCTATTTCCTTATCGTTCCTCCAGTTTAGTCCTCTACGTCTGGGATGTATCAGAGCAGTACTCATTGGGAGGGACCTTTCCAGCAGGATCTTTACGCTGCCTTCCCAAATGCGGCAAGCATAGCCGCCAGAACATCTAGGTGGCAATGGTTACTGAAAGTACGCAGAAATGACCAAGTGACCGCTCCACAGGAGTCTACTGGCAGAATCGAACTGTACTCTGCTCAGAAAGTGGCTTGCACCCTGGAAGGATGGATTTGTAAGCCCACCGGGACTGTACGGCCCAGTAGAAGAGAGGCTGATACGATCGTCAACCCAAACCATCCCTAGATCGAATCCTACGCCGCCGCTTCTCCTTAGCGGGACCCTCCGAGCAATCCGTAGAGAGAGATGAGTCGACTTGTGACAAAACTCGGAAATTTTCAAACCCTGCCGCCGTGCTCTCTCGGCATCCAAACAGTGCAAGCTATGAACTGAAATGTTCTGCCCCATCACATCTAGCGCTGGACGGGAGTCCGTTGAATTACGTGAAACGGAAAAAGAAACCACCTTTGGCAAAGAACAACGGACCTGTCCGCAAGGCCACCTTCTCTCTAGAGAAAAACCTAAAAACGTTTCCCTACAGACCAACTCCTGCAACTCCGAAATTCGCCTCACCGAACAGATGGTCACCAAACATACTGACTTTAAGGTTAATTCCTTAACTACCGGCTGTTGCACGGGCTCAGATGGTGCGCTAGCTAACGCCCCTAAAGACGAAATTTGCTCCCCCGGAGAAAGTAATATCCTACGAGAAGGCTACGGTCTGTCAACCGCCTGATAGCGTACCCCATGGACCTGTGTATGAGCGCCCCTGCCTGTACATTGCCCCTATAGCAAGACAGAACTGCTACACAGAACTCTCGAGGAACTGGCTGGCAAACCTTATCCAACCCGTTCTGTAGAAGTACTGGATACCCAGAAGACTGACACTGTTGCCACGTCAATGTGCCTCCGCGGACCGCAATTCTCAAAAAAACGCCTTTTTTTAAATTAATTTTTTTTTTTTTGCAAGGTGGCGATGCCTGTCACCAAGGAACTTTGTGTCCTTAACCTTGCCTTTCGAAAGGCCACACCGTAAGCGAGAACCGATCCATCTAGCGTAGCTTTATAGCTACTTACACATCTTAAAGGAAAGGAGGTGCTCTCAGGTGAAGCTCATTACCCAAATCAGTCATACACTAAGGACCTGAGATTAATTAAGCTTCAGGTGAACAAAGTATATTAAAAGTATTAGGTACAGTTTTATTAGTATAAATATCCATAGCAACCCTTAGTAAGTAAGCAACTTAAAGATCTAAACACAAGCTTAAAACTAAGATGTAGACAGCAGTCCAGCAGCGAGATGGGGGCTTTCCAGTCTTTTGCAGTGAGTGTCACATGTATGATTTTCTCCCAGTTGGTGAGAGGTCTTACGTGTGCACTAGGTGCAAGGAGCTCTTTGCTCTCAGGGAAAGAGTCCGTTCTCTAGAGGCTAGAGTAGCAGAAAGACAGAGGTACATAGACAAGACCTACAGGGATATAGTCCTGAAGCCCCACCACCAGTCTGGCAGCATCCCCTGTTGTCATGGAGGAGAGAGGTCACGTGACAGGAGAGCATCACCCTGGTGTGGCAGGAAGTGATCCTGTAACTAGGACCTGTCCTCCAGGTGATGTACAACCCTCTCGCAACGAGGATGTTTCTCCAGGGCCATGTGTCCATGAGGGAAGGGTTAGGGCAGCCGTCATAGTTGGTGATTCGATCATTAGGCATGTAGATAGCTGGGTGGCTGGTGGATGTGAGGATCGCCTGGTAACATGCCTGCCTGGTGCGAAGGTAGCGGACCTCACGCACCACCTAGATAAGGTCTTAGACAGTGCTGGGGAGGAGTCTGCTGTCTTGGTACATGTCGGTACCAATGACATAGGAAAATGTGGTAGGGAGGTTCTGGAGGCTAAATTTAGGCTTTTAGGTAGGAAGTTGAAATCCAGAACTTCCAGGGTAGCGTTCTCCGAAATGCTTCCCGTTCCACGTGCAGGACCCAAAAGGCAGGCAGAGCTCCGGAGTATCAATGCGTGGATGAGACAATGGTGCAGAGATGAGGGTTTTGGATTTGTTAGGAACTGGGGAACATTCTAGGGAAAGGAGGGGCTCTTCCGAAGGGATGGGCTTCACCTTAACCGGGATGGAACTAGGCTGCTGGCATTAACCTTTAAAATGGAGATAGGGCAGCTTTTAAACTAGATAATAGGGGAAAGCCGACAGTCGCCCAAGAGCGCATGGTTCGGAAGAATGTATCCTTGAAGGATACTACCAAAAGCAGAGAGGTTCCAAAAAACTGTAAAGTAGCCCAAATGCCCTCGAGTATGGAGCAGACAGAGCTTAAAGATCCCAAATTACCCATGTCTACCAATAGCCAAATTAAAATGAATAAAATACAGTCTCTAAAATACTTGTATGCAAATGCTAGAAGTCTAAAAAATAAGATGGGAGAGTTAGAATATATAGCACTAAATGAGAGGTTAGATATCATTGGAATATCAGAGACATGGTGGAAGGAGGACAACCAGTGGGACACTGTGATACCTGGGTACAAACTATATCGTAATGACAGAGCTGATCAAATTGGTGGAGGGGTTGCGCTCTATGTTAGAGAGGGCATTGAGTCAGAAAGGATTAAAGTTTTGCAGGAAACAAAATTTGCTGTAGAATCTCTATGGATTGAAATTCCATGTAAAAAGGGGAAGGCGATGGCAGTGGGGGTGTACTATCGACCGCCTGGCCAGAATGAACAAATGGATGATGAAATACTCAAAGAAATCAAGGAAGCTAACAAACGTTACAGCGCAGTAATAATAATGAGTGATTTCAATTACCCCGGTATTGACTGGGTCAGTGTCACAGCAGGACATGCTAGGAAGATAAAGTTCCTAGATGAAATAAATGACTGCTTCTTGGAGCAGCTGGTTCATGAACCGACCAGAGGGGAAGCCATATTAGACCTAGTCCTTAGTGGAACACCAGATCTAGTGCAAGAGATAACGGTGTTCGGGCCACTTGGCAATAGTGATCATAGCATGATTGCCTTTGATTTAATTAGTGGAGGAGGGATAGTAAGGAAATCCACAGTACAGCATAGTTACTCAGCTGTAACAGGTGATCTCCGGGAACAGCAGGAGTTTAGTCTTCACACATGGGTATTGTCGATACCGACGGAACCTGTGCAGGAACACTCCCCAGCGTCCAATTAGAAAGCTCTTGGGAGCATCCCACAGCACCTGTGTGCTGCCTTCCCACCTTTCCCAACTGCCTCTCTCCAGTTGAGTTTTAAAGATGAGACAAAGAGAGAGAGAGAGAGGGAAAGAAAAGAGAGATACAACTCCTAGGGGAGGTGGGTGTGTTGTGAAGACTAAATTCCTGCTGTTCTCGGAGATCACCTGTTACAGGTGAGTAACTATGCTATCTCCAGGAACAAGCAGGAATGTAGTCTTCACATATGGGGACTTCCTAGCTACAGATGCCAGGGAGAGACCCCAGAAGTTGTGTGCCCCTGTGAAAGGGCTCCACATCCCCCCCATGGATCTCTGGCATCCTACCAGGAATGGTGGGTAGGAGTTGATTAAGTATGGAACAGGTGTCGTAGAACAGCCTGACCAAACAAGGCATCCTGGCGGGAGTCCTTGTCCAAGCAGTAATGGGCTGTGAAGGTGTGAACCGAGGCACAAGTAGTTGCTCGACAGATGTCGTCGATAGACAGAGTGTAGATGAGCCATTGAGGCTGCCATGGCTCTCACATTGTGAGCTGTGACATGGCCTTCCAGAGAAAGGTTTTTACTCTGATAGGTAAAAGAAATACACTGTGCAATCCAATTGGACAATGTTCTTTTGGAGACTGGAAGTCCCAAATGAGAAGGATCAAAAGCAACAAAGAGTTGAGAGGACTTTCTATGTTGCTGTGTCCTTTGTAAGTAAAAAGCAAGTGCTCTTTTACAGTCCAAAGTATGAAGATTCCTTTCTGCATTTGAAGCATGAGGCCTTGGAAAAAATACAGGCAGGTAAACTGCTTGGTTTAAATGAAAAGGTGAGACCACCTTTGGCATAAAGTGTGGATGAGTCCTAAGGACTACCTTATCATGATGGAACCTCGTATAAGGAGGATCAGCCACTAATGCTTGCAACTCACTAATGCGGCGTGCTGATGTGATTGCAATGAGAAAGACAACCTTCCAAGAAAGGAATTTCAAGGAGGTTGTAGCTAGAGGTTCAAAGGGCGGCTTCCTGAGCTGTCCAAGAACCAGATTTAGGTCCCATGCTACCGGTGGTGGCCTAATGGGAGGCTCGGTTAGAAGGAGGCCCCTCATAAATCTCCCTATAAGAGGATGAGAGGAAAGAGGTTGTCCATTTAAAGGCTTGAACGAAGCTGAAATAGCACTTAAATGGACTCGTACTGAGTAAGTCTTAAGCCCTGCATTAGATAAATGAAGGAGATACTCCAATAATGATTCCAGAGGTATCGCCATGGGGGTCAAGATCCTTCTGCGAACACCATATGGAAAACCTTTTCCACTTGAAAGCATAAAAGCATCTTGTGGAAGGCTTTCTAGAAGAATAAAGGATATCCTTTACTTGTTGAGACAGGTTAAGACCAAGAAGGTCTAGGCCCTCAGCAACCAGGCCCTGAGATGCAGAGAGTGGGGATTGGGATGCCACAACATCCTGTCCTCCTGAGACAGGAGATCTGGAGCAGATCCTAACTACAGAGATGGAGCTTGAGAGAGATGTAGGAGCAGAGGGTACCACATCTGCCGTGGCCAATGTGGAGCTATGACAATCATATGGCCTCTGTCTCTCTGAAGCTTCAATAGGGTTCTGGGAATTAGGGGAATGGGTGGAAAGGCATATAGGAAGTCCTGACCCCAATGGAGGAGGAAAGCATCCCTGGCCAGAGAACCCTGAGCTGGAATTCTGGAACAGAATCGGGGAAGTTTGGCATTCAATGGACTTGCGAAGAGGTCTATGTCCGGGGTTCCCCAAATTTGAAAATTTTTGCTACCTGGTCTGCACGAAGAGACCACTCGTGTGGCAAGCAGAACTCGACTGAGTCTGAGTCTGTCTGCCCAGGAGTTTTGAATGCCTAGCAGATACACCGCAAGGAGATGAATCTGATGCTCTCTGGCGAGGGCCCATAGTCAGAAAGCTTCGTTGCAAAGCGACAGAGAGCCTGTTCCTTCCTGCTTGTTCAGCTAGAACATAGCTACTTGATTGTCCGTCTGAATTAGGACTGTCTTGTAGCTCAGCTGGGTGTGGAACACTCGAAGAGCAAGGAAGATTGCTCTGAGTTCCAAGAGATTGATGTGTACATGGGTCTCCTGTGGAGTCCAGGTGCCTTGTGTAGAGAGATCTTGCAGGTGAGCTCACCAACCCACCTGTGAGGCGTCTGTTGTTAGAGTGACCTGGGGTGGGGGCTGTTGGAAAGGGGGACCCCCACCAACAGGTTTTGGGTTGATTGCCACCATTGTAGGGACAAATAAAAGGCGACTTGAGTTTGTTATTTTGTCTGAAAGGCAGCCTGATGCTTGAGTCCACTGAGTGGATAGAGTCCATTGGGCTGCTCTCATATGGAGGCGAGCATAGGGGACCACATGCATGGTAGATGCCATGTGGCCTAGCAATTTTAACATTTCCCGAGCAGTGAGATGAGTTTTTAACACTGCTTGGGAAGCTAACTGCACAATGCGAAGGCATCGGGGCTGTGGAAGATAGGCCCTTGCCTTCCTGGTATCCAGCATAGCTCCTATAAACTCTAGAGACTGAGTGGGAGTTAGGTTGGATTCTGGGATGTTTATGACCAGGCACAAAAACTGAAGTATACGCATTGTGCAAGACAGGGAAATTCTGGCCTCTGATTATGATGGGGTTCGAATGAGCCAGTCGTCTAAGTAGGGGAAGACGAATATACCTAGAGTGCGAAGAAATGCTGCCACTACAGCCATGCATTTCGTAAACACCCTTGGTGCTGAGGCCAGGCCAAAAGGAAGAACCCTTTAATGGTAGTGCTTCCCCTGAAATAGAAACCGAAGGAATCTTCGGTGAGTTGGATGGATGAGAACATGCGTGTACACATCCTTGAGATCTAGAGAACAGAGCCAATCCTGACTCTGAAGGTATGGCAGAAGAGTTCCTAGAGAAATCATCTTGAACTTCTCCTTGTACAGGAATTTGTTCAATTCTCTGAGGTCTAAAATGGGTCTGTGTCCTCCTGTTTTCTTTGGAATAAGGAAATAGGGGGAGTAAAACCCTGTACCCTGTTGGGAAATGGGTACATCTTCTATTGCGCCATGGGCAAGAAGTAAATTAACCTCTTGACCTAACTGATTTTCGAGTGAAGTCTGAGAATAGAACTGTAGGAGGGGGCATGTTGAGGAAATGAAGCTTGTATCCCTCCTTTACAATGGAGAGAGTCCATTCTTCTGCTGTTATCTGCTCCCATCTGGGGGCAAAATGACATAACCTTCCTGGAATGGTGGAGGGCTCTGGCCCGTTGAGGGCCAGGAAGGCCAAGTTCTCTAGATGGGAGTCAAAGCCCCTGTGGAGGCCGAGTCTGTTGGGCCGGTTGAGGCTTAGCAGACTTTGTTTTTTTTTGTTTTGGTGGCTGTTGTCCCTTTTGGGCAGACTGACCTGCAGAATGCCCCTGCTGGGTATAGGAGGGGTAAAACCTCTTCTTTTTAGAGAAGAATGGTTTCTTGTAGGATTTTCTCCTTGCAGGATCAGCTGTAGCCTTGAATAGTCTATCCAAAGTGGTTATCAGCATCCAGCTCATCAGCTTTCTCTTGCCAATTTTTGCCAAAGAGATTTTCGCCTGTGCAAGGAATATTCCCTAGTTTGTCCTGTACCCAGAGTTCTAAGTCAGATGCCTGGAACCAGGCAATCCTACGAGCACCTATGGCAATGGCAGAGGTTCTGCTTATGCACTCAAAGCAGTCAAAAGCTGCACGATTAACAAACTTGGAAACATCTTGGGCATGTTTGACAAGTGTAAGATAATCTTGCCTCTTATCATCATGAAGGAGAGGGCTCATAAGCTCTAGATCTCCTGTAACCTCCTTGAGGAACATTGCCATATATAAAATGTAGGAACTAACCCTGGCAGAAAGCATAGAGGCCTGGAAGGTTTGACGCCCAAAGGCATCAAGAGTCCTATATTCACGTCCTGGCGGATTAGATGCATGTCTTTTTGCACTCTTGTTCCTTCTCATAGCTGATTCCACTACCATGGAATGGTGTGGTAACTGGGTTTTTTGAAATCCAGGACAAGGAGGTACTCGATACATGGTATAAAGCCTATGAGAATGAGGAGAGGTGGTAAGAGGGGTTTCCCACATTCTTAGCATGAGATCATGCAAGATCTCATGAATAGGCAAAGTATTCGCCACCTTGGAAGCTTTAGGATATTGTAAAATCTCCAATTCCCTCACTCTGGGCTCTGTTTCAGGAGCCACTGTGATGGAAAGACCTTTAGCTACCTCCCGGATGAAATCCTGAAAGGATATATCCTCTGGAGGAGACATCCTACGTTTAGGAGAGGAATGCTCCTCAGAGAGAAGTACTCCGGTTCTGACAGAGCTGTCAGAATCCTCAGACTCCTTGGAGGATTCAAAGTATATCCTGTCCGGGTGCTCTTGCAAAGCACGATACCGGTACCGATCAAAGTTGGTACCGGAGGGGTCCGGTACCGGCCTGTCGATACCAGAGAAAACAGCATGACTCGGTGTCGGTAACACAGTCGCCGATGTCGATGCTGTCGGTACTGATGTCGATACCGGTTGAGCCGTTTGAAGCGGCCCCGAAGCCACAAGGAGAGCCGCCAGACTGCGTTCAATAGCGAAGAACCTCTGGTCTATTGACGCTGCTGATGCCTGGGTATCGGTACCGGACGAAGCAGCCGGTACCCCAGAGCATGGCACCAGTAGTTCTGCCGAGGTTGAGGCCTCGAGAACATCCTGGAGTCCCGATAGTGCTTTGGAAGCCGAAGCCTCCCGCTGGGGCAATTTTGCCGGTACAAGTCCCTCAAGGGCAACACCAGAGGCATCTCGATGCTTGGAAGGAGATCTACCCTTTGAGGACCGGCCAGATTTATGTTTGGTTACCTGAGATCCATGGGAGGAAGACGAAGCCCTGGAAGATGTCGATGCCACAGATGCTGCATCGGAGGGAAAAAGGGGGCTAAGCTTAGCAGCTCGGTTTTGCCGACCCCTCTTCGACATCATCCCACAGGCAACACACTCCGATATGGAGTGGTCAGGACCTAAACATTTAAGGCACCACTCGTGAGTGTCGGTGACAGAGATGGTACCGCCACACTTGGAACACTTTTTAAAATCCGAGGCGGGTTTTTCCATTCTGAAGGAAAAGTTGGGCCTAGTGCCCAAAATGGCGAATGGCACCCTATAGAAAAAAAGACTGGAAAGTCCAGAAAAAAAGATTACAATTTTTTTTTTTTGAAGAAAGAAAGAAAAAGAACCGGTGGGACCGGTATAGCGTCGAGGAAGGCAGACGCTACCACAAAAAAGAATGAAAAAGATGGGATAATTTCTGCGGTGACAGGAAAAACAACCTGCTGGCTCCGCGGAAAACGAAGAACTGGAGAGAGGCAGTTGGGAAAGGTAGGAAGGCAGCACGCAGGTGCTGTGGGATGCTCCCAAAAGCTTTCTAAGTGGACGCTGGGGAGAGTTCCTGCGCAGGCTCCGTCGGTACCGACGATGTGAAGACTACATTCATGCTTGTTCCTGGAGATTACCTTTTAACTTTCGAAAGGGAGACTATGATAAAATGAGGAAAATAGTAAAGAAAAAACTAAAAGGAGCAGTTGCAAAGGTTAAAGACTTACATCAAGCTTGGGTGTTGTTGAAAAATACTATCTTGGAAGCCCAGACCAGCTGTATTCCACGCTTTAAGAAAAGTGGAAGGAAGTCCAAAAAACTGCCAGCATGGTTTAAGTTGAGGTCAGAGAGGCGGCTGTTGCCAAAAAATACAGCTTCCAGGAAATGGAAAAGAGCCAAACGACGAAACCTGGAAACAGCACAAGCACTGGCAAGTCAAATGCAAGGCATTGATAAGGCAGGCAAAGGGAGAATTTGAGAAGAAGCTTGCTGCGGAAGCAAAAACACAAAATAAAGACTTTTTCAAGTACATTCGTAGCAAAAAGCCTGTGAGAGAGTCAGTTGATCCATTAGATGATAGAGGGATTAAAGGGGCACTAAGAGGAGACAAGGCGATAGCAGAGAGACTGAATGAATTCTTTGCTTCAATCTTTACTGAGGAACATGTAGGGGTGTTACCCATGACTGAAGTGGTATTTAAAGGTGCGGAAGAATTGCAGGAAATATCGATACATCAGGAAGATGTAATACAACTATTAGATAAACTGAAGAGTAGCAAATCCCCTGGACCGGATGGTATACATCCAAGGGTGTTGAAAGAACTGAAATATGAGATTGCAGACCTGCTATTAGTAATCTGAGAACTATCATTAAAATCATCTCTAATACCTGAAGATTGGAGGATCGCCAATGTAACACCAATTTTTAAAAAGGGTTCTGGGGTGATCTGGGAAACTACAGACCGGTGAGCCTCACGTCAGTACCAGGAAAAATGGAAGAAACCATCATAAAGAATACAATTACTCAGCATGTAGATAGTCATGGCCTAATGGGAGACAGCCAACATGGCTTTAGACAAGGAATATCTTGTCTTACTAATCTGTTATGTTTTTTTGAAGGTGTGAATAAACAGGTGGACAATGGTGAGTCGGTTGATACAGTGTATCTGGACTTTCAGAAAGCCTTTGACAAGGTCCCTCATCAGAGACTTTTGGCAAAACTAAAGAGTCATGGGATAGGAGGCAGTGTACTATTGTGGATCAGGAACTGGTTAAAAGATAGAAAGCAGAGGGTAGGGTTAAATGGCCAATTTTCCCAATGGAGAAAGGTGAATAGTGGTGTACCCCAGGGATCTGTGCTGGGTCTGCTGATTTTTGACATATTCACAAATGACCTGGAAAGTGGAATAACGAATGAGGTTATCAAATTTGCAGATGACACAAAACTATTTAAAGTTGTTAAAACCCAAGAGGATTGTGGAAAATTGCAAGAGGATCTTGATAAATTGGAAGACTGGGCATCAAAATGGCAGATGAAACAATGTGGACAAGTGAAAAGTTATGCACCTAGGGAAGAACAACCCAAACTATGGTTACACGATGCAAGGTTCCGCATTAGGAACCACCACCCAGGAAAAAGATTTAGGCGTCATTGTGGATAACATGTTAAAACCCTCGGCCCAGTGTGCAGCAGCGGCCAAGAGAGAAAATAGAATGCTAGGTGTCATAAGGAAAGGAATGGAAAATAAAACAAAAGATATTATAATGCCTCTATATCATTCTATGGTGAGACCGCACTTTGAATATTGTGTGCAATTCTGGTCGCCGTATCTTAAAAGGGATATAGCGTTATTAGAAAAGGTTCAGAGAAGAGCCACCAAAATGGTAAAGGGGATGGAAAGATACCCCTATGAAGAAAGGCTAAAAAGGTTAGGGCTCTTTAACCTGGAAAAGAGACAGTGAGGGGAGATATGATAGAAGTCTATAAATTAAAGAATGGAGTGGAACGGGTAAACGTAGATCGATTGTTTACGTTATCAGAATATATAGACTAGGGGACATGCTATGAAGCTACAGGGTAAACTATTTAAGACTAATAAAAGAAAATATTTTTTCACTCAATGTGTAATCAAACTCTGGAATTTGTTACCGGAGGATGTGGTAAAGGCTGTTAGTGTTGCTGGGTTTAAAAAAGGTTTGGACAAGTTCCTGGAGGAAAGGTCCATAAACCACTATTAAGAAGGGACCCAGGATATCAATGCTTGACCCAGTACAAGCATTGTGAAACCTGTGTCTTTTGGGGAAACTGCTAGGTACGTATGACCTAGATTGGCCACTGTTGGAAACAGGATACTGGGCTTGATGGACCTTGGTCTGACCCAGTATGGCATATCTTATGTTCTTATGTTCACCTGGGACACTGAAGGGCACCCTGCAGCTACCGATTCTCCCACGTCGGTAATCTCCCTGGATTCCCGTCAAGCCCCTGAATGAGGTCGGCGTACCACGGGCGTCCAGGTCAGCCTGCGGCCCCCAACAACACATTTCTGCGAGTCGCTTCGAAACGCGGCATCACTCAGCCTATGAGCGTCTCTGGAGGCAAGACAGAGAAAGCGGACGACGGCTACCGTTGTATCATTGTGTCGACTCCTTCTGACATCCTTTTGCGTTGCCTGCTGAAAAGCAACCAGCTTTCGCAGCCTGAGAAGTTGCCAAGAGGCCCATGGGCTATCCTATTTACAACAGAAGTGTGCGAAAACCTCCAAAGATAACTTCTAGTGCTTGGCATGTACCCGGATCCAGCCGAGGAAATCCGTCGTCACCTTGTCTTCTCCTGCGATGTGCGCCACCGAGATCGCCGGAAGCCGAGTCTCGAACCACTCAAGAGACCCCCTACCTCGGCCTCCATGGTCACATTTCCTGCTCTGCCCTGCTGATAGATGTGATCAGAGTTGTCGGACCACACTCGCCCCGCTTGAACTGGCATGATAGCTTCGAACGCCTGGAATGCCCGGTGTACCGCTCGCAATTTCCATCGGTTGACTGACCCCTGCGTCCTTCAAGCGCCTTGTGTGAAAAGATCCACGCTATGTAGCTGAGAATAAAAGGTTTTGCCCAACCCCTGGAGGAAAGGCCCAGAATCCTTTATTAAAGAAACCGTTATTAACTTATTTACTTGTTGTTATACACCAGCTATCTACACTTCAATATGATCTACAAGACACCCAACCTAACCAAGTGCCACCTCTGTCACTCATGTAACAGAACTCTTTGAATATGAGCACAGATGAAATTTGCTTCTTGCTCCGTACCAGCAGTGTGTAGCCTATTTGTTTTTCTGGGAAACTGCCAGGCCCCTGCGACCCGAAACGGCCTCTACAGGGAACTGGGCGCTGGACCCAAAGGACCCCAGTCCAACCCAGCATGTATACTGTATACTTAAGAATGGAACCTGCCCAAGACCTCTCCCTTGGATGTACGCGACCGAACCTAGCCCTATGGTCCCGTAGCTAACTCCCAGGGCGCAATGAGTTTCAGCGAAGTCTTGGAAGGAGCGGGGATGTAGCGTTAGGGGCAAGTTGCTAGAGGACCAAGGGTCGAACGCCACTCAAGAACCGCAAACATGGGACACAAGAACTGGGGTTTCTGGCCCCACGGGTTGTCCTTCTGGCCGTGGATAAGACACTTAACCCTCCATTGCTCCAGGTACAAAAACTCAAATTGTGAGCCCTACAGGAAGAAGGAAATATAAATACAGTATCTGAAAGTACGCCACCTAGACTTGTAGAACAGGAAGCCCAAATAAGCCAATTACTGGGAATAGTGAGCTTTAGAGAACACTGGCAAAGAAGAGACATGAGAACTGGAGCTGGTTTGAGGCCTCCTTTTCCTGCACCCCCAGTCCTCCTGCCAGCATTGCAAAGAGGCTGAGAAGAGATTCTCCAGCGGACCTGGGAACTTGCCTCCTGGACTGCAGAGATGTACAGGGGTAAGATTTGGTGACCAGGCTAAAGAGAAAGAACAGCTGATGCCTGCGACACCGTATTTGATTAGGACGGCCCACGCCACATCAGAGACCACGACCGCACTTTCAATCACACCTAACACAATGGGCACCTCTCTCACTATATCAAAATCGATAACCTCAATTGCCGGCAAACTACATTAGCATTAGAAACCTACCTGAGCAAAGAAATGCAGTCTCACTCTACTGTGAGCGGACACCAAAATCGTGCCTAAGCCAATGTGAGCACTTACCCAATGCACATTGATTTACACGGGTGACCCAGGCCCTGTCAGCCCAAACACTGAGCAGCGAGCACAGTTAACCTAGGTTGAATTCTTGCAGCGGCCCTAGGGTAGGGAACTTCAGCTAGGAATCCTGCCAGTGCCCTGGAGCGCTAAGCCCTAAAGTGCGCTACCGAGAAGGACTTTCCTAATCCTGAGGACGGGCCATTTAGCCAGATGGCCATTTTCCTGCACCTGCTACCAATTCCCTGCCGTCCACTCGGAAAGGCAGCCTCTTTTCATGGGATGGTCATGCTAAGGAGAGTATGAGACGCACAGGACGCCCTCCCGGCAGTCCTGCAAGCAGAGAGTTAGCTGCGGGAGATACAGGCAGCCTTGTAACCAGATGTCTTAGAGACCGCCACCTTTGAGAATCTAAAGATAAACGCAAACCGGAATTATACAAACCCCCACCGATCGGGAGTACAAATAATAAACGTGATTCCTGAGCAGCGCTGCCATCTGGTGACCTTCAGGGGTACTTACCACCAGAAGCTAAGAGTTCTAATTCTGGGTCATATAAGCTTGATTTGCAGATTCTTACAGCTGCTTGCTTAGTCTCTAACCCTGCGTACCTAGGCGGACCCAGCAGTTATATATATATATATTTTTTATTTTTTTGAGTTGTAGAAATCAGCCAAATGATTGTTGGACATAGTCGGTCACCGAAGGCAGCTATTGAGTGTACCTGCCGCCCTCTGGTGCCCATTAGCGGAATGACAGGCACCTCCTAGCTAAGAGGTTTATCCCATTATTCCTCCTCTTTTTTTTTTTTTTTTAAACCTAAGGTTTCTTTAAACCTGTTCTTGTGACACCACAAGCTTGCAGACTATGCACCTTTTCCTAAAGAATACCGCTGCAGACAATAATTACCAAAGGAGCCACTGTCTCAAGCATACATCTATTCTGTCCCTCCTTCTACCAGTATCCCGGGACTGAGCTGATGCTCCTCAGAGGCCTGGCCAGTAGGGAACGATCATGTCACCAGAAATCAACGACTTAAACGACTGTGTTACAATAAACTTAAAATAAATAGGACTGTCAATTTAGCCCTTAAACTGAGCAATTTAAGGAAATAAATAATTAATTAAAATAGGCAAAGTCCGCCCTAGGCGACTAAAAGAAAATAAACGTTGTCGCAAAAATGCTGCCTGTCCACGCCATGGCCCACGCGCAGGAAGCACCCCTCAGCCATCTGCACTGCCTCGCTGATGAGCCGCGGCCTCCGGGCAATTAGATCTGCTCTGCCAAGTGTTAAATACCGGCAGAGGTAAAGCTTTTCCCCCTGTTTCTTTTATGGCCGTACTAGCCTGTCCATCAGACCAAAGAACACCATGGCTCTCCTCTGAAAGCGGTCCGTTGCGAACAGTCACCACGCAGGCCCAGCAAGAGCCTAAAATGGCGCCGATCCCAGTCTGCTTCGATTTGGCACCAAAAACTCAGTTTACAAACACGGCGCTCCAGAGCCCTTCCATGCTCGAAGGTCCTACCTGTGGTGCCGACGGCCATCGGGGACGACGCGGGTAACAGGAGGGAAAAAAACCAGCTCTCCAGCCACGAGGCCGCTCGACTCAGCCGCGAGCTGCAGTCACGGTGAAAGCTGCTCTGCTGGCTCACCACATGGGGAACTCATACCACCGCTGCGGAAACCGCCGTTGCTCAGCTCACACACTGACCAAGTGCTGGTACGGCCCGCGGAGCTCTCCCGCATACAGTCCAGGGGGAGAGATCCAAAGCGGAAATTTTCTTTCCTTTCTTTTTTTTTTTTAAAACAGATCGATGACCAAGAAAGGTGATAGCCAGCTAGATAGGGGTTCTTCTTAACGGGACCGTTGGAGCTTTGAACAAAGTGAAGAAACTGACTGAAATTAAGGGAAATTAATGAAAAGTAATACAAAGTAATTAAAATAATCAATTAAAATAATTAATCCTCGCCAGATTAACTGAAACTAGATGACCTAAGGCCAACCAACTCCAATCCTGGCTAAACTGCTCCTAATCGGGTTTAGTGAGCACAGCACCTAGGCTCACTACGTCCTCCTACTGCATGGAGACTGGACACACTGGGGCTGATGGGAGATACCAGCAGGCTATATCCAGTGATGTCACAATTTTGACATGCCCAGCCTCCAAGCTGCAGGAAGAGGTGCACAACCCAGTTGTAGAGGACTAAACTGGAAGAACGATAAGGAAGAAGGGGGTGAAATTGGCAAGAAGAAGGTAGAAACCCAACCCCAATGCTGCGGCCATTGGGACGAGGAGCGTGGGAGAACTGATAGCCGCCATGACAGAGGGCAGCAACTGAAGCAGTGTCATCAGGAAGGAGCCAAGATTCAGTAAGAGCAAGAAGATGGAAAGCACGAGAGATAAGGAGATCATGGGTAAAGTGGAGGCAGGCCTCGTGCTGGAAGGTAGAGTCACCGTTCATCGTGTTCGGGCGAAGGCTACGTCAGTGGCTTACCTCCGCTCTGTTCCATTGGCAGACATCTGCCGGGCCGCTACTTGGTCTTCAAGCCAGACTTTTGCAGCCCATTACTGCCTGGAGAGGGAGTCCCGCAGGGACAGTGCTTTCGGACAGGCAGTCCTCCGTAACCTCTTCGAGGTATAGGCAACTCCTACCCTCCATCCCGGATGTTGGGCTACCGGTTGGAGACGTATTCAGAGAAGATTCCTTCCTTCTGTGCTGCTGAGCTAGAGGGAGCTCATTTTTGTGCTTGGGGTCTCCGGTAGCCTTAAGCTTGGGAGTCCCATATGTGAGGACTGACTTCCTGCTTGGTCCTGGAGAAAGCGTAGTTACTCACCTGTAACAGGTGTTCTCCAGGAGCAGCAGGAATCAGTCCTCACAACCCTCCCTCCTCCCCTTGGAGTTGCAGTTATATGCTTTCATTATTGCTAATTTTTGCTGTCTTTTAGCTTTGTCATCTGACTGAGCAAGATGGCACCCTTGGGCGGGAAGAGGACCGCGCATGCGCGCTGCAATTCCCAAAGGCTTTCTCTGAAAGCTGGGGAAAATTGCTCCGCGAGGGCTCCGTCGGCGCCGACGTCACCCATATGTGAGGACTGACTTCCTGCTTGGTCCTGGAGAAAAAGGTAGAACAAGGTGAGTCGATTGATACAGTGTACCTGGATTTTCAGAAAGCCTTTGACAAGGTCCCTAATGAGAGACTCTTAAAAAGTCATGGGATTGGAGGCAGTATAGAATTGTGAATCAGGAACTGGTTAAAAGACAGGAAGCAGAGGGTAGGGCTAAAGGCCAATTTTCTCAATGGAGAAAGCTAAATAGTGGCGTACCCTAGGGGTCTGTGCTGGGCCTGGTGCTTTTTAACATCTTCATAAATGACCTGGAAATGGGAATAACGAGTGAGGTGATCAAATCTGCAGATGAGACAAAATTATTCAAAGCTGTTAAAACACAAGAGGATTGTGAATAATTGTAAGAGGACCTTGATAAATTGGAAGACTGGACATTCAAATGGCAGTTGAAATTTAATGTGGGCAAATGTATCGTTATGCACCTAGGAAAGAACAATCCAAACTACAGCTACATGATGCAAGGTTCCATATTAGGAACCACCACCCAGGAAAAAGATTTAAGTGTCATCGTGGATAATATGTTGAAACCATCCGCCCAATGTGCAGTAGTGACCAAGAAAGCAAAGAGAATACTAGGAATCATAAGGAAAAGAATGGAGAATAAAACCAAGGATATTATAATGCCTCTGTATCATTCCATGGTGCGGCCACTCTTTGAATATTGTGTGCAATTCTGGTCAATATCTTAAAAAGAATATAGCAGAATTAGAAAAGAACCACCAAAATGGTAAAGGGGATGGAAGGATACCCTTATGAGGAAAGGCTTACAAGGTTAGGGCTCAGTTTGATAAACAGATTTAAAAAAAAAAAAAAAAAAGTTAGGGCTCTTCAAATTGGAAAAGATGGCTGAGGGGAGATATAGAGGTCTATAAATTAATGAATGGAGTAGAACGGGTAAACGTAGATCAGTTGTTTACTCCATCAAAACGTAAAAAGACTAGGGGACGTGCAATGAAACTACAATGTAACCCATTTAAGAGTAATAAGAGAAAATATTTTTTCACTCAATGTGTAATCAAACTCTGGAATTTGTTACTGGAGGATGTAGTATAAGCCGTTAGTGTAGTTGAGTTTAAAAACTGTTTGGACAAGTTCCTGGCAGAAATGTCCATAAACCATTATTAAAGAGGACCTGGGAAATCTACTGCTTACCCCAGGAGAATACATGTGACCTGGATTGGCCACTGCTGGAAAAGGATCCTGGGCTTGATGGACCTTGTTCTGACCCAGTATGGCCTTTCTTATGTTCTTAAGGGGTGCTTTAATCATTGGGAATGGCTGGGTATTATAAGGGTTGGGGATGTCATGACGATGGGGAGATAACGTTTGAAGACCTGAGGGAGGATTTGAGGGGTAAGGGCTAGGGATAGATTCAGATACTTCCAACTGTGGTATTTATCTTAAGGGGGAAATGGGCAGACAAATTAAAAAAGGGCTTATTCATTAATGGACACTCACTGTAGAGTGAAATGTGGGCAATGAGGGATGATTTCAAAGATGTATGGCCTGCTGATGGAGGAGTTTTCCCAAAAAGCAGTGCATCAGAGAGGATGAGAAAGGGAGCTAGGAGAGAGTGTGGATGAAGAGGTATGGAAGATATGTGGGAAAACTTCAATAGCTTTAAATCTTGTGGAGAATGCTCTGATAAAGCGTAGTTACTCACCTGTAACAGGTGTTCTCCAGGAGCAGCAGGAATCAGTCCTCACATATGGGTGACGTCGGCGCCGACGGAGCCCTCGCGGAGCAATTTTCCCCAGCTTTCAAAGAAAGCCTTTGGGAATTGCAGCGCGCATGCGCGGTCCCCTTCCCGCCCAAGGGTGCCATCTTAGCCAGTCAGATGACATAGCTAAAAGACAGCGTAAAAATTTGCAAAAAAACTAAAGCAGATAATCGCAACTCCAAGGGGAGGAGGGAGGGTTGTGAGGACTGATTCCTGCTGCTCCTGGAGAAAACCTGTTACAGGTGAGTAACTACGCTTTCTCCAGGACCATGCAGGAAGTCAGTCCTCACATATGGGACTCCCAAGCTTAAGGCTACCGGAGACCCTAAGCACAAAAATGAGCTCCCTCTAGCTCAGCAGTACAGAAGGAAGGAATCTTCGCTGAATTATTACCCACCGGTAGCCCCCATCCGGGATGGAGGGTAGGAGTTGCTCAAACCTCAAAGAGATTTCGGAGGACTGCCTGTCCGAAAGCACTGTCCCTGCGGGACTCCCTCTCGAGGCAGTAATGGACCGCAAAAGTCTGGCTCGAAGACCAAGTAGCGGCCCGGCAGATGTCTGCCAACGGAACAGAGCGGAGGTAAGCCACTGACGTAGCCTTCGCCCGAACACAATGAGCCGTGACTCGACTTTCTAAGGAGAGTCCGGCTGCCCCATAAGCCCAAGCGATACAGTCAGCAACCCATATAGACAGAGTACGCTTGGAGACCGGGAGCCCCAATTTATTGGGGTCAAAAGATACAAAAAGCTGAGCAGCTTTACGGTGCTCCCGCGTACGGTCAAGGTAGAAGTTCAAGGCCCTTCTACAGTCCAGGGTATGCAGGACCATTTCAGCTCGGCTGGAGTGTGGCCTGGGAAAGAAGGTCGGAAGTACCACCTCCTGATTGATGTGAAAAGGGGAGACCACTTTTGGAAGAAATTTTGGGTGAGTCCGTAGGACTACCCTATTCTTGTAGAACCGAGTGTAAGGGGGATCAGACACGAGGGCCTGCAATTCACTTACGCGTCTAGCGGAAGTGAGGGCTATCAGGAACAAGGTTTTCCAAGATAGAAAACGTAGAGAACAGGTAGCCATAGGTTCAAAAGGCGGACAGGTGATCCGCTGCAAAACCACATTTAGATCCCAGTCAGGAGCTGGCGGGCGCAGAGGTGGTTTTAGTAGAAGGAGACCTCGGAGAAACCTCGCCACGAGAGGGTCGCTGGAAAGAGGTCTGCCGTCCACCGGCACATGATGTGCTGAGAGAGCACTGAGGTGAACTTTGACGGAGTTGGACTTAAGTCCCAGATTAGAGAGGTAGAGCAAGTACTGCAAGATCACCGACACCGAGCAGGAGAAGGGATCCTGAGACTGCTGGGCGCACCAAGCGGAAAAGCGACGCCATTTAAGGGCGTAGCATTTGCGGGTAGAAGGTCGCCGGGAAGCTAGGACGACCTCTTCCACCTCTGCCGGCAATAGAAGGGGAGCGAGGACTACCCTTTCATCAGCCAGGCCATCAGATGTAGAGATCTGAGGTTGGGGTGTAGCAGGGACCCCTGATCCTGTGTTAGGAGATCTGGATGAAACCCCAGAGGGAACGGATCCTCCACCGCTAATTGCAGCAGGAGTGGAAACCACGGCTGTCTGGGCCAGCGAGGAGCTATCAGGATCATGGAAGCTTTGTCTCGGAGAACCTTGAAAAGAGTTCGGGAGACTAGCGGTATGAGAGGAAAGGCATACAGAAGGCTTTTCGACCATGAGAGCAGAAAAGCATCCGCTGCTACTCGAAGGGGATGCGGCTGCCGAGAGCAGAAGCGAGGAAGTTGCCGGTTGAGAGGACTGGCAAAGAGATCCATCGTGGGGAGGCCCCACTTCAGAAAAAGTTTCTGAACTACCAAGGGATCCAGTCGCCACTCGTGCGGCTGGAGGATTCTGCTGAGTTTGTCCGCCAGGCAATTCTCTTGGCCTGGGAGATAAACTGCCTTGAGAAGAATGCCGTGGCTGATGGCCCAAGAACAGAGCTTCTGTGCTTCCCGACAGAGAAGGAAGGAGCCCGTTCCCCCTGTTTGTTCACGTAGAACATGGCAACTTGATTGTCCGTCTGGACAAGGACGGACTGGTGAGAAGTCAGGTGGGAGAAAGCCTTGAGAGCCAGACGGATTGCTCTGAGCTCCAGGAAGTTGATCTGCTGCGCAGACTCCCACGTGGTCCAGAGACCTTGAGTACATGCCCCTTGGCAATGCGCTCCCCATCCTAGGAGAGAAGCATCGGTTGTCAGCACTTGAGCCGGCGGAGGAGACTGAAAAGGCATTCCGAGCACCAGGTTCGGCCGATGAAGCCACCACTGTAGAGAAGAGGCCAGCGGGCCGGAGATGCGCACTAAGTCGGCTAGGCCACCCGAGGCCTGTTGCCACTGCTTGCGAGGCACCACTGAGCAGGCCGCATATTCAGGCGGGCATTGGGGGTCACGTGGACGGTGGAAGCCATATGGCCGAGTAGTCTCAGGAAGCGCCTGGCGGAGACCAGGGACTGGCTGCGAAAACGGCCGGCTAGGTCCATGAGCCGTTGAGCCCTGTCGAGAGGCAGGAAAGCTCGTGCCTGAAGAGTGTGCAATCTTGCGCCGATGAACTCGAGATCTTGTGAGGGGAGCAAAGTGGACTTTGCGAAGTTTATGACAAAGCCCAAGTATTGCAGAAGAGTCACAGTGCGGTGTGTGGCTTTTGTGACTTCTGGAGAGGACGATGCTCTGATGAGCCAGTCGTCTAGGTACGGAAAGACATAGAGGCCGTGAAGCCGGAGATAAGCCGCCACCACCGCGAGACATTTTGTGAAGACTCGTGGTGCGGAGGATAGGCCAAAGGGCAGTACTCTGTACTGGTAATGATTTCCTGCCACCACAAACCTTAGGTATTGGCGGTGGCTTGGGTGGATGAGGATGTGCGTGTAGGCATCCTTTAGATCCAAGGAGCATAGCCAATCTCCCTGCTGGAGGTAGGGCAGAAGGATTCCAAGGGTAAGCATCTTGAACTTCTCCCTGATGAGGAACTTGTTGAGGTTGTGCAAGTCCAGGATGGGTCTGAGGCCTCCCGTTCTTTTTGGTATTAGGAAATACCTGGAATAGAAGCCTTGACCCCGCAGGTGGTGGGGCACCGGTTCCACAGCCTGTTCCTGAAGAAGACTTGCTAACTCCTGAAGGAGTAAGTCCCTGTGCAGAGGGAGTCATGGAGGTTCTCCCGGGAAATAGGAGGGAGGGATCTGGTGGAAGTGGAGAAGATAGCCTTCTCTCACCACTTGAAGCACCCAGGCATCTGAGGTGACGTTGGACCACCTGTGGGCAAAGTGAACCAGCCGGCCTCCTGTGCTGGGAGGAACCAGCTGAGGGGGAGAGGCTATGCCGATGAAGTAAAAAACCCCCACCCTGCTGAGCAGGGGCCGGTGGTGCAGGCTTGGGGGCTTGCTGCCTACGGGACCCGTTACCCCGTCCCTTGGCCTGCTGACCCTGTTGGGGAGCCGCAGAGGCCTGATATTGAGGGTAGTGTTTATAGGCAGCCGCCTTTCTCGGGTAAAAGGACTTCTTTCCCGAGCCCTTCTTCTTCTGGGAAGGGGCGGAGGTCTTCCTAGAAAGCCTAGTTCTGGTGAGAGTCTCCGTCTCGATTTGGGCAGCCTTTTCAGCCATGGGCTTGCCAAAGAGGTTCTCACCTCGGCAGGGGACATCGACCAACTTGTCCTGCACCCAGGGTTCAAGGTCAGACGACTGAAGCCAAGCCTGTCGGCGGGCACTGATGCCGGCTGCGGCCACTCGTGCCGATGCTTCAAAGCCATCATAGGCTGCTCGAGACATAAATTTGGAGCATTCCCGAATACCAGTTGTCAAGGCTAGGAACCTCCGCAAAGGTTCCTCGGATAGCCCAGCGGAGAATCCGGCTATCTCTTTAGCCAGGTCTCTGAGATACATGCCCATGTAGAGCTGGTATGTCTGGACTCGACAAGCAAGCATAGAGCCCTGGAAACACTTCTTACCTAGGCCATCCAGGTTGCGGGCCTCCCTGCCAGGAGGCACAGAGGAGTGCATCTTCTGGCTCTTAAGCCTATGCATGGCCGATTCCACCACCATGGAATGGTGCGGTAGCTGTGCTTTTTGGAAGCCAGGGCTCTTGCGGACTCGATAAATGGAATCGACCCGCTTGCTTAACACCGGCGACGATGCCGGACTCTCCCACATGCGGAAGAGTAGTCGTTCCAGCATGGGAGGAACCGGTACAGTAAAGTGCTCCCTGGCGGGAGAGTCGTACTGAAGGGCATCGAGCTCTTCGGCTCGGGGCTCCTCCTCGGGATCCGCAGGGAAGGCCAAAGCCTTGGCCATATCCCTGACGAAATCCGAGAACCGGGCGTCCTCCGGAGGGGACTGTTTCCGAGGTTCGGACTCAGGCGAGTCCGAGGGGACACACCGAGTCTGAAAGGAATCAGGTGACTCTTCCTCTTCAGACTCCCAGGCCGACTCCGAGGAGGAATCGGTGGGGTTGGTCCGGGCGGGCGGAGGCGTCGGCCGCCCCGACGCCGAGGGAGTCGGCGTCGACGACCTCGATCCCGAACGGGAGGCCGAGGGTGACCTCGACCGAGGATCGACTCGAGCCCGCATGGACTCGAGGATCGGCTCGGTCTCCGGGGTCGACTTAGACGTCGACGTCCCGGCGGTCGGGGCAGAGGCGCCAGCGAGGCTAGCGATCAGTGCCCGCTGCTGGTCCATGAAGGCAGAGAGTCTGCTCTCCAAGGCCGTCAACCTGAGTCCGACCTCAGGTGACCCAGCAGCCCCCGACTCGGGCCCCGACGGCGTCGGGCCCGACGTCGGACCCCTCTGAGGCGAGTCCAGGAGGACTACAGGACTTACCCGAGCAGGCAACTCCGACTCCAGACGAGGTCGCTTCGGCAGATGCTCCTTCTCCAAAGACCCGGGACGGCTATCGGGGCTATGCGACCTGGCCCTCGCGGAACCAGGAGCGTCCACCGACGCCGCCCTCGCGGGTTTCATCTTCCGACGATGGTCCCCGGAGGGAGAACCCCTGTCGGAGGAACTCCAGCGATGGTCAGAGCTGGAACCTCTGGACGCCGAGGCCTCCGACGAGGTCCGGGTACGGCCGGGGTCAGCGAAGATTCGTTCCCGCTGATGCCGCCGACTCCTTAACGCTTTGGAGGACATCTTGCTGCAGGCCCCACAGATCAGTTCCTCGTGATCCGGGCCAAGGCAGCGGAGGCAATTATCATGTGTGTCAGTGAGTGACATATTTCTGTCACACTGAACACACCGCTTGAAACCACTGGCAGCCATCGGGGGAAAAAGGGCCCCTGCAAGGTCAAAGGACCGGGCTGCCAGTGAAAAACCGAAAACGAAACTGACAGAAAATCAGAAAAACCGAAAAATAACAGAAGGACTCGCAACGGCGTCGCGAGTCCGGGCAGGAAAAGGACCGGCGTCGAACCGATAGAGAAAAAAGAGATTAAACACGAAAAAAATCAACTTTTTCAGCGGGGACAAGACGGGCACGTCTGAAGGGCTCCGCGGAAAAAAGAAGACTGGCTAAGATGGCACCCTTGGGCAGGAAGGGGACCGCGCATGCGCGCTGCAATTCCCAAAGGCTTTCTTTGAAAGCTGGGGAAAATTGCTCCGCGAGGGCTCCGTCAGCGCCGACGTCACCCATATGTGAGGACTGACTTCCTGCTTGGTCCTGGAGAATGCTCTATAGATGATACCCGATGCTAGCTCGGCTGAAAAAGATTGATCCCAAACTAAGTGATGAATGCTGTCAAAAGTGCAGATCTTTGTACACACATGATGAGAGCATCCCTGAGTGGTGGGGCTCAGGGTAAGATGATATTAGAAGTAGTAATGGTGGTGATGAGGGGTGTGGAGCGGGGAAGCATTGTTACTCACCTGTAACAAGTGATCTCTGGAAACAGCAAGAATTAGTCTTCACATATGAGTATTGTCGGTACCGACAGAATCCGAGTAGGAACGCTCCCCTGCGTCCAATTGGAAAACCTTTGGGATCATTCCACTGCACCTGCACATCTGCCTTCCCAAGTCATCTCCTCGGTTGAGTTTGTAGCTGACAGATAGAGGAAAAAAGAATACCCTACAATTCCTAGGGGAGGAGGTTCAGTTGTGAAGACCGATTCCTGCTGTTCCCGGAGATCACCTGTTACAGGTGAGTAACAATGCTATCTCCAGAAACAAGCAGGAATGCAGTCATCACATATGGGACTCATTAGCTCCCAGGTACCAGACTGAGTTGGCAGTAGTGGTATCCTTGTGGCTAAAGTATGGAGCTGAGAAAGTGTGGCTACAAAGTGGCATATTGACTGCAGCTGGCAGCATAAGGGCAGGGAAGTCTGGTGCCATAAAAGTCCAGGATAGAGGGTAGTAGTTGTAGTTAAGTCCCAAAAAGGTGCTGGAGGACAGCCTGGCCAAACACAGCATACCAACAGGAGTCCTTGTCTAGGCAGTAGTGAGCAGCGAAGGTGTGAATGGAGGACCAGGTAGTTGCACGACAGACTTCGACAATGGAGACGGAACAAAGGTTGGCAACTGAGGTTGCCATGGCATGCACATTGTGAGCTGTGACGTGGCCCTCGAGGGAGAGTCCTTCCTGAGCATAGGCAAAAGAAATGCAGGCTGTAATCCAGATGGAGAGGGTACGCTTTGACACTGGAAGTCCAAGGTGACTTGGATCAAAGGAAATGAATAAGAGGATTTCCTGAGATTCTTGGTTCTGTCCAAGTAGAAAGCCAGATTGCGCTTGCAATCTAGAGTGTCTAGCGCTGCCTCAGCCCTAGAGGCATGTAGTCTTGGGAAGAAGACTGGTAGCATTACCGATTGGTTGAGATGGAAGGCTGAGACCACCTTCAGAAGGAAGTGTGGATGGGTATGGAGAACCATCTTGTCGTGGTGGAACTGGGTGTACAGAGGATCCAACACGAAGGCCTGAAGTTCGCTGATACGGCAAGCTGAAGTAAGGGTGATAAGGAGATTACCTCCCAAGAGAGGAATTTTGAAGAAATGGTGGCTAAAGGCTCCAAAGGAGGCTTTAGAAGCTGCGCTAGGACTACATTGAGGTCCCAAACCACTCAAGGTAGTTTGATTGGTGGCTGGGATAGCAGGAGACCCCACATAAAGTGTTGCATCAAAGGGTGTGAAGAAATAGGATGCCTGTCCACCGGCCCGTGAAAGGCTAAGATGACACTAAGATGAACTCTGACTGAGTTAGTCTTAAGACCTGACAAATGGAGGAGATACTGTAAAAGATATTCCACCGGACAGGCAGAGGGTGAACATGTGCCATTTGAAGGCATAAGAATGTCTTGTAAATGGCTTGCGTGATGCAAGTAAGATGTCCCTGACCTGTTGTAGAAAGTTGAGGTCAGCAAAGATCATGCTTTCAGCAGCCACGCCGTGAAATGAAGAAGCGTCCTGTGATCCTGAGAGAGAGGTCGGGCCCATGTCCCAGGCTGAGGGGTGGAATCTGTGCTAGTCGAAGCAGCAGATGAAACCATGATTGACAGGGCCAGTAAGGGGCTATTAGAATCATGTCGGCCTGCAATTTGGCAATTAAGGGGGTGCGTGGAAATGCATAAAGCAGGCCCCTTCCCCAATTGAGAAGGAAGGCATCCATCGTCTGACTGTGTAGGGAGGAAACCTTGAGCAAAACAGCAGCAGTTATGCATTCTCCTGGCTGGCGAACAGATCCATTTTGGGGATCCCCCACATGTGGAAGATGACGTTTCCCAATTTAGAGTCCACTCCTGTGGACGTAGGATGCGGCTGAGTCTGTCCACAAGAAGAATGAGTTCGCCCGGGAGTTACACCACTCTGAGATGGATGCGGTGTACAATGGAGAAGAACCAGAGACGAAGGGCTTCCTGGCAGAGGAGATAGGAACCCATACCCCCCTGCTTGCTCACATAGAACATGGCCACCTGGTTGTCCATTTGGACTAAGACCAGTTTGCCCGAAAGTTAGGGTCGAAAAATCTGAAGGGCATTTGTGAGAGCACATAGTTCTAGGAGGTTGAACTGCAACACAGAAATCCTGTTATGTCCGCTGCCCTTGGTTAGTGAGACTGTCGAGATGTTCTACCCACCCACGTTTGTAAGCATCTGTTGTCAGCGTGCATGAAGGTGGAGGCATCTGAAAATGTGACCCTCCGAGTAGGATTTCAGTGGAGCACCACTACTAGGGTGTGTCAATTCTAGAGCTGTCATAATTTTAAGAAGCACTAGTAAAAAATGGTACAATTTCAAGTGGCAAATCAACAACTAACTTTAAATTTTGTGTAATATGTTATTTACCTACCTGTAACTTCTAGGAACAACAAATGGGCATGTCCCATAGGAAAAATGCTCAATTCTGCTAATGAACTGGAAATAAATCCTGATTTCATTAAGATCTCTATTAGCCCTGATCTTTCTCAGCTCAGTGATGAAGTGATCAAAGACTTAAACACAGATAAAACCTATGGCTATATAACTTTAACTGCCATTAGAACAGGTGTCTTGCCATAGGATCTGGCTCTGTTGGAAATAGGACCTGTGTAAACAACTCTAAGGTTCATGAGAATATGTATTTCCAAGCTGAAAGGAAAGAATCTGAAAAACTTGGAATAGGAGAGAGGAGATGCAGTGGAGAAGATTTTGAAGATCAGAGGTGAAAGAGATGAGAAGACTCAGCTTGGCGACAGCAGTGTGAGACCCAGAAAAACACCATCCATCTGAGGCAACTACACTCACCCAATTATTTGACAGGAGCTCCGGAGTCTCTGAGCCTCCTTTTACCTGTACCCTTACAACAGCAGAGATCAAGGCATTTCTGAGCAAGCCCATGGTGGTTCCAGACTGGCTATCACACAGCCAGTCCATAGAAAGGTGTGTAAAAATGACAACTGAGGCTGCTGGTCATGTGTACAATCAGGAGAGAAGGGAACATTATATTAGGAGTCGGATGGTCAGCAGGGAGCTCATGAACCGAAACAGAAGCAAACAAGATATGGCTTCTTTGCTGGATTTTGTTAAATAAGATTAAATTAACTGCATAAATGACATTTTAAAGACAATTATCTGGCTACAGATGTTGTTCAGACTATTTGTATATTCAAATAAATATTACTTAATTTCCATATATTTCAACTGTGATTTGATGTAGGTAAGACACCCCTTTAAGCAGCTGAAGACAGCTTTAGATTCAGCATGCAAAGCTGCATAATTTGGTCACTGGTTGTTTGTAAAGTTTGGAAAAAAAATCTATCCCTAAAATGGACATGCCCTAACCACCACTGAAGGAAATTGATAAGAGGAGGCGTGATTCAAATCTTGTCTGAGAGGTGCCCAGTTACCTGGGTCCATTGAGACTGCCTCATGTGCAGGTGGGCATAAGGGATGACATGGAGGCCACGTGTCCCAGAAGAAGTGGTACTTCTTGAGCTGTCACAGCACTGTGGCTCTCTATAGTGTGAGACAGCTTGAGGAGACAGACAGAGTGGTCCATTAAGAGATTCCTCTAAGAATCAACATAAGCAACAAAATTTTCCCGGGCTTACGACGCGATCTCTACGCAAGAAAGATGGGACGACCCCTCTCGATTAGCGACAGTAGTAAACCTATCAGCGGTTATCTTAACTCCAGCTCAGGTATCAGTCTTGGCTAGGGGCCTTTCCTTTGTATATGGCCCTAGCTATGATCGGTTTTCAAATAGAGTGGCGGTTGAACGTGTTATTCGCTCTATACAGTTGAAGTTATTTTTTGCGGAATCTCCTTCGGTATTGGATCCTTCAGTTGTACATTTGAAATCTTCTTGGATGCCACCTGGCCCTTTAGATCCGCTCCTTTATACCTTTCTTCAGCTGGTATTAGCTGATTTGACATCTTTAGAGAGGAAATATCATAACCAACCAAAGAATTTGTCATCTGGTGATTATGCAGCATTACAAGAACTAGCGCATATGTCTCACATTGTGATCAAACGTGCGGATAAAGGTGGTGCAGTGGTGGTTATGAATACCACGGACTATGAGAAAGACGTATGGCGACAGTTGAATAATGTTAATCATTATAAACTTTTGATGTCTGATCCTACTGAAGTTTTACAAGCTCGTATTCAGGAGGAAGTTACCAGTGCTTATGAGAATAATTATTTGACGAATAAAGAAAAATTGTATCTCCTTATACAGTATCCTAAGATACCGGTATTTTATATTCTGCCGAAGATTCATAAGAGTATGGTATCTCCTCCGGGACGTCCTATTTTATCAAGTAATGATTCCATATTAGAACGGGTAGGGGTGTTTTTGGATTCTTTTTTGAAGGATGAAGTTCCAAAAATCCACTCTTATGTGAGAGATACAACCCATTTTCTGCAACTTTTTGAAGATGAGTGTCGGATGGAAGAAGTGTTTTTTATGGCAAGTTTGGATGTGGCAGCTTTGTACACCTCTATCCCTCAAGATGAAGCTTTGCTGGTCTTACGACAAGTCTGGGATTCTCGAGAGCAGCCAGTTCGGGTGCCCACTTCTTTATTGATGACTCTTGCAGATTTAGCGTTGAAAGAGAATTATTTTCTATATGGGAACACTTTTTTCAGCAGATATCTGGAACTGCAATGGGTGCTACATTTGCGCCCTCTTTGGCCAATCTGTTTATGAGCGATTATGAAGAACGTTTTGTTTATCCATCACAGTATGCTCAATTTATTATACGCTGGTATAGGTATATTGACGACATTTTTCTTTTATAGAGAGGGACTAAAGTTTCTTTGGAAGAATTTTTTGCTTATTTGAATGAGTGTCATCCTTCTATTAAATTTGATATTGACATTCAAGAGAGCGCAATACATTTCTTGGACATGAAGATTTTTAAACGACGAGATTGTTTTGTTACTACTCTTTATTCAAAACCGAGGGACAGGAATACTTTGTTGCATTTTTCTAGTTTCCATCCTCCACATTTGAAGCGGAGCCTTCCCTATTCGCAACTGTTGCGATGTCGTCGTATTTGTTCGACTAATGAAGAGTTTAAATATCAGGCTAAGCGTATGATGGATAAATTTTTGGATCGGGGGTATCCTCCTTCAGTTTTACATCAGGCTTATAGAAGAGCGAAATGTAACCATCGTGAGTGGCTGCTTTGTCTAGCTAGAAAGGTACCTCTTGAAGATTCGTCACCTACTGTTACTTGTGTCTTACCTTTTTCGAGTTTGTCCTCTCGGATAGCGATTATGATACGGAAGCATTGGCACCTCATTAACCGGCATCCTCAGCTTTCTACATGTAAATTGCGGATGGCATATAGCCGTGGACGTAATCTTCGAGATCGACTGTGTCCTGCTGTGGTAAGGCGTGATACAGTACCTTCCACATCTACATTTGGCCATTTTGCATGTCAAAATTGTTCATATTGTGGTATTATGAGCACGTCTATTTGTGAAAAGTATCAACGGCAGGTGAAACAATCGGCTATTACCACATGTAATACAGACTATGTAAGCTATGCTCTTTGGTGTGAATGCCAGTTGCTCTATGTGGGGAAAACTACGAGAGCTTTGAGGACGAGATTAGCAGAGCATAAATATAGTTTGAAGAAGGTACGGTTAGATACCCCTTTGGTTCAACACTGTGTGGATCATTGTCATCAGTTTCAAGATCTTCGTTGTACTGTTTTGGAAGTTGTGCCATTTAATCCTCGCGAGGGGATCGCAAGAAACTGCTTTTACAGAAAGAACAACGCTGGATTTTTAGATTAGATACGTTGCATCCCGGCGGTCTAAATGATCGCCTTGAATGGGCTTTATTTTTCTGATTTTTTTGTTGTTTTTAGTGCTGGTGGCACTTTGCGTTTGGTATTGGGTTTAAGGGTGAATTACTGTGCAGTTCAAAAGGGTTTTTAGAATGGAGAGCGAAGGGGAGTGTTGCTTTTAGGTGACGTCATGTTTTGGTGGCTTTTGATTGGTGAGAGTGGGGTTATCAGGCGCGTCACATGCTGGTTTTGGTGTAGCGGGAAGTTGCAGGGAGCCATTGTATAGCGTTTATTTTGGACGGCGAAGCTCCTGACGAAGCCGTTTTACGGCAAAACGAAAGCTTTTGTAAAGCGGAGGTCATAAGTTGAAGCGGTTTGGTGATAAATGCTTTTGATGCAGATTGTTTTAAAGTTTGTTTCCCGCGTTGGAGGCGGCGTGAGTGCTAGCCCGTGATTACTACGTATCTGTTTGGGAGGCAAAGAACCCAGTCGGCTACAAGATTCAAGTTAAAAGATAAGTCTTTTGTATACTATGATGGTGCTATTTATTATCTTATTACAGTTTTTGTAATTATTTATTTTTGCAGGTTTTTTACCTAAGTTGCCAGGGCTGCGTTCAGCCGTATCAGTACCTTGTGTACAAATTGCTATAGACGCTTTTAAAATTTAGTAGTATGAATGAGAGAGAGGGATGTGTTAGAGAGTGAATGGTGAGTTAGTGTATTTTTTCAAATAGATTTAGATAAGATTTTTCCCATTGGTTAGTTGGTGGTTATTAAAGTATGGTATTGGTGAATAAAGTTAGGGATTTGGAGGAGGCTTGACCGGTGATGTGAGCGTCTACCAACACCCTATGGTGAATTCCGCCACATGAGGGGTTGTGCCATCTGAGGTCATTATGCCTGGTATTGAATTGAAGTCATTTTGTGAATTGAAGTTGTTTAGACTTTTATATGTATAATTGAGAGCGTTGGTTTCTTTTTTGGGGTCCTTTTTATTTCTCCCATCATACTTTTAGTGTATGCTCTGGCAGCTCCTCCTCTGCTGCTATCTCGCCTTCAGCTGGTGTATGTCTAGCTCTATACTTATTTCCTTGGTGCACTGATCTCTTCCCATAGTTTTCAGTCCCATTTTTACACTGAAGACACTCAAATTTACTTCACTACAGCAGAAATCTCTCCATGAATCCAGGCCTAAATTTCAGCCTGCTTGTCTTATGTTGCTGCCGAGATGTCCTGCTGCTATTAAACTGAACATGGCCAAGACAGACTTCTAATCTTATCCCCTAAACCCACTTCTTCCTTTCCATATTTCTATGGATAACATTGTCATCCTCCCTTTTTCCTTGGGTCACACAACCCTGGGGTCATCATTGACGTCTCTCTCTTTCTCTGAACATATTCAACAAATAGCTATAATCTGTCTTTTCTCTCTCTGTAATAGCAAAATTCATCCCTTCCTGTCTGAACACACTACCAAGACTCTTTTCCACTCTCTCACCCCTCCTGTTTAGACTACTGTAACCTGCTCCTTGCTGGTCTCCCAGAGACTCATCTCTCCTCCTTTCTGCCAGTGTTGTTACGCTCATGTAACCCCTCTTCTCAAGTCACTTCACTGGCTCCCTATCCATTTCTGCATATAATTTAAACTTCTCCTACTGCAGCTCTTCATTACCTTTCCTCTTTTCTCTCTCCCTACATCCCTCTGCAGGAACACTGCTCATCGGACAAAAGCATAATTAGACTTACCTGCTAATTGTTGTTCCTTGAGGAACTCCAGTCCAGTCCCGCACTTCTGGATAGTGCACCCCCTCCAGCAGCTTGGAGACCGAGCATGTCCAAAACTGTAGCCACCAGTACTAATACCGCTGGCACCACCCACCAGCTCCCAGTACCTATTGACAAAGCAAACTCACAGGAGCAACAAATAAGAAGATAAACAAAAGAAAAAACTCAGTAAACTATAACACAATTAAAATGCGAGGAACTCCCTCCCTCAACCATAGAGGAGCCGCCCATAGAATCCATCACTTCCCCCCGGGAGAGAGAGATACATAGAGGCTGACCTGAGGAAACCCCAAAAGCCGACAGCCGGCCAGGAAGAAAAAAAAAACAAATCCCTGGTCTACCCCTGAGCGCCGAAACCCCAGACTCAACTCAGGTGGGATCCGGGACTGGACTGGAGTTCCTCAAGGAACAACAATTAGCAGGTTAGTCTAATTACGCTTTCCTTATCGTCCCTCCAGTCCAGTCCCGCACTTCTGGGATGTAACAGAGCAGTAAATACACAAATGGGAGGGACCCGCCAGATCGGCATGCAGAACCGCCGAACTGAAACAGGCATCCCTCGCCACCTGGACATCCAAGCGATAATGTTTAGTAAAGGTATGCGGGAAGACCAAGTAGCCACCTTGCAAATTTCTACCAGAGGCACCAGACTGAATTCAGCCCAGGACGACACCTGAGCCCTAGTGGAATGTGCGCGCAACCAGAGGGGTATCGGACACCCATTCAGGATATACACAGACATGATGGCCTCCCGAATCCACCGAGAAATCAAAGCTTTTGCCACTGCTTCGCCTCTGCGCGGACCCCCAAAAAGCACAAAATGGTCCGACTTGCGAAACAACTCCGTCTCCGCCAAATAATGCTTGAGGGCTCGGTGAACAAACAGTTTGTGCAGACTGAGACTGACGGCGTCGTCTCCCACCTTTTCCAACACTGGCAAGGAGACAGGCTGATTCATGTGAAACACCAAGACTATCTTGGGGAGAAAGGAAGGAACTGGTCGCAAGACTACCTTCTCCCGAGAGAAGTAAAGGAAAGGCTCCGGGCATGACAGGGCCTGCAGCTCCAAGATTCTTTGCACAGAGCAAATTGCCTCCAGAAAAACTGTTTTTAACGTTAAGTCCTTCAGTGAAGCCTGGGCTCAATGGTTCAAAAGGCTCCTTCGTCAAAGCCTTCAGAACTAGATTGAGATCCCATGCTGGAACCACCGCTCAACGCGAAGGGCGAAGCTGCGCCACTGCCCTGAGAAAACGCAAGACATCCGGATGGGACCCCGGAGGGACCTTGTGGACTTTACCACGATAGCATGCAATCGCCACCAGCTGCACACGCAAAGAGCTAGCTGCCAGCCCCTTCTCAAAACCGTCCTGCAAAAAGGCTAAAACCTCCAGCACGAAAGCCGCAGTGGGCCAAGCCCATTGCTCTGCACACCAAGCCTCAAAAATACGACAAACATGAACATAGGCTAGCGACGTAGATCTCTTTTGTGCTTTCAACAAGGTTGAGATCACTGGACCCTAATACCCCTTCTTTCTCAACCTTGCCCTTTCAATAGCCAAGCCATAAGTGAGAACCGATCCACTTGAGACATGCGCACTGGTCCTTGCATCAGTAAGTCTTCCCGACCTGGGAGGCACCACGGCCGATCTTCCAGCAGCCGAATCAAGTCAGCATACCAAGGGCACCGTGGCCAATCCAGAGCGATCAGAGTGACTCGTCCCCAATGTGCCTCTATCCTCTGCACCACCCGGCCTATTAGAGCCCAAGGGGGGAAGACAAAAAGACGACTCTCCGTGGGCCAATGCTGCATGAGCGCATCTAGCCCCTCAGGCATCCTTTCTCGTCTTCTGCTGAAGAAACAGTTCACCTTGGCATTTGTGATCGCTGCCATCAGATCCATGGTGGGTGTACCCACCGAAGCACCGGCTGCGCAAAGACTTCCGAGTGAAGCTCCCATTCCCTGGGGTCTTACCTGGACTCGGTTGAGATAATCTGTCATCACGATGTCGACGCCCACCACGTGAGCCGCCGACAGGGCCTGGAGCCGAGGCTCTACCCAGCCGAACAACTGTCCTGCTTCTTCTTCTAAAGTCGCGCTGCCCGTACCCCTGTCGGTTGACATAGGCCACTGTGGTCGCATTGTCCGAGAGCACCCTTAATGCCTTCCCAAGCTCCTGTGCTTCGAAGGCTCTGATTGCTTGGGCTATCGCCCACAGCTCCAGTCTGTTGATCGACCAACCGGCCTCCTGCTCGTTCCAAGTCCCCTGAGCAAACTGTCCCTCGCAGTGGCCCCCCAGCTCGAAAAGCTGGCATCGGTCATCAACTGGGTCCACTGGGGAGGTTCGAGCAGCATGCCTGCCGACAAGTGCTCCGGACACAGCCACCAGCAAAGCGCCCTGCAAACATCCCAAGGGCATGGGAGTCATCGAGACAGCGAATCCGACTGGTGTGACCACCGCCGGAGCAAGGCCCATTGCAAGGGTCGATGTGCGCTCTCGTCCAATGTACCAATTCCAACGTAGTTGCCATTATTCCCAACAGCCGCAGGTACTGCCAGGCTGTGGGGTCTGGCCGGTCCAGAAAGTCCTGCACCAACCGCCAAAGTCCCTGGGCCCGCTGCTCTGGGAGGAAGAATCTCCCTGCCTGGGTGACGAAGCGAGCTCCCAGATACTCCAACACTTGATTCAGAACCAAGTGGCTCTTGGCCCAGTTGACCACCCAGCCGAGACTCTCCAGGAGCCGCATCACCCGCGACGTCACCTGCAGGCTTTCTTCCCTGGACTTTGCTCGAATCAACCAAACGTCCAGGTAGGGATGTACCAGCACCCCCTCCTGTCGGAGCGCTGTGGCAACCACCACCATGATTTTGGTAAAAGTGCGAGGAGCTGTTGCCAGCACAAATGGCAGGGCCTGAAACTGGAAGTGTCCCATTGGCACCACAAACCGAAGGAATTGCTGATGCTCTGGCCTGATGGGAATGTGAAGATATGCCTCGGTGAGATCGAGGGATGTCAGACATTCCCCTTCCCTCACCGCCACGATAACAGATCTCAATGTTTCCATGCGAAAATGCAGAACCCATAAGCAGCGGTTTATGCGCTTGAGATCTAGAATAGAGTGAAAGGCGCCATCCTTTTTGGGAACCATGAAATAGATGGAGTATCGACCGCAACCGTACTGCTCCTGGGGAACTGGCACCACCGCCCCAAGCTGAAGCAGACGAGCCAGAGTGTCCCTGACCGTTGCCTCCTTGCCCGGGGTCTTGCATGGGGACCGCACAAAAGCATCGCTCACTGTCCTTGCTAGCTCAAGGGCATAACCTTCGTGGATTATCACCAGAACCTACTGGTCAGATGTGATCTGGACCCACGCAAGGTAAAATTTCCATAGCCGACTCCCCATGGGTTGAAGCCCTGCCTGGGCCCCCCTCGCTTCATTGAGGCTTTTTAAAACTCAAGGAAGAGGCCGCTGTAAACCCTCGGCCTGCCCCTCGGAAGCCACGAAAGATCTGCCTTCAGGCAGAAAATCTATCTTTCTGGAAAGAACCAAGACGGGATATATGAAAAAGCCGAAAATCCCTAGGCTGGTCTCGAGAAGATGAGGGATTGCGGCTGTGCTTCGGCCTATCCTCCGGAAGGCGTCTTCCCTTCAATTCCCCCAAATCCTTCACCAACTTATCCAAGTCCTCTCCAAACAACAGCTTCCCCTTAAAGGGAAGCTTGCTGAGCCGCCTGCTGCCCAATTGCGCAGCCAGAGATAGCGACGGGCTGCCACTACCGATGCCATACCCTTCGTGAGGCCGTGAATGAGGTCATAGTGGATGTCAGAGAGATAAGCTGCACCCAACTCCATCTTAGCAACCTCTGCCTGCTGCTCCGGTGCAGAGCCCTCAGACTCCTGCAGACGCTGTGACCACCGCAGATAGGCCCTCGCCACCCAGGCACCACAAATGGAAGCCTGCATAGACAGGGCATTGACATCGAAAGCCTGCTTCAATAGCATGTCCAGCTTCCTATCCTGCGTATCCTTCAACACTGCACTTCACTCCACCGGGATGGTGGTCTTCTTGGTAACTGCAGACACCGCCGCATCCACCCGTAGAAACAGCGTAGTTTCTCACCTGTAACAGGTGTTCTCCAGGGACAGCAGCAATCAGTCCTCACTTATGGGTGACGTCAGCACTGACGGAGCCTGCGCGGAGCAATTACCCAGCTTTCAAAAAAAGCCTTTGGGATTGCTGCCACACATGCATGGTCCTCTTCCCACCCAAGGGTGCCATCTTGCTCAGTCAGATCCCTTAGCTCGAGCCCTACCAAGAAGATGGCAAGGACAAAAATCTAGCAACTCATCAAGGGAGGCGGGAGGGTAGTGAGAACTGATTCCTGCTGTCCCTGGAGAACACCTGTTACAGGTGAGTAACTATGCTTTCTCCAGGAACAAACAGGAAGTCAGTCCTCACTTATGGGACTCCCCAGCTACAGGCTACCAAACCTGTAACCAAAAAACACCTCCGCAAGGCCGTGAGCAGAAGCCGATGCCCGAAGGAGTCCTCGTCCTCGGGGCAAAGCCCTCGGTAGTCGTAAGAAGGGCCAGAGGGAAGGAGCTGCTTATACCCTGAACAGGTTACAGAGTACAGCCTGGCCTCCATCAGGGGCACGGAGCGTGGCAAGGGCACCGAGGCCGCCTTGACCCGAAACCCGTGTGCGGTGACTTGACGATCTAGCAGGGCACCCGCCTTTGTATGAGCGAAAGCGATGCAGTCCGCCACCAAAACTGAGAGGGTGCGTTTGGTAACTGCCTGCCCCGGCCTATTGGGATTGTAGCTCACAAAGAGTCGGCCAGACTTGCGATGAGTCTGGGTGCGCTGCAAGTAGAAGGTGAGAAGCTCTTCAGTAGTCGAGGGTGTGGAGAGCTGCCGACGCCTGGTCAGCGTGGGGCCGCGGGAAAAAAGTCAGCAGGACTATCTCTTGGTTAAGGTGGAAGTCAGAGACGACTTTAGGCAGGAATTTAGGGTGGGTGCCGAGGAACACCCTATTCCAATAGAACCTGGTGTAAGGGGCGTCAGTCATGAACGCCTGGAGCTCACTGACTTGGTGGGTTGAAGTCAGCGCCACCAGGAAGGCCACCTTCCAGGACAGATGCTGGAGCGAGCATGTCGCCATTGGCTCGAAAGGTGAACGGGTGAGCTGCATGAGCACCACATTCAGGTCTCAGTCTGCTGGGGGAGGACGGATGGGTGGCTTGGAAAGCAGAAGACTCCGCATAAAGCGGGAGACTAACGGCTGCCCCGAGAGGGGCTTTCCCTCGATGGGGAGGTGGCTCGCTCAGATGGCGTTCAAGTGTACCCTGACAGAGTTAGACTTTAGCCCTTCCTTCGAGAGATGGAGGAGGTACTGGAGGGATCCATTGAATGGGGTACGAGAACGGGTCGATCTGGAGCTCCGAGCACCAGACCAAGAAGCACCTCCACTTAAAGGTGCAAGCTCGTCTAGTGGAGTCCTTTCTCGAGGAGAGGAGGACTTCCTCGACCTCCTCCGGAAGGGCCAGTGAGGCTAGGGAAACCCAATCAGCTGCCAGGCCATGAGGGATAAAGAGGCTATGTTCGGGTGCTGCACCCGGCCCCTCCTCCTGTGTTAGCAGCCCTGTGGCAGAGTCCAGGGGAACAGAAGGCTCTGTCAACAGCCGGAGCAGGAGTGGGAACTAAGGCTGCCGAGGCCACAAGGGGCTACGAGGATCAACAATGCCCGATCCCGCTGAGCCTTGAAAAGCTTCCATGCAATGAGGGGGGAAGGGAGGGAATGCATAGAGCAGGCTGGATGACCAGTCCAGAAGGAATGCATCGGGGCTCTCCCTGATCGGGTTCGGTACCGGCCCACAAAAGCGGGGGAGCTGTGTGTTCTGGGGACTGGCGAAGAGGTCTATTGCTGGGGTCCCCCAGCGAAGAAACAGCCAGCCAGCTATCTCTGGATCCAGCCGCCATTCGTGGGAGCGAAAAATTCTGCTGAGCCTGTCCGCAAGGACATTCTCCTGACCCGGAAGGTAGGTCTCCTTGAGGGGCATCTTCCGTTGAACAGTGAAGGAGCAGATGAGGACCGCTTTCCGGCAGAGGGAGCACGATCCCGTGCCTCCCTCTTTGTTGATGTAGAACATTGCCACATGGTGGTCCGTCTGCATGAGAACCAACCTCCCCTTGAGGTAGTCCTTGAAGGCCTCAGGGCCCACCGAATCGCCCAGAGTTCGAGCAAGTTTATCTGCTGATGAGACTCCTTGGGTGACCACTGCTCCTGCGTGCATAGCGGCCCGCAGTGGGCTCCCCACCCCAACACGGAAGCGTCTGTCATCAGCACCACATCGTGCTGCAGGGCTTGGAAGGGTAATCCCCGTAGGAGGTTGCGGAGGTTTTGCCACCAGCTCAGGGACAAGTGGAGATCGGGAAGGACCCTGACAGGGTCCCTGAGGTGACCGAGGGATGGGCTCCATGGGCAATGAGGCATCACTGAGCTGTCTGCATGTGCAGGCGGGCATGGGGGACCACATGCACGGTAGAGGCCATGTGGCCCAGGAGGCGTAGCATGGTCCAAGCGGTGACCCGGAGAATGCTTTGGACGTGGGATGCCAGAGCCCGGAGGCGGTCGGTGCAATCCGCTGGTATGAAGGCAGTTGCCTTCTGAGTATCGAGGCACGTCCCGATGAACTCGAGTGCCTGCACCGGCTTGAGGTGAGACTTTGGGTAGTTGATCAAGAACCCCAAGCCCTCCAACAGAAGGATAGTGCACGGCACTGCTCACCGGATTTCCTCGGCCGAGGAGTCCGTGACGAGCCAGTCGTCGAGGTAGGGAAAAACTAACACGCCCCGATGCCTGAGACGGGTGGTGACTACGATGAGGCATTTTGTGAAGACTCGTGGGGCAGACACGAGGCCAAAGGGGAGCACCCTGTACTGGAAGTGCTCTCCCTGCACCCTGAAGCGCCGATACTGTCTGTGCTGGGGGTGAATTAAGATGTGGGCGTAAGCGTCCTTTAGATCCAAGGAGCATAGCTAGTCGCCCTGCCAGAGGAAGGGCAGCAGAACGCCATCTTGAACTTCTCCCGCACCAAGTACTTGTTCAACTTGCAGAGGTCGAGGATTGGCCGCAGATCCCCTGTCTTTATTGGGATGAGGAAGTACCAGGAATAGAAGTCCCAACCTCGAAAGTGTAGAGGGACCTTCTTGACTGCCCGTTGGGCAAGAAGAGAGAGTAATTCCTGCTGCAGTAGAAGCTGGTGCGCGGGGTGTGGAGGAGGCTCCATCGGGAAGAAGGGAGGCGGAAGCCTGTCGAAGCGAAGACGATAGCCGTCTCGGACGACCTGGAGAACCCAGGTGTCTGAGATGATGAAAGCCTACAACGGGGCAAAATGAGACAGGCATCCCCCCACTGGCTGCTGCATCATTGGAGGGCGAGGGGCTATGCAGATAGAATCAAAACCCCTGTGTGGGTTGTGGAGGAGCTTGATTTTGGGTTTTCGGCTTGCGATGCCCTTGGCTTGATTCACCATGCGCCGGGGTAGTCGGCGTGGCGGTAGCCGGGTATGGCAGACAGCCCCGGTACTGGAGGCCCTTCCGAGGAAAGAAGGGCTTCTTGGCTGGTTGCTTCTTCCGGGGCAGAGTAGAGGTCTTGTGTGAGAGAAAGGCTCTGGTGACGAACTCCATCTCTATCTCTGCGGCTTTATCCTCCATCAGCTTGCCGAAGAGCTGCTCGCCGAAGCAGAGAACGACCAGGAGTTTTTCCTGTACCCACTGCTCCAAATCAGAGGATTGGAGCCATGCCTGGTGGCGGGCCCCGATGCCCGCGGCCGCCACCCGAGCTGATAATTCGAATCTATCGTAGGCGGTTCGGGAGAGGTATTTAGAGCAGTCTGCAATGGACTTCAACAGAGTGCCAAATCTATTGAGGGGCTTGCCCTCAAGGCGCGCAGAGAACCCTCTGAGCTCCTTGGCTAAATCGCGCAAGAACATACCCAGGTATAGTTGGTATGCTTGAATGTGACAAGACAGCATGGAGCCTTGGTAGGCCTTGCGGCCCAGGGCATCAAGGGCTCTCGACCAGGTGGTACTGACAAGTACGATTTTGGGCACTTCTGCTTTCTCATGGCCGACTCCACCACCATGGAGTGGGGAAGTTGGGTCTTCCTAAACCCCGGCCCACGTTGCACCTTGTACATAGTATCAAGGTGCTTGCACACGATGGGGACCGAGGCGGGGGTCTCCCACATGCGGAGCAGCAGCTGAGATAGAATAGGAGGAACCGGCACAGTGAGGGATTCCCTGGGTGGGGACTCGTACTGAAGAATATCGAGTTCATCAGCACGAGGGTCCACCTCGGCCTGAGTGGCCAGGTTAAGGGCCCGTGCCATGTCCCGAACGAACACCAGAAAGGAGGTGTCTTCGGGTGGCGAGCTCCGCTGGAATGTGGGCAGAGAGGGGTCTGACGGAAGATCCCGGTGGGTACAGGTTTCTGGGGAGGTGTCCCTATCAGACTCCTACTCCAAGAAATTGGTTGAGGAGTCTGAGCTAGGCAGATCGCCCTGTTCAACGGCCAGTGCCCACTTGAAGCCAGAGGCCCTGGAAGATCTCACCTCCGAGGAACGAGAGGGTGAGCAAGACCGACACCGAGGACCCTCACGAGGTCCGCAGCTCTTGAGGGTTTCCTGGATGGATTTCGGTGTCCCACGTGAGAGACCCATGGTCTCTGGGCGCGAGTCAGCAAAGCTGGGTGTAAGCACCTGCTGGGAAGTGATGAATGCAGAAATGCTGCATTCTAGCGCCAGCATGCGGGACTCCCATGTGGGTGTGGGGCCCGGCGTCACTGGGTCAGGCATCGTGGAGGAGAGGGGGTCCTCACCGGGACAGCCTTCAGGAGACCGGGTGCCTTTGCCAGAGGCCTCCGTGTCTATATGGAGTACCTTGCGGGGCCGCTCCCTGTCCAACTCTTGGGAACGCCGAAGGGGGCTAAGCGACCGAGCGTGGGAGCGCTTGCGCTTATCGGGAGCCCCCAACAGTGACTTCGAGGCCGCCTTCTTTTTGCGCCACTTCACCTCAGGGGATCCTTGGTCGGAGTGCCGCCGATAGCACGGGGCCGATGTGGGGACCCCACCGGGGGAGAGACGACCGAGGGTGTCACCGGGGATTCCGAGGCAGCCTTCCGTAAAATGTCTTCGGACTTCTGCTTACGGCTGAGCAGGGCCTTAGAGGACATTTTCTTGCAGAGCGAACAGAGCTTCAGATCATGGTCAGCTCCGAGGCACCGCAGACAACATTTGTGAGTGTCCATAAGCAGCATGTTCCTAGAGCATCTATTACATTCTTTGAAGCCGGTGGCCATAGGGGCAAAAATGGCCCCCGCGAGGTCGAAGACCCACGCAGCAAGCGGTTAGAGAAAAAGAAAAGGGCGCGAAGTCCGTAACAAAAAATGAAAAACGAAAACTATCCCCAACAGCTCTAAGAAGGTAGAGCAGGGAAAGGATGGGTAGAGAACCGGTGCAACCGGAAAACAAGGGTCTGTAGGCCAAAAATGAAACATTTTTCCAAGGGACGAGGATGTGCGTTTGAAGTTCTCCACGGAAAAAGGGAGACTGAGCAAGATGGCACCCTTGGGCAAGAAGAGGGTCAGGCATGCGTGGCAGCAATCCCAAAGGCTTTCTTTGAAAGCTGGGGAATTGCTCCATGCGGGCTCCGTCGGTGCTGACATCACCCATAAGTGAGGACTGACTTCCTGCTTGTTCCTGGAGAACTAAACATTTCACGCTCCTGCTCTCACAAAGGGTAGAGGCGCGTCATGGCTCAGATTCCCTACAACCCCGCCTCAGGCAGGTCCCATTCATCCTGAATCATCTGCTTGACCACTTTGTGCACCGGGAAGGTTGACCGGCAAATTGAGCGCCGAAAGAGACTCTGCAATCACTACCGGCAATTCCTCCTGCCTAAAGACGCAGACCACATGAGCCTGGTCTTCCGGCTCTGGAATCTCTCCTTCCTCAAGCTCCTTGCCTACAAAGTCTTGTTCCGGCTCCCAGCCACCAGACTCCGACAGAGGAGACTGCTCTGGACTTCCTACCAAAGATCTACCCTTCTTGGCCGGCAATTCCACCATGTCATCTCTAATCTCTGCGACCCTACCCTTTGCACAGGCCCCTGCAGGACCACAAACCTCTGCTGCACCCTGCTGAAGCAAGCGAAAGGCCTGATGCAATAAGAGCACAAACTCGGGGGAGAGCTCCCCCATAAGCCCTCTAACTGCAAGACCCTGGGAGGTCGAGGTCCTGGGAAGGGCCGACATTTATTTATTTAACTGTATTTATATCCCGCTTTTCACCGGGTCAAAGCGGCGTAACAAAGGGGGGGGGGTTTAACGGTCATAGGGATAGGGCCATCACCAGGAGGGCAACATTGATGATTTTGACAGAGGATAGACATAGACATGGACAAGGTAACATAGTTTTTGATCATGGGTTCCTGAGGGTGGCCTAGAGGGGTTGGTGTAGTTATTTGTGGGAGGGTGTTTCTGTTTTGAGATATTCTTGGAATAGGATGGTTTTTAGCTGTTTTTTGAATGACAGGAGATCGTTGTTGTTCCTGAGGTGGCTCGGTAGAGAATTCCAGAGGGATGGGCATAAAGTTCAAAGGCTCTGTTGCAGGTCCGTTGTGTGCATTTGGTTCTTTTGTGAGGGATGGTGA
Source organism: Ichthyophis bannanicus (assembly GCA_033557465.1). Classification (NCBI taxonomy): domain Eukaryota; kingdom Metazoa; phylum Chordata; class Amphibia; order Gymnophiona; family Ichthyophiidae; genus Ichthyophis; species Ichthyophis bannanicus. The sequence continues at coordinate 156,724,762 of CM066039.1, read as the reverse complement.
GGGAGTTGCTGCAGGTCTGTCTGGTCGTTTTGCTGTGGGCTGGACGGGTCAGTAGGGTGTGGAGCTGGGTGCTCTGTGTTTGCTGGATGGTTTTGTGGGTGAGTAGAATAGCTTTGTATTTAATTCTTGCTTCGAGGGGAAGTATGTGTAGGTCCCTTAGAATTGGGGTGATGTGGTCTCGTTTCCTCGCATTCTGAATAATTCTTGCTGTGGTGTTCAAGGCTGTTCGGAGGGGGTTGGTTTGTGTGGCGGGCAGTCCATGGTAGATTATATTGCAGTAGTCCAGATGTGGGAGTGTCATAGCTTGCATTACTGTCCTGAAGTCTTGGGGTTCGAGGAGAGGTCGGAGACGTTGTACTGTTTTAGCCTTGTGGAATATAGTTCCGGTGGTCTTATTGATTTGTTGCTTGAGGGTTAGAGCCTGGTCAATGATAATGCCCAGATATCTTATTTGTGGCTGTATTTGAATTTGTGTAGTTCCCACGTTGAGGTGTGTAGGTGGTTTGAAGTCTGGGTCTTTGGTCACTATAAGAGCTTCAGTTTTCTTTATGTTAATGGAGAGGTTGTTCTCTTGCAGCCATTTAGATACATCAGCGAAGCAGGCTGATAGTTGCTCATTCGTTGGGTTTGTGCTTGTAATTAGGGCGTAGAGCATTATCCAAAGAAGGTGGAGAAGAATCCATGGATACTTGAACCTCTTGATCTGACAGGCCAATAGGCTTCCACAGCTTGTCTTGCAACGTCTGCTCCATGGTCACAGCTTCCGTTGTACAGCCGCAGCAGACCCCTGCCTCGGACACCGTCCCACGCCAGGATCCACAGACTAAACACTGCGGACGCGCTGGCATGGAAGGCAGAGCACTCTTCCTAGGCACCCTCAGCCTAGGATCACCCACAACCAACGAGGAGACTGCAGTCACTTCCCCCTTGCTGCTCTGTAAACTTCCAACCCCCTAGAGACAGACAAAGCCTCTGGGGTCTGGCTGCTCAATCCTTGCAGTTTAAAAATTTTTTTTTTTTTTTTTTACTTCCTACATCTTAAATAGGCAGCCGCACCAAAACCCCAACAGCTAAACCCCCCAGGAAACACTGCCGGGCTTCCACTGCCTAAAAAACAATGGCCAGAAACACTCCCCTGCTCACCAGGCTGAGCGCCACAAAAAAAGCAGGCAAAGAGCTCCACTCGTTTTCCCACGCTTCAGGGGGGACAGCCACCGCAGCTACCAACACCACGCGGCATCGGGTTGTTCCCCCTTCCCGAGTGTAAAAACGAAGCCCCGACGTACCTCAGCACACTGCAGAGAGTTATCGGAATCCTGACTGCAGCGGGAGCTGCGATGGGGAAGATGCTGACCTCGCGCTCAACCCTTTCCACAGCTTCAGCGCTGAGGGGGCAGAGTAGCCAATATTTCGCCTCAAGGCTCGCAGCTCAGAACACGGCGGCTCCTCACCCGATCATGGAATCGAGAGCCGCCAAGCGTGGGGATGCCACCAAGTGCCTCAACCCACCTCCCTGGTCTCCAAGGGTGGGAGGGGGGAGGAAAGAGAGAGGATGGGACTGCAAGCTCTCCTCTACTGGGCTTGCTGCCGGCTCCGGACTTGCTGCTGTGTTTTGTTTTTTTTTTGAACTTTAAACGGAAATCAAAAAATAAAGACAAAGGAAACCAAAAAATACTCAAATGAAGCAAACCCTAACTATTCCTTATTTGCTCCTCAGTGAGCCCCTGGATCACCACCTCCAGCTGGCTTGGAGACTGAGCATACTGGGAGCTGGTGGGCAGTGCCAGCGGTATTAATATTGGTGGCTACAGTTTTGGACATGCTCCAAGCTGCTGGAGGGGGTGCACTACCCAGAGGTGTGGGACTGGACTGGAGGGACGATAAGGAATCACTTTATCCTGTGCTTCTCTCTTCTTCTCTCTACTCCAGACTCAGTTTGTTCCAATTTGCTGTGCCGTATGCCTGGAACAGACTGCCTGAGTCAGTACATCAGGCTCCATCTCTGTCCTATTCAAATCCAGGCTAAAAGCCCACCTGCTGCATTTGAATCCTGACCCCTCCCCCCCTTAATACCCATGTATGTTTTAATAATTTCCCTCAAAAAACTACCCTCGTCCCATTTATTCCATTTGTCTGTCTTGAATAGATTGGAAGTTCTGTGGAGCAGGGACTCTTTCTTATCTGTATGTCTACAGCACTGTATATGACTTGCAGCACTATACAAATAATAAGTAGTAATAGTAGTAGTACTACTTATTTATTTCTATAGCACTCAAATTTCTTCTGCTTTCAGGAAAAGGATATTAGCGAGACTCAAAATGATTTGTCTTCCACAACAGCAGCAGGTTTAGAAAGCTTATTGTAGTCTTCTCACCTGCATGAGCACCGCAGGCCCTAGATATTTGTCTCCATTCCACCAGTAGCTCGGACAGCTGGTACTGCAGCAGGCACACAGAATGCATTCATACAGACCATCCTGGATAAAGGAGACATCACAACAGACTCATAAGAAAACCATAAAGAGATTACCTAGTTTTTTAACTATTTCTAAATGCATCATTCTATGCTGCCCTTTTCTTGTATGTCTAATTTATGATGTTTTATCTGTCTATAAAATGATATTTTTTAATTTGATAATGTTAATTGATTTTATGTCGAATTGAATTTATGAATGTTTGTCTTGTAATCTGCCTAGAGCACTGTATAAAGCATAATATAAATACTCTTAAATAAACAAATATTTCACAGCAGATAAAGCACAGTTACTTACCTGTAACAGGTGATCTCTGGGAACAGCAGGAATAAGTCTTCACATATGGGTAGGTCGGTACCGACGGAGCCTGTGCGGGAACGCTCCCCAGCGTCCAATCAGAAAGCTTTTGGGAGCATCCCACAGCGCCTGCGTGCTGCCTTCCCGCCTTTCCCAACTGTCTCTCCTCAGTTAAGTTTTAGAGCTGAGACAAAGAGAGAGAGAGAGGGAGGGAAAGGAGAGAGAGGGAGAGACAACTCCTAGGGGAGGTGGGTGGGTTGTGAAGACTTATTCCTGCTGTTCCCAGAAATCACCTCTTACAGGTAAGTAACTGTGCTATCTCCAGGAACAAGCAGGAATGAGTCTTCACATATGGGGACTACCTAGCTTTAGATGCCAGGGAGAGAGCCCATAAGTTGTGTGTCCCTGGAACAGGGCTGCACTTCCCCACCTGGATCTCTGGCATCCCATGAGGGATGGTGGATAGGAGTTGATTAAGTATGGAACAGGTGTTTAAGAACAAACTGACCAAACAAGGCATCCCGGCGGGAGTCCTTGTCCAAGCAGTAATGGGCTGTGAAGGTATGAACCGAGGCCCAAGTGGCTGCTCGACAGATGTTATCGATAGATAGAGAGTTCAGATGAGCCATTGAGGCTGTCATGGCTCTCACATTGTGAGCTGTGACATGGCCCTCCAGAGAAAGGTTCTTGCTCTGATAAGCGAAAGAAATACACTGGGCAATCCAGTTAGAAAGTGTTCTCTTGGAGACTGGTTGTCCCAAATAAGAAGGATCAAAGGCAACAAAGAGTTGGGAAGACTTTCTATGTTGCTGTGTCCTTTGTAAGTAAAAGGCCAAAGCTCTTTTACAGTCCAGGGTATGAAGATTCCTCTCTGCACTTGATGCATGAGGTCCTGGAAAAAAGACAGGTAGGTAGACCTCCTGGTTGAGATGAAAAGGCGAGACCACTTTAGGCATAAGGTCTGGATTAGTTCTAAGGACCACCTTGTCATGATGGAACCTTGTATAAGGCGGAGTAGCTACTAGTGCTTGCAATTCACTGATGCGGCGTGCAGATGTGATTGCAATGAGAAAGATAACTTTCCAAGAAAGGTATTTCAAGGAGGTGGTAGCTAAAGGTTCGAAAGGCGGCTTCATAAGCTGACCAAGAACCAAATTTAAGTCCCATGCCACCGGGGGTGGTCTAATGGGAGGCTTTGTTAAAAGGAGGCCTCTCATGAATCTTGCTACAAAAGGATGAGAGGAAATAGGTTGTCCATTTAGAGGCCTTAGGGAAGCTGCAATAGCGCTCAAATAGACTCTTACTGAATTTGTCTTAAGGCCTGCATAAGACAGATGAAGGAGATACTCCAGCAATGATTCCAGAGGTATGGCACAGGGGTTAAGACCCTTCTCAGAACACCAGATGGTAAACCTCCTCCACTTGCAAGCGTACGAACGTCTAGTGGAAGGTTTTCTGGAAGCATAAAGAACATCTTTCACTTGTTGAGAAAGATGAAGATCCTGGAGATCTAGGCCTTCAGCAACCAAGCCCTGAGATGCAGAGACTGGGGATTGGGATGCCATCCTCCTGAGAGAGGAGGTCTGGAGCAGACCCTAACTCTAGGGAGGGAGCTTGAGAGAGATGTAGAAGCAGAGGGTACCACACTTGCCGTGGCCAATGTGGAGCTATGACAATCATGTGGCCTCTGTCTCTCTGAAGCTTGAACGGGGTTTTGGGAATTAGGGGAATGGGTGGAAAGGCATACAGGAAGTCTTGACCCAAGTGAAGGAGGAAAGCATCCCTTGCCTGAGCCCCCTGAGCCGGAGTTCTGGAACAGAACTGGGGAAGTTTGGCATTCCACGGACTTGCAAAGAAGTCTATGTCCGGGGTTCCCCAAATTTGAAAAATCTTGGATACCTGGTCCATATGTAGGGACCACTCGTGTGGAAGCAGAACTCGACTGAGTCTGTCCGCCCAAGAGTTTTGAATACCTGGAAGATAAACTGCCAGAAGATGAATGTGATGCTCTCTGGCGAGGGCCCACAGTCGCAGAGCTTCATTGCAAAGCGACAGAGAGCCAGTTCCTCCCTGCTTGTTTACATAGAACATGGCTACCTGATTGTCTGTGTGGATAAGGACTGTCTTGTGGCTGAGCAGGGTGTGGAAAACTCGTAGAGCAAGGAAGATTGCTCTGAGTTCCAAGAGATTGATATGTAAACTAGTCTCCTGTGGGGACCAGATGCCCTGGGTGGAGAGGTCCTGAAGATGAGCTCCCCAGTCCATTGGAGAAGCATCTGTTGTAAGAGTTGCTTGGGGTAGAGGTTGTTGAAAGGGGGACCCCAGCAACAAGTTTTGAGGGGACTTCCACCACTGGAGAGACAAAATGAGGCGACTTGTGTTTGCTATTTTGTCTGACAGGCAGCCTACCGCCTGGGTCCATTAGGTGGATAAAGTCCACTGAGCTGCTCTCATGTGAAGGCGAGCATATGGTACCACATGTACAGTGGATGCCATGTGGCCTAGTAACTGTAACATCTCTCGAGCAGTTAGTAGGGGTTTTAACTCTGCTTGAGAAACAAACTGCACCAAGCGAAGGCAACGGGCCTGGGGAAGATAGGCCCTTGCCCTTGTGGTATCCAGCAACGCCCCTATAAACTCCAGGGACTGAGTAGGGACTAAATTGGATTTTGGGATGTTTATTACCAGCCCTAAATACTGAAGGATATGCATTGTGCAGGTGAGAGAAGTCTTGGCCTCTGATTGAGTGAGAGCTCGAATGAGCCAGTCGTCCAGGTAAGGGAAGACGAATATTCCCAGGGTGCGCAGAAAAGCAGCAACCACTGCCATGCATTTCGTGAATACCCTTGGTGCAGAGGCCAGACCAAAAGGGAGCACTTTGTATTGATAGTGCTTTTCCTGAAAAAGGAACAAAAGGAACCTTCTGTGAGATGGATGGATGAGAACATGAGTGTACGCATCCTTGAGATCTAGAGAACAAAGCCAATCCTGACTCTGAAGGTATGGCAGCAGAGTTCCTAGAGAAACCATCTTGAATTTTTCTTTGACTAGGAATCTGTTCAACTCTCTGAGATCAAAGATGGGTCTGAAGCCCCCTGTTTTCTTTGAAATAAGAAAATAGGGGGAGTAGAACCCTGTGCCCTGTTGTTGAAAGGGCACTTCCTCTATGGCCCCTTGGGCAAGAAGAGTGGCAACCTCCTGCTCCAACAGGCTGAGGAGGGAGGTTGGAGAATTGAACTGGTGCACTCTTGAGAGAGGGGGCAAGCTTGAAAAATGAAGCTTGTACCCCTCTCTTATGATGGAGAGTGTCCAATGCTCTGCTGTAATTTGCCCCCACCTGGGAGCAAAGTGACCTTCCTGGAATGGTGGAGGGTTCTGGTCCTTCTAGAGCCAGGAAGGCTAAGTTCTCTAGCAGAAAGTCAAAGGCCCTGAGGGGGCTGAGGTTGCTGGGCTGGAGCAGGCCTCGCAGTCTTTGCTTTGCTCTGTTTGGAGGACTGCTGACGTTTGGAAGGGAACTGAGCTGCAGAAGATGCCTTCTGACCATAAGCAGGGTAGAATCTTCCCTTTTTAGAAAAAGGTGTTTTCTTGAACAACCTTTTCTTAGCAGGAGCAGCTGTAGATTTGGATAGTCTATCCAAAGCAGAATTTTCAGCATCCATCTGATTGGCTTTTGCTTGCCAATCCTTACCAAACAGGTTCTCACCTGTACAAGGGATATTTTCCAATTCATCTTGAACCCAGATCTCCAAATCAGATGCTTGAAGCCAAGCAATCCTACGTGCACCTATGGCAATAGCTGAGGCTCTGCTTACGCAATCAAAGGAGTCGAAAGCTGTACCGTTGGAGAATTTGGAGATATCCTGGGCATGTTTGAGCCCAGTGAGAAATTCCTGCCTTTTATCCTCAGACATAAAAGGACTTAAAGTCTGCAAATGGTCAGTGACTTCTTTTAAGAACATTCCCATGTAAAGACTATAGGAATTAATTCTCGCAGCAAGCCTGGAAGCTTGGAAGACTCTTCTTCCAAAAGCATCCAGGGTTTTACATTCACGTCCTGGAGGATTAAAGGCATGTCTTTTGGCACTTCTAATCTTTCTCATTGCAGACTCAACCACAATAGTGTGGTGAGGAAGTTAAGTTTTATGGAATCCAGGACAAGGAGGGACATGATACATGGTGTCCAACCTGCGAGAATGAGGAGAGGTAGTCAGAGGTGCTTCCCACATCCTCAACATGAGATCATACAGAATCTCATGAATAGGTAAGGTAGCTGCCTCTTTAGGAGTTTTAGGATACTGTAAAATATCTAACTCCTTGGCTTTGGGCTCTGATTCAGGTGCCACTGTAATAGAGAGACCCCGAGCCACCTCTCTGATAAAGTCTTGAAAAGACAAATCCTCTGGAGGAGACATCCTACGTTTAGGAGAGGACTCCTCCTGTGGAAGAAGCATCACTGCATCGACAGACTCCTCAGAATCTTCAGAGTCGTCAGAGGAATCGAAGTATCGTCTGTCTGGATGCTCTTGCAATGCACGATACGCGTACCGACCGGGATCGGGAATCACCGGTACCGGGGTATCGGTACCGGAGGGCTTCAGAGGACAAAGTACCGGCATAGCGGACACCGATGCCGATGCCACCGGTACCGGGATCGGTACCGATGGCGATGCTAGTGCCGGTACCGGCGGAGTAGTCTGTTGCGGTACCAGGGGCGTCGATACCACAAGGAAAGCCGCCAGACTGCGTTCCATGGACAGAATTCTCTGATCCATCGACGCCGCCAATGCCTGGAAGTCGGTACCGGTGGAAGCCAACGGTACCCCAGAGCATGGCACCAAGAGATCTGTCGAGGCCATGCTATCGAGATCATCTTGGAACCCCGATGATGATGCTTTAGAGGCCGAAGCCTCCCGCCGGGGTAATTTTGCCGGTGCAGAATCCTCAAGAGCAAGGCCAGAGGCATCTCAATGCTTAGAAGGATCGGGGCTGAGCTCTCAAGCATAAAAGGAGCCGCGAGCAGGCCGTGAGCCCTCTTTGATCAGCCTTCCACCTCCACGCTGCCAGCTCTCCCTGGGAGGGATCGAGCCATCGGGGAAACTGCAGCAACGTGCTCTGCCCAATCGGGGCTGAGCTCTCAAGCATAAAAGGAGCTGCGAGCTAAGGCGCTAAAACATTGCTACAAGTTGGCACCGAAAACAATGAAGATACATACTTTGAACAGGTCCAGCAATCTACACACGTAAGACCCGTAAGGATCGCAAAACCGGCACAAACACCAACTGGAAAAAGCACGCCGAGACCTGCAACAGCATCAAAGTACAGCAAAGCTCCCTCAGGGTCGAGACTGCTTACATCCGCTACACATCAAATCTTCAAACCACAGCAAGTATAAACCAATATAAACACTGACTTTATTCTTGGTTACTATTGCAAATGACTCTGGGGTGTCATACCAACATTATCCATCCCTGTGGCCACTATTTCATCTGTTCCGGCATTGACATTGAAAAGTAACCTCTACTGTTGTCAGTAGTTCTCAACTGTACAGCATATCACATTGCTAGTACATTTTACTGTTGTCAGTATTTATTAGTAACATTTTACTGTTGCCAGTATTTATTTTCAACTATAACTGATTTCACATTGACAACAACCTTTAAAGGTTGTAAGTATTTTCAACTGTAGTAGCATTTACATTAATAGTAACAATCTACTGTTGCCAGTAACAATAGTAACAATCTACTGTTGCCAGTATCTGACATTAATAGCAACAATCTTTTGTTGATAGTATTTTCAACTGTACCCGCATCATATTGATAATAACCTTTACTGTTGTCAGTATTGATTGATAGTAACCTGTCAACCGTACCTGCATTCACATTAACAATAACCTCTTACTGTTGCTAGTAGTGTCAACCGCATGCACATTGATAGTAACCTTTTACTGTTGTCAGTACTTTTAACTGTAACCGCACCCACATTGATATCAACCTTAACTGTAGCCAGTATAACACTTCACCCAAAATGCAACTACTTAACCCTTCCAAATATAATATTACATTAATTAGTATCACGTTAGCAGTGCTAATAACCCTTGCTCAGAGTCTACATAACAACAATGTTAAAAATATCCCCATCATACACAGTTTAACATGAAACAACCCCCCATCATGGCACCCACACATAGTACATCATCCCAAAACGAACAACCAGAGATTAATTCACATAAAATATTCTTCACCCCCTCAGTCAACAAACTCTAAGCTATGCAAAAACCAAGAATCTTTATCTACAATATTAATCAATGCCAGATCAATGAAAAATAAGTTACCGGTACCTATATTCACAGAAATACTAGACAACCAAAAACCAGATATACTATGTATAATTGAGACATGGCTGTCAGACACAGACAACGTTTACCTAAATCAACTAAGCAACAATAACTACGACACCTTCTACACACACATAGAACTCACAAAAAAGGTGGTGGAGTACTAATAATGCTAAAAAAAGAACTAAAAGCCAAAAAACTAACATCGAACCTACCCATCAATATAGATACTATCATTGTGAAAATTGGCAACATAACAATATGCCTAATTTACAGACCAGCAGACAAACAGTCAGAAAACCTAGACCCATTAATTGATTTTTTAAGTTCTTCCACTGAGCAAAATCCAATTCTAATGCTCGGAGACTTTAACATCCCCTCCTTACCAGCCTCATATGCCTCCCTCTTCATAGAATCTGCAGTAGACATGGATTTTCACCAAATAATAAACACTAGCACGCATGGAAAAGGTAATATCCTTGACATGGTCTTTCTACCAAATGTACTCTACCAACTCTATAACCCCACATCTCTCAATTGCACACCGACCCCATGGTCAGATCATTACCTCATCAACTTTAATATCACAATAAACAACACAACAGTTAAACGAATACCAACTAATGCACCTACCTCAAGATTTAAAAAAAAAATACAATGAAGAAAAATTCCTTGACCTCATAATCCCTAATTTATCAACCCCACCACTTAACCTAGATGCAGCTGTAACGAACTGGCACAAAACCATCAATAACGCTGCAACTAAAAATCAAATAATTAAGAAAAATGCGCACACTAAAGATGGTCAAACCCCCTGGTACAATAAAGATTTAAACCTAATGAAAAAGAAGTTAAGAAAGGCCGAATATAAATGGAGGAAAACAAAAAACACAATTACAAAAGACTCATACCTCACGCTCCTTAACAAGTATAAAGACGCAATAAACAATGCCAAGAAAAATTACCACGCCTCCATCTTAAACAACGCAATAAATAGACCCAGAGAACTATTCTCAATAGTCCAAAAACTGACAAATAAAGCACAGTTACTTACCTGTAACAGGTGATCTCTGGGAACAGCAGGAATTAGTCCTCACATATGGGTACGTCGGAACTGACAGAGCCTGCGCGGGAAAGCTCCCCAGCTTCCCAGAAAGGAAGCTTTTGGGGCCTCCCACTGCACATGCGCGCTGCCTTCCCGCCTTCCTGACCAGCTCTCCTCAGTTCGAGTTTATAGCTGAGACAATAGAGAGAGGAAAGGAAGATAGATAGAAGATACAACTCCTAGGGGAGGTGGGTGGGTTGTGAGGACTAATTCCTGCTGTTCCCAGAGATCACCTGTTACAGGTAAGTAACTGTGCTATCTCCAGGAACAAGCAGGAATAAGTCCTCACATATGGGGACTCCCTAGCTAAGATGCCTGGGAGATCCCCTTCCAAGGGTTCGCCATCTTCGTATGGATCTCAGGCATCCATCCTGGGAAGGTGGGCAGGAGTTGTTCAAGTATGGAACAGGTGTTTGAGGACAGCCTGACCAAACAAGGCATCCCGGCGGGAGTCCTTGTCCAAACAGTAATGGGCTGTGAAGGTATGAACCGAGGCCCAGGTGGCGGCTCGACAGATCTGATCTATGGATACAGAGTGAAGATGAGCCATAGAAGTGGCCATGGCTCTCACATTGTGAGCTGTGACATGGCCTTCCAGAGAAATGTTTTTACTCTGGTAAGCAAAGGAATACACTGAGCAATCCAATTGGAAAGTGTACGTTTGGAGACTGGAAGTCCCAAATGAGAAGGATCAAAAGCCACAAAAAGTTGGGAAGACTTTCGATGTGGCTGAGTCCTGTTGAGGTAAAAGGCAAGAGCTCTTTTACAATCTAAAGTATGAAGGCTCCTCTCTGCACTGGATGCATGAGGAGCCGGAAAAAAAGACAGGTAGATATACCTCCTGATTAAGATGAAAAGGCGAGACCACTTTGGGCATAAAGTGGGGATTCGTCCTAAGGACCACCTTATCATGATGAAATCTGGTATAAGGTGGATGAGCCACTAAGGCCTGTAGTTCACTGATGCGGCGAGCCGAAGTGACTGCAATAAGGAAAATGACCTTCCAGGAAAGAAATTTCAAGGAGGTAGAAACCAACGGTTCAAAAGGTGGCTTCATAAGCTGACCTAGAACTAGGTTCAAATCCCATGCTACCGGAGGAGGCCGGATGGGAGGTTTGGTTAGAGTCAGGCCTCTCATGAACTGTGAGATAAGAGGATGAGAGGAGACAGGTTGTCCATTTATTGGTTGTAAAGATGCTGCAATAGCACTCAAATGGACTCTTACTGAATTTGTCTTAAGGCCTGCATTGGAAAGATGCAGGAGATAGTCTAATAGAGAATTCAAAGGAAGTGCTAGAGGGTCAAGAACCTGTTGAGCACACCAAATGGAAAAGCGTTTCCATTTGAAAGCATAGGAACGCCTCGTGGAGGGTTTCCTAGAGGCATGAAGGATATCTTTCACTGGTTGAGAAAGATTGAAGTCATGAAGGCTTAGGCCTTCAGTAACCAAGCTCTGAGGTGTAGGGACTTGGGGTTTGGGTGCCACAAAGTCCCTTCCTCCTGAGAGAGAAGGTCTGGCGCAGCTCCCAGGTCCAGGGAGGGTCCCTGGGAGAGATGCAGAAGTAGAGGGAACCACACTTGGCGTGGCCAGTGTGGAGCTATGAGGATCATCGATCCGTGATCCCTCTGGAGTTTGAACAGAGTCTTGGGAATCAAAGGAATGGGTGGAAAGGCATATAGGAATTCCTGACCTCAATGTAGGAGAAAGGCGTCGTTGGCCTGAGCTCTCTGACACGGAGTCCTGGAACAGAACCGGGGAAGTTTGGCATTCCACGGACTTGCAAAGAGGTCTATGTCCGGGGTTCCCCATTCCTGAAAGATTCTGTTTATCTGGTCCATATGTAGGGACCATTCATGTGGAAGCAGAACTCGACTGAGTCTGTCTGCCCAAGAGTTTTGAACCCCTGGAAGATACACTGCCAGAAGATGAATTTGATGCTCTCTGGCGAAGGCCCATAATCTGAGAGCTTCGTTGCAAAGCGACAGAGAGCCTGTCCCTCCTTGTTTGTTTATGTAGAACATGGCCACCTGATTGTCTGTATGGACTAGGACGGTCAGGTTGACTAGGAGGGTATGGAAGACTTTGAGGGCAAAGTAGATTGCTTGCAGTTCCAGGAGGTTGATGTGAAGGGTGGTCTCTTGTGGAGACCAAGCACCCTGAGTGGAGAGGTGTTGAAGATGGGCTCCCCACCCTGTTTGGGAGGCATCTGTTGTGAGGGTTGTTTGGGGCAACAAAGGTTGGAAGGGGGCCCCCAACAACAGATTCTTGGTGGACATCCACCATTGGAGGGACCAAAACAGACGCTTTGAGGTGAGTATTTGGTCGGAGAGCGCTCCTGATGCCTGAGTCCACTGGGTGGCCAAGGTCCATTGAGCTGCTCTCATATGAAGACGAGCGTAGGGCACCACGTGTACCGTGGAGGCCATGTGGCCCAGAAGTCGCAGCATTTCTCTGGCTGTCAAGTGACTGCTGGACTGAGCTTGGGAGGCCAAGCACACCAGACGTTGGCCCCGGACTTGAGGTAGGTAGGCCCTTGCAGTGGTGGTGTCCCAACTGGGCCCCTATGAATTCCAGAGACTGAGTAGGGATAAGTTGAGACTTGGGAAGGTTTATCACCAGTCCCAGATACTGCAGAATGTGCCTTGTGCGGTCCAGGGAAATCTGGGCCTCTGACTGAGATGGAGCTCGGATGAGCCAGTCGTCCAGATATGGGAATACAAAAATTCCCAGACCTCTTAGAAATGCGGCAACAACTGCCATGCATTTGGTGAACACTCTTGGAGCAGAGGCTAGACCGAAGGGAAGTACTCTGTACTGGAAATGTTTTCCCTGAAACAGAAATCTTAGATATTTTCTGTGGGATGGGTGGATGAGTATATGTGTGTACGCACCCTTGAGATCTAGAGAACAAAGCCAATCCTGACTCTGAAGGTATGGAAGGAGAATGCCTAGAGAAAGCATTTTGAATTTCTCCTTGTACAGAAATTTGTTCAATTCTCTCAGATCTAGGATAGGTCTGAATCCCCCTGTCTTCTTTGTTATGAGAAAATAAGGGGAGTAGAATCCTGTCCCTTGTTGAAGAAGAGGAACCTCTTCTATTGCCCCTTGGGCAAGGAGAGAAGAGACTTCCTGATCCAACAGGCCCAGGAGAGATGGGGGAGAATTGAAGTGCCTCACCATGGTATATGGAGGAAGGTTGGAAAAATGAAGTTTGTAGCCCTCTCTGATGATAGAGAGGGTCCAGTGCTCTGATGTAATTTGCCCCCATCTGGGAGCAAAGTGAGCTAACCTTCCGGGAATGGTGAGGGGCTCTGGTTGTTCTAGAGCCAGAAATGTTAAGTTCTCTAGGGGCAAGTCAAAACCCCTGAGGGGGTTGAGCCTGCTGAGGAGTGGCAGACGCTGCAGGCTTTGACCTTGCCTGTTTAGGTTGCTGACGTTTAGCAGCAAAGCGAGGCTGAGAAGATTGTTGGCCAGTATTTGTGGAAAATCTGGCCTTCTTGTAGTAAGGCCTCTTGAAAGACTTTTTCTTGGCAGGAGTAGAGGTAGACTTAGAAAGTCTATCTAATGTAGCATTTTCTGCGTCCATTTGAGTGGCTTTAATTTGCCAGTCCTTACCAAATAAGTTCTCACCTGTACAGGGCAGATTCCGTAAGCCATCCAGGACCCAGGGTTCTAGGTCAGAGGCCTGGAGCCAAGCAAGTCGTCGGGCTGCAATAGCAATGCCCGAAGCTCTACCGGCACCCTCAAAGGAATCAAAAGCTGCTCTGTTGGAGAACTTAGAAACATCTAGAAGCTGTTTCACCAGAGAAATGAACTCCTCCTTTCTATCCTCAGGGATAAAGGAGGCAAAATGCTGTACCTTTAGGGCAAGTTCCCTTAGAAACATGCCCATATACAGACTGTATGAATTAATCCTGGCTATAAGCATACTAGCCTGGAAGATTTTCCTACCAAAAGAGTCTAGGGTCTTACATTCTCACCCTGGAGGGGTAGAAGAGTGCCTTTTGGTACTCTTAATCTTTTTCAGCGCAGACTTCACCACAATGGAATGGTGAGGCAGCTGAGTCTTTTGAAAACCAGGAGGAGGGACCCGGTACATGGTGTCCAACCTACGAGAATAAGGAGACAACGTTAGAGGAGCCTCCCATAAGTCCATCAAGTGTTCTTGAAGGATTTCATGGATAGGCAGGGTGACTGCCTCTTTAGGAACTTTAGGGTATCCTAAAATATCCAATTTCTTTGATCTAGGTTCTTTCTCAGAGGATGTAGTAATAGAAAGTCCTTTAGCTACTTCTATAATGAAGTCTTGAAAGGACAAATCCTCTGGTGGAGACATTCTCCTCTTTGTGGAAGAAGGCTCTTCAGGAAGAACAAGAGAGAGCTCATCAGAGTCATCAGAGGAGTCAAAATCCTCAGAGGAATCAGAGTATCCTCTATTCGCTTCCAACGCACGATACGCATACCGATCGGTATCGACATCGGGCGTACCGGGTATGGGATCGGTATCGGGTGAAAACCCGGATCCGGCATGCGGAACCGATCTGCGTTTGGAAGACGATGGTCTCGGTTCCGGTATGGAAGACAGTACCGGAACCGGACCCGGAACCGCTAGGTGCGGTACCGAGGGCGTCGCAGCGTTAATGAAAGCCAGAACGGCCTGCTGCATGGTCTGGACAGTATTGCCCATAGACGCCACTGCTGCCTGGATGTCGTCGGTACCGGCATGGGCCGGTACCCCAGAGCAGTCTAACAGGTGATCAGTCGAGGCCGTGCCATCGATGTCAACCTGTAACCCCATAGATGGTGCTTTGGAAGCCAGAGCTTCCCGCCGGGGTTGTTTGGCTGGGGCATGGTCCTCAGATTCAAAATTGAGAGCCTCTCGATGCTTTGAAGGAGATTTGCTCTTTGAGGACCTGCCCGAAGAAGGTTTGGTTACCTGAGATCCATCCGGAGAGGAAGACCTGGATGACTGTGATGCTGGATTATCTGAAGCAAACAGCACATGGAATTTGTTGGCCCGGTTCTGCAAACCACGTTTAGACATCTGGGAGCAGGATGGGCAGTCCGGAATGGAGTGGTCAGGTCCCAAACATTTAAGACACCATTCATGGGTGTCTGTGACAGAAATAACAGCACTACACTTGGTACACTTCTTAAAACTAGGGGCTGGTTTCTCCATGAGGAGAATTTGTGTAGGCCTGAGGCCTAACCGAAGTCACCAAGTTGTGCAAGATAAAGTTGTTGTTTTTTTTAAAGAAAAGAGAGACCGGCGGTACCGGTTTCGGTATGGGGAAGGCAGGTACGCGGTCTAAAGAAACAAACTAAAACAATAATTTCTTCAGCGGTGACAGGAACACGACCTGCTGGCTCCGCGGAAAAAGAGAAACTGAGGAGAGCTGGTCAGGAAGGCGGGAAGGCAGCGCGCATGTGCAGTGGGAGGCCCCAAAAGCTTCCTTTCTGGGAAGCTGGGGAGCTTTCCCGCGCAGGCTCCGTCGGTTCCGACGTACCCATATGTGAGGACTTATTCCTGCTTGTTCCTGGAGATCATTCACAACTCCAGCAACGAAATCACAGACATTACCCCACAGACACTGGCAAATTACTACATGAACAAAACAACAACTCATCCCCTACTACATAAACCAGCAGATACCTCTCAAATATTTAACACAGACGAATGGTCTGTATTTCAACCCTTAACCAAGGTTGAGCTCAAGTCCATCATCACAAACATTAATATGACCCTTGTCCAGTAACCTGGATAAAGAACTCTCTACCTGTACTCTCTCAATTCATCCTCCCAATAATAAACCTTTCCCTAAAAAACGGATACCTACCTTCTACACTAAAACACGCACAGATCCGCCCAATCCTAAAAAATGCTACCCTTGACAAATCTTCACCTAATTCCTACAGACCCATATCGAGTATTCCGTTTTTGGCCAAATTAATTGAAAAAGCTGTACAAATTCAAACACAAGAGTACATTGATAGCTCAGCTCCACTCGATGACCAGCAGTACGGGTTTCGCCCTAGACATGGTGTAGAATCACTCCCAACAGTTCTACTCGATACACTAGTGAGGGGAATAGACAAATCAAAACAAGCATTCTTACTCATATTCATTGATGTTTCCGCAGCCTTTGACAGCGTTCACCATTCAACAATGATTAATAAACTTAAACAAATAGGTATAAAATCTACTGTTCTAAAATGGTTTACTTCTTATCTAACAGATCAAACTCAAACGGTACAAATTGGAAATCTCAAATCAAAAACATACAAACAAGAACTAGGCCTCCCACAAGGTTCAGCACTGTCAGCGTTACTATTTAATATATACTTAAAACACATCTGCAAAATCTTTAAAAAATTCAATGTCCACTATCACCTGTATGCGGACGACATTATGATGTATGTCCCTTTCAAAATTCCAAACATACCCATACAACTCATTAACGACTGCCTCACTGAAATCAACAACTGGCTAAATGAAAACAATCTGTACATCAATCACTCAAAAACAGAAGCTCTAATAGTAACAAAATGCACAACATTTATTCCCCCCTCACATATCACATTGCAAAATAATGATATCATAATAAAATCTGAAATATGCTACTTAGGGGTTATACTGGACAAACACCTCAGCATGGACACACACACACTTAACCCTCCATTGCCCATGTTCCCTGTAAGTATTAGTGTATGTGTCTCATATCTCCGCGTGTTAAATGTATCCCCCAATTGTGTTGTGACCGCTTTGATTGAAGGATAAGGCGGTATACAAAAACTGTCTAAATAAATAAATAAATAAATAAATATAACAAAAAAAGTTTACTATAAACTGAAAATATTAAAGCAACTCCGCCCCCTAATGCACTTACAGGATTTTCAACGAGTCATACAAGCAATCATAACCCCACACTTTGACTTCGCAAATCAAATCCTACTTGGTGTAACTAAGGAAACCTTAAAAAAACTTCAGTTAGCACAAAACGCAGCAGCAAGGACCATTACGAAGGCCCCACCTTTCCAACACATAACCCCGATTTTAGAATACTTACACTGGCTCCCAATTCAAAGCCGTATAGAATACAAAACTATCTTAACCACCTACAAAGCCATAATTAAAACAGCACCCCTGTCCATAAATAACCTCATCAAAATAGAACCTACCTATAATCTCCAAAGGAGAGCCAAGTTAAATAAATTAACCTCACCAAAAGAATTCATCAGGGCCAATAAATCCACAAACAAGAAAGCCTTCTCCCACGCAGCCCCCATCTTGTGGAACTCAATCCCAATAGAATTAAGACAATTACCTGATATAATGGAGTTCAGAAAAAAACTCAAAACACACTTATTTACTAAACATTATGAATCTATGACCAGCCCATTTCTCACCTCTCAGCTAGATAAAGGATAATCCTACCCCAGGTAATACATTAGTCAATAAAGGAATGAAGTGCTGTAGCCCTAAGACAAAGTGATTAAGAAATATAAAAAACAAAAACCTATGTATATAGTTTAATTTCTGTTCAATTGTAAATAGTTCACCAATTGTTAATTGTTAACTGTAATTACCTAGCTACAAACTGTTATATGTAAAAACAGCTCGCCCTGTTTATTGTTGTTATATGGAAACCGCACCTGATCAATGGAAGGAACGGTATATAAAAAATCTGTTAATTAAATTAAATTAAATTAGAAGGAGATCTACCCTTCGAGGACCAGCTGGATTTATGTTTAGTTACCTGAGATCCATGTGAGGAAGAAGCAGCCCTGGAAGACGTCGATGCCACCGAAGCCGCATCAGAGGGAAACAGGGTACTGAGCTTGGCAGCTCAGTTCTGACGACCCCTCTTAGACATCATGGAACAGGACATACAATCTGTTATGGAATGGTCAGGACCTAAACATTTTAGACACCAGTCATGGGTGTCGGTGATAGTACCGCCACATTTTGTGCACTTCTTAAAACCTGAGGCAGGCTTTTCCATAATTAAGGAAAAACGTTCTGGGCCTAAGGCCCAAAACTGAAGTGCACCTGAAATGGAAAAAAGGTCTTTTTTTTTTTTTAAAGAAGAAAAGAACAAGGACCAGTGGTACCGGTACAGCGTCGAAGAAGGCAGACGCGACAGAAAAGAATAAAGAAAAAAAAATAAGGAAATTCTTCTGCGGTGACAGGAACACAACCTGCTGGCTCCGCGGAAAAAGAACAACTGAGGAGAGACAATTGGGAAAGGCGGGAAGGCAGCACGCAGGCGCTGTGGGATGCTCCAAAAAGCTTTCTGATTGGGCGCTGGGGAGCGTTCCCGCACAGGCTCCGTCGATACCGACGTACCCATATGTGAAGACTCATTCCTGCTTGTTCCTGGAGATAAGAAATGTCTAAAATCTGTCCAATGGCACTATTTGCTCTTTATGAACAAAATATATGCTAGCATAGCATACCACTTAATAGGAAATCTTTCAGAGAGGTAGTTGTGCTAGTTTGGAGTGTTGAAAATGTCAAGAGGCTGGTAGTCACTCCTAGGCTAACCAATTTATTGGGACATGAGTTTTTGAGGACAAAAATTCACTTCGATAAATTTATGAAGTGTAATTCAAGAGCTATTGTAGGTAAACACAGATGAAGTAACAGGTGTCAATTATATTTTGTAAAGAGAAATTAGACTTACCTGCTAATTGTTGTTCCTTGAGGAACTCCAGTTCAGTCCCTCACCTCTGGGTTGTGCACCTCTTCTTGCAGCATGGAGACTGGGCATGTCAGAACTAACACCACTGTAGATATCCTGCGGGCACCTCCCACCAGCTCCCAGTGATCTAATGACAAAGCAGACTCTAAGGAGCAACAAATAAGTAGCTATAATATTAAAAACAATTTAACTCTAACAATGAACTAGAACCCAGTAAATGAGAGGATAACTTTCCTTCTCCCGTTTGCAGAACTAGGACAGAAAGGAGAGAGAAGAAAGAATACAAGGTATACTTTGTCTGAATACAGACCACATTTGCTGAACTTCTCCTACTGGATTGTAGTCACTGCGCATCACAAAACAGGCTTTGTGGAAGCTGACCAAAAAACCCCCAGGCGGGAATCGGGACTGAACTGGAATTCCTCAAGGAACAACAATTAGCAAGTAAGTCTAATTTCGCTTTCCTTATCGTCCCTCCAGTACAGTCCCTCACCTCTGGGATGTAACAGAGCAGTAAACTATTGGGAGGGACCTGTCCACCCGGACCGCAAAACTGCTGACCCGAAACAGGCATCTCCCGCCACTTGAACCACCAGGCGGTAATGTTTACTAAAAGTATGCAAGGAAGGGAGTGAGATCGGAGAGTGAGTAGAGGAGAGTTGGACCGTAGAGATTGGGTCCAGAGACTATCGGACTGACCCGGTAAAGGCGACGCTGCTGCACTGAATATTGGGCAGGCACACCCGGGACAGTCTTCTCCTGGTGGGGGCCTTTGTGTCTTCCTTATATTTTCTTGCTGCTCCACGACCGCAGAGCGTGGCCGCGGGGCGTGCTTCGAAGGGGCGTGTTTAAATGGGCAGGTACTGCCCCTTAGACGCCATTTTGACGCTGTGAGAATAATTGCTCTGTGCGTCAAGTAAGCAGGTCGGTGTGTGTGAGTTGTTTTGGGTGTTTTTTGCCTATGGTAGCTCTGCCTTAGACGGTGTATTGTAAGGTTATTTCTAATATTAGTTGTACTGTTTAGATGGGGAAGAGAAAGGCAAAAGCTAACAATAAAGTCCCGGGGGCTGATTCCGGAGGGTCTAAACTGGTTGGCCCCATGGACAAACACATAGTTACTCTATCTGCTCCCCAGGCTCAGTCCTCTCCTGACGGGGTTTCTTTGAGCCCCGACGGGAGATCTTCCCCTCCCTGCCCTGGGTCTGGTTTTTCTGCCATTTCTTGGTCGTTTTCTTTGGTGGATGGAGATTTGAAAGGAGGTGTTATCTTGCCGACTCCAGTTCAGGGTATAACTCCGGGAGTTTCTTCTGAGCTCCTGGAATTATCACCTGAGGCTGATGTGACCTTGAAGGATGTATGGGCAGCCTTAAAATGCATCGATTTGAAAGTATCCTCAAAATTAAATTCTTTATGCGCTTTCACCCAGGAAACTACAGTATCACTGCAGCAACTGGATGAAAGGGTTTCTTCTTTGGACATGGCTATTTCTAAAATAGAATCCCAGGTGCTTCCCATTCATTCAGCCAGTGTTGCTGGAATCAAGGATTCCTTGACTTTACATTCTAAACTGGAATCGCTGGAAAATTCTATGAGGGTGTGTAACTTACGGTTTTTAAATTTTCCTCAATCTCCTTTGTTATCTGTGAAGATTCTTTTGGATAAATATCTTAAAGAGGTTCTAGCCATATCCGACCCTGTTGAGATTTCTCAGATTTATTATATCTCTTCATCCAAATTAAAGGTCAATTCAGCGGAAGGTGAATTGGACGAGGTAATTCCCTCTATTTCCAATCTCACTCCTTTATAGAAGATTCCTCAGACACTATTTCTTTGCGGTCTATGCTGCTGGTCACCTTTTCTTCTGCGGTGATCAAGCAGCGTATTCTGAAAGCTTATTTTAATGTTAAGGCGATTAAGTTTTGTGGACAGGTTGTCAATGTTTTTTCCGATGTATCTCGTGCTATCCAATTGCGGCGGAGGCAGTTTCTGTCTTTAAAGTCTCAGGTGCTTGCTTTGGGTGCCACGTTTTTTCTAAGATTTCCTTGTAAGTGTGTCATCACTTATGATGGCGCGTCCTTTATATTTATGGATGTTGTACATCTGGAGAAATTTTTGACTGACAGACAGGGTGTGGAGGGGAATGAGGTACTCTGATTGTATTTTATCTCCTTTAAAGTGTGGGCCATTTATTTGGCTCTGGTTACTGATGGAGAATTGTTTCCTTATTTGTTATCTAGTTTCACTCCCTTGATGTGGACTATATTATGTATTGATTTCCTGTATTCCTATATTGGAATTTAATTGGTTTGTTGATTTACCTGATTTTCCATTTGCTTGTATTTACGCAAAATATGTTAAAATAAAAAAAAAGTATGCAAGGAAGACCAAGTGGCTACTCTGCAAATCTCAACCGGCGGAACTAAGCTATGCTCTGCCCACGAAGCCGCTTGCGCTCTAGTAGAATGAGCCCGCAGCCCCAAGGGCACCTGATGACCTTGCAAGATATAAGGTGATGCTATTGCTTCACGAACCCATCTGGAAATTGAAGCTTTGGCTGCCGCTTCACCTTTACGCGGCCCACCAAAGAGAACAAACAAATGGTCAGACTTGCGGAAGGACTCCGAGACCTTCAAGTATCGCCAAAGTACCCTCTTAAAGTCTAAGAAACGCAAACTACGGTCCGACGCGGTCTCCCCCCGAAACACTCAAAATGGGCAAAGAGACTGACTGATTCACATGAAATGGCGAAACTACCTTTGGTAGGAAAGACGGTATGGGAAGCAACACCACCTTTTCCCTAGAAAAAAGTCAGAAACGGTTCCCGACAGAACAAAGCCTGCAACTCACAGATTTGACGTGCAGAGCAAATGGCTACCAAAAATATTGTCTTCAAAGTCAAATCCTTTAGAGAAGCCTGATGCAAAGGCTCAGAAGGCTCCCTTGTCAAGGCTCCTAAAACCTGCGCAAAGGACGTAGACGGGATACCACTCTCAAGAATGGACAACATCGGCACGGACCCCCAAAGGAACTCCTTGCACCTTTCCTCGATAACAAGAAATAGCTGCCAACTGCACCCTTAATGAACTGGCAGCCAATCCCTTATTGAACCCGTCAACACTGTCGGTACAGATACTGAGGCCGGACGAAACTGATGTTGAGCACACCAGTCCTCAAAAACACGCCAGACGCGCACATATGCTAAGGAAGTGGACCTCTTTCTGGCCAGAACCAAGGTGTCAATCACCGCCTTGGAATAACTCTTCTTCCTTAAGCGAGTCCTTTCAATGGCCAAGCCGTAAGTGAGAACCGATGTACCTGAGGCATTCGTAGAGGACCCTGAAGCAGCAGGTCCTCCCTTAGCGGCATCCACCAAGGTTCCCCGTCGAGCAGACGCACCAGATCGGCATACCACAGACAAGACCAATCTGGAGCTACTAGAAGCACTCTTCCCCGATGAGCCTCGATGTGCTGCACCACTCATCCTATGAGTGCCCAAGGGGGAAAAATGTAGAGAAGACCGTGAGTGGGCCATTGTTGGAGTAAGGCATCTAGACCTTCCGACATTCATTCTCGTCGTCTGCTGTAAAAGTGACTGGCTTTGGCCAAACGAAAGGTCGCCATGAGATCCATAACCAGAGATCCCCACTTGAGGACAATCTGAGCAAACACCTCCGGGAAGCTCCCATTCTCCAGCATCCACTTGAACCTGACTGAGAAAGTCCGCTGTCACATTGTCCGTTCCCGCAATGTGCGCCGCCGACAGAGCCTGAAGCCGAGGCTCTACCCAAATGAAAAGACTTTCCGCCTCCATTTCCAGAGCCACACTTCCCGTGCCCCCTTGACGATTGTGGTACGCAACCGTTGTGGCATTGTCAGAGAGCACTCGAATCGCTCAACCCCGTAAGGTGGATTCGAATGCCTAAAGCGCTAGAGCTACCGCTCGCAACTGCAGCCGATTGATGGACCATTTGGCTTCCTGCTCGGTCCAGCAGCCTTGTGCGAAGAGCTCTCCGCAATGAGCTCCCCATCCTGCGAGACTGTCATCCGTTAACACTGGCATCCACTGCGGTTGTTCAAGAGGCATGCCCGCTGCGAGATTCTGCGGATGAAGCCACCATTGAAGAGACTTCCTGACCCGCAATGGACAGGGGAGGCGCTTGGACAGAGTGCCGTTCTGGTGAGACCATCAACGGAGCAGCGACCTCTGTAAGGGGCGCATGTGAGCTCTGGCCCACGGCACAACTTCCAGAGTCGCTGCCATTGTCCCTAACACGCAGAGATAGTGCCAGGCCGATGGTGCAGGAGTCCTCAAAAAAATCACGCACCAGAAGCCGCAGGCCCTGCGCTCGGAGATCCGGCAGGAAAACCGACCCCACATGAGTGTCGAAGCGAACTCCAAAATACTCTAGAACTTGCGTCGGAACCAATCGACTCTTGGCCATATTGACCACCCAACCGAGACTCTGCAGGAGATCTACCACTCTGTCACTCGCACACTCTCGGCCCTGGACTTTGCCCAAATCAACCAGTCTTTGAGATAGGGATGAACTAATACCTTCCGAAGAGCCGCCACCGCCGCCACCACCACCATAAACTTGGTGAAGGTGCAGAGCCGTCGCCAGACCGAAGGGCAACGCCTGAAACGGAAAATGCCCCTACGGTAGCGCAAATCTTAGAACCTCTGATGATCTGGCCTGATCGGAATGTGTAAATATGCTTCGGTGAGATCGAGAGACGTCAAGAACTCCCCTTGACGAACCGCCACTATAACCGAACGTAAGGTCTCCATTCAGAAATGAGGTACCCACAAACAGCGGTATACCCCCTTGAGATCCAGAATCGGGCAGAAGGCCCCATCTTTCTTTGGCACCACGAAATAAAATGAGTATCGACCGATGCCATAGTGCTCTCGCAGAACCGGAACCACTGCTCCCAGCTGCAAAAGATGAGCCAGAGTATCCCATACTGCTATCATCCTTTCTCGCTCCCTGCACAGTGACATGACAAAACAGTCAACCACCGGACGGGCAAACTAGAGAGAATAACCTTCACGAACAACCTCCAACACCCACTGATCAGATGTTATCTGGACCCAGGCAGGAAGAAACTCCCGAAGTCGACCCCCTACCGGCTGAATTCCTGCCTGGGTCCACCTCACTTCACTGTGCTTTCCGAAAACCCGAGGAAGATGGACTAGCAAATCCTCTGCCCGCTCCCCAGAATCCTCTAAAACTTTGACCTCGAGAGGAAAACCGTCCTCTTTGAAAATCTCCCAAACGGGAGGTACAAAAATGCCTGACATCCAGAGACTGCCCACGGGAAGGTAATGGGGCTCGGCTCTGCTTTGGTTTATCCTCCAAAGGGAGTAGCCAAATACTTCCTAAACTGTTTAACTCGTTAATGTTTGTAACAAAAAAATCCGTTTAATATTCTAAACTTAACAACTTGGAACAATTCATGTACATCATTTATAAAATATCTTTCTTTCTCATAATCAGCTGGGTAATCAGCTGGGTGAGCTATCCTTTAAATATGGCGTCTTGCCTTTGTCTCCGCATGCGCGGCGTTTTTTTGGAGTGTGTCTGAAGCAACAGCTGTTGGAGACACACAAGTCAGTGGAAACGTGGGCAGCATGATTCTATAAGGTGAAGTTTGTTAAAATAATGTTTTAGTAATATTTACTGCTACAACATGGAACGTCGATATAACATCACATTGTTTGTTCCATCTAGCCAAAATGGACAATTCCCTGAAGAAACCATTGGAGTGAAACGCTTGGGGTGCCTGATCGAAGGCGTTGGAATTGACCACACACAATTTTTGGCTAATACTCTTCAAAGTTAAGTGTTTATTTCCTCGGTTTTTGGGAGAATTTTTCAATAAATTAGTTGGTAACACATTGGACTGAGGAAAACTTTAACGTTATATGAGAAAGAAAGATATTTTATAAATGATGTACATGAATTGTTCCAAGTTGTTAAGTTTAGAATATTAAACAGATTTTTTTGGTTTATCCTCCGGCAAAAGACCTCCTTTAGAATCGCTCAAATCCTTGATCAGCTTATCAAGATCTTCTCCAAACAACAGCTTCCCCTTAAAAGGAAGCTTGCTAAGATGCGACTTGGAGGAACTGTCTACCGCCCAGTTCCTGAGCCAAAGATAGTGGCGTGCGGCTACCAAGGAAGCCATGCTATTCGCCAAACCTCTAATAAGATCATATTGGACATCGGCCAAATATGCGGAACCTGACTCAAGTCTTGTCACAAAATCCGGGGAGAAACCCTCGAAAGCTGCCCCAGACACCATGGGAATGGCAGAATTACCGGGCAAAGCCAAATTTAAAGTAGGAAGAGCGGAAGGAGACTTCCGCAGAGACTCCCCTTCCGCAGAAGCGGCAGCACCCAGAGCAGTGCATTCTTTATACCGATCCTGCATTTCTTGCTTCATAGTAAGCTCCACAGCCACGACACACCCCCGGGTCCGAGCCTCAGCCCCTACGGGCGCCACAAACCAGGCATTGTGACTGCGTAGGCATTAGCGCTACGGGATCTGAGAGACTGGAAAGTAAAATGAAATGGCTCCCGCATACCACCAAAAAGGGCAACAAAACAAAAATGTGCAGAATCTTCTCTTATTTTATTTTTTTTTATTTTTTGTTCTGGCCCTTTAAGAGCTCCAAAACATTGAAAATTAAAAGTAATCAAAATTAATTTCAAGTAACCAGAAAACTACAAGGATTAATTAAAGAAAGCTGTCAGCAAAGAAAAAGAGCACTGTGAAGAAAAACAGCAGGAAAAAGGCCCGCCAAGATCCTGAGCTCTGCTAACCCACAGAACATGCTTCACACTCGGCAGCAGGCCTCAAAAACGCTCACAGGATACTAGCAGCAAAGATTTAAACACTCACCTCTTCCTCAGAGACCTTCGGATCCTCTCTGCTGCACCCCGATAAAAATAACAGGGTTCCTGTGAGCAACACAGCTGAGAAAGGCTGTCAGCCGGCAGCAGCAGCAGAGAAACAAGGCCCGACGACAGGTTCTGCCTGGAAATCTGCAGCACAGAAAACTGTGTAGGTAAGGAGATGAAAAGCCTGCTAAAGAACTCCCCTCCATGCCAAGCAGGAGGGGAGAGCAGGCAAAGGGGACAGAAATAAGTGGGAGGGAGAAAAGAGAGTCATCTAAATCCCTTTCGATCCCCTCTCAGCCCTTGCTTTTTATTTATTTATTTAACAAGCTTTAAAGCTACAGATCAAAAGAAAAAACGTTATAGGGAGAAAAGAAAAACTAAAAACCCTAGCTAAGCTGCCTAAAGCTCCTTATCTGCTCCTCTAGTGAGCCCAGCACCTAAGCTCACTACCTCCAGCTGCATGGAGACTAGACACACACTGGGAACTGGTGGGAGGTGCCAGCAGGATATCTACAGTCGTGTCACAGTTCTGACATGCCCAGTCTCCATGCTGCGGGAAGAGGTGCACAACTCAGAGGTGAGGGACTGAACTGGAGGGACGATAAGCAACAATTAGTTTTTGACAAAAATCGTTTACAGATCAAGTTGATTGTTTAGCATAAATATGAACAGTGACAACAAATTCAATTTGTAGTTATACTACTAGAAAGAAGGTCCTAGGACTGGAGGGATATCTCCTCTACGAAAAATCTCCCAGTGCTGGTATTTAAGAAGCGACTGCAGTCTTCCCTCCTTCTTTACATAGGATTAAGTGCTTTCTCTCTGTGATAAGCCCAATCCCCAGTAAATTCCAATGAAAGGCACATTTGAAACAGAGGCAATTGCGCTACCATGTTTACAGCTTTGAGCCCTGTCATGAAGGGTTGGTTTGCTTTTTTTTCTAAGGAACATAATTGCAGCTTTAAATCTTTCTGGATTTGAGATACAGCATAAAGAAAAAATGAAAGGCGTAGTAACCAGCTTCTCCCGATCCTCTATGGACTGCCGGTACTGCTCTTTGCCTTGCTCGGATTCATCCTTCTTCTTCAGATAAGGTTCAATAGATTTGTATTGAGCATAGAAGTTACTCAGATCCTGAGATAGAAACAAAACAAGTCACTATCCGCTTATTAAAATACCAGTAGTTATCCACCAACATAAATCATTTTAAAATCATTTATATATTTAGTAATTACTGATTACAATGAATGTTTAAGGATTCTACATCATATCCTCTTTGTGCTGCTAGCTTAATACCTGAAGAAAGCAGATATTCTCCAATCAATTCAGAGCACCAAAATATTTTGCTCAACATGTGGCTGTCACTTCAACACATCTTGCATGAAATAAACCTCATTACAGAAATAATGCAGCTTCTCTGTGTTTGCATGTATGTGTTTGGAATTTGGTGCCACAGACATTATTTTTAATTACTGTTGAGTCAATATACAAAAGGACTTGCACATTTATCATTGGCCAGTAAATGTATACATTTATTAGCTGCCAATTTTCAAAGTACTATGCAGATAGTGCCAGTTATAATCATTCTAACCAGTTAGGCACTATGGGGAGTATTTTCAAAGACATTAAGGCAGTTTGCAGACCTGAATATCTCCAGGTGCCGCCACTTAAATATCCCAAAGTGGTGAAGTAGGCACCTGAAAGGTTCACCTAACTTTTGCTGCTAAAGCTAAGAAGGCAGCAGCTGAATATTGATACTGCCTGGTTAGCTTGGGCCTATCCGGCCAAACCGAATATTCAATGCCGGTGGCTGGACATAGCCCCAGCATTGAATATCCGGGTGCAAAGTTCAGCTGCAATGGCTAGCTCCAATATAAGCTCAAGTCACCCCACCATCGCTGAATATCCCTCCCCCCTCTGTATAGTGCCAGGGCATTTATTTATTTAACACATTTTTTATACCATTTTTCTACATGTCAAAACAATTTATATGGAACTGGGTTGATACAGAGAACGAGTTACAAGGAACATCAAAAGCCATTTACAATTATCATGAAAACTATTTAAATGTGAACAAAAAACAATGAACAATTTGTATATTTCAATACATTCAAATCAAATTTAGAATGAAGTATAGGGGGTGACAGCCAACTATATGTACAGTGATGATATTCAGCCGCTATACATATAAAGCAGTTTATTTCAGGAATGCTAAAAAGCAGGCCTAAAAGTAAACTGCTTAGCTATACAAATACCAGTTGAGTATCACCACTGTATGTATAGCTGCCAGTAGCAGCACTGATGATAAATGTAGTGATGCTGAATAGATATGTTTTTTTAAAAACACCGCAGCCAGCATTTAAAACAAGCTGACTACTGCAGCTCAATACTGAGTTGTATATTTTGTAGCCTTCTCCTTTGGTATTCCAGCTCAATCAGAACAGTCTAGTCTTGAGGATCATGAGCCTCCATTTGAAATTACTGAGTTTCTCTTCTATTTTCATAAATTATGACCAGCCCAGCCATTATAAGTGTGGTAGGCTATGGCCTGTAAATTAGGCCTAGGCCCCAACCCCTACCTGAGACTAATGCTGAGAAGAACCAGAGTTTGAGAATCTGCTTTAAACTGCTTTAAGTCGCTTTTGAAAAGTTTGTATAATTCCTTTATTAAACTCCTCTATGCTGATGATAGAAATGTTCCTGCATTCTCTGAGCTAGAAATGGCCTTGAAGTAGAAATGTATCTATATCTAAGACTGTGCCTTTGTTAGAATAGTCTGAAAAGGGGGAACAAGAAGCTAGGCCCAGAGAGGGTCCCCGATTGATACAGGCAAACCTTCTATTGGTCCCAACGCCCCTTGCACCTGTCCAAACTGTGAAAATTGTATATAAGGAATTTGCTTCTGTACTCCATTGCTCAGTCCTTTTTGGATGCTTTCCTGTCTGAGCCTGTGCACAATAAATTGGCTTGGACCCTGAACTGACTCCTGGTTTTATTCATAGCATGCACTTCGCTGCTACATATTCCTGGTGCATTGGCCGGGAATAAACCATTATTAAGAAGGGCTCCAGGATATCAATGCTTGAACCAATACAAGCATTGTGGAACCTGTGTCCCTTGGGGAAACTGCTAGGTACATATGACCTAGATTGGCCACTGTTGGAAACAGAATACTGGGCTTGATGGACCTTGGTCTGACCCAGTATGGCATATCTTAATGTGCGAGTAGTGGAGGATCACGTGATGCGGTGAGCTTGAGAGAACGTGGGTTGCTCGAGCTCCGGGCCCTTCTCCCCTCTAAGGCTATTTTGTGCCGTGTTTGCACCAAATTTGGGCCAGCCGAGGTTCACCACGCTAGCTGCTCCTGTGAACTACCCACTGAGTATTGCCTTGTACAATGGCGACTGCAGTGAAGACGGGCAGACGCGATAAAGACCGCACTGTGAGTACCTCAAAAATGGCGGAGTCTCCCCCGAAGCGCAACGCTGCAGCTTCCCCAACATTGACGGAGGAAATCTCTGCTGCGGTGACCACTGCACTCTCTCAGCAATTTGATGCCCTGCATGCAAAAATGGACACACTTCGGGGGCGGAGCCTGATTTCCAGCGGGGGGCGGAGCCTGATGTCCAGCGGGATGGTCGCATAACGCTGAGGCTCCCGAGAGGCCTACTCAGAATCCTGAATTAACACCTCACATACTTGGAACTTCTACGCTGATCTTGCCGGGGCACATTGGTGAGATGGCGGGGACCAAACCAACGCGCCTGGAATTTGGATCTCCAGCGGCTTCTCACGGCAAACGTTCCAAAACTGAACCTCCGTCCCCGCAGAAGGGGCCGGCCTTGTGCGAGGGCCCCGAAATGCAGCAGGAAATCCTCGTAGAGATTAGAGGGGTCAAAAACCTCGTGCAGGCAAACGGTGAAGCACTCCGAGCGCTGCGGGAAGATTTTGGTGTGCTGCAAAGCAAGCTAGAAGGGCTTTCTTCGCGTCAGGACAAAATGGAGAGCATATTGGACTCCCATGCGGCCCGGTTGTCCAAACTCGACAAAGTTGAACGCCAGGTGCGGGCCTTGCAGAAAGAGGTGGAAGATGGCAATAACAGAGCGCGCCGCAACAACATACGACTCGTGGGCATACCGGAGGGAGCGGAATCGGGAGACATGAAAGAGTTTTTATGCAAAATCCTCCCTTCCCTGCTCCAAATCACCTTTACCAAAGATTTGGAGATTGATCGCGCTCATCGTGTACCCACAAGCATAACGCTCAACAGGAAGACCCCGCGGCCTATCATTTTTCGACTTCTGAGATATCAACACGTGGAGCAAATTCTAAGTGCCTCTCGGGCAAAGGGCCATATGGAGTTTGAGAGCCACAAGATCTCCTTCTATCCCGACTTGGCTAAACCCACGGTCGACCGCCGAAAGCGCTTTCTGGAATTCCGGCCGCGGCTTCAACAACTACAAGCACGCTATGGCCTGATGTACCCGGCCAAGCTCCGAGTCACGCTTCACAATCAGACAAGAACATTTGAGGACCCTGATCTACTAGCGGAGTTTTTGGATTCCAAAGAAGCCGACTTGATGCGCTGACTTCCAGAATATTCCTGCAAGTCTCCTCATATCCGCTGTACCTGCCATATTGGATCTGCCGCAGCCTAGCAAAGAGTCTGGCGTGGGCAGTCTGTTTGCCTTACTCTTGATGGTATCTGTGACCCGACTCCATCTACCCACAGTAGCCTCGATGAGTATCAGAGACAGTGTTAATTATGGACTCTGGTGTTTCTTTTCTTTTTTTTATATGTCTTTCTATTTCCTCTCTAGGGCCTCCTCCCGCAGACATATGGTCGCCATATTCTTTGGGGTTTTGCTTCTTCTCTAAGATACGTTGGTACATACTTTTCAATATGGGGTATATTAGCCAGAATACTCGGTGATTATGACATTGTTGTACAGATTCTGATTATGTTGTATGTTATCAAGCGCCCTTACCTAAAATGTCTATTACCGATTGATGGCACCATGTAAGATTTTCTCATTGAACGTAAAAGGAATCAATAATCCGATAAAACGGAAGAAAATCCTAAGCTACCTCAGTCAGGAAGCAGCGGATCTGATTTTTCTCCAAGAAACGCATTTAAATTCGAAGGAAACTCTTAAACTCAATATTAAACCTTACATGGTGGCCGCCTATTCCCCAGCCGTTTCTAAGAAATGTGGGGTTGCCATACTGGTTAGGAAATCTTTGCATGCTACTATTATTGCGACTAGCTCAGATACAGAAGGTAGATGGTCTAGAGTTCACCTCAAGATAGGTAGCCTTGAAGTTACATGTATATGCCTTTACGCTCCTAATGTGGATGACCCTGCCTTTTTTGCTACCATTGCTCAGGTTGCGCAGGCTTCTGCTAATACTTCATTGATCATTGGGGGGGATTTCAATCTAGTCCTTGATCCTCTGATTGACAAACAGCCGCCTAGGACGAGTGGTCCCCCCAAGAGTCACGCCACGCTTACCTCCCTGATCAAGGATCTTGCTTTAGTTGATCTATGGAGGTTACTACACCCCAATGAGCTTGACTTCACCTTCTTCTCCGCCCCTCATAAATCTCAGTCTCGCATAGACTTCTTTCTAATCTCAAAACTGTTAGTTCCTCAGGTGGACACTGCAAAGATTCACTCCCAACATATTTCAGATCATGCTGCCGTTTCCTTTCAATTACACACTACTGCACCCCAGGGGAATTCGGGAGCCTGGTTCTTTGATAGAGCCCTGTTAACTCAGCCAGAGTTCCAGTCAGAAATTCGAGCAGCCATACAGGATTACTTCCATTTTAATCTACCCCAAGATACTGCGAATTGGGCTTGGTGGGAGGGCTTCAAAGCGGCCATTCGGGCAACGATCACTAGCTATCAAATCCGCCTGCGGAAACAACGCAAACAGCAGCTGCTCATACTAGACCAACAAATAAAAGCAGGCGAACGAGTTCTAACTTCACGTACTGACCCATGTGTATTAATTCGATTACAGCGTCTCCGTTTTCAATATAATTCAATCCTCTCAACTGCAGCTTCTAAGAGTATTGAGCTTCAGCGAGGGACATATTATCGTGAAAATAACCGAGCCGGTCGACTCTTAGCCAACGCCTTGAAAGGTCAAAAAGAAGCCAAACGCGTAGCGGCCCTTCGAGCTCCACAGGGAGGGGGCATAGTGACCACAGACTCCGACATTGTAGAGCTCTTTCGGGATTTCTATACCCGCCTATATCAATCTGAATGTGAGTTCTCGTCAGAGACATTCGAGCGATTGCTTTCTGGCATTCAGCGGCCGACCCTCTCTGAAGATGATAGGGATGCGATGGATGAACCCTTCTCTACTTCAGAGATCCAATCTGCCCTAAAACGAACAGCCTCGGGCCGTGCCGCAGGGCCCGATGGTCTCCCGACCGAATTCTACAGAACGTTCAGTGCAGATTTAGTTCCCTATTTAAAACTCTATTTTACTGCCCTTGGGGTAGATACATCCTCTTTGGGATCCTTTTCTGCAGCTAATGTGGTAGTATTTGAGAAAGAAGGCAGAGACCCGCTACTGACCGCCAACTACCGTCCAATCTCCCTACTTAATGCCGATTATAAGATCTTCGCAACGATCTTGGCCACCCGGCTATCTGACATGATGGCTACCCTAATTCACCCCGACCAATGCGGTTTTATACCCGGCAGATCAACTGCTGACAATGCTCGGACCTTGTGCCATGTGCTATCCAGTGCTGCCAATCTCGATCATCCATGGGTGGGTCTTTCCCTGGATGCCGAAAAAGCCTTTGATCGTCTAGAATGGCCCTTCTTATTTGCAGTTCTCCGATGGTATGGCTTTGGAGAGGGCTTCCTCCGATATCTCCATGTCATGTATACTCAACCCGTCGCCAGTATTTGTGTAAACGCCATCAAATCTCAGCCATTTAACCTCCAAAGAGGCACGCGTCAAGGTTGCCCCCTATCACCAATGCTCTTTGATCTAGCTCTTGAACCCCTAGCCCTCCTTATTAGACAGTCCGCACGTATTCGAGGTGTCCCCTTTAGTCATAGGGAGATTAAACTCTCTGCATATGCAGATGACCTTATGCTCTTCGTATCCCTCGATTCG
This sequence comes from Ichthyophis bannanicus, assembly GCA_033557465.1. Classification (NCBI taxonomy): domain Eukaryota; kingdom Metazoa; phylum Chordata; class Amphibia; order Gymnophiona; family Ichthyophiidae; genus Ichthyophis; species Ichthyophis bannanicus. The sequence continues at coordinate 156,691,802 of CM066039.1, read as the reverse complement.
GTTCCCGCTGTCTTGGATCTGATTGACGGATACTCACAATTATCGGGCTATAAAATTAACTGGACCAAGTCTGTAGCATTCCCACTGAACCGCTGGGTACATGAGGCTGACATGCAGGCCTTTCCCTTTCTTTGGCAATCCCGCATGGTGAAGTATCTCGGGGTCCATTACTGTTCTCCTTTAGAAGACACTATCAGTTTTAATGCCAAAGAGGTAGTCTCCAAAGTCCGTGAACTCACAAATCGTTGGTCTCCCTTATCTCTCACATGGTGGGGCCGCTTAGAAACTGTGAAAATGATGATAGTCCCCAAAGTGAACTACATTTTAGAAATGCTGCCATGCTTACTTCCGTTACATACTTATAAAGATATTGAGGGCCTTCTCGTCCGTTATCTCTGGCAGGGCAAGCCACCAAGGATAGCTAAACATAAACTGCAGTCTGCAAAGGAACGAGGGGGTACCAGATTTCCTGATTTTCTTAGATATCATCAAGCCTTCCTACTTAAGCAAGGTGCCCGATGGCTAGATGCCTCAACAGACAGCAGACCAGTTTGGCTTGACATAGAAGAGGAGCTTAGTAGCCCAATTCCGTTGACCCATCTCCCCGGTATGTCCTATCAAGTAGACACCCGCCATCCACCAATGATTGTCGATACTCTTGCGGCCTTTAACATTCTCATTCTATCACTGGGCCCGAATGTATGTCCTCAGGACGGACTCCCGCTATGGAATAACCCCAGAATTCAAGTCCTAAATCGAACAATAGCATGGAAACCCTGGTACTCAAGGGGGATCTGGACACCCCAACAGCTTTTCTCTGCAGCTCGTTGGAAAACCTTTTCTGACTTACAAAAGGAATTTGCGTTACCAGCGAAACACTACTTCCAATTGATGCAGCTTCAACACTGCCTCAAAAGTGCTCGAATCATGCCGCCCTCTGCCCCTACTGAGGATGGGCTATTAGAGATAGTTCACTCTATTAGTAGTACACATGGGGTAGCCTCTAACTTTTATAAAATAATATGTCAGGGTACAGACATGGCCACTTTTAGAGCCCAACAAGCCTGGGAGCGCGAACTGCAAACCACTTTAACCCCTGTGCAATGGAGCGTTTTCTGGAGCAAAGTAGTGCGGGTTTCCCGGTCTGCCTCTGTTACCCAAACTCTCTTCTTTTTTGCACACAGATGCTTTTATACCCCAGAAAAAATAGCCAAATGGAACCCAAATGCTAGGGACCTGTGTTGGTCTTGCCATACTGCTGTGGGAACCTTCGCTCATGTTATTTATGAATGTCCTCAACTACAGATCTATTGGGGGCGGGTCTGGGGTCGTATTCAATGTATCTTACACTTTCACGAACCTCTCTCTTGGAAGGTCGTGGGACTCCGCTCTGTGGCGGAGATCCCCTCTCTTCCTAAGAAGGGTCGCTTTCTCCTTGATTTCATGCTGGGTATAGCCATATGCTTAATCACGAGGAATTGGAAGGATAGCTCTCGACTTACTGTCAATGAATGGTGGAACCTCGTCTGCTTATATAGTAAATATGAGCAGATACCTCGGAGAGCTATTCCCCATGTCCAAACTCACTCTTGCTTGTCTAAATGGCAGATGCTTAATGATTATGTACAATCTGCTCATTGTTCCAACATGCCTGTATAATGTGCACTCATCATGTTTTAGATCACCGTTAGGTTTTGTAACACAATAATGTAAGTACACGCCCGCTTCGGGAATGCTTAGTTTTCTAGAGAAGAAGCAGGGGGGAGGGGGGTGGCAGGGGTTTACTTTGGTATATGTATTACACGTTGTGTATCTGTCTTTTAGCTGTATGTCTTCCTTTCCCTTTGTTGTTATAAAACGAAAATAAAGAATTTAAAAAAAAAAAAAAATGGATACACTTCAGAGCTCTCTGGACTCGCGGGTACAAGAAGCGGAGACCCGTATCTCCCGAGCCGAAGATGATTTAGAACAATTACGACAGGAGCTAAGTGCTGTACAGCAGACCTCTAAGGCACATGCTATGAAGCTGGACGACCTCGAAAACCGCTCCCGCCGCAATAATTTGCGGTTTCTGGGAATTCCCGAATCGGTCCCGGATAAGGACCTGCGGCAATATATTGAGAACCTCTCTGCCTCCTTGCACGACGGGGCTAATTTGACCGGGCCTATTGTAGTGGAGCGTGCACACTGGCTGGGGCCCAAACAACAGACAGGGGACCGCCGGCCTCGAGTGGTTCTGGCCCGCTATTTGTGCTACCCTCAAAAGGATACTGTACTACGCCTGGCTAAACAAAAAGGTGTTGTTGAATGGGAGACCGCAAAGATTCGTATTGCGCAGGATTATTCGGCGGCATTGAGTCTTCGTCGCAAGGCCTATGCCCAGCTGTGTCAGCGACTGGTTGAGGCTAATGTTCGATTTAGCGTCCAGTACCCTGCCTGCCTGCGAGTGCTGAATCAGGGCACCTACCGGGTCTTCGATTCAGCGGAGGAAGCCCGCCCTTATGTGGAACAACTGTTGGGGCAGGGAACCGCGAACCTGGGAGAGTGATACTTGCTTTGGAGGACCCGCGGTACTTGACTGACAGCCCTTTCTGGTGTGGGGCGATGGCGGAGACTGGGTGCTATTTCCTGCCCTTTTGGAAACTTGGTCTTTGGGCAGCCGCGACCTGGCTACGAGGCCTTTCCCCCCCCCCTGACTGCCTACAGCAGGGGCCTTGAGGCTTTGGATCTGACTCCAGTTTGCTTGCGCCGGGAGCGGGGCAGTCAGTTTTGGCTGCCATCATGTTGACTTTTGGCTCGGGGAAGTGGCTCTCACTGACGGGTGGAGATGGGCTGCACTGTCTTGCCCTGTGCGGCCCCGGAACTGTGTTGCTGCTCCTCTGGGATTATGCTGTTTGCTGGTTCAGAAGACCATGGCCGGACTGTTGTTGGGCCTGGTCTTTTCCTCTTTTGCTGAGCGTTGAGAGCGAATGGTGGCCTTCTGTATGTTGTGGGGCGGTGAATGTATGGGTTAGTGTATGAATGGTATTAAGTGGGGTGTTTTTGCCGTGTAAATGTAGGGAATAGGGTGGGGTGTGAATGTTGATGACTGTACTCTCTTTCTCTGCATTTGTGTTGCATTGTGGGGGTTTTGAGATGATTCTATGGGGGGGGGGTGGGCGAGGTATTACATTGGGTCGGGTTATCGTGGTGGATGTGGGTTCCGAATAGCCCTTAGGGGGGTTTTAGAATCTTTGGTGTAGTTCTTGGAAGGGGGGAGGGGGTCCCCTACGCATCCTTAGGTGATTCTGGATGGGAGTGGATTGGTGGTTGGAGAAGGTGAGTTGGAGTAAGGTGGGGGAAGGTGAGGGGGAGGGGGTGGGTTGGGGGGAGGGGGGAGAGGGGTTGGGGGGATGGGGAGAGGGAAGGGATTGGGGAAATGCGGGGAGCACAACAACTACATTTCTTGCCTCCACGGCTTTACTCTAGGAGCGCCTTATTGATCAGGGGGGGGGGGCCCAGGCTGGGGGGGCCCCACCAAAATCCTATGTTCAGCCCTTTCATGTGCTATTGCCCAACCACTGTCCCCTCTGAGGATTATCTCTTGGAATGTGTGCGGGATAGGTAACCCGATTAAACGGTATAAAGTGCTGCAGGCCCTAGCCCGCTTAAATTGTGACATTGCTATGTTGCAGGAAACCCACCAGACAGCCAAGGAGCATGCTAAATTGCAGAAGTCCTGGGTGGGACAGAGTTGGGGTGTTCCCGCTACAGGGAAAAAGGGTGGAGTGGTTATTTTGATTAGTCGATGGCTTCGGTTTGAATTGGAGCAGGAATGCACTGACCCGGAGGGCCGGTATATTTTGCTACATGGTCGCCTGGAGGGTAGGCCGATTTTACTGGGTAACCTTTACAGCCCCAATGTTCTGGACCGGGCACTATATGCCCGACTGGCTTCTAGAGTGGAGCAACTGCCTGATGTCCCTTTGATACTTGCCGGGGATTTAAATGGGGTGTTGGATATCGAGATAGACACGTCGGGTGGGGGAGGGGAGCGGTTGAGAGGACCAACCACCAAGGCGCTCCGAGGTCTTTGTACTCGTCTGGGCCTTGTCGACCCTTGGCGCCTCCTACACCCATCAGAAAAGGATTTTACCCATCAATCGAGAGCTCATGGGACTAGTGCCCGCATAGATTAAGTACTGGTTTTGGAACGGCTGTTTGTACGGATTGGAGAGGTGCAGATAGGCCCTAGTGCGGTCTCGGACCATGCGCCGGTGTGGGTGGAGCTGGGCTGGGGGGACTTGACGGCACCACCTAGGCTCTGGAGGTTTCCCCTGGGGTTATACTATGATGCAGATTTCCGCGCCTACATTAGACAATGCTGGCAGGATTTTGCAGGATACAATGCACAGCATACTGAGGATCCGGAGTTGTTTTGGGAAACGGCCAAGGTAGTTTTGAGGGGTGATACCATTGCATATGTGGCGCAGAAGCGCAAATTGCTGGCGTCGCAGATTCTTCAGCTGGAAAAGCAGGTCGTGCACGCTCGACGGCGGTGTGCGGGGGACCCTACAGCCAGTAATAATCGCCGATTGTGGGAGCTGCAGACCACTCTGAATGAATTACTTCATCAGAGAGCAAAGAAATCCCATCTATATTATAGATATCAGCTTTACCGCTTTGGAGACAAACCTGGGAAACTTTTGGCGCATTGCCTACGGGGTAAGCAGGGCTCCCGGTTGATAGCGGCGCTCCGCGATGATCAGGGGCATTTGCATAGCAATAACGCCGCTATAGCCAAGGTGTTTCACTCCTTCTTTCAACAGCTCTATGTGCGGAGAGAGGGGGCCCCTACTGTCATGCGGAACTATCTACGTACCGTACAGTTGCCTCAAGTGACAGCGGATCAGCAGGCCCTTTTGGATGCTCCAGTGACCGTTGATGAAGTCTGTCGAGTTATTCAGAAGGCTAGTTGTTGTAAGGCGCCTGGCCCCGATGGCTTCAGGACGGAGCTTTATAAACTTTTAGGGAACCTTGTGCCTTCCTCTTTGGTAGCCCTATATCATTGCCGGGTGGCCCAGGGGCATTTTGGCTGGGGCGCCAATCATGCCCACATTACCCTTATTCGGAAACCGGGGAAAGATCCTACTCAGGCAGCTTCGTATCGGCCCATTTCCCTGTTAAACTTTGACTCGAAGGTGCTGGCTAAGGTTTTGGCAGATCGACTTGCTCTTGTTTTGGGAGACCTGGTGCATGAATCTCAGGTTGGGTTTGTTAAAGGGCGGTATGCAGTGCGGAACCTGCGTAGAATTTTGACTTCCCTTGAATGGGTGCGCGAGTGGGATCTCCAGTCACTGGTGATCAGTTTTGATGCCGAAAAGGCTTTCGACCAGGTACATTGGGATTATTTGCAGTATTTTTTACCTTGTTATGGATTGGGAGACCACTTCTGTAAGATGGTGGCCTTGCTCTATGCGGCCACGACGGCGGGAGTGCTTTGTAATGGGGTGGTGTCGGATGACTTTTGTCTGGAGCGGGGCACCCGTCAGGGCTGTCCTCTCTCCCCGTTGTTTTTTGTGTTGACTTTAGATCCGTTGATACGGCGGATAGAGGGCTCTACGTGTATTCGTGGCGTGCGAATTGGGTCTCATAGCTTTACGGTGGCTGCTTTTGCGGACAATCTACTTGTTCATCTTACGTCCCCCCGGCAATCTCTACCCCACTTGCTTGAGGAGTTCTCGCTTTATGGTCAATTTGCGGGGTTACGTATCAATATGTCTAAATCGGAGGCCTTAGATGTGGGGGGTACCTTACGGGAGAGTTGGCCAGATCCCTTTCCCCTTCGTTGGGCCGGTAATTATTTTGTTTATCTGGGCATTTTATTAACTAAGAAGCCGACGCTGCTCTACCCCATGAACTTTGAACGTGTCTTTTCCAAGCTCCGCACACAGTTACAGGCCTGGGCGCCCCTCCCCTTATCTCTTCTGGGCAAAGTAGCCGCCCTAGGAATGGCGATCTTTCCGCGGGTGTTATACTGGTTGCAAACTCTCCCAGTTTGGCTTTTGAGGCGAGATCTGCTACGTATGGAGAAGGAGATCCGGGGGTTCCTTTGGAAGGGGTCTAAAGCCCGTATATCACTGGCTAGGATGCGCGGGGGGTGGTGCTCGGGTGGGGGGGGTGGGGGTCCCGGATTTTTGGAAGTATGCACTGGCGTGTCAAGCACGGCACCTGAGTGACTGGTTGGGCGACAGCGAGACCTATACTCCTCGTAGTTTAGAGGAAACCTTTGTTGCCCCACATACCTTGGAAGCGGTTTTGCATTTGCAGCCCGCGGCCTTGCCCGCTCGGTTGATGAGCAGTATTCTGGTTAAGGCGGCCCGGCGAACGTGGCAACAGCTAAATAGGTATTGGGGTAGTGATCCAGTGACCTCGAGTTGGCTGCTTATACAGGGTAATGTTTGTTTCCAGCCGGGTTTGGACTCGGCTCCTTATCGGTTATGGAGGAGGCTGGGTATTCGGCGCCTAGGGAATCTGTTGACCTCCGATGGCAGCTGTAAGACGCTGGGAACGCTCTGTAGGGAATATAATCTGCGGCCCGGTGCTACAACCTTTGCTTATATGCAACTTTCTCATTATATTAGTTCCCTGCCCCCCCGTGAACTTCATTCAGAGCACTCCGTACGGATTCTGGAATTCTTGGCTCTGGGGGCGGAATCTCCACCGACTATTGCTGCCCTTAAGAGGCGATTGGACCCTCCTCCTGATCTCACCGTACTCGAAGGCCTCTGGGCGCAGGAATTAGGGCAGGACATGCCCTTGGGTACTGCTCGGGCGGCTTTGGGCCGGATTGCACATTTGGTGGAGGGGGCCCGCTGGCGTGAAATACAGTTTAAATGTATCCACCGGGCTTATTTTTCCCCGCGGTGCACACTTCGAAGTCATTTGACCATGGATGGAGGCTGCCCCAAGTGTTCCTGCCCTCTGGCGGACCTGGGTCATATGTGGTGGGGTTGTCCCCATATCCGTCGCTATTGGCGGCAAATTGGAGCGTTCCTTACCGGTCTTCTGGGTCAGCGTGTTTGCTGGACGGCGATGTTAGTGGTGTTTGATCAGTTGGGACCGCTCCACCCAAAGGGTAAATGGGAGAAACCTTTGGTGCGCAAGGCTTGTCTGGTGGGTAAGGGGCCTTTGCTACACCTTTGGCGCGATTCTGCGGCCCCTACGTTCTGTGAATGGCGTAATAGCCTACACCAGCTTTTGCTGATGGAGCGGCGGAGTGCGTTAGGGCACCCTCAGAAATGGGCTACTTTTTTGTTAGTTTGGATGCCTTATATTCATAGATTGGGACCTAAAGCCCGTAGTGAGGTTTTGCGGGTGGGATAGTGGTTGTTGAACTTGTTTGCTGTATTGTGCTCCTTCTTGTGCTGTGCTCCCTGTGGGGGGAAGGGGGGAGGGGGAGGGGGGGATTGGAGTTTTCTGCCTATATTGTATTTATTGTTACTTTGTTGCTATGCTCAGAGTGGTGGACAAGACACAGCCCCACCTGGGCTCGGCTTTTTTCTGTATCTATGAAAAGGAAAATTCTTTGTTTAGCCGGATGTAAATTTCTTATGTGAAGTCAATAAACAGAATTTTGAGAATGTGCGAGTAGTGGATGGTATTCAAGTGAATATACCATGTATTACCGCCTCAAGGTTTGGCCCGGTTGGGACCGTGTCTGCCCGACTGCAGGGGAAACCTCAGGCGCCACCGGTCCTCTTGCATCGGAGAGGGTTCCGCCTTGCCTCGGCGGATTACTGGGTCCAGCCGGCCAACACCTCTGAACCCGAGGGGAGTCCAGGATTCAACCCAAAGAACTGGTTTTGTAGCGGGTACCGGATCCGGTGAGTAGAACATTTGTTGCTATCTAGTCAGCTAGCTTGGGGAACGTCTTGCATGAGTGCGCGAGATTAAATGGGTACGGTACCAAGAGTCTGATCACCTCTCCGGGCAAGTCCAAGTACGCCTTGCATGAGTGCGCGAGGCCGAAACTACTGCCCTTGGTTCAGCAGTCCGAAGCATCTTGCATGAGTGCACGAGACCGGCTGCTGTTGGTTAGAAAGGTAGGCCTGGGAATTTGGGAAAAACGTTGCTAGCATGACTGATTGTGTGTATGAATGAGAAGTCTTGAAACACAGGCCAAGTGAGAGCGGAATCCTGAGTAGCGCAGTTCCTGGCCGGGCGACCGCGCCCAGGTCGTGAAAAGGAGGAAGTGTTTGGTGTTTGTCTCCCTATTTGTTCCTAGGGCTGTACGGACCCCTTACCTGCAGTCATACTACCCGCCCTTATTGTCTGTTGTTGGGTACATCATTATGGGAGGGGCGGAGTCCACGCAAACTCCGCTAAAATGTATGATCAAGAATTTTAAGAATGGTTTTGACGGTGACTATGGAATAAAAATGTCCCTGTCCCGCTTAGAAGTACTTTGTGCCAGGGAGTGGCCGGTGCTGGTCACCGCGTGGCCCCCTGGTGGTACCTTTGATGTTAGAATTATATCCCGAGTACATCAGATTGTACGTAGAGAACACCCCGACCAGTTCCCCTATATAGATGCCTGGTTAAATATTTGTGAGAAAGAGCCCTCCTGGATGAAGCGTTGCCACGAAGAACAGTGTAGGATAATGGTAGCGAACACAAGGGGGGCCCGGAAGTCTGGAGAAGAGAAGGGGCCTGTTTATTCTGACCCGGAATCGCCAGATATCCTAACCTACTCATCCCAGTTTCTCTATAGGCCAGTCCCCTCAGCTCCGCCACAACCCCAGGCCGAGCCTGGCGCAGGACGACTCCCTCCTGCCGATTTACCCCAAACCCACCAGCCACCCTCGCAGCAAGAAGAGGCACACCACCCTCCTGAGCGGGAGCCCTAGCTCCGTCCAGAGTGCCTCGGAAGGGCCACAGTCCGGGGTCACTGACTGCTAAAGACCAAAGCAGGGGAGCTGAATCCCGGCAGGCCAGGCTGTATTACGTCCTCAGAAGTACTACAGCAAGCCAGAGAGATGGTCATGTGATGCCATTGCGCCAAGGTCCCAGGACTGCCTATCCTTAACGAACAGGACCAAGTTGTGATGGGGTCAACTAGTCTCATTTATGTGCCATTCTCCACCACAGATTTATTAAACTGGAAGACGCACTATGCGTCTTATACTGAGAAACCCCAAGAATTGACAGAATTAATGTCCAGTATTATGCAAACCCATCAGCCTACCTGGTCTGATTGCCGCCAGCTCCTGTCTGCCCTTTTTACTACCGAAGAACGTGCACAGATTGTGCAAGCATCCACCCGACGGTTAGAAGAAAATCCTGTGGAAAAAAGAGGCCTATATCCCCGACAAGCGGCCGCCGCAGATTTCCCAAATAAAGATCCCGAGTGGGACCCAAGCAGTACAACCGGAGTGACGACCCTTACTCGGTTCCGCCAGGCCCTACTACAAGGCCTGAAGAGAGGGGGCCAGAAGGCCATGAATATCGGAAAAGTAGCGGAAGTCATCCAGCATCCAGGCGAGAGCCCAGCAGCCTTTTATGAACGCTTATCTGAAGCTTACAGACTCTATACCCCATATGATCCAGCGGCCCGGGAAAATTTGCACATGGTAAATGCAGCCTTTGTGGGTCAGTCCCAGGGAGACATCAAACGGAAACTGCAGAAGTTGGAAGGATTTGCGGGCATGAATGCGGCCCAGTTAATGGAAGTTGCTCAGAAGGTGTTTGTGAATCGTGATCAAGAACGTCATAAGGAAAGTGAACGTAAGATGAAGAAGAAAGCTGATCTCCTTGCTGCAGCTTTAGTTGAACGACGTGGAGGAAGTTTCTCTAACCGAAGGACTCGAGGACCTGGAAGGGGCCGAGGAGATAGTCGTCCCCATTGGGCGCAAATCAGTGCGCCCACTGTAAGGAAGGAGGACATTGGAAGAATGAATGCCCATACCTTGACTCCGCCTCCTGGAGGGGATGAGGGAGCATGAGGAGAGCAGGGGGAAGATTCCAGCATCGGGGAGGAATGAGTCGCACACAGTTCCAGCAGGAAGAAGCAGCTATAGAGGGAATGGCAGCCGAAGAGGGCTACAGCATGGATAAAGACTAGGCCAGACCAGGCTCCAAGTTTCCTCTAGGTCCCCAGGAGCCTATGGGCAGCTTGGGGACCAATATATGGACTTCATGGTGGATACGGGGGCTGAACATTTGGTAGTGGCCAAACCAGTGGCTCCTTTGTCTTCACGATCCGTCACTATCGTCGGCGCTACCGGAACTAGAACCACAAAACCCTTTTTGCAGAACCGCACCTGCGAATTAGGGGGACAGAGAATAACACACCAGTTTCTGTACATGCCTGAATGCCCAATCCCCCTCTTGGGCCAGGACATGCTTGCTAAGCTCCAGGCGCAGATATCCTTTGTTGAGGGAGGAATGGAAATGACTGAACTCGAAATCTGCTGGCCTGATGGTGCTGACTGTCCCCCGGGAAGAAGAATGGCGGTTCTACAGTGCATCCCCGAGTAAGGCAGCCAGTCCCCGTATCCCCACCAGAATCTCAGCTCTGCCCGAGGTGTGGGCGGAGGATAATCCTCCTGGCCTAGCGAAGAATATAGCCCCTGTGCTTGTCACCCTCAAACCAGGAGTGGAACCAGTGCACGTAAGACAATATCCTCTCCCGCGACCGGCGATTGAAATTACTGAAGTACGGACTTCTCAGAGAGTGCCAATCGCCCTGGAATACCCCCCTCCTCCCAGTCAAGAAGCCTGGGACAGGTGACTACCGCCTAGTGCAGGACTTGAGATGAGTAAATAATGCAGTTGAAACCATACATCCAATAGTACCAAACCCATATACTCTCCTGGGACTGATCCCCGCTGAGGCTACTCACTTCACCGTCTTGGATTTGAAGGATGCCTTTTTCTGTATACGTATAGCACCAACCAGTCAACTCTTGTTCGCATTTGAATGGGAGGACCCTACCACAGGAAGGCGAGGCCAACTCACCTGGACTCGATTACCCCAAGGATTCAAGAACTCGCCTACTCTCTTCAGTGCTGCACTCAATCAGGACCTTTCAAGCTACCCTGTGACTCCTGGAAAGAGAGTCCTCCTTCAGTATGTGGATGGCCTGCTAGTAGCCACCAACTCCAAAAACGAATGCGTGCATGCCACCAGTGATCTCTTGTACCTCCTGAACTACGCCGGATACAAGGTCTCAAGAGCCAAGGTGCAGCTTTGTCAAACTGAGGTTAAATACCTGGGATTCCATCTGTCCAAAGGAGTTCGGAAATTGGGTCTGAAGCGTAAGGAAGCAGTGTGTCGTATCCCTACCCCTATCACCAGAAAGCAGGTGAGGGCCTTCCTGGGAGCTGCAGGCTATTGTCGAATATGGATACCCAATTTTGCACTGTTGGCAAAGCCATTGTATCAGGCTACCAAAGGAATGGAGCAATCTCCCCTGGAATGGGGCCGAGAACAGGATACAGCATTCCGATCATTGAAGGCAGCCTTGATGTCATCACCAGCCTTGGGCCTACCAGATGTGCAGAAACCATATCGTCTCTATGTCCATGAGTCAAGTGGAAATGCTGTGGTAGTATTGACTCAATCCCTCGGATCCTGGCAGCGACCTGTAGCTTACCTATCAAAACAACTGGATACCGTTGCAAAAGGATGGCCACCTTGCCTGAGGGCCGTTGCAGCCACAGCCCTCCTGGCGGGTGAGGCCGACAAGCTCACTCTGGGTCAAAGTCTCCAAGTTACAGTACCACACTCTGTCCTAACCCTCATGGAGCACAAAGGAAATTACTGGTTCACGAATTCACGGATGCTGAAGTATCAGAGTATGTTATGTGAGAACCCCCGATTGCAGTTGATTGTCAGTCAAGCTTTGAACCCTGCCACGCTGTTACCAATTGGTCCAGGCCCACCTGATCATGATTGCTTGGAAGTTATGGACACTGCATTCTCAAGTCGCCCTGATCTAACTGATGTCCCATTAGACGACCCAGAATGAACTTTCTTCGTGGATAGAAGTAGCCTAGTCATCAACAGACGATGTGCTGGCTATGCAGTGGTGACCGTGGACGTGGTAATAGAATCCTCAGCATTGGCCCCGGGAACTTCAGCACAGAAGGCTGAATTGATAGCCCTCACTAGAGCACTGATAATAGGGACAGGGCTCCGTATAAATGTGTACACAGACTCTAAGTATGCCTTCACAACATTGCATGCACACGGGGCCCTGTACAAAGAGCGAGGGTTAATAACCTCAGGAGGCAAGTCCATCAAGTACGGCCCTGAGATACTGACATTGTTAGATGCTGTGTGGGCCCCCGAACAAGTTGCAGTAATGCATTGCCGAGGTCATCAGGTAGGGGAAGGAGAAGTTTCACGAGGAAATAGGTTTGCTGATACTGCAGCCCGAGAAGCAGCTACCACAGGGAAAGTCTCTGCCATTAGCCCAACAGTCCAGGCAGCCATATTTCCAGTACCCCTCAGTGCATGGACACCCCGATACACTTCCAGAGAGTCAGACTATTACTGCCAAGAAGAAGGGGGAGTCTTATCAGAGACTGGATGGATAGTGCTACCACCGCCAGCAGGCGGGTCCCCTCCTGGCTCGACTGTGATCCCTGAAGCATTAGGTCCAGCCTTTGTTCAAGCTTTCCACCAAGCCACACATTATGGGAAGACTGCAATGGAGAAAGCTCTAAAACCTCATTTTTGTATCTCATTATTAGGACCCCTGACAGCCTCAGTGGCCCGCAGATGCTTAACCTGTGCAAAAAACAATGCCCGGCAAGGTCCTAACCCACCCCCAAGAGTTCAGTCAGTAGGAGTTACCCCCATGGGAAATATCCAGGTGGACTTTGCAGAAATGCCACAAATGAATGGATACCATTACCTGTTAGTCCTGGTTTGTACATTCTCTGGGTTGGTGGAGGCTTTCCTCACCAGAACTGAGAAAGCCAGGGAAGTTACTAAAATTCTGCTCCATGAGATTATTCCCCGGTTTGGTATACCATTAGTTATAGGATCAGACAATGGGCCCTCATTTGTATCCCAAGTAACCCAGCAGCTGGCCCGAGCCCTACAAGTGCACTGGAAGTTACACACAGCCTACAGACCCCAAAGTTCAGGAAAAGTAGAGCGAATGAACCGGACCTTGAAGTCCCAGCTGTCCAAACTTTGTCAGGAAGCTTGCCTGAAGTGGCCCCAGGCTCTTCCTATAGCCCTCTTTAGGATACGCTCAGCTCCCACCAAGTCATTAGGTGTTTCCCCTTTTGAGGTCTTATATGGGCGACCTCCACCCATTGTTCAAGGTATAAAAGGGGATATGAGTCAAATTGGGTCTGAAATAACCAGACAAGAACTAGTGGCTCTAGGTTCTGTTTTGCAGAGTCTCCATGTATGGGTGCAAGATCAGCTGCCAATCAACCTGACCGAACCACTGCATCCCTATAAGCCTGAAACTTCGGTGTGGATCAAGGAGTGGAGAAACACACCGATAGCACCTCATTGGAGAGGACCCTATGTCGTCATCTTGTCAACCCCTACAGCCATCAAAGTGGCAGAACTGGAACCTTGGATCCATCACAGTCGAGTAAAGCCAGCGGCGACCACCGAACTTCGTCCCTGGACTTCAACCACCCATCCAGCATCACCATTGCGGCTCACGCTGCAACAAGAACCACAGTTGTGAGAGTCTACAGCCCTACTCCTGCCACCCGGCTGGAAGCTGGCAGGTCTGCGTACGGCAGAAGCTTGAGGAATCTACAACCCTACTCCTGTCACCAACCGGAAGCTGACAGGTCTACGTACGGTGGAAGCTGTGGAAACAGAGACTTATAGTAAAGACTTTGCAATTTTTAAACAAGTTCATTAAGACATTGTAATCATGTTTTCTCTATATGTTTATCTTATGCTTGCGGTAACCCTGGGGTCCCTTAAAATGACTTTTGCTTTACCTCCCTGTGCGGCCTGTATCACCACTACCCGAGTTGGAACAAAAGTTACCCAGACTTTGCTCTATCACTCCTTTTACACCTGCACTGGCGTGACTAGCCGGTGTGTATATAATGGTACGGAATTAAATATCTGTACTAAAGGCAATGTGAGAACTTATTTAACCCCCGACAGAACCCCTCATACCATGATCTGGAGTTGCGATGGAACAACGAGGATGGAGCCCTCTTGAATGCTACACGACAGCTTGCAGATCCCACCAGACCGGCCCCTCTTTACTTTGATGTCTGTGAGGCCATGAACAGAAATGGCTACTATAGCTGTGGATCTGTTGACAATGAGCGAATTTACTACCATGATGAAAAATACATGTGCCCCGAAGGAGCCTACAGGTGGGGAATATGTACAGGGACGCATGCCCCAACTACTTATGTCAAAGCATCTGAAGACGCCTACTTCTGCCCCAAGTGGGAGTGTGTATACTATGCCACCTGGACTGATGCACCTCAGGGGCAAGATGGGGATCATCGCCGAGCTAATTTGGAGAGACTGCCATTGCTGACACCCCTTAAGTGTCTGAAAGGTACCTGTAATCCCATGAAACTCCTTGTGCTTAACCCTAGCCAATGGAAACCAGGATATCGATTTGGCTAACGTATAGCGGGAAGGGGAGTAGACCCTGGAACCTTCCTACATATACAACTTAACACCAAGACCCATATTTCTTCCCCTTATCAAATCCACCATACATTCTATGAAGCAATGCAGACGGAGACAGAACTTCCCCAGACTACATAGAATTTATTCATTGAGCTTGCTGGAGCAGTGGCCTCAAGTCTCCACATTTCTAACTGTTTCTTCTGTGGCGGAACCAAGATGGGAGACCAGTGGCCCTGGGAAGCAAGAGAACTTAACTACTCCGTCCCCTATATCCAGACCGCCCTCAACAAGATTGCTAGTGAATGGGTGTTGGCCAACACCATCGTCAGCCGTCTCTGTTTTGTCCGAATGGGACTACAGGTCACCATATCGGTGGGACAACTGATCTGCCTGAGTCAACAAATTTATAATGCCACCACCAAGAAGACATCCTGGTGGTCAGGTGTTAATGCTACGGAACCTTCCAACCCTTTGGTCTCTTTCCCTCATCTAGGCAAGCTATGGACTAACCTCGCTCTAACCAACACTTGGGAAGCCCCTCCTGGACTATATTGGATTTGTGGCGCTAGGGCATATGCTCGACTCCCTAACACCTGGGGAGGGGCATGTGTCTTGGGAACAATCCGACCTTCATTCTTCCTTATCCCACTTTCTCAAGGGGAGCAGTTGGGCTTCCCCATCTACAATGGTCGACGGAAGCGAAGCACTCTCAATATTGGACAATGGGATAAGTGGGAGGGTGACGAGTGGCCCCCTGAGTGAATTATCTCATATTATGGCCCAGCCACTTGGGCACAAGACGGGACCTGGGGATACCGCACTCCTGTTTATATGTTGAATCGTATTATACGCTTGCAAGCTGTTGTAGAAATCATAACCAATGAAACCAGTAGAGCACTAACTCTTTTAGCAAAGCAGAGTACCCAAATGCGTAAGAGTAGTTACTTACCTGTAACAGGTGTTCTCCAGGAGCAGCAGGAATCAGTCCTCACATATGGGTGTCATCGACGCCGATGAAGCCCTAGTGGAGCATTTCCCCAGCTTTCCATGAAAGCCTTTGGGAATGCAGGCATGCATGCGCGGTTCCCTTCCCGCCTAAAGGTGCCATCTTACCTCAGTCAAATGACATAGCTAAGAACAGCACACAAAAAATAAAAAGAAACTATGTGCAACTGCAACTCCCAGGGGAGGAGGGAGGGTTGTGAGAACTGATTCCTGCTGCTCCTGGAGAACACCTGTTACAGGTGAGTAACTACTCTTTCTCCAGGACCAAGCAGGAAGTCAGTCCTCACATATGGGTGACTCCCTAGCTCTGGGCTACCGAGGAACCCAGGCTGAACAAGAGAACTCCCTCTAGTCCCAGCATCAAAGAAAGGCTTTTCACTGACACAACCTCCACCGGTAGCCCAACAGAGGGCAGGAGGTGCCTAAACCTCAAAGAGATTCCGGAGTACTGCCTGGCCAAAAGCACTGTCCCTACGGGATTCCCTCTCCAGACAGTAGTGGGCTGCGAAAGTCTGGCTTGAAGACCAAGTTGAAGCCCTGCAGATGTCTACCAATGGTACAGAGCGGAGATGAGCCACTGAGGCAGCCATTGCCCTGACACGGTGGGCCGTGACCCGACCCTGCAAAGGAAGGTCAGCCGCCTTGTAAGCCCAGGTGATACAGTCAGCTATCCAGATGGACAAGGTACGCTTGGACACAGCCAACCCCAACTTATTAGGGTCAAAAGACACGAAGAGCTGAGTAGCCCTTCTATGCCCCTGCGTACGGTCAAGGTAGAAGGATAAGGCCCTCCTACAGTCCAGGTTATGCTTCAGCCTGGCTAGCATGAGGCCTAGGGAAGAAAGTTGGAAGAACCACTTCCTGGTTGAGGTGAAAAGAGGAGACAACTTTAGGGAGGAACTTTGGATGAGTCCTAAGGACTACCCTGTTCCTATAGAAGCGAGTGTAAGGCCTGTCACAGACTAGGGCCTGAAGCTCACTCACTCGCCTGGCCGAGGTTAGGGCTATCAAGAAGAGTGTCTTCCAGGACAGGAAGTGTAGGGGGCAAGTAGCCATCGGCTCAAAAGGTGGGCGAGTCAGTTGCTGCAAGACCACATTCAACTCCCACTGAGGAGCAGGAGGACGGATTGGAGGCTTGAGCAAAAGCAAGCCTTTGAGAAAGCGGGACACCAAGGGGTGAACCGAGAGAGAATGTCCTTCCACCAATGAGTGGTGAGCTGCTAAAGCTGAGAGGTGGACCCGAACAGAATTGGACTTAAGTCCCTGATTGGATACGTGTAGTAAGTACTGAAGCACTACTGGTACAGTACAGGAGAAAGGATCCTGTGTACGTAGCTGACACCACACAGAAAACCTTTTCCATTTGAGAGCATAGGTTTTCCTAGTGGACTGTTTCCTAGAGGCTAGGAGAACCTCCTTAACTTCCTGAGGTAGGCCCCAGGGAGCCCAAACTACCCTTGCAGGCTCCAGGCCATCAAATTGAGAGCTTTGAGATTAGGGTGAAGAAGGGAACCCTGATCCTGAGCGAGAAGGTCGGGTTGCAACCCCAGAGGTAGTGGGGGATCCACTGCCAGCTGAAGCAGAAGTGGAAACCAAGGCTGTCTCGGCCACCTGGGAGCCACCAGCAGGACCGAGGCCTTGTCCTGAAGAATTTTGAACAGAGTTCGGGCCACCAAAGGCGTGGGAGGAAACACATACAGGAGGCCCTGAGACCCTGGTATCAGAAAAGCATCTGCTGCTACCTGCAGAGGATGCGGCTGTCTAGAGCAGAACCGAGGCAGTTATTTGTTCAGTGGACTGGCAAACAGATCTATCAAAGGAAGACCCCATTTCAGTAAGATCTTCTGAACTACCAAAGGATGCAGCTGCCACTCGTGGGGCTGCAGAATTCTGCTCAACCTGTCGGCCAGGTAATTTTCCTGGCCTGGAAGGTATACAGCCTTGAGGAGCATGTTGGGCAAATGAGCAAAGGTCCTGTGCCTCCTGACAAAGGAGCCTGGACCCAGTCCCGCCTTGCTTGTTCACATAAAACATGGCCACCTGGTTGTCTGTCTGAACCAGGACAGATTGATGAGCCAGGGCAGGAGAGAAAGCTCTGAGTGCTAATCGAATAGCCCTGAGTTCTAGGAAATTGATCTGCTGTGCGGCATCCCAGGGAGACCACAGGCCCTGGGTGCACTTGTTCAGACAATGAGCCCCCCAGCCCTGTAGGGAGGCGTCTGTGGTCAGTACCACTGTGTACCCAGGAATTTGAAAAGGCACCCCTTTCAGTAGATTGGGTGGGTGCAACCACCAGTTGAGGGAGTCCAGAAAAGGTCTGGACACCCTTATCCTGTCTCTGAGGCTGCCTGTGGCCTGTGACCACTGACTCCGAAGGCACCACTGTGCAGGCCTCATATGGAGCCTGGCATTGGGTCACATGTACTGTCGAAGCCATGTGGCCTAGAAGCCTCAGGCAGAGTCTGGCGGAGACCAGTGACCTGCTGAGAAACTGGTTTGCTAAGTTTATGAGTCTTTGAGCTCTGTCTTTTGGCAAGAATGCTTTTGCCAGCAGAGAGTCCAACCTCGCCCCTATGAACTCCAAGTTCTGGGAGGGGAGCAAAGTGGACCTTGTGAAGTTTATCCCAAGTGTACCCCAAGCTTTGAAGAAGCGCAATAATCCTGAGGGTGGCCTGTCGGGCCTCCTGGCACGTCTGACCTCTTATGAGGCAGTCGTCCAGATAAGGAAACACAAAGATGCCTTGAGTTCTCAGGTAGGCCGCCACCACTGCCAGGCATTTGGTAAAGACTCTGGGAGCGGAGGTTAGGCCAAAAGGCAGTACTCTGTACTGATAATGGTTTCCTCCCACAATGAACCTGAGTTACTTTCTGTGGTCTAGATGAATGAGGATGTGAGTGTACGCATCCTTTAGATCTAAGGAGCATAGTCAATCTCCCTGCTGGAGGTAGGGCAGAAGTGTTCCAAGAGTAAGCATCTTGAACTTTTCTTTTTCTAGGAACTTGTTGAGATTCCTGAGGTCCAGGATAGGACGAAGGCCACCGGTCCTTTTGGGTACCAGGTAATATCTGGAGTAGAACCCTTGACCGTGCATTTGAAGGGGCACAGGCTCCACCGCCCTGTCCACCAACAGACCTTGGAGCTCCTGGAGGAGAAGATCTGTGTGCAGGGGAGGCCTTGGAGGCTCTCCTGGAAAATATGGAGGCGGCAGTTGGTGAAAGTGTAGTGCATAGCCCCTGTGGACTATGTTCAACACCCAACTGTCCCCAGTGATGCGGGGCCACTGGTGGGCAAAGAGGGCGAGGCGACCTCCTGTGCAGGGTTGGGGGAGCAGGGACGGAGAGGCTATGCTTGAGGAGTCAAAAAACCCCACCCTGCTGAGTGGGAGCAGGGGCTGGAGGCTTGGGGTCCTCTGCCTACGGGGCCCATTACTCTGCCCCTGGGGTACAGCTTGGGCAGCAGCCTGATACTGAGGGTACTGTTTGTAGGCAGTGCCCTTCCTAGGGTAAAAGGGCTTTTTACCCGAGCCCTTCTTCTTGTGAGAAGGGGCAGAGATCTTCCTAGACAGCCTTGTACTTGTAAGGTGCTCGGTCTCGAGCTGAGCGGCCTTCTCGGCCATGGGCTTGCCAAAAAGGTTCTCACCTCGGCAAGGGACATCAACCAACTTGTCCTGAACCCATGGCTCGAGGTCCGATGACTGCAGCCATGCCTGGCGTCGAGCCGCGATGCCGGCTGCGGCAACTCGGGCCGAAGCCTCGAAGCCATCGTAGGCGGTGCGGGACATGAACTTGGAGCATTCCCGAATCCCCGAGGACAAGGACTTGAATCTCTGCAAGGGTTCCCCGGAGAGACCAGCAGAGAACCCGGCCAACTCCTTGCCCAGGTCTCGCAAGTACATGCCCATGTACAGCTGGTAAGACTGGACACGGCAAGCAAGCATAGACCCCTGGAAGCACTTCCTACCAAAACCATCGAGGATTCGTGCCTCCCTACCAGGAGGCACCGCGGAGTGCATCTTCTGACTTTTCAGGCGATGCATGGCCGATTCCACCACCATGGAATGGTGTGGTAGCTGTGCCTTCTGAAAGCCAGGGCTCTTCCGGAGTCGATAGATCGAATCAACCCGCTTGCTTAGAACCGGCGCCGAGGCCGGTGCCTCCCACATCCGGAAGAGGAGCCGTTCCAGCATCGGAGGAACCGGGACAGTAAAGGCCTCCTTCAGAGGAGAGTCGTACTGCAGGGCCTCGAGCTCCTCGGCTCGAGGCTCTTCCTCGGGGTCCGCCGGGATAGCCAACGCGGCGGCCATATACCGGACAAACTCCGAGAACCGGGTATCCTCCGGAGGGGATCTACTCCGGGGCTCAGACTGCGGTGAGTCCGACGGGACACACAGAGTCTTGAATGTGCCGGGGGACGTTTCATCCTCCATCTCCCAGGCGGACTCGTCCAATGAGGAGTCAGGATCCGACCCCGCGGGGCCAGGGAGCACCGGCGTCGACGCCCTCGGTCCCGAACGGGAGGTCGAGGGAGACCACGACCGAGGTCGACCTCGAGCCTTCATGGTCTCAAGTATCGGCTCGGTCTCCGGGGTCGACTTTGATGTCGATGTCCCAGTGGTCAGGGCAGAAGCGCCAGACAGGCTGGCCATCAGTGCCCGCTGCTGCTCCATGAAGGCAGACAGTCTGCACTCCAAGGCTGTCATCCTGAGACTCGGCTCGGGAGACGCAGCAGCCACCGACTCGAGCCCCGGCGGCGGCTCTCTGGGAGGAGAGTCCTCGAGGACTACAGGACTTACGTGTCCAGCAGACTCCGGCTCCACGCGAGGAACTTTTGCAGGCTTCTCTTTTTCCACGGGCCCGGGGTGACGGTCGGGGGTCTTAGACCTGGCCCTCGAGGAGCCAGGGACCTCTTCCGACGACGCCCTCATGAGCCGCTTCTTCCTCTTGCGTTCCCGGTCGGGGGACCCCCTGTCCGAGGAGCCACGACGGCGCTATGGATCCGAATCCCGAGATGTTGAGGCCTCAGACGAGGTCCGGGTCCGGCCGGAGGCTGAGTCAGAAAAAAGCCTTTCTTTCTGCTGCTGGCAACTTCGGAGTGCCTTGGAAGACATCTTCCCACATGGTCCACACGTCTTAGTCATGATCAGGACCGAGGCACCGAAGGCAGCAGTCGTGTGTGTCGGTGAGAGACATCAACTTCTTACACCGATCACACTTTTTAAAACCACTGGAAGCCATCGGGGAAAAAAGAGTCCCCGCGAGGTCAAAGGCCCGGGCTGCCAGGGAAAAAGCAAAAAAGGGCGCTAATGCCAGCCACGAAGGGCAAAAACCAAAAAAGAAGAAACGGGCTCGATACCAATGTACCGAACCCGGCGGGAGGGGAACCGGTGTCGAACCGGAGAAGAAAAATAGCGAGAATCGCCGAAAAAATCTAACTTTTATCCGGGATGACAGGACACACGTCCGGTAGGCTTCTCGGAAAAAGAGAGACTGAGGTAAGATGGCACCTTTAGGCAAGAAGGGAACCGCGCATGCGTGCCTGCATTCCCAAAGGCTTTCATGGAAAGCTGGGGAAATGCTCCGCTAGGGCTTCTTCGGCGTCGATGACACCCATATGTGAGGACTGACTTCCTGCTTTGGTCCTGGAGAACAGCTATTTACCAGAACCGCTTAGCACTTGATTATTTACTAGCATCTGAGGGTGGTGTGTGTGGTAAGTTTAATCTCACTAACTGTTTGCAAATTGATGATCAAGGTCAGGTCGTTGAAGAAATAGCTGACAATATACATAGGCATGCATATGTACCAGTCCAGACTTGGAATGGCCTTGACCTCAGTGGATGGTCTGGAACCCTATTTTCAGGCCTGGGTTGCAGTTCTAGTTATAATCGCTATGTGTTTACTTCTTCCATGTTTCCTACCTCTCTGTTTACGTATGTTCACCTCCATCATAGACAGTACAGTTGAACGTAAGACAGCCACTAGAGTGCTAGCTATGTGGCAATATCAGGCTATACCCCGAGAAGAAGCCTCAGTTTGAACTAAATTTGCTATGTGATTATTTTCTCGCCCTCTTTCTATTCGGGCTGAGAATAATCAAAGGGGGGAATGTGGTAGGCTATGGCCTGTAAACTAGGCCTAGGCCCCAACCCCCACCTGAGACTAGTGCTGAGAAGAACCAGAGTTTGAGAATCTGCTTTAAACTGCTTTAAGCCGCTTTTGAAAAGTTTGTATAATTCCTTTATTAAACTCCTCTATGCTGATGATAGAAATGTTCCTGCATTCTCTGAGCTAGAAATGGCCTTGAAGTAGAAATGTATCTATATCTAAGACTGTGCCTTTGTTAGAATAGTCTGAAAAGGGGGAACAAGAAGCTAGGCCCAGAGAGGGTCCCCGATTGGACAGGTGCAAGGGGCGTTGGGACCAATAGAAAGTTTGCCTGTATCAAACTGTGAAAATTGTATATAAGGAATTTGCTTCTGTACTCCATTGCTCAGTCCTTTTTGGATGCTTTCCTGTCTGAGCCTGTGCACAATAAATTGGCTTGGACCCTGAACTGACTCCTGGTTTTATTCATTGCGTGCACTTCGCTGCTACATAAGGACCATCCTGCGCAAGGGGCCACAGGCTGCAACTCTCTCAGGAGTCCAGCATCTACTCCAAACTCAGTCAGTAGGTGTAGCCATTAAGCAATGGCTGAGATCCCTCTTCTATGGAAGGAATGCTGCCCATAAAGAACATTGTTTTTCACCTATAAGTGTTTTCCATAGATAGCAGGATTGATCAGGCACACGAACGGAATGACATCACACAATGACACCAGAAAGCAACATCTCTCCCAGAGCTAAGAGCTAAATGTAAAGCTCTGAGCCTCTGTGGCCTCTCTCACATGCAGCAGTATCCTCTGTTCAAAGTTTACTTGGCTACTGGAATACCCATTCTTCATGGTCGAAGAAGATAAACAGCTGCACAGACTTTCTGATTGCTTGAATTCTTTTATGGTAGAGTAAGGGTCCTTTTGCAGTCCAGATTGCGGAGGAACGTCTTGCATTGTTTATGCTCATATGCCCAAGATGTGAGTACAAGTGAGAAAAGCAACAAATATGGTGTCTTGTAAAGTTTTTGCACCTTTGCACATTGTTCCAGGGATGATCCGGGAAACTACAGATCAGTGAGCCCAATATCAGTACCAGGTAGGATTGCCAACTGGCTCCAGATGTGCCGGACAGGTTCGATCCAGTCCTGGCATTTACCTCATTGCATGCAGGGATATGTAGTTCTGATTTCTTCATTGCACTCCATAAGAAAAGGAAAACTACAAGTCACTGCATGCAATGGGGTAAACCCAGGACTGGATCAAGCCTGTTGGGCACATCTGGAGCCAGTTGACAACTCTAGTACCAGGCAAAATGGTAGAAACTATTTTAAAGAATAAAATTACTGAACGTGTAGATAGCCATGGTTTAATGGGAGAAAGCCAGCATGGATCTAGCAAAGGAAAGTCTTGCATCACTAATCTCATATTTTTTTTGAAGGTGTGATAAACAGGTAGATAAAGGTGAGCCAGTTGATATAGTGTATCTAGATTTTCAGAAAGTCTTTGACAAGGAGGAAATGACATCATCTCACTAGATGGATGTGTGAGCTTGGAACTTCACTAATCGACCCCAAAAATGTTTGATAGAATGCCCAAAAAGTGTTGAGCCAGCAGTAATGTATGTGTAAATGATCAGAGAAAGAGGATACGGTGCTTAGGAAGGCCACAAAGTCATAAAACCACCAATTTAAAAGAGTTTGCCTACTAAGCAAGTCATGTTGAAGGCCGTGAGACAAACAAGATGGCTGAGCAAAAGGCAGGCGATGACACAAATGGAGAGCCCGAAAGCCAGGATGTGCGGGATCAATCATGATGAGCTCAGAAGTTGGGTTTCTGGACTTAAAAAAAAGAACTTTAGGATATGAAAGCTGAAATAGGTGCCTGGTGAAGGAGCAGTGGGCGGAGGTGGCCAAGTTAGGCCTCAGAGTGAAAGACTGAAGAGCAGATGGAGAATGCGCAAGAAGAGGTGGTGTATGGTCTACACCAGGGGTCCTCAAACTTTTTAAACAGGGGGCCAGTTCACTGTCCCTCAGACCGTTGGAGGGCCGGACTATAGTTTAAAAAAAAACTATGAACAAATTCCTATGCACACTGCACATATCTTATTTTGAAGTAAAAAAACAAAACGGGAACAAATACAATATTTAAAATAAAGAACAAGTAAAGTTAAATCAACAAACTTACCAGTATTTCAATGGGAACTATGGGCCTGCTTTTGGCTAATGAGATGGTCAACGTCCGGTTCCATATTTGTCACTGCTAGACGTAACAAGTGATGCAAGTGTGCGGGACCATGTGCAGAGACTCAGCGCGGGGCCTCATTTGCAATAAGGGACCTCATTTGCATAACTATTTGCATAATGTTACCATACACTGACTTTTAGTAAACATGCCTCTTCATGAGTGTATGGATAAAGAAAGACTAAAAGATTTCTATATTACTATAATCCAGTGCCAACCACCAGGCACATTAGGAACTCCTACAAACACTGCCCATTTAGAACCCATAGCAAACCCGCCGTATCATAACAGCACTACCAGGACTCACAAAGCACCATACCCTACCTATCAAAAGGCAACACTGCAAATATTAAACCAATACATTTCAGAGAATAACAATACATGACCTACTGGGGAAAGAGAACAAGTGGCAATGTCAAATAGGAATTACATAAACAGAATACCTCAGCTCAGTTACACATGCAGAACACAGACCATCACCAAACAAGGAATCACAATTTAGAAACAGGAAGACAATAATTAAACTGGGAACCCTAAAAAGACAAACTTGGAATGTACAACAACAATGTAGAAATAAAACTATAAATTAATTTCCTCTTGTACTAAACAAAGCACAGACGTTAATGATGCACATTTCCCAGAGCTGTCATATTCCAGTTAATAAATTCAAAATAAGGAGATAGCTTTGTACCTTTTGTGCATTTTTTTTTCAGTTGCAATTTCTCCAGACACTTTCTTCTGGTTTCTTTGTGTCTTCTGCTAACTCTCCATCGTCTGCTGTCCATTTGTCCTTTCTTCTCTCTTCTAGTTTTTTCCATTCTCTTACATCTGCTTTAACATACTAATCTTTCTCCTTTTGCTCTTTCCTCATTCCTTTTTCATCCACTCAAATTTTACCCCTCCATCCTCAATCCCCACTTACTCTCCCAATACCCGGCCAATTGTAGATTTTTCTTTCCTCCCACACAAAATAATTTTCCCCTCTCCATTTCACTCTCCCGTCCCATTCTAATCTCCCCCAACATCAGCTCCCTTCTAGTTCCAGCCCCACCCAGTATCCGCTCCCTTCTAGTCCCCGCATCAGCCCACTTCCAGTCCTAGTCCCCCATCCATTTCCAGTCCTATCCGAGTCCCTCGATCAGCTCATTTCCAATACCAGACTCCCATCAGCCCATTTCTAGTCCTTTCCTAGCCCCACCATCAGCCCATGTCAAATCCTAGCTCCCCTCCACTCAGCCCATTTCCAATCCAAGCCCCCCATGAGCCTACTTCCAGTTCCAGCCCCTTTATGAGTCCATTTCAATTCAAGCCCCCACCACAGCCCATTTCCAATCTCAGCTCCCCCAACACCCAATTCCCAGTCCTATCCTAGCCCCTTCATCAGCCCATTTCCTGTCCTAGCTCCCTCCCCTCACAGTCCATTTCCATTCCAAGCCCCCTCCCCATCAGCTATTTGCAGTTCAAGGACCCCCTATCCCTCAGCCCATTTCCATTCCAAGCCCCCGTCCCCATCAGCTATTTGCAGTTCAAGCCTTCCCTTCCACTCAGCCCATTTCCAGTCCTAGCAACCCCCCAACCCATTACCAATCCTAGCCATCCCATAGCCTATTACCTGTCCTAAACTTCCATCAGCCCACTCCCAGTCCTAATCCCATCAGCCCATTTCCAATCCTAACCCCCATCACCCAATTTTCAGTTTAAGCCCCCCCATAGCCCATTACCAGTCCTAACCCCCATCAGCCCACTCCCAGTCCTAATCCAATCAGCCCATTTCCAGTCCTAACCCCCATCACCCAATTTTCAGTTTAAGCCCCCCCAGCCCATTACCAGTCCTAACCCCCCATCAGCCCACTTCCATTCCAAGCCCCCATCCCCATCAGCTATTTGCAATTCAAGCCTTCCCTTCCACTCAGCCCATTACAGTCCTAGCCCCCCCATAGCCTATTACCAGTCCTAAACCCCCATCAGCCCACTCCAATCCTAATCCCATCAGCCCATTTCCAGTCCTAACCCCCATCACCCAATTTTCAGTTTAAGCCCCCCCCCATAGCCCACTACCAGTCCTAATCCCCATCAGCCCTCTTCCAGCACTAATCCCATCAGCCCAATTCCAGTCTTAGCCCTCCCATAGCCCATTACCAGTCCTAACTCCCCCCATCACCCCATTTCCAGACTTAGCCCCCCCCATAGCCCATTACCAGTCCTAACCCCCCCTCTCCCCCCCAGCCTAGAGAAAATTTAAAATAGCTGTTTGCTGCCGGCCTGCCGCTGCTGCCGCGGCAGATTCGAGTGTCCCGCGGGGCCCCCCTGCCCGGCAGAGCCTGCCCTCCCTGCATCAGCTCCCTCTCCGCAGTCAAACCCGGTTTTCAGAGCGCGAAGAGAGAGTTTCTCCCTCGCAGCTCTGTTAAGCCCGCAGGCAATGATGGGAAAGTTCCCATCAGCCCCTGCGGTCTTAACAGAGCCGCGAAAGGGAAACTCTCCCTTCGCGCTCTGAAAGCTGGTTTCGACTGCGGAGAAGGAGCTGATGCAGGGAGGGCAGACTCTGCTGGGCAGGGGGGGCCCCGCGGGACACTGGAATCTGCCGCGGAGGCAGCGGCAGGCCGGCAGCAGACAGCTTTTTTTAAAAAAATGTAAAATTTACTTTTAAAGCAGAATGTTCTTTGCGCGGGGCTCCCTGAAGCGCGGGGCCCTGTGCAAAAAACATTCTTGCAAAATGGACGGGCCGGCCCTGGAGCCGCCCCTGAGTACAGGCATCGGCAGCAAAAACACCCGGCGGGACGGATAAATGTCCTCGGCGGGCCGCATGTGGCCCGCGGGCTGTAGTTTGAGGACCCCTGGTCTACACAGACAGGCGCATGAATTGGCAGATGAGGAGCATTCAATGCTAAAGCTTGAGGATTTTGAGAATCGAATGAGGTGCAACAATTTGCATATACAGGAGGTGCCCGTAAAACCTGAATATGAGGATGTGAAGAAAAGGTCTCTGAAAAGGCGTTATAAATTGAGTGGGCTCATCGAACTTTGGGCCCTTCGGTGAGCCAGAGGCCTTGAGATATTATACTGTGCACATATGAGTACACAGTCAAAGAAAGGACTGCGTAAAAGATGAGAGCGGTTAACAAGTTTGCATGGAAAGGGTGCCAAGAATCTATCTATAGTGATCTGGGACAGGCGATGATACAGAGGAGGAAGAACTTTCGTCCGATAAATCAGAGATTACAACAAGATCAAATCCAGTACCAGTGGATATATTCGGTGGGTTAGCATTTACGGTCAACAGCTCTATGAGGAGGCAAGCACTCCGGTGGAAGCAATGCAGGAGGTCAAACAGTTTGGAATTACTGATATTGATCATCCCAGGGAGGAGAGTGACTGTGCCCCAAGTAAGCGTTTTAAGTGACAAACATGCTCTCTGCCATGGAGAAGAGACAGCAGAGAACCCAAAAGAGGAGTGGAGCAAAGTGAAGATAGAAGAGCTGAGTTTTTTATGTGATGCTTGAAACACTGAACTTACTGAGCACAGACTTTAGTCTTGCGGTCTGGTCTGTGTGTTATTCTTCCTCCTTCCCCCACCTCCCCCCGCCTTTATTTATTTATTTTCTATATTTTCCTCTTCTTCTTTGTTTTATCTAAACATTCTCTGCCTGGATGGCGGTTTGTACAGATGTCTGAGCGTTTGCAATGGTAGAGTGTTAAGTAAGGATGGAGGGTTACTGTTGAGCTATGGGTTCTATTAAGAGAGGTGAGTGGTGGATATATGTGTGGCAGGAGGACATGTTCTGGGGAGGGTGGGGTGATGTCACTTGGATGGTGGTGATATATTTGATTGTGGTCTTAGTAATTGGCTTAGGAAGAGGTTATAGTTGGGTATTTTGAATGCTGACAGCCAGATGACATTGATAGGGGGATCCTACTCTACTGCTATTCTGCTTTCAGTCAGTGTACTTCAGGGCTCTGTTTTAGGACCTCTACTTTTCTCTTTCTACACTCTGTCCCTTGGTGCACTTATTTCCTCCCATGGTTTTCAGTACCATCTTTATGCGGACGACTCTCAGGTCTACTACTCTGCGCCTGAAATCTCTACAGGAATCCAGTCCCAGATCTCTGCCTGCTTATCCAACATTGCTGCCTGGATGTCTCACCGCTGTCTGAAACTGAACAGAGCCAGAGGACCAAGATGGTGGACGCATGCTAACCCTCCTCTCAGAGGCTCCCGCTTTTTTCCTATTTAGTTTTGTTCCTTCTTTAATGATGCTGTGGAAACGCAAGGCTAAAGTGTGGGAAAAATCTGATTCTGATCATCTCACTAACAACAACAACATTCTCCAGTACCAGGCATATTGTGAACTAAAACAAAACCCTACAACAAAGTCATTGAGTATCTATAGAGCAAATCTACCATACCATACTATATCAGCACCACTTCCAAAACTCACCTAAGGAGCCCATCCAAAAAAAGCATCACTGTAAATACTACAGTGGGCCCTGGAACATCCAAACATCTATTTGAAAAGCTGAACAATTCAGATTACTACAGTACAGATCCCTACATACAAACTCCATGTTAACAGAACACCTGGTCTTGGTCGCACACTCATAACACAGACCCTCACCAAGTACAGAATAAGCGACCATAACCTAAAAATAAACACATATAGATAAAAATTAAACTGCAACCCCAAGAAGCCAGATTCAATGCAGTGCAATACCAGAGAAATAGAAAGATGCATTTCCATGTACTGTATAAAATATAAAGATAGCACCAAGTCAGATAATTACAAAGAAAATAAAATTCTCTCTGAACTTTGATGTTCGACCATTTTATTCCCTGATCAAGTTCATCTCAATCTGAGGTTTCTGCCTTCCTCTATCTCCCAGTGATGCAGGGCCATGTGCGGAGACTCAATGCGGCATCATGTGCATAAATTTAGTATACTTTATTTGTAAATGTATATGTCACCCATCTAAAATCCTAGGTGTGTTCTAAACATATACATGTTATTTAGTATAACAGATGTTACAATAAAACAAACATAATAATAAAACATTAAATTTGATTAATGAAAAGCCACTTACACAACCCCTCCATCAAACCATTATAAGTATCTGCACATCATTAAAATCATCTCTAATACCTGAGGATTGGAGGATCGCCAATGTAACACCAATTTTTAAAAAGGGTTCGAGGGGTGATCCGGGAAACTACAGACCGGTGAGCCTGACATCAGTACCGGGAAAAATGGTAGAAACCATCATAAAGAATAAAATTACTCAGCATATAGATAGTCATGACCTAATGGGAGACAGCCAACATGGCTTTAGACAAGGAAGATCTTGTCTTACTAATCTGTTATGTTTTTTTGAAGGAGTGAATAAACAGGTGGACAAAGGTGAGTCGGTTGATATTGTGTATCTGGACTTTCAGAAAGCCTTTGACAAGGTCCCTCATGAGAGACTTTTGGCAAAACTAAAGAGTCATGGGATAGGAGGCAGTGTACTACTGTGGATCAGGAACTGGTTAAAAGATAGAAAGCAGAGGGTAGGGCTAAATGGCCAATTTTCCCAATGGAGAAAGGTGAATAGTGGTGTACCCCAGGGATCTGTGCTGGGTCCGCTGCTTTTTGACATATTCATAAATGACCTGGAAAGTGGAATAACGAGTGAGGTTATCAAATTTGCTGATGACACAAAACTATTTAAAGTTGTTAAAACCCAAGAGGATTGTGGAAAATTGCAAGAGGATCTTGATAAATTGGAAGACTGGGCATCAAAATGGCAGATGAAATTTAATGTGGAGAAGTCCCTCGATCAGCTCATTTCCAATACCAGACTCCCATCAGCCCATTTCTAGTCCTTTCCTAGCCCCACCATCAGCCCATGTCAAATCCTAGCTCCCCTCCACTCAGCCCATTTCCAATCCAAGCCCCCCATGAGCCTACTTCCAGTTCCAGCCCCTTTATGAGTCCATTTCAATTCAAGCCCCCACCACAGCCCATTTCCAATCTCAGCTCCCCCAACAAACTTTCTGGAGTTTGAAGAGAGTCTTGGGGATAAGGGGAATGGGAGGGTAGGCATATAGGAGGCCCTGATTTCAGTGGAAGTGGAAAGCATCCATCGCCTGACTGTTCTGAGCAGGTATTCTGGAACAGAAGCGGGCAAGTTTGGAATTCTGAGGACTTGCAAACAGATCTATATCTGGGGTTCCCCAGATCTGAAAGATTCCAGCAATCTGATCCGAATGGAAAGACCACCCATGTGGCAGTAGTACTCGACTGAGTTTGTCTGCCAGGAGATTCTGTTTGCCAGGAGATTCTGTTTGCCAGGGAGATACACCGCTAGTAGGTGGATCTGATGGCATATGGCAAAAGACCATAGATGTGGGGCTTCGTTGCACAATGCTTGAGAACCTGTTCCACCTTGCTTGTTACACAGAACATGGCCAACTGATTGTCCATCTGGACAAGAACTGTTTGGGAGTGAAGGTGGTCTTGGAACACTCTGAGCACTGTGGATGGTTCCAACAGATTTATGTGAAGTCGACCCTTCTGTTGATTCCAAAGACCCTGAGTGGAGAAATTGTCCAGATGAGCTCCCCAGCCCAATTTGGACGCACCCGTCATCAGGGTAGATTGGTGTGGTGGCATCTGAAAAGGTAACCCTATGTAAAGGTTTTCTGGTGATTGCCACCACTGAAGGGACAAAATTAGACGTGCAGAGATCATGATTCTGTCTCCCAGACAACCTGATGCCTGAGTCCACTGCAAAGCCAGGATCCATTGAGCTGCACGCATATGCAGACGAGCATAGGGAACCACATGTACAGTGGAAGCCATATGACCGAGCAACTGAAGCATTTCTCGAGCAGTTAGGAAAGTCTTCATACTTACCTGAGAAGCTAGTTGCACTATTCAAGCGCAGCGGACCTGGGGAAGAAAAGCCCTTGGACTGCTGCATGTCTAGGGGAGCCCCTATGAACTCTAAGGTTTGAAAAGGGGCGAGTTGGGATTTTGGAAGATTTATTACAAATCCCAAGTGTTGAGGAACCTGCATTGTGTGGGAGAGAGCAGAGCTGGCCTCTGGAGCAGACGCTGCTCAGATGAGCCAGTCGTCTAAGTAAGGGAAGACAAATATCCCTAGAGATCTTAGGAATGCTGCCACTACTGCCATGCATTTTATGAAGACTCTTGGGGCAGAAGCCAGACCGAAGGGTAGAACCCTGTACTGGTAATGTCTTCCTTGAAAGAGGAATCGAAGAAACCTTCTGTGTTTTGCGTGAATAAGGATGTGTGTATACGCATCCTTTAGAAATAGAGAACAAAGCCAGTCCTGACTCTGAAGGTAAGGGAGACGTGTTCCAAGAGAGATCATCTTGAATTTCTCTCGGAGCAGATACTTGTTTAATTCCCTAAGGTCCAGAATGGGCCTGTATCCTCCTGTTTTCTTTGGGATAAGAAAGTAAGGGGAGTAGAAGCCCAGGTCTTGTTGAGAAAGTGGCACCTCCTCTATCGTACCCTGAGCAGAAGGGTGGCAATCTCCTGGCACGAGAGTGATAAGAGGGGGCCGAGAGCTGAACTCTCTTGGAGTAGATGGGAGGGGCCTACTGTGGAAGTGAAGTTTGTACCCCTCTGCCACTATGGAGTGAGTCCAATGCTCTGATGTTATCTGGTACCACCTTTGGGCAAAGTAACACAGTATGCCTGGGATGTTGACTGGCTCTGGAATTTCCAGAGGTAGGACAGCTAAGTTCTCTAGAAAGGAGTCAAAGACCTTGTGGAGGCTGGGTCTGTTGAGCTGGCTGAGCTCTGGGGGCCTGAGCCTTCCTTTGTTCCTTCGGTTGTTGTTCTCCCTTCTGGGAAGCATGGACCAGACACTGCACAGCATGGGTATTAAGAATAAAACTTCTTTTTCTTGCTGAAAAAGGGCTTCTTTACAGCCTTTCTCTTAGCTGGGTTGGCAGTGGTTCTAGAAAGCCTATTGAGAGTGGCATTCTCGGACTCCAGCTGAGAAGCCTTGTCCTGCTAATCCTTGCCAAAGAGGTTTTCCCCTGTGCAAGGAATATTCCCCAGCTCATCTTGCACCCAACTGCTCTAGATCAGATGCTGGTAACCAAGCAATCTGACGTGCACCAATGCAGATAGCAGAAGTCCTGCTAATACACTCTAAACAATCAAAGGCTGCCCTGTTCATAAATTTGGAAACATTCTGGGCATGTTTTACAAGTGTAAGGTAATCAGCCCTCTTGTCATCAGGGAGAAGAGGAGCCATTAGTTCTAAATCTTTAGCCACCTCCCGAAGGAACATACCCATGTAAAGTATGTAAGAACTTATTCTGGCCGATAACATGGAGGTCTGAAAACATTGACGACTGAAGGCATCGAGAGTTTTCGCCTCGCGGCCTGGAGGATTAGATGAATGTGTCTACTGGTCTTTATCTGCCATTATTTACTATGTTACTATGTTTTGGCACTTTTGATTCAACGCATTGCCGATTCCAGTACCATGGAGTGGTGTGGTAACTGCGTCTTCTGGAAACCAGGACACTGTGGTACCCAGTACATTGAGTCTCTGAGAATGTGGAGACACCGTTAAAGGTGTTTCCCACATCCTAAGCATGAGGTCATGCAATGTCCAGTGAATGGGTAAGGTAGCAGCCTCATTAGGGGCTGCTGGATACTGAAGAATTTCAAGTTCTTCAGCTCTCGGTTCCTTCTCGGAGGTCACTGTAATGGAGAGGCCCTGAGCCACATCCCGTATAAAGTCTTGAAAGGACATGTCCTCTGGAGGAGACATACAGCGTTGTGGGGAAAGAGAAGGATCTTCCAGAAGAGCCTCCCTGGTACCGATCGATTCATCAGAAGAATTGGAAGACTCGAAGTATCGACGGGCTGGGTGCTCCCGCCTGGCCTGCTGATGGTACCGATCAAAATCGGCATCAAAATGCCTCGATACCGGACCCTTGATGCTGGACACTGACTCCAGGGCCAGCATGGGAGGTAATGTGGAGAGCGGCGCAATGGTCGATGCAGATACATTCGGTACCAGCACCGGTACCGATGACTGTGGAACCGACTTTAGAAGCTTTAGCGGTACCGAAGCTGCTAGTAAGGCCGTTAAACTCCGCTCAATAGCCAGGATACGCTGATCCATGGAAACAGCCGATGCTTGGGTATCGGTAACAGAACAGCGGGCCATGACCTCAGAGCATGGCACCAAGAGCGCTCCAAAGGTGGAAGCCTCTGGAGCATCTTGGGACTCCATTAATGCTTTGGAGGCAAGGACCTCCCGCCGGGGTTGTCTGGCTGGTGTATTCTCTTCTAGGGCAATACCTAAGGCATCTCGATGCTTAGAAGGAGATCTACCCTTTGAAGACCGGCCAGTCTTCGAAGAAGACCTAGGTTTCGTTACCTGAGATCCATGGGAGGAAGATGAAGCCTTTGACGACATTGCATCCGAGGCAAAAAGAATGCCGAGTTTCACAGCTCTATTCTGCAGGCCCCTCTTTGTCATCTTCCTGCAGAGAAGACATTCTGATGGCAGATGGTCTGGTCCCAAACATTAAAGACACCTGTCATGGGTGTCGGTAGCAGAAATGGTACTGCTGCATTTGGAACACTTTTTGAAACCACTAACTGGTTTCTCCATTTTGAAGAAAAAAGGGGCCTAAGGCCGAAAATGGCACCTAAGCACCTGGAGGGCAAAGACCCTCAGAGAAAAAAAGGGAATTCTTTTCCCTTTTTGTTTAGAAGAAAAGCAACATCGACGATGAAGGCAGACACATACCAGAAAAGAAGTAAAATTTTGTGCGGTGACAGGAATTGCTCCCTGTTGGCTCCACGTAAAATGAAAAACTGAGGAGGGAG
The DNA here is from genome assembly GCA_033557465.1 of Ichthyophis bannanicus. NCBI lineage: Eukaryota > Metazoa > Chordata > Amphibia > Gymnophiona > Ichthyophiidae > Ichthyophis > Ichthyophis bannanicus. Next base: position 156,657,979 of record CM066039.1, on the reverse strand, counting down.
AGTTGGAAAAGCGGGAAGGCAGCTACGCAGGCACAGTGGGATGCTCCCAAAGGCTTTCCTGTAGGATGCTGGGGAGTGTTCCTGCACGGGCTCTGTCGTTGCCGACGTTACCCATATGTGAACACTACATTCCTGCTTGTTCCTGGAAATAAAAGTTAAAATAAATAAATACTTTTAGCCTACCCAAGTCCCAAACGGTTCCATGTTTTTTCTGTTTTGGGTTCTAGTCTTTGGTGAGGGTGTCCATATTTCCCAGCATAACACGGTGCACCGTGCATGTCCTCGCAGCTGGTGCCTGTTCCCGAGTGCAAGCTAACCCTATCCCCTCCCTTCATCCCATCTCCCCTGCCCATCCAATGGTCCTGCCCCTTCCCCCCTTCTCCTTCTGTACCCCTTTGGCTACTTGGGTAGCCAGTCTCCCTTTTCCATGGTCGGGTGTTCCTCCCTCCCCCTACCTATTACAGCTCACCCTTCCACCTCTATGCACTCATCCCCAATGCGTTCCACTTCCATCCTTCATGCATCCACTCAACCATCCATGCCCTACCCTGGCAGTCTTTAACAGTGTTCATATTTCTAAGAAGGTCTAGCATGTCCTCCAAGTTTCCCTATGGTGCACAGAGTTGAGACAGTGCTGGCTGCATTAGATACTCTAGGATAGCAATCATCTTGTACAGTATGCCAGTCAATGAGACCCAAAAAGTTCCATCTGCCTCTCCCAATCAGTTCTTCACATCTTTCCTTTATGATAATTTATAAACTTTCCAAAACAATCGCCAACAGGGTTATAGTTGGTGACTCGATCATTAGGCATGTAGATGGCTGGGTGGCTGGTGGACGTGAGGATCGCCTGGTAACATGCCTGCCTGGTGCAAAGGAAGCAGACCTCACGCGCCACCTAGACAAGGTCTTAGAAAGTGCTGGGGAGGAGTCTGCTGTCTTGGTACATATCGGTACCAATGACAAAGGAAAATGTGGAAGGGAGGTTCTGGAGGCTAAATTTAGGCTTTTAGGTATGATGTTGAAATACAGAACCTCCAGAGAAGTATTCTCCGAAATGCTTCCCGTTCTACGGGCAGGACCCAAAAGGCAGGCAGAGCTCCAGAGTTCAATGCATGGCTCAGACAATGGTGCAAAGATGAGGGTTTTGGATTTGTTAGGAACTGGGGAACATTCTGGAGAGGCTCTTCTGATGAAATGGGCTTCACCTTAACCGGGATGGAACCAGGCTGCTGGCAATAACCTTTAAAAAGGAGATAGAGCAGCTTTTAAACTAGATAATAGGAGACAGTCGCCCAAGAGTGCATGGTTCAGAACAATGTATCCTTTTAGGATACTATCAAAAGAATGAAGTCAGGGCATATCAGCAGAGAGGTTCCAATAAAGACAAAAGTAGCCCAAATGCCCGAGAGTACGGAGCAGACAGGGCTTAAAGATTCCAAATTACCACCGCCTACCGATAGCCAGATTAATATGAATAAAATACAGCCTCTAAAATGCTTGTATGCAAATGCTAGAATTCTAAGAAATAAGATGGGAGAGATAGAATATATAGCACTAAATGAGAGTTTAGACATGAATGGTATCTGAGACACGTGGTGGAAGGAGGACAAGTGGGACACTATGATACCTGGGTACAAATTATATTGTAATGATAGAGCTGATCAAATTGGTGGAGGGGTTGCGCTCTATGTTAGAGAGGGCACTGAGTCACAAAGGATTAAAGTTTTGCAGGAAACAGGCTGCTGGCATTATCCTTTAAAAAGGATATAGAGCAGCTTTTAAACTAGATAATAAGGGAAAGCCGACAGTCGCACAAGAGCGCATGGTTCAGAAGAATGTATCCTTGAAGGATACTACCAAAAGCAGAGAGTTCCAAAAAAGAGTAAAGTAGCCCAAATGCCCTCAAGTATGGAGCAGACAGAGCTTAAAGATCCCAAATTACCCATGCCTACCAATAGCAAGATTAATATGAAAAAAATACAGTCTCTAAAATGCTTGTATGCAAATGCTAGAAGTCTAAAAAATAAGATGGGAGAGTTAGAATATATAGCACTAAATGAGAGGTTAGATATCATTGGAATATCAGAGACATGGTGGAAGGAGGACACTGTGATACCTGGGTACAAACAATATCGTAATGAGCTGATCAAATTGGTGGAGGGTTTGCGCTCTATGTTAGAGAGGGCACTGAGTCAGAAAGGATTAAAGTTTTGCAGGAAACAAAATTTGCTGTAGAATCTCTATGGATTGAAATTCCATGTAAAAAGGGGAAGGCGATGGCAGTGGGGGTGCCTATCGACCGCCTGGCCAGAATGAACATGTGGATGATGAAATGCTCAAAGAAATCAGCGAAGCTAACAAAAGTTACAGCACAGTAATAATAATGGCTGATTTCAATTACTCCGGTATTCACTGTGTCAGTGTCACGGCAGGACATGCTAGGGAGATAAAGTTCCTAGATGAAATAAATGACTGCTTCTTGGAGCACCTGATTAATTTACCGACCAGAGGGGAAGCCATTTTGGACCTAGGGGAACACCAGATCTGGTGCAAGAGATAAGGATGTCGGGGCCACTTGACAATAATGATCATAGCATGATCGCGTTTGATTTTATTAACGGACGAGGGATGGTAAGAAAATCCACAGTACTACCTTTTAACTTTCGAAAGGGAGATTTTGATAAAATGAGGAAAATAGTTAACTAAAAGGCGCAGTTGCAATGGTTAAAGACTTACATCAAGCTTGAGTGTTATTTAAAAATACTATCTTGGAAGCCCAGACAAGCTGTATTCCACGCTTTAAGAAAAGTGGAAGGAAGTCCAGAAAACTGCCAGCATGGTTTAAAGGTGAGGTCACAGAGGCTGTTGCTGCCAAAAAACATCTTTCAGGAAATGGAAAAAAGAGCCAAATGACGAAAATTGGAAACAGCACTAGCACTAGCAAGTTAAATGCAAGGCATTAATAAGGCAGGCAAAGAGAGAATTTGAGAAGAAGCTTGCTGTGGAAGCAAAAACATATAATAAAGTACATTTGTAGCAAAAAACCTGTGAGAGAGGCAATTGGACCATTAGATGATAGAGGGGTAAAAGGGGCACTAAGAGGGGACAAGGCCATAGAGGAGATTAAATGAATTCTTTGCTTCGGTCTTTAGTAAGGAAGATGTAGGGATGTTACCCCTGACTGAAATGGTATTTAAAGGTGATACTGCAGAAGAATTGAAAGAAATATCAATACACCGGGAAGATGTATTACAACTATTTGATAAACTGTAGCAAATCACCTGGACCGGATGGTATACATCCAATGGTGTTGAAAGAACTGAAATATGAGACTGTAGACCTGCTATTAGCAATCTGTTTTTTTTTAAGGTGTGAATAAACAGGTAGACAAATGTGAGTCGGTTGATATAGTGTATCTGGACTTTCAGAAAGCCTTTGACAAGGTCCCTCATAAGAGACTTTTGCCAAAACTAAAAAGTCATGGGATAGGAGGCAGTGTACTATTGTGGATCAGGAACTGGTTAAAAGATAGAATGCAGTGGGTAGGGCTCAATGGCCAATTTTCCTAATGGAGAAGGGTGAATAGTGCACTACCCCAGGGATTTGTGCTGGGTCCGCTGCTTTTTGACATATTCATAAATGACCTGGAAAAGGGAATAACGAGTGAGGTTATCTAATTTGCAGATGACAAATTTGCTTAATTGTTGGTCTGAATCAGGACAATCTGGTTGGCGAGGTGGACCTTGAATGCCCGGAAGGCATTCGCTAAGGCTGAGAGCTCCAGTAAATTGATCTGGTGATGACTCTCCTGCTCGGACCACATGCCTTGAGTGTGCAGGCCATCCAGGTGAATCCCCAAGCTGAGCTTGGATCTATTGCTCCCCAGCATCCGCTGGGGAGGCAATGTCTGAAAGGGGAAGCCCTTGGGCAAGTTCCGCAGTTCTAGCCACCAGTGCAAAGACTGGACCGGAGGTTCAGTGACTGCCACCTGGTCCTGAAGGCAGCCAGTGGCTTGTTTACACTGAGTATTCAGAATCCATTGAGATTGTCTCATCAACAGGCGAGTCAGGGGGGTGACGTGCACTCTCAAGGCCATATGACTGAGCACCTTCAACCTGCCAGCCATTATCTAATGCCTCTGCTGGGTATTGCAAACTAAAGCTGTCAGCTGCTGCAGGCGATCCACCATCTGAATGATACAGAGGAGGGCACCTCTGAGCTCCAATTGTTGGGAGGGTTGAAGGTGAGACTTGGGGTAATTGACCACAAACCCCAACATTTTGAGCACCAAGATGGTCAGATGAGTTGACTGCTGGACCCCTTCCGGAGTGGAGCTCTTCACAAGCTAGTCATCTAAGTAGGGGGAAATGAAGACCCCCAGAATCTGGAGGTTAGCTGCCACCACAAAAGATATTTATTTATTTATTTTATTTAGAAGTATTTATATCCCGCTTTATCCTTGAATCAAAGCGATTTACACTGCAAAACAATCAGTTGGGATGGTGTGGGGGTGTCGGCATGCAGTGGTGGTGAAAGTAGTGTTCGTGGGTGTGTGGGTAGGTACATCTTGATTTGGGGTGCTATATATACAGGAGTGAGCTATTTACAGTGGGTTATATACAAGAAGTGGGGGGGGGGTGTCACTGGGCAGGGAGGGTATACTGCGTAAATGTTAGAGTCTCATAATGTCTCCGTAATGTTCTGTGTAGAGCGTTGTTTTGAGTGATTTTCAGAAGTCCTTAATATCGATCGTTGATCTTAAGCTGTCAGGGAGGGAGTTCCAAATGGCGGGTGCTGCCAGGGATATAGCTCTCTTTGAAGTGGTTTGCCTCATTTTGGTGAATTCTTTGAGGGTTGTGATAGTGTTCGTGGTACCTCTTCTTCTGGGTCTGAGGCTGGAGTCAAAGCTGATGATAGCCTGCAGACTGTCCGTTGAGATGTCCTGTTTGATTTTGAAAAGGTTCAGTATGGTTTTGTATCGGACGCGAGACTCTATTGGAAGCCAATGAAGGAGGTTCATAATGGGGGTGATGTGGTCATGTCTTGTGGATCCTGTTATTTGCGCAGCTGTGTTTTGCGCCAACTGTAAGGGTCGGAGTGTGTGTTTTGGGAGACCAAGGTAAATTTGGTTACAGTGGTCCAGGATCGGTGTGATGATAGCTTGGCAGACTGTTTTGAAGTGCTCTTGGGAGAGGATTGGTTTGAGGCGCTGGATGATTCTCATCTTGAAGTATGCGTTTCTGACGGTTTTGCTGATCTGGGACTGTAGGTTAAGCTCTCTGTCGAGGGTGATTCCGAGGTAGTTTATTTCTGATTTTATGGGTATTGTGATATTGTTGAGTTTGATGGTTGATGGGGGGGAGGGGTTGTAGGTGGTGTTTCTGGTCATTAGTAGAGCTTCTGTTTTGTTGTGGTTTATTTGTTGTGGTTTATTGTCAAGTTGTTTTGTAGTAGCCATCTAGTCATTCGTTGGAGGCAGTCTGTTATTTTTCTGCAGTCTGGGTTGTCCAGATTAATCGGTCTGTATATCATTATGTCGTCTGCATAAATGGAGTATTGCATATTGTGTTCCTTGATGATGTCACAGATGGGCTGAATGTATAGATTAAACAGCAGTGCAGAGAGAGTGGATCCTTGTGGTACTCCCTGTTCGGCTTTGAATGGTCGGGAGGTGTTGGGGCCGCATTTGATTTGGAGCTGTCTGTTTGTGAGGTAGGAGGTGAACCAGTTCAAGGTGGTGCCATGTAGTCCTACTTGCTGGAGTCTTGAGATGAGGATGTTGTGGTCTACTGTGTCGAAAGCTGCTGTGATGTCCAGGAAAATTGATGATGCCTCTTTTTATGTTGTCAATCATTTTGAGTAAGTTGTCAAAGAGGTGTATGAGAAGAGTTTCGATGCTGTGGTCTGGGCAGAACCCGTGTTGATGTTGGTCTAGTGGGGCATGGGTGTTCATATGTAGCTGGTGTTGTACCGTCTTCATGATGATCTTCGCCATTAGGGGGAGGCTAGATATAAGCCTGAAAACAGCCGGATTGTCTTTGTTCAGTGTGCATTTCTTTGGGATGGGGCGGACTGTTGCAAGCTTTAGAGCTTCCAGCATTGTCCCGAGGGTGAGGGAATTGTGCACTATGCTGTGGATAGTTTTGATAAGTTTGTCCTTTGCTGATTTGATCCATGCCACTGGGCATGGGTCAGTCAGGGCGGTGCTGGTGTTGAGCATGTTGATTATTTCATAAAGAAGCGGGGTGCTGAAGCTAGACTGAACGAACGTACTCAGTACTGGAAGTGTCTATTCCCCAGGACAAACCTGAGATATTTCCTGTGGGATGGATGGATCGATATGTGCAGGTACACATTCTCAAGATCCAGGGAGCATAGTCAATTGTCCTTCAGTAGATAAAGGAGCAGAGTCCCCAGCAAGACCATTTTGAATTAGATGGATCATACTGGTCTTTATCTGCCGTTATATACTATATACTAGGTTACTATGAATTATTCTTGCAGCAGAAAGGCATTGAGGTTTCGGAGGTCCAGGATGGGCTGAACCCTTCCTGTCTCCTTAGGGACCAGGAAGTACCTGAAGTAGAACCCTTGCACGGTCCAAGGTGGAGGCACAGGCTATATGGTGAGGTCGGTGAGAAGAGCAAAGACCTCCAGCTGCAGGAGGTTGAGGTGCAGAGGGTTGAGGGGATGCTCCTTTGGGGGGGGGTGGGGGGGAAGGAGGCGGCAGTTTGGCGAAGTGCAGCATGTAGCCTTTTTGGACTATCTGCAGCACCTGCACATCTGAGGTGATGAAAGGCCACCCGTGGGCAAAAAAAGATAAGCTGCCTTCCCACCGGAGTGTTTTACTTTGCGGTCACCAGTAGATTGGCTACACTCCAGAGGAACCAGTCAAAATCCTGCCCCCAGGCAGGGAAGACTGAGTCTTATGGGGTTTCTCTCAGTACTGCGGACAAGGAACCTGAGCCTTTGGCTGAGAGTTTTGGGAGCCCTGGAAGTACCGGCACTTACACTGGTAGTAAGTATTCTTTCCTTGGTATATTTATCTTTATTAGTCACTTGATATACTGTCTTTGGCTAATTGCATCACAGCGGTTTACAATTACAAAAGGCTGCATAGAAGGATGAAAGGAACACCATAGGTCAGATAGGACAGAGGAAGAGAGAGAGAGAGAGTAGACAGTGTGAGAGGGAAGTAGGGCAGGCAATAAGGACTGAAGAAGAGGGAGGTCAAAAACATGGTGAAATAAGTGAGTTTTCAGCACAGATGTGAACCTCAGAAATGAGAGTTCTGAACGCAAGGTGACAGGTAGGGAATTCCACAGGGCAAGGCCCAGAAAGAAAAAAAGCAGAGTTCGGCGTTTGTTCTAGATGTGCCTGAGAAACTGAGGAAAGTGCTAGATCGTGAATGTGAAGGGATCTAAGAAAGTGATGAGGGGTGTGGAACTGTAGAAGATCAGCCAGATATTGTGGTTTGCCGGTGTGAATAGCTCTATGGACCAGGATAAGGATCTTATAGTAAATATGGTATTTAAGGGGAAGCCAGTGAAGGTGAATGAGGAGGGGAGTGATGTGGTTGGAGCGAGAGGAGTGTGTAAATATTCGTGCAGCAGTGTTTTGAAGTAGCTGGAGACAGCAGAATTGATAGGAAGGCAGACCAGCGAATGCAGAGTTACGCTAGTCAAGCCTAGTAATAACCAGAGATAGAAGAAGGGTTGGGAGAGACTGTGTGTCGAGAAATGGATGGACAGCACCTATCTGACGTACTTCTTGAGAGAAGGATCAGAAGTCTTCCTTGAGAGCCTGGTGAGGGTGATATGCTGCTTCTCACTGGGTGACTAGAGAGTTGGACCGAGGGAGAGCCCTAGGATGTGGTGTATTTAGATTTCAGTAAAGCCTTTGACACCATTCCTCACAGGCGATTTATAAACAAACTGAGCACCGTAAGGATGGACCCTAAAAGTTACTGCTTGGGTAAGAAATTGGTTGAGTGGGAGGCAACAAAGGGTACAGGTGAATGGAGCTCACTCTGAGGAGAAGGAAGTTACCAGTGGTGTGCCCCAGGGATCTGTCCTTGGTCCGATTCTTTTTAACATCTTTGTTAGTGATATAGCAGAAGGGCTGTTGGGTAAGGTTTGCCTCTTTGCGGATGATACCAAAATCTGCAATAGAGTAAACACCCAGGAAGATGTAGATAACATGAGGAGGGATCTAGCTAAGCTTGAAGAATGGTCTAGAAATTGGAGCTGGAATTGAATGTTAAAAAATGCAAAGTCACGCATTTGGGCTGCAGCAATCCAAGGGAGCAATAAAGTATAGGGGGTGAAGTACTTTTGTCCACTAAGGAAGAGTGGGACCTAGGCATGATTGTGTCTAATGATCTTAAAGTAGCTAAACATGTAGAAAAGGCGATGGCAAAAGCTAGAAGGATGCTTAGGTGCATAGGGAGAGGAATGGCTAGCAGAAAAAAGGAGGTGATAGTGCCTCTGTATAAGTCTTTGTTGCGACCTCATTTGGAGCATTGTGTGCAATTCTGAAGACCGCACCTTCAAAAGGGTATAAACAGGATGGAGTGGCTACTAAACAGAGGGTGGCTACTAAACAGTGGCTACTAAAGAGTGGCTACTAAACAGAGGGTGGCTACTAAAATGGTTAGTGGTCTTCATTATAAAGCATATGAGGACATACTTAAGGATCTTAATATGTACACCTTAAAGAAAAGGCAGGATGGAGGTGATATGACTGTGACATTTAAATACCTCCGTGGCATAAATGCACAGGAGAACCCCTTTCGATTGAAAGCAAGTTCTGCTATGAGGGGACATGGGATGAGGGTGAAAGGGTATATATTCAGGAGTGATATGCGGAGATATTTCTTTATGGAAAGAGTGGTGGATCTGTGGAATAGTCTCCCAGTGGAGGTGGTAGAGATGAGGACAGTATCTGAATTCAAAAAAGCATGGGACAAACAGAGGGAAAAAAGGGGACTGTTGTAGTTGTTGACATGGAAGGACAGACTAGATAGGCCATGTGGTCTTTTTCTGTCATCATTTTTATGTTTCTATGTTTCTCAATAGCACCGGACTTTGCTTCCACTTGCTCCTCAAGGAGGATTTCCTCTTGGCATGGCACGTCCGCCAGCTTGTACCAATCAGTCCGGAGGGAGGTGCAAAATAAACAATGTCTACCTGACCAATCAACCTCTGGGAGAATCACCAATCGTCAACCCAGCTTGTCCTGTACCCACTGCTCCAAGTTGGAGGACTGAAGCCAAGCGAGCCTGTGAGCCCCAATGCCCAATGCCGCTGCCCTGTAGGCAGATTCATAGGCATCATAAGTCGCCCGGGCCATGAACTTAGAGCAGTCCTTGCCATGGCCAAGCAGGGCACGAAAGGCATCAAGCCACTCAGGGGGAATGAGCAGGCTGAACTCGGCCAGATCCAGGCATGATGTCTTTCAAGAACATGCTCATGTATAGTACATGTATGGCCACCAGCATGGAACTCCGCAAGCACCACCTGCCAAAGGAGTCCAAGGTCCGCATCTCCCTGCCCGGAGGCATCGAGGAGTGAGTCTTGTTGCTCTTGATGTACTTCAAGGCAGATTCTACCACCAAGGAGTGTTGCAGGAACTGAGGCTTCTCGAACCCCGGGGCCTTTTGGACCCGGCACATTGAGTCTAGCCACCTGCTGACCAAGGGTATCATGAGTGGGTTCTCCCACATCTGCATTTGCAGCCTCTGCAGGATCCGGTGTGCCTGCACCATCACAACCTCCTTGAGAGCCAAAGGATATGGGAGGATATCCAGTTCCTCTGCCCTGGGCTCATCCTCAGCCTCCAAGGAAAATGGGATGGCCTTGGCCATATCTCTGACAAAGTCCTGGAAGGACATGTCTTCCAGAGGAGACTTCCGATGCTCATGTGGAAGAGAGGGGTCTAATGGGAGCTCTGGGGACCTGTCATCGGACACCTCCAATTCTACCTCGGTTTCCCAGTCATCGGAGTCAGACTCTAAAAGGAAGTCAAAGTATCGGCAAGCCTCCTCTTAGCACTCCTTCCAAATGCGTGGACAGGCAGAGAGTCAATGGGACCGTTGGTGCACAGCTTCCACGGTCCTCTCGGAACATTGAACCCCAATATGCTCTTGAAGGAAATGGCTCCCATGGGGACCGGCCTTGATACCAATCAATGCCCAGATGCAGTCATGTATGGTTCTTGAGGATCGGCTGCACAATCTGCGTTGACGATGCTCCTGACATTGAAGGGCCAGCCTGTTGCTTGGCCAGCACCGCCGCCATTCAGACTTTGAGGACCAAGGGGCGCGCTCCTCCCAGACTGACATTTCCGAAGGCTGCTGGGCTGGAATTACCACTTTGGCCACCAACTCTGGCACTCTCATTGAGGAATCGTTGATGATAGGGACATCGGGGTATGAACATCATCACTCCAGCATTCCGAGGGAAGAGTCCTCCTGCCAGGGAACTTTAGTGGGCCATTCCCAGCTATTGCATCCTGTGTCTCTTCAGGAAGGGCTTCAGTGCCGATGCACAGTCTTATCCTGGTTCTTGGATGCCCCTTCTGACATCGATTTCTGAAGGCTGCTCTGGGCCACCACGGCCCCTCAGTTCCAAGTGTGTTCGGGCACCCCTTGATGCCAATGCCTCCGTGGGACCTCATAGGGTCACCAGGACAGATGACAGTGAAGAGGCTGAAGCAGAAGGCCAGAAGAGGGACTCCCTCTGCTTTTCCTGACTCTTCAGTCCCTTTCTTGTCATCTGCACACACAGATTACAAGAAGAGAGCTGTTGGTGGGGACTCAAGCACTGAAGGCACCAATTGGGCCAGTCTGTGACCAAGATGGTCTGGGCACACTTGGTGCATTTCTTAAAACCGCTGGCTGGCTTTTGGGACATGTCCAGGAACATAGCTGCAGTGAGGTCGAACAACTCGATTGTGCCAGCCGTGGGAAGAAAATTGAAGAAAGAATCAAAAAGAAGGCCAAAAAAAATCACTGATGACAGGCGGGTTGAAAATGTGAGAAAAAAAAAACCCAAAGGGGGAAAAACGATGCATTTGCTGCCAGAGGCAGAGACATGTCTGAAAGGCTCCATGGAAAACAAAGACTGGAGAAGGTGGTGCTGCAAAAGGTAGGAAGGCAAGTGCGGTGGAGTCTCTCAAAAGCATCAACGGAAGCTGGGGAGCGCTCCCGCATAGGGCTCCGTCGGTGACATCACCCATTTTTGTGATTTTTTTCTATACTGCCCTTTCCTAAGATCAGGGGTGGTTTACAATAAAACAGAACCGAATTACATAAAACTCAGTGAACAATGATACATTAACTGTCAGCTAACAATTTACATGAAAAGTATTTACAGGTAATTATTTACAGAGCAACTATTTACATGTGATAATATAATTGTAACCCTTACATTGATATGGCCCTGTTGCTTGTGGATCTGTTCATTTTATGAAAGTCTGTGGGGACAATTATTGCATTTTGAGAGTCTCCTCTTCTGATTCTATCAGTAGTGGGTATATTAATTAGGGTGGAGATCTATGATGGGGCAATGTTATTAAAGAGTTTAAAGGTGATCATTAGTGGTTGTAATTGGTAGCCAATGAAGTCTTTAAAGAATGGGGGTGAAATGTTCTGAGCTGTGTGCTTTACATAATATACATGCTGCAAGCCTTGTAGAATGCCATTACAGAAGTCAAAGAGTGGTGTAATCAGTGCTTGGAGTACTATCTAAAATCATGACTATCTAGTAGTGGTTTTAAGTCTTGGATCATTCGTAATTTAAAGAAGATAGATTTTGTGACTAATTTTATGTGTGAAGCCATATTGAGAGATTTGTCTAAGATGACCCCAAGATATTTAACTTTGTTTTTTACTTCTAGTAAGGACTTCATTCCTGCTTGTCCATGGAGAACAGCAATTTTTGTGTCACCATTACTAGTGCTCAAAACCACTGCTTGCATCATCAAAATTTTGATTTATGTTTTTTGCAATGCATTCCTTTGAAATTTGCATCTTCATTTTGTCAATATATGCACTTGGTTTGTACCATACAAATGACTCTTTAATTAAAGAACTAAGGGTAAAGTCAAACATTTACAGAAGATCAAAAAGAAAATATACGACTAGCATTTTTATGGCCATAGAAATGAGTTTTCTGACACCCAGCCTTATTGTCTCTCTCAGTGATACCATAATAAACTACTAGACACACACCTATCTGATAATAAAAAATGTAAAAACTGTTAATACAATGTTGCTTTCACTGTATAAAACTAATGTAAATATGTAAAACTGTATAAAACTAATGTAAATATGTAAAAAGTTTTCATTACATCCTCACTATATCTCAGGATGTAAACAATGTTTGCATGCTTATTTATACTGTTATATGTAAACCTGTTCCCTGTAAATGACTAGGACATGATTACTCATGTACCTTCAATTTTCTCTGTTCATTGTAAACCGCACTTGATACTTGGGAAAGAGCGGTATATAAATGTGTGATAAATAAAAATAAATAAAATAAAATAAAATAAATATTGAAGTCATCCTAAGCTTCTCTCTCAGATCAGTCAAAGATGGCTGTGATGCCAACAAAGTCATTAGTACATCATCTTAAGTTTGAACTGAAAGGAAAAGTTAGTTATTGAAGGACAGAAACAAGACTCTTTATTAAAATTAATTATCTTTGTCGATACGCTTTGGGCAAGCACAGTAGCATATGACAAGGTCACGTGCTTTATTGTATAACTGATGTTTCCAATGATATAAGCAGAGGACCAAAGAAAGGAAAGGGAATATAGCACTTACTGGAACAAGATCCTTCACCACATACATGTGGGGTAACGGATAGATTTTGGAGACCTTGCTGAGATTGGTGTCTATTTTTGTTGTGCAGGCCAGGGTGTTCCTTCCATTGATGTTCATAGCACAAGAGCCACAGATACCTGAAAGACAGGCAAGAATGGAATTAGCTGCCGGACTCAAAAAAGAGAAGGTTAAAGAGGAACTACCAAGTATCACTTTATATACCGCTACCATATATTACCTCACTGTGTGGCCTATTTACCAAGCTGCATTAATCTATGTTAATTGTCGCTAATAGGCTAATCTGTTTTAATGTTTTAAAAATTGAAACTGAACATGTAGTAAAATAAATGAGCTGTATAATATGCAAATTAGCTCATTAGTATGTAAAAGGACTAACATGGCGTGTAGTCTGAAAATTAAGCATTATTCTAGAAGTGTAGTTAACTTTCCCCTGGGAGCAACGTCTTGGTAATGTGTAAACGGATGCTTTTGTACAATCCCCTATCCTATCTCCTCCTCCCTCCCCTGAAATAAAGACTAAAAGACAGTACAACTCCCCCCAACGCCTGAGGCTTTTGAAAAATAGCACAGAAGTCTTGTCACAGAGGCCCCTGACCCAGGGCCGGCCTGTCCATTTAGCAAGAATGTTTTTTGCACAGGGCCCCGCGTTTCAGGGGGCCCCGCGCAAAGAACATTCTGCTTTAAAAAAAAAAAAAAAAAAAAGCTGGCTGCTGCTGCTGCTGCTGCCGCCACAGCTGAATGGAGTGTCCCGCGGGGCCCCCTCTGCCCGGCTGAGCCCCTCTGCACTGGCTTTCAGATACGCGAAGGGAGAGTGTCTCCCTCGCGTCTCTGTTAAGCCCGTAGGGGCTGATGGGAAGCAGGGGCTGATGGGAAATTTCCCATCTGCCCCTGAGGGCTTAACAGAGACGCGAGGGAGACACACTCCCTTCGTGGATCTGAAAGCCGGCGCAGAAGGGCTCAGTCGGGCCGGGAGAGCTCAGCCAGGCAAATTTTCCATGAGCTGATGGGGGGGGGGGGGGTAGGACTGGTAATGGGCTATGGAGGGGGTTAGGACTTGACTTGAGGTGGGCTGTGTGCTGTTGGGGGGGGTTAGGACTGGTAATGGGCTATGGGAGGGTTAAGACTGGTAATGGGCTGTGGGCTGATGGGGGCTGTCTGGAAATGGGGTGATGGGGGGTTAGGACTGGTAATGGGCTATGGTGGGGTTAGGACTGATAATGGGCTATCGTGGGGTTAGGACTGATAATGGGCTATGGGGGGGGTAAGGACTGATAATGGGCTGATGGGGAGGGGTTAGGACTTGAGGTGGGCTGATGGGGTTAGGACTGGTAATGGGCTGTGGGCTGATGGGGGGGTTAGGACTGGCAATGGGCTATGGGGCGCTGACTGTAAATGGGCTGATGGGGTTAGGACTGGAAGTGGTCTGATGGGGGGTTAGGACTAGTAAAGGGTTATAGTGTGGGCTTAAACTGAAAATGGGTTGATGGGGGTTTAGGACTGGAAGTGGGTTGATGGGGGGCTAGGACTGGTAATGGGTTGGGGCGCTGCTAGGACTGGAACTGGGCTGAGTGGAAGGGGAGGCTTGAACTGCAAATAGCTGATGGGGAGGGGGCCTGGAATGGAAATGGGCTGTGAGGGAAGGGAGCTAGGACTGAAAATGGGCTGATGGAGCAGCTAGGATAGGACTGGAAATGGGCTGTGGGGGGAGCTAAGATTGGAAATGGGCGGTGGTGGGGGCTTGAATTGAAATGGACTCATGGAGGGGCTAGAACTGGAAGTAGGCTCATGGGGGGGCTTGGACTGGAAGTGGGCTGAGTGGAGGGGAGCTATGATTTGATATGGGCTGATGATGGTGGGGCTAGGAAATGACTAGAAATGGGCTGATGGGGGGCTAGGATTGGAAATGAGCTGATGAAGGGACTCGGACTGGAAATGGATGGGGGAGCTAGGACTGGAAATGGGCTGATGGGGGGCTAGGACTGGAAATGGGCTGATGCAGGGACTAGAAGGGAATGGATGCTGGGTGAGGCTGGAACTAGAAGGGAGCTGATGTTGGGGAGGATTAGAATGGGATGGGGCTGGGAGAGTAAAATGGAGAGGGGAAAAATATTTTGTGTGGGAGGGATGAAAAATCTACAATTGGCCGGGTATTGGGAGAGTAAGTGGGGATTGAGGATGGAGGGTTAAAATTTGTGTGGATGAAATAGGAATGAGGAAAGAGCAAAAGGAGAAAGATTAGTATGTTAAAGCAGATGTAGAGAGAGAGAATGGAAAAAAACTAGAAGAGAGAAGAAAGGACAAATGGACAGCAGACGATGGAGAATTAGCAGAAAACATGAAGAAACCAGAAGAAAGTGGCTGGAGCAATTGCAACTGAAAAAAAATGCAGAAAAGGTAGAAAGATATCTCTTTATTTTGAATTTATTAACTGGAATATGGAAGCTCTGGGAAATGTGCATCATTAACGTCTGTGCTTTGTTTGGTACAAGAGGAAATTAATTTATAGCTTTATTTCTACAGTGTTGTTGTACATTCCAAGTTTGGCTTTTGGGGTTCCCAGTTTAATTATTGCCTTCCTGTTTCTAAATTGTGATTCCTTGTTTGGTGATGGTCTATGTTCTGCATGTGTAACTGAGCTGCGGTATTCTGTTTATGTAATTCCTATTTGACATTGCCACTTGTTCTCTTTCCCCAGTATTCTCTGAAATGTATTGGTTTAATATTTGCAGTGTTGCCTTTTGATAGGTAGGGTATGGTGCTTTCTGAGTCCTGGTAATGCTGTCAGGATACCGCGGGTTTGCTATGGGTTCTAAATGGGCAGCATTTGTAGTAGTTCCTAATGTGCCTGGCGGTTGGCACTGGATTATAGTAATGTAGAAATCTTTTAGTCTTTCTTTATCCATACACTCATTAAGAGACATGTTTACTAAAAGTTAGTGTATGGTAACATTATGCAAATATTTATGCAAATAAGGCCACTTATGCAAATGAGGCCCCACACCGAGTCTCCGCACATGGCCCTGCATCCCCCTTGGGCCGCCCCTGCCCTGACCCACAGTAACAGGAGAATCCCTGGGGTCTAGTGGGGCACCCCCTCCCCAGTCCAGGGCTTAGAGGTCAAATTTTTCAGACAAATCTCAAAACCCCCCATCTCCTGCCCTGAATCCTTCCCAAGTTCCAACTAACTCACAAAAGTTCAATTGCTGAAAGGGGCAGCAGTGATCCCCATTCATTCCTGCCTTACAGCAGTAGTTTTGGAAACCAACATATTCTGACAGCTAGCAGTGCATCAAAAATACCAGGGTAAGAGATGGGGGGTTTGTTTGTTTGTTTTTTATTTATAGTTTTAGTCAAATTTCAGAGAAGTCAAGGAACTACAGCCATGAAGATGCCAAATATATCATCAAATATGAACACAAGTCCTTATCTTTTCCATCCCAGGAACTCATCCCCTCCTCCCCTCCTCCACTCTTTTCCTTCTTCTCCTCTCCCTCTGGCAAACATTCACCCCAAGCTCCCAAGTGTCCACGAGAGCCAATAGCTTGCAATTTATGTCAGGAGCAAGACATAATATTCCGTGCAGAGTATATAATGCACATTTTACCATATTCATCATTACCCCGGTAGGCTTCATACACATACACCAATAACGAAAAACCTAATTTGCTCCAAAATTAAGGAAGATATTACTATTACCATTAGTTTCAAATAGAATTTAAACAATAAATCATAAATTAAGTAAATTATACATTTTGTGAGGTGGTAGGCTTTCCTTTATTGTCCCTCCCTCTCCTCATTTGTATTCCTTGCAAACCGGAATTTTCATAACCTAGTTAAATGCTCAATTCGCCTCAACTAAAGAACTATTAACAGTGACATGTTACAGACGTTTCATGTTAACTCCCTCACACATTTACTATGGGCACACCCTTACTCCTCCAGTGGCTTGCTAATAGTAAGCAGGTTGCAATCATCCCCAGCTGACCCTCTTCCTCCTCGAGCCCTGGATAGTTGCCGTTCAGTAGGGCCACCAGTAGGGCCACCCCCTGATGTCTGATCAACGGTTTTTCTATCAGAGTACTACAATGTTTAAAAATATCTTTGCAAAACTGTTGTATCCCACTACACAGTCACCAGATATGTAGGTACAGTATGTACCCTCCATCCCACATCGCATCCAACACACTGTTGACCCTGTCCCATATACGTCATGGAGGAATATGGAGTTTTGGTGCCAGTGATACAGCATTTTGTAATTATTTTACAAAATAATCACAAAATCCTGCAGCCCCACCGGCCCGATCAGCAACTCCAGCAGGGAGTGGGAAGGTAAGCTCCTCCCCGCTCCCACCGGCTCGGTCAATCAGTCCGGCTCCACTAGTGCTTTAAATTTCTTCAGTGCTTAGGCCCGCAGTCTCTCCTGCAGCCCCACTGGCCCGATCAGCAGCTCCAGCAGGGTAAGCTCCTCCCCGCTCCCCACTGGCTCAGCCAATCAGTCCGGCTCCAACAGGGCTTTAAATTCCTTCAGCGCTTAGGCACGCCCGCATCTGAGGGCTTTGCCAGAGGGCCCTTAGGCGTGGCCCTTGAGTGTGGTCTGGAGCACAACCTCTGTTCAGTAACAAACACAAGCACCCTGGCTTCTCACAGACGCCAGCAAACTGCTGTTAACCACAACTGCACCAGAAAATGTGCCCCAACGCTTTACAGAACGCCATCTCTCCACCCCATATTATGTCAAGGTGACTGCACCGCTACTCCATTCATGCTCTATTCACTAGGTAAGCCTCTGGCACCAAGCATCCTCTCTCCTCTTGCCCTCCTAATTGGCATGCAACCACTGATCAATCAGCCAACGCCTTAAGTACACTGAGGAGCTCTCCTAGTGTGCCCACAGATTACACAATTTCAATACATATAAGTATCACTATCTTCTCAGCTAGCCTTGCACAATGCCGGGGTGTCTCACATTCATGTTCTATCTAGCCCAACTTATTTCAAGGGCAGAATCGTTCACACAACAGCATGACCTAATCCCACCGTGCAAATCCTGAGCCATAGGGGCCATAATGATACTTCCCACATCAGTAGACTACCTCCTACTGCACATCATCACCGACTGATACACATAATCTACCAACCACTGGAGAAAACCTTCAGATGTAAGTCTCCACGCTTGAAATACCTGAACTGCATGCTTATAAATGCTCAATCCATCTGCAACAAATGGCCTGTCCTCACTGACTATGTCGAACATCGGAATCTGGACCTGTTCTTCGTCACTGAGACATGGCTAACTGACACGAACACTGTACTCACCAACCAGATAAGGCTACCTGGTTATGATCTCTTTAACTGCCCCAGAACAAACCGGAGAGGTGGTGGAATCCTGATAATAGCTAGAAGTAATCTCCACGTCCAGTGCTGCTCAGCGCAGAGCACAATCAACCTTGACCATATCCTGATCTCAAACAAGTTCCTAGCAGCTTGTCTCTTTTATCATCTGCCATCTTCAAGCGCTGATGAGCTGGCCAAAATACCCAACATAAACCGCTCTGGATTCTAGGGGACTTTAATCTCCCAACACTTCCTACAGCGTAGTTACTCACTTGTAACAGGTGATCTCCGGGAACAGCAGGAATTTAGTCTTCACATATGGGTATCGTCAGTACCGACAGAGCCCGCGCGGGAACGCTCCCCAGCGTCCAATAGGAACGCTTTTGGGAGCATCCCACAGCGCATGCATGCTGCCTTCCTGCCTCTCTGTACCTCTCTCACTTCAGCTGAGTTTATAGCTGAGGCCAAAGGAGAGAAGTAGAGAAAGAGATAGAGAGAACTCCTAGGGGAGATGGGTGGGTTGTGAAGACTAAATTCCTGCTGTTCCCGGAGATCACCTGTTACAGACGAGTAACTATGCTATCTCCAGGATCAAGAAGGAATGTAGTCTTCACATTTGGGGACTTCCCAGCTGAAAGATGCCAAGGAGTGACCCCAGCAAGCTGTGAACCCAGGTGAGATGGGTCATGCTTCCTCCCATGGAGCTCTGGCATCCAAACCGTGGACAGTGGGTAGGAGTTGCATTAAGTATGGAAGAGATGTTGAAGAACAGCCTGGCATCCCAACGGGAGTCCTTGTCTAAGCAGTGGTGGGATGTGAAGGTGTGTACCGAAGCCCAAGTGGCTGCTCTACAGATGTCATCAATGGACACAGAATGAAAATTAGCCATTGAGGCTGCCATTGCTCTCACATTTTGAGCTGTGACATGGCCCTCGAGAGAAAGTCCTTTACTCTGATAAGAATAGGATATGCAGTCTGCAAACCAATTTGACAGAGTTCTTTTGGAAACTGGAAGTCCCAAATGACTAGAGTCAAAAGCCAAAAAAAGCTGCGAAGATTTTCTATGTGGCTTAGTTCTTTGGAGATAAAAGGCTAAGGCTCTTTTACAATCCAATGTGTGAAGATTTCTTTCCGCACTAGAGGCATGAGGCCTAGGGAAGAATATAGGAAGATAAACCGAATGGTTTAAATGGAAAGGCGAAACCACCTTTGGCATAAAGTGAGGATGAGTCCTGAGGACTACTTTATCATGGTGGAACCTTTTATAAGGAGGGAGCTACAGGGTAAACTATTTAAGACTAATAAAAGAAAATATTTTTTCACTCAACGTGTAATCAAACTCTGGAATTTGTTACCGGAAGATGTAGTAAAGGCTGTTAGTGTAGCTGGGTTTAAAAAAGGTTTGGACAAGTTCCTGGAGGAAAGGTCCATAAACCATTATTAAGAAGGGACCCAGGATATCAATGCTTGATCCAGTACAAGCATTGCGGAATCTGTGTCTTTTGGGGAAACTGCTAGGTACGTATGACTTAGATTGGCCACTGCTGGAAACAGGATACTGGGCTTGATGGACCTTGGTCTGACCCAGTATGGTATATCTTATGTTCTTATGGGTCAGCTACTAACACCTGTAGTTCTCTAATGCGTCTTGCAGAAGTGATGGCAATTAGAAAAATAACTTTCCATGATAGAAACTTTAGGTCTGAGGTGGCTAAAGGTTCAAAGGGCGGTTTCATAAGCTGACCAAGAACAAGATTCAGGTCCCATGCCACCGGTGGGTGGTTTAATGGGAGGTTTTGTTAAGAGTAGGCCTCTCATAAATCTTGATTCAAGTGGATGAGAGGAAATAGGTTGTCCATCGAAAGGTTAATGAAAAGCAGCAATAGCACTAAGATGGACTCTCACTGAATTTGTCTTTAGACCAGAAGTTGATAATTGGAGGAGATACTCTAGTAGCGACTCTACAGGTAGCAAAAGGGGGTTGTCCCTTTTGTGAACACCAGACAGAGAACCTTTTCCACTTAAAAGCGTAGGAAAGTCTTGTGGAAGGTTTTCTGGAAGCCAGAAGGATATCCTTTACTTGCTGAGAAAGGCTAATATCCTGGAATTCTAGGCTTTCAGTAACCAGGCCCTGAGATGTAGGGACTGGGGACTAGGATGCAGTAAGCATCCGTCCTCCTGAGACAGAAGATCTGGAGCATTCCCCAACTCCAGAGGAGTGGTTTGAGAGAGATGCAGAAGAAGAGGATACCACGTTTGTCGTGGCCAACATGGAGCTATGAGTATCATACGACCTCTATCTCTCTGAAGTTTGAATAAAGTTTTGGGAATGAGGGGAATGGGTGGGAAGGCATAGAGGAAGTCCTGACCCCAGCGGAGTAGGAAAGCATCTCTTGCCTGACAGTTGTGAGCCGGGATTTTGGAACAGAATCGGGGAAGTTTGGCATTCTGTGGACTTGCAAAGAGGTCTATATCTGGTGTTCCCCAGATTTGAAATACTCGAGCAAGCCGGAATGAGTGGAGGGACCACTCGTGTGGCAGCAGTATTCGACCGAGTCTGTCTGCCCATAAGTTTTGAATGCCCGGAAGGTATACCGCAAACAGGTGAATTTACAACTCTCTGGCGAGGGCCCATAGTCGCAAAGCTTCATTGCACAGCGACAGAGAGCCTGTTCCACCCTTGCTTGTTCACATAGAACATAGCTACCTGATTGTCGGTTTGGATCAGAACTGTTTTGTTGCTGAGATGGGTCTGAAAGACTTGAATAGCACTGAAAATGGCTCTTAGCTCTAGGAGGTTTATGTGAAGGGAAACCTCCTGTGAGATCCAAAAACCCTGAGTGGAGAGATCGTGCAAGTGGGACCCCCCACCCATCTTGGACGCATCTGTTGTTAGGGTGGCCTGATATAGAGGCTGCTGGAAAGGAGAGCCTACGAGGAGGTTTTCTAGAGATTGCCACCATTGCAGGGATGAAATCAGATGTGTGGTGTTTCTGATCTTGTCCATTAACTGACCCGAGGTCTGTGACCATTGAGAGGATAGGGTCCACTGGGCTGCTCGCATATGGAGGCGAGCATAGGGAACCACATGGACAGTGGATGTCATGTGTCCCAAAAGTTGAAGCATCTCTCAAGCAGTAAGGAACACCTTCATAGATGCTTGAGATGCCAGTTGTATTATTCGTAGATAGCATGGCTGTGGCAGGAAAGCCCTTGACTGCCATGTGTCTAGACAAGCCCCTATGAATTTGAGAGATTGAGAGGGAGTGAGATGAGATTTTGGGAGGTTTATGACCAGTCCCAAGTACTGAAAAATTCTCATTGCTGGAGAAAGAGCGAAGCTGGCCTCTGAAGCTGTCAATGCTCAAATGAGCCAATCGTCTAAGTAAGGGAAGACGAATATTCCCGGAGTCTTCATAAATGCTGCTACCACTGCCATGCATTTTGTGAAGACTCTTGGAGCAGAGGCCAGTCCGAAAGGAAGAACACTGTACTGGAAGTGTCTTCCTTGGACCAGGAATCAAAAGAACTTCCTGTGATCTAAGTAGATGAAAATATGCGTGTACGCATCTCTTAGATCTAGAGAACATAGCCAGTCCTGACTTTGAAGGTATGGTAGGAGTGTCCCGAGGGAGATCATTTTGAACTTTTCTCGGAACAAATATTTGTTTAATTCTCTGAGGTCTAGTATAGGCCTGTGTCCCCCTGTCTTCTTTGGAATAAGAAAATAGGGGGAGTAAAACCCCATCCCCTGTTGGGGTATGGGTACTTCTTCGATTGCTCCTTGAGCAAGAAGTGATGTGACTTCCTGCCACAAGAGGTTGGTGGCAGGGGCCTGAGAATTGAACTGTTTTATTATTGTAGGTGGTGGCAAGTTGAGAAAATGAAGCTTGTACCCCAGTCGTACAATGGACAGAGTCCAATTTTCTGATGTTACTTGTTGCCATCTTTTGGCAAAATAGCATAGTCTTCCTGGAATGGTTAAGGGTTCTGGACCTTTCAGGGGCAGAATGACTAAGTTCTCTAGGTAGAAGTCAAAGACCCTGAGGGGGCTGGGTCTGTTGAGCTCTTTGAACTTGCGGCTTTCTTTGCTGTCTGTTCTGTTGTTGCCCCTTCTGGGGAACATGAAGCAGACAGTGGCTTTGATGGGTGTAAGATGAGTAAAGCTTCTTTTTCTTACTGAAAAAGGGTTTTTTGAATGTTTTCTTCTTTGCTGGGTAGGCTGTAGACTTTGATTGTCTGTTCAAGGTAGTATTTTCAGATTCAAGCTGATTAGCCTTGTCCTGCCGGTCCTTGCCAAAGAGATTTTCTCCTGTACAAGGAATGTTTCCCAGCTTTTCTTGCACCCACTGTTCTAAGTCTGATGCTTGAAGCCAAGCAATACGACGTGCTACGATGGATATAGCAGAGGTTCTGCTAATACATTCAAAGCAATCAAAGGTAGCACGGTTCATGAATTTAGAGACATTCTGGGTGTGCTTGACCAGAAAGCGTAGTTACTCACCTGTAACAGGTGTTCTCCAGGGATAGCAGGAATCAGTCCTCACATATGGGTGACGTCAGCGCCGACGGAGCCCTCGTGCGGAGCAATTTCCCCAGCTTTCAAAGAAAGCCTTTGGGAATGCCTCGCGCATGCACGGTCCCCTTCCCGCCCAAGGGTGCCATCTTGCTCAGTCAGATGACATAGCTAAAAAGACGGCAAAAAGAATAAAAAGCAATAATAGGACTGCAATTCTTAGGGGAGGGAGGGAGGGTCATGAGGACTGATTCCTGCTGTCCCTGGAGAACACCTGTTATAGGTGAGTAACTACACTTTCTCCAGGAACAAGCAGGAAGTCAGTCCTCACATATGGGACTCCCTAGCTACAGGCTACCGGGAACCTATAGCTGAAAAAAGGCTCCCTCTAGGCGAGCCGCAACAGCAGCGAGAGAACTTTCTCCGAGAATGCATCCCCCACGGTAGCCTCACACCAGAGGGCCGGAGGGTCGGAGTTTCCTAAATCTCGAATAGATTCCGGAGTACCGCCTGACCGAAAACGCTGTCCCATCGGGACTCCCTCTCCAGGCAGTAATGGGCTGAAAAGTCTGGCTTGAAGACCAAGTTGCGGCCCGGCCGATGTCTGCCAATGGAACAGAGCGGTGATTAGTTACTGATGCGGCCTTAGCCCTGACACAGTGGGCCGTGATACGACCCTGCAGCTGAAGGTCAGCTGCCCTGTACGCCCAAGCAATGCAGTCTGCCACCCAGGTGGATAACGTGCGCTTGGAGACCAGTAGACCCAGTTTACTAGGGTCATAAGAGACGAAGAGCTGAAAAGCCCTCCGATGTCCCTGTGTACGCTCCAGGTAGAAGGCAAGCGCCATCTTACAGTCCAGGGTATGCAGAACTGCTTCTGCTTTGTTGGTATGTGGCCTGGGAAAGAAGGTGGGAAGAACCACCTCTTGGTTGAGGTGAAACGAGGAAACCACTTTTGGGAGAAATTTGGGGTGTGTGCGGAGCACTACCCTGTTCTTGTAAAACCGTGTGTACGGCCTATCTGACACTAGGGCCTGCAGCTCACTCACATGCCTAGCCGACGTGAGTGCTACCAGGAAGAGCACCTTCCAGGAGAAGAAGCCAGATGGCAAGTTGACATCGGCTCGAAAGGAGGGCGAGTAAGTTGCTGCAAGACCACGTTGAGAACCCACTCTGTCGCTGGAGGGTGGATTGGAGGTTTCAGCAGGAGCAGGCCCCTGAGAAACCTGGCTACCAAGGGGTGAGCCGAGAGAGGCTGACCGTCTATCGGTGCATGGTTAGCCGACAAGGCACTCAGGTGGACTCTGACTGATTTAGACTTGAGGCCCAGCTCAGAGAGATGAAGCAGGTACTGTAACACCTTGGGAACTTGAGATGAGAAGGGTTCCACAGTATGTTGGTGACACCACACTTGGAACCTGCGCCATTTAGAAGCTTAGGATTTTCTGGTGGATGGCCTCCTGGAGGCTAACAACACTTCTTCTACCCCTTTGGGTAAGAGAAGAGGTGCAAGGCCTACCCTCTCAGCAGCCAGGCCATCAAACTGAGGGATCTGGGATTGGGGTGCACGAGGGAACCCTGCTCCTGGGTGAGGAGGTCAGGCTGCACCCCCAAGGGGAAAGGGGTTTCCACCGCCAGTTGAAGAAGTAGTGGGAACCATGGCTGTCTGGGCCACCTGGGCACTACCAGGATCACCCCGGCCTTGTCCCTGCGAATCTTGAAGAGAGTTTGTGCTACCAGAGGCGTAGGCAGAAAAGCATACAGGAGGCTCCCCAACCAAGGGAGAAGAAACGCATTGGCTACTACCCTGAGGGGGTGTGGCTGTCTGGAGCAAAACCAGGGCAACTGACGATTCTGTGGACTGGCAAAGAGATCCATGGATAGGAGGCCCCAGTGACTGAAAATCTTCTGGGCCTCCCTGTTCAGTTGCCATTCGTGGCATTGAAGAACTCTGCTCAGTCTGTCTGCCAGGCAGTTCTCCTGGCTCGGTTGGTAAACTGCATGGAGAGACATGTTGTGTTGAACTGCGAAGGAACAGAGATCCAGAGACTCCTGGCAAAGGATCCGCAATCCTGTGCCGCCCTGTTTGTTCACATAGAACATTGCCACCTGGTTGTCCGTCTGTACTCGGACAGACTGGTTGGAGAGGACAGGAGCAAAGGCTTTTAGAGCTAAGCGAATAGCCCAGATTTCCAACAGGTTGATCTGGAGTGTGGCCTCCTGAGGAGTCCACTGACCTTAAGTGCAAGAGCCCTGACAATGGGCTCCCCCAGCCCATCACGGAGGCATACGTGGTCAGCACACTGGTATGCACGGGAAGCTGGAACGGTACCCCCGCAGGAGGTTCCCTGATTGTGACCACCACTGCAGGGACTGCACCAGGGGTTTGGATACTGCCACTCTGTCGGACAGGCATCCTGTGGCCTGTGACCACTGGTCCCACAGGGCCCACTGAGCTGTCCGCATGTGTATGCGTGCGAAAGGAGTAACATGAACTGTGGAGGCCGTATGGCGTAAGAACCTCTGTGCTGACACCTGGGGTATTTGACTCACTTTGCCCACCTGAGACAGCAGGCGGTCCGTCCCGTGGCAAGTAGACCCTGGCCTGCAGGGTGTCTAGCCTTGTCCCTATGAATTCCAACTTCTGGGTGGGGAGCAAAGAGGACTTTGCGTGATTGATGACGAACCCCAGACGCTGAAGCAAAGCGATTGTGCAAGCTGTGGCATAGTGTGCCTCCTGAGCTGAATGGCCCCTTATGAGCCAGTCGACTAGGTAAGGGAACATAAAGATCCCCTGGTTCCTGAGGAAGGCCGCTACCACAGCTAGGCACTTGGTGAAAACCCTTGGAGCGGAAGCTAGACCAAAGGGAGGCACTTTGTATTGGAAGTGGTTTCCTCTGACCACAAACCTGAGGTATTGTCTGTGGTCTGGATGTATGAGAATGAGTATGTAAGCAACCTTTAGGTCCAAGGAGCATAGCCAGTCTCCCTGCTGGAGGTAAGGCAGAAGTATCCCAAGTGAAAGTATCTTGAACTTTTCCCTCACCAAGAACTTGTTGAGATTTCGCAGGTCCAGGATGGGGCGAAGGCCTCCTTGTCTTTTCGGTATCAGGAAATACCTGGAGTAAAAGCCTTTCCCCTGCAGGTGGTGGGGCACTGGTTCCACCACCTGATCCTTGAGAATCCCAGCCAACTCCTGCAAGAGGAGGTTCCTGTGCAAGAGGGGTCCGAGATGCTCTCCTGGGAAATAGGAGGTTGGTACTTGGCCGAAATGGAGAAGATAACCGTTTTGGACTATCCTTAGAACCCAAGTATCGGATGTAATGGCTGGCCATCTGTGGGCATACAGGGACAGCCGACCTCCTGTGCAGGGCCAAACCACTGGTGGGAGAGGAGCTATGCAGTGGGAGTCAAAAACCCCTTCCCTGCTGGTCAGGAGCCGGAGCTGGAGGCTTGGGGGATTGAGGCTTATGAGGGCCATTCCCCCGTCCCCTGGCCTGCTGCCCCTGCTGGGGAGCTGGGGAGGCCTGGTAAGTGGGGTAGTTTCTGTAAACCTGTCCCTTCCTCGGGTAAAAGGGCTTTTTCCCCCAAGGCCTTCTTCCTGTGAGAAGGAGCAGATGTCTTCTTCGACAGCCTTGTCCGGGTCAAGTACTCGGACTCGAGTTCAGCAGTCTTTTCAGTCATGGGTTTGCCGAAGAGGTTATCGTCTCGGCAGGGGACATCGACCAACTTGTCCTGTACCCATGACTCGAGGTCAGACGACATGAGCCAAGCCTGGCGCCTTGCACTGATGCCGGCTGCAGCTACCCAGGCCGAAGCCTCGAAGCCGTCACAAGCTACGTGAGACAAACTTCGAGCACTCTCTGATCCCGGTGAACAGGGCCTTGAAGCGTTGCAAGGGTTCCTCAGAGAGGCCAGCAGAGAACCCGGCAATCTCCTTTGCCAGGTCTCTTAAGTACATGCCCATGTACAGCTGGTATGTCTGGACACGGCATGACAGCATCGAGCCCTGGAAGCACTTCTGCCGAGGGCGTCCAGATTCCAGGACTCCCGGCCGGGAGGCACCGAGGAGTGTGTCTTTTGGCTCTTGAGCCTTTGCATGGCTGATTCCACAACCATGGAGTTGTGCAGCAGCTGCGCCTTTTGGAACCCAGGGCTCTTACGGACTCGATAAATGGAATCAACTTGTTTGATGAGGACCGGCACCGAGGCCGGGGACTCCCACATACGGAGCATCAACCGTTCCAGCATCGGAGGCACCAGTACAGTAAGGACCTCCTTCGGAGGAGAGTCATACTGGAGGGCGTCGAGCTCCTCAGTTCAAGGCTCCTCCTCGGCATCTGCAGGGAAAGACAAAGCTTTGGCCTTATCCCTAACAAAGTCCGAGAACCTGGTGTTCCCTGGGGGCGACTGTCTCCGAGGTTCTGAACCCGGGGAGTCCGATGGGATGTACCGGGTCCGGTGGGTATCTGGCGAGTCTTCCTCCTCCGTCTCCCAATCCGAGCCCTCCGAGGAGGACTCGATGGGCTCCGGCCTCGAGGGCTTCAAGCGCATCTGCCCCGACGCCGATGGCCCCGGAGAAAACGACCTCAGTTCCGAACGGAAGGTCGAGGGAGACCTTGGCCGAGGATCGACTCGAGCCCACATGGACTCAAGGATCAGCTCTGCCTCCGGGGTCGACTTAGACGTCAAGGTCCTGGTGGTCGGGGCAGATGCACGGGTGAGACTGGCTATCAGCGCCTGCTGCTGGTCCATGAAGGCAGACACGCTGCTCTCCAAGGCCGCCAACCTGAGACCCAGCTCAGAAGGCTCCGCAGCCCCTGGCTCGGTTCCCGATGCTGGTTCTCCCGGAGGAGAGTCCACGAGGACAACAGGCATTACCTTGTCCGACGCCTCCGGTTCCGTAAGAGGTATTTTGGCAGGCATCTCTGACTCGGCGAACCTGGGGCGGCATTCGGCACTCCGCAACCTGGAATCCGAGGGCCCCAGCTGATTGGAGTCTTCCAGAGACGCAGCCCTCGCGGGTTTCTTCTTCTTATGGTGCTCCCGGGTGGGAGACCCCCGGTCAGAAGACCCCCGACGGTGCTCGGGTTCAGAGTCCCAAGACGTCGAGGCTTCTGAGAAGGTCCTGGATCCAAACTCGGAGAAAATAGTCTCGCCCTGGTGCTGCCTGCTCCTTAACGCCTTGGAGGACATCTTGCCACATGGACCGCAGACCACCGGATCATGGTCGGAGCGGAGGCAGCAGTCATGGGTGTCGGTGAGGGACATAGGTTTTTTGCACCGATCACACTTTTTAAACCCGCTGGAAACATCGGGGGAAAAAGGGCCCCTGTGAGGTCGAAAGACCGGACTGCCAGTTAAAAGAAAAAGAGCGCGAACGCTAGTCACTAAAGACAAAAACGAAAAGGTTAGTCGGACTCGATACTGGTGCATCGAGCCGAGGCGGGAAGGGGAACCGACGTCGAACCGGTACCAAAAACGGTAGAATTAATCAAAATACAATCAACTTTTTCCGAGGAAAATGGGACGTCTGTCGGGCTCCGCGGAAAAAAGACGACTGAGCAAGATGGCACCCTTGGGCGGGAAGGGGGACCGTGCATGCGCGAGGCATTCCCAAAGGCTTTCTTTGAAAGCTGGGGAAATTGCTCTGCACGAGGGCTCCGTCGGCGCTGACGTCACCCATATGTGAGGACTGACTTCCTGCTTGTTCCTGGAGAATAAGGTAGTCTGCTCTTTTTTCCTCAGAGACACAGGGCTAATGAGCTCTAAGGGGCTTGTTTACAAAGCCGCGGTAGCGGTTTGCGATCGTAATCGGAGCCGCGGCCCCATTGATTTCAATGGGGCCGCGGCTGCGATCGCGATCGCGAACCACTACCGCGGCTTTGTAAACAAGCCCCTAAGTCTTTTGTGACTTCTTCCAGGAACATTCCCATATAAAGAATATAGGAACTGATTCCTGGCTGATAGTATGGAGGATTGAAAGCATAGACGCCCAAAGGCATCGAGTGTCCTAGATTCCCGGCCTGGAGGATTAGAAGAATGTGTTTTAGCACTCTTGATTCTTCGCACAGCCGATTCCACTACCATTGAATGGTGTGGTAACTGAGTTTGAAAACCAGGACAACTTGGCACTCGGTACATAGTGTCAAGGCGTCGGAAATGTGAAGATATCGTTAAAGGAGTTTCCCACATTCTCAACATCAGATCATGTAAGATCTTGTGAATGGGAAGCATAGCTGCCTCCTTGGTAGCCATAGGGTATTGTAGAATTCTTAATTCTTCTGCCCTAGGTTCCTTTTCTGGAATCACAGTGATTGACAGGCCCTTTGCTAAATCACGTATGAAATCCTGGAAGGACATATCTTCTGGAGGAGACATCCTGCGTTGAGGAGGAGGAGTTGAATCCTCTAATAGGTTCGCTATGGTACCGGTAGAATCGTCAGAGTCATCGGAATCGGAAGACTCAAGGGCACTCTGTATCGGGTGCTCCCGTAACGCATGGTATCGGTACCGTTCGAAGTCGGTACTGAAATGTCTTGATTCCTGATTCCTGATACCCGAAACAGATTCAAGGCTCGGCATGGGGGGAAGCAGTCCTATCGAAGCAGGTACTGTTGGTACCGGTACCGATATCGGTACCGATACCTGTTGAACCGTCTGTGGCGGTCTTAGCTGTACCGAAGCTGCTAAGAGGGACGCTAGACTGCGTTCAATAGCGAGGATTCTCTTATCCATCGCTCCTGCCAATGCCTGGGTGTCGGTACCGGTGGAAGCGGCTACGACTCCAGAACATGGCACCAGTAGTTCTGCAGAGGTGGAATCCTCTGGAACATCCTGGAGCCCCGTTAATGCTTTGGAGTCCGAAGAATCCCACCAGGGCTGTTTTGCCGGTGAACTATCCTCGAGGGCAATGCCAGTGGCATCTTGATACTTTGAAGGAGATTTACCCTTTGAGGACCAGCCAGTCTTAGAAGACTTATGTTTAGTTATCTGAGATCCATGGGAGGAAGATGAAGCCCTGGAGGACGTCGATGCAAGTGACATCGTATCCGCGGAAAAAAGGGTACCGAGTTTTGCAACTCTATTCTACAGGCCCCTTTTGGTCATCCTCGTGCAGGAGAGACACTCCGTTGGACAATGTTCAGGACCTAAACATTCTAGACACCAATCATGGGTGTTGGTGACGGAAATGGTACCGCCAAACTTTGAGCATTTTTTGAAACCACTAGCTGGTTTCTCCATGCCTGAAGAAAAGTGGGCCTAGTGCCAGAAACAGGGGAAAGACCCCTAAAGAAAATACAATTTTTTTATTTTTTTTTTAAAGAAAGAAGAAGAACCGGTGGTACCAGTAGGCATCGAATGAAGGCAGACGCGACCACAAAAAAAAAAGAATAAAAGGAAAATTTCTGCTATGACAGGGTACACGTTCTGTCGGCTCCGCGGAAAACGAAGAACTGAAGTGAGAGAGAGCTACAGCATGCATGCGCTGTGGGATGCTCCCAAAAGCGTTCTATTGGACTCTGGGGAGCGTTCCCGTGCGGGCTCAGTCGGTACCGATGATACCCATATGTGAAGACTACAATCCTGCTTGTTCCTGGAGATCAAGCACTCCACAGCTTTCCTTGATGCAATGACTGCATTGGATTACCATCAAATTATACAGACACACACACCCACAAGAGGTAACACCCCGGACCTCATCTTTGCCCCTCTACCTGCCCACATTTTGAGTAACCAGAGCTCATCGCTTGTCCTCCCGCTCCCCTGGTCTGACCATAATGACATACTTTTCCACATACCGATTGACTCAGAAGCCTACCTGCAAGAACCATGCAGCCATATGGTTTACTGCCAATCTGCGTGAATCATTATTACATCTCAGAAAACTTGAGTGATGCTGGCAACACTCTAGGCATGTCAACAACCATGTGGCATACCTAAACAAATTACAGGAACTTCGCAGAGCAATCAACCACAAAAGAAAGGAATACCATTCCAATACCCTCATGTGCTCTCTTAACAAGCCCCGGGAGCTCTTCAGTCTCATTAAATCCCTCACAAAGGATGCATCTAAGAATGATCCAACATATATTCCCAGCCCAGAGGCCTTTGCCTCATACTTCCAGAGCAAAATGAATTTGACAAGGTCCTACTCAGAGATAACTGACTCTGAAAATCCACTCATGAACCACCCTCCTCCAGGAGACACACTCATACTCATGCTAGATGCCTTTTACCCATACTCTCCTGAGCAAATAGAGAACATTTGTGGAATTACCACCACCACCTCCGCAGCTGATCCATGCCCAGCATTCTGGATAAGCAAGCGAGATCCAACCTAAGTGAAAGTACTGCCAAAATTACTCACCTCTCTTTGTCTACATGTGTTCTCCCCTCTGCCCCTGAAAACTGCCTCCATCAGACCACTGCTAAAGAATAACATCCATCAGATATCAGCTCCTATAGACTGATATCCAGCCTCCCCTTCCTAAGATATTAGAAAAAATCATTCAGCAACAAATCCAGGACCACATAGACTTCCATGCCCCTCTTGATCCTCAGCAGCATGGGTTCCGCCAACAGAATGGGGAAGAAACCCTCCGAGCAACTCTCCTGGATAGACTCTATACGAGCTTAGACAAGGAGAGACAAGGATTCATCCTAATATTCATGGATATTGCTTCTGCCTTCAATACGGTCAGTCAGTCTTCTACTTGACCGCTTGCATCAAAAAGAGATATGGAACTTAGCCCTCAACTGGTGTAAATCATACCTGACTGGTCGCCAGCAACAGGTACACATAGGAGCCCAGTCATCAAGTACAGTCCAGCAAACTCAAGGAGTCCCGCAGAGCTCATCCCTCTCAGCCCTGCTCTTCAACATCTATATACAGTACAACCAATCTGTGCTATAATACATTCCAATATATTTTACCACATTTATGCCGATGACGTCTTGCTCTACACCTCCTTTCTCCATAGACAGCCCCAACTATTCTACCATCATAGAATGCTTCAATACGGTCTCAGATTGACTCTCTACACACAACCTTATGGTTAACTGCAGGAACACAGGGGTCTTATTTATAACCAGAGACCAAACCTTTACCCCACCAACTTCCTTGAAGGTGGAAGATGTTGAGCTGATGACTAAGCATGAGGTATGCTACCTGGGAGTCATCTTGGACCAATGACTGAGAATGGAAGCCCAGATATAAAATGTCATCAAGGCAGTTTACCATAAAATAAAGACCCTCCGTCATCTACGCCCGCTCCTAGATCCCTCAGATTTTCGCACAGTATTCCAAGCTCTCATCTTTCAACTCTTGGACTCTGCCAATATTATTTTCCATGGCCTGCCAAAACACACTCTCCAACCACTACAATTGGCCATGAACACAGCTGCCCAAACACTCCAAGGTGCCTCCAGATTCAAACACATCACACCCATCTTAATTCAGTTACACTAGCTCCCAATAATGAGCCGTCTGATTTATAAAGCCCTTCTACATACGTTCAAGATTCTTCATGGAATGTCTGCGACCTCCCTCGCAGCACTCATACAACATACCCCTGACAACAGAATGAGGAGATCATAAATGGAAAACACACTGGTCACCCCTTCGTCAATAAGGACATGCACCCAAGCCACCAAGAATCGCACCTTTTCCTTATATGCACCAACCCTATGGAATGCCCTACCTGCATCAATCCGAGCCATCTCCAACCAGTCATTCTTTAGGAAGGCCTTAAAGACATACTTGTTTCAGTTAGTTTACGAGCACATACCTTAGTTAGGACGCGAACGTTAAGTTCTACTGTTCAGCTTGTAAAGCACAGTTACTTACCTGTAACAGGTGATCTCTGGGAACAGCAGGAATAAGTCTTCACATATGGGTACGTCGGTACCGACGGAGCCTGCGTGGGAACGCTCCCCAGCTTCCCAAAAAGGAAAGCCTTTGGGAGCATCCCACAGTGCCTGCGTGCTGCCTTCCCGCCTTTCCAACTGTCTCTCCTCAGTTGAGTTTCATAGCTGAGACAAAGAGAGAGAAAGAGGAAAGGAAGATAGATAGAGAGATACAACTCCTAGGGGAGGTGGGTGGGTGGGTTGTGAAGACTTATTCCTGCTGTTCCTAGAGATCACCTGTTACAGGTAAGTAACTGTGCTATCTCCAGGAACAAGCAGGAATGAGTCTTCACATATGGGGACTCCCTAGCTGTAGATGCCAGGGGGAGATCCCATAAAATGCGTGTCCCTGGAACAGGACTGCACTTCCCACACATGGATCTCTGGCATCCCATGAGGGATGGTGGGTAGGAGTTGAAAAGAGAGGAGCTGTAGGAAAAACAGCTAACCTAAGGACTACAGGAGAGGAGTCCTTGGTATGTATGATAATTACCATTAAAAATATTGAATGAGCAATCACAATATGGACCTTACCTACTGGATTGCAGGAAGTAGAGAGAGGCTGATGGAGTCTACTGGAGATTCAGTAGAGGAATCCTCAAGGTGACCTCACGGCAGTGAAGGTGAAGGTCCAAATCTGGAATTGGCAGGTGACCCAGGTGTCAACTGGGGTAGTATAAAGACGGCAGGTCTTCAGTGGAAAGCTTTATGGGAAAAAGCTGAAAACTCCTTTAGCTACAGAGTCATTAACATTTAGGAGTAAAAGAGGAAGACTGACCGATTTGGACAACTAGCCCAGTCCTGGAGGGAAGAAGGGGTATGGGAAAAAGCCTGTATTCCCAAGGAGGACAGATGTGTGAAAAGCTGAAATCTCAGAACTACTGAAGATCTACACTGTCTTTCCTAGCTGGTGAGAGATAGGAAAGATAATGAAGCATGGTGCTTCAGGGATAGCGAGACCTAGAGTAAAGTGGAAGCTGTCAGTACCACAATAGTGGTTGTGTGCATAATACCCCCAACATACTGAGGGACAGTATGAACATATGCAAGCCCACTGTCTGGAACCTCTAGGAAGGTAAATGGAAATTACACTAACCTGGTAATTGTAGTTCCTGGAGGGTCCAGTTTAGTCCTCCACAATCGGGTAGTGCCCCTCCTCCTGCAGCCGGGAGACTGGACCAATCAAATCTTCTGTAGTATATATGCAGACGGAGCTCCCAGAAGCTCCCAGTGTACTAGTAACAAAGCATACTTAACGAAGCAACACATTAGATTAATATACAAAATGACATAATTAAAGAACAATTTGTTCCCCCCAAGAAATATCCAACCCCCTCCCCAAACGAGGAAGTCAGAACACTGCATTGCGCCGGTACCGACGCCCCAGAAATCAAAACACCGCTCCCCACCAGAATCTCAGGAGCTGCCTGAACCCCCGAGACAGGGAAGAGCCTTAGCAAAAAACGCGGCTGCAACAGAGGGACCGAACGGCAAGAGGAACCGTCTTATGAGCAACCGTTCGGAAAGCGCGCCGCATAATCATATCAGACCGTCGGGAGGGAAGGAGGACTAAACTGGACCCTCCAGGAACTACAATTACCAGGTTAGTGTAATTTCCATTTCCTGTTCGGTAATCCAGTTTAGTCCTCCACAATCGGGATGTAACAGAGCAGTTAAGACCGGGCGGGACCTTGCCATCCGGCGCGCAGAACCGCCGAACCAAAACAGGAATCCCGAGCCGCTGACACATCTAAGCGATAGTGTCTACTGAAAGCATGCAGAGACGACCAAGTGGCCGCCCTAAAGATATCTGCCGGCGGAACCAGGCTATACTCCACCCAAGAGGTCGCCTGAGCCCTAGTGGAATGAGCCCTCAGACCCTCTGGAATAGACCGCTGTTGCAACAGATACGCGGACGCGATCGCCTCTTTGAGCCATCTAGCAATGGAGGCTTTGGCCGCCGCTTCCCCTTTACGCGCACCCCCGAAGAGCACGAAAAGCCGGTCAGATTTCCGAAAAGACTCGGTAACCTTTAAATAACAATGGAGCGGGGGGCGGAGCCTGATGTCCAGCGGGTAGGACGCTTTGCGTTGAAGCTCCCGAGAGGCCTACTTAGAATCCTGACTTACTACCTATACAAATTTACTATTTCGCTCCGAGCTGACCGGGGCACCTCGGGGGGGATGGCGGCCCATAAACCAGCGCGCTTGGACTTCGGGTCTCCTTCTTCTTCTCACGGTAAACGCTCCAAAACAGAGGTGTCCTCCCCACAGAAGATGGTCCCATTTCGTGAAAACCCCGAAATGCACCTGGAGATTTTGGAGGAAATACGCGGCGTGAAGGAATTGGTGCAGTCCAATGGAGAAGCGCTTCGAGCCATGCGAGAAGACTTTGGAGTGCTCCAGGACCGACTTGAAAGTCTTTCATTACGGCAGGACAACATGGCGGGGGTCCTCGACTCGCACGAGGTGCGCTTGGGCAAACTGGACAAGGCTGAGCGCCAGATACAGAATCTTCAAAAGGAGTTAGAAGATAGCAATAATCGAGCCCGTCGCAACAATGTGAGGCTCCTCGGAATGCCGGAGGGGTGGAAGCAGGAGATATAAGAGAATTCTTGCTCAAAACTCTTCCCTCCTTGCTGAAGATCACTTTTCACAGAGAACTGGAAATCGATCGAGCACACCGTGTTCCTGCCCACATGGCGCTCAACCGCACGACCCCCCGGCCTATTATCTTTAGCTTGCTACGATATCAACAAGTGGAACAAATTTTACATGCTGCCCGAGCGAATCATCATTTGGAATTTGAAGGTCGTAAGGTCTCCTTCTTTCCTGATTTGGCAAAGCCTACCGTTGACCGTCGGAAGAAACTCCTTGCTTTTCGCCCTCGACTTCAACAGCTACAGGCTCGCTTTGGCCTGTTGTATCCAGCGAAGCTCCGAGTGACTCTCCACAACCAAACCAGGATGTTCGAAGATCCTGATCTACTATCAACATTTTTAGACTCCAAAGAAGCAGAGCAGATGCGCTAATCCCAAATCTTGGACTCTTATCTGCCGGCTCTATCCGCCATTTTGAAGGGCCCGATGCGGCGGTCATAGCCAAGCACAGAAATAGCCTGGACTTTCTTTCTTTCTCTATATGACTTTTGTTTTTTGGTCTCCTATCCCTTCATGATGTGTGCCTCGGTCGGATTCGGAGCACGCACAGTCCTACAGGTTATGTGTTTTTTCAATTTCGGCCTTCTCTGGGGTTTCTCCCCGCAGACACATGGTCGCCAGTAATTTTGGGGTTTTGCTTCTCCTCTACCGTACTGCGGTTTTCTTTGTTAATGTGGGGCGCTTCATTGTATTATATTAGCTTATTTTTCCTATGTCATGTGTACAGCCAGATACAGTCAGTTTGAGGGACATAGTGAAATTATGTGTGCTATCATGCTCAGAATTTTTAACTTTTCTGAATGGCCTTATGTAAAATCTTATCATTCACCGTCAAAGGCATTAATGGTCCACTCAAAGGAAAGAAAATCCTTAGCTATCTTAGCCATGAGCATGTTGATTTAGTGTTTCTTCAGGAAACGCATTTAAACTCTGCTGAAACACTGAAACTCAATGCTAAGCCTCACATGGTAGCTGCCTATTCTCCCACCGTTTCCACATGGTACGGGATAACCATTCTGGTTAAGAAGTCTTTGCATGCTACTGTACCTGATATTAGCGCTGACAAGGAGGGTAGATGGGCCCGTGTACACCTTGAGGTTGGAGATAGTGAATTCACGTGTATTTGCATTATGCCCCGAATGTGGACAACCCTGCTTACTATGCAAGTATTGCGCAGTTGGCCTTGGCCTCTGCCAATGCTCCATTAATACTTGGTGGCAATTTTACTCAAGTGTTCCCTCAATCTTTTCTTCTCAAACAAGGTGCTCGTTGGTTGGAAGATCCAGTACCGAGTAGACCTGTGTGGCTAGATATAGAAGCGGGCCTTTGCAAACCGATTCCTCTTACCTTTCTCCCTGGTATGACTCTCCCATCAGACTCCCACTATCCACCAATGCTTTTAGACACTTTAGGTGCCTTTAATACTCTTATGCAATCTTTAGACTCCCGACTCTGGTCAGTGCAACTTCAGCATCGCCTTCGGAGCACTAGAGTACTCCCGCCATCGGCATTCCCTACATAAGGTTGATTGGAGACTTTCCGATCTCTCGGTAGTTCACCGGGTGTAGCATCCAATTTTACTAAACCTTATGTAATGCTATAACTAGAGATACCCCTATAGCGCAGAAAGTATGGGAGAGAGAATTGCATGTGACTTTGACCTCGGAACAATGGAGCCTTATCTGGAGTAGAGGGACACGGGTTCCCGATCCGCCTCACTCACTCAGACCCTCTTCTTTCTAGCCCACCGGTGTTTTTACACTTCTCACAGATTAGACAAATGGAACACTACTCAGGGCAATGGTTGCTGGACACGTCCTGCGGCCATTGGTTCATTGCCTCATGTTATGCATGAATATCCCGCACTACAGTATTACTGGCGTCAGGTCTGGGGTCGTATTTAGTCTATCTCGCACTCTCAGGAGCCCCTTTCTTGGAGGATAGTGGGACTTCGCCCAATTGCGGGGATCCCCTCTCTCCCAAAAATGGCTTATCTCCTTTCGAACTTTATGCTTGGCATTGCTATTTCCCTAATTAAGTAATACTGGAAAATTAGCTCCCATCTGAGCCCCAATGAATGGTGGAATCATGCCTGTCTTTACAGTAACTATGAACAAATACCTCGTCTGTTCGCTTCCTCCGTTCAGACTCCTTCTCATTGGTCTCAATGGAAGCTGCTCAATGACTATGTACATTTTGCTAAATGCTCTCATCTGACTGTCTAACTTTGTATATATCTCTGTCCCATGATCATGCTGTATTGTAGATACTCTTTTGATCGTTTGATGTATAATCACTGTTAATTGGAAGCGCTCACATGCTGATATAATCGGGTAGAGAAGAAGCATCGGGGTGGGGGGTAATGGGTTTACTTTTCCTTATTGTATACCTGTTTTGTCTCTTTTGGTGTGTTGTTTCTTTTGTTTGTTGCAAAATGAAAATAAAAGTTTAAAACAAATAAATAACAATGGAGCGTACGACCCACATCGAGCCGGAGAAGACCTTTGTCCGTTGACCCAACAAATTGCGAAGAAAGCACTGGAAGAAACACTGCCTGATTCATGTGAAAGGGAGACACCACCTTTGGCAGAAAGGAAGGAACCGGACGGAGAACGATCCGATCTGCGGAAAAAGACAAGAAAGGCTCTCGACAGGACAATGCATGCAGATCCGAAATGCGCCGTGCCGAACAGATGGCTACAAGAAAAACCGCCTTCAGCGTGAGATCTTTCAGAGACGCCCTGCGCAGGGGCTCAAAAGGTTCACGAACCAGGGCCCTCAGAACTAAATTCAAGTCCCAAGGAGGAACGAAAACTCTGCGGGAGGGCCGCAAATGAAAAACAGCCGTAAGAAATCGGCATACATCCGGATGAGCCCCGAGCAGACGACCCAAAACCTTGCCGCGATAACACGAGATAGCCGCCAACTGGACTTTTAGGGAACTAGCCGCAAGGCCCTTATCGAAACCATCCTGAAGAAAACTTAAAACGACGGGCACGGAAACCGTCGCCGCCCGGACTCCCCGCCGGGAGCACCAGTCTTCAAAAATCCTCCAAATCCGAACGTAAGTAAGAGAAGTGGACGTTTTCCTCGCCCGCAGAAGGGTAGAAATCACCGCGGGGGAGTAGCCCTTCCTTTTCAGCCGAGCCCTCTCAATGGCCAAACCGTAAGCGAGAATTGATCCACTTGGGGCATCCGCAAGGGACCCTGAAGAAGAAGATCCGGTAGCGCGGGCAGGAGCCAAGGAACGCTGTCGCGCAGCCGGACCAGATCGGCATACCAGGGCCTCCGGGGCCAATCCGGGGCCACCAGTAACACACGACCCCGATGGCTCTCGATACGTTGCACGACCCGGCCGATCAGAGCCCACGGAGGAAAGACAAAGTTAAAGCAAGGAAAATTCCTACCAGCTCAGGGAACAGCAAGGAACTCAGCCCACTTCTCCAAGTGACAGGCAATGTTGCAGCCGGTATGGCTCTTCCCCGTACAGCCTTGGGGAGAGCTCAACCCAGGCTTCAGAGATTCCCAGGCAGGAAGGCAGGAGCCCAAGGCAGGTCTGGCTTCCCCCAGGATGTCCCCTGTGGCTTTTTTTTTTTTTTTTTTAAAGATACAGCTACCTAGCAAAGAAATAGAAAATAAAGGACCAGAAAGAAACCCCAAAAGAACTAACTAACTAGTGTTGCTCCTTCAAGTGTCACTTAGCGTGCCCAGAAAGGGCACAGAAGTCCTCCAGCTGCAAGGAGACTGGACACACTGGGGGCTTCTGGGAGCTCCGTCTGCATATATACTACAGAAGATTTGATTGGTCCAGTCTCCCGGCTGCAGGAGGAGGGGCACTACCCGATTGTGGAGGACTAAACTGGATTACCGAACAGGAAAAACCTTTATAGCATAGACAGTTAGGGAGATAAGTATGTAAATACATATCTACTTATAATGGAGCATCTCGACAGATACACACACATACATATATATAT
Source organism: Ichthyophis bannanicus (assembly GCA_033557465.1). NCBI lineage: Eukaryota > Metazoa > Chordata > Amphibia > Gymnophiona > Ichthyophiidae > Ichthyophis > Ichthyophis bannanicus. Next base: position 156,618,731 of record CM066039.1, on the reverse strand, counting down.
ATATATATATATATATATATATATATAGGGGCATAACATATGCACACACAGCTTACAGACATATGTATCTATAGAAGTATATAGAGATATATACATACATGAATATGTATGTCGGAAGATACATGTCTGCAACTAAGCAGATAGAGATATGCCCATAAGAACATTCACATGAGAGATGTGAAGGAGAAAGATATCCTCCATGCTTCTAGAAAACCTTCTACTAGATGTTCCTATGCTTTTAAATGGAAAAGGGTTTCCATTTGGTGTACTAAGAAGGGTCTTGACCCTCTAGTACTACCTTTGAATTCTCTATTGGAATATCTCCTGCATCTCTCCAATGCAGGCCTTAAGACGAATTCAGTAAGGAGGAAGGTTTGAGAAATGAAGTTTGTAGCTCTCCCTTATGATGGAGAGGGTCCACTGTTCTGCTGTAATTTGCTCCCATATGGGAGCAAAAAGAGCTAACCTTCCTGGAATGGTGAGAGGCTCTGGCTGTTTTAGAGCCAGAAAGGCTAAGTTCTCTAGCATCAAGTCAAAAGCCCTGAGGAGGCTGGGTCTGCTGAGTTGCAGCAGCCCCTGTAGGCTTAGGCTTGGCCTGTTTAGGTTGCTGACGCTTAGTAGCAAAGCGACCTGTAGATGATTGTTGGTCAGAAGGAGGATGGAATCTGCCTTTTTTGAAAAAAGACTTCTTGAAAGGTTTTTTCTTGGCAGGAATGGAGGTTGACTTTGAAAATCTATCCAAATCAGAATTTTCTGCATCCATTTGAGTGGCTTTTATTTGCCATTCATTGCCAAACAGGTTTTCACCTGTACAGGGAAGATTTCCTAAGCCATCCTGGACCCAAGATTCTAGATCAGAAGCCTGGAGCCAAAAACCCCATGCTCTCTAGCAAGGGCCCACAGTAGAAAGCTTCTCTGAAGATTGCAGAGAGCATTATGCAGGAGAATTAGGAAATAAAAATGGCTGTAGGTCAACTCTGCTGCCAAATCCAAGAAAGTGGAGATGGCAAGAAAAGAAGATAGTGTGATAAGCCTGAAGTGATTAGGATTATCCAAGATAGATGAAAGCACTATCTTGGAATCACTAGTAAGGCCAGACAGAAGTAGTGGAAGACAGACTGGAAACTTGTGGAAAAGTACCAGTAGTCCAATCACTGGAACTCCTGCATGGGCAGCTGCTGAATAAGACAGCAGAGAGAATCGTCCTGTGTAAAACAGAGAGAACAGACAAAAGGAGAGGAGAATACCTGTCTGATGAGCTGTCCAGAGAAAAGAAGGGAATTTATTCAAGGGAAAAAACTCTACACTGGAATGAAAGGCTAGAGAAGCTCTGCATTGATATGGAACCACTCATTCAGGGGGAACCCTGGATGAGAGGGTAGAGAAAGAGGAGCTGAAGGGTGACTTACTATTATAGTAAGTCTGCGGAAGGAAAAAATTCATGTTGGGACAGAAAAACTATCATGGGATAGTTGTTAACTTCTCTTCTTGGTAGGAAGAAGAGGAGAAACCTGTGACCCATAGACATGAATATCCTGACAGCTCAGCATATCTAGGAGGAAAAGGAATCCATGTGTAGAGGTTTGAAGGAAAAAACAGTGAAAAAACTTCTGCTAAGAAGAAGTTAACTGTAGGTTGTAACCTTCAGGAACCTATGGTTGCTGGGTTTGTTCAGCCTGGCTAGAGTTTGGATTCTTCAGACCAGGGCGAGGTTTCCCCTGCTTGGGAACATCTGTATAATGGGCAGAAGAGTGAAACCTTCTTCTTCTAGGGAAAGAAGGTTTGGTAGGGCATTTCCTACCTACTGGGGAAGGAGAAGGCTTAGGATAGCCCTCAGACAGAGGGAAGTCAGTGGAGCACTGAGCAACCTGACGTAAAGACTCCTTATTGAAGAGATTTTCTCGAGTACAAGGAGTATTACCCAGTCTTTGTTGTGCCCATCTGTTCAAGTCTGAAGCCTGGAGCCAGGCTCTACGTCGTGCTCCTATGGCTATAGCAGAGGTTCTGCTAACAGACTCAAAAGAGTCTAGAGAAGCACGAGAAAGAAACCAAGAGATATTTTGGCTATGACTAAGAAGTAAGGAATAGTCTGCAGCCTTGGGCTCTGATAGAAAAGGAGTCAAAAGAGATAATTTCTTTGTGACCTCCTGGAGAGATAGACTCATATAAAAAATATAAGATATAATCCTTGTTGCCAGCATAGATGTTTGGAAGGTTTGACGTCCAAAGGCATCAAGTGTTCTAGATTCACGACCTGGCGGATAAGAAGAATGCTTCTTCTTGCTTTTTACCTTCCTCATTGCCGATTCCACTACAATGGAATGATGGAGAAGTTGAGTCTTTTGAAACCCTGGAGAGGGGGGCACCTGATACAGATCATCAGTTGCTGTAGAAGGTGAGGAAACCCTTAAAGGTGTTTCCCATATTCTCAGAAGAAGATCCTGCAAAGAATGATGTAAAGGAAGCATTATATTTTCCTTTTCTGCAAGAGAGCCTTGAGTAGGATCACAGCCAGGGATAGGAATAGCAAGGAATGTTGCCATGTCAAGGAGAAATTTCTGAAAAGAAGGATCTCCAATGGGAACCATCCCTGGATAGGCTAAAGTTGAAGCAGTAGCCTGGGCACCTGAGCCACTAGATGGAAACTGGTACTGGCAGTTACGACTTGGGACAGTCAGTACTGCATCGTCCATGCCAGGTATCGACTAAACTAGGTATAGAAAGGAGCGATCCTAGTGAAAAAGGCATGGAAGTGGCTGGTCCTGATGTTACTGCAGGAACCGGCATCAATACCGATACCGGTAGCTGTGGCGGAATCGGAGGCGATACCGTCATCGAAGCAGTCATCGGAGGCTGCTCAAGTGGTACCGAGGCAACCAAAAACCCCTGGTGAGTATCCTCGGTACTACACATCCGGAATCGATAAGCGTCGGTTCCGAGACGCGTCGGTACCCAGTCTTCCAGACTAGATATCGATTCCAGACTCGGCATCGAAGGAAGGGAGTCTATCGATGCATGTCTAGAGGGTACCGACGTCGGTGGTAGTATCGGCGATGCTGCCGATACTGGAAAGTCAATTTGGGACGTATCGATCGGTCCCGAAGGTACCGAGGACGCTAGATGACGATCCCTGGTGAGGAGTGAATCGCTCAACACCAGTGCCGATGCTGGGGTATCGGTACCGCTCGAAGCAGATGCCACCACCGAGCATGGCTCAGATACTGGAAAGTCAATCTGGAACGTATCGATCGGTCCCGAAGGTACCGAGGACGCCAGTTGACGATCCCTGGCGAAGAGTGGATCACTCAACACCAGTGCCGATGCCGGGTTTTCGGTACCGCTCGAAGCGGATGCCACCGCCGAGCATGGCTCAGGTATGTTCTGTGAGGGGTGAGCCCCAGGAACAACCTGAAACCCCTGAAAGGCTTTAGAGACCGAAGACTCCCGCCGGGGTTTTGAAGCCAATAGGGTCTTGAGGGCAAGGCCGGAGCCGTCATCATGCTTGGCATGAGACCTACCACTCAAGTATTGGCTAGTCTTAACAGACTGTTTTTGGGTTACCTGATCCTGTAGAGAAGAAATGGTCGGTGCCCTGACACTGGAAGGGAACGCGGTATCGAGGGAAACTCAAAATGGAAAATCTCTTCTCATAAAATTGTAGCCTAATGGCTCCGGAGGAAAAGGGTCAGGACCCAAACAGGTTAGACACCAGTTGTTGGAATCTAAAAAGAAAACTGTATTTCCACAGTTAAGGCACTTCTTAGGAGAAGGCGGCTCCATGATGGAGAGGCCTTACAGGCCCAAAAAATTAAGACAGAAACTGAGGGAAAAACTCTCCCTGAGTTTGAGAAAAAAGAAAGAAAAAACCCACCGGCGGTGCCGGTGGAGGCGGGAAAAACAGCCGCGACCACAAGAAAAAAAGGATTAAAGAATTAAAGAAAATATTTTCTGCGGTGACAGGAGGACGTCCTGCTGGCTCCGCGGAAAAACGAAAACTGAGGAGAGACAGTTGGAAAGGCGGGAAGGCAGCGCGCAGGCGCTGTGGGATGCTCCCAAAGGCTTTCCTTTATGGGAAGCTGGGGAGCGTTCCCGCGCAGGCTCCGTCGGTACCGACATACCCATATGTGAAGACTCATTCCTGCTTGTTCCTGGAGATTTAGTTCTCCCCTAATTTTCCCTGCACGTTACAAGTCATGTCCCTGTTTAATATTTGATGTTTTAGCTGCCTATTCTGTTTAATACCTGTTCTATGTATTTCGGTTCTATGTAAAATACCTGTTCCATGTAAGTGTTTCTACTGTTCACGTTATATGTGAACCGCACTGATTTTGAAAGTGTGGTATATAAAAGCAAATAAATAAATTAAATAAATACATTTTCAATCATATTACTGGCTATTATCACCTTATACATACTGCATTACATGTCTTCCCATTGCTTATCCTCTCATCGTACTTCTATGTCTCCCTCCCATCACTTTTGAAAGGCATGCCATTCTTGTTTCTCAGCAGGGCCAGCGCTTCCCATTAGGCAAACTAGGCCACCATTCACTGGGACCTACAATGGTGGCAATGGAATGAAAACAGCCCCGTGGTGCTTACCTGCAAACTTCGACACCACAGGACTGCCTGCTTCCACCCCCTCCGACGGCTGACTGCCTGTTTGCGGTTCCACCCCCATGCATACAGGAAGTCAGCCATCGGAAGGGGCAGAAGCAAACATTCTCACAGCACAAACGTTTGCAGGTCAGTGCCGTGGACTGTCTGCTTCCACACCCTCCATGGCTGACTTCCTGTTTGTGGTTCCACCCCCATGCAAACAGGAAGTCAAATATCGGAGGGAGTGGAAGCACAGCCTCATGGCACTGAAGTTTGCAGGCGAACACCATGGAGTTGTTTCATTCCATTGCTACAGCTGTAGGTCCTGGTGCGGGGGTTGCAAGATATGAGGTTTGCCTAAGGTGCCTCAACTATTTGCGCTGGCCCTGTTTCTCAGCCCTGATAGTTTTATAGAGCTGAGCAATCACACTTTTAGAACCAGATCTTTAGAGCATCACTTTCACCGGCCTGGGCTCAACCCTTTAGCTTTTTCCCCCCCGACAGTGATTTGCAAATAATGAAGAACTTAAGAGTATCGGTATTCATCTGTTTTGAGCAACTCATATTGGGAACACAGTATCAATACTTATTACCTCATCCTCCTCTAAAAACTGCCCCACCCTGGAGAGACCCTCTGTTCCCACTTAGCAAATCCCTGATCCTCCATTCCCAGGAGAAATTCCTTACTGAATCTCGGGCTGGTTTATTGTAAGTAACCCCTATCCCCTAAAAATACCGGCTTCCATTTCTCCCATATCTTAAACGTTAGAGCTGTGAATGGATTGTTCACTCCCTTTACAGTGAATTTGGTGCCTGGATGCCACATTCTCATTCACAGTGGGGTACTGCTACTCTCCATTGGTTCCATCCTTACCCACTCCTTGGGGACCTCCTCTCGCTATTTCATCAGTGCCCTAATTTGCGTCGCTTCATAGTAATGTTTAAAATTTGGGACCCCCAAACCTCCTCTCTCCCTGGGTTTAAAAAGTATTGTCATCACCACCCAGGGTCTCTCTCTCCCCCAAATAAAATGAAAAATGACTGAAGTTTTCTTAAAAAAAAAAAAAAAAAAAAATCCCTCTGGGACCTCCACCTGGAGTGTCCCAAATAGGTAGAGGAATTGAGGTAAAATCATTATCTTTATACTAATCCAACCTATCCAGGACAGCTGTAGATTTGTCCAGTTATCTAAACATCGCTGAACTTTTTTCAAGAGTAACCCATATCTTTCCTGGAATAACTTTGTTCCTTCTGCTACCCCATTAATACCCAGGTAACTGATTTTTTCTTTAGCCCCATTAAAAGGGAAGGCTGCGCTTTAAATCCATATACCTGTCCGAACTCTCCTAATTCACCCAACAGGGCCCCTTACGTACGTTCTGGATGCTTGACAAAGAATAAAATGTCATCCGCAAACAGGGATATTTTCTGATCTTCTACCAGAATCCCCTCTATGCCCCTGTTATCCCTTACATGTTGGGCCATAGGTTCCATGTGAGCATGAAAAGCAAGAGTGAAAGGAGAAATTAGACCTTACCTGCTAATTGTCTTTCCTTGAGTTCTCTCCGGGCCAGTCCAGGGTACCATTAGGGTACCATTGGGTGTTGTCAATCCCCTTCAGCAGCTGAGGACTGAACTCCAAGTTCTTGCTGAAAGGGTATAGCCACTCCCCCCTGTGACAGCTCTCCAGTCTTTTCTAGCAAAGCAGTGTAACCGCGGAACCTCAAAATGACTACCGAAAAAAATAGAAAACCCACAAAAAAACAACAAGAAAACTTAACTTTGGGAAAAACTCCCCTATCAAATGCACCTCCCGCGTTAACGCTACTGCGCCCGTGCGGGAGAGAACACAGCTCTTCCTCTGCATTTTGTATTATCTCAGCCCAAAGAGTTTGACAAAGTGACCATGTTAGGATCTTTTATTTTTTATTTATTTATTTATTTTCAAAAAGGAGCCCCCAAATAGCCCAAAGGAGCCCCAAACACCACATCCACCAAAGTAAAGCTAGTCTCTTCGAACCTACGGATGCGGCACCACCAAGATGACCTTCTGCGAACCCTGCGAAAAAACAAAACTGGGTGGGCCCTGGACTGCCCCGGAGAGAACTCAAGGAAAGACAATTAGCAGGTAAGGTCTAATTTCTCCTTCCTGTTCATCTCTCTGGGCCAGTCCAGGGTACCATTGGGCAGTACCAAAGCAGTGCCTAAATTCGGGAGGGACCCGCGAGCCCCGCTACAACAGTAGAGGCCCCTACTCTCGCATCCTCCCTGGCCTGAACATCCAACCTATAATGTTTCGTGAACGTATGCAGCGACAACCACGTCGCAGCCCTGCAAATATCCACCGGCGGAACCAAGGCCAACTCTGCCCACAAAGTCGCTTGTCCCCGCGTAGAATGAGCCTTGAGGCCAACGGGAGGTGATTTACCTTCCGCTTCATAAGCGGCTACCACAGCCTGCTTCATCCACCGGGCAATCGACGCTTTAGTAGTCGCGTGCCCCTTCCGAGGACCTCCAAACAGAAGAAACAACCTGTCCGACTTCCTAAAAGATCGTATGGCTCTGAGGTACCTCTTCAAGACTCACCTCAGATCCAACTTCCGCAAAGATCTATCCATCCGCGACCCTGACAGATCAGAGAAAGTGGGAAGAGCCACTGACTGATTAAGGTGGAACGAAGAAACCACCTTGGGCAAAAACGAAGGCACCGGCCGTAGGAGCACTCTCTCCGTCAAAAATTGGAGGTACGGCTCCCTGCAAGAAAGAGCCTGTAGATCGGAAATCCTCCGCGCCAAACACAAGGCCACCAGAAAGGCAGTTTTCCACGATAACTCTCTCAAATCGCCCGGCGAGCCTGCTTCAGAAGGAGGCTGAGTTAGAGCCTCCAACACCAGATTCAAATCCCAAGCCGGAACCACCGACCGCACTGGCGGTCTGAGAAGCTTCACCGCTCTGAGAATACACACCACGTCCGAATGCGACGACAATCTCCTGCCTTGCACCGCTCCCCTATAGCACGCTAGGGCCGCTACCTGAACCCTTAAGGTACTAAGAGCCAACCCTTTCTGCAAGCCGTCCTGAAGAAACGACAAAATCTCAGGCAAGGCCGCCGAAAACGGAGGAACGTCACATGCATACACCAAGATTCAAACACGCGCCATATGTGAACATACGCTAAAGACGTCGATGATCTCCTTGACGGCAACATCGTGTCCACCACCGATGACGAATATCCCTTGCGTCTCAGCCGTGCCCTTTCAAGAGCCAAGCCATAAGCAAGAAGCATTCTACCTGCGGCATGAGAACGGGACCCTGACTCAGCAGACTGCACCGAGCGGCAATCTCCAAGGGGAATCTACTAGAAGTCGCTTCAGGTCCGCATACTAAGGCCTTCTGGGCCAATCCTGTGCAATGAGAATCACCGTTCCCCTGTGGCCCGCAATTCGCTGAACGATCCGACCGATCATCGGCCACAGAGGAAAAACATACAGAAGCTTGCCCAACGTCCAAGGTTGCACCAGACCATCCAGACCCTTGGACATGTGTTCTCTGCGTCTGCTGAAAAACCTTGACGCCTTTGCATTGTTGCACGTGGCCATGAGATCCATCACCAGCCGCCCCCAGCGTAAGGTGATGTCGTGAAAAATCGCTGCGTTCAACTCCCACTCTCCGGGATCGAGAAGATTGCGACTGAACATTGTCCTGTCCAGCCACATGAGCTGCCGACAAGGTTGCGAGATGGTCTTCTGCCCAGAGAATCAACAATTGACTCTCCACCAGCAACAGCGCACTGCCCGTGCCCCCCTGGCGATTGATGTACGAGACCGCCACCGCATTGTCGGAGAAGACCCGTACCGCTCTCCCTGCAAGGAACGGAGCGAATGCGAGAAGAGCCAGTTGAACCGCTCTGAGCTCCAACAGGTTGATTGAAAACGCAGCCTCCTCCTGGGTCCAGAGCCCTTGAGTCACTTGAGCTTGACAATGAGCTCCCCACCCTGATAAACTGGCGTCCGTCGTCACTAACATCCAATCCGGAAGCTCCAACGGAACTCCTGCCTGGAGATGTCTCGGATCTAGCCACCAACTGAGACTGTCGTGCACCACATCCGGGCAGAACAGCTTGCTCGATAAGGGATGAAGTTGCGGAGACCATCTGGACAGCAATGCCTGCTGCAAGGGCCGCATGTGTGCCCTGGCCCAGGGCACCAGCTCCAAGGCCGCCACCATGGACCCCAAGAGCTGCAAATACCTCCACGCCGAGGGGGCCTGGGCCGCAGAAATGCCTTCACTTGAGCCAATATCTTTAGCACTCTGCTCTCCGGCAAGACGACCAATCCGCGTTCTGTGTCGAACTCTGCTCCCAGATACACCAGCCGGGACTGCGGCTGCAGCTGACTCTTCGTACGGTTGATTACCCAAACGAGCTGTTCCAGCAGCTGCACTACTCGTGAGATAGCCTCGACCGACTCCTGCCGAGAACTTGCCCTGATCAACCAATCATCTAGATAAGGGTGAACCTGAATCCCTTCCATCCGCAAGGTTGCAGCGACGACCACCATCACCTTAGTAAATGTCCGCGGAGCCATCGCCAAGCCGAAAGGTAACGCTCGGAACTGAAAATGGCCGGAGGGGATCGCAAATCTTAAAAAATGCTGATGATCCGGCCTGATCGGGATATGCAGATAAGCTTCTGTGAGATCTATCGAGGAGAGCATCTCCCCAGGACGTACGGAACGAATTACTGATCTGAGAGTTTCCATCCGAAAATGAGGAACTCTCAAAGCCCGGTTCACGTATTTGAGGTCCAGAATTGGCCGAAAGGATCCCTCCTTTTTGGGAACTACAAAATAAATCGAGTATCGACCTGACCCTAACTGGTCTGAAGGAACCGGAACAACCGCCTGCAGCTGCACCAAACGCAACAGCGTGTCCTCTACCGCCTGCCTTTTGGTTCCAAGCCCACACGGGGACACTAAGAAGGCGTCGTGAAGTGGCCGCGCGAACTCCAGCGTGTAACCGTCTCGGATAATCTCCAGCATCCACTGGTCAGAAGTTATCGCGGTCCAGGCAGAGAGAAACCCCTGTAAGCGACCCCCTACCGGTATCTCCACCTGGACCAGCTGACCTTCATTGCGGCTTTTTGGCAGAGGCTTGCTGGGCATTGAAAAAACCTCTACCAAAACCTCTGGTCCCTCGAAAGGGTTGAGCCCTAGAAACAAAATGACCTCTGGGATAGGGAGAAAAACACGCTCCTCTAAATCTACGAAACTCCTTTCCTTGCCCCCGCTGCGTGGAGGATTGTCTAAAAGCCTTGGGTCAATCCTCCGGCAACCCACCTCCTTTGGAATCCCCCAAATCCTTTATAATTTTCTCCAAGGCCTCCCCAAAGAGCAGCCTGCCCTTATAAGGGAGCTTACTGAGCCTGGCTTTTGAAGACGCATCGGCCGACCAGTTCCTTAGCCAAAGGAACTGTCGAGCCCCAATCAAGGATGCCATGGACTTCGCCGAGATACGAACCAAGTCATAAAATGCATCCACCATATAGGCTGCCGCCAATTCCAACTTCGCTCCCTCTGTGGAAGATTCTTCAGAAGTATCTGAAGGCGACTCTCCCTGAAGCCATCGGATCGAAGCCCTAGACACATATGCTCCACAAATGGAAGCCCGTAGAGCTGGCGCACAAGAATCAAAGGCTTGTTTAATCAGCCCCTCCAGCTTACGATCCTGCAGATCTTTAAGCGCTGCACCGACCTCCACCGGAATCGTGGTCTTCTTCGTCACTGCCAAAACCAGGGCGTCCACCTTAGGCATCTTCAACAAATCCTTCTCTTCTTGGGGAACTGGATAAAGGCGACCCAGAGCGCGACCACCCCTCAGAGTAGCCTCCGGGCACTCCCACTCAGACTCTATCATCTGCTTTATCACCCGGTGGACCTGGAAACAACGTTGCTCAGTCTTAAAACCTTGCAATAAGGGGTCCTCCAGCGGTTCCTGTTCCACCGCAGGTAGGAGAATATTCAAGGCAGCCAAAGATTGGCCAATGAGCGCCCCCAATTCTTCTTTTCGGAAGACCCGAAAGAGATTGGGATCCTCGCCCGGAGCCAGCTCTCCATCCTTCAGCTCACCCGGCCAAGGATCAAAACTCGCCTTAGAAAAAAACTCAGTCTCATTCCTCTTATGAGACTCAGGCAGCTGCTGTCCTAAGCTCTCCAAGACAGTCGCAGTGCCTGCCCCTGAATGAGAGGTACCCTTCTCCAGGATCCAATTTAGATTCTCCTAGCTTATTTATTTTTATTTATTTATTTATTTTTCTTATATACCGCGCTCTTTGATATCAGTGCGGTTTACATGAAACAAGGAGAGTTTACAGTGGGGGTTACACCGTAATTACATAGAACAGGTATAATAACTTGGATAACAGTGTTAACTATTTACATCTGAATGGCTAACAGAAGGTATTTGTATGCATATATGATACATTGATGGTGGTTACATGTGTCTGTGAGGGATTGTTGTGGGTGGGGGGTTGTTTTGCCATCTTCTGGGTAGCACTTGATGAAGAGGTAGTGTTTTAGTGTTTTCCTGAATTTGGTCAGGTCAGTGATTGCTCGTATGTGTGGTGGGAGAGCATTCCAGCATCTGGGTGCACAGAGACTGAAGGCCCTGTTTATGGTTGCTTGTGTACAGTGGGTCATTGCTTTGGGGATAGTCAGGGTGTTTATTGCAGTGGATCGTCTGGTTCTGTTTGGGGGGGTGACGTGCGTGAGCGCAGCAAGAGATTAGGGAGCGAGTCCATTAATGGATTTGAATGTTAGCAGTAGAATCTTGAATGTGATCCTGTAATGAATTGGGAGCCAGTGAAGCATTTTGAGGATAGGCGTTATATGGTCCCATCTTGGGGTCCCATTTAGAATTCTTGCTGCTGAGTTCATGGCCAGTTGGAGCGGACTCAGGGTGGATTGAGGGAGTCCTTGGAGGATTACATTTGCATAGTCAAGATGAGGGATGGTTAGTGCTTGAAAGATTGTTCTAAAGTCGTTTGGCTGAAAAAGGGGATGTAGGTGTCTGAGGGACTTAATTTTATGGTAAGTTGATTTTACCATGTTGCTGATGTGTGTCTTCATGTCAAGTTTCTGGTCCATTGTAATGCCTAGGTATCGAATAGAGGGTTTAGATTGCAGTTCATTCTCTCCGATTTTTAGGCAGGCTGGCGGGGAGAAGTTGGTGTTTCTGGAGATGAATAGTACTTCGGTCTTTTTGTGTTGTATCCTGAGGTTCTGGTTTTGGAGCCATTTTTCCACTGCGCTAAAACAGTTGATTAGAGATGAGAGGTCAATCTTGTCAATTTGAAATGGTGTGTAAAGTAGGACGTCATCAGCATAGATCATGCATTCAACATTGAATGATCGTATGAGCTTGCAGATAGGCTGCATATAAATGTTGAACAGTAAGGCTGATAGGGAGGAACCTTGCGGGACACCTTGTTTCTGGTGGAACGGTTTGGAGGTGTTAACCCCTTCCCCAAGGCCAGGGGGCAAGGGAGCCCTGTTGGCCTGGGAAACTTTTAGCGTATAAGCCCTATGCAGAGCTAAAATAAAATCTGGGGAAAATAAAGCAGCTAAAGACTCCTGAGCTTCAGGAGACTTGCGCTGTTCCTTTAAATCAGAGGGATTTTCTTTAACTGATTTCATTTTCCTCTTCCCCTGCTTATGCTGCCTCGCGGGAGAAACGGCACTTTCCCCTAAAATGGCCGCCGTTCCCGCCTGTTCAGCCATGCTTTGAGGCTTCAGAGACTCCATCTTGCCTTCCATATCTGCAGCAGCCAACGCCGCGCTGAAAACTGTACCCGACGACTCAAACTGCCATCCGAGAACCCAGACAAACAACTGCTCAAAACAACTACCTACACCGACACACACAGGCCGCAGGGATTCCGGCTGCTAAAACAAAAAAGAAAACTGACCTGAGAGCAGCTCTGACAGCACCGATCCCCCGGATCCCGCTGCTAGCGGGAAACGCAGAATCTCACCTGCAGACCATAAGGTGGGTGAAACCTGGGGCTCCCAGGCACAATCCCCCTGCAAGAAACGGATCCGGTCACTTCTGGAGACAGGCTCTGCCCCTGTGAACGCTGCCGAAACCGGCAGCCCCAGACCTGCTACCCCCTTGTCTTTCATGCGTTTTCTTTTTTTTTCAATTAGCTTAATTGAAAATAGGCGCAAGGGAAGAGATAAATAACAATAATACAGAAGAGAGGCTACAGCCCTGCTAGGACTAATTCTCTTCAGAAAGTCTGCTAAATAAGCGTTCAGCTGCACTGTCGAGGGACCCTGTCAGCTTTCCATGTCCTGTTCAGCTGCTGAGGACTGAAGACTGGAGAGCTGTCACAGGGGGGAGTGGCTATACCCTGTCAGCAAGATCTTGGAGTTCAGTCCTCAGCTGCTGAAGGGGATTGACAACACCCAATGGTACCCTAATGTAGGGAGGGAGTGGTCTAGTGGTTAGGACAAGGTACTTCAGGCCGGAGGGCCGGGGGTTCAAGTCCCACCTGGGGACAGCAATCTCAGGCCGGAGGGACTGGGATTTCTAGTCCTATAGGCACTCCTTGTGGTCTTGGGCAAGCCACTTAACCCTCCATTGCCCATGTTCCCTGTAAGTATTAACGTATGTGTGTCATATCACCTCATGTTAAATGTATCCCCCAATTGACCGCTTTGACCCGGTGAAAAGCGGAATATAAATACAGCTAAATAAATAAAATAAATAATGGTACCCTGGACTAGCCCGGAGAGACGAATAGGAAGAGGGCAGTCCTGCCGAGCTCCCCTGAAAGTTCAAAAGAATCCGTGTAACTAGCATTAATTTCAAGTCGTGCTCGAGGCCACGTGTAAATCACCGTCACCCATGTTAAAAAATTCTCCCACAGCCCCATCCTTTCCAGCACTTTAATTATATAAGGCCAATACAGCTCGTCAAAGGCCTTCTCTGCATCTTTGATCAACAGTACCCCTGGCATTCCTGATAGTTTTACCACCCTAATAAGACTGAGAGTCCTCTTCACATTATCCACTGTCTGGTGGCCTGGAATAAAGCATGCCTGGTCTGGATGAACCAACTCTATCCATCCTAGGCATTAAACTCATCACAAGGATTTTAGTCAGAAATTTAACATCAGTGTCTATTAATGAAGTTGGCCTAAATGAGCTGTACAACAGAGGTCTTTCACCTCCTTTGGTAGAAGTGTTAGCCCCGCTTCCCTCAACGTCCCCGGGATACAGGCATCTTCTAGTATTTTGTTGTACGTTATAGCCAGGACCTCCACTAATTGATTTGCATATACTTTAGAAAAATACCCGTCCAGGCCAGGGGCCTTTCCAGTGGACAGCGAGCATAAGATCTCATGGGCTGTGCTAACTCTATTCAGGATCCCTCTATCCGCTTCCACCAAGTGGGATAGGTTTACTCCCACCAGATATTGGGTGATCTCCCCCTCTGTTGCCCCATATTCAGGCCTACAGAGCTCTTTATAAAAGTGAAGAAAGCACTCTTTAATACCGGTCTCATTTTTTATCTCCTTCCCCTCACCATTCTTTATCTGATAGATTGCATTCCATGTCCAGAATTTCTTCAGCTTAGCCGATAGAAGCTTAGATGCCTTATAGCCTTGCTCAAAATGTTCTTGTCTTAACTGCTCCAGGAGGAAATTCACTGTAAACAGTCCATGCATCTGCACAGCTTGATTTTGCCCACCCATCTCAATTTACCCTTTTATCCGTTCCTCCCAATGCTGAAATCATAGCTCCTAGCTCAGCCTGTTCCTTTTGTTTCATTTTCAAACTTCCCATGGCTACCAACCACCTTACCACCACTTTTAATCTTTCCCAAAACATTCCTAAGTGCATCTCTTCAGTATCATTTAGCTCCAAAAGGTTTGTATTTCCCTTTGCACCTGTTCTTTGACCAAGGGTCAGTATAAGTGCTTCATTCAATTTCCAAAACTGTAGGCCTCGAACCCTGGAGCAACAATGTTGCACCAAATAGGTGCATAATCTGACTAAGTAATATTCTCTATGCCACACTCCCTCACCCTTTGTCCACCAATATGTAGTCTATGCGGGAATATGAGTCATGAACTCCAGAGTAAAAGGTAAAATCCCACTTTTTCAGGTTATTATGCTTCCAGAAATCAATTAGATATAGATTTTCAAAAACATTGTCTAGTTGCTTCTTTCCTGTCTTGAAGCTCTTAGCCCAACCCTTTGAGATATCCAATAATGGGTGCAGTGTCATGTTAAAATCCACCTCCACTCCCCCCCATGATTAGTTGGCCTTCTCTGAATTCTCTTACTCATTGTGCCATCCCACTATAGAATTCCTCTTGTCCTTCCACTGGTGCATAAATGTTAACTATCATTATTTTATGTCTACCTACCTCCCCCCTAATCATAATGAATAGCCGCTCTTTATCCCATTCCTCTTTTTGTATCTTCAAAGTCAGCTGAGAAGAAACAAGAATACCAACCCTGTCCCTCTTTTTATAGATCCTATTGGAAGCCCAGTAATAGGTTGCATAACTGGGATGCCACACTAGATGCTCAACCTTCCACATTAAGTACGACTCCTGTATCAGCCCAATGCTAGCTTTCAACCTCTTAAGTTCTTTAAACATCAGCCGACACTTTCTAAAAGAAATAAGTCCCTTAACATTCAAGGGCACCACCCTCAAGTCAGCCATAACGCATACGTCCGTGTTCCCACCCCTATTTCACAAATTCTAAAAGACCTCCAGTCTGGTCCCGCCCTCACCACATCAAATGTCAGACACCCTCATCCTCCACCCCTCCATTTCCCCCCCTCTTGTCCCTTTTATCCCCACCAGCCTCCCTTCCCTTCCCCGTCTGCCCTTACTTCCATTCTTCCTTCATACCTAGACTTCCTTTATGCCCCACCACCCCAGACCATGCTTTACCTCACATAAGAAAATATGAAATCCATAATGGGTCAGACCAAGATCCATCAAGCCCAGTATCCTGTTTCCAACAGTGGCCAATCCAGGTCACAAGTACCCGGCAGGTTCCCAAAAAGGTACACAGGTTTCACAAAGCTTGTCCTGGGGATAAGCATTGAATTTCCTGGGTCCTCTTTAGTAATAATTTATGGACTTTTCCTCAAGAAACCTGTCCAAACCTTTTTAAACCCAGCTACATAAATTCCAGAGTTTGATTATGCGTCTAGTGAAAAATATTTTCTCTTATTAGTCTTAAGCATAGTTACTCAACTGTAACAGGTGATCTCCGAGAACAGCAGGAATTTAGTCCTCATATATGGGTATCGTCGGTACCGACGGAGCCTGCGCGAGAGCGCTCCCCAGCGTCCAATTAGAAAGCTTTTGGGAGCATCCCACAGCGCCTGCGTGCTGCCTTCCCGCCTTTCCCAACTGCCTCTTTCCAGTTGAGTTTTAAAGCTGAGACAAAGAGAGAGAGAGGGAAAGGAAAGAGATAGATAGAGAGATACAACTCCTAGGGGAGGTGGGTGGGTTGTGAGGACTAAATTCCTGCTGTTCCCGGAGATCACCTGTTACAGGTGAGTAACTATGCTATCTCCAGGAACAAGCAGGAATGTAGTCATCACATATGGGGACTCCCTAGCTTTGGGTGCCAGGGAGAGAACCCAGAAGTTGTGTGTCCCTGAAAAGGGCTCCACTTCCCCCCATGAATCTCTGGCATCCTACTAGGGATGGCGGGTAGGAGTTGATTAGGTATGGAACAGGTGTTGGAGAACAGCCTGACCAAACAAGGCATCCCGGCGGGAGTCCTTGTCCAAGCAGTAATGGGCTGTGAAGGTATGAACCGAGGCTCAAGTGGCTGCTCGACAGATGTCGTCAATAGACAAAGAGTGCAGATGAGCCATTGAGGCTGCCATGGCTCTCACATTGTGAGCTGTGATATGGCCCTCCAGAGAAAGGTTCTTACTCTGATAGGCAAAGGAAATACACTGAGCAATCCAGTTAGACAGTGTTCTCTTGGAGACTGGAAGTCCCAAATGAGAAGGATCAAAAGCAACAAAGAGTTGAGAGGACTTTCTATGTTGCTGTGTTCTTTGTAAGTAAAAGGCTAAAGCTCTTTTACAGTCCAAGGTATGCAGATTCCTCTCTGCATTTGACGCATGAGGCCTTGGAAAAAACACAGGTGGGTAGACCGCTTGGTTCAGATGAAAAGGCGAGACCACCTTTGGCATAAAGTGTGGATGAGTCCCGTTCTTCTGCCTTTTTCTTTCTAGGACCTGTACTGTGGAACTCCTGGCCCTCCACTCTCAGACTTGAACAGAACTACTCCACTTTCAAATCTCACCTTAAAGCACCTCTTTTCATAAGCTTTTGATCTTCCCGCTCCTTCTGTGTAATCTCCTCCCTTTCTATGCCTTTCCCCTCTTGTCTGGTATGCATGTTTTCTCTTTTACTGTCCTATTTGCCATTGTAACTTCCTTTCCTTTTCTAGGCTTCGGCCACCTCCTATAACTTTGACTCTGTACACCGCTTTGTTGGCATGTTTGAAAGGCGGTATATTAAGTTTAATAAACAAACATAAGGACTACCTTGTCATGACGGAACCTTGTATAAGGTGGATCAGCTACTAGCGCTTGCAACTCACTAATGCGGCATGCTGATGTGATTGCAATGAAAAAGATAACCTTCCAAGAGAGGAATTTTAAGGAGGTAGTAGCTAAAGGTTCGAAAGGTGGTTTCATGAGCTGTCCAAGAACCAGGTTTAAGTCCCATGCCACCGGTGGTGGCCTAATGGGAGGCTTAGTTAAAAGAAGGCCTCTCATAAATCTTGCTATAAGAGGATAATAGGATGTCCATTTAGGGGCTTAAAGGAAGCTGCAATAGCACTCAAATGGACTCTTACTGAATTAGTCTTAAGACCTGCATTGGATAAATGAAGGAAATACTCCAGCAATGATTCCAGAGGTATCGCAAGGGGGTTAAGACCCTTCTGCGAACGCCATATGATAAACCTTTTCTACTTGAAAGTATAAGAGCGTCTTGTGGAAGGTTTCCTGGAAGAAAAAAGAATATCTTTTACTTGCTGAGGGAGATTAAGATCATGGAGATCTAGACCTTCAGCAACCAAGCCCTGAGATGCAGAGACTGGGGATTGGGATGCCATAACATTCCATCCTCCTGAGATTGGAGATCTGGAGCAGACCCTAACTCCAGGGAGGGAGCTTGAGAGAGATGTAGAAGCAGAGGGTACCACACTTGCCGTAGCCAATGTGGAGCTATGAGAATCATATAGCCTCTGTCTCTCTGAAGCTTGAACAGGGTTTTGGGAATTAGGGGAATGGGTGGAAAGGCATACAGGAAGTCTTGACCCCAGTAAAGGAGGAAAGCATCCCTGGCCTGAGCCCTCTGAGCCAGAATTCTGGAACAGAACCGGGGAAGTTTGGCATTCCACGGAGTTGCAAAGAAGTCTATGTCCAGGGTTCCCCAAAGTTGAAATATCCTGGCCACCTGGTCTGCATGCAGAGACCACTCGTGTGGAAGCAGAACTCGACTGAGTCTGTCTGCCCAAGAGTTTTGAATGCCTGGCAGATACAGTGCCAGAAGATGAATCTGATGCTCTCTGGCGAGGGCCCATAGTCGCAAAGCTTCATTGCAAGGCAACAGAGAGCCTGTTCCCCCCTGCTTGTTCACATAGAACATGGCTATGGTTTATGGTTTAGGCATTTGATATACCGCCCTTTACTTACGCATCAGAGCGGTTTACATGTATACTAACAGGTACTCTTTATTCCCTTGTCCCCGCAGGGCTCACAATCTAAGTGTAACTGAGGCAATGGAGGGTTAAGTGGCTTGCCCAAGGCCACAAAGAGCGGCCATGGGACTAGAGAACATAGAACATGGCTACTTGATTGTCCGTATGAATGAGGACTGTCGTGTAGCTGAGCAGGGTGTGGAACACTCGCAGAGCAAGGAAGATTGCTCTGAGCTCCAAGAGATTGATATTTAGATAACTCTCCTGTGGAGACCAGGTGCCCTGGGTGGAGAGGTCTTGCAGATGAGCTCCCCAACCCATTGGAGAAGCATGTGTTGTGAGAGTTGCTTGGGGTAAGGGTTGTTGAAAAGGGGACCCCACCAACAGGTTTTGAGTGGACTTCCACCACTGGAGGGACAAAATAAGGCGACTTGTGTTTGCTATTTTGTCTGACAGGCATCCTGATGCCTGGGTCCATTGGGTGGATAAAGTCCACTGAGCTGCCCTCGTATGGAGGCGAGAATAGGGAACCACATGCACAGTAGATGCCATGTGGCCTAGTAGCTGTAACATTTCTTGAGCAGTTAGATGAGGCTTTAGCACTGCTTGAGAAGCTAATGGCACCAGGCGAAGGCAACGGGCCTGGGGGAGATAGGCCCTTGCCTTTGTGGTATCCAGCAAAGCTCCTATGAACTCTAAAGACTGAGTGGGAGTTAGACTGGATTTTGGGATGTTTATTACCAGCCCTAAATACTGAAGGATACGCATTGTGCAGGATAGAGAAGTCCTGGCCTCTGACTCTGTTGAGGCTTGAATGAGCCAGTCGTCTAAGTAGGGGAAGACGAATATCCCTAGAGTGCGGAGAAATGCTGCTACAACCAGCCAGGCCAAAAGGAAGCACCTTGAATTGGTAGTGCTTTCCCTGAAAAAGGAACAGAAGGAACCTTCTGTGAATTGGATGGATGAGGACATGGGTGTACGCATCCTTGAGATCTAGAGAACAAAGCCAATCCCGACTCTGAAGGTATGGCAGCAGAGATCCGAGAGAAATCATTTTGAATTTCTCCTTGACAAGGAATTTGTTCAATTCTCTGAGGTCTAAGATAGGTCTGTAACCCCCTGTTTTCTTTGGGATAAGGAAATAAGGGGAATAGAACCCTGTACCCTGCTGATGAAGGGGTACTTCTTCTATTGCCCCTTGGGCAAGAAGGATAGCGACCTCCTAACCTAACAGGTTGATGAGAGAGGTCGGAGAACTGAACTGCTTTACTATTGTGTGAGGGGGCATGCTTGGAAAATGAAGCTTGTACCCCTCCTTTATGATGGAGAGTGTCCAATGCTCTGCTGTTATTTGCCCTCAATCTAGAAATGCCCTCACACTGCAGTGTAGATAGATTATGTATATAGTTAACCCAGTTATCCAAGTTTGTACTCCTGTTCAATGTAAAACCTGACAGTTTGTCGTTATGGTCGTTGTTGTTATGATGTAAACCGCGCTGATTCTAAATAGCGCGGTATATAAGAAACTGTAATAAATAAATAAATAAATAATAAATAAAATGAAATAACCTTCCTGGAATGGTGGAAGGTTCTTGTCCCCCGAGAACCAGGAAGGCTAAGTACTCTAGATGAGAGTCAAAGGCCCTGTGGAGGCTGAGCCTGCTTGTCCGGATGAGGCCTAGCAGCCTTTGCTTTCTTCTGTTTGGGTGGTTGCTGACCTTTCCTGGCAAGCTGACCTGCAGAACGTCCCTGCTGAACATAAGCAGGATAAAATCTTTTCTTTTTAGAAAAGAATGTTTTTTTGAACTATTTCTTACTAGCAGGATCAGCAGTGGACTTGGATAATCTATCCAAGGTGGAATTTTCAGCATCCATTTCATCGGCCTTTTCCTGCCAATCTTTACCAAACAGGTTCTCACCAGTACAAGGGATATTTCCCAATTTGTCTTGTACCCAGTGCTCTAGATCAGATGCCTGGAGCCAAGTAATTCTACGTGCACCTATGGCAATAGCCGAGGTTCTGCTTATGCACTCTAAGCAGTCAAAGGCTGCATGGTTGGAAAATTTAGAAACATCTAGGGCATGTTTGACCAAAGTGAGAAAATCCTGTCTTTTATCCTCAGGAAGAAAAGGACTTAAAGCCCCTAAATCATCTGTGACCTCCTTCAGGAACATTCCCATGTAGAGACTATAGGAACTGATCCTGGCAGAAAGCATGGAAGCTTGGAAGACCCAACGTCCAAAATCATCCAGGGTTCTGCACTCACGTCCTGGAGGATTAGAGGCATGCCTTTTTGCACTCTTGATCCTTCTCATAGCTGACTCCACTACAATAGAGTGGTGAGAAAGCTGAGTCTTATGGAACCCAGGACAAGGAGGGACTCGATACATAGTATCCAGTCTACGAGAATGAGGAGAGGTGGTAAGAGGTGTTTCCCACATTCTTAACATGAGATCATATAAAATCTCATGAATGGGCAAGGTAGCTGCCTCCTTAGGAGTTTTGGGATATTGTAGAATTTCCAACTCCTTGGCCCTTGGCTCTGTTTCAGGGGCCACAGTAATGGACAGGCCCTGAGCCACCTCCCTGATAAAATCTTGGAAGGAAATATCCTCTGGAGGAGACATCCTGCGTTTAGGGGAGGAGGGCTCCTCTGGGAGAAGCATTGCTGCATCGACAGAACTGTCAGAATCCTCAGATTCTTCTGAGGACTCGAAGTATCGTCTGTCCGGATGCTCTTGAAGAGCCCGATACCGTACCGACCAAAGTCAGTACCGGGAGTAACCGGTACCGGAGTATCGGTACCGGAGGTCATCAGATGACTGGGTACCGGCAAAGCAGACACCGATGCCGATGCTATCGGTACCAGTACCGATACCGAGGCTGGTGCCGGTACTAGTGGAATTGTCTGTCGCGGTTCCGAGGGCGTCAATGCCGCAAGGAAAACCGCCAGACTGTGTTCCATAGCCAGAACTCTCTGGTCTATCGACGCTGCCATTGCCTGGATGTCGGCACTGGAGGAGACTGCCGGTACCCCAGAGCATGGCACCAGTAGTTCTGCAGAGGTCGAGGCCTCGAGAACATCCTGGAACCCCGATAATGCTTTGGAAGCCGAAGCCTCCCGCCGGGGTAATTTTGCCGGTGGAGAATCTTCGAGGGCAACGCCAGAGGCATCTCGATGCTTAGAAGGAGATCTACTCTTTGAGGACCGGCTGGATTTATGTTTAGTTACCTGAGATCCACGGGAGGAAGAAGCAGCCCTGGAAGACGTTGATGTCACCGAAGCTGCATCAGAGGGAAACAAGGTACTGAGCTTAGCAGCTCGGTTCTGACGACCTCTTTTAGACATCATGGCGCAGGACATACAATCTGTGAAGGAGTGGTCAGGACCTAAACATTTTAGACACCATTCATGGGTGTCGGTGATGGAAATGGTACCGCCACACTTGGTGCACCTTTTGAAACCTGAGGCAGGTTTCTCCATGGTAAGGAACCGTTTTTGGGCCTAAGGCCCAAAAAGGCATGTGCACCTGAAGAAAAAGAAAAAAGAGAATTTCTTTTTTTTTACAGAAATAAGAGGAGAAAAAACCGGCGGTTCCGGTAGAGTGTCGAGGAAGGCAGACGTGACCACAAAAAAGAAAGAAAGAAAAAAGAATTCTTCTGCGGTGACAGGAACATGACCTGCTGGCTCCGCGGAAAAAGAAGAACTGGAGAGAGGCAGTTGGGAAAGGCGGGAAGGCAGCACGCAGGCGCTGTGGGATACTCCCAAAATCTTTCTAATTGGACGCTGGGGAGTGTTCCCGCGCAAGCTCAGTCGGTACCGACGATACCCATATGTATGACTACATTCCTGCTTGTTCCTGGAGATAATGGGTTACACTGTAGCTTCATTGCGTGTCCCCTGTCTTTCTTTCATTAATTTATAGACCTCTATCATATCTGCCCTCAGCCGCCTTCTTTCCAGTTGAAGGGCCTTGACCTTTTAAGCCTTTCCTCATAGGGGTATCCTTCCATCCCCTCTGCTATTTCGGTGGCTCTTCTCTGTACCTTTTCTAATTCCGTTATATCCTTTTTAAGATATGGTGAACAGAATTGCACACAAGATTCAAGGTGCAGTCGCATCATAAACAAAAAAGAGGCATTATAATATCCTTGGTTTCATAGACAGCGTTTTGGTTTCTTGACCATGGGATGATGTTACAAGGGCTGCAGAGCAGAAATGGTGTCACCGAGTCCAAAAAGGGTCGAAGTGTCTTCCACAGCAGAATGGCTAACCTACTGAAGAGGGTTTTAAACTAGATTTGTTTTGAATAGATGAGTGAAACATTAAATACCTCTGTAGCAAGGGATAAAAGGGGCACCATCTGGAAAGCATTTTGTATAAATGCCCATAGCATGGGAAATAAGAACCCAGATGTTGAGGGTTGTGATAAGGAGAGTTGTGTGGACCGAATGGAATGGGAAGGAAATGAGGGATACACCTTTAAAAGTAAAGGCAAACAGGGCTCCCATGGAAACCACAAGCTTTCAGAGCATGTACTAGCTAGAGCTAAACCCTGCCCCAGCAGTGACGTAAGAGCTAGTTTGAGCCCTAACAAACTTCACATGTGCAGCAAGGAGGGAGTGGCTGGTGAGAAAAGCCGTTTTAAGGCTGCCTCAGAGTTTAGTAAGAAAAGGAAGCCAGGAGGAAGGAAGCCAGGAGGAAGGAAGCCAGGAAGCGAACTAGCAGGGAAATCACGGAACTCCGAACAAGCTAGGGAAGCTAAGGAGGATTCTGGAGAGGCTGCTGATCCCTATTCTCAAGGAGCCCTGAAAGCAAACCTGAAGCTTCTGCCAAAGCAACCCAGAGAGAAGGTAGAAAGGCTTACCTTTACCCAGGGAAAGAGCTCTGACTGTAGAGAAAGCATTGCACGTTGGAAAGGTACGTGTGCTTCAGTCCCTAACAAGAGCTGTGCTGAGGATATTGTTAAGAAGCTAAGGTTCAGCGCTGAGCAAAGTCAGGACAGGAACGCAGTAAAACCAACTCCAGCCAGGAGTAAAAGTATTCCAAGTAAGTGCCCTGAGACAGCTTCAGATTCTGTGTTCAAATTCTTACAAGAGAATCAAACTCCTTCCCTAAGCAGTGTACGTGAAAACCAGAGAGAACAGTTTATAGGACAACTGCAAGAGATTCTGAATAAGCTTCACTTTTAACCTGATTATAAAAGTTCCCTAGAAGAGAATGCTAATGGAGCTTGTGAAGATATGATAATAGATGTTGATGAAGCACCTGTTGATAGTGATGTATGTGAAATGGATTGCTCTTTATGTGAAGCAAACAGCTTGGACTTACGCTGAGTTACCTCTGCATGAGAGAAGTGCATAGCTGTTTATAAACCTGAGAAAGAAGGACATTTTGTTGAAACTTTTAAGTTTGTCTGATCAGTTCTTCAGCCTTGGCTGTAGAAAGCTGGTATTGCAGAGAAGCCTGAGCAGAGCTGTGAATGAAACAGTACTACTGTCATTTGATTCTCAACTTTCAGTTGTTCCTGTTATCCTATTATTTTGGAGAAATAATCCATGTCATGTCTTGCGTTAAGAATTCTATGCGAGGGGGAAAACCCTGAATAAAATTTATTTGTTTGCCTTGAACCCCGTGTGGTCACAATACTTTGTTGGAGAGTCATTAAACTACAAGTCCCAGCATCTCTTGCTGGCGCACTAGGCTTGAGACATTGCTCAAAAACAAATAAGGTAGCCCTTTTGCCGTTCAGCCATTGGCCCTAGGCAAGGGGTATGACAGATTGGCGTAGTTGCTGCGGATTAAGGCACAAGCACGCATGCGCAAGGATTTAAAGGATCAACGCCGAGGTCAAGCTACAGGAAGAACGTTAAGCAGAGCTGCATCTGGACGGAAAGGGCATGTCTGCTACGGTGGAGACCAATGTTGTTACAAGCCTGACGCACCACTAGTATCAGGTAATTGGTGTCTAACAGGGTTACCTAGGGATACTTGTGCTGTGGGTATTGGTACAGCTGGTGACAAAGAGAATAGGACCTTCTATGCTGTGGTACCGCACTTGAGTGGTTGTGTTGTCTGCTTTATCGTTTCAGAATGACCATGGAGGCTAAGGAAGTACTCACCTGGATGGCGTCACAGTTTGAGCGACAGCGTGAACTCGCGATAGAAGCTCAAGAGCGAGCTGCAGCCAGGATGGAGACTCAGCAAAAACCGCTCATCAATATGATGGAGGCCTGGATACACAGCGCAAAGAAGGAGCCGGATCCTGTTTCTCCCACCCAGGTTCAGCACGGTTAAGTCAAGCTCATGCTTTAGGACCTTGGTCCAGAGAAGCATTGAACTTTGGTCAGTTCTCAGACAAGGACAATCTGGACGATTTCCTGGAAACGTTTGAGCGGGTGGCTCACTTGATCTATTGGCCTAAAGACCAATGGGCGATCCGGTTGGCGATGTCTCTCACGGGTGAGGCATTGGCCGCTTACCAGACCGTACCACCGGCTTTAGATAATGACTATGATGAGGTTAAAAGAGCTATCAAAGATAGGATAGGTCTAACTCCCTCGGTGTACCACTGTTTGTTCAGGAATGCCAAATTAGTGCCCGGTGAAACACCTAGAGCGTTATACCATCGTCTGAAAGGACTGGTAAACAAGTGGTTAGAACCAGACGGTAAGACGCTTGAAGCAGTGTTGGATAATATAATATTGGAACAATTCATGAACGCTGTTCCTATAAATATTCGCACCTTCCTGATATTGCAAGGCTGCAAAAGCTCCCAGGAAGCTACCTTGCTCACTGAGCAATTCCTTGAGGCAGAAGGAAGCGCACAGGTGAAAGGCACAGCTTCTATGAAAGCGACCTATGCGTTATCAGAAAAGAAAGAGAAAGAAATGAATGCTGTTGGTACATTGTGTTTGCCCAGGTGTAACAAGAAATGTGTAAGGAAAACATGTTTTAAATGTGGCAGTGATGATCATTTATACCGTGATTGTAAGGTAAAAACAGCGTTAGTAACAGCTGACCCAGGACAAGTCAGAGAGGGTTTTCTCCTAGCGGTAACAGTCCAGGGAGTGAATGCGAATGCCTTACTAGATTCTGGATCCGACCAGAGTATGGTATCAAAAAGGCTTTGGCAAAAGATAGTGGCCCAAAGTAAAACCATACCTTGTCTACCCAGTGGCACACTAAAAATCAGATGTGTACATGGTGCAGCATCATCATACCCCATTTACCGAGTCCTAATACGAGGATTAGGCGTAGAAAGGGAGATTCCAGTAGCCATAGTACCCCGATTGCCACAAGAACTAGTATTAGGCCGAGACTGGCCCCAGTTCCAAAAGGGTATTCAACAGCATCTACAGATGAGAGAGGGGATGGTTTCTACGAGAACCCAATCCAAAGAAGATGAGGGGAAATCTTCAGCGTCAGAGCTGACAGATTTACCTTCTCATGAAGACCTAGTCAGTACCCCAGCGAATAAGGCCAAAAAGAGTAAGGGGGAAAAACGTAGGGAACGACAGACTCGCTCCCAGAATAGAGCGGAGATACGTGCAGGCTTAGAGTTACCATGGGTCCCCGCTGAGTTAATGGATAAGTTTCCCTCGTTCCCGAAAGAGCAGCAGGCTGACCCAGTTCTCGCTCAGGCTTTTAAATACGCCCAAGAAGGGAGGGATACTTTGCCAAGATTTTTGCTTGATGAGAGCATTCTATACAGAGAAAGTCTAGAGCCAGCTACGGGTAAATACACGCAAGCAGCTGGTAGTGCCCACCGCCTTTAGAACCCTGGTACTAAGACTCGCCCACGATCATCCTATAGGAGCGCATAAAGGGATTCAAGGAACCTTGGATCAGGTTTTAGCACGATTCTATTGGCCAGGGGTGTTTAAGGAGACCACTAGGTTTTGTGAGGCCTGTCCGTCTTGTCAGAGGGTACCTCGACTAAACCAACGGAAGTACCAATGATTCCGGTACCAGTAATTGCGGTACCCATACACAGAATAGCTGTAGATATAGTGGGCCCTATGATTAAAACGCCGCGCGGGTACCAGCACATATTAGTTATGGTGGACCACACGACGCGATTCCACGGGCGGTCCCCTTACGCAGCATTTCTGCCCATACGGTGGCGGCAGAACTGGTAAAATTGTTCTGTGAGGTGGGGATCCCGAGAGAACTATTGACCGACCGTGACAGTAATTTTATGTTGCGTTATTTAGCTAGGGTATGGGATGCCTTCGGCATTCGGCATGTAAAAACGGCAGCCTACCACCCACAGTCAAACGGGTTAGTCGAAAGACTAAACCAGACGTTAAAGAACATGCTGAGACGTGGGCTGGAAGGGCAAATGAAAGAGTGGGACACTATGCTTCCCTTTGTGTTGTACGCGTGTAGGGAAAGGAAGCAGGCGTCCCTAGGAACCTCTCCGTATGAGTTGATGTACGGACGGTCACCAAGGGGTATCCTCGATATCTTCCGGGAACAGTGGGTAGAACCTGGAGCCGAGGAAATAGCCGTGCCCCAATTTTTGAGGGACCTGAGAGGTCGCTTAACGCGAACCTCCCAGATAGCAGAAGACAACTTAAGAGCCAGTCAACAAAAACAAAAGAATTACTATGATCGCAATACCAAGCCTCGCCAGTTGGCTATAGGCGATAAGGTAATTGTTAGGGTGTCAGGAGCGGTGCCCAAGTTTGAAAGTCAGTGGAAAGGGCCCTTGAGAGTAGTTGAACAGGTAGGCCCCGTGACGTATGCAGTGGAAAATAGGAGAGGCTGTAGGCAGATTTACCATGTTAATCTGTTAAGCCCATGGCATGAAAGGGTGGCACTAGCCCAGCTCGTTAAACATTCCCATAGGAGGCCGGAGAGCAGGAGTGACATCAATAGTTTAGCTAGAATTACATGCTGTGAAGATGCCATCAACCCAGCCTGTAAAGAGTAGTTACTCACCTGTAACAGGTGTTCTCCAGGAGCAGCAGGAATCAGTCCTCACATATGGGTGACGTCGGCGCCGACGGAGCCCTCGCGGAACAATTTCCCCAGCTTTCAAAGAAAGCCTTTGGGAATTGCAGCGCGCATGCGCGGTCCCCTTCCCGCCCAAGGGTGCCATCTTGCTCAGTCTGATGACATAGCTAAAAGACAGCAAAAAAGTTAGCAAAAACGAAATGAGAGGACTGCAACTCCAAGGGGAGGAGGGAGGGTTGTGAGGACTGATTCCTGCTGCTCCTGGAGAACACCTGTTACAGGTGAGTAACTACTCTTTCTCCAGGACCAAGCAGGAAGTCAGTCCTCACATATGGGACTCCCTAGCTTAAGGCTACCGGAGACCTCAAGCGGAAAAATGAGCTCCCTCAAGCTCGTCAGCACAGAAGGAAGGCATCTCCTCTGAAAACACCCCCGACCGGTAGCCCAACATCAGGGCCGGAGGGTAGGAGTTGCCTAAACCTCAAAGAGATGATGGAGAACTGCCTGACCGAAAGCACTGTCCCTGCGGGACTCCCTCTCAAGGCAGTAATGGGCCGCAAAAGTCTGGCTTGAAGACCAAGTAGCGGCCCGGCAGATGTCTGCCAACGGAACAGAGCGGAGATGAGCCACTGACGCAGCCTTCGCCCTAACATGATGAGCCGTGACTCAACCCTCCAACGAGAGGCCGGCTGCTCCATAAGCCCAGGCGATACAGTCAGCAACCCATATGGACAACGTACGCTTGGAGACAGGGAGCCCCAACTTATTGGGGTCAAAAGAAACAAAGAGCTGAACAGCCCTCCTATGCTCCCAGGGTATGCAGGACCATCTCAGCCCGGCTGGAGTGCGGCCTGGGAAAGAAGGTCGGAAGAACCACCTCCTGGTTGAGATGAAAAGGGGAAACCACTTTAGGAAGAAACAGGGTGAGTCCGTAAGACCACCCTATTCCTGTAGAACCTAGTGTAAGGAGGATCCGTCACTAGGGCCTGCAGTTCACTAACGCGCCTAGCAGAGGTAAGGGCTACCAAGAACAAGGTTTTCCAGGAGAGAAAACGAAGAGGACAGGTAGCCATAGGTTCAAAGGGCGGACAGGTAATCCCGCTGCAAAACCACATTCAGATCCCATTCAGGGGCTGGTGGGCGCAAAGGAGGCTTAAGGAGAAGGAGGCCTCGGAGAAAACGAGCCACCAAAGGGTGGCTGGAAAGAGGCCTGCCATCCACCGGTGCGTGATGTGCAGAGAGAGCACTGAGATGGACTCTGACAGAGTTGGACTTAAGGCCCAGATTGGAGAGGTAAAGCAAACATTGCAAAACCGCTGCCACCAAGCAGGAGAAGGGATTCTCAGACTGCTGAGCACACCACATGGAGAACCGACGCCACTTAAGAGCGTAGGACGTCCGGGTGGATGGCCGCCTGGAGGCCAAGACAACCTCTTCCACCTCCCGAGGCAGCAGGAGGGGAGCAAGGACTACCCTTTCAGCAGCCAGGCCATCAGATGAAGGGACCGGAGGTTGGGGTGTAGGAGAGTCCCCTGATCCTGTGACAGGAGATCGGGTTGAAACCCCAGAGGAAGAGGAGTGTCCACCGCCAGCTGCATCAGAAGCGGGAACCAGGGCTGTCTCAGCCACCTGGGAGCCACTAGGATCATGGAGGCTCTGTCTTGGAGAACTTTGAAAAGCGTCCGAGACACCAGTGGCATGGGAGGAAAGGCATACAAGAGGCCTGTGGACCATGGAATCAAGAAAGCATCCGCCGCCACTCTGAGAGGGTGCGGTTGACGAGAGTGGAATTTGGGTAGCTGCCGGTTCTGGGGACTGGCAAAGAGATCTATGGTGGGGAGACCCCACTTGAGAAAGATCTGCTGAACCACCAACGGATCCAATCTCCACTCGTGAGGTTGGAGGATCCTGCTGAGTCTGTCTGCTAGGTAATTTTCTTGACCTTGGAGATAGACAGCCTTGAGCAGTATGCCATGAAGGATGGCCCAAGAGCACAGTCTCTGTGCCTCCTGACAGAGAAGGAAGGAGCCTGTACCCCCTTGTTTGTTCACGTAGAACATCGCAACTTGATTGTCCGTCTGGACCAGCACAGACTGGTGAGAAGTGAGGTGGGAGAAGGCCTTCAGAGCTAGGCGGATGGCTCTGAGCTCCAGGAAGTTTATCTGCTGAGCAGACTCCCAAGGAGTCCAGAGGCCCTGAGTACATGTGTCTTGGCAATGTGCTCCCCAACCCAGGAGAGATGCATCGGTTGTTATCACTTGAGCAGGCGGTGGAGATTGAAAATCCACTCCCAGCACCAAGTTTGGCAGATGAAGCCACCACCTCAGAGAAGAGACCAGAAGGTCGGAAACCTGTACTGAGTCCGCTAGGCTCCCCGTGGCTTGATGCCATTGAGTGCGAAGGCACCATTGAGCAGGCCGCATGTTCAGGCGGGCATTGGGGGTTACATGGACTGTGGAAGCCATATGGCCAAGCAGTCTCAGAAATTGCCTGGCGGAGACCAGGGAAGTGCTGCGAAAGCGGCTGGCTAGATCCATGAGCCGGTGTGCCCTGTCCAGAGGCAGGAAGGCTCGCGCCTGAAGGGTGTCCAACCTTGCGCCGATGAATTCGAGATTTTGAGAGGGGAGCAAAGTGGACTTTGCGAAGTTTATGACAAAGTCCAAGTGCTGGAGCAGAGTCACAGTGCGATGAGTGGCCTGAGTGGCCTCTTGGGAAGACTGGGCTCTTATGAGCCAGTCGTCCAGGTATGGAAACACAAAGAGGCCTTGAAGCCGTAGGTAGGCTGCCACCACAGCTAGGCATTTGGTGAACACCCTGGGGGCGGAGGATAGGCCAAAGGGCAGGACTCTGTACTGGTAATGATTTCCTCCCACCACAAACCTGAGATATTGTCTGTGGTCTGGATGAATAAGGATGTGAGTATAGGCATCCTTTAGATCTAAGGAGCATAGCCAGTCTCCCTGCTGGAGGAAGGGCAGCAGGATTCCAAGGGTGAGCATCTTTAACTTTTCCCTTGTCAGGAACTTGTTGAGGTTCCGCAACTCCAGGATGGGTCAGAGGCCTCCGGTTCGTTTTGGTATCAGGAAATACCTGGAATAAAAGCCTTGACCTTTCAGGTGGTGGGGCACCGGTTCCACAGCCTGTTCCTGAAGAAGACTTGCTAACTCCTGAAGGAGTAAGTCCCTGTGCAGAGGGAGTCTTGGAGGCTCCCCTGGAAAGTAGGAGGGAGGTACCTGGTGAAAATGAAGAAGATAGCCTTTTTGAACTATATGAAGCACCCAGGTATCTGATGTGATGGCTGACCACCTGTGGGCAAAGTGGACCAGCCGGCCTCCTGTGCTGAGAGAAACCAGCTGAGGGGAAGAGGCTATGCTGATGGAGTCAAAACCCCCCACCCTGCTGAGCAGGGGCCTGTGTTGTGGGCTTGGGGGCTTGCTGCCTACGGGACCCATTACCCCGTCCCTTGGCCTGCTGACCCTGTGGGGGAGCTACTGGGGCCTGATAGTGAGGGTAGTGTTTATAGGCAGCTGCCTTCCTCAGGTAAAAGGGCTTTTTCCCCGAGCCCTTCTTTTTATGAGAAGGGGCAGAGGTTTTTCTGGACAGTCTAGTCCTGGTCAGAGTCTCGGTCTCGAGTTCTGCAGCCTTCTCAGCCATGGGCTTGCCAAAGAGGTTTTCACCCTTGCAGGGGACATCGACCAACTTGTCCTGCACCCATGGCTCAAGGTCGAATGACTGAAGCCAAGCCTGTCGGCGGGCACCGATGCCGGCTCCGGCTACCCGAGCCGATGCTTCAAAGCCATCGTAGGCTGCTCGAGAGAAAAACTTCGAGCACTCACGAATACCAGTGGACAAGGCCTGGAACCTCTGCAAAGGTTCCTCGAAGAGACCAGCAGAGAACCCGGCAATTTCCTTTGCCAGGTCTCGGAGATACATGCCCATATAGAGCTGGTAAGTCTGGACTCGACAAGCAAGCATAGAGCCCTGGAAGCACTTCCTACCGAGGGCATCCAGGTTCCGGGCCTCCCAGCTGGGAGGCACCGAGGAGTGCATCTTCTGACTCTTGAGTCGATGCATGGCCGATTCCATCACCATGGAATGGTGCGGTAGTTGTGCCTTTTGGAACCCGGGGCTCTTGCGGACTCGATAAATTGAATCGACCCGCTTGCTTAACACCGGCGCCGATGCCGGGCTCTCCCACATACGGAAGAGAAGTCGCTCCAGCATCGGAGGAACCGGTACAGTAAAGGCCTCCTTCGGAGGAGAGTCATACTGGAGGGCATCGAGCTCTTCGGCTCGAGGCTCCTCCTCGGGATCCGCGGGGAAGGCCAAGGCTTTGGCCATATCCCGCACGAAGACCGAGAACCGGGTGTCCTCCAGGGGGGGAACGTCTCCGAGGCTCGGACTCGGGCGAGTCCGATGGGACACACCGAGTCCGAAAAGTACCAGGGGATTCTTCGTCCTTGGATTCCCAGGCCGATTCCTCGGAGGAGGAATCGAGTGGCTCCGGTCGGGCGGGCATCGATGCCTTCCGCCCCGACGACCTCGGTCCCGAACGGGAGGCCGAGGGAGACCTCGACCGAGGATCGACTCAAGCCCGCATGGACTCGAGGATCGGCTCGGTCTCCGGGGTCGACTTGGACGTCGACGTCCCAGCGGTCGGGGCAGAAGCACCGGCGAGGCCAGCGATCAATGCCCGCTGCTGGTCCATGAAGGCAGCTAAACTGCTCTCCAAGGCCGTCAACCTGAGTCCAAGCTCAGGAGACCCAGCAGCCCCCGACTCGAGCCCCGACGGTGTCGGGCCCGACGTCGGCTCCTTCGGAGGTGAGCCCATGAGGACTACAGTACTCACGTGTCCAGGAGACTCCAACTCGAGGCGAGGATGTTTTGAGGGCCTCTCCGACTCCGAGGACCCGGGACGGCTGTCGGGGCTATGCGACCTGGCCCTCGAGGAACCAGGAGCGTCCACCGACACCGCCCTCGCGGGTTTCTTCTTCTGATGATGTTCCCGGGTAGGAGACCCCCGGCTCAGAGGAACTCTGACGGTGCTCAGGACCGGAGTCCCGGGACGTCGAAGCCTCTGAGGTGGTCCGGGCCCGGCCGGACGCGGAGTCAGAGAAGGTTCTTTCTCTCTGTTGCTGCCGACGCCTCAACGCTTTAGAGGACATCTTGCCACAAGTACCACAGATCATCGGGTCGTGATCACGTCCCAGGCAGCGGAGGCAGCAGTCATGTGTGTCAGTAAGAGACATAAGTTTCTTACACCGATCACACTTTTTAAACCCGCTGGCAGCCATGGGGGGAAAAAGGGCCCCTGCGAGGTCAAAAGACAGGGCTGCCAGGAAAAATGAAAAAAACGGCGCGAACGCCAGTCACGAAGGACAAAAACCAAAAAAAAATCACGAAAGGACTTGATACCGGCGTATCGAGTCCAGGCGGGAAAAGGATCCGGCATCGAATCGAGATAAGAAAAAATAATAAAAATCAACTTTTTCAGCGGCGATCACAAACAGCGTCTGTAGGGCTCCGTGGAAAAAAGAAGACTGAGCAAGATGGCACCCTTGGGCGGGAAGGGGACCGCACATGCTCGCTGCAATTCCCAAAGGCTTTCTTTGAAAGCTGGGGAAATTGTTCCGCGAGGGCTCCGTCGGCACCGACGTCACCCATATGTGAGGACTGACTTCCTGCTTGGTCCTGGAGAATATCTTAAGGGGGGGAATATGTGATAAGGAGAGTTGTGTGGACCGAATGGAATGGGAAGGAAATGAGGGATACACCTTTAAAAGTAAAGGCAAACAGGGTTCCCATGGAAACCACAAGCATACAGAGCATGTACTAGCTAGAGCTAAACCCTGCCCCAGCAGTGACGTAAGAGCTAGTTTGAGCCCTAACGAACTTCACTTGTGCAGCAAGGAGGGAGTGGCTAGTGAGAAAAGCCGTTTTAAGGCTGCCTCAGAGTTTAGTAAGAAAAGGAAGCCAGGAGAAAGGAAGCCAGGAGGAAGGAAGCCAGGAAGCGAACTAGCAGGGAAATCACAGAACCCTGAACAAGCTAGGGAAGCTAAGGAGGATTCTGGAGAGGCTGCTGATCCCTATTCTCAAGGAGCCCTGAAAGTAAACCTGAAGCTTCTGCCAAAGCAACCCAGAGAGAAGGTAGAAAGGCTTACCTTTACCCAGGGAAAGAGCTCTGGCTGTAGAGAAAGCATTGCACGTTGGAAAGGTACGTGTGCTTCAGTCCCTAACAAGAGCTGTGCTGAGGATATTGTTAAGAAGCTAAGGTTAAGCGCTGAGCAAAGTCAGGACAGGAACGCAGTAAAACCAACTCTAGCCAGGAGTAAAAGTATTCCAAGTAAGTGCCCTGAGACAGCTTCAGATTCTGTGTTCAAATTCTTACAAGAGAATCAAACTCCTTCCCTAAGCAGTGTACGTGAAAACCAGAGAGAACAGTTTATAGGACAACTGCAAGAGATTCTGAATAAGCTTCAGTTTTAACCTGATTATAAAAGTTCCCTAGAAGAGAATGCTAATGGAGCTTGTGAAGATATGATAATAGATGTTGATGAAGCACCTGTTGATAGTGATGTATGTGAAATGGATTGCTCTTTATGTGAAGCAAACAGCTTGGACTTACGCTGAGTTACCTCTGCATGAGAGAAGTGCATAGCTGTTTATAAACCTGAGAAAGAAAGACATTTTGTTGAAACTTTTAAGTCTGTCTGATCAGTTCTTCAGCCTTGGCTGTGGAAAGCTGGTATTGCAGAAAAGCCTGAGCAGAGCTGTGAATGAAACAGTACTACTGTCATTTGATTCTCAACTTTCAGTTGTTCCTGTTATCCTATTATTTTGGAGAAATAATCCATGCCATGTCTTGCATTAAGAATTCTATGCGAGGGGTAAAACCCTGAATAAAATTTATTTGCTTGCCTTGAACCCCGTGTGGTCACAATACTTTGTTGGAGAGTCATTAAACTACAAGTCCCAGCATCCCTTGCTGGCGCACTAGGCTTGAGACATTGCTCGAAAACAAATAAGGCAGCCCTTTTGCCGTTCAGCCATTGGCCCTAGGCAAGGGGTTTGACAGGGTTTAATGTAAGATGCTGATTTGGATTTAGTGGCAGCTACGGAGACATGGTTCACAAACAACCATGACTGGGATGTAATTATACTGGGCTATATTTTATTCAGGAATACAGGGTAGAAAGAAAGGGAGGAGGAGTGGCACTATATGTAAAAAATAATATTAAAACTATAAAATTACAAGGCTTAAAAGGGAGTGAGGAGACACTGTGGGTTAAAATAGAAAGAGGGAAAGGGAAATCCATTTGCATTGGTGTGATATACAGATCTCCCTCACAGAGAGAAAAAATGGATGGGGATTTAATAGGAGACATATGCAGTGTTGCCATGAAAGAAGAAGCGCTATTGATAGGTGATTTCAATATGCCGGATGTTGATTGGCACATCCCTACTGCGTTGTCATCTAGAAATAAGGAGATTCGCAGATTCTCTACAGGGAGAACTATTCCGGTAACAGAACCCATACGGGACGGGGCCATACTGGACTTGGTGCTTACCAATTGGGAAAGTGTTGCTGATGTCACAGTGGGAGATCATCTTGCATACAGTGATCACCAGATGGTGTGGTTCTGTATTAGAACCAGGGCTGATAAAATCCATTCAAAAGCGAGGATTTTAGACTTTAGGAAAATTAACTTTGCTGAGATGGGAAAATACCTCAAGGAGTCTTTAGCAGGATGGGAACAGCTGGGGAATGAACAAAAGCAATGGACAAAAGTGAAAGGGGGTATTTTAAGGGTAAATAAATGTAAAAGGAAAAGGAGGCCGCTATGGTTATCGAAAGAAGTAGCTGAAAAGGTGAAGAAAAAAGGGTGGCCTTCATAAAATACCAGAGGGAGGAAGATAAGCATCTATATTTGGAAAACAAAGTAGTCAAGAAAGAAAAGATACAAAAACAAGAAGAAATAGCCAGTGCAATAAATGGGAGGCTAAGACATTTAATAGATATGCCAGTGAGAGAAGGAAGTGCAAAAGTCGTATTGTCAGACTCAAGGGTGAAAGAGAAGAATATGTAGAAGCTGTTTTGTGATCACAGATGAAGGGCTAGGAGCAGGACCCCAGAAAACACCCACAAATAGGAATAGAAGTGACAGAGACAATTTTCAGAAGACTGTGTTCGTGAGAAGCTAGCTAAACTAAAAGTACATAAAGCAATGGGACCAGATAGAATACATCGGAGAATACTGAAGGAACTAGGGGACGTTCTGACCTTTTCAATGTCTCTTTGGAGTCGGAAGTGGTCCCAGAGGACTGGAGAAAGGCACATGTGGTCCTTTTACACAAAAGCAGAAGTAAGGATGAGGTTGAGTGGTGAGTAAATTATTGGAAAGGCTGCTAAAAGTGATAGTGAGGTTTCTGGAGTCCAATGGATTGCATGATCCAAGGCAGCATGTCAGACAAATCTGATTGATTTCTTTGACTGGGTAACCAGGGATTTAGACCAGGGAGTTTGACCTTGGATTTCAGTAAAGCCTTTGACACCGTTCCACACAGGTGACTTATAAACAAATTTAGCACTGCAGGGATGGACCCTAAAGTGACTGAATGGGTTAGAAATTGGTTGAGTGGGAGGCGACAAAGGGTACAAGTAAAGGGAGCTCACTCTGAGGAGGAGGTTACCAGCGGTGAGTCACACGGATCTGTCCTTGGTCAAATTCTTTTTAGGTTCTTTGTTAGTGATACTGTGGAAGAGCCTAATGGGTAAGATTTGCCTCTTTGCAGATGATACCAAAAGTTGCAATAGAGTAGCTAACATGAGGAAGCTAAGCTTGAAGAATGGTCAAGAATTTGGCAGCTTTTAATGCTAAAAAATGCAGGATCATGCATTTCGGCTGCAAAAATCCAAAGGAGCAATATAGTAGTGGGTGATGTACTTCTGTCCACAAAAGAAAAGCAGGACCTGGGTGTGATTGTTTCTGATGATTTTAAGGTGGCTAGACAGGTAAAAAAGGCGAAGGAGAAATAGAAACATAGAAATATGACGACAGAAAAAGTCCACATGGCCTAACTAGTCTGTCCTTCCATATCAACCACTACAACAGTCCCCTTTTTACCTTTAGAGAACCTCTGTGTTTGTCCCATGCTTTTTTAAATTCAGTTACTGTCCTCATCTCTACCACCTCCACTGGAAGACTATTCCACAGATCCACTACTCTTTCCATAAAGAAATATTTCTACATATCACTCCTGAATCTATCTCCCTTCACTCTCATCCCATGTCCCCTCGTAGCAGAACTTGCTTTCAATTGAAAGAGGCTCTCTCCCTGAACATTTATGTCACGGAGGTATTTAAACATCTCAATCATATCACCTCTATCCTGCCTTTCCTCTAAGGCAGGGGTCACCAACCTGTGGCCCGCGGGCCGCATGCGGCCCACGAGGTCCCTTCGTGCGGCCCGCGAGGCTCTACGCCGGTTAACATTACGTGCGGCCCTCCAAGGATTCCCGCCATTGTATCCACGCGCTGGCAGCTCACCGACAACCACCTGCAAGCGTCCCTTCTCCTGTCAGTGTCATCTGTGAAGCCGGACTTTAAGCGTTTGTCTGCTAGCATGAATCATCAGCCATCTCATTAAATTCAATAAAGGTGATCAGCCATTGTTTTCATAATTTTGCGTTTGTTGTTTTTTTTCGCGGGGGCGGGGAAAAGGGGGGTGCGGCCCGCGAGGCTCCCGGTAGTCGGCTGTGCGGCCCGCGGCCCTCTGGAGGTTGGTGACCCCAGCTCTAAGGTGTACATATTAAGATCCTTAAGTCTGTCCTCATATGCTTTATAATGAAGACCACTAATCATTTTAGTAGCCCCCCTCTGCACCGACTCCATCCTGTTCACATCCTTTTGAAGGTGCGGTCTCCAGAATTGCACACTATATTCCAAATGAGGTCACACCAATGACTTATACAGAGGCATTATCACCTCCTTTTTTCTGCTAGCCATTCCTCTCTGTATGCACCCAAGCATCCTTATAGTTTTTGCCGTCGCCTTTTCTACCTGTTTAGCTACTTTAAGATCATCAGACACAACCACGCCTAGGTCCCGCTCTTCTTTAGTGGACAAAAGTACTTCACCCCCTATACTATATTGCTCCCTTGGATTGCTGCAGCCCAAATGCATGACCTTACATTTTTTAACATTAAATCCCAGCTGCCAGATTCTAGACCATTCTTGAAGCTTAGCTAGATCCCTCCTCATGTTATCTACACCTTCCTGGGTGTCTACTCTATTGCAGATTTTAGTATCATCCACAAAGAGGCAAACCTTACCCGACAGCCCTTCCACTATATCACTAACAAAGATGTTAAAAAGAATCGGACCAAGGACAGATCCCTGGGGCACACCACAGGTAATATCCTTCTCCTCCGAGTGAGCTCCATTTACTTGTACTCTTTGTTGCCTCCCACCCAACCAATTTGTAACCCAAGCAGTAACTTTAGGGTCCATCCCCAGGGTGCTCCGTTTATTTATAAGTCGCCTGTGAGGAACAGTGTCAAAGGCTTTACTGAAATCTAAATACACCACATCTAGGGCTCTCCCTCGGTCCAACTCCCTGGTCACCCAGACAAAGAAATCAATCAGATTTGTCTGACAAGACCTGCCTCTGGTGAATCCATGCTGCCTCGGATCCTGTAATCCACTGGACTCCAGAAACCTCACTATTTTCTCTTTCAGCAGCGTTTCCAATAATTTACTCACCACTGAAGTTAAACTAACCGGCCTGTAGTTTTCAACCACATCCTTACTTCCGTTTTTGTGTAAAGGCATCACATGAGCCTCTCTCCAGTCCTTTGGCACCACTCCCGACTCCAACGAGGCATTGAAAAGGTCAGTCAGCGGTGCTGCTAGAACGTCCCCAAGTTCCCTCAATATTCTAGGGTGTATCCCATCCGGTCCCATCGCTTTGTCTACTTTAAGTTGAGCTAGTGTCTCACGAACACAGTCTTCTGAAAATTGTTGGAGATGTCCCTCGCTTCTGTTCCTGTTTGTGGGTGTTTTCTGAGGTCCTGCTCCTGGTTCTTCATCTGTGAACACAGAACAGAAATATCTGTTAAGCAATTCCGCTTTTCCTTATCAGCTTCTACATATTCCTCCCCTGCACCCTTGAGTCTGACAATACCACTTTTGCCCTTCCTCTTCTAATATATCTGAAAAATGTCTTATCCCCCATTTTATTGCATTGGCCATTTCCTCCTCCTTTTGAATCTTTGCCTTCCTGACTACTTTGCTAGCTTCTCTAAGTGTTTCCAAATACAGATGCCTGTCTTCCTCTGTCTGTGATCTCTTGTATTTCATGAAGGCCTCCCTCTTTTTCTTTACGTTTTCAGCTACTACTTTCGAAAACCATAGTGGTCTCCTTTTCCTTTTACCTTTATTTACCATTTTAACAAAACGGTTTGTTACCCTTAAAATATTCCCTGTCAGTTTTGCCCACTGTTTTTCTACATTCCACAGCTGTTCCCATCCAACTAATGACTCACTGAGGTATTGGCCCATCTTGGCAAAGTTAGCCTTGCTAACGTCTAAGATCCTCACCTTTGAATGGATTCTAACAGCTCTAGTCCTAATACTGAACCACATCATCTGGTGATCACTGGATGCAAAATGATCTCCCACTACAACATCAGAAACACTTTCACCATTGGTAAGCACCAAGTCCAGTATGGCCCCTTCACGTGTGGGGTCTGTTACCAACTGCCTGAATAGTTCTCCCTGTAGAAAATCCAGGATCTCCTTACTTCTAGATGACACTGCAGCAGGAATGTGCCAATCAACATCTGGCATATTGAACTCTCCTATCAGTAGCACTTCCCCTTTCCTAACAATGCTGCGTATGTCTTCGATTAACTCTCTGTCCACCTCTTCCTCTTGTGAGGGAGGTCTGTATATCACACCAATGTAAAAAGATTTCTCTTTCCCTCTTTCTAATTTAACCTACAATGCCTCCCTCTCTCCCTTTTAAGCTCTGTAATTCCAAAGCTTTAATAGTAGTTTTTACATATAGTGCCACTCCTCCTTCCCCTTCTTTCTACCCTGTCCTTTCTGAATAAAGTATAGCCAGGTACAGCTACATCCCAATCATGGTTTTCTGTGAACCATGTTTCTGTAACTGCCACTAAATCCAAGTCAGCCACTCTCACCAAAGCTTCAACATCAGGGGTCTTATTTCCCATTCTACGGGCATTTATACACACTGCTTTCCATATATTACCCCTGTTACATTAAATACCTTTATGGAAATGGGCATCACCTACCTGGGGTCTTTCTTCACCCATCCCCAACAAATCTAGTTTAAAACCCTCTTCAGTAGATTAGCCAGTCTACTACCGAAGATGCATCAACCTTTCTTGGACAGATGGATGCCACCTCTGCTCTGCAACCCTTGGAACAGCATCCCATGATCTAGGAAACCAAAACGCTCTCGATGTGACACCATCCACGCAGCCATGCATTCATCTCCAGGATGCGAGCCTCTCTGCCTTGGCCTTTTACCCTCAACAGGGAGGATTGAAGAGAACACCACCTGTGCACCTAACTGCTTCACCCTCTGTCCCAGAGCCATGAAGTCACTTTTGATATGTTCCGAGGTATACCTGGCAGTATCATTTGTTCCTACATGGATTAGCAACATTGGGTAATAGTCAGTGGGCTTGATGAGTCTCGGCAAACTCTCCTTAACATCTTGGATTTTGGCACTAGGCAGACAGCATACCTCTCTGGACATCAAATCTGGTCGGCAGATGGACGCCTCAGTACCCCTCAGAAGAGTCTACAACCACCACTACCCTTCGTTTCCTTGTGGTCACTGATTCTGCAACTTTGGGGTACTTGAGCTCTGGTTCATCCCTTTCCAGGGATGCTTTCACCTCCTCCACTTCCAGGGCTTCATAATGGTTCTTCAATTCAAGAGCTGGAGAAGTTGGATTGGTGATTTTGCAGGCCCTGGTGACTTGTGTCCAACCATCGACATTCTGTTGGCACTCATCTTCTCCTCTGCTGGAGAGCTTGGTTGCTGCAAGAAGCATCTCATCAATGTACTTCTCACTGTCTTGAATGCTCCTCAGCCTCGCCACCTCCTCTCTGAGTTCCTCCACTTGCTTCCTCAGAGATTCAGCATGCAGGCACTCTGCACATGGAACTGGTCCTTCAGCTGGCATTAGGACCTCTGTCTGGACCGAGGCAGAAGTTGTAATGGGGGCAACAGCTTTAGCAATACGATTTTTCCCAGCCATTGTTCTGTTCGTGGAGCTTAGGTATCTGTTAAAGCAAAAGAGAGAGATCTACCAAGTACCAGCCGGTTTCCCAGCTGTCCTTTCAGAGAAAAAGCAGTTAAATCTCTTTAATTATATTCAAAATGTGCTGGTCCAAGTCTCTGTGCTTTGTTAAATGGGGAGGTGCCCTATAAAGCAAGACTGCTCACTAGGGGTGGGTGGGAGTCGGGGTGGGTAGGGAGGGAACTAACACCTGATTAGGTGTTAGCAGTTCCCAAAGCTGAGGAGGTTACTAGAGTTCAACAACCTACTCTGCTCAAGGAAATTTCCACTAAAGCACCAAAAAGAAAGTAGCCTTGCTTTAAAAATATACAAAAACCCTTTTAAGAGCTCCCAGTCAGAGAGCTAGCAATTTAATAAAAATAAACCCTCAAATCCTTACTGTTGGTTGTCCTGTAGAGCCCCTGTTAGGAAAGCCTCAACAGGGCAGGGCACTGGAGCCTTTTATGCAGGCCTCAGCTGCTCTCAGGTAATCAGGCCCACTAACTCCTGATTAGGTGTCAGCAGTTCCCAAAGCTGAGGAGGTTACTAGAGTTCAACAACCTACTCTGCTCAAGGAAATTTCCACTAAAGCACCAAAAAGAAAGTAGCCTTGCTTTAAAAATATACAAATACCCTTTTAAGAGCTCCCAGTCAGAGAGCTAGCAATTTAATAAAAATAAACCTTCAAATCCTTACTGTTGGTTGTCCTGTAGAGACCCTGTTAGGAAATTTAGAAGGATGCCTGGGTGCATAGGGAGAGGAATAGACAGCAGAAAAAAGGGGGTGATAGTGCCTCTGTATAAGTCTCAGGTACAGCCTCATTTGAAGTACTGTATGCAATTCTGGAGACCACACCTTCAAAAGGAGATGAACAGGATGGAGTCTGTGCAGAGGGTGGCTGCTAAAATGGTTAGCGGTCTTTGTTATAAAGTATATGAGTACAGACTTAAAGATTTGAATATGTATACGTTAGAGGAAAGGCGGGATAGAGGAGATATGATAGATACATTTAAATACCTCCATGGCATAAATGCACAAAAGGAGAACCTATTTTGATTGAAAGCAAGCTCTGCTACGAGGGAACAAAGGATGAGGGAGAAAGGGGATAGACTCAGGAATAACATGTGGAAATATTTCTTCACAGAAACAGTGGTAGATGCGTGGAATAGTCTCCCACTGGAAGTAGTAGAGTTAAGGACAGGATCTGAAT
The DNA here is from genome assembly GCA_033557465.1 of Ichthyophis bannanicus. Classification (NCBI taxonomy): domain Eukaryota; kingdom Metazoa; phylum Chordata; class Amphibia; order Gymnophiona; family Ichthyophiidae; genus Ichthyophis; species Ichthyophis bannanicus. The sequence goes on along the minus strand of CM066039.1, from coordinate 156,576,886 downwards.
TCAAAAATGCACGGGACAAACACAAAATATCTCTAAAGGAAAATAAAGTAATTTCATATTTGATAAGGAAGGGCAGACTAGATAGGCCATGTGGTCTTTTTCTGCCATCATGTTTCTATGTTTATTCTCCATTCTTTTCCTTATGATTCCTAGCATTCTATTTCCTTTCTTGGCCACCACTACACACTGGGTGGAGGGTTTCAATGATTTATCTATGATGATGCCTAAATGTTTTTCCTGAGTGGTGATTCCTAATGAGGAACCTTGCATCATGTATCCATAGTTTGGGTTATTCTTTCCTAGGTGCAGAACTTTACACTTGTCCACATTAAATTTCATCTGCCATTTAGGCATCCCGACTTCCAATTTATCAAGGTCCTCTTGTAATTTTTCACAATCCTCTTGCGTTCTAACAACCTTGAATAATTTTGTGTCATCTGCAAATGTAATCACCTCTCTAACAGAGAGCCCTGGGGTACTCCACTATTCACCTTTCTCCATTGAGAAAATTGTCCATTTAGCCCTACTCTGCTTTCTATCTTTTAACCAGTTCATGATCCACAATAGTACACTGCCTCCTATCCCATGACTTTTTAATTTTGCCGAGTCTCTCATGAGGGAACTTATCAAAGGCTTTCTGAAAATCCAGATACACTATATCAACCGGCTACCTAAGTATTGTGGCGCTGCACCCCGTCTCTCTTTATTGCTTTTGCCCCAGAGCCAAGACTTCTGGGATTGGAGTTGTGTGCAAATAAACAGTCCGAGTGGTTTTAGATGCAAAACACAGGAAATTAATTTTTTGTGGTCTAAACTTTGCAAACAGAAATCTTCTTTAGAAGTTGTGAACAAGGCAACACAAAATGAAGGATATTTTTCTCCACGCATAAAGGTATCATACAAACAGTGCTCTGGCAGTAATAAAAATAAACTTGCTTCATTCAGCTTATGTATAACAGAAAGTATTTCTTTCTTCCAAAGCCATAATTGAAACTGTTGCTTACTGGTTGCTAATACCATCCAGCACAGATATCAGTTTCCTTCAACTGTTCAGGGTTTAAACAAGGCTGCTTCGTGCTTGTCTGTCTTTCCCCCAGAATAGCTGCTTCTAGAACACCTTCACTTCACAGTGGAACACTTCTTATAGTTTTAACATTTGCAATTCTCTTTCTCTCCCAGGTTTCCAGCACTCAGAGTATCAGGACATTTAAATATATTGGCTCTGGGCTTTTCCAACTTAACCGTGGCCCCCCTTCCCTCTGACGTTAGGCATAAAGAGCAATCCATCAAAGAATCAACAGAGTCCTGTTCAATGTTCCCTCTAATTTTCTGTAGGCTGTGTGCGCATAAAATATCAGCTGTGCAGCTTTTGAAGGAAGGTTAAATTTTTGTGTGCCATGTAACGGCACTTGGAGTTATATACTTTAAAATTTGACTACACGTCAGAATACAGTATGTACACCACATTGATTTTAATCAAATTAAATGAAAATAGATGATTACTAAATGAAGCAGAAAATTTCTAGTAATTACAATCACAACTTTTAAATTTTAAGATGTCCGTGTTGTTTTCTATCAGAATCAGAACCGTAATTTTTGTGCGCTCTGTTGTAAAGTATGTGCGCTCGCTCGGCAAGGTGTGTGCGCGCGCATACGCGCACAGCTTAGAGGGAACAGTGGTCCTGTTCCACCTCACAGGGTTCCGTTTCCATATTTTCATAATCAGACTCACATGCCTCTGGGTTTGTAACCGGCTCTGAGAATGCAGGTTTAACTTCTTTTAAAAGTTTAAACAACTTTTCCCAGTGATATTGCTTCCTCTCCTCTGGGCTTCTATAATGACTGCAAGGCTTTTTATCTCTAAAATATTCAAAGGTTTTAGCTGTCTCACCTTGCTCTTGGGAACACTCTTTCTTTCAGGCCTTTCAAAAGGTAAAACTTCTCCTTCAGAGTCTTGTAGGGCTGCTCTGGTATTTGAGCTGTACTCCACGGCTTCCCCAGGACTATGCCTCCTACCTTCAAACCGTGCTGCAATCTCTTCACAGCAAGGGCTTCTCTCTGAAGTGCAGTCTCCTGAATAACAGCTGCTCTGAGAATCTCTCCTGTGTCTATCCCCAGACACTCTCTGCCTTTCACCACTGCCTGTGGCCAGCTTCCTCAGTCCCTCTCTCCTGGACGGTTTGTGACTGGCTCCGTCACTGCTGCTGTGGCTGGCTCTGTTCCCATGTCCATTCCCGTGCCCCTTCCTCTCTGTTTCTGGGAGCTTAAATGTGTGTGAGCGTCTTCTCCCCTCTAGCTCCTCCCACAGGTACTTCCTATCTCCACCCTGCGTTGCCATGGAGCTAGGGTGTGGTCTGAACTCAGTAGTTCTAGCTGTGTGTTTTTTTCCTCTGCCTGCAGTTTTGTACGTATGCTTGGCTGAGCTATTCCCTTGCTCATAGGAAAAAGTTTTATTTCTAGCTATTTTCCCAGGTTCTGCTGCAGCCTCGTCACCACAGTATTCACCCCTTCAAAAGCGTAGTTACTCACCTGGGGCAGGAATCAGTCCTCACTTATGGGTGACGTTGGTACCGACGGAGCCCGTGCAGAGCAATTCCCCAGCTTTCAAAGAAAGCCTTTGGGATTGCTGTCATGCATGCGCGGTCCTCTTCCCGCCCAAGGGTGCCATCTTGCTCAGTCAGGTCCCTTAGCTCGAGCCCTACCAAACAGATGGCAAGGTAAGGATAAAAATCCAGCAACTCATCAGGGGAGGTGGGAGGGTAGTAAGGACTGATTCCGCTGACAGGTGAGCAACTACGCTTTCTCCAGGAACAAGCAGGAAGTCAGTCCTCGCATATGGGGTGCTTCCCAGCTACAGGCTACTGAACTTGTAAAACCAAAAAATGCCTCTGCGAGGTCATGAGCAGAAGCCAATACCCGGAAGGTACCAGAGTCCTCGGGGCAAAGCCCTCGGTAGCCATGAAGAAGGGTCGGAGGGCAGGAGTTGCTTATACCCCGAACAGATTACGGAGTACAGCCTGGTAGTAGTGCGCAGCGAAGGTGTTCGTTGAAGACCAGGTCTCCGCCCGGCAGATGTCCATCAGGGGCACGGAGCGCAGTGAAGCCACTGAGGCCGCTTTGGCCCGAACCCCGTGCACGGTGACTCGACAATCTAACAGGGCACCTACCTTTGTGTGAGCAAAGGCTATGCAATCCGCCACCCAGATGGAGAGGGTGCGTTTAGTGACTGCCTGCCCCAGTCGATTAGGATCGTAGGTCACAGAGTCGGCCAGACTTGTGATGAGCCAGGTTGCGCTGCAGATAGAAGGCAAGATCCCTTTTGCAATCGAGTATGTGGAGAGCCGCCAACGACTGGTTGGCATGAGGACTCAGGAAGAAAGTCGGTAGGACTATCTCCTGGTTGAGATGGAAATCCGAGACAACTTTAGGCAGAAATTTGGGATGGGTACAGAGGACCACCCTATTCCTATAGAACCTGGTGTAAGAAGCATCAGCCATGAGAGCCAGGAGCTCACTAACTTAGCAGGCCGAGGTCAGCGCCACCAGAAAGGCCACCTTCCAGGATAGATGCTGAAGCGAGCACATCACCATCGGCTCGAAGGGTGGACGTGTAAGCTGCATGAGCACCACGTTCAGGTCCCATTCCGCCGGGGGAGGCCGGATGAGCGGCTTGGATAGCAAGAGACCCCACATAAAGCGGGAGACCAAAGGCTGCCCCTAGAGGGGCTTTCCCTCGATGGGGAGGTGATTTGCCGAGATGGCGCTCAAATGCACCCTGACAGAGTTTGACTTCAGACCTTTCCTTGAGAGATGGAGGAGGTAGTGAAGGACCTATCGAGTGGGACATGAGAATGGGTCGATCTGGAGCCCAGAGCACCAGACTGAGAAGCGCCGCCATTTGAAGGCATAGGATCATCTAGTCGAGGACTTCCTCAACACGAGTAGGACCTCCTCTGGGAGACCCAGCAAAGCTAGGGAGACCCGTTCAGCCGCCAGGCCGTGAGGGATAAGGCGACTAGGTTCGGGTGCTGAACCCGTCCATCCTCCTACGTTAGCAGGCCTGGAGCAGAGCACAGGGGGACAGGAAGCTCCGTCGACAGTCGGAGCAGAAGAGGGAACCAGGGCTGCCGAGGCCACGAGGGGGCTACGAGGATCATCGATGCCTGGTCCCACTGAGCCTCGCAATGAGAGGAATGGGGAGGGAATGCACAGAGCAGGCCAGAGGACAGTTCAGAAGGAACGCATCTGGGCTCTCCCTGCTGGGGTGCGATAACGGCCCGCAGAAACGGGGGAGCTGTGCATTCTGAGGACTTGCGAATAGGTCCATCGCTGGAGTCCCCCACCGAAGAAACAGCCAGCCCGCTACTCCTGAGTCCAGCCACCATTCGAGAGGGCGGAGGATCCCGCTAGGACATTCTCCTGGCCCAGGAGGTAGGCCGCCCTGAGGGACATCCCCTGACAGACGGCGAAGGAGCAGAGGAGGACCGCTTACCAGCAGAGGGAGCGCTATCCGGTACCCATCCTTGTTGACGTAGAACATCCCCACGCGGTTGTCAGTCTGCACGAGCACCGACCGACCACCCCTTGAGGTGGTCCTCGAAGGTCCTCAGGGCCCACCGAATCGCCCGGAGCTCGAGCAAGTTGATCTGCTGCTGAGACTACTTGGGTGACCACTGCTCCTGCGTGCACAACGCACCGCAGTGGGCTCCCCACCCCAACAGGGAAGCATCCGTTGTTAGCACCATGTTGTGCTGTGGGGCCTGGAAGGGTAACCCCCGGAGGAGGTTGCGGGGGGTTTTGCCACCAGCCCAGGGACAGGCAAAGGTTGCAGGAGACCCTTACAGGGTCCCGGAGGTGACCAACGGGCGGGCTCCACTGGGTGCTGAGGTACCACTGAGCTGTCTGCACATGCAGGCGGGCGTGGGGAGCCACAAGGACAGTAGAGGCCATGTGGCCCAGGAGGCGCATTATAGTCCGAGCTGTGACTTGGGGGGTGCTCTGGACCTGAGCTGTCAGGGCTTGGAGGCGGCCGGCACGATCCGCTGGCAAGAATGCGGTCGCCCGCTGAGTATCGAGGTGCGCCCAGATGAACTCTAAAGCCTGCACCGTTTCGAGATGGGACTTGGTATAATTGACCAAGAACCCCAGGCCTTCGAGTAGAAGGATTGTGCGCAACGCCGCCCACTGAGTTTCCTCGACCGAGGATCCTGTGATAAGCCAGTCGTCAAGGTAGGGGAAGACCGGTACGCCCTGACGCCTGAGACAGGCGGCGACCGTGGAGAGGCATTTCGTGAAGACCCGCAGAGCAGACGCAAGGCCGAAGGGGAGCACCCTGTACTGAAGTGCTCTCCCCACACCCTGAAGCGCAGGTACTGCCTGTGCTGGGAGTGGATCAAAATGTGGACGTAAGTGTCCTTTAGATCCAAGGAGCATAGAAAGTCACCCTGCTGGAGGAAGGGCAGCAGGACACCAAGTGACAGCATCTTGAACTTCTCCTGCACCAAGAACTTATTTAGCCTTCGGAAGTCGAGGATGGGTTGCAAACCCCCCATCTTTTTCAGGACGAGGAAGTATCGGGGATAGAAGCCCTGACCTCGAAGGTGCAGAGGGATCTTCTCAACTGCCCGTTGGGCGAGGAGGGAGACTAATTCCCGTTGCAGGAAAACCTGGTGTGTGGGGAGTCGAGGAGGTTCTGCCGGGGAGAAGGGAGATGGAAGCCTGTCCAAGCGGAGGTGATAGCCATCTCGGATGACCCGGAGGACCCAGGTGTCCAAGGTGATGGAAGCCCACAGAGGGGCAAGAAGAGGATAGGTGCCCCCCCCCCACTGGCTGCTGAGTTGCCGAAGGGTGAGAGACTATGCAACTGGCATCAAAACCCCTGTGTGGGCTGTGGTGGAGCCGTGGTTTGGGCTTTAGGCCCTATTGGCTTGCAGTGACCCTGGCTGGAATTTCCCTGCACCGGAGTGGTGGGCGTGGGGGTGGTCGGGTATGGCGGGTAGCCACAGTATGGAAGGCCCTTCCTCAGGAAGAAAGGCTTTTTGGCCTGTTTTTTTCCAGGAAAGGGTGGAGGTCTTGCGAATGAGACGGGTTCTGGTGACAAACTCCGCCTCTATCTCCGTGGCCTTATCTTCCATCGGCTTGCCGAAGAGCTGCTCGCCAAGGCAGGGGAAGTCCAGGAGCTTCTCCTGCATCCACTGCTCCAAATATGATGAATGGAGCTATGCCTGGCGGTGGGCCCCAATGCCCACGGCCGCCAACCGAGCCGAGGACTCAAAACCATCGTAGGTGGCTTGGGAGAGGTGTTTTGACAGTGCGCGACAGAATTCAACAGGGTACTGAACCTATTGAGAGATTCGCCCTCGAGACCCGCAGAGAAACCTCCGAACTCCTTGGCCAGGTCGCGCAAGAACATGCCCATGTATAGTTGGTACGCTTGAATGTGACAAGAGTGCATGGATCCTTGGTAAGCCTTGCAGCCTACTCCGTCAAGGGCTCTCGACTGCCAGTGTGGGGGGACCAACAAGTGCGATTTCGGGCTGTTCTGCTTTCTCATGGCTAATTCCACCACCATAGAGGTGTGGGGGAGTTGGGTCTTTCTGAACCCAGGGCCGCGTTGTACCTTGTACATAGTGTCGAGGCGCTTACTCACGATGGGAACCGAGGCGGGTGCCTCCCACATGCAGAGCAGCAGCCGGGACAGGATGGGAGGAACCGGAACAGTGAGAGACTCCCTAGGCGGGGACTTGTACTGAAGGATGTCGAGCTCTTCAGCTCGAGGGTCCTCCTCAGCCTGGGTGGCCAGATTAAGAGCCCGTGCCATATCCCGAACGAACACCAGGAAGGAGGTGTTCTTGGGTGGCGAGTGCTGCTGAAACGCGGGCGGGGAGGGGTTTGACGGAATGTCCTGGTGGGTACGGGTCTCCAGGAAGGTATCCCCATCGGACTCCCAGTCTGAGAACTTGGATGAGGAATCTGAACTGGGTAGGTTACCCTGTCCAGTGGCCAAGGCCCACTTGGAGCTGGAGGCCCTGGAAGATCTCGTCCCCAAGGAATGGGAGGGCAAGCGAGACCGATGTCGAGGACCCTCACGAGGCCCGCGGCTCTTGGGGGGTTTCCTGGACAGATTTCAGTGTCCCACGTGAGGGACCCACGGTCTCTGGGCACGAGTCAGCGAAGCTGGCTGTGAGCGCCTGCTGGGAAGCGATGAACACAGGAACGCTGTGTTCTAGTGCCAGCATGTGGGACTCCCACATGGGTGTGGGGCCCTGTGACACCAACCCTGGGGTCACCAGGACGGCTCTCAGGAGACCGGGCGCCTTCGCCAGAGGCCTCTGTATCTGTGCGGGGTACCTTGAGGGCCGCTTCTTGTCCGACTCTCGGGAACGCCGAAGGGGGCTGAGCGACCGAGCGCAACAGTGCTCGCGCTTGTCAGGAGCCCCCAAACAGCAACTTCGAGGCCTTCTTCTTCTTGCACCACTTCAGGGGACCCCTGGTCAGAGTGCCACTGAGAGCATAGGGCCGAGGTGGGGGATCCCACCGGAGGGGAGACGACCGAGGGCGCCACTGGGGATTCTGAGGCGGCCTTTCTGAAAATGTCTTCGGACTTGATTCAATGTCCCTGTCAATTATGTTACATAGGTAAGACAGAAAGGAGCGTGAAAACACATATAATAGAGCATAAAAGTTGTATTCGTAGAAAGATTATGGAAGAACCCTTGGTACAGCACTGGTGTGATGCCCAACATTCTGTTTCCGATCTGCGCTTCTTGGTGTTGAAGGTAGTAAGACCCCATTGGCGGGGTGGTAATATCAGCAAAGTTCTTTTGAGAATGGAACAGCATTTCATATATGAATTGCGGACATTACACCCATAAGGTCTTAATCAAGATGTTGATTTATCGTTTTTCTTTAATTCATCCCCTTCTTCTTCCCTTTCCCCTCCCTCTTCTTCCCCCCCCCTTTCCCTTTCCCTTTCCCCCTCTCCCCCTTCCTCTTCCTTCCCTTCTCCCCTTTTTCCTCCCCCCTCCCCTCCCCTCCCCTTCTCCCTTTCGCTTCCTCCCCTTCCCCCCTCCCCTTCTCCCCTCCTCCCCCTCCCCTCCTCTCCCCCCTCTTCCTTTCTCCCATCCCCCCTTACCTCTTCCCCCTCCCCTCCCCCCTCCCCCTCCCCTTTTTCTCCCCTTTCCCTCTTCCCTCGCCCTTACTTCCTTCCCTTCCCTTCCCCTCCCCCCTCCTCTTCCCCTCCCCTCTCTCTCCCACTTCCACCCCCTCCCCCCCTCTTCCCCTCCCTTCCCTTCTCCCCCCCTCCTCTCCTCTTCCTCCCCTCTTCTCCTCCCTTCTTCCTTCCCTTCCCTCCTCCCCCTATCTTCCATTCCCTTTCCCCCTCCCCCTTTTCCCCTTCCTTCCCTTCCCATTCCCCCTCTCTTTCCCCTTCTTTCCTTTTCCCTTTCCTTTCCCCCCTTTCTGCCTTTCCCCTCTCCTTCCCCCCTCCCCCCTTTTCCTTCTCTCCTTTCCTCTTTTTTCCTTTCCTTTCCTTTTTCCCATTCATTACAAACGATGGTCAGAAACAACGCAAAGAAGTTGAAAGCCCTTTGGAAACGATTTACTTTTTTAAAAATACAATTTGTTCACATATACAATTCTCTCAGTGCGAAACAAGAGAGGTTTTAACCCCTTTTCTGAAATTTGATATATGTTCTCAACATTTTAATTTTGTCTGCAAGTAGCCTTTAACTTTTGCACTTTCACCTTGTTCTGGCGGGAAAACGCCGTTATAATGCTCTGAGGCAGTATACCCGGTCCCATACCTAATAGTAAGTTTTTTTCACGCAGAGAGCGGTGAGTTTCTTTTTTAAAGCTCTTTATGGAATTGTGAACATTCCTACAATTATGTGAATCTCTTTTGATTGGTATCCAGGTTCTCAATATAATTATGACAGGTGCATATAGGTGTACGTTTCGTTGTGTTTTTTAATGCATGAGCTAAAAGTTTTTTATGTTAAAGGCAATGCTTGCCGTTCTTACTTTTAAATCTGTGTGGACCTTATTCAACAAATTTTGAATGTCACTAGATTTATATATAAAAAGAAATTTGTCTTGTTGGTTTTCATAAACATTTTTGATTCATGTGAGTTTGACCTTTATAACCATGGTGCTCGTTATAATCGTGTGGCACGTTCCGTTTTTGAATTACGATGCTTTTTACTTTCAGCCTTAATTTTTGACTTTCAACCATTTTCACAATAATTACAATCCGTTTCACATTTTCATGATATTGTCCTCATATTTTTTGGTTTGGTCCTAATACAATAATGGTTTGGATAAATGCTTCCTATATGCAATTAAGGCTTTTGCGATGTCGGCGCTTCATTCACATTTCTTTAAAGCAATTTTTTCACTAATCGTAGGTCATGAATTGTACATAGTTTAAGAGACTCACATTATGATATTGTAAGTAAGATGACAAATGAGTATATGTATTAAGAACATAAGATATGCCATACTGGGTCAGACCAAGGTCCATCAAGCCCAGTATTCTGTTTCCAACAGTGGCCAATCTAGGTCATATGTACCTAGCAGTTTCCCCAAGAGACACAAGTTCCGCAATGCTTGTACTGGGTCAAGCATTGATATCTTCGGTCACTTCTTAATAATGGTTTATGGACCTTTCCTCCAGGAACTTGTCCAAACCTTTTTTAAACCCAGCTACACTAACAGCCTTTACTACATCCTCCGGTAACAAATTCCAGAGTTTGATTACACGTTGAGTGAAAAAATATTTTCTTTTATTAGTCTTAAATAGTTTACCCTGTAGCTTCATTGCATGTCCCCTAGTCTTTCTATATTCTGATAAGGTAAACAATTGATCTACGTTTACCTGTTCCACTCCGTTCATTAATATATAGACTTCTATCATATCTCCCCTCAGCCGTCTCTTTTCCAGGTTAAAGAGCCCTAACCTTTTTAGTCTTTCTTCATAGGAGTATCCTTCCATCCCCTTTACCATTTTGGTGGCTCTTCTCTGAACCTTTTCTAAAATCGCTATATCCTTTTTAAGATACGGCGACCAGAATTGCACACAATATTCAAGGTGCGGTCTCACCATGGAACGATATAGAGGCATTATAATATCTTTTGTTTTATTTTCCATTCCTTTCCTTATCATACCTAGCATTCTATTTGCTCTCTTGGCCGCCGCTGCACACTGGGCCGAGGGTTTTAACATGGTATCCACAATGACGCCTAAATCTTTTTCCTGGGTGGTGGTTCCTAATGTGGAACTTTGCATCGTGTAACCATACTTTGGGTTGTTCTTCCCTAGGTGCATAACCTTGCACTTGTCCACATTAAATTTCATCTGCCATTTTGATGCCCAGTCTTCCAATTTATCAAGATCCTCTTGCAATTTTTCACAATCCCCTTGGGTTTTAACAACTTTAAATAGTTTTGTGTCATCTGCAAATTTGATAACCTCACTCGTCATTCCACTTTCCAGGTCATTTATGAATATGTCAAAAAGCAGCGGACCCAGCACAGATCCCTGGGGTACACCACTATTCACCTTTCTCCATTGGGAAAATTGGCCATTTAGCCCTACCCTCTGCTTTCTATCTTTTAACCAGTTCCTGATCCATAATAGTACATTGCCTCCTATCCCATGACTCTTTAGTTTTGCCAAAAGTCTCTGATGAGGGACCTTGTCAAAGGCTTTCTGAAAGTCCAGATACACAATATCAACCGACTCACCTTTGTCCACCTGTTTATTCACTCCTTCAAAAAAACATAACAGATTAGTAAGACAAGATCTTCCTTGTCTAAAGCCATGTTGGCTGTCTCCCATTAGGTTGTGACTATCTACATGCTGAGTAATTTTATTCTTTATGATGGTTTCTACCATTTTTCCCGGTACTGACGTCAGGCTCACCGGTCTGTAGTTTCCCGGATCACCCCTGGAACCCTTTTAAAAAATTGGTGTTACATTGGCGATCCTCCAATCTTCAGGTATTAGAGATGATTTTAATGATAGTTCACAGATTACTGATAGCAGTTCTGCAATCTCATATTTCAGTTCTTTCAACACCCTTGGATGTATACCATCCGGCCCAGGTGATTTGCTACTCTTCAGTTTATCTAATAGTTGTAAGACATCTTCCCGATGTATCGATATTTCCTTCAATTCTTCCGCACCTTTAAATACCACTTCAGTCATGGGTAACATCCCTACGTCTTCCTCAGTAAAGACCGAAGCAAAGAATTCATTCAGTCTCTCCGCTATCGCCTTGTCGCCTCTTAGTGCTCCTTTAACCCCTTTATCATCTAATGGACCAACTGACTCTCTCACAGGTTTTTTGCTACGAATGTACTTGAAAAGGTCTTTATTTCGCGTTTTTGCTTCCGCAGCAAGCTTCTTCTCAAATTCTCTCTTTGCCTGCCTTATCAATGCCTTGCATTTGACTATGTATTTTTTGTCGGCTATGCCTCCATGTATTTTTTTTATGGCAATGCATTCATCTCGGCCATTTTCCCGTTGAGCATCCACTGTCATTTTTAATGGTCACAGAGCTCCTTCTTTATTCTTCTTCTTATGCACATCACTATTTATCTATTCATTTTTATCCTTTGAGCATCCATTGTCATTTTTAATGGTAACAGAGCTCCTCCTTTATTCTTCTTTTTATGCACATTACTATTCATCTATCCAATTTTTCTGGAAACTTGAAGATAATATTATAATAGGATCCATAGCTATAAATGAGTTTTTATATATGATGTTTGTATGTTATATTTATATTTTAGTGTCCATAGTGTCTTCTTATGCGAAACGTATGGTTCAGAAGGTATTTATATTTATATAATTTATTTACTGTCCTATTTATTGTTCTTCTGGCCAACTATGGTTCAGTTTCTAGGATGATTTTATTTTATTATCTTTTTATATGATTTTGTCTGGTCACACTCCTTTTGGAATGTAATAATTATGTATCAATGTTCTATTTTATCATAACACTTTTTAAGAACATATACTTTTATGTTCATCCTCCTCATCTCTTTCCTTCTCTTTTAATTCATTGCATTTTTAAATGAAGTGCTATTTTAGATATTTAAGATGATATTGTTTAATGTGATTTATTTATTTCTATTGCTTATTTATGATATTAATTATTGTATGTATGTCTCCTATTTATTATTTTTGCTGATTGTTTTTTCATATGTTTACATGTTTTAAGATACACGTATCTTATGTTTTTTATTATTGTTTTTATGATTATTTATTAATTATGTATTATGATTTTATCTTTTTCAGGTTTGCCCTCTTGTATATTACCCCCTGAGGAAGGCCTAATGGCCGAAACGCGTAGGGGTCATCAATAAAAACCTTCATTGCCTACTGCCAGTCTTTGTATCTGCCTTTTGGTTCCTGCTTATTCTTACAGATACATAGTTGTTTTTGGTTTCGGCTCCTTTGGAGGAGAGTCATACTGGAGGGCCTCGAGCTCTTCGGCTTGAGGCTCCTCCTCGGGGTCCGCGGGGATCGCCAAAGCTGTGGCCATATCCTGAACGAACTCCGAGAACCAGGTATCCTCCGGAGGGGGGATCTACTCCGGGGCTCGGACTGCGGTGAGTCCGACGGGACGCACTGAGTCCTGAAGGTATCGGGGGACTCCTCGTCCTCTGTCTCCCAGGCGGACTCGTCCGAAGAGGAGTCGGGGGGCTCCAACCGCGTGGGTCCTGGCAGCACCCGCCCCGACGCCGAAGGCACCGGCGTCGACATCCTCGGTCCCGACAGGGAGGTTGAGGGTGACCACGACTGAGGTCGACCTCGAGCCTTCATGGTCTCGAGTATCGGCTCGGTCTCCGGGGTCGACTTCGACGTCGATGTCCCAGTGGTCAGGGCAGATGCACCAGCAAGGCTGGCCATCAGCACCTGCTGCTGATCCATGAAGGCAGACAATTTGCACTCCAAGGCTGTCAGCCTGAGTCCAAGCTCAGGAGAATCAGCAGCCACCGACTCGGGCCCCGGCGGCGTCGGGCCCGACGTTGGCTCCCTGGGAGGAGAGTCCTCGAGGACAACAAGACTTACGTGTCCAGCAGACTCCTGCTCCACACGAGGCATTTTGGACGGCTTCTCCTGTTCCAAGGGCCCGGGACGGCAGTCAGGGGTCCGAGACCTAGCCCTCGAGGAACCAGGGACCTCTTCCGACGCCACCCTCACGAGCCGCTTCTTCCTCTTTCACTCCCGATCGAGGGAGCCCCTGTTCGAGGAACCCCGACGATGCTCGGGGTCAGACTCCCGAGACGTCGAGGCCTCAGACGAGGTCCGGGCCCGGCCGGAGGCCGAATCAGAAAAAAGCCTTTCCTTCTCATGCTGTCAACTTCGCAGTGCCTTAGTGGACATTTTGCCACACGGCCCACAGATCTTAGGATCATGACCGGGAGCAAGGCACCGAAGGCAGCAGTCGTGTGTGTTGGTGAGAGACATCAGTTTCTTACACCGATCACACTTCTTGAAACCACTGGAAGCCATCGGGGAAAAAAGAGCCCCTGCGAGGTCAAAAGACCGGCCTTCCAGGGGAAAAGAAAAAAGGGCGTGAACGCCAGCTACTAAGGGCAAAAAACAAAAAAGTGAGGACGGGCTCTATACCGGTGTACCGAACTCGGCGGGAAGGGGAACCAGTGTCGGACCAGACAAGAACCACGATGAAATCGCAAGAAAAACGCAAGAAAAATCTAACTTTTTTCCGGGTGAATAGGGCGGACGTCCGTCGGGCTCCTCGGAAAAAGAAAGACTGAGCAAGATGGCACCTTTAGGCGGGAAGGGGACCGCGCATGCATGCAGTATTCTCAAAGGCTTTCATAGAAAGCTGGGGAAATGCTCCGCAAGGGCTCCATCGACGTCGATGTCACCCATATGTGAGGACTGACTTCCTGCTTGGTCCTGGAGAAAGTTGTAAGACATCTTCCCGGTGTATCGATATTTCTTTCAATTCTTCCGCAGTATCACTTTTAAATACCACTTCAGTCATGGGTAACATCCCTACATCTTCCTCAGTAAAGTCTGAAGCAAAGAATTCATTCAGTCTCTCCGCTATAGCCTTGTCCCCTCTTAATGCCCCTTTTACCTGTCTATCATCTAATGGTCCAACTGACTCTCTCACAGGTTTTTTGCTATGAATATACTTGAAAAGCCTTTATGAGTTATTACTTCCACAGCAAGTTTCTTCTCAAATTCTCTTTGCCTGCCTTATCAATGCCTTGCATTTAACTTGCCAGTGCTTATGCTGTTTCCCATTTTTGTAATTTGGCTGTCTTTTCCATTTCCTGAAAGATGCTTTTTTTTTTTTTTTTTGCAACAGCAGCCTCTCTGACCTCATCCTTAAATCATGCTGGCAGTTTTTTAAATATACTTGTTGAGGGTTCCTGAGGTCCAGAATGGGTCGAAGGCCACCGGTCCTTTTGGGTACCAGGAAATACCTGGAGTAGAATCTGTGACCTTGCAAGTGGGGAGGCACAGGCTCCACCGCCCTGTCCACCAACAGACCATGAAGCTCTTGTAGAAGAAGGTCTGTGTGCAGGGGAGGCCTTGGAGGCTCCCCTGGAAAATATGGTGGAGGCAGTTGTTGAAAATGGAGGGCATAGCCCTTGTGGACTATCTCCAGCACCCAACTGTCCCCGGTGATAAGGGGCCACTGGTGGGCAAAGAGGGCGAGGCGACCTCCTGTGCAGGGTTGGGGAGCAGTGGAGGAGAGGCTACGCTCAAGGAGTCAAAAACCCCCACCCTGCTGAGTGGTAGCAGGGGCCTGAGGCTTGGGGGTCCTCTGCCTACGGGGCCCATTACCCTGGCCCTTGGCTTGCTGACCCTGGGGGGCAGCTTGGGCAGCCTGATACTGAGGGTACTGTTTGTAGGCAGTGCCCTTCCTAGGGTAAAAGGACTTTTTACCTGAGCCCTACTTCTTATGTGAAGGGGCAGAGGTCTTCCCTTGACAGCCTTGTCCGGATAAGGTGCTCGGTCTCGAGCTGAGCGGCCTTCTCGGTCACGGGTTTGCCAAAAAGGTTCTCACCTCGGCAGGGGACATCGACCAACTTGTCCTGAACCCATGGCTCGAGGTCCGATGACTGCAGCCACGCCTGGCGTCGAGCCGCGATGCAGGCAGCCGCAACTCGGGCCGAAGCCTCGAAGCCATCGTAGGCGGCATGGGAAATGAACTTTGAGCATTCCCGAACCCCCGAGGACAAGGTCTTAAATCTCTGCAAGGGTTCCCCGGAGAGACCAGCAGAGAATCCGGCCAACTCCTTGGCCAGGTCTCGCAAGTACATGCCCATGTACAGCTGGTAAGACTGGACACGGCAAGCAAGCATAGACCCCTGGAAGCACTTCCTACCGACGCCATCGAGGTTGCGGGCCTCCCTGCCGGGGGGCACCGCAGAGTGCATCTTCTGGCTGTTCAGACGATGTATGGCCGATTCCACAACCATGGAATGGTGTGGTAGCTGTGCTTTCTGGAAACCAGGGCTTTTGCGGAGTCGATAGATGGAATCGACTCGCTTGCTCAGAACCGGCGCCGAGGCTGGTGCCTCCCATATCCGGAAGAGGAGCCATTGCAGCATCGGAGGAACCGGGACAGTGAAGGCCTCCTTCGGAGGAGAGTCGTACTGTAGAGCATCGAGCTCCTCGGCTCGAGGCTCTTCCTCGGGATCGGCAGGGATAGCCAAGGCAGCGGCCATATCACGGACGAACTCCGAGAACCTAGCGTCCTCCGGAGGGGATCTACTCCAGGGCTCAGACTGCGGTGAGTCCGACGGGACGCACCGAGTCTTAAAAGTATCGGGAGAGTCCTCGTCCTCCGTCTCCCAGGTGGACTCATCCAAGGAGGAGTCAGGGTCCGACCCCGCGGGGCCCCGAGGCACCCGCCCCGACGCCGGTCCCTCGGTCCCAAACGGGAGGTCGAGGGAGACCTCGACCGAGGACGACTTCGAGCCACGAGGGTCTCGAGTATCGGCTCGGTCTCCGGGGTTGACTTCGAAGTCGACGTCCCAGTGGACAGGGCAGATGCACCAGACAGGCTGGCCATCAGTGCCCGCTGCTGCTCCATGAAGGCAGACAATCTGCACTCCAAGGCTGTCATCCTGAGACTCAGCTCAGGAGACGCAGCAGCCACCGACTCGGGCCCTGGTGGCGCCGGGCCCGACGTCGGCTCTCTGGGAGGAGAGTCCACAAGGACTACGGGGCTTACGTGTCCAGCAGACTCCGGCTCCACGCGAGGAACTTTGGCAGGCTTCTCTTGGTCCACGGGCCCGGGACGGCGGTCGGGGGTCTTAGACCTGGCCCTCGAGGGACCAGGGACCTCTTCCGACGCCACCCTCGCGAGCCGCTTCTTCCTCTTGCGTTCCCAGTCGGGGGACCCCCTGTCCGAGGAGCTTCGATGGCGCTCGGGATCGGAATCCCGAGATGTCGAGGCCTCAGACGAGGTCTGGGCCCGGCCGGAGGCAGAGTCCAAGAAAAACCTTTCCTTCTGATGCTGTCGACTTTTGAGTGCCTTGAAAGACATCTTCCCACATGGCACACACGACTTGGGGACATGGTCAGGGCCGAGGCACCGAAGGCAGCAGTCGTGTGTGTCGGTGAGAGACAAGTTTCTTACACTGATCACACTTTTTGAAACCACTGGAAGCCATCGGGGAAAGAAGAGCCCCTGCGAGGTCAAAAGACCGGCCTTCCAGGGAAGAAATGAAAAAAGGGCGCGAACGCCAGCCACGAAGGGCAAAAACTGAAAAAAAAATAAATGGGCTCAATATTGGTGTACCGAACCCGGCGGGAGGGGAACCGGCGTCAAACCGGAGAAAAATAGCGCAAAATCGCCGAAGAAAAAATCACTTTTATCCGGGAGAACAGGACACACGTCCGGCGGGCTTCTCGGAAAAAAAGAGACTGAGGTAAGATGGCACCTTTAGGCGGGAAGGGAACCATGCATGCGTGCCAGCATTCCCAAAGGCTTTCATGGAAAGCTGGGGAAATGCTCCGCTGGGGCTTCATCGGTGCCGATGACACCCATATGTGAGGACTGACTTCCTGCTTGGTCCTGGAGAATTGAAAAGTCTTTATTATGAGTTATTGCTTCCACAGCAAGTTTCTTCTCAAATTCTCTTTGCCTGCCTTATCAATGCCTTGCATTTAACTTGCCAGTGCTTGTGCTGTTTCCCATTTTCGTAATTTGGCTGTCTTTTCCATTTCCTGAAAGATGCTTTGCTTTTTTTTTTTTTTTTGCAACAGCAGCCTCTCTGACCTCATCTTTAAATCATGCTGGCAGTTTTTTAAACTTCCTTCCACTTTACTTAAAGTGTGGAATACAGCTGGTCTGGGCTTCCAAGACAGTATTTTTAAACACCACCCAAGCTTGATGTAAGTCTTTAACCTTTGCAACTGCTCCTTTTAGTTTTTTCTTAACTAAGTTTCCTCATTTTATCATAGTCTCCCTTTTTTAAACTTAAAAGGTAGTACTGTGGATTTCCTTACCATCCCTCCTCCATTAATTAAATTAAACGTGATCATGCTATGATCACTAATGCCAAGTGGCCCCAACACCCTTATCTCTTGCACCAGATCTGGTGTTCCACTAAGTCCAAAACTGCTTCTTGGAGCAGCTGGTTCATGAACCGACCAGAGGGGAAGCTGTCATTTCTTTCATCTAGAAACTTTATCTTCCTAGCATGTCCTGCTGTGACAATGACCCAGTCAATACCAGGGTAATAGAAATCACCCATTATTATTACTGTTCTGTAACTTTTGTTAGCTTCCCTGATTTCTTTGAGCATTTCATCATCCATTTGTTCATTCTGGTCAGGCGGTCGATAGTATAACTCCACTGACATCGCCTTCCCCTTTTTACATGGAATTTCAATCAATAGACATTCTACAGTGAATTTTATTTTCTGCAAAACTTTAATCCTTTGTGACTCAATGCCCTCTCTAACAGAGCGCAACCCCTCCACCAATTTGATCAGCTCTATCATTACGATATAGTTTGTACCCAGGTATCACAGTGTCCCACTGGTTGACCTCCTTCCATCATGTCTCTGAGATACCAATCATATCTAACTTCTCATTTAGTAAAATTCTAACTCTCCCAGCTTAGTTTTTAGACTGCCAGCATTTGCATACAAGCATTTTAGAGACTGTATTTTATTCATATTAATCTGGTTATCGGTAGGCAGGGGCAATTTGGAATCTTTAATCTCTGTCTGCTCTTTACTCAAGGGCATTTGAGCTACCTTTGTCTTTATTGCAACCTCTCTGCTGATGTACCCTAACTTCATTTTTTTGGTAGTACCCTTCAAGGATACATTGTTCCAAACCATGCGCTCTTGGGCGACTGTCGGCTTTCCCCTATTATCTAGTTTAAAAGCTGCTCTATCTCCTTTTTAAAGGTTAATGCCAGCAGCCTGGTTCCATCCCAGTTAAGGTGAAGCCCATCCTTTCGGAAGAGCCCCTCCTGTCCCCAGAATGTTCTCCAGTTCCTAACAAATCCAAAACCCTCATCCTTGCACCATCGTCTCATCCACGCATGGAGAGTCCAGAGCTTTGCCTGCCTTTTGGGTCCTACGCATAGAACGGGAAGCATTTCGGAGAACGCTATCCTGGAAGTTCTGGATTTTAACTTCCTACCTAGAAGCCTAAATTTAGCCTCCAGAACTTCCCTTCCTCATTTTCCTATGTCATTGGTACTGACATGTACCAAGACAGACTCCTTCCCAGCAGTATCTAAGACCTTGTCTAGGTGGGCGTGAGATCCGCTACCTTTGCACCAGGCAGGAATGTTACCAGGCGATCCTCATGTCCACCAGCCACCCAGCTATCTACATGCCTAATGATCAAATCAGCAACTGTAACGGCTGTCCTAACCCTTCCCTCATGGGCACATGGCCCTGGAGAAACTTCCTCAGTGTGAGAGTGTTTTATATCACCTGGAGGACCAATTCTAGCATAAACATATAAACAAACATAGGATCACTTACTGCCACACCAGGGTGATACTCTCCTATCACGTGACCTCTCTCCTCCATGGCAACAGGGATGCTGCCAGACTGGAGGTGGGACTTCAGGACTATATCCCTGTAGGTCTCGTCTATGTACCTCTCTGTCTTCCAAGTCTGCTACTCTTGCCTCCAGAGATCGGACTCGTTCCCTGAGAGCAAAGAGCTCCTTGCACCTTGTGCACACGTAAGACCCCTCACCAACTGGGAGAAAATCATACATGTGACACCCAATGCAAAAGACTGGAAAGCCCCCTTCTCGCTGCTGGACTGCTGTCTGCATCTTCATCTTAAGGTTGTGTTTATATATTTAAGTTCTTTACTTACTAAGGGTTGCTGGGGAAACTTATACTAATAAAACTATAACTAATATGTTTCATGTACTTTGTTCACCTGAAGTTTAATTAATCTCAGGTCCTTAATGTGTGCTGATGAGAATAAACAGCTGCACCTGAGAGTGAATATGGCACCTTCTTTCCTTTAAGAGGTTTAAAACACCTATAAAGCTACGATTATCCTAGGCGTGGGTGGGTGTCAGGGAGGGAGGGAAAGACTTATTAAAAGCTGGCTGCTACACGGGTACCCTGTCCTGTGCTTCTAAAGTAATCTGTAACTAATCTTCAGGGGGAGTCCCACAGCCCTTGCTTGGATAGAGGGAGACTTGGGTTATAAATTTAACCAGAAAGCTCTCTTCTGTGTTTTAAATTTAAACTGAAAGCACCTTGCTGCTACTAGGCCCTGACTGAGTAGTAAATTTAAACGGAAAACTCTTTGCTGCTACTAGGCCCTGACTGATTTAACAAATACACTGGGTTCACAGATTAATCAGGTTTAATCTAAAGAATTTTCTTCCCCAAGATTTAGAAAACTTCCCCTAGAAGTAAATACTTGAAATTGCAGATCTCTCTCCTGAAGTAGCAGTCCCCTTTTGTAGTCCTTCAAGACTGAGAAGCACAGAACTCTGGTTGAACTATTTATGCTTGTGCTTCTGAGGTAAGCTTTGACCAGGAACATGCCAATGTAGAGTTGGTAACTTTGAATGCGGCAAGCCAGCATTGAGTCCTCGAAACATTTGCATCCAAGGGCATTCGAGGTGCGGGACTCCCTGCCCAGAGGCACTGAGTAGTGTGTTGTTGGGCTTTCTTGCTGGCGTATGGCCAACTCCACCACCATGGAGGTGTTGGGGAGCTGCATCTTGCGGAACCCCGGCCCCCATTGGACCTGATACATCGTGTTGAGTCATCTGATCACGATGGCAACCGAGGCTGGGGTCAACCACATCCGGAGGAGAAGCCGGGTGAGGATGGAAGGCACAGGGAATATCACGGTCTCTTTTGGCAGTGCCTCATCCTGGAGGATGTCCAATTCCTCCATACACGGGTCCTCTTCTGACTCCATTGTGAGGGAGAGAGGCCGTGCCATATCCCTGACGAACTCGAGGAAAGAGGTATCTTCAGGAGGGGAACGGCGCCAGGCAGCTGGGGGAGATGTGTTTGAGGGTAGTTCTCGTGGGCCCGAGACTCCAGGGACATCTTCACATTGGACTCCCAATCAGAGTAGTCAAAGGAACATTCAAGATTCTCTGGCTGCAGGAGAGACAGTAACTCCAGTCTCAGATGCTTCGAGATGAGGGCATGGCCAGAGGTACTCGCCTGCGAAGATCTTGCTCCCGAGGGTCGGGAGCAAGAACGAGGCTCTCACCAAGGATCCGCCCAAGGTATCTAACTCTATGCGATCACAGAAGCGGCCCAGGGAGTCCTTGATGTCTAGGTCCCTTGGTCTCGGCGGAGACGGGAGATGGCGCCCGCTGTGATGCTTCCCACTCAGGGGTCGCAGCCATGGACACCAACACCAGAGTGCCCAAACACCGGAGGCATCAATCATGAGTGCACCTTTTACACCTCTATCATCTATTGCTCCAACTGACTCTCAGGTTTTTTGCTACGAATGTACTTGAAAAGTCTTTATTACACATTTTTGCTTCCACAGCAAGTTTCTTCTCACATTCTCTCTTTGCCTGCCTTATCAATGCCTTGCATTTAACTTGCCAGTGCTTGTGCTGTTTCCCATTTTCATCATTTGGCTCTTTTTTCCATTTCCTGAAAGATGCTTTTTTGGCAACAACAGCCTCTCTGACCTCACCTTTAAACCATGCTGGCAGTTTTTTGGACTTCCTTCCACTTTTCTTAAAGCGTGGAATACAGCTGGTCTGGGCTTCCAAGATAGTATTTTTAAACAACACCCAAGCTTGATGTAAGTTTTTAACCTTTGCAACTGCTCCTTTTAGTTTTTCCTTAACTATTTTCCTCATTTTATCATTGTCTCCCTTTTGAAAGTTAAAAGGTAGTACTGTAGATTTCCTTACTATCCCTCCTCCATTAATTAAATCAAAAGCGATCATGCTATGATCATTATTGCCAAGAGGCCCAAACACTCTTATCTCTTGCACCAGATCTTGTGTTCTACTAAGGACTAGGTCCAAAATGGCTTTCCCTCTGGTCGGTTCATGAACCAGCTGCTCCAAGAAGCAGTCATTTATTTCATCTAGAAACTTTATCTCCCTAGCATGTCCTGCCGTGACACTGACTCAGTCGATACCGGGGTAATTGAAATCCCCCATTATTATTACTGTTCTGTAACTTTTGTTAGCTTCCCTGATTTCTTTGAGCATTTCATCATCCATTTGTTCATTCTGGCCAGGCGGTCGATAATACACCCCGACTGCCATCGCCTTCCCCTTTTTACATGTAATTTCAATCCATAGAGATTCTACAGCAAACTTTGTTTCCTGCAAAACTTTAATCCTTTGTGACTCAATGCCCTCTCTAACAGAGTGTAACCCCTCCACCAATAAGATCTGCTCTATCATTACTATATAGTTTGTACCAAGGTATCACAGTGTCCCACTGGTTGTCCTCCTTCCACCATGTCTCCGAGATACCAATCATATCTAACCTCTCATTTAGTGCTTTATATTCTAACTCTCCCATCTTATTTTTTAGACTACTAGCATTTGCATAAAAGCATTTTAGAGGCTGTATTTTATTCATATTAATCTGTCTATCAGTAGGCAGGGATAATTTGGAATTTTTAAGCTCTGTCTGCTCTGTACTCAAAGGTATTTGGGCTACTTTTGCCTTTATTGGAACCTCTCTGCTGATATGCCCTAACTTCAATCTTTTGCTAGTATCCTTCGAGATACATTGTTCCGAACCATGCGCCCTTGGGCGACTGTCAGCTCTCCCCTATTCTCTAGTACATTGTTATGATTAAGATGTTTCTTGTTTGAAAGGTAATACACTGTAGCTCTCCCTTTCTTTTGATCATGGAGTTTTTGTATAAGTAGGTTATTGAACTGGGAAGGGGCATAAGGCTGGAGTTTCGCCTAGGGCACCCAGTACCTTTGCACTAGACCCACATACAATAGAGGTAGGACTGCACCTTTGGAACCAGCCCCTGTGTTATTATCTGCAGCAAGACAGATGATTGCTCATGTCTGAATGGCAAACAGATAGGTGGGGGAGATCATGTTCAGGACAGTCACACATGGGTGGACAAGTCAGCCCTGGTGTGGAGTTGGGCATATAGGCAGGACCGGAGCTGGCAGAATACAATTAGGGGCCGGGTATTCAAATGAGATATTGCAATTATGGGCAAATTATACTGGCACATAATTGTGCTGTCCAACCACCACCTACCCTGCATGGAGGTATACATATCAGTGCACATGTGCACCTGAAGGGATGGAACAGTTCCATAGCTCTTGTGTCTGGGGGCACATGGCCCCTCATTCTGACTATAAGAGGGCATGTCTGAGGCCACTGGTTCAGAGTACTTGCTTATATTTAAACCACTGAATGATGTTTAGCTTCTTAGAGCTCCCTGATCAGTTTCCCTACATTCAGCATGTTGTTTAGGGAAAAGTGCTGTCATGCTAGAGGCTTGGCATTGATTCGAAGTTCCCTTCTCCATGCTGCTGTGTAGAGTGCACTGCAGTGTGCCCCCAGAATTTTTACCATGTTAGGAGCATGGGTGTCTTCTGTAGACTGTCTACAAACATTAGGTGATTCTTTGGACATGGACATGCTGGTATGTAAGGTGTATTGCA
Source organism: Ichthyophis bannanicus (assembly GCA_033557465.1). Taxonomy (NCBI): domain Eukaryota; kingdom Metazoa; phylum Chordata; class Amphibia; order Gymnophiona; family Ichthyophiidae; genus Ichthyophis; species Ichthyophis bannanicus. Next base: position 156,553,752 of record CM066039.1, on the reverse strand, counting down.
GTAGGCCCCCAGAGTTTTCATCATGTTAGAAGCATGGATGGCTTCTGTGAATTGTCTATAAACCCCAGATGATAGTTTGGCCATGCGAGGATGTCCATCTCCAGAACTGTTTTGGGGTGGGTGACCTATCTGTCAGACTGAGGGGCTGTATCTGGATAACCTGGACCTCATTTTTATGAGAAGGATGGATGGCAGATAACGCCTGCCAAAAACACCCTGTCTCTGCACACCAGGACCAGCAGGATCTACACACCAGGCCATTGTATTCTCCTCCCTTCATCTACAGGTGTGGTAAACATTATTGGCACCCTTGCATTTTGGTTATGCTGTGCAGAATATCTTCATAAATGATTGGAAATATTCAAATTGTATGTCATCATAATATTTTAATAGCATGTTCAAAGGTATACAACAAAAAAAAGTCTGTACAACTTAGACATAGCAATTTCTGAGAAAAAAAAGAAATATGGCCTGGATAGGATTAATGGGCACCCTTCACTAATATTTGGTTGCACAAGCCTTGGCAGTGATGAAGCCTCCAAACATTTCTTACAGCCATCTATAAGTTTCATACATCTATCTGCTGGTAGTTTCTCCCACTCTTCAACTGCGATTTGTTCCAGCTCATGAATGTTTCTAGGATTCAGATTTCAGCTGTTTCCAAAGGTTCTTGTTTAGCTTGACATCAGGATTCATTGCTGGATAGTTTAAAACAGTCCATTTGTTGTTTAACCATTCTTTTGTACTTTTGGATGTATGTTTTGGGTCATTGTCCTGCTGGAGAACCCATGACCTTTGACCCTGGCCAAGTTTTCAGGTACTAGCAAATTTTGCTCCAAAATACCTTGGTAGTCCTCTAATTTCATGATTCCTTTAATACGTTCCGGGCCTCCAGTTCCTGAGGCAGCAAAACAGCCCCAAAACATTATGGAACCTCCACCATATTTAACTTTAGGAAGGGTGTTTTTTTCCTTTTAAGCCTCATTTCTTCGCCTGTAAATATATTGCTGGTCTGTGTTGCCAAACAGTTCCAGTTTGGTTTCATCTGTCCACAGAACATTTTCCCAGATGAATTGTGGTTTCTCAGGTTGGGTTTGGAAAAGATCAGGCATGCCTTTTTATGTCTATCTATGAGCAGTTGGGTCCCTCCTTGGCCTTCACCCATGAAGTCCTTCTTTGTTTAGTGTACTGCGTATGGTGCAGGTTAAAACCACCATTCCAGATTACTCCAGGTCAGCCTTAAGCTCTTTGGATGTTGTATGTGGATGTTGTATGTCCACTGACCTAACACTTCTTGGATTACTTTTTCTCTTTCTACCATGTCCTGGGAAGCTCTGGGCAGTTCCATGAATAGAAAACTTCTTAATAACACTGCAAACTATAGATACAGGAATTCCAAGGTCTTTGGAGATGGTCTTATACCCCTTTGAAGCTTGATGTTTGGTGATAATGGCTTTTCTGACAGTCTCGGGCAGCTCTTTTGTCTTCACCATTGTGAAAATGGAATAGGGAGTGAATGTGGCCATTTTAACATTACAACCTTTTTCATTGGTTGAATCAAGTCATGCGAGTACTGACAATTGATCACAGGTGCATCTAATTTTACTGCAATGGGAATGTGATTTTTCTGTTCAAACTGATTTGAATTATTTATAAAGTGCCAATAATCATGTCCTAGCAATGTCCCAGTTTTTATACTATTTCCTTTTTTAAATTGGTCTTCTTTTATTTGATTCTTTTGTGTGTCAAATATGAAGTGAAATGAAATGACGGCAGATAAAGACCAGTATGGTCCATCTAGTCTGCCCAGCAAGGTGGCAAGAGTAGGTGCACCTGCCGCTCCGTGCAGGTCACCCCTCCCCATGTCTTTGTATAGGGGTGAACCCATCGCTCCGTGTAGGGCACCCCTGTTTGTTGGGAAATTAGATAGTTAAGTTTATTTTGATTTTATCCTATTGCTATAAAGGGATCCACTGTGTCTGTCCCATGCAATTTTAAATTCTGTCACTGTATTTGCCTCCACCATGTCCATCGGGACGGCATTCCAAGCATCCACCACCCTTTTAGTGAAAAAGTATTTCCTGACATTTCCTTTCAATTTACCCCCTTGCAGCTTCATGTTATGCCCTCTAGTTTTACAGCTTCCCCGTCTTAGGAAGAGGTAGGTTTGTTCATTAATACTCTAAGTATTTAAAGGTCTGAATTATATTTTCCCTGTCCCTCCTCTCCTCCAGAGTGTACATATTTAGGTCTTCAAGTCTCTTCTCATAAGGCTTCTGACGCAGGCTCCAAATCATTTTGCTCGCCTTCCTCTGAACTGTTTCCAGTCTTTTTACGTCCTTTGTGAGATATGGTCTCCAAAACTGAACACAGTATTCCAAGTGAGGCCTCACCAGTGACTTATATAGTGGCATTAGTACCTCTTCCTTTCTGCTGGTAATTCCTCTTTGTATGCAACCCAACATCCTCCTGGCTTTTGTCAATGCCTTGTCACACTGTTTCACCACCTTGAGAGCCTCAGAAATAATCACACCAAGGTCCTTGTCCTGGCCCGTACACACCAACCTCTCGCTCCCTATCGCATACATTTCCCTTGGATTTCTGCTTCCCAAGTGCATGACACTATACTTCTTCACATTAAATCTTAATTGCCAAGCATTAGACCATTCTTCCAGCTTTTGTAGATCTTTCCTCATATTATCCACTCACTCAGGGGAGTCCACTCTGTTGCTAATTTTTGTGTCATCTGCAAAATACAGACTTTTCCATTCAGTCCTTCAACAATATCACTCACAAATACATTGAACAGTGTCGGTCCCAGGACCAAATCCTGGGGCACCCCATTAATCACTCTTTCATCTGAGTGAGCTCCATTTACCATCACCTTCTGACATCTGTCAGTCAAACAATTTCTGATCCAATTCACCACCTTGGGACCCATCCCCAAACTACTGAGTTTACTGATAAGCCTCCTATGAGGAACAGTATCAATGGCTTTGCTGAAATCCAGGTAGATGACATCCATTGCATACCCCTGATCTAGTTCTCTGGTCACCCAGTCAAAGAACTCAATCAGATTTGTTTGGCAAGATCGTCCTTCGGTAAAACCATGTTGCCTCAGATCATGCAACCTGTTGGTTTTGAGAAAGTCCACTATTCGCTCTTTCAGGAGTGCCTCCATTACATTTCCCGCCACCGAGGTAAGGCTCACTGGCCTGTAGTTTGTCACTTATTCCCTGTCACCACATCATCCCTTCTCCAGTGCTGAGGAACTTCTCCTGTTTCCAAGGATCTGTTAAAAACATCGTTTAACGGCCCTGCAAGAACCTCTCTGAGCTCTTTCAGTATCCTGGGATGTATCCCATCCAGTCCCATGGCCTTGTCCACTTTCAGTTTTGCAAGTTGTTCTAACATATCATCTTCTGTGAATGGTGTGGTATCTACTTCATTCCCATTTTTATATTTGAGAATCACTGGTGGTCCTTCTCCAGGATTTTCTTTAGTAAAAACCTGACAGGTACTTGTGACCTGAATTGGCCACTATTGGAAACAGGATATTGAGCTTGATGGACTTGGTCTGATCCAGTATGGCATTTCTAATGTTCATATGTTGTTAACAACTTTGAATAATTTTGTGTCATCTGCAAATCTGAACACTTCACTTGCTGTTCCCATTTTCAGGTCATTTATAAATATGTTAAAAAGCAATGGGCACAGCACACTGGGATACTCTACTTTTCACCTTTCTCCGTTGAGAAAATTGCCCATTTAGCCCTACTCTTTGTTTTCTATCTTTTAACCAGTTCCTAATCCACAATAGTACATTGTCTCCTATCCCATGACTTTTTCATTTCCACATGATGGACCTTCTCAAAGGCTTTCCAAAAATCCAGATATACTTTATCAATTGGCTCACTTTTATTCACACCTTAAGAGAAATATAACAGACAGGCTTTCCTTGGCTAAATCTATGTTGGCTTCCTGCCATTAAGCCATGACTATCCACATGTTCAGTAATTTTGTACTTTATAATGTTATCTACCATTTTTTCCCAGTACAGACGTCAAGCTCGCCAGTCTTTAGTTTCCCAGAACATCCCTGGAACTCTTCTTAAAAACTGGCATTACATTGGCCACTCTCCAATTCTCAGGTACTACAGATAATTTTAAAGATAGTTCACAGATTACTAAAAGTAGGTCTGCAATCTGATAGTTCATTTTTCTCAGCACCCTGGTATGAACAGTATGCCATCCAGTCCAGGTGATTTGCTGCTCTTTGGTTTATCAAATAGCTGTATTACATCCTTCTAATTTATCAAGATTTGTTTCATTTTCTCTGATACAGCACCTTTAAATAAAATGTTTGACATGGGTAAGTTTCCTACATCATCTTTAGTAAAGATTGAAGAAAATAATTCACTCCGTCTCTCCACTATGATCCTGTCCTCTCTTAATGCCCCTTTTACCCTTATATCATCTAATGGTCTAACTAGCTCTCTCACAGCTGTTTTGGTATGAATATACTTGAAAAAGTTCTTATTATGCGCTTCTGCTTGCACAGCAAGCTTCTTTTCAAAGTTTCCCTTTCCCTGCCTTCTCAATGCCCTGCATTTAACTTGTCGGTCGGTACTTATGTTGTTTCCTGTTTTTGTCATTTACCTCTTTTTTCCATTTTCTGAAGGATTTTATCTTAGCTAGAATAGCCTCTTTGACTATACCTTTAAGCCATGCTGGCTGTCGTTTGGCCTTCCCTTCCACCTTTTTTAAAGCATGGACTATAGCTGACAAGGGCTTCCAAGACAGTATATTTAAATAATGCCCAGGCCTGTTGTAAACTCTTAACCCTTTTCAGTTGCTCCTTTTAGTTTTTTCTTAACCATTTTCTTCATTTTATCAGTCTCCTTTTTGAAAGTTAAATGCTAGCACAGTGGATTTCCTTGTTATTCCCCTCCATTTATTAAATTAAATGTGATCACGTTATGATCATTAATGCCAAGCAGCCCCAACACCACTACTTCTTGCATTAGATCCTGCATTTCACCAAAGACTAGGTCTAACAGATTTCCATCAAGTCAGTTCCTGAACCAGCTACTCCATGAAGCAGTGATTTATTTTCATCTAAAAACGTTATTTCCCTAATATGGCTTGATGTAAAATTTACCCAGTCATTACTAGGGTAAATGAAATATCCCATTATTACTGTGTTGTAAACTTCGCAAGTTTCACTAATTTCTTTTAGTATTTCATCATCTGTCTTCATTCTGACTAGGTGGACGGTAGTATACACCCACTGCTATTCCCTTCTCATACAAGTGTATTTTGTTTCCTGCAAAACCTTTATCCTGTTTGACATAATAATCTCTTTAACATATAGCACTACCCCTCCACCTAAGTGATCTACCCTATCACTGCGATATAGTCTGTAGCTCGTATCACAGTGTCCCATTGGTTATCCTCCTTCCGCCAGGTCTCTGATATATCAATTATATCTACCCTTTTATTCAGTGCTATATATACTAATTCTCCCATTTTATTTTTTAAACTTCTAGAATTTCCATACAGGCATTTCAAATTTGTTTTCTGTTCATATTTACAGTAGCTATCGGATAACAGGGATAGTTTGGAATTTTTCAACTCAATCTGATTTTTTACTTAAAGGCACCTGGGTTACATTTAATTTTATTCAAACCTCTCTATCAGGATACCCTAACTTCCCTGTTTTGCCTGTATCCTTCAAAGATAACATCATTCCGAACCATGTGCTCCTGGGTGACTGTTGGCGTTCCCCCATTTTCTAGTTTAAAAGCTGCTCTAGCTCCTTTTTTAAAGGTTAGTTCCAGCAGCCTGGTTCCACCCTGGTTAAGGTGGAGTCCGTTCTTTCAGAAAAGCCCTTTATCTTGTGTTTCAGAAATGTTCTGCTTCACAAGGAAGGGACATATGGATAGCTGGTGAACATCACACATGCCAAGAGAAAAAAAAACTCTTTATGTTTAGCCATTATGGAAAACAACTTCAATAGGAAGAAAAACAGCATCTATAAACACAAAGGGAAGCATATTCATAGCAATTAATGTGGTTAGCAGACCTGCTAACCACACTTACTGTGGTGATTGAGATATTCAGTGGTACATAGACATTATGTGACACTGAATATCCCCTCCTAACCTCACTGCATGCCCTGATGCTAACTGCATAGCATCGGGGCATTCCAGGGGCATGCTAAAGATAACCAGACAGCAGTAATATTCTGCCACTGGTCAGTTATCGTAAAGCAGCTAATGTTAGGAAGAAAAAAAGGCTTTCAAAACATTAGTCATTTTAGCTAACTGGGCAGTGCCTGAATATCGCTGCTGTCCAGTTAGCTGAATAGCTAACTGGCTAACCTGGATATTCAATGTTAGTGGCCGGATATGACCCCAGCATTGAATATCTGGGTTTTAGTTAACGAGGCGACGGTCAGCCACTTTAACTGCGCTGGTCGCCACCAATGAATATCAGCCCCAAAGGTTCAATCCACCACCTGTTCACTTCTGTTTCCTGTTTTACTGAATCACGGCAAAGAAAAAAGGTGCCTGCTAGCTCAGAAGGAGACGTAGTTACAGTGGCACAAAGGCTGGTACAAAAAAGGTAATTAAGGCAGCGGATTCACTGAATCCCTTGAAGGCAATATCCACACCTGTTGACAAAAATAAATTCTGCGCAGAGGAAGAATTCTATGCAACATAAAGAGTAGCTACTCACCTGTAACAGGTGTTCTCCAGGAGCAGCAGGAATCAGTCCTCACATATGGGTGTCATCGGCGCCGATGAAGCACCAGCGGAGCATTTCCCCAGCTTTCTATGAAAGCCTTTGGGAATGCAGGCACGCATGCGTGGTTCCCTTCCCGCCTAAAGGTGCCATCTTACCTCAGTCAAATGACATAGCTAAGAACAGCACACAAAAATGAAAAATAACTATGTACAACTGCAACTCCAAGGGGAGGAGGGAGGGTTGTGAGGACTGATTCCTGCTGCTCCTGGAGAACACCTGTTACAGGTGAGTAACTACTCTTTCTCCAGGACCAAGCAGGAAGTCAGTCCTCACATATGGGTGACTCCCAAGCTCTGGGCTACCGAGGAACCCAGGCTGAACAAGAGAACTCCCTCTAGTCTCAGAAGCAAAGAAGGCTTTCAAGGACACAACCTCCACCGGTAGCCCAACAGAGGGCAGGAGGGCAGGAGTTGCCTAAACCTCAAAGAGATTCCGGAGTATTGCTTGGCCAAAGGCACTGTCCCTACGGGACTCCCTCTCCAGGCAGTAATGGGCCGCAAAAGTCTGGCTTGAAGACCAAGTTGCAGCCCTGCAGATGTCTACCAAGGGCACAGAGCGGAGATGAGCCACTGAGGCAGCCATTGCCCTGACTCGGTGGGCCGTAACCTGACCCTGCAAAGGAAGGTCAGCCGCCTTATAAGCCCAGGTGATACAGTCAGCCACCCAGATGGACAAGGTACGCTTGGCCACAGCCAATCCCAATTTATTGGGGTCAAAGGATACGAAGAGCTGAGTAGCCCTCCTATGCCCCTGCGTACGGTCAAGGTAGAAGGATAAGGCCCTCCTACAGTCCAGGGTATGCAGCACTGCTTCAGCCTGGCTAGCATGAGGCCTAGGGAAGAATGTTGGAAGAACCACCTCCTGGTTGAGGTGGAAGGAGGAGACAACCTTAGGGAGGAACTTTGGATGAGTCCTAAGGACTACCCTGTTCCTATAAATCCTGGTGTAAGGTCTATCACAGACCAGGGCCTGAAGCTCACTTACTCGCCTAGCCGAGGTAAGGGCTATCAGGAAGAGTGTCTTGCAGGAGAGAAAGCGTAGTGGGCAAGTAGCCATGGGCTCAAAAGGTGGGCGAGTCAGTTGCTGTAAGACCACATTCAGCTCCCACTCAGGGCAGGAGGACGGATAGGAGGCTTGAGCAAAAGCAAGCCCCTAAGAAAGCGAGACACCAATGGGTGACCAGACAGAGAATGACCCTCCACCAGAGAGTGGTGAGCTGCTAGAGCTGAGAGGTGGACCCGAACAGAATTGGATTTAAGACCTTGATTTGACAAGTGCAGTAAGTACTGAAGAACTACTGGCACAGTACAGGAGAAAGGATCTTCTGTACGTAGCTGACACCACACAGAAAACCTCTTCCATTTGAGAGCATAGGTTTTCCTAGTGTACTGTTTTCTAGAGGCCAGGACAACCTCCTCAACCTCCTGAGGCAGGCCGCAGGGAGCCAAGACTACCCTTGCAGGCTCCAGGCCATCAAATTGAGAGCTTTGAGATTGGGGTGCAGAAGGGAAACCTGCTCCTGTGAGAGAAGATCGGGTTGCAACCCCAGAGATAGTGGAGGATCCACTGCCAGTTGAAGCAGAAGAGAAAACCAAGACTGTCTCGGCCACCTGGGAGCCACCAGCAGGACCGAGGCCTTGTCCTGAAGAATCTTGAAGAGAGTTCGGGCCACCAAGGGCGTGGGAGGAAACGCATAGAGGAGGCCCTCAGACCAGGATATCAGAAAAGCATCCGCTGCTATCCGCAGAGGATGTGGTTGCCTGGAGCAGAACTTTGGCAGCTGCTTGTTCATTGGGCTGGCAAAGAGATCTATCAAAGGAAGACCCCATTTTAGGAAGATCCTCTGAACTACTGAAGGATGCAGCTGCCACTCGTGGGGCTGCAGTATTCTGCTTAATCTGTCTGCCAGGTAGTTGTCCTGGCCTGGAAGGTACACAGCCTTGAGGGAGCATGTTGTGCTTGAGGGCAAAAGAACAAAGGTCCTGAGCCTCCCGACAAACCTGGTTGTCTGTCTGAATCAGGACAGACTGGTGAGCCAGGGTAGGAGTGAAAGCTTTGAGTGCTAATCAAATAGCTCTGAGTTCGAGGAGATTGATCTGCTGTGCAGCCTCCCAAGGAGACCACAGGCCCTGGGTGCACTTGCCCAGACAATGAGCTCCCCAGCCTTGCAGGGAGGCATCTGTTGTCAGCACTACTGTGTACCCTGGAAACTGAAAAGGCACCCCTTTTAGTAGATTGGGTGGGTGCAGCCACCAGTTGAGGGAGTGCAGAAATGGTCTGGACACCCTTATCCTGTCTCTGAGGCTGCCTGCGGCCTGTGACCACTGACTCCGAAGGCACCACTGTGCAGGCCTCATATGGAGCCTGGCATTGGGGGTCACATGTACCGTCGAAGCCATGTGGCCTAGAAGCCGCAGGCAGAACCTGGCGAAGACCAGGGACCTGCTGAGAAACTGATTTGCCAAGGCCATCAACCTTTGGGCCCTGTCTACTGGCAAGAAAGCCTTTGCCAGCAAAGAGTCCAGCCTTGCCCCGATGAACTCCAAGTTTTGGGATGGGAGCAAAGTGGACTTTGCGAAGTTTATGACAAACCCCAGGCTGTAGAAGAGCAATAGTCCTGAGGGTGGCCTGATGGGCCTCCTGGCACGTCTGACCCCTGATGAGCCAGTGGTCCAAATAGGGGAAGACGAAGATTCCCTGGTTTCTCAGGAAGGCCGCCACCACAGCTAGGCACTTTGTGAAGACTCTGGGGGCGGAGGTGAGGCCGAAAGGCAGCACTCTGTACTGATAATGGCTTCCTCCCACATTGAACCTGAGGTACTTTCTGTGGTCTGGATGAATGAGGATGTGAGTGTACGCATCCTTTAGATCTAAAGAGCATAGCCAATCTCCCTGCTGGAGGTAGGGCAGAAGTGTCCCAAGAGTAAGCATCTTGAACTTTTCCTTCACTAGGAACTTGAGGTTCCTGAGGTCCAGAATGGGTCGAAGGCCACCGGTTCTTTTGGGCACCAGGAAATACCTGGAGTAGAATCCGAGGCCTTGCAAGTGGGGAGGCACAGGCTCCACTGCCCTGTCCACCAACAGACCATGAAGCTCTTGCAGAAGAAGGTCTGTGTGCAGGGGAGGCCTTGAAGGCTCCCCTGGAAAATATGGTGGAGTTAGTTGGTGAAAATGGAGGGCATAGCCCTTGTGGAATATCTCCAGCACCCAACTGTCCCCGGTGATAAGGGACCACTGCTGGGAAAGAGGGCGAGGCGACCTCCTGTGCAGGGTTGGGAGAGCAGTGGAGGAGAGGCTACACTCAAGGAGTCAAAAACACCCACCCTGCTGAGTGGTAGCAGGGGCCTGAGGCTTGGGGGTCCTCTGCCTACAGGGCCCATTACCCTGGCCCTTGGCTTGCTGACCCTGGGGGGCAGCTTGGGCAGCCTGATATTGCGGGTACTGTTTGTAGGCAGTGCCCTTCCTCGGGTAAAAGGGCTTTTTACCCGAGCCCTGCTATTTATGAGAAGGGGCAGAGGTCTTCCTCGACAGCCTTGTCCGTGTGAGGTGCTCAGTTTCGAGCTGAGCGGCCTTCTCGGTCATGGGCTTGCCAAAAAGGTTTTCACCTCGGCAAGGGACATCGACCAACTTGTCCTGAACCCATGGCTCGAGGTCCGATGACTGCAGTCATGCCTGGCGTCGAGCCGCAATGCCGGCTGCCGCAACTCGGGCCGAAGCCTCGAAGCCATCGTAGGCGGCGCGGGACATGAACTTCGAGCAGTCCCGAATCCCCGAGGATAAGGACTTAAATCTCTGCAAGGGTTCCCCGGAGAGACCAGCAGAGAACCCGGCCAATTCCTTGGCCAGATCCCGCAAGTAAATGCCCATGTACAGCTGGTAGGACTGGACACGGCAAGCAAGCATCGAGCCCTGAAAGCACTTTCTACCGACGCCATCGAGGTTTCTGGCCTCCCTGCCAGGAGGCACCGCGGAGTGCATCTTCTGGCTCTTCAGACGATGCATGGCCGATTCCACAACCATAGAATGGTGTGGTGTCTGTGCCTTCTGAAAACCAGGGCTCTTCCGGAGTCAATAGATCGAATCGACTCGTTTGCTTAGAACCGGCGCCGAGGCCGGTGCCTCCCACATACGGAAGAGGAGCCGTTCCAGCATCGGAGGAGCCAGGACAGTAAAGGCCTCCTTTGGAGGAGAGTCATACTGCAGCGCCTTGAGCTCTTCAGCTCGAGGCTCCTCCTCGGGGTCCGCCGGAATAGCCAAGGCAGTGGCCATATCCCGGACGATCTCCGAGAACCGAGTGTCCTCCGGGGTGGACCTACTCCGGGGCTCAGACTGCGATGAGTCCAAAGGGACGCACCGAGTCTTGAAGGTATCAGGAGACTCCTCGTCCTCCGTCTCCCAAGCTGACTCGTCCGAGGAAGAGTCAGGGTCCGACCCCGCGGGGCCCGGGAGGTCGAGGTAGACCGTGACCGAGGATGACTCCGAGCCACGATGGACTCGAGTATCGGCTCGGCCTCCGGGGTCGACTTCGACGTCGATGTCCCGGTGGTCGGGGCAGATGCGCCAGACAGGCTGGCCATCAGTGCCCGCTGCTGCTCCATGAAGGCAGACAATCTGCTCTCCAAGGCTGTCATCCTGAGACTCAGCTCGGGAGACGCAGCAGTCACCGACTCGGGCCCCGGCAGCGCCGGGCCCGACGTCGGCTCCCTGGGAGGAGAGTCCTCGAGGACTACGGGGCTTACGTGTCCAGCAGACTCCGGCTCCACGCGAGGAACTTTGGCAGGCTTCTCTTGTTCCACGGGCCCGAGGAGACGGTCGGGGGTCTTAGACCTGGCCCTCGAGGAGCCAGGGACCTCCTCTGACAACACCCTCACGAGCCGCTTCTTCCTCTTGCGTTCCCGGTCGGGGGACCCCCTGTCCGAGGAGCTTCGACGGCGCTCGGGATCGGAATCCTGAGATGTCGAGGCCTCAGACGAGGTCCGGGCCCGGCCTGAGGCTGAGTCCGAGAAAAGCCTTTCCTTTTGCTGCTGGCGACTTCGGAGTGCCTTGGAAGACATCTTCCCACATGCCACGCACGACTTAGCATCGTGGTCGGGGCCGAGGCACCGAAGGCAGCAGTCGTGTGTGTCGGTGAGAGACATTAGTTTCTTACACCGATCACACTTCTTAAAACCGCTGGAAGCCATCGGGGAAAAAAAGAGCCCCCGCGAGGTCAAAGGACCGGCCTTCCAGGGAAAAATAGAAAAAAGGGCGCGAATGCCAGCCACGAAGGGCAAAAACCGAAAAAGAAGAAATCGGGCTCGATATCGGTGTACCGAACCCGGCGGGAGGGGAACCGGCGTTGAACCGGGAGAAAAAATAGCGAAATCGCCGAAAAAATCTAATTTTAACCGGGAAAACAGGACACACGTTCGGTGGGCTTCACGGAAAAAAAAGAGACTGAGGTAAGATGGCACATTTAGGCAGGAAGGGAACCGCGCATGCATGCCTGCATTCCCAAAGGCTTTCATAGAAAGCTGGGGAAATGCTCCGCTGGGGCTTCATCGGCGCCGATGACACCCATATGTGAGGACTGACTTCCTGCTTGGTCCTGGAGAATGACAGCTACTACTATGTTTACACTACAGTTGATGGAGATATGATTATTAGACTAGGGGAACACAGTTCTGAAATGGGGTAACTGCAGGGGGATGTAACTATCTCCCTGAAGTTATCATACATCCCCGCGCCGGTATTTCAACCCATCCATGTGGTACCAGCACAGAGCTTAACAAACATGCTGTTAAATGTGCCAAACAAGAGGGACTCGACAGCACCAATGCAGCAGCTCTGACTTCCACTTCCACAAAAACAAGAGCGACTTGGCAGCCCCAACACAGCATTTTCCACCTTCACAAAAATAAGAGTCTCAGTGGTCCTCATCCTTCTTGACCTTTCTGCTGCTTTTGACACTGTTGACCATCATCTTCTCCTTGATATCTTGTCCTTGCTTGGTTTTAAGGGCTCTGTGCTAGCCTGGTTCTTTTCTTATCTCTCCCATCGTATATTCAGTGTTTCTTCTGGTGGATTCTACTCTACTGCTATCCCACTCGCAGTTGGTGTACACCCCAAGGGTCTGTCTTGAGCCCACTCCTTTTCTCTTATACCCAGTCCCTTGGTGTGCTAATCTCCTCCCATAGTTTTTAGTACCATCTTTATGCTGATGACTCTCAGATGTACTTCTCTACATCTAAAATCTCTCTGGCAATCCAGGCTCAGATGTCTGTCTGCCTATCTGACATTGCTGCTTGGACGTCTCACCGCCATTTGAAACTGAACATAGCCAAAACTGAGCTTCTCATTTTCCCCCCTAAACCCACTCCCCCCCTCCCCCCCCATTCCTCCTTTTTCAATCTCTGTGGATAATGCTCTATTCCTCCCTGTTTCCTCAGCTCGTAACCTCGGGGTCGTTTTTGACTCCTCCCTCTCCTTCTCCACACACATATCCAACTGATAGCTAACACCTGTCATTTCTTTCTCTATAACATTAGCAAAATTCACTCATTCCTTTCTGAACACACTACTAAGACACTTATCCATGCTTTTGTCATCTCCTGTTTAGACTATTGCAACCTCCTTCTTGCTGGTCTCCCTCTGAATCATCTCTCTCCTCTTCAATCTGTTCAAAACTCAGCTGCATGGCTAATCTTCTGCCATCTTCGATATGCTCATATAAACCCTCATCTCAAGTCACTTCATTGGCTCTCTATTCATTTCTGTATCCATTCAAACTTCTACTGACCTATATGTGCACTCATTCTGTTGCTCCTCACTACCTTTCCTCTCTTATCTCTCCCTACACCTCTCCTCGGGAACTCCGCTCTACTGGCAGATTGCTTCTATCTATGCCCTTTTCTTCTACTGCCATCTACAGACTTCAATCCTTTCACCTTGCTGCTCCTTATGCCTGGAACAAACTACCTGTGTCTGTAGGTCAGGCTTCATCTCTGGCCCTTTTCAAATCTAGGCTGAAAACTCACCTCTTCAAGGCAACTTTTGGATCCTGATTCACTTAATCTCCTATGTGTTCCCTTACCATTTACCTAGATGTATCCTTGTCCACAGCTGCTGTGTTATCTGTCTTGACTAGACTGTAAGCTCTGATAAGCAGGGACTGTCTTTTACATGTGTCTGTACAATGCTGCGTACGCCTTGTACAGCTATACAAATGATCAGTAGCAGAAGTACACAGCACTTCCCATCCTCAAAAAAACAAGAGGAGCTTTGTGACCCCAACACACTTACCAATCCAACATAAACACCATGAGGGGCTTGGTATCTCCTACATAACTCAAAATTGTGTACTGAACCAGCATGGTGTTAATATATAAGAACATAAGATATGCCATACTGGGTCAGACCAAGGTCCATCAAGCCCAGTATCCTGTTTCCAACAGTGGCCAATCTAGGTCATATGTACCTAGCAGTTTCCCCAAAAGACACAGGTTCCGCAATGCTTGTACTGGGTCAAGCACTGATTATTCTGGGTCCCTTCTTAATAATGGTTTATGGACCTTTCCTCCAGGAACTTGTCTAAACCTTTTTTAAACCCAGCTACACTAACAGCCTTTACTACATCCTCCGGTAACAAATTCCAGAGTTTGATTACACGTTGAGTGAAAAAATATTTTCTTTTATTAGTTTTATATAGTTTACCCCGTAGCTACATTGCATGTCCCCTAGTCTTTCTATATTCTGATAACGTAAACAATCGATCTACGTTTACCCGTTCCACTCCGTTCATTAATTTATAGACTTCTATCAAATCTCCCCTCAGCCGTCTCTTTTCCAGGTTAAAGAGCCCTAACCTTTTTAGTCTTTCTTCATAGGAGTATCCTTCCATCCCCTTTACCATTTTGGTGGTTCTTCTCTGAACCTTTTCTAATAACACTATATCCTTTTTAAGATACGGTGACCATAATTGCACACAATATTCAAGGTGCGGTCTAACAATGGAATGATATAGAGGCATTATAATATCTTTTGTTTTATTTTCCATTCCTATCCTTATGATACCTAGCATTCTATTTGATATCTTGGCTGCCGCTGCACACTGCGCCGAGGGTTTTAACATGTTATCCACAATGACGCCTAAATCTTTTTCCTGGGTGGTGGTTCCTAATGTGGAACCTTGCATTGTGTAACCATAGTTTGGGTTGTTCTTCCCTAGGTGCATAACTTTGCACTTGTCCACATTAAATTTCATCTGCCATTTTGATGCCCAGTCTTCCAATTTATCAAGATCCTCTTGCAATTTTCCACAATCCTCTTGGGTTTTAACAACTTTTAAAAGTTTTGTGTCATCTGAAAATTTGATAACCTCGCTCGTTTTTCCACTTTCCAGGTCATTTATGAATATGTCAAAAAGCAGCGGACCCAGCACAGATCCCTGGGGTACACCACTATTCACCTTTCTCCACTGGGAAAATTGGCCATTTAGCCCAACCCTCTGCTTTCTATCTTTTAACCAGTTCTTGATCCACAGTAGTACACTGCCTCCTATCCCATGACTCTTTAGTTTTGCCAAAAGTCTCGGATGAGGGACCTTGTCAAATGCTTTCTGAAAGTCCAGATACACTATATCAAACAACTCACCTTTGTCCACCTGCTTATTCACGCTTTCAAAAAAACATAACAGATTAGTAAGACAAGATCTTCCTTGTCTAAAGCCATGTTGGCTGTCTCCCATTAGGCCATGACTATCTACATGCTGAGTAATTTTATTCTTTATGATGGTTTCTACCATTTTTCCCAGTACTGACGCCAGGCTCACCGGTCTGTAGTTTCCCGGATCACCCCTGCAACCCTTTTTAAAAATTGGTGTTACATTGGTGATCCTCCAATCTTCAGGTATTAGAGATGATTTTAATGATAGTTCACAGATTATAGCAGGTCTGCAATCTCATTTTTCATTTCTTTCAACACCCTTGGATGTGTACCATCTGGCCCAGGTGATTTGCTACTCTTCAGTTTATCTAATAGTTGTAATAAATCTTCACGATGTATTGATATTTCCTTCAATTCTTCCGCACCTTTAAATACCACTTCAGTCATGGGTAGCATCCCTACATCTTCCTCAGTAAAGACCGAAGCAAAGAATTCATTCAGTTTCTCCGCTATCGCCTTGTTGCCTCTTAGTGCCCCTTTAACTCCTCTATCATCTAATGGACCAACTGACTCTCTCACAGGTTTTTTGCTACGAATGTACTTGAAAAAAATCTTTATTTCGCGTTTTTGCTTCCGCAGCAAGCTTCTTCTCAAATTATCCCTTTGCCTGCTTTATCAATGCCTTGCATTTGACTTGCCAGTGCTTGTGCTGTTTCCAGGTTTCGTCGTTTGGCTCTTTTTTCCATTTCCGGAAAGATGCTTTTTTGGCTACAGCAGCCCTCTCTGACCTCACCTTTAAACCATGCTGGCAGTTTTTTGGAATTCCTTCCACTTTTCTTAAAGCGTGGAATACAGCTGGTCTGGGCTTCCAAGATAGGATTTTTCAACAACACCCAAGCTTGATGTAAGTCTTTAACCTTTGCAACTGCTCCTTTTAGTTTTTTCTTAACTATTTTCCTCATTTTATCATACTCTCCCTTTCTAAAGTTAAAAGGTAGTACTGTGGATTTCCTTACTATCCCTCCTCCACTAATTAAATCAAAGGCGATCCTGCTATGATCACTATTGCCAAGTGGCCCCAACACCCTTATCTCTTGCACTAGATCTGGTGTTCCACTAAGGACTAGGTCTAATATAGCTTCCCCTCTGGTCGGTTCATGAACCAGCTGCTCCAAGAAGCAGTCATTTATTTCATCTAGGAACTTTATCTCCCTAGCATGTCCGGCCGTGACACTGACCCAGTCGATACCGGGGTAATTGAAATCACCCATTATTATTACTGCTCTGTAGCTTTTGTTAGCTTCCTTGATTTCTTTGAGCATTTCATCATCCATTTGTTCATTCTGGCCAGGCGGTCGATAGTATACCCCCGCTGCCATCGCCTTCTCCTTTTTACATGGAATTTCAATCCATAGAGATTCTACGGCAAATTTTCTTATAAATATATATTCTGCAAAAAACAAAGGAAATGCAAGATATTCGCATACCAAGGAACTAAAAGAAAAAGCAAGACCCAGAGCACAGTTTGTAACACCAAATTGTAAAATTCTAACTCATTTTATTTTGTTATAAAATGCGTTATGATTCTTGCTTTTTCTTTTGGAACATATATTCTGCATTCACAGAACCCCCCTCCCCCTCCCTCGACAATGGGTGCAGAACAGAATTAGGACATTCACCCACTGAACTCAATATCTTAAAAAAAAAAAAATCTGGATTTTGATCATCTCACTAACAATTAACATTCTCCAGTACCAGGCATATTGTGAACTAATAAAAAATCCTACAAAAGTCACTGAGGATCTATAGAACAAATATATCATACCATACCAGCACCAACTTCCAAAACGCACATAAGGAGCCTACCCAAAAAAGCAGCACTGTAAATACTACAATAGGCCCGGGAACATCCAAACACCTATTTGAAAAGCTGAACAATTCAGATTACTGCAATACAGATCCCTACGTACAAACTCCATGTTGACAGAGCATCTGGCCTTGGTCACACTCAGAACACAGACCCTTACCAAGTACAGAATAAGTGACCACAACCTAAAAATAAAAATATGTAGATAAAAATTAAACTGCAACCCCAAGAAGCCAGATTCTGCATACAATGCAACAGAGAAATAGAAATAGAAGCATTTCCCTGTCTAAGAATTTTATTTTATAATCATGCTCGTCCCAATCTGAGGTTTCTGCTTTCCTCTGTCTTCTCTTGGCTCTTTTTCTATGGTCTCGTCCATCTGCCATTTCTCGTCTCCTCTTGTTTTCTTCACTTTGTTCCATTTTGGATATTGATCTTTTCCTTTCAGCTTTCTTCCATTTATTTTTTTCTCTTTCTATCAACTCAAATTTCACTACTCTTACTATCCAGCCCTCAATCTCCCTCTTTTTTACTCCATCTACCTACCACCTTTCAAACCTCACCCGTGTCTCCCTATAACCCATATCCAGATTCACCACTCTGTCTCCCCTTCCTACTTATTTCTATGTCCATTCTTCCTATGCCCCCTTCCCATGTCCACTATTTCCTTCATCTCCCTAGCCCCCCACCTCTTAGTTTGTCCCCTCTGCCTCCCTATTCCTCCCCACCCCGTGCATTGAGCATCTCCCATCTGTCTCCCGATATCCAGTATATCTCCTTCACCTCTCGCAGCAGAGAGATAGAGATAGAGCTGAGCTGAGCCTGCCTGAGGGAGTAGCATGTCCAGCGGGCTGAGGCCCTTTAAGGCAGCAATCACGATGGAGAGAGGGTTGAGCCTGCCTGCAGGAGTAGTGTGTCCCACAGGCAGAAACTGTTTAAGGCAGCGATTGCAGCCTCGCACAGCATTTTGCATGCGGGACAAGCTCATCTCGCGCACAGTCTCTGCTTCTTCAGCCACGCCTGTCTTCCTGCTTGAGGGGATGGGGTCGGCTAGAGATGGTGCCCCGCTGTGCTTACCCCGTTACCAGGTACTGCTAGCACACAATGAAGCTACAACATAGTACACTAAAGACCAATCAGAGAAAATATTTTTTCACTAAACACGTAATCAAACTCTGGAATTATCGTGTATTGGAAACTGGTTAAGAGATAGAAAAAAGGGTTTAGGGCTGAATGGCCAATTTTCTGAATGGAGAAAGGGGAATTGTGGAGTACCCCAGGCGTCTGTGCTGGGCCTGCTGCTTTCCAACATATTTATAAATGACCTGAAAATGGGAACAGCGAGTTAGTGTTCAGAAATGCAGATGACAAAAAATAATTCAAAGTTGCTACATCACAAGAGGATTGCAAAAAATTGCAAGAAGGTCTTGAGAACTTAGGAGATTGTGTGTCCAAATGGCAGATTAAATTTAATGTGGATAACTGCAAAATTATACACTTAGGAAGAATACCACAAAGGTCACATTTTACTTACCAGGTAATGTCCTTTGCTTGAGTCCTGCTAGACTAGTAAAGACAAGTGGGTTGTGTTCCCCTCCCAGCAACTGCTTGAGACAAAAAACCAATGAAAAGTCTAAGTTTCATTGACATCTCTCCCATGCTTCTTTCTGGCTCAGCCACCAAAGGTTCCTTCAGTATTCCTCCCAAAGCATATGGGAGATACAGAGCAAGCCTTAGACCCCAAATGTGGGCAACAATGAGTAATCAACAGTCGCGAAATATCTACAGGAAAGAAGAAATAGAAGGCAGTCAGCAGAAGATGAGCCTGCAAAGACAAGTATAAAATCATGGCAGACCTAGGGGTACCACAGCAGAAAATAGAGCAATACAGTTTGGACTGGTCTAGCAGGACTCAAGGATAGGACATTATCTGGTAAAGCAAAGTTACTCACCTGTAACAGGTGATCTCCGGGAACAGCAGAAATTTAGTCTTCACATATGGGTATCATCGGTACCGACGGAGCCTGCGCGAGAACGCTCACCAGCGTCCAATAGGAAAGCTTTAGGGAGCATCCCACAGTGCCTGCTTACTGCCTTCCCGCCTTTCCCAACTATCCCTCTCCAGTTGAGTTTAAAGCTGAGACAAAGAGAAAGAGAGAGGGAAAGAAACGAAAAGAGAGATAGAACTCCTAGGGGAGGTGGGTGCGATGTGAAGACTAAATTCCTGCTCTTCCCGGAGATCACCTGTTACAGGTGAGTAACTATGCTATCTCCAGGAACAAGCAGGAATGTAGTCTTCACATATGGGGACTCCCTAGCTACAGATGCTAGGGAGAGACCCCAGAAGTTGTGTGTGCCCCTGTGAAAGGGCTCCACTTCTCCCCATGGATCTCTGGCATCCTACCGGGAATGGTGGGTAGGAGTTGATTAAGTATGGAACAGGTGCTGTAGAACAGCCTGACCAAACAAGGCATCCTGGCGGGAGTCTTTGTCCAAACAGTAATGGGCTGTGAAGGTGTGAACCGAGGCACAAGTAGCTGTTTGACAGATGTCGTCGATAAACACAGAGTGTAGATGAGCCATTGAGGCTACCATGGCTCTCACATTGTGAGCTGTGACATGGCCTTCTAGAGAAAGGTTTTTACTCTGATAGGTAAAAGAAATACACTGTGCAATCCAAATGGACAATGTTCTTTTGGAGACTGGAAGTCCCAAATGAGAAGGATCAAAAGCAACAAAGAGTTGAGAGGACTTTCTATGTTGCTGTGTCCTTTATAAGTAAAAAGCAAGTGCTCTTTTACAGTCCAAAGTATGAAGATTCCTTTCTGCATTTGAAGCATGAGGCCTTGGAAAAAATACAGGCAGGTAAACTGCTTGGTTTAAATGAAAAGGTGAGACCACCTTTGGCATAAAGTGTGGATGAGTCCTAAGGACTACCTTATCATTATGGAACTTCGTATAAGGAGGATCAGCCACTAATGCTTGCAACTCACTAATGCGGCATGCTGATGTGATTGCAATGAGAAAGACAACATTCCAGGAAAGGAATTTCAAGGAGGTAGTAGCTAGAGGTTCAAAGGGTGGCTTCATGAGCTATCCAAGAACCAGATTTAGGTCCCATGCTACCGGTGGTGGCCTAATGGGAGGCTTAGTTAGAAGGAGGCCCCTCATAAATCTCGCTATAAGAGGATGAGAGGAAAGAGGTTGTCCATTTAAAGGCTTGAACGAAGCTGAAATAGCACTTAAATGGACTCGTACTGAGTTAGTCTTAAGCCCTGCATTAGATAAATGAAGGAGATACTCCAATGATTCCAGAGGTATTGCCAGGGGGTCAAGATCCTTCTGCGAACACCATATGGAAAACCTTTTCCACTTGAAAGCATAAGAGCGTCTTGTGGAAGGCTTTCTAGAAGCATAAAGGATATCCTTTACTTGTTGAGACAGGTTAAGACCATGAAGGTCTAGGCCCTCAGCAACCAGGCCCTGAGATGCAGAGAGAGGGGATCGGGATGCCACAACATCCAGTCCTCCTGAGACAGGAGATCTGGAGCAGATCCTAACTCCAGAGATGGAGCTTGAGAGAGATGAAGGAGCAGAGGGTATCACACCTGCCGTGGCCAATGTGGAGCTATTAGAATCATATGGCCTCTGTCTCTTTGAAGCTTGAATAGGGTTTGAATAGGGGAATGGGTGGAAAGGCATATAGGAAGTCCTGACCCCAATGGAGGAGGAAAGCATCCCTGGCCTGAGAACCCTGAGCTGGAATTCTGGAACAGAATCGGGGAAGTTTGGCATTCAACGGACTTGCAAAGAGGTCTATGTCCGGGGTTCCCCAAATTTGAAAAATCTTTGCTACCTGGTCTGCACGAAGAGACCACTCGTGTGGAAGCAGAACTCGACTGAGTCTGTCTGCCCAGGAGTTTTGAATGCCTGGCAGATACACCGCAATGAGAAGAATCTGATGCTCTCTGGCGAGGGCCCATAGTCGCAAAGCTTCGTTGCAAAGCGACAGAGCCTGTTTCTCCCTGCTTGTTCAGATAGAACATAGCTACTTGATTGTCCGTCTGAATTACGACTGTCTTGTAGCTCAGCTGGGTGTGGAACACTCAAAGAGCAAGGAAGATTGCTCTGAGTTCTAAGAGATTGATGTGTAGATGGGTTTCCTGTGGAGTCAAGGTGCCTTGGGTAGAGAGATCTTGCAGGTGAGCTCCCCAACCCACCTGTAAGGCGTCTGTTGTTAGAGTGACCTGGGGTGGGGGCTGTTGGAAAGGGGACCCCATCAACAGGTTCTGGGTTGATTGCCAACATTGTAGGGACAAAATAAGGTGACTTGAGTTTGCTATTTTGACTGATAGGCAGCCTGATGCTTGAGTCCACTGAGTGGATAGAGTCCATTGGGCTGCTCTCATATGGAGGTGAGCATAGGGGACCACATGCATGGTAGATGCCATGGGCCTAGCAATTTTAACATTTCCCGAGCAGTGAGATGAGTTTTTAACATTGCTTGGGAAGCTAACTGCACAATGCGAAGGCAGCGGGGCTGTGGAAGATAGGCCCTTGCTTTCCTGGCATCCAGCATAGCTCCTATAAACTCTAGAGATTGAGTGGGAGTTAGGTTGGATTTTGGAATGTTTATGACCAGGCCCAAATACTGAAGTAAACGCATTGTGCAAGATAGGGAAATTCTGGCCTCTGATTATGATGGGGTTCGAATGAGCCAGTCGTCTAAGTAGGGGAAGACGAATATACCTAGAGTGCGAAAAAATGCTGCCACTACAGCCATGCATTTCGTAAACACCCTTGGTGCTGAGGCCACGCCAAAAAGAAGAACCCTGTACTGGTAGTGCTTCCCCTGAAATAGAAACTGAAGGAATCTTTGGTGAGTTGGAAGGATGAGAACATGGGTGTACACATCCTTGAGATCTAGAGAACAGAGCCAATCCTGACTCTGAAGGTATGGCAGAAGAGTTCTTAGAGAAATCTTCTTGAACTTCTCCTTGTACAGGAATTTGTTCAATTCTCTGAGGTCTAAAATGGGTCTGTGTCCTCCTGTTTTCTTTGGAATAAGGAAATAAGGGGAGTAAAACCCTGTACCCTGTTGGGAAATGGGTACATCTTCTATTGCCCCGTGGGCAAGAGGTAAATTGACCTCTTAACCTAACTGATTTTCGAGTGAAGTCTGAGAATTGAACTGTCTTACCACTGTAGGAGGGGGCATGTTGAGGAAATGAAGCTTGTACCCCTCCTTTACAATGGAGAGAGTCCATTCTTCTGCTGTTATCTGCTCCCATCTGGGGGCAAAATGACATAACCTTCCTGGAATGGTGGAGGGCTCTGGCCCATTGAGGGCCAGGAAGGCCACGTTCTCTAGATGGGAGTCAAAGCCCCTGTGGAGGCTGAGTCTGTTGGGCCGGTTGAGGCTTAGCAAACTTTGATTTTCTTTGTTTTGGTGGTTGTTGTCCCTTTCGGGCAGACTGACCTGCAAAATGCTCCTGCTGGGTATAAGAGGGGTAAAACCTATTCTTTTTAGAGAAGAATGGTTTCTTGTAGGATCTTCTCCTTGCAGGATCAGCTGTAGCCTTGGATAGTCTATCCAAAGTGGTGTTATCAGCATCCAGCTCATTAGCTTTCTCTTGCCAATTTTTGCCAAAATGATTTTCGCTTGTGCAAGGGATATTTCCTAGTTTGTCCTGTACCCAGAGTTCTAAGTCACATGCCTGGAGCCAGGCAATCCTACGAGCACCTATGGCAATGGCAGAGGTTCTGCTTATGCACTCAAAGCAGTCAAAAGCTGCATGATTAACAAACTTGTTTGACAAGTGTAAGATAATCTTGCCTCTTATCATCAGGAAGGAGAGGGCTCATAAGCTCTAGATCTCCTGTAAGCTCCTTAAGGAACATTCCCATATATAGAATGTAGGAACTAATCCTGGCAGAAAGCATAGAAGCCTGGAAGGTTCAACGCCCAAAGGCATCAAGAGTCCTACATTCACGTCCTGGCTGATTAGATGCATGTCTTTTTGCACTCTTGATCCTTCTCATAGCTGATTCCACTACCATGGAATGGTGTGGTAACTGGGTTTTTTGAAATCCAGGACAAGACGATACTCAATACATGGTATCAAGCCTACGAGAATGAGGAGAAGTGGTAAGAGTTGTTTCCCACATTCTTAGCATGAGATCATGCAAGATCTCATAAATAGGCAAAGTAGCAGCCTCCTTGGGAGCTTTAGGTTATTGTAAAATCTCCAATTCCCTCGCTCTGGGCTCTGTTTCAGGAGCCACTATGATGGAAAGACCTTTAGTTACCTCCCGGATGAAATTCTGAAAGGATATATCCTCTGGAGGAGACATCCTACGTTTCGGAGAGGAAGGCTCCTCAGAGAGAAGTACTCTGGTACCAACAGAGCTGTCAGAATCCTCAGACTCCTCGGAGGATTCAAAGTATCTCCTGTCCTGTTGGGAAATTTGACTTAGGTCTGCTTATATATTGGCTTTATATGACTGCACCCTTGCCTGGTGAAACTATACAGTATATGGATGGCACAGAAGACAAGAAGACAATACATATGAGCTATATGAGAGTATATGCTTGCCATAAGATAATAGATGAGGCCTGCTATGGAGGATTCTGGGTAACCATATTCTGCATAGGAGTATGCAGAATATTGGGCCTAGCAATATCAGCAAGAAAGTACAGGCCAAGCTAGGAATTCAAAGAATTCAAACTAATGAGCAAAAGCACTCTCTCTTGCCCTGCAGGTTTCAATTAGTGCCAAGAAGGAAAAACACAGGAAGGGGCAGAGGTCACAGGCCATGCATAGATAAGTAGACCTAAAAGCAGATCCAGATGTATAAATGTAAAGGGATACTCCCCTGGGGCAAAGTGTTACAGGACGCCTGGGGCCTTGCAGACACTTAAGAACTTAAGATGAATTCACTGAAACTAATTTGAAGCAGACATTTGAGACAAGGAGAAATGTATATATAAGGCAGCCATTTTAAAGGATCATTGGGCAGTGCTTTCTCCCCATACAGAGAGAAAGTGCTGTCCGCCATCTCTAGACAGGCTTTGCTGTTCTGCATGACACTATTATTTTGCTATGCTAAAATAAAAGTTTTTGTAGCTAAAGCAACTGCCGTCTAAGTAATTCTTTGATTGATGATATTTGGGCAACTGCTTGTGGGAACCAGGCCACAGTCCGGATGCTCTTGCAAAGCACGATACCGGTACCGATCAAAGTAGGTACCGGAGGGGTCCGGTACTGGCCTGTCTATACTAGAGGAAACAGCATGACTCGGTGTCGGTAACACAGTCGCCGATGTCGATGCTGTCGGTACCGGTACCGATACCGATATCGGTGCCGGAACCGGTGTCGAGAGCCGGCCAGACTGCGTTCAATAGCAAAGAACCTCTGGTCTATTGACGCTGCGATGCCTGGGTATCGGTACCGGACAAAGCAGCCGGTACTCCAGAGCATGGCACCAGTAGTTCTGCCGAGGTTGAGGCCTCGAGAACATCCTGGAGCACCGATAGTGCTTTGGAAGCCGAAGCCTCCCGCAGGGGCAATTTTGCCGGTGTGAGTCCCTCAAGGGCAACACCAGAGGCATCTCGATGCTTGGAAGGAGCTCTACCCTTTGAGGACTGACCAGATTTATGTTTGGTTACCTGAGATCCATGGGAGGAACACGAAGCCCTGGAAGATGTCAATGCCACAGATGCTGCATCGGAGGGAAAAAGGGTGCTAAGCTTAGCAGCTCGGTTTTGCTGACCCCTCTTCGACATCATCCCACAGGCAACACACTCCGATATGGAGTGGTCAGGACCTAAACATTTAAGGCACCACTCGTGAGTGTCGGTGACAGAGATGGTACAGCCACACTTGGAACACTTTTTAAAACCGGAGGTGGGTTTTTCCATTCTGAAGGAAAAGTTGGGCCTAGTGCCCAAAACGGCGCGAGGCACCCTACAGAAAAAAGACGGGAAAGTCCAGAAAAAAAGATTACAAATTTTTTTTTTTTTTTTTAAAGAAAAGAAGAAAGAACTGGCGGTACCGGTATAGCTTCGAGGAAGGCAGACGCTACCACAAAAAAGAATGAAAAAGATGGGATAATTTCTGCGGTGACAGGAAAAACGACCTGCTGGCTCCACGGAAAACGAAGAACTGGAGAGAGGCAGTTGGGAAAGGCGGGAAGGCAGCACGCAGGCGCTGTGGGATGCTCCCAAAAGCTTTCTAATTGGATGCTGGGGAGCGTTCCCGCGCAGGCTCCATCGGTACCGACGATACCCATATGTGAAAACTACATTCCTGCTTGTTCCTGGAGATCTATGCTATCTCCAGGAATAAGCAGGAATGTAGTCTTCAAATATGGGGACTCCCTAGCTGCAGATGCCAGGGAGATGCCCCAGAGAGTTGTGTGCCCTTGTGAAAGGGCTCCACTTCCCCCCTGGATCTCTGGCATCCTACCAGGGATGGTGGGTAGGAATTGATTAAGTCTGGAACAGGTGTTGAAGAACAGCCTGACCAAACAAGGCATCCCGGCGGGAGTCCTTGTCTAAGCAGTAATGGGCTGTGAAGGCATGTACCGAAGCCCAAGTAGCTGCTCGATAGATATTGTCGATAGACACAGAGTGAAGATGAGCCAATGAGGCTGCCATGGCTCTCACATTGTGAGCTGTGACATGGCTTTCAAGAGGAAGGTTCTTACTCTCATAGGCAAAAGATATACACTGTGCAATCCAGTTGGACAGTGTCCTTTTGGAGACTAGAAGTCCCAAATAACTAGGATCAAAAGCAACAAAGAGTTGAGAGGATTTTCTATGTTGCTGTGCCCTTTGCAAGTAAAAGGTCAAAGCTCTTTTACAGTCCAAAGTATGAAGGTTCCTTTCTGCATTTGAGACGTGAGGCCTTGGAAAGAATACAGGAAGGTAAATTGCTTGGTTTAAATTTATTTATTTTATTTATTTATTTATCTATTTCTTCTATACCGCCCCTTCCAGAGATCAGGGGCGGTTTACATGGAACAATTGTATACATTCGTATAACATTACATAGAACAAGAACTTTTTAACTTTTTACATATAACTTTTTAACTTTTTACATAAAACAGAACAGTAAGTTGTTAAAACTATTTACAGGGTGTATGCTTTTGTATACTACTGGATTTACAGGGGAATGTCAGCGAGCTGACATTGCTATTTATAGATGTTATTTACAAAAATGAAAGGACGAAACCACCTTTGGCATAAAGTGTGGATGAGTCCTATGGACTACCTTATCATGATGGAATCTTGTATAAGGAGGATCCGCCACCAACGCTTGCAATTCACTTATGTGACGTGCTGATGTGATTGCAATGAGAAAGTTAACTTTCCAGGAAAGGAATTTCAAAAATGTAGTGGCTAATGGTTCAAAGGGCGGTTTCATGAGCTGCCCAAGTACCAGATTTAAGTCCCATGCCACTGGTGGTGGCTTAATGGGAGGCTTTGTTAAAAGAAGGCCTCTCATAAATCTCGCTATGAGAGGATGAGAGGAAATAGGTTGTCCATTTAGAGGCTTGAAAGAAGCTGCAATAGCACTCAAATGGACTCTCACTGAATTGGTCTTAAGCCCTGCATTTGATAAATGAAGGAGGTACTCCAGTAATGATTCCAGAGGTATCGCAAGCGGGTTAAGACCTTTCTGCGAGCACCATATGGCAAACCTTTTCCACTTAAATGCATAAGAGCATCTTGTAGAAGGTTTCCTGGAAGCATGAAGTATATCCTTTACCTGCTGGGAAAGGTTAAGACCGTGAAGTTCTAGGCTTTCAGCAACCAGGCCCTGAGATGCAGAGACTGGGGATTGCGATGCCACAGTATCCCGTTCTCTTGAGAAAGAAGATGTGGAGCAGATCCTAACTCCAGAGGTGGAGCTTGAGAGAGATATAGGAGCAGAGGGTACCACATTTGCCGTGGCCAATTTGGAGCTATGAGAATCATATGATCTCTGTCTCTCTGAAGCTTGAACAGGGTTTTGGGAATTAGGGGAATGGGTGGAAAAGCATAAAGGAAGTCCTGACCCCAATGAAGGAGGAAAGCATCCCTGGCCTGACAACCTCGAGCCGGAATTCTGGAACAGAACCGGGGAAGTTTGGCATTCAGCGGATTTGCAAAGAGGTCTATGTCCGGGGTTCCCCAAATTTGCATGATGAGACCATTCGTGTGGAAGCAGAACGCGACTGAGCCTGTCTGCCCAAGAGTTTTGAATGCCTGGAAGATGCACCGCAAGGAGATGATTCTGATGCTTTCTGGCGAGGACCCATAGTCGCAAAGCTTCGTTGCACAGCGACAGAGAGCCTGTTCCACCCTGCTTGTTCACATAGAACATGGTTAACTGATTGTCCGTTTGAACTAGGACTGTCTTGTAGCTGAGCTGGGTGTGAAACACTCGAAGAGCAAGGAAGATTGCTCTGAGCTCCAGGAGGTTGATATGGAGACCGGCCTCCTGTGGAGTCTAGGTATCCTGGGTAGATAGGCCTCGCAGGTGGCCTCCCCAACCCACCTGTGAAGCATCTGTTGTTAGAGTGGCTTGGAGTGGGGGTTGCTGAAAAAGAGACTCCAACAGAAGGTTTTTGGGTGACTGTCACCATTGGAGGGACAAAATAAGGCAATCTGAGTTTGCTATTTTGTCTGACAGGCAACCTGACGCCTTAGTTCACTGAGTGTATAAGGTCCACTGGGCTGCCCTCATATGGAGGCGAGCATAAGGAACCACATGCATGGTGGATGCCATGTGGCCCAGCAACTAACATTTCCCAAGCAGCGAGGTGAGGTTTTAGCACTGCTTGGGA
Organism: Ichthyophis bannanicus; assembly: GCA_033557465.1. Classification (NCBI taxonomy): domain Eukaryota; kingdom Metazoa; phylum Chordata; class Amphibia; order Gymnophiona; family Ichthyophiidae; genus Ichthyophis; species Ichthyophis bannanicus. The sequence goes on along the minus strand of CM066039.1, from coordinate 156,525,600 downwards.
AGCTAACTGCACAATGCAAAGGCAGCGGGGGCTGTGGAAAGAAGGCCCTTGTCTGTCTGGTATCCAGAAGAGCTCCTATAAACTCTAGGGATTGAGTGGGAGCAAGGTTGGACTTTGGGAAGTTTATGACAAGTCCCAAATACTGAAGGATGCGCATTGTGCGAGACAAAGCGACCCTGGCCTCTGGCTCTGAAGGGGCTCGAATGAGCCAGTCGTCTAAGTAAGGGAAGACGAATATTCCCAGGGTGCGTAGAAATGCTGCTACCATACAACCATGCATTTTGTGAACACTCTTAGTGCAGAAGCCAGGCCAAAAGGAAGAACCCTGTATTGGTAGTGCTTCCCTTGAAACAGGAATCGAAGGAACTTTCGGTGAGTTGGATGGATGAGAAAATGAGTGTACGCATCCTTGAGATCTAGAGAACAAAGCCAATCCTGACTCCGAAGGTATGGTAGCAGAGTTCCTAGAGAAATCATTTTGAACTTCTCTCTGAACAGGAATTTGTTCAATTCTCTGAGGTCTAGAATGGGTCTGTGTCCTCCTGTTTTCCTTGGAATAAAGAAATAGGGGGAGTAAAACCCTGTACCCTGTTGGGGAATGGGCACCTCTTCTATTGCTCCTTGAGCAAGCAGCATTGTGACTTCATGACCTAACCGGTCATTGGTCTGAGTATTGAACTGTCTTACTATTGTAGGAGGGGGTATGCTGAGAAAATGAAGCTTGTACCCCCTCTCATACAATAGACAGAGGCCAATTTTCTGCTACCATCTGGGGGCAAAAAGACATAACCTTCCTGGGATGGTGGAAGGTTCTGGCCCGTTCAGGGCCAGGAAGTCAAAGTTCTCTAGATAGGCGTCAAAGCCCCTGTGGAGGCTGAGTCTGCTGAGCCAGTTGAGGCTTAGCTGCTTTTGGCTTCCTTTGTTGCCTAAGTTGTTGCTGCTGTCCCTTTTGGGCAGACTGGCCTGGACGATGTCCATGCTGGGTATAGGAGGGATAAAACTTCTTCTTACTGAAGAATGGTTTCTTAGAGGATCTTTTCCTCGCAGGGTCAGCTCTAGATTTGGACAATCTATCCAAAGTGATATTGTCAGCATCTAGCTCATTAGCTTTTTCCTGCCAATTCTGGCCAAAGACATTCTCTCCTGTGCAAGGTATATTCCCCAGTTTGTCCTGTACCCAGATTTCTAAGTCAGAGGTTCTGCATATGCATTCGAAGCAGTGAAATGCTGCACGATTCACAAACTTGGAAACATCCTGAGCATGTTTAACAAGAGTAAGATAACCTTGCCTTTTATCATCAGGAAGGAAAGGGCTCATAAGCTCTAAGCCTCCTGTGACTTCCTTAAGGAACATTCCCATATACAAGATATAGGAACTGATCCTAGCAGAAAGCATGGAAGCCTGGAAGGATCGACGTCCAAAGGCGTCAAGAGTCCTACACTCACATCCTGGAGGATTAGATGCATGCCTTTTTGCACTCTTCATCCGTCTCATGGCTGATTCCACCACCAAGGAATGGTGTGGTAATTGAGTCTTCTGAAACCCAGGACAAGCAGGAACTCGATACATGGTGTCAAGTCTTCGAGAATGAGGAGATGTGGTTAGAGGTGTTTCCCACATCCTTAACATAAGATCATGCAAGATCTCATGAATAGGTAAGGTAGCTGCCTCCTTGGGAGCTTTAGGGTATTGTAGGATTTCTAATTCCTTTGCCCTAGGCTCTTTTTCAGGAGTCACTGTGATGGAAAGACCTCGGGCCACATCTCGGATAAAATCCTGAAAGGACATATCCTCTGGTGGAAACATCCTACGCTGAGGAGAAGAGGAATCCTCAGGAAGAAGTACTCTGGTATCGGCAGAGCGTTCGGAGTCTTCAGACTCATCCGAGGATTCGAAGTATCTCAGATACAGATGATCGTGCAAGGCACAGTACCGGTATCGATCGAAGTCGGCATCGGAGTGGTCCGGTACTGACTTGTCGATGCCAGAAAGAGACACATGACTCAGTCCCGGTAGAATACCTGCCGATGTCGATGCAGTTGGTGCCAGTACCGGAGTCAGTGCCGGTACCGGTTGAATTGTCTGAAGCGGTTTCAGGGGCATCGAGGCCGTGAGAAGAACTGCTAGACTGCATTCAATAGTCAAGAATCTCTGGTCTATCGATTCTGCCAATGCTTGGGTATCAGTGCCCGTTAAAGCGGCCGGAACCCCAGAGCATGGCACCAGCAGTTCTGCCAAGGTTGAAGCCTCGAGAACATCCTGGAGTCCCGTTACTGCTTTGGAAGCTGAAGCCTCCCGCCGGGGCAATTTTGCTGGTGAAAGTCCCTCAAGGGCAACGCCAGAGGCATCTCGATGTTTAGAAGGAGATCTACCCTTTGAGGACCAGCTAGATTTATGTTTAGTTACCTGAGATCCTTGGGAGGAGGATGAAGTCCTGGAGGACGTCGATGCTACGGAGGCTGCATCGGAGTGAAAAAGGGTGCTCAGCTTAGCAGCTCGGTTTTGCCGGTCCCTTTTTGACATCATTCCACAGGCAACACACTCTGAAATAGAGTGGTCAGGACCTAAACATTTGAGGCACCACTCATGGGTGTCAGTGACGGAGATGGTACCGCCACACTTAGAACATTTTTTAAAACCCGAAGCGGGTTTTTCCATTTTGAGGGAAAAAGTTGGGTCTAGTGCCCAAATTGGCGCGTGGCACCCGAAAAGAAAATTACCAGAGAAAGACTCCAGAAACAAAAGGGTTTTTTTGGGGGTTTTTTTAGAAAAAAGAAAAGAAGAACCGGCGGTACCGGTATAGCGTCGAGGGAAGGCAGATGCGACCACAAAAAAGAAGTATAAGAAGGGAATTTTCTGCGGTGACAGGACCCGCGGAAAACGAAGAACTGGAGAGGGATAGTTGGGAAAGGCGGGAAGGCAGCAAGCAGGCGCTGTGGGATGCTCCCAAAAGCTTTCCTATTGGACGCTGGGGAGCGTTCCCGCGCAAGCTCCATCGGTACCGACAATACCCATATGTGAAGACTACATTCCTGCTTGTTCCTGGAGATGTAAAATGTCATTTTCCATATCATCTTCCTAGATCAGTCTAGACAAGTAGGATGTACCAAAGCTACACCATCACTGGGCAGAAAGAAGACAAAGCAGCTCTCAAAACTCTCGAGCCGAAGGCCGTGTCTAGCCGCATGTGGACATTCAAGCAGTAATGCTTGATAGAAGTGGAAAGAGATGCCCAAGTTGCTGCCCAACAAATGTCTGCAGGGGCCACTGAGCTCCACTCCTCCCAGGAGGACGCTAATGCTCAGTTATAATGGGCGCACGAACCCTCCGGAACCGGCCAGTACCTTAACAGATACGCTGAAGCTATAGCCTCCTCAACTCAGTGCCTCAAAGTTGACTTGTTTTTTGCCTCAAACACAAAAATATGGTCTGACATATGAAAGGAAATTGTAAACTCCAAGTACGGAGAAGCGCCGTGTGGCACTGTCTGAAAATACTTGAACCCCCGGTCCACAAGCAGGAAATGCAGAAGAGCCAATCTGATGACCCTTGCCTTGAGGCTGTTAATGAACCACACCGCTTTCCTCTGGCTCCCCAGCCCGAGAGATTGGCATCCATCGTCAGCAGGATCCAGGAGATATCGTCCAGCAGAATGCCCTTCCTCAGATGACGGGACAGCCATCACTGCAGGCCAGACGTCACCATCAATGGGAGCAGGAGCCTGCCTTTGAACTACTGAGAACATGGGGACCCATCAAGTCAACAAGGACCACTGGAGTGGCTGTATGTGAGCTCGCGCCCATGCGACCATCTCTATAGTCGCTGCCATAAATCTGAGGAGCTGAAGATAATCCCAGACTCTGGAGACCTGCTGCACACAGAACATTGCCAGGCAATAAAACAGTCTTCTGACTTTCTCCTCTCGCAGGAAAACTCTGCCCACTCGAGTGTCGAAATGTGCTCCCAGAAACTCCAAGGACTGGGAAGGCAAAAGCTGGCTCTTTTACTGATTGATCACCCAGCCAAGGCTTTCCAAAAATGATACCATTTGGGACATCACACGAGATGCTTCTGAGAGGGAACAGGCCCGGATGAGCCAGTCGTCCAGATAGGGATGGATGCAGATCCCTTGGTGCCACAGTGGCCACCAGAATGACCTTGGAGAATATCCTTGGGGTGGTGGAGAACCCGAAAGGAAGAGTGGTGAACTGATAGTGAGAGCCAAGCATGGCAAACCACAGATACCTCTGCTGATCCACCCAGATTGAGATATGAAAATACACCTTGGCCAGATTCAGAGAAGCAAAGAATTTTCCTTGGCACACTGCTTGAAAAATACAGCACATGATTTCCATCTGAAAGCCAGGATGCACAAGTGCTCATTGATTCCTTTCAGGTCCGGGATGGGCCAGAAAGCGTAGTTACTCACCTGTAACAGGTGATCTCCGGGAACAGCAGGAATTTAGTCCTCACATATGGGTATCGTTGGTACCGACGGAGCCTGTGCGGGAACGCTTCCCAGCGTCCAATAAGAACGCTTTTGGAAGCATCCCTCAGCACATGCACGCTGCCTTCCTGCCTTTCCAACGGTCCCTCTTCAGTTAAGTTTGTAGCTGAGTGAAAGGATAGAGAGAGAGAGAGAGAGAGAGAGAATTCCTAGGGGAGGTGGGTGGGTTGTGAGGACTAAATTCCTGCTGTTCCTGGAGATCACCTGTTACAGGTGAGTAACTATGCTATCTCCAGGAACAAGCAGGAATGTAGTCCTCACATATGGGGACTCCCTAGCTGAAGATGCCAGGGAGATAGCCCCAGGAAGGTGCCACCGTCAAGGGTGAGGATCCTTCCTCCCATGGATCTCTGGCATCCCACCAGGGTTGGTGGGTAGGAGTTGGTTTACGTTTGAAAATGGTTTTGAAGAACAGCTTGGCCAAAGAAGGCATACCGACGGGAGGCTTTATCGAGGCAGTAGTGGGCTGTGAAGGTATGTACCGAAGCCCAGGTGGCTGCTCGACAAATGTCATCGATAGACACAGAGTGGAGATTAGCCATAGAAGCTGCCATGGCCCTGACATTATCAGCTGTGACATGGTCCTGAAGAGGAAGACCCTTACTCTCATAAGTAAAGGATATGCATTGGGCAATCCATTTAGATAAAGTTATTTTGGAGAATGGAAGTCCCAAATGACTAGGGTCAAAAGCTATAAAAAGTTGTGAAGACTTTCTATGTTGCTGTGTTCTTTATATGTATTTATTTATTTATTTATTTAACATTTCTTTTATACCGCGCTATTACAATCAGTGCGGTGTACATTGAACAAGAACATACTACAATGCATACAAGTAACATTGAGTTTACAATGAACAGGGAAATTCAACAAGGGACAACCGGGGGAACTATGTACAGGTTAACTTAATGCTTATGAAATGAAAAACAAAACTATGTATATAGTTTAATTTTGTTCAACTGTACATAGTTCACTAATTGTTAATTGTTATTTGTTAACTGTAATTACCTAGATACAAATTGTTATATGTAAAAACAGATCACCCTGTTTATTGTTATTATATGGAAACCGCACCTGATCAATGGAAGGAGCGGTATATAAATAATCTGTTAATTAAAATTAAATTAAAATTAATGCTATATACAATATTATAAACTCGTTTGGATATTGCATGTGCTTTTCGGGTGGTTCACCATAGGACTAGAGAGAAGGTTGACCAACTAGCCCTTTTCTGGTTGTATTGGGGTGCTAGTTTTGCTAATGTCTGGGTTGTCTTCTGGGTAGCATTTTGTGAACAAATGGAATTTCAATGCTTTTCTGAATAGAATTAGGCTTTTTATAGCACGGATTTCGTGGGGAAGCGCATTCCAGTTTAAAGGAGCAAATAAGGAGAAGGCCCTGTTGGAGGTGGCCTTAGTGCACTTCATTATCATTTTAGGGACTATTAAGGTGTTCATTGAAGTGGGTCTCCTTTTTCTATTTTCCAGGGTGCCGTGAATAAGCTTGCTGATTGGCGTAGGGGGGTGGTTATTTAGGGCCTTGAAAGTAAGGACTAAAGACTTATACTGGAGTCTGGCATGTAAAGGTAACCAATGCAGATCTTTCATGATGGGTGTTATATGGTCAGATCTTGACGAGCCGGAAAGGACTCTTGCAGCTGTATTCATAGCTAGGCGGAGCGGATTTAAAGTTGATTGAGGGAGACCATGGAGGATGATGTTAGCAAAATCCAGGTGTGGGAGGACTAATGCCTGGAAGGTTGTTCGGAAGTCGGTAGGATCTAGTAGGGGCGGAGGTGACGTAACGTTTTGATCTTATGATATATAGTCTTTGTGACGTTCTTCACATGTGTTGTCATATCCAGGTGCTGGTCCAATGTGATGCCAAGATAACGGATTGTAGCTTTTGATTTCAACTCTACGTTGTTGACGAGTAGTGATGGGGGAGGTATGAACTTACGGTTCCTCGTGACGAAAAGGACGTCAGTTTTGCTATGGTTAATCCGAAGGTTTTGTGATAGCAACCATTCGGCAACAGCTTCAAAGCAGTTGATTATTGGGGAAAATACTGGATGGTCAATTGCGAACGGCATGTATAGGAGGATGTCATCTGCGTAAGCGAGGCATTGTACGTTAAAGGATCTGATCAAGTCGCATATCGGTTGCATGTAGATATTGAACATCAGTGCCGATAAGGACGATCCTTGGGGTACTCCCTGAGATTGCAGGAATGGTTCTGATGATGCGTGACCTGTTTTTACTTGTTGCCACCTTTTAGATAGGTAGGATTTACACCATTCAAGTGCTGTGCTTTGAATCCCCTTATCTTTCAAGCGTTGTAGGAGTATGTCATGACTCACAGAGTCGAAGGCGGCGGAGATGTCTAGGAAGATGAGGACGAATCCCTGTTGTATGTTATTTATTCCTGTTACCAAGACGTTGAATAGGGTTGTAAGGACTGTGTCGACTCCATGTGCTTCCCTGAAGCCGTGTTGAGATGGATCTAGTGGTGCTTCAGTGTCAATATGATGCTGGATTTGTTGTTGGGCGGCTTTCTCAATGATTTTTGCAAGCTGTGGGATGCTCGAGATAGGCCTGAAGGATTCAACCTTGGATGGGTCAAGCATGCTGTTCTTCAGTAGGGGCCTGATGGAAGTGTGTTTCAGACTCTGCGGGAATGAACCTGTTAAGGACTGGTTCAGTATTTTGCTCAATATTTGACTGAGTCATGTCGCAGGTCCTTGATCCAGCTGGCTGGGCAGGGGTCATTAGGAGCTGTACTGGGATTGATAGAGGCAATAATGTTCACAATCTCTCTATTTGATACAGCAGAGAAGTTGTGTAGTGGCATCACATGGGATGCCTTAGATGAAGTGGAGGCATTATTGACACTTATGTTTGAGTTGGTTTTAATCATCTTTGATTGCAGGTAGTTTGCGTAGTCCTGCGGTTGAGGCATAGGGGGTTGGGCTGAAACCGGTTCTCCTGTTATGGATTTTACTATACTGAACAGTGCATGTGGTTTATTGATGGAGCGTTTTAGTAGGTCTGTGTGGTAAGTTTTCCTGCTCTGTGATATCTTCGCTCGGTGGGTAGTTAGGTATGAGTTGTATGCTGCCAGCGCCTCGGGGGAGTGAGTTCGTCGCCACTGTCGCTCAAGCTTGCGTAGATGGTGGAGAGAAGAACGAAGGTCTGTAGAGAACCATGGAGTATGTTCACGTTTTCGAATTCTCTTTTCGGTGAGTGATGGACAGGAGGCAGCTCTCAGGTTCTCGTCCCATTTGGATATGAGATCATCTAATTCAATGGTTGTGTTGGCCATGAGTGGTCGGAGATTCTCTAGGACTACGCTCTGGTTGAGTGGTCGGAAGCGGGCTGTGTGAGTTCCAGATGTGTTAGAAGACCTTCGGCTCTTGCTGGATGTAATAATGGGTATATTGAAACTGAGTAGACTGTGGTCCGACCAGGGCACTGGTGTTACAGACAGCGCAAGAGTTAGGGGTACTGTGGCGATGGAGAGAGGTGCGAAGATGAGGTCTAGTTTGCCACCTTTAGTATGGGTGGGGGAATCGACATGTTGTTTGTAACCTAGGTCCTCCAGGGCGTCAAGGAATGCTGCTGAGTGGCTGTCTTGAAGAGATGGGAGATTGAAGTCACCAATTAGCCAACTTGGTGAGCGTGAGGTGGATGTGGTACATGCATGCTCAATGATTGTTGGAAGGTCATCTGGTGAGGGGGAGGGTGCCCGATAGAAAAGGTCGATTGTGCAGAGCTCATTAGATATAATGAGGGAGTCCAGGTGGGTTGAGCTAGAGGAGTTGCACATCTTGAAGTGTAAATCAGCTTTGGCAAGGATGAGGGTCCCGCCTCCTTTCTGACTGGATCTGTGGGATGTGTATAGCACAAATCCTGGTGGCAGCATCTGATTCAGGAGGACGTTGTCACAATCGGATAGCCATGTCTCCGTGATCATCAGGATGTCGAGATTATATTGGGGTATCAGGTCAATGGCTGCAGGCCATTTTGATCGTACTGATCTGGCATTTATCAGTGCACATTTCAGTAGGCGTTGGTGATGTTGCTTCTCGTCTTGTATCCTTTGGATGGCTTGGAGAGGAATGCTAAGTAAATGGGAGTGGGATGTAGAGTTATTTTTTGCTGTAGTGTGGTGGAGGAATTCGGACCATCTCCTTCCATATGTACGTAGGATTGGTATATAATATGTATCATGGTTGAAAGCATTTGAGGTATAAGGGAGACCAAGGGTAAGGAAGGTCATTAATAGGAGCAGGACTTTGTACATTCTCTATTGGTTGCTAGTAATAAGAGGGATAACGGTGGGAATGCTGACAACAGTGCAGTGCGATGCAGTATTAGCAATGTAAAAGGCCAAGACCCTTAGGCAATCCAAAGTATGAAGGTTCCTTTTTGCATTAGAGGCATGAGGCCTGGGAAAAAATACAGGAAGGTAAATTGATTGATTTAAATGAAAAGGCGAAACCACCTTTGGCATAAAATGTGGGTGAGTTAGAAGAACAACCTTATGATGAAACCTAGTATAAGGAGGATCAGCCACTAAAGCTTGCAATTCACTGATACGACAGGCAGAGGTGATTGCAATTAGGAAGATGACCTTCCAAGTGAAAAACATAAGGGCTGCAGTGGCTAAAGGTTCAAAAGGCAGCTTCATGAACTGCCCGAGAACTAGATTTAGATCCCATGCCACCAGTGGAGGCTTGATGGGAGATTTGGTTAATAGAAGGCCTCACATAAATCTTGATATGAGTGGATGAGAGGAAATTGGTTGTCCATTCAGCGTCTTATAAGAAGCTGCAAATGCACTAAGATGGACTCTTACCGAATTGGTCTTTAACCCAGAATTCGATAAGTGAAGGAGATACTCTAGTATCAATTCTAAGGGTACGACCAGGGGGTTTAATCCCCTCCTGGAGCACCATACAGTAAAACGTTTCCACTTGAAGGAATAAGATCTTCTTGTGGAAGGTTTCCTAGAAGCTCGAAGGATATCTTTTACCTGCTGAGACAGGTTGAGATCCTGGAGGTCTAAGCCTTCAGCAACAAGGCCATGAGGTGCAGGGACTGGGGATTCGGGTGCCATAGCGTCCCGTTCTCCTGAGAAAGGAGATCTGGAGCATGCCCTAACTCCAGAGGTGCCGATTGAGAGAGATGTAGAAGCAGGGAATACCACGATTGGCGTGGCCATCGTGGTGCGATGAGAATCATGCGACCCCTGTCTCTCTGAAGCTTAAAGAGTGTTTTGGGAATGAGGGGAATGGGTGGGAAAGCATAAAGGAAGTCCTGACCCCAGTGAAGGAGGAAGGCATCCCTTGCCTGATAGTGGTGTGCCGGTATCCTGGAACAGAACTGGGGAAGTTTGGCATTCAGTGGACTTGCAAAGAGGTCTATGTCTGGATTGCCCCAGAGATGAAATATCTTTGCCACCTGGTCTAGATGGAGTGACCACTCGTGAGGTAGCAGCACTCGACTGAGTTTGTCTGCCCAAAGGTTTTGAATGCCTGGAAGATATACCACTAGAAGGTGAATTTGATGCTCTCTGGCAAGGGCCCATAGTCGTAAAGCTTCGTTGCATAACGACAGAGAGCCTGTTCCGCCCTGCTTGTTCACATAGAACATGGCTACCTGATTGTCTGTCTGGACCAGGACTGTCCTGTAGCTGAGCTGGGCATGGAACACTCGAAGAGCTAAATAAATTGCTCTTAATTCCAGGAGGTTTATGTGTAAACCTACCTCCTGTGGAGTCCAGGTGCCTTGGGTAGAGAGATGATCCAGGTGGGCTCCCCAACCAACCTGTGATGCATCTGTTAGGGTAGCCTGAAAGAGGGGTTGATGGAAAAGAGACCCCACTGTCAGATTTTCTAGTGATTGCCACCATTGGAGGGACAAAATTAGTCTTTGAGAGACTGTTATTTTGTCCGACAAATTGCCCATGGCCTGTGTCCACTGTGTGGAGAGGGCCCACTGAACTGCTCGCATGTAAAGGCGAGCATATGGGACTACATGAACTGTGGATGCCATATGTCCCAGCAACTGCAGTAGTTCCCGAGCCCTGAGGGAGGATTTTCTCGCTGCTTGGGAAGCTAGCTGCATAATGCGAAGACACCGGGCTTGTGGAGGAAAAGCCCTTGCCTGCCTGGTATCCAGACAGGCTCCTATGAATTCCAGGCATTGGGAAGGAACTAGTTGAGGCTTCGGGAAGTTGATTTCCAATCCCAAGTATTGGAGGATTCGCGTTGTACGAGACAGTGCAGTGCTGGCTTCTGCAACTGTGGAGGCTCGAATGAGCCAGTCATCTAAGTAGGGGAAGACAAAAATCCCCAGGGTTCGTAGAAATGCAGCTACTACTGCCATGCATTTCATGAATACCCTTGGTGCTGAAGCCAGACCAAAAGGAAGAACCCTGTACTGGAAATGTCTTCCCCTGAAAAGTAAACGTAAGAATTTCCTGTGATCTGGATGGATGAGAATGTGAGTGTATGCATCCTTTAAGTCTAGAAAGCAAAGCCAGTCCTGGGCTTGAAGGTATGGCAGAAGAGTTCCTAGAGAAATCATTTTGAATTTCTCTCGAAACAGATATTTGTTCAATTCTCTGAGCTATAGAATGTGTCTGTGTCCCCCTGTTTTCTTTGGGATAAGAAAATAGGGGGAGTAGAACCCTGTTCCCTGTTGAAAAATGGGTACTTCCTCTTTTGCCCCTTGGGCAAGAAGTGTAGACACCTCGTAATCTAGCAGATTGTCTGAGGAGGTTTGTGAATTGAATTGCTTTAGAATTGTAGGAGGGGGTATGCTGTGAAAATGAAGTTTGTACCCCTCTCCTACAACGGACAAAGTTCAATCTTCTGCTGTTATTTGATGCCATCTGTTGATAAAGTGGCATAACCTGTCTGGAATATTGGGGGGTTGGGGACCCTTCAGAGGCAGGAAGGTAAAGCTCTCTGGGAAGGAGTCAAAGCCCTTGAGGGGCTGAACCTGGAGAGCTGTTTGGGCTCTCGGTCCTTTTGGTTTCTTCTGCTGTCTAGGTTGTCCCTTTTGGGCAACCTGACCTGGAGCTTGAGTCTGATGGGTATAGGAAGGATAAAACTTCCTCTTTTTGCTAAAAGAGGGTTTTTTATAAGGCTTTCTTTTGGTTGGAGTGGCTGCAGACTGACAAACTATCTAAGGTAGAATTGTCAGCATCTAACTCATTAGCCTTTTCCTGCCAGTTCTTGCCGAAGAGATTCTCCCCCGTGCAAGGAATGTTGCCTAATTTGTCCTGTACCCAAGTCTACAAGTCTGATGCCTGTAGCCAGGCAATCCGTCGTGCACCAATGGCAATAGCAGATGTTCTACTGATGCATTCAAAACAGTCAAAAGCTGCACGATTGACAAACTTGGAGACATTTTGAGCATGCTTAAGTAGAGCAAGAAAATCTTGTCTCTTATCATCTGGGAGAAATGGGCTCATAAGTTCCAAGTCTCCTGTGACTTCCTTAAGGAACATTCCCATATATAGGATGTATGAACTGATCCTAGCTGAAAGCATGGAAGCTTGAAAAGTTCTGCGTCCAAAAGCATCCCGAGTCCTGCATTCACAACCTGGAGGATTGAATGCATGTCTCTTTGCATTTTTCATCCTACGCATGGCTGATTTCACTACCATTGAATGGTGTGGCAGCTGGGTTTTCTGAAAAATGGAAATTACACTTACCTGGTAATTGATGTTCCTTGAGGGAGTACAGTTCAGTCCTCCACCACTGGGTAGTGCACCTCCTCCTGCAACATGGAGACTGGACAAGTCAAACTTGTGACATCACCGGGTATATCCTGCTGGTCTTCTCCCATGATCCCCCAGTGACCTACTGTCAAAGCAGACTCAAAGGAGCAAACAAACAACCAGTTAAAGTACTAAATACAAAGCTATGCTCAAACTTCAACTTTAAAATCACAGGGCCCCAAAAAGAAAGGCCGAAAACACCCTCCTCCGTGCCCCTGTCCCCCTGCGCACTTAACAGCGGAAGACAGAGAGCTAGAAGGAAGGAGAACTAAGGAAGAGTATAGGCAGAAAAGGTTGCTCTCGCGATTACCTGCCAATCAGAGCCCGTTGCCGACTCTAGGATCCGAAAGCATACTCGGAACTGACGCCTCGCGTCTGAAACATCCATCCCCGGGCGGGAATGAGGACTGAACTGTACTCCCTCAAGGAACATCAATTACCAGGTAAGTGTAATTTCCATTTCCTTATCGGTCCTACAGTTCAGTCCTCCACCACTGGGATGTACCAGAGCAGTAATCATTGGGAGGGACCTATCCAGTCGGCTCGGCCCCTAAACGAACAGAGCAGGCACCGACCCCAGCCCGCTCCTCACGTCAACAGGCGGTAAGCCAACCAGGAAGACACGACCGAGAGCCCACTTGGATCCTCTTCACTGGTGAAAACAGCACAGAACTCTGCCCCAAGCAGCGCTAGTGCTTCAGAAAGACAAACTCGCCATCGCAAACACACTGAACGCCCTAGAAACAGACCTACTGAGAAGGCTACCGGATCTCCGCCTGAAAAATCCGCTTGAGCTCCCCCTTGGCTCTCGACCCCACCAGGGTGTCAAGTGTTAGCAACCGCTGCTCTCCCACAGACCCCGCCTCCACGAAGGGACAGGCAGCGAAGAGAGACCTCCCAGAAAGCGACGGAACCTCACCTAAGGTCCAAGGAACGCAGGTTACAAGCGAAGTGTTCTTGCGTAAGTCCCAAACCGACAACTAAACAGGCACAGCCGGATTCCACGAGGGAGAACGGAACCGAGGTCCATCCAGACAGAGGTGGGAAGCAAAATGAGGGAAATGGAAAAACCACCAGCGTCAAACACCCTATTTGTCACACCTCTTAAGGGCTTTATTCTTTGCAACACAAAGTAGCTCTACAGCTATGTCCTGGACCAGCTGGAGTCTTTTTAATTGAGAATGTGGAATGCAGCTAAGCAATGAGTTGCAATAAACCAAGCGTGATCCACCAAGGGCATATAAGAGGGTGTCAAGTGCCCCAGAGTCCAGCGTTGTTTCAGAAGATGTGGAGTCTTACATGGTGTGACAAAAAAGAAAGGAGACTCTGGTAGCCACGCCCACGACGCCATGCCAGTAGGCCAACCGCTTACATCACCTGGATATGCCCTCCGGAATTGGAGGAACCATGCAGAAGTAGCAATCGCCGACGTGATCCATGGGCCCTCTCCAGATCATTGGAACCGCAAAAGACTTTGATGGTCTTTTCCCATCCATCCACAGCCTGAGATCTGCTACACATGTATTGCAGCATATGTGTGGCGCCTAGCTTTTATCCTGATCTTTTATTCTGCAGCCAAAATATAAATTGTAGGCTTTCTGAACCGCCACAGTCATATGCCATTTTTGTGATGTAAAAGTCACATCACCACAACTAGAGCAGAAATTATCTGCATGATTAACACCAGGACGAGGAATCGCCAAATATGCTGTGAGTGACCTATCGGTATAAAATAAATATGTCTTTTTTTTCTTTTCTTTTTTTTTTTTTTTTTTTTTACTGTCAAGCGAGGCAAATTTAAGTAGTGACTGCATCAACGGGTTTTGGACAGTTATTTCGATTGGTTGCAAGTAAAGATTATGCAAGCTCACGCAAATGTTGCAGAATACACTGGTAATGGTCCCCACTGACTAATGAAGAGCACATATCTTAGCAACCAGACCCAGTCGGCCATTTTCACTATGACCTCTGAAAGGCATAGAATGGACCGGGCCACGGCCCTGTACCAATGCGTCGACGCTATCCAGTAGCCTCATATGTCCTCTGCTAAACATCGACCCGTCACCGCAGACTGACAGGTCGCCATGAGGTCCAATATGGGCTGACTGCATCTGAGCACACGCGGCGCGCACACCGCCTGATGCAATCTCACTCCTCCGGCAAACACTCGGACCCCGCTAAGGACATTCGCCACCACAGTGTCCCCACCGAAACGCAGGCCGCCAAGGCTTCAACCGCGCACGCTGTCCCTTCGCTCGGGCCACCCTGACCACCCGACCGACTCCACCCTGCCGATCGAAATAGGCCACCATCCCGGAGATCTCAGACAGCACCTACAGCGCTCGATCCGCTACCGTGTCCGTGAACGCCTGCCACGGCTGACGTACCGCGTACCGTTCCAGTCAGACGATGGAACACTGGGCATGCTGCGTACACTAAAACGCCTTGTACATAAAGGATCCCCAAAATGTAGCTGAGTCTAACCACGCTCCGGCCAAGCTCCCGGAAGAAAGGGACAGAACCTTATAAAAAAGAAGTGGGGACAATTAGGAAGGCTTTCCTGTTTGCTTTTTTTTTTTTTTTTTTTCCTTTTTACAACTCCATAAGGGCCACAAGGCACACAACCGAACAGGGCATTGTCCAGAGAACGCAAGGCCCCTCCTCCAGGCTGACTCCACAGCCTAAACCGGTAGTCACCTTGGCTGATGCCGAGCAGCGCGGAAGCCAACTTGTAAGCCCAGCATATGAAGTATGCCTACTAGTACAGCATTCCACAATGGAGGGACATGTAACCGGACGGCTTTGAACATGAACCTACAGATATCCCGCGCTTGCTCCAAGATAAGCACTGTGCAGCCTACTGGTCTTCTCGGAGCACCGCCACGACCCGAAGACCTAAACCGGCCAGCAAAAGACGACATACGCTGGGCCCGAAGGAACCTGGTTGAACGGATCCCAGCATTCCCTGTATCGTTAGGATCGGAGCCTCCCCCCAAGGACTCAGCCCTGGCTGGAACCGGCTGAGCATAACTCCAGGCCCTGCGGCGAGCCCCCACGAAGAAGTGGGACGCAACGATGCCTTGAGGAAAGGGAAGGCCCAATGGGTGAAGCAAGTTGCTAGCCGACCAAGGGAGTATACCCCACACGCGCACCTCAACGGAAGGTCGGAAGAACCGAGGATTCTGGTCCCACAGGTGCGCCTGCTAGCCTTTAACAACATACACCTCCACAGGTACAAAAAACTTAAATTGTGAGCACCTTCAGGGGTAAGGGGAATAGATGACAGCCTCCGACTGTTGACCACCTTGTCTTGCACAACAGACAGCAGCACCCCACCAAACAAATGATTGGGAATATATGACCTCAGAACCCCAAGACAGAGGTAAAACAGTAGAACGTGCACTGGACGTGAATTTCCAGATCTGCCAGCCCCCCTGCCCACATTGAGAAGAGGCAGAGAAGAACTGGACCGGCGGATCTGGAGGGGTGCCTCCTGGACAGCCGGGCCACCGAAGGGAAAGCTGATGACTGAGGCCCAAACTCCTCAGGATGGCCCCGTCTTGCATTGGCAACCTCATGCAACACCATGACAACCCCGCTCACGATATCCCAAGCGATCTCTGTCATTGCTGCAACAATCACCTGAGCATGAGATCACAGACGGAACACGGACATGCAGACGCACTCAAGGAGAGTGCACCTAAGAAGTATGAGCCTATACAACATCCAGCACCACATGTCCAGGTGTCCCACTCCTGTCACCCAAAACACAGGACGCTTGAACCTAGGTGACTGCCATAGCAAAGACAGGGAGGCCTGACTGCCGCTATCAACCCTTCCAGGACCCTGGAACACTAAGCCCCAGACTGTGCCATCCAGCAACACTTCTCACGATCCCCAGCAGGGGCCTTTCCCCAGATGGCCCAGATGGGCAGTGTTCCCGCCAAATGGGCAAGCTGCGCTCTGATAACATAGTGCAGAAAACCAAATCAAAGTGTCTTAACCTAGCTAATTTTTGTCTAATAGTGATCATTCATAATATCAGCCAGGCTCAATCATAACATTAGTATTAATGATCTCTAAAGATTGAAGAGTTACTAATGTAACACTAATTGTTTTGTTTTTTTTGTTTGTTTGTTTGTTTGTTTGTTTTTTAAAGAGCTTCAAAGGCGATCTTGGAAACTACAGACCAATGAATCTGAGTTCAGTGCCAGTTAAATGATAGAACTTGTTCTGAAAAGCAGCACCAAGCTGTCTTTTCAAAGGGTTAATAAACATGTGAGTAAGCCAAATGATATGTATCTGGATGTTTTAGAAGGTACTTGACAAAGACCCTTATGAACTTCTCCTGAGGAAGGAGATGATGTGCTATTATAGAATGGGAAATGGATCAAAAACAGGAACACAATAGGACTAAATGGCCAGTTTTCTCACAGGAGACCCGTAAATAGTGGAATGTCTCGGGATCTGCACTGGAACTGGCATCTGGTAACATCTACTGCACTGAAATGATCTGGAAGAGAGATCAGCAAGTATGGCGATCAAATTTGCAGATGGAATAACGACAGTTAGAGGCTGTCTGCACAATTTCCAAGCGTATAAACATGGAAATAGCATCCTTATGTAAATGACAATTTCAGAAAGGGCTCAATTTGTAGGTGGTTGTGCCGCCGATGACCCTGAATGGCCAAATCCTAGCACGGAAACCTGCTGCTGACAGACGTCGCTAACTGCCAGAATGCAGACAAAGGTAAAGGCACCCCCCAAGAAGTAAAAACCCAAACCAATCACATTGCATTCAAAGAACTATAAACTATCATGAAATTAAAAGGAAATTAAACTTAAAATTAAAATTAAAAGTAACAGCAAAAGGAAGTCCTTATCTGGGTGTAGCCACGTGGAACAGCGTCGTCTGCTCAAACGCGGGGCTGCTCCGCTCTCCGCCACGAGGCCTCAGCCCTGCCGAGAAAATGGCGCCAATCCGAAGCAGGCCCGTTTGGCGCCAAACACCACAGAGGCGGCAAGAGCTCAGAGCCCCTCCATGCGGACTCGAGAGACTCCCTTGTGGCATCGGGATGCAGCAGTTACCTCGCTGTAGCTGCGGGGTGAAGAGCTGTCCAGACACGCTGCTGCCTCGCGCCACCAGAAGTAGCAGACGCTGCGAGCCCCGGCCCACCGGCTAAAGAACCTCGAATGGCCTGAGGCTCCCGCCGCGATGGGAATCTGCCGCATGGACACTGCCAAAATGCAGGTGTTCCTCAGAGCTCTCCCCCGTACAGTCCTGGGGGAGAGATCATCACCGGGCACAGAGACCGAAGAATCCCAAGCAGAGAGGCTAGCTGGCAGTGTGAACTTTGAAAAGGGACAGAACCCCCCTTTACACTAAGGCAGACTAGGTGAAAATAAATAAAGTAAAAGTAAATTAAATTAAATGAAAATGAAAATGAATTCAATTTACAGGATTACACCTAAAGAAGGGCAAAAGAAATGCAAGGTAAATCAAATCCTGACTAACTGCTCCTAATCTGCTTCTCAAGTGAGCCCAGCACCTAGGCTCACTACGTCCTCATGCTGCATGGAGACTGGACACACTGGGGGATCATGGGAGAAGACCAGCAGGATATACCCGGTGATGTCACAAGTTTGACTTGTCCAGTCTCCATGTTGCAGGAGGAGGTGCACTACCCAGTGGTGGAGGACTGAACTGTAGGACCGATAAGGAACCAGGACATGGTGGAACTCGATACATAGTATCAAGTCTCCTAGAGTGAGAAGTGGTCAGAGGTGTCTCCCACATTCTGAGCATCAGGCTCTGCCGAATTTCATGGATAGGCAGAGTAGCTGCCTCCTTGGAAGCTTTAGTATATTGGAGGATTTCCAGTTCCTTTGCTCTGGGTTCTTCTTCAGGACCTACTGTGATTGAAAGACTTTTGGCCATATCACGGATGAAATCCTGAAAAGACATGTCCTCTGGAGGTGATAATCTGCGTTGGGGAGAAGAGGGATCTTCTAGGAGAAACCCTCTAGTGCCAGCAGAATTGTCAGAGTCTTCGGAAATCGGAGGAATCAAAGTATTCCTGACCCCGATGCTCTTGCAAAGCACGATCCCGGTACCGATTGAAGTCGGTACCGAGGTTACCCAGTACCGCTTTGTCCCCTCCAGCCAGAGATGGCATAGGAAGAGTTCCCACCGGGGCTGGCACCGTCAGAACCGGCATCACCGGTGTTGGCACCGGTGTCGGTACCGGTACCGGCACCGGTGCTCTTGGGACCATCGGTACCGCAGCCGAGAGAAGAGCTGCGATACTGCACTCGATAGCGAGGAACCTCTGTTCTACTGACGCTGCCGATGCCTGGGTGTCGGTACCGGTAAGGACGGCCGGAACCCCTGAGCATGGCACAGGTAGTTCTTGCGAGGTTGAGGCCTCGAGAACATCCTGAAGCCCCATCGATGCTTTGGAAGCCGAAGCCTCCCGCCGGGGCTGTTTTGCCGGTGTGGTTCCCCCTCAAGGGCAATGCCAACGGCCTCTCGATGCTTAGCAGGAGAGCTACCCTTTGAGGATGGGCTCTTATGTTTAGTTACCTGAGATCCATGGGAGGAAGAAGAGGCCCTTGACGATGTCGATGCAATGGATCTGACAAAAACAAAAAATTGATCACCTTCCAGAGCGAATTATACTAGCAGGTATCATCTAACAAAATTTTTTACCGCTCCACTCCTAACCTACAGAGGTATAATGATTTCTATTATTAATGGCAACCAGATCTCAGACTGTATAAGAGCGGGATGTCAAGTTTAGGATAAAATCCTGAACTCTTGCTCTCAGATTGCATCAACGATCCGTTCCGTTGCCTTGTGTTACTGTTCTTATTGATTCATTAGCTGAGTATTATCTTCTTTAAGTAAAGCAAATGTACTGACGTTGTTCAGCCCAAACCAGATTTCATATAGCCACTATTAATACACTTTTAAATAGTGGCACCAGAGTACTTATCTGGTTCGGTCAGCTTCCCCCACGCCAACCAATGCGCCGTTGCGTTTCACTGGAATGTTTTATCAAGGGGTCACGTCCGTACTCAGCTTTCACACCAATTTGTTAATTCAACCGTGGCTGTCGTCTTTCATGTGTTATTCTTCACAGTTTGCTACTAAGATGCAATGGATCTGGCATCTGAAGAAAAGAGGGTACCAAGCTTTGCGGCCCGGTTCTGTCTTCCTCATGCAGGAGAGACATTTCATTTGGAGAATGATCAGGTCCTAAACATTTTAGATACTAATCATGGGTGTCAGTGACGGAAATGGTACTGCCACACTTAGTACATTTCTTAAAACCACTAGTTGGTTTTTCAATGATTCAGGAAAAAGGGGGCCTAGTGCCCAAAAGGGGGCCTAGTGCCCAAAAGGGGGCCTAGTGCCCAAAATGGTGCCTAGCACCAAAAAGGAAAATTTCTGAAAGAAACACTGAAAGTTTTTTTTTTTTTTTAAAGGAAAAGAAAAGAACTGGCGGTACCGGTAGGCATCATGCGATAGGCAATCGCAAGCACCGAAAGAAGTTTAAAGATATAATTTTCTGCGGTGACAAGGAATAGGTCCTGTCGGCTCCGCGGAAAACGAAGAACTGAAGAGGGACAGTTGGAAAGGCAGCGCGCATGTGCTGAGGGATACTCCCAAAAGCGTTCTTACTGGACGCTGGGGAGCGTTCCCGCGCAGGCTCCGTCGGTACCGACAATACCCATATGTGAGGACTACATTCCGGCTTCTTCTTGGAGATTGAATTATCCTTCTTTGACATCAGAAAGTAGATGGAGTATTTGTCTTTGCCCCGTCGTCTGGGAGATGGGCATCAACGCCTTTAGGTGAAGCAACTTGTCCAAAGTGTTCCAAACCACGGCACCTTTGACTGCAAACCCAGGAGGGAGATGATGAAGGCATCAGGAATCAGCGACTTGCATTCCAGGATATAGCTGAATTGAATGGTATCTAACACCCGGTAACCCAGGCCCACTCTTGAAAGAAGAGGCACCAGAGAATGGCCCCACAAATTTTCATTACATAGTCCGGGAGGGTCCCTCCTTTGGAGGAGGCCGCAAATTTGCATCAATGTGCTACATGAAAGGACTGAGAATGACCCCAAGGCCCTGAAGAAAAGGAGAAGAAAGGCCTTCCCAGTCTTGAAGGACAACAAAAGGGGCCTGCTACTTAAGGAGAGAGATCTGCAATTGTAAGTAGTTACTTCTGGGAATTAGCTAGTAGCATTAAAGAGTTTCAGTTTAAATTTAAAACACATAAGAGAGCTTTCTGGTTAGATTTAGAACCCACAACTCCCTCTATCCAAGCAAGGGCTGTGGGACTCCCCCCCTGGAGATTGGTCACAGATTACCTCAGAAGAACAGGACAGGGTACTATGTAGCAGCCAGCTTTTAATAAGTCTTTTTCCCTCCCTCCCTCCCTCCCTCCCCAACAATCACCCGCCCCTGGGATAATCGTAGCTTTATAGCTGCTTAAACCTCTTAAAGGAAAGGAGGTGCCATATTCACTCTTAGATGCAGCTGTTTATTCTCATCAGCATACATTAAGAACCTGAGATTAATTAAATTTCAGGTGAACAAGGTACATTAAACATATTAGGTATAGTTTTATTAGTATAAGTATCCCCAGCAACCCTTAGTAAGTAAAGAACTTAAATATCTAAACACAACCTTAAAACGAAGATGCATACAGCAGTCCAGCAGAGAGATGGGGGGCTCTCTAGTCTTTTGCATTGAGTGTCATATGTATGATTTTCTCATAGTTGGTGAGGAGTCTTACGTGTGCACAAGGTGCAAGGAACTCTTTGCTCTCAGGGAAAGAGTCCGATCTCTGGAGGCAAGAGTAGCAGACTTGGAAGACATAAGGAAGACAGAGAGGTACATAGACGAGACCTACAGGGATACAGTCCTGAAGTCCCACCTCCAATCTGGCAGCACCCCTGTTGCCATGGAGGAGAGGTCACATAACAGGAGAGCATCACCCTGGAGTGGCAGGAAGTGATCATATAGCAAGGACCTGTCCTCCAGATGATGTAAAACCCTCTCGCACCGAGGAAGTTTCTCCAGGGCCAAGTGCCCATGAGGGAAGGGTTAGGACAGCCGTTACAGTTGGTGATTTGATCATTAGGCATGTAGATAGCTGGGTGGCTGGTGGACTTGAGGATCGCTTGGTAACATGTCTGCCTGGTGTGAAGGTAGTAGACCTCATGCGCCATCTAGATAAGGTCTTAGATAGTGCTGGGGAGGGGTATGCTGTCTTGGTACATGTCGGTACCAATGACATAGGAAAATGTGGTAGGGAGGTTATGGAGGCTAAATTTAGGCTTTTAGGTAGGCAGTTGAAATCCAGAACTTCCAGGGTA
The DNA here is from genome assembly GCA_033557465.1 of Ichthyophis bannanicus. Taxonomy (NCBI): domain Eukaryota; kingdom Metazoa; phylum Chordata; class Amphibia; order Gymnophiona; family Ichthyophiidae; genus Ichthyophis; species Ichthyophis bannanicus. Next base: position 156,503,911 of record CM066039.1, on the reverse strand, counting down.
GCCTTCTCCGAAATGCTTCCCTTTCCACGCGAAGGACCCAAAAGGCAGGCAGAACTCCGGAGTCTCAATGCGTGGATGAGAAGATGGTGCAAGAGTGAGAGTTTTGGATTTGTTAGGAACTGAGGAACATGCTGGGGAAAGGAGGGGCTTCACCTTAAGGGGGATGGAACCAGGCTGCTGGCATTAACCTTTAAAAAGGAGATAGAGCAGCTTTTAAACTAGATAATAGGGGAGAGCCGACAGTCGTCCAAGAGCACATGGTTTGGAACAATGCATCCTTGAAGGATACTACCAAAAAAATGAAGTTAGGGCACATCAGCAGAGAGGTTCCATTAAAGACAAAAGGTAGCCCAAATGCCCTTGAGTACAGAGCAGACAGAGCTTAAAGATTCCAAATTACCCATGCCTACCGATAACCAGATTAATATGAATAAAATACAGTCTCTAAAATGCTTGTATGCAAATGATAGAAGTCTAAAAAAGAAGATGGGAGAGTTAGAATATATAGCACTAAATGAGAAGTTAGATATGATTGGTATCTCAGAGACAATGTGGAAGGAGGACAACCTGGGTACAAACTATATCGTAATGATAGAGCTGATCAAATTAGTGGAGGGGTTGCGCTCTATCTTAGAGAGGGCATTGAGTCACAAAGGATTAAATTTCTACAAAAAATAAAAGTCGATGCAGAATCTCTATGGATTGAAATTCCATGTAAAAAGGGGAAGGCGATGTCAGTGGGGGTGTGCTATCGACCGCTTGGCCAGAATGAACAAATGGATGATGAAATGCTCAAAGAAATCAGGGAAGCTAACAAAAGTTAGAGAACGGTAATAATAATGGGTGATTTCAATTACCCCGGTATTGACTGGGTCAGTGTCATGGCAGGACATGCTAGGGAGATAAAGTTTCTAGATGAAATAAATGACTGCTTCTTGGAGCAGCTGGTTTATGAACCGACCAGAGGGGAAGCCATTTTGGACCTAGTCCTTAGTGGAACACCAGATATGGTGCAAGAGATAAGTGTGATGGGGCCACTTGGCAATAGTGATCATAGCATGATTGCGTTTGATTTAATTAATGGAGGAGGGATGGTAAGGACATCCACATTACTAGCTTTTAACTTTCAAAAGGGAGACTATGATAAAATGAGGAAAATAGTTAAGAAAAAACTAAAAGAAGCAGTTGCAAAGGTTAAAGACTTACATCAAGCTTCGGTGTTGTTTAAAAATACTATCTTGGAAGCCCAGACCAGCTGTATTCCACGCTTTAAGAAAAGTGGAAGGAAGTCCAAAAAACTGCCAGCATGGTTTAAAGGTGAGGTCAGAGAGGCTGTTGCCAAAAAAACATCTTTCAAGAAATCGAAAAAAGAGCCAAATGACAAAAACTGGAAAAAGCACAAGCACTGGCAAGTTAAATGCAAGGCACTGATAAGGCAGGCAAAGAGAGAATTTGAGAAGAAACTTGCTGTGGAAGCAAAAACGCATAATTTAAGACTTTTTCAAGTACATTTGTAGCAAAAAACCTGTGAGAGTCAGTTCGACCATTAGATGATAGAGGGGTAAAAGGGGCAGTAAGAAGGGACAAGGCTACAGCGGAGAGACTGAATGAATGTATATAACAATCAATTGTGAATATGTATATAACAATCAACTATAAGCCTGTAACTTGTATTTTGCTGTGCCCCCCCCCCCCCAATCAGAGTGTATTCAACCTAATTTCTGGCCAGTACAGCCACCCTCACCATGTGTTACAACCGCTGCTGATCACTGGAAGCAGCGGGATATAAATGTACGCTAAATAAATAAATAAATAAAATTCTTTGCTTCGATCTTTACTGAGGAAGATGTAGGGATGTTACCCATGACTGAAGTGGTATTTAAAGTTGATACTGCAGAAGAATTGAAAGAAATATCGCTACACTGGGAAGATGTATTACAACTATTTGATAAACTGAAGAGTAGCAAATCACCTGGACCGGATGGTATACATGCAAGGGTGTTGAAAGAACTGAAATATGAGACTACAGACCAGCTATTAATAATCTGTTAACTATCATTAAAATCATCTGTAATACATGAAGATTGGAGGATCACCAGTGTAACGGCAATTTTTAAAAAGGGTCCCAGGGGTGATCCGGGAAACCACAGACCGGTGAGCCTGACGTCAGTACCGGGAAAAATGGTAGAAACCATCATAAAGAACAAAATTACTCATCATGTAGATAGTCATGGCTTAATGGGAGACAGCCAGCATGGCTTTGGACAAGGAAGATCTTGTCTTACTAATCTGTTATTTTTTTTGAAGGGACGAATAAACAGGTAGACAAAGGTGAGTCGGTTGATATAGTGTATCTGGACCTTCAGAAAGCCTTTGACAAGATCCCTCATCAGAGACTTTTGGCAAAACTAAAAAGTCATGGGATAGGAGGCAGTGTACTATTGTGGACCAGGAAATGGTTAAAAAATAGAAAGCAGAGTGTAGGGCTAAATGGCCAGTTTTCCCAATGGAAAAAGGTGAATAGTGGAGTACCCCAGGGTGCTGCTTTTTGACATATTCATAAATGACCTGGAAAAGGGAATAACAAGTGAAGTTATCAAATTTGCAGATGACACAAAACTATTTAAAGTTGTTAAAACCCATGAGGATTGTGAAAAATTGCAAGAGGATCTGGATAAATTGGAAGACTGGGCATCCAAATGGAGGATGAAATTTAAGTGCAAAGTTATGCACCTAGGAAAGAGCAACCCAAACTATGGCTACACGATGCAGAGTTCCACATTGGGAACCACCACACAGGAAAAAGATTTAAGCGTCATCGTGGATAATATGTTAAAACCCTCCGCCCAGTGTGCAGCGGCGGCCAAGAGAGCACATAAAATGCTAGGTATCATAAGGAAAGGAATGGAAAATAAAACAAAGGATATTATAATACTTCTGTATCGTTCCATGGTGCGACCACACCATGAATATTGTGTGCAACTCTGGTCACCATATCTTAAAAAGTTTATAGCTTTATTAGAAAAGGTACAGAGAAGAGCAACCAAAATGGTAAAGGGGATGGAAGGTACTCCTATGAAGAGAGGCTTAAAAGGTTAGGGCTCTTCAACTTGGAAAAGAGACGGCTGAGGGGAGATATGATAGAATAAAACATCTTGTGGGTCACCTATTACTTGTGTTATACCTTACTCTTGCCTATCCAATCGAATAGTGGCTGCAATACGTAATAGATGGGGTCTTTTGATGACTCACCCAAAGCTCTCGGAAAGTTCACTTCGTGTAGCATATAGTAGAGGTAAAAATTTGAGAGACTGGTTATGTCCGGCTGTTCCTCAATAGCGAGTGCCGATGGGATCTTTTAGACACGCACAATGTGGTCGCTGTTCGTATTGTATAGTTATGGTGGATAAGATCTGCACTAAATATTTGCATAAAAGTCATCCACTAAAATATGAAACAACCTGCAATACTTCATTTGTAGTCTATGCATTATGGTGCCCATGTTTTAAGCTCTACGTTGGGAAAACCACACGCCCTTTACAGACACGATTAGCTGAACATAAATACAGCATTAATAAAGCTAAAATTGAGACACCCTTAGTGCAGCACTGTTTATCTTCTAATCATATCTTTGAAAATCTACGGTGTACAGTATTAGAGTATGTTCCTTTAAATATTCGAAGAGGCAACAGAGGACATTTACTATTACAAAAGGAGCAGAAATGGGTTTATGAATTAAACACCTTAGACCCGTATGGATTGAATGATAAAATCGATTGGATATTATTTATGTGAGGCTGAGTGGGATATCTCTGAAGTCCCAATCTCCTTCTCTTTTTTATTATTTAAAAAGAAAAAAAATTTAAATGGTGTGTGTTATTTGTAGTCTGTAGGGATAGGAATAAAGTTAGTTGAATAGATGACGTTAGTCTTCCTGTAAGCGATTCTATTGATGGTAGGTTGGTTTAAAAACAGCTGACATCAGAAGCTGAGGATACAGTAATGGTAAGAAGCATATTGCATGCTCGAAGATATTCTTTGCGTTTGGCGAAGCAATTGTATTTATAATCCCTGAAGAAGCCTACTTGGCGAAATGAAAGCTTTTGTTGGATAGCTAGCCGTAGATACCGACAGCTTCGGCTGTCTGTTCACCGTGGCTTGTGGTTATAATTGAGTTAAGCAGTTTTAAACCACTGATACGTGCCGGACCCAGAGGTTGCTCAGATAAGTGACTATATATCTTTATTGGATGTACAGATATACTGACCCTTAAGAATCTTCTTCTATTTTGTTATAGGTAAAATGGATTGCATCTTGTGAGTTCCAGTATCGGGTATATTTATTTATTTATTTAGACAGATTTGTATGCCACCTTTTCCTTCAATCAAGGTGGTCACGTCACAACACAATTGGAGGGTTACATTTAACATTAGGGTATGTGTAAACATTTAGACAGTACAGTTATGTGACAGTATTTAGACAGTACAGTTGAGGTAACATATAGCATAAAGGTATTTACTAACATGGTGTGATAAATTTTCATATATTTATTTTGGTATATATTTTCCATATACCACGTAGAAGTGCAGATGCCTTCTTTTAAGTTTGTTTGTGTGTTGCTTAGTTTTGAAGGAGCCTAAAAAGTACTTTTGTGGATATATAATAATTATTAATAGGAGGTGAATTTGAATAAAGGATATATAATTGGTAAAAATAATAAGGCTTTATACCTATGAACTGAGCGTCTACCATTTCTCTATGGTGACTAGTTTTCGCCAAATGTAGGGGAAAGGCCATCCTGAGGTTGCTAATGCCATATTGAACTTAGGAGGTTTTAATCTTATAAAAATATTAGTATTTTTGAAGATTGTGGTGAATGTTTGGTAGTTACTAAGGGTATATTTTATTCTATGCGCAAAACTAGAAGCAACTAGTTCTTCTAGTTTTGGAGCAACTGCCCAAAGATCCTTACCTTTCACTCGACATTGCTCCTTAGAAAAGGAGGATAGACAAACCACTTGACTCACATGAAAGGGAGATATCACCATGGGTAAAGGAAGGCACAGGCTGAATGCAGACAGCCTCCTCCAAAAAGACAGGCATGCATCCTGGCAAGACAGAGCTTGCAGCTTGGAATCTGCCTTGCTGAACAACTTGCAATCAAGGAAGAGTCAAATCCTTCAGAGAGGAATGCTTCAAAAGCTCAATGGCTCTGACATCAGGGCTTTAAGCACCTGACAGAGATCACAGGCAGGGACAAATGACTGGAGGGGTGGGCACAGATGCCAAATCCCTTGAAGAATATGTAAAACATCCAGGTGCCCGGCAAAGCTGCCACTTAGACTGTCAGAGAGCTACGGGAAAGCGTAGTTACTCACCTGTAACAGGTGATCTCTGGGAACAGCAGGAATTTAGTCCTCACATATGGGTATCATCGTACCGAAGGAGCCTGCATGGGAATGCTCCCCAGCGTCCAATAGGAACACTTTTGGGAGCATCCCTCAGCACATGCGCGCTGCCTTCCCGCCTTTCCAACTGTCCCTCTTCAGTTAAGTTTGTAGCTGAGTGAAAGGATAGAGGGAGAGAGGAAAGAGACAAAGAGAAAACTCCTAGGGGAGGTGGGTGGGTTGTGAGGACTAAATTCCTACTGTTCCCGGAGATCACCTGTTACAGGTGAGTAACTACGCTATCTCCAGGAACAAGCAGGAATGTAGTCCTCACATATGGGGACTCCCTAACTGAAGATGCCAGGGAGATAGCCCCAGGAAGGTGCCACCGTCGAAGGTGAGAATCCTTCCTCCAATGGATCTCTGGCATCCCGTCAGGGTTGGTGGGTAGGAGTTGGTTTACGTTTGAAAGAGATTTTGAAGAACAGCTTGGCTAAAGAAGACATCCCGACGGGAGGCTTTATCTAAGCAGTAGTGGGTTGTGAAGGTGTGTACCGAAGCCCAGGTGGCTGCTCGACAAATGTCATCGATAGACACAGAGTGGAGATTAGCCATAGAAGCTGCCATGGCTCTCACATTATGAGCTGTGACATGGTCCTGAAGAGGAAGACCCTTACTCTCATAAAGTAAAGGATATGCATTGGGCAATCCATTTAGATAAAGTTCTTTTGGAGACTGGAAGTCCCAAATTACTAGGGTCAAAAGCTATAAAAAGTTGTGAGGACTTTCTATGTTGCTGTGTTCTTTGTATGTAAAAGGCCAAGGCCCTTTTACAATCCAAAGTATGAAGGTTTCTTTCTGCATAAGAGGCATGAGGACTCAGAAAAAATACCGGAAGGTAAATTGATTGATTTAAATGAAAAGACGAAACCACCTTTCGCATAAAATGTGGGTGAATTCAAAGAACAACCTTATCATGATGAAACCTAGTATAAGGAGGATCAGCCACTAAAGCTTGCAATTCACTGATGCGACGGGCAGAGGTGATTGCAATTAGGAAGATGACCTTCCAGATCAAAAACGTAAGGGCTGCAGTGGCTAAAGGCTCAAAAGGCGGCTTCATGAACTGCCCAAAAACTAGATTTAGATCCCATGCCACCGGTGGAGGCTTGATGGGAAGTTTGGTTAATAGAAGGCCTCTCATAAATCTTGATATGAGTGGACGAGAGGAAATTGGTTGTCCATTCAGAGGCTTATAAGAAGCTGCAATTGCACTAAGATGGACTCTTACCGAATTGGTCTTTAACCCAGAATTTGATAAGTGAAGGAGATACTCTAGTATCGATTCTAAGGGTATGACCAGGGGGTTTAATCCCCTCTTGGAGCACCATATAGTAAAACGTTTCCACTTGAAGGCATAAGATCTTCTTGTGGAAGGTTTCCTAGAAGCCTGAAGGATATCTTTTACCTGCTGGGACAGGTTGAAATCCTGGAGGTCTAAGCCTTCAGCAACCAGGCAGTGAGGTGCAGGAACAGGGGTTTCGGGTGCCAGAGCGTTCCGCTGTCCTGGGAAAGGAGATCTGGAGCATGCCCTAACTGCAGGGGTGTCATTTGAGAGAGATGCAGAAGCAGGGAATAACACATTTAGCGTGGCCATCGTGGTGCCACGAGAGTCATGTGACCCCTGTCTCTCTGAAGCTTGAAGAGTGTTTTGGGGATGAGAGGAATGGGTGGGAAAGCATAAAGGAAGTACTGACCCCAGTGAAGGAGGACGGCATCCCTTGCCTGACAGTTGTGTGCCGGAATCCTGGAACAGAACCGGGGAAGTTTGGCATTCAGTGGACTTGCAAAGAGGTCTATGTCTGGATTGCCCCAGAGATGAAATATCTTTGCCACCTGGTCTAGGTGGAGTGACCACTCGTGAAGTAGCAGTACTCGACTGAGTTTGTCTGCCCAAAGGTTTTGAATGCCTGGAAGATATACCACTAGAAGGTGAATTTGATGCTCTCTGGCGAGGGCACATAGTCATAAAGCTTTGTTGCATAACGACACAGCCCGTTCCGCCCTGCTTGTTCACATAGAACATGGCTACCTTATTGTCCGTCTGGACTAGGACTGTCTTGAAGCTTAGCTGGGTGTGGAACACTCGAAGAGCTAAATAAATTGCTCTTAATTCCAGGCGGTTTATGTGTAAACCAACCTCCTGTGGAGTCCAGGTGCCCTGGGTAGAGAGATGATTCAGGTGTGCTCCCCAACCTACCTGTGATGCATCTGTTGTTAGGGTGGCCTGAAAGAGGGGTTGATGAAAAGAAGACCCCAGTGTCAGATTTTCTAGTGATTGCCACCATTGGAGGGACAAAATTAGTCGTTGAGAGATTGTTATTTTGTCCGACAAATGACCCGTGGCCTGTGTCCACTGTGTGGAGAGGGTCCACTGAGCTGCTCGCATGTGGAGGCGGGCATATGGGACTACATGAACTGTGGATGCAATGTGTCCTAGTAACTGCAGTAGTTCCCGAGCCCTGAGGGAGGATTTGCCTGCTGCTTGGGAGGCTAGCTGCATAATGCGAAGACTCCGGGCTTGTGGAAGGAAAGCCCTTGCCTGTCTGGTATCCAGACAGGCTCCTATGAACTCTAGGCATTGGGAAGAAAGTAGTTGAGACTTCGGGAAAGTTTATTTCCAATCCCAAGTATTGGAGGATTCGCATTGTACGGGACAGTGCAGTGCTGGCCTCTGCAACTGTGGAGGCTCGAATGAGCCAGTCATCTAAGTAAGGGAAGACAAAAATCCCCAGGGTTTGTAGAAATGCGGCTACTACTGCCATGCATTTCGTGAACACCCTTGGTGCTGAAGCCAGACCAAAAGGAAGAACCCTGTACTGGAAATATCTTCCCCTGAAAAGGAAACGTAAAAATTTCCTGTGATCTGGAGAATGTGAGTGTATGCATCCTTTAAGTCTAGAGAGCAAAGCCAGTCCTGGCTTTGAAGGTATGGCAGAAGAGTTCCTAGAGAAATAATTTTGAATTTCTCTCAAAACAGATATTTGTTCAATTCTCTGAGGTCTGTGTCCTCCTGCTTTCTTTGGAATAAGAAAATAGGGGGCGTAGAACCCTGTCCCTTGTTGAAAAATGGGTACTTCCTCTATGGCCCTTAGCAGATTGTCTGCAGAGGTTTGTGAATTGAATTGCTTCAGAATTGTAGGAGGGGGTATGCTGTGAAAATGAAGTTTGCACCCCTCTCCTACAAAGTCCAATCTTCTATTGTTATCTGATGCCATCTGTTGACAAAGTGACATAACCTGCCCATAATATTGGGGGGTTGGTGACCCCTCCAAGGCAGGAAGGCAAAGCTCTCTAGGAAGGAGTCAAAGCCCTTGAGGGGACTGCACCTGGAGAGCTGTTTGGGCTCTTGGGCCTTTTGGTTTCTTTTGCTGTCTAGTTTGTCCCTTTTGGGCAACCTGACCTGGAGTCTGGCTCTGTTGGGTATAGGAAGGATAAAACTTCCTCTTTTTGCTAAAAGAGGGTTTTTTATAAGGCTTTCTTTTGGCTGGAGTGGCTGTACACTTTGACAATCTATCTAAGGTAGAATTGTCAGCATCTAGCTCGTTAGCCTTTTCCTGCCAGTTCTTGCCAAAGAGATTCTCTCCCGTGCAAGGAATGTTGCCTAACTTGTCCTCTAACCAAGTCTCCAAGTCTGATGCCTGTAACCAGGCAATCCGTTGTGCACTAATAGCAATAGCAGAAGTTCTGCTGATGCATTCGAAGCAGTCAAAGGCTGCATGATTGACAAACTTGGAGACATCTTGAGCATGCTTAACTAGAGCCAGAAAATCTTGTCTCTTATCATCTGGGAGAAATGGGCTCATAGGTTCCAAGTCTCCTGTGATTTCCTTAAGGAACATTCTCATATATAGGATATATGAACTGATCCTAGCTGAAAGCATGGAAGGTTGAAAAGTTCTGCATACAAAAGCATCCAGAGTCCTGCATTCACAACCTGGAGGATTGGATGCATGCCTCTTTGCACTTTTCATCTTACGCATGGCTGATTCCACTATCACTGAATGGTGTGGCAGCTGAGTTTTTTGAAATCCAGGACATAGTGGAACCCGATACATAGTATCAAGTCTCCTAGAATGAGGAGAAGTAGTCAGAGGTGTCTCCCACATTCTGAGCATCAAGCTATGCAGAATTAGAGTGGTTTCTCACCTTAACAGGTGTTCTCCAGGAGCAGCAGGAATCAGTCCTCACATATGGGTGTCATCGGCGCCAATGAAGCCCCAGCGGAGCATTTCCCCAGCTTTCTATGAAAGCCTTTGGGAATGCAGGCACGCATGCGCGGTTCCCTTCCTGCCTAAAGGTGCCATCTTACCTCAGTCAAATGACATAGCTAAGAACAGCACACAAAAATGAAAAATAAACTATGTACAACTGCAACTCCAAGGGGAGGAGGGAGGGTTGTGAGGACTGATTCCTGCTGCTCCTGGAGAACACCTTTACAGGTGAGTAACTACTCTTTCTCCAGGACCAAGCAGGAAGTCAGTCCTCACATATGGGTGACTCCCAAGCTCTGGGCTACCAAGGAACCCAGACTGAACAAGAGAACTCCCTCTAGTCTCAGCAGCAAAGAAAGGCTTTTCAAGGACACAACCTCCACCGGTAGCCCAACAGAGGGCAGGAGGGCAGGAGTTGCCTAAACCTCAAAGAGATTCCGGAGTGCTGCTTGGCCAAAAGCACTGTCCCTACGGGACTCCCTCTCCAGGCAGTAATGGGCCGCAAAAGTCTGGCTTGAAGACCAAGTTGCAGCCCTGCAGATGTCTACCAAGGGCACAGAGCGGAGATGAGCCACTGAGGCAGCCATTGCCCGGACACGATGGGCCGTGACCCTACCCTGCAAAGGAAGGTCAGCCGCCTTATAAGCCCAGGTGATACAGTCAGCTACCCAGATGGACAAGGTACGCTTGGACACAGCCAACCCCAACTTATTGGGGTCAAAGGATACGAAGAGCTGAGTAGCCCTTCTATGCCCCTGCGTATGGCCAAGGTAGAAGGATAAGGCCCTCCTACAGTCCAGGGTATGCAGGACTGCTTCAGCCTGGCTTGCATGAGGCCTAGGGAAGAATGTTGGAAGAACCACCTCCTGGTTGAGGTGGAAAGAGGAGACAACCTTAGGGAGAAACCTTGGATGAGTCCTAAGGACTACCCTGTTCCTATAAATCCTGGTGTAAGGCCTATCACAGACCAGGGCCTGAAGCTCACTTACTCGCCTAGCCAAGGTAAGGGCTATCAGGAAGAGTGTCTTCCAGGATAGGAAGCGTAGTGGACAAGTAGCCATCGGCTCAAAAGGTGGGCGAGTCAGTTGCTGCAAGACCACATTCAGCTCCCACTCAGGGGCAGGAGGGCGGATGGGAGGCTTGAGCAAAAGCAAGCCCCTGAGAAAGCGGGAAACCAAGGGGTGACCAGCCAGAGAATGTCCCTCCACCAGAGAGTGGTGAGCTGCTAGAGCTGAGAGGTGGACCCGAACAGAATTGGATTTAAGACCTTGATTTGACAAGTGCAGTAAGTACTGAAGAACTACTGGCACAGTACAGGAGAAAGGATCTGCGTAGAATAGCTGCCACAGCTGTACTGAATGACATATATGGCAAGATGCCAACTAAAGGTTGTAATGATGGTGATTCTGGAGAAGGGGTTCGCAGAGGAAACAACCATTCACGATGCGTGTATCATTACAACCTTTAGTTGGCATCTTGCCATATATGTCATTCAGTACAGCTGTGGCAGCTATTCTGTGCAAACATTGGTCAGTGTTGGAACTGCTTCCTTGTTTTCGTCGATCATTTATGATAGCATTTTCAAGAGGAGCTAATCTTGGTGATCTTGTGGCTCAAACCACTTTACCGATAGATAGACCTTTGGTTCCACCACTTCAACATCGGGGACATGATATCTGTCACAATTGTATGCATTGTGCTTTGTCCTTGACAGGAATACATTGGATTCACCCTTCGACTGGTCGATCTTACCGGAGAAGATGGGAGACGGATTGCACCACAACTTTTGTGGTTTATTTAGTTCAATGTTCTTGTCCCTTAGTCTATGTGGGCCACACAAAACGTGCTATCAAAGTGCGAATGGGTGAGCATGCTTCACGATTGCGATTACATGTGGAGACAGCCCCGAAGGTGGATCACTGTCAGCGATTACAACACCAAAATCAGGACCTACGTTGGACTGTCATTGATTTTGTTCCTCCTGATCCTCGAGGAGGTGATCGTGTTAATAAACTTCAACGTTTAGAACAATCTTGGATCTTTCGTTTAGGCACTGTTCATCCCACCGGGCTCAACAAAGAAGTTGAATGGATGAGTTTTGTTTGACGTCATCCGATTGGCTGAGGGACTCCCTGATTGGTGGGAATTTCCTCTTGTTCCAATTGGTTGTCTGATTGATTGAAAGCAGAGTATAGCCATTCATATAAGTTCTGTCCTCTTAAGAAACAGCTGTTTCACAGCGTTCCATTAAGGATTTTTACATGACATGTTAGCACTTGAAACAGGGTGTTCAACCCGAAACGTGCACGTCGTGCTCCAGTTCTCGAATTAGCTAAGTAACAAAAGACTACTTTTGAGATGATTTATTGAGGTTTTTTTAAAATAATGATTAAATAGGATATAGCCGTGTGGAGAACATGGTTTTCAGTCCATGTCCCTTTCCGGTATTATCCAACAAAAAAAGTTGAGTTTGTTTCACAGGGGGTTTGGTGATATAATTGTGTTTGGAGAGATCATTTGGATATCACTAATTTGGAGCAGAACTTTGGCAGTTGGTTGTTCATTGGGCTGGCAAAGAGATCTATCAAAGGGAGACCCCATTTTAGGAAGATCTTCTGAACTACTTGAAGGATGCAGCTGCCACTCGTGGGCTGCAGTATTCTGCTTAACCTGTCTGCCATGTAGTTGTCCTGGCCTGGAAGGTACACAGCCTTGAGGAGCATGTTGTGCTTGAGGGGCAAATGAACAAAGGTCCCGAGCCTCCTAAAAAAGGATCCTGGACCCAGTCCCGCACTGCTTGTTCACATAAAACATGGCTACTTGGTTGTCTGTCTGAATCAGGACAGATTGGTGAGCCAGGGTAGGAGAGAAAGCTTTGAGTGCTAAGCGAATAGCTCTGAGTTCGAGGAGATTGATCTGCTGTGCAGCTTCCCAAGGAGACCACAGGCCCTAGGTGCACTTGCCAGACAATGAGCTCCCCCGCCTTGCAGGGAGGCGTCTGTGCTTATCACTACCGTGTACCTGGAATCTGAAAAGGCACCCCCCTTCAGTAGATTGGGTGGGTGCAGCCACCAGTTGAGGGAGTGCAGAAATTGTCCTGGACACCCTTATCCTGTCTCTGAGGCTGCCTGTGGCCTGTGACCACTGAGGTCCGAAAGCACCACTGTGCAGGCCTCATATGGAGCCTGGCATTTGGGATCACATGTACTGTCGAAGTCATGTGGCCCAGAAGCCTCAGGCAGAGTCTGGCGGAGACCAGTGACCTGCTGAGAAACTGATTTGCCAAGGCCATCAACCTTTGGGCCCTGTCTGCTGGCAAGAAAGCCTTTACCAGCAGAGAATCCAGCCTTGCTCCTATGAACTCCAAGTTCTGGGAGGGGAGCAAAGTGGACTTTGCGAAGTTTATGACAAACCCCAGCCTTTGGAGAAGAGCAATAGTGCTGAGGGTGGCTTGTTTGGCCTCCTGGCATGTCTGACCCCTGATGAGCCAGTCGTCCAGATAGGGGAAGACAAACATGCCCTGGTTTCTCAGGTAGGCCGCCACCACTGCTAGGCACTTCGTGAAGACTCTGGGGGCGGAGGGGAGGCCGAAAGGCAGCACTCTGTATTGATAATGGTTTCCTCCCACAATGAACCTGAGGTACTTTCTGTGGTCTGGATGAATGAGGATGTGAGTGTACGCATCCTTTAGATCTAAAGAGCACAGCCAATCTCCCTGCTGGAGGTAGGGCAGAAGAGTCCCAAGAGTAAGAATCTTGAACTTCTTCACTAGGAACTTGTTGAGGTTCCTGAGGTCCAGAATGGGTCGAAGGCCACCGGTTCTTTTGGGCACCAGGAAATATCTGGAGTAGAAACCGTGACCTTGAAAGTGGGGAGGCACAGGCTCCACCACCCCTGTCCACCAACAGACCTTGAAGCTCTTGCAGGAGAAGGTCTGTGTGCAGGGGAGGCCTTGGAGGCTCCCCTGGAAAATATGGTGGAGGCAGTTGGTGAAAATGCAGGGCATAACCCTTGTGGACTATGTCCAAAACCCAACTGTCCCCGGTGATAAGGGGCCACTGGTGGGCAAAGAGGGTGAGGCGACCTCCTGTGCAGGATTGGGAGAGCAGTGGAGGAGAGGCTACGCTCAAGGAGTCAAAAACCCCCACCCTGCTGAGTGGTAGCAGGGGCCGGTGGCTTGGGGGTCCTCTGCCTACGGGGCCCATTACCCTGCCCCTTGGCTTGCTGACCCTGGGGGGCAGCTTGGGCAGCCTGATATTGCGGGTACTGTTTGTAGGCAGTGCCCTTCCTCGGGTAAAAGGGCTTTTTACCCGAGCCCTTCTTTTTATGAGAAGGGGCAGAGGTCTTCCTAGACAGCCTTGTCCGTGTGAGGTGCTCAATTTCGAGCTGAGCGGCCTTCTCAGTCATGGGCTTGCCAAAAAGGTTTTCACCTCGGCAAGGGACATCGACCAACTTGTCCTGAACCCATGGCTCGAGGTCCGATGACTGCAGTCATGCCTGGCGTCGAGCCGCGATGCCAGCTGCCGCAACTCAGGCCGAAGCCTCAAAGCCATCGTAGGCGGCGCGGGACATGAACTTCGAGCAGTCCCGAATCCCCGAGGATAAGGACTTAAATCTCTGCAAGGGTTCCCCGGAGAGGACCAGCAGAGAACCCGGCCAACTCCTTGGCCAGATCCCGCAAGTACATACCCATGTACAGCTGGTAGGACTGGACACGGCAAGCAAGCATCGAGCCCTGGAAGTACTTTCTACCGACGCAATCGAGGTTTCGGGCCTCCCTGCCAGGGGGCACCACGGAGTGCATCTTCTGGCTCTTCAGACGATGCATGGCCGATTCCACAACCATAGAATGGTGTGGCAGCTCTGCCTTCTGAAAACCATGGCTCTTTCGGAGTCGATAGATTGAGTCGACTCGCTTGCTGAGAACCGGCACAGAGGCCGGTGCCTCCCACATACGGAAGAGGAGCCGTTCCAGCATCGGAGGAACCAGGACAGTAAAGGCCTCCTTCGGAGGAGAGTCATACTGTAGGGCCTCGAGCTCTTCAGCTCGAGGCTCCTCCTGGGGGTCCGCCGGAATAGCCAAGGCAGTGGCCATATCCCGGACGAACTCCGAGAACCGAGTATCCTCCGGGGGGACCTACTCTGGGGCTCAGACTGCGGTGAGTCCGACGGGACGCACCGAGTCTTGAAGGTATCAGGAGACTCCTCGTCCTCCGTCTCCCAAGCTGACTCACCCGAGGAGGAGTCAGGGTCCGACCCAGCGGGGCCCTGGAGCACCCGCCCCGACACCGGAGGAACCGGCGTCGACGCCCTTGGTCCCGAACGGGATGGGGTCGAGAGAGACCACGACTGCGGTCGACTCCGAGTCACGATGGACTCTAGTATCGGCTCGGTCTCCGGGGTCGACTTCGAAGTCGATGTCCCGGTGGTCGGGGCAGATGCACCAGACAGGCTGGCCATCAGTGCCCGCTGCTGCTCCATGAAGGCAGACAATCTGCTCTCCAAGGCTGTCATCCTGAGACTCAGCTCGGGAAACGCAGCAGCCACCGACTCGGGCCCCTGCGGCGCCAGGCCTGACGTTGGCTCCCTGGGAGGAGAGTCCTCGAGGACTATGGGGCTTACGTGTCCAGCAGACTCTGGCTCCACGCGAGGAACTTTTGCAGGCTTCTCGTGTTCCACGGGCCCGGGGCGACGGTCGGAGGTCTTAGACCTGGCCCTCGAGGAGCCTGGGACCTCCGACGACGACGCCCTCCCGAGCCGCTTCTTCCTCTTGCGTTCCCGGTCGGGGGACCCCCTGTCCGAGGAGCTTCGATGGTGCTCGGGATCAGAATCCCGAGATGTCGAGGCCTCAGACGAGGTCCGGGCCCAGCCGGAGGCTGAGTCCGAGAAAAGCCTTTCTTTTTGCTGCTGTCGACTTCGGAGTGCCTGGGAAGACATCTTTCCACATGGCCCGCACGACTTAGGGTCGTGGTCAGGCCGAGGCACCGAAGGCAGCAATCGTGTGTGTCGGTGAGAGACATTAATTTCTTAGACTGATCACACTTTTTAAAACCACTGGAAGCCATCGGGGAAAAAAGAGTCCCCGCGAGGTCAAAGTACTGGCCTTCCAGGGAAAAATGGAAAAAAGGGTGGTGAACGCCAGCCACGAAGGGCAAAAACCGAAAAAGAAGAATCGGGCTCGATACCGGTGTACCAAACCTGGCAGGAGGGGAACCGGCGTTCGAACCAGGAGAGAAAAATAGCGATAATCGCTGAAAAAAATCTAAATTTTTTAACCGGGAGAACAGGACACACGTCCGGTGGGCTTCACGGAAAAAAAAAAAGAGACTGAGGTAAGATGGCACCTTTAGGCGGGGGAAGGGAACCGCGCATGCGTGCCTGCATTCACAAAGGCTTTCATAGAAAGCTGAGGAATATGGCTCCGCTGGGGCTTCATCGGCGCCGATGACACCCATATGTGAGGAGTGACTTCCTGCTTGGTCCTGGAGAATCATGGATAGGCAGAGTAGCTGCCTCTTTAGGAGCTTTAGGATATTGGAGGATTTCCAATTCCTTTGCTCTGGGTTCCTCTTCAGGAGCTACTGTGATTGAAAGACCTTTGGCCATAACACGGATGAAATCCTGAAATGACAAGTCCCTGGAGGTGACATTCTGCATTGGGGAGAAGAGGTATCTTCTAGGAGAAACCCTCTAGTGCCAGCAGAATTGTCAGAGTCTTCGGAATCGGACTATTCGAAGTATTCCTGACCCCGATGTTCTTGCAAAGCATGATGCTGGTACCGATCGAAGTCGGTACCGAGGTGACCCGGTACCGCTTTGTCCACTCCAGCCAGAGATGGCATGGGAAGAGTTCCCACCAGGGCCGGTACCGTCGGTACCGGCCATCGCCTGTGTCGGTACCGGTGTCTGTACCGATGTCAGTACCGGCATCGCCCGGTGTCGGTACCGGGTGTCTGTACCGATGTCAGTACCGGCATCGGTGTCCTATGTTGACACCGGTGCCCTTGGGACCACCGGTACCGCAGCCGAAAGAAGAGCTGCAATATTGCGCTCGATAGCGAGGAACCTCTGGATCTATCGACGCTGGCCGATGCATGGGTGTCGGTACCGGTGAGGATGGCTGGAACCCCAGAGCATGCCACAGGTAGTTCTTGCGAGGTTGAGGCCTCGAGAACATCCTGAAGCCTCATCGATGCTTTGGAAGTCGAAGCCTCCCGCCAGGGCTGTTTTGCCAGTGTGGTTCCCTCAAGGGCAATGCCAATGGTCTCTCGATGCTTAGCAGGAGAGCTACCCTTTGAGGACCGGCTTTTATGTTTAGTTACCTGAGATCCATGGGAGGAAGAAGAGGCCCTTGACGATGTCGATGCAATGGATCTGGCATATGGAAGGAAAAGAGAGTACCGAGCTTTGCGGCCCGGTTCTGTCTTCCTCTTTTGGTCATCCCCATGCAGGAGAGACATTCAGTTGGAGAATGATCAGGTCCTAAAAACATTTTAGACACCAATCATGGGTGTCAATGACGTGAAATTGGTACCGCTACACTTAGTACATTTTTTAAAACCAGTAGTTGGCTTTTTCCATGATTTAGGAGAAAATGGGGCCTAATGCCCAAAATGGCGCCAAGCACCAAAGAGGAGGAAAGTTTCTGAAAAGAAATAGTCAAAGTTTTTTTGTTTTTTTTTTAAAGAAAAGAAACGGCAGTACTGGTAAGTGTCGTGCGGTAGGCAAACGCGACCAGAAGAAAGAAATTTAAAGATGGAATTTTCTGCGGTGGACAGGGAATAGGCCCTGTCGACTCCGCGGAAAAACGAAGAACTGAAGAGGGACAGTTGGAAAGACGGGAAGGCAGCACGCATGTGCTGAAGGATGCTCCCAAAAGCGTTCCTATTGGACGCTGGGGAGCGTTCCCGTGCAGGCTCCATCGGTACCAACGATATCCATATGTGAGGACTACATTCCTGCTTGTTCCTGGAGATAGGTCTTTTGCCAGACCATCCTGCAGACAGGTCAACAGAGCCGGCACCTTGGCTGCCTTAGGAGCAAGCCGTCATGCATTGCACCAATGCTTAAAGAGGTTACAGAATAACACATATGCCAGGCTGGTAGAACCCTTCCAAGCTATGAGAAGAGGCCCTTCCACGTCAGCTGGCTCCTTTCAAGAGCCAAGCCGTAAGTGAGAAGGGGAAAGGGTGGGAAGCACTGACACCGCACCAACATTTGCCCACGGTCCACCCTGACTTGTACCCCAAAATGGATGAGTTCAGGAACCCCCAACAGGACAATGACAAGGTCAAGCCTTAGTATTCACCCATGGGAGCAACCAGGCAGGGCAAAACCATGCCAGGCTCAGTGCTACTCCTCAGATGCTGTTTATCTTATTTTTTTTAAATAGGCTTGCAGTCACATACTTCTGAGCCGTCGTCAGTCTTGGGGAAGAGCAGAGGGACAGAGGAGGACTGAGGGGGTGTTGAGGTTGTGTGAGTGCAGCTTAAATCCTTCCAATTTTCTAGCTGTTCAACAGTCCGTTAACAGGATAAGAGCATGGAGCTAAACAATTTTCCCTCCTCCCATGGCTTTCATAAAGACCCCAGTCTAGTGGGCCTCCACAAGTCACGCTGAAGTGAGACAGTCATTTGCAGGTGGTCGTTCATGAACAAATTCAATCTTTTTCCTCTTAATCAATCTTAATTTGTTCAGATTTTATCAGAGCTGAAAAATTCCAAACCACCATCTGCTGGAGTCCTAAAAAACTGAGTTGTCCCTAGTGACTCGTGCTGGTAGAGGCATGGGAGTGATGTCATTGAAACCTGGGCATTTCGTTGGCTCTGTGTCTCCACTCATCTGCTGGTAGGGGAACACAACCCATTGTCTGGAATGGTCTAGCAGGGACGAAATGGAATGGGAGTGTTTAAGTGGGGGACTTGTGCTTGGGTGGGATTGTGAGTAGGGAACTTGAAGTTGCTTGGGGGGGGGAGGGATATTGGGGACTATGAAATTGACCAGAGATTAAGAGGACAATGGGTACTAGGTGATTGGGTGAGGGGTATGAGTAGGGCTGTGAGACCAAGGGCAGAAATATGGGGAGGGTAGAAGGTTTGAAGGGCCAGGAGGGTTTGAGGAAGGGAGTCTTTGGAGGGCAGTTGAAAATGATAGAGTGCTATAGAGTGGATGAGAGCCACAGGAAAATGACAGGTCTTCCTTAAAGCAGATGAAAGAGGGTAGAAAATGGGGGGAGTGAAAAAAGAAGAAAGTGGAAGCCTAGATTGGGATAAGACATAAGAAAGGGCTGGAGGTGGAGGAGAAATGATAAGGGGTTAGGGCTGGGCTAGTAAAGGGATGAGAGAAGCAAGTGGTGGTAAATGAGAAGGAGAGATGAGTACAGAGGGAGGAGATGGCAGGCTATAAAGTGGGTGAAAGATGAGGGGATTAGGATGCTGGCAAAGGCAAATTTAGACCTTACCTGCTAATCTGTCTTTCCTTGAGTCCATCCGGGCCAGTCCAGTACGAGTGGGTAATCAGCCTCCACCAGCAGCTGGGAACTGAGCATGTCAAATTTCTGATGTCATAGTACAAGAGCTCCCTACATAAGCTCCAGAGATCAGTATCCTATTGAGAAAGCAGACTCCAAGAGAGATGATAAGGTTACAAACATGGGCAATATTCCCAATATACAAACCTGAGGGCAAAACTAAGCTCCTCTGTGATGGAGTTGAAGAATACACGAGGGCTGAATGAATCTCTGTCTGCTTTCCTAGACGATTCCTCTCTGAAAAAACTTAATTTTGAAACTGAATGCAGAAGGAAAGTCTGTGTGTGTATGTCTACTGTGAACCTTCAAACTGCTGAGAAGACAAATTGCAGACAGAATGCTTTACCCATGAAATACATAAACAAGGGAAAGACAGGAAATGGGGGAGGTTAAGGGAGTTTGAAACATAGCGATAAGGACCTCTGCAAAAGACCACATAAAACAAGAGAACAAAGAAAGGAATGTGTTTCCTATGTTATTGTACGGAATAACCATAAAATAGAAGAAAGTGCGAAGTGAATGTATTTGGGCAGACAGTGTCTGGAACTCTGTATTGAGTGATGTCACACTCTGCCTCACAGGATAACACAGTGTTATATTTTGCTGCAGACCTGTGTACTTTAGTTCAATAAATTAGACTGGTTTTAACTTATAAGTTGTCCTGTCTTACAAATGTATGCACAAAGTATAAGCAGTAGTCGAGGACTAATATTGGGGTGACACGCTGCACTAAGGCACAAATAAAAAGCCTCAATAGAGTGTATAAAAAAAACTCCCCACCCTCCGCAGGGAAACTCCCCAGCCAAGCTTAGAACAGGTGAGGTATTACTCTGGTAATAACTTAAACCCCCGTCCCTTTAAGGAGAAAAGCTGAAGAATGCCTGGGAAGGATGGGGCTCTGCTCCAGGCTTTATCCCAGGAAGCAAGGAGTCCCTGGAGAGGGAAAAAGAAGCCCGGGGTTCTCTGGAGTATGCAGTGACCACTTATCTTTGAAAGGAGACACAGCTGAGAAAGCACACTCACCTGTAACAGGTGTTCTCCAGGGGACTGCAGGAATCATCCTCACATATGGGTGACGTCGGAAGCTTCTCCATGGTTGTTTAAAGAAAGCCTTTAGGAGATGCCCACCACATATGTGTGGTCCCCTTCCCGCCCAAGGGTGCTATCTTGCTCAGTCAGATGACATAACTAGGAAGACATAAAAATAAAATAAGGTAAAGGAAGCAACTTTCTGCTGTCCCTGGAGAACACCTGTTATACGTGAGTAGCTAGCTTTCTCCAGCAGGAAAGTCAGTCCTCACCATATGGGACTCCCTAGCTCTAGGCTGCCGTTGAACCGAACCACGACAGCCACCAACAGTGACCGTGGCAGGGTAGCCATGGAGCTGTAGAAGATGAGTCCCCAATTGAGAGACTCTGCAAGAACCTAGGTCCAGAGGGACATCACTCCAGTAGCCATGAAAACACAGAAGGGTTGGAGTCTGGAGTTGACTACACCCCGAATATACTGCGGAAGAAGTACTTGCCTGGTCAAAGGTACTGTCCCCTACTGGACTCACGCTCCAGGCAAGTAGTGAGTCGCAGAACATTGTGAATTGAAGACCATGTGGTGGCCTTGCAGATCTTCCATCACTGGCACTGCAGCACAGGTTCGCCACTGAAGTGGCCATCGCTCTCACACGATGTGCTGTGATCTGGGTGCTCCAGGGAGGGAGAGCCAAAACCACTCACAGGGGCGAGGGCAAATACAGTCTGCCACCCAAGTGGACAGAGTTCACTTAGTCCCTGAGAGCCCCAGCTTACTGGGATAGTATGAAATAAAAAAGTTGAGAAGCTTTGCGGTGGCCCTCAGTCCGTTTGGAGGTAGAAAGGACAGGGCTCCTTTACAATCCAAAAGTATGGGGACGTGGGGAAAAAGGGGCGGAGGACCACCTCATGATTGAGGTTGGATGAAAAGGGGATTTCAACTTCAGGAGGAATTGGGGTGCTGTTGCAGGTGGAAGAGCCACTAGGAAGGCGACCTTCCAGAAAAGATACCGCAGCTGGCAAGTGGCCAGAGACTCGGAAAGCAGTCTAAGAGTACTGCGCGAGCACCACGTTGAGGTCCCACTCTGCCGCTGGGATGTGGACGGGGGGGAGGGGAGGTGTTAGTTTAGCAAGCAAGAGGCTCCAGAGGAATCGACGGAGATAAGGGGCTGTGAACCGCAAGGGGTTTTCCCTCAGTGGGGTGGGCGTTGCACCCGCACTTCTGCGCTTAGGTGCACTCTGACTGAGTTGGACTTCAGTCCGGACTCCGACAAATATTACAGATACTGCAGAACTCACTTGCACGGGGCAGGCGAAGTGGTTCTCCTGCCTCTCTGCAAATCACCACTGAGAACCGGTGCCACTTAAACGGGTTCTGCTAGTCTTGTGGAGGGCTTGCCAACAAGACCTCCTCTACCTCTGGCGGAAAGTTAAATGTAGCGAGAGATACCCTTTCAACAGCCATGCTGTTAATGTCAGGCAACCCAAGCTTGGGGAATAGGAGTGAGCCCCCCTCCTGAGAACGAAGGTCCGGTTGCACAGCCCAGCTGGACCAGAAGTGCCCAACAATAATTCGAGCAAGTAGTGGGAACCCAGGGCTGGCTGAATGGGCCATCTCTGGGGGCGATTGAGTATCAGTGAGGCCACCGCGCTACTAGGGACCTGAAAGAGGGTCCTTGGGCGACCAACGGGGTCAGCGGGAAGGCCTTCCGTCCCACAGGAATAGGGAATTGCATCCGCCGATACTCTCGACGGGTGTGGTTGCCAAGAGCAAAAGCGGGGGCAGTTGCGTGTAGCCTGGGTTGGCAAAGAGCGTCTATCAGGGGCCAGCACCCAGAGGACAGAAGAGTCGAGAGGCTACTCTGAGGTTCAGAGGCTCGTGTGAGACTGACGTACGCTGCTCAGCCTGTCAGCCAGGGCATTAATAACATAAGAACATACGAATTGCCATACTGGCTCAGACCGAGGTACATCAAGCCCAGCTATCCTGTTTCCAACAAGATGGCCAATCTACGTCATACGTACCTAGCAGTTTCCCCAAAAGACACAGGTTCTGCCAGGGCATGTAAAGGTCAAGCATTGATATCCCTGGGTCCCTTTTTAATAGTGCGTTTAGGGACCTTTCCTCCAGGAACTTGTCCAAACCTTTTTTAAACCCAGCTATACTAACAGCCCCCCCCCCCCTTACTACCATCCTCCGGTAACAGATTTCAGAGTTGCATTACACGGGAGTGAAGCAAATATTTTACTCTTATTTGTCTTAAATAGGTTTACCCTGTAGCGTTGTGGGTTCAGTACATAGTCCCCTAGTCACGTCATTCTATATTCTGATAGCGTAAACAATTGATCCACGTTTATCCGTTCCACTCCATTCATTAAATTTAGAGACCTCTATCATATCAATCCCCTCAGCAGTCTCATTTCAAGGTTAAAGAGCCCTTACCTTTTTAGACTCTCTTCTTAGGAGCATCCTTCAATCCCCGTCACCAATTTGGTGTCTATTATCTGTACTTTTTCTACTATCGCTATGTCCTTTTTAAGATACGGTGACCAGAATTGCACACAATAGTCAAGTCCCCGCGGTCGTACCATGGAGCGATACAGAGGCAATTATAATATCTTTGTTTTATTCTCCATCCATTTCACCTTATGATACAAGCATTCTAGTGGCTTTCTTGGCCGCCGCTGCACACTGGGCGGAGGGTTTTTAACATGTATCCACGATGACTCCTAAAATCTTTTTCCTGGGTGGTGGTTTGAATGGTGGAGCATTGCATCGTGTGTAAATATAGTGTGGGTTGTTCTTTCCTAGGTGCATAACTTTGCACTTGTCCACATTAAAATTTCATCTGCCATTTGGATGCCCAGTCTTTCCAATTTATCCAGATCCTCCTGCAGTTTTCCACAATCCTTTGGGTTTTAAACAACTTTACACAGTTTTTGTGTTCATCTGCATAATTTGATAACCGCACTACTAGTATTCCTTTTTCCAGGTCATTTATGAATTGACAAAAAGTGGGGACCCAGTACCGATCCCTGGGGTACTCCACTATTCACCTTTTTCCATTGGTAATATTGGCCATTTAGCCCTACCATCTGCTTTCTAGCTTTTTAACCAGTTCCCGATCCACAATGCTACACTGCCTCCTATCCCATGACTTTTTAGCTTTGCAAAAAAGTCTCTGATGGGAGGGACCTTGTCAAAAGCTTTATGAAAGTCCAGATACACTATATCAACCGACTCACATTTGTCTACACTGTTTATGCCAACCTTCAAAAAATACAGATCAGCTTAGTAAGACAAGATCTTCCTTGTCTAAAGCCATGTTGGCTGTCTACAATTAGGCAATGGCTATATACATGCTGGAATTTTGTTCTTTGAGATTGTTTCTACCATTTTCCATGGTACTGACGTCAGGCTTCCCCGAGTCTGTAAATTTTTCCCGGGTCACCCCTGGAAACCTTTTTAAAAATTGGGTTACGTTGGCGGACCCTCCAAGCTTCAGGTATTACAGAGTGATTTTTAATGAAAGTTCACAGATTACCAATAGCAGGTTCTGCAATCTCATATTTTCAGTTCTCTTGTCACACCTCTGGGATGATATACCATCCGGTCCAGGTGATTTGGTACTATTCAGTTTTATCAAACTAGTTGTAATAGTATCTTCCAGGTTGTAGCGATATTTTCTTCCTCAATTCCTCTGCTAGTTTATCACTTTAAAATAACCACTTCAGTCTTGTTGGTAATCATCCTACATCTTCCTCAGTATATTAGGACCCGATTATGCTAAATGAATTCATTCAGTCTCTCTTGCTATAGCCTTGTCCCCCTCTATTACTGCCCCTTTTACCCCTCTATCAGTCTATATGGTCCAATTGACTCTCTCACAGGCATTTTGCTTTACGGAACGTACTTGAAAATTTAGGGCTGCTTATTTCGTGTTTTGGCTTCCGTTTTAGCCCAATAGGTTTCTTTCTCAATATTCCCGCCTTTTGCCTGCCTTATCAATGCTTTGCATTTAACTTGCCAGGTCGCTTGTTTGTTTCCAGTTTTCATCATTTTTTGTGCTCTTTTTTCCATGTCCTGAAGGTTGCTTCTTTTGGCAGCTATAACAGCCTGTTCTCTGATTCCCTCATTTACTTTAAGACCATGCTGGGCAGGGTTGTTTGGACTTCTCTTCCGACTGTTTCTTAATGCGTGGACTATACATTGCTTTTGGTCTGCGCGGGCTTCGAGGATAGTATTTTTATAAGTAACACCCAAGC
This sequence comes from Ichthyophis bannanicus, assembly GCA_033557465.1. Lineage (NCBI taxonomy): Eukaryota > Metazoa > Chordata > Amphibia > Gymnophiona > Ichthyophiidae > Ichthyophis > Ichthyophis bannanicus. The sequence continues at coordinate 156,479,429 of CM066039.1, read as the reverse complement.
TTGCTCTGTTTATAGCAGTCTTTAACTTTTGGAAACGCTCCTTTATAGGTTTTGTTGAACTATATTCCTCATTCTATCATAGGTCTCCCTTTTGAAATGTTTAATAAGGTTTTTTTTTTCATTGTACTGTGGATTCCTTTATCTATCATGTCCTCCACTAGGATTAAATCACAACATGATCATACTATGATCACTATTGCAAAGTGGTCCCAAACACCCTTATTTTTTGTCCGCTTTACCAGATCTGGCGGTCACACT